>OV884021.1:77520200-79920200 GCA_930367235.1 Sarcophaga rosellei
TTTCAAAAGTTATTGACTTGAAGCAGAAAAATTGTAATTTTACTGAAGGCAATCTGTATTGCGTGTGTTTATGTGTTTTATGAATATTTATTAAAAAAAAAATAATTTAAAAAAAAAACCCTTTTAGAAATGAAATTGTAAGAGGAAAGCATATTAAAGCATATGCCAGCATTTGTAGGTTTTTTTTAACTTAAATTTGTAATTAAAATTTGCCGTGAAGTAATGTAATAATAATGCCTGAATAAGATACGTACCCTACTCTACAATCTTGTTCTAATGTATCTTAAAAGTATTGATTTTTTCAGTATAAAAAAAAAACATTCGTGACATGTGACAAATCCATGCCAGGCCGTTTCGCAATGAATAGACAATACATGTTTTCACGGTGTAAACGTTACCGAAATAAGCCTCAAGAACACTCTGTATTTGATCACATACACAACATAACTGGTCATTGCAACTCTTCAGACAGGGTTACAACCTAGCTTCTCACACTACTTACGTTGTGTGCGTTTAAATTTTATACATAAGTGGTGATGCACCTACAGTTTAAAGTCAAATCCGTACAACAAATTTATGAGAAACTTTTCATGGTAAGTTTATTTTTACACTCATAATTTTTGCTAAAGTCTGCTGAGGGGAAGTCGCCGTCAAAATATTTGTTTATATTTCATTTTGTTGGAGCCGTGGCCTCACATCTAATAAGCCACTACCTACTAGACTAGATCTCGAAATTCTTTGAGGAACTGCCTACTTGCTTGAAGGCCTTCCGGTACTCCCGATTCGATACATATAAAGTGTAGCCCCTTAGACAATCTTATTCATTTTGCATTACAAGCAATTTCGATCTACAGAAACGTTAAAATCCGGATTACATTTCTAAAGACAGTCGCTGATTCCGGGTTAGGCAAAAAAAAGTCAAGTGAGTTAGCAGTCGACTCAAAGAACTCAGCTTAGTTGGTTCTTATAAGCTCCTTTTTGGAATTTCCCAGACTTTTGACTAGAAACGTTCTGTTAAATATTTCTGCGTGTCTTAGAACCCTTTATCTAACTCTGGTTACTGTAATCCAGTCCACGCAGGATCGTCGCAAGAAGAAGGCTAGGCAAAATAAATTCGGTTGAGTTGGCAGTCGACTCAAAGAACATAGCTTAGTTGGTTCTTATAAGTTCCTTTCTGGAATTTCCCAGACTTTTGACTAGAAACGTTCTGTTAAATATTTCTGCGTGTCTTAGAACCCTTTATCTAACTCAGGTTACTGTAATCCAGTCCACGCAGGATCGTCGCAAGAGGATAAGCTTGCAAGGAGGGGAGCTTCTATGTCACAGATAGGGTCAGAACCTTTCTGTGGAGCGGGAAAAAAATGTCGAAATGCAAGCTACTCTGAAGGCAAATAGGTTTGAGACATTCAAACCTTTTTTGGGTGATTACAATGAGAAGGGATTTAAGTCAGACAGCAGCCGGAGCATAGTAAGCCGCATTTTGTCTGGGTCATAGTAGATTCAAAAAGAAATTATTTAGAAGAGGACCTAAATGTAGGCTACTCTGTAATGAGGAGAATGAATCACGTAAATACGTACTTTGAACATGTGCCGCGCTACTGCATTCCAGCTACAAATGGTTGCATATCAAGTACTACACGGGCAGTTGCCCTTGCTGACACCAATCAGTATCCATCCTGAAGTTTATGAAGGCAATTTAATTGGTAGGGTAAGAGATAGCTGTACAACAGATGATATGGTCATAGCTGCTGCTGACACCAATTAGTATCCTGAAGTTTATCAAGGCAATTGGATTAGGAGGGGCATTGGACATTGTAGAGATTAAGAGCAGTACAAGAGCAGCAGGCTTTATATAATAGATCAACACATAACCATGCTTGCTTGGCTTAGAAGGGGCATTGGACATTGTAGAGATTAAGAGCAGTACAAGAGCAGCAGGCTTTGTACAATAGATCAACACAGAAACGTGCTGCCAATTCGTTTAAAATTTCAAAAACTCTTCCAAAAATTATGATCACATGACTTAAATTTTTTTTTTTTTGGCAACACTCTACATACTTGCCAACTTCATTATGTTTTCTTTTTTTTTTGCACTATTTTTCTTGCCATTCGTTTGATCTCGAAAGCGTTAAAGAAATTTTGGATTTTTTGTTGTTGTTGTGATTGTTGTTGTTGCTGTTGTCTGGTTAATTTCCAGCATATTTTTTCTTTAATTTTCTTATTTTTTTTCCTCTCAAAGATTTGTAAGCAATGAGTAGATTTGAGAGGAAAAAAAAACTGAAATTTTCATGTCAACCAAGTGATGGCGGTCTAAGTGTGTGGGTTGTCACATTGATGACTTTGCAACGGGGCTGTCTGTCGGGTTGAATGAAATATCGAAAGACACTAAGATTTGGCTAAACTCTGGTATCATTTCTTATTTTTTGTTGTATTATTTTTAATATTTTGGTTTTATCTGTTCAAAACACAATATTTCATTTCACTAAAATAGAAAAACAAATTCAATTTCTGTGTAAAAAAGCCTACATAAAGTTATGGAAATGGAAACGGTACGTACGATACAATACGTACGTATGATCTTTTTTTTATTTTTCCTTTCCATTTCATATTCCAATTTAAATCGACTCAAAATAATTATGAACCGGAAGACTGCCTGACAGGCGTAGTAATTACAACAAAATATTCAAAGAAAAAAAAAAAATATTGACCGAAACAGACTCTTTTTCCAACTTGAAAGAGTTTTTCTTTCCCCTGCCTATGGTAAGTTGTTGCAGGTTTTTTAAAATAAAATTTCAAATCAAAATTGAACATAAAAAATGGAGACAAGAATCTTCAGACTAAAGCTAAAGCTATAAACTTCGAATGAAATCCGCGTTACTGTGCAGCTATTACTCTCACTATCACTTGCCTTTGACCCCGTTAAGGTTAGATAGGACGGGCCGTAAAATAGTATGAAAAAAGTATACCTTAAAACCCAATCACACCTACATATGTATGACCCCCTATGGCGTAAGACAATGTTATTTTACTCGCAGAGTTTTTGCCAGTAATCTGCTGAGAAATATTTGTTGGAGCCATGGCCTCACATCTAATAAGCCGACACACACTACCTACTAGACAAGATCTTGAAATTCTTTGAAGCAATCTACTCGTTTGAAGGCCTTCCCGTAACCCTGATTCAATACATGAAATGTAGAGTGTAACCCCCCCTTCTACAGTCTTATTAATTTTGCATCACAAGCCTCTCCGATCCACAGAAATATAAAAATCTCCGGAATACAGCTCTTAAGACAGACAGCTGATTCCGAATGTCATAAAGCTAAAGAAATTTGTTTGAGTTGGCAGTCAACGAAGTTAGCTGTAGTATGTTGCAGCATTGTCAAAACCAATCGCTAGGAAGAAAGCCCCCCATGAATATCAACAAACAATTGATTGCTTTAATAGGAAGCGAAACTGTTCGATTTTTTTAGCGAAATCTAAAGCATTTAAGTTTCCCGGCGTGCGATCGTGAGATCCAACCAAAACCAACGTTTAACTTTTTCGTCAGAAGCCGCATTCATTACAAACGTCATGTGTGCACATACTTAATTTGTCTTTACAAGCCTTTTAGTGAGGATTACAACCTAGCTTCTCAATCTAACCATGTTGTATGCGTAAATTGTATCCATAAGTGGCGAGACCTAACAGTTTAACATCGACTTGAAAGTCTAATTTTTGAGAAACTCTCATTGGCAATTTTATGTTACTCTCAGAGTTCTTGCCAGAATACTGCTGAAGAAAATATTTTTTAGTGCGTTCTGTTAGAGATGCCTAAGCACGGGTTTGAACCGA
The DNA here is from genome assembly GCA_930367235.1 of Sarcophaga rosellei. Taxonomy (NCBI): domain Eukaryota; kingdom Metazoa; phylum Arthropoda; class Insecta; order Diptera; family Sarcophagidae; genus Sarcophaga; species Sarcophaga rosellei. The sequence continues at coordinate 77,524,032 of OV884021.1, forward strand.
AGGTTCGCGTCTAAGAAGCCAACACATTATCTGCTAGACTATGGCAATTTTCCTATGTCTTTATCGTTTTTCTGAAACCTCCCTCTGACCAGTTCTCAATAGCGTTGTTGCTTCAGTTTTAAACAGCGCTCGTCTGACAGGCTCTTGAACCACAGGTTCGTGTCTAAGTAGCCAACACACTATCTGCTAGGCTATGGCGACTTTGTTATGTGTTTATTGTTTTTCTGAAACCTCCCTCTGATCAGTTCTCAATAGTGCTGTTGCTTCAGTTTTAAGCATCGCTCGTCTGATAGGCTCTTGAACCACAGGTTCGTGTCTAAGTAGCCAACACACTATCGCTAGGCTATGGCGACTTTGTTACGTGTTTATCGTTTTTCTGAAACCTCTGCCTCACCAGTTGTCAACAGCGTTGTTGCTTCAGTTTTAAGCCGCGCTCGTCTGACGGGCTTTTGGCCTGTATGCCACTTCGAGTGGCATATTTTTGGGTAATCGGCCTTCTCTAACCCTCAATGTTCTTCGATTCAAGTATGTATTCCTAAGTGTTGGTATTGTCGGTAATAATACAGTTTGGTAGGCTTCCGGAAATCCTGTAGATCTGTAGAAAAGCAAAAGAAGCTCCTATGCTCTCTCAGAGGCAATACTTGATTTGATATCACAACGAGTAATTAAACGTTATTCCTCCTAGAAACACGGAAGATCTAGGGAAGAGATCACGGAATGGCTCAATGAGGAAACGCCTACTGCATTCAATACTGGAACTTTATAGGTTTATTTTGTTTCTTAACAACAACAGTTGGCAACCCTATTATCCTAGATTCTGCTACAATAGAACATGTGGATACTATTTAGATTACCTATTTGGCTAGACATGTTCTGTTAATAAATTCTGAATGCCCAAGAATCCATTGTCTCAGTTGTCCGCACAATGAGCGAGAATATGTTCCATTGTCTCCTCTTTTTTTCTCAGATTTTGCAGAAATTATTGTGAGATATTCGCAGCCTCCGAAATGTGTGAACCAAATTTAATTAAAATTTAAAATTCAAATGTCGTAAATCTTTTGGCACCAGCAGGAAAGGAATTGCTAAGCTAATGACTCATGAACTTATTTTTATGTGACCCCTGCGCCCTACTCTATAAAGGGCAAATAGATGGTGTTAGACTAACAGAAATTACAGACGTGCCAATTAACGTCTTACGATATAAAACTATTCTTAATAGTAAAATCCAAATTTTACACCATTTAAGGAAAGTAAGCACTACGAGGGTAGTCTCCAAAATTAGACGAACTGAGGCAGCAGTTTCTAGAAGCCACGTTCCTTTGTATATTATTTGCAGCCATCAATAGACGATCTCAGAGAATTGGAACACCTCCCACAAGGATATAAAATAACTGAGAGTTTATCCGCGATTCCGACGGTAAATTATCATTGAAAGATCTCGGCAAGCTTACATGGTTATATTTAGTCGTAAATAGGCCACTGACTCGAAAAAAATGGCAATTTAAACCCTGTAAATTCTTTCTATCTGTAAAAAGCAATAGTCGAATGAGTCTTGGTTTATAAAGCGCTTTTCTAATAGGAATCCGTTTTATAGATTTGAGACGTATGAAGATAAACGTCAGGGTCATTACCCAGTGGCTTGAGAACAATTACCCATCAGGCCGATTCTTTTACTGCAGTACGCTTTTGGAATAGCCAAATAAACTCGGCAAAGTGCTGATCTAAGCAGCTTCTTATAAAGGGTGTTTTTTATAGAGGTATAGAACTTTAAGTTGGCATTACTTTTCAAGATGGCGACCGATTTAAAAGCTGTCAAGTGATTTATTCTCAGTTTGGTTTGGCAATTCATCATGAATAGACTCACGCCTGAACAACGCTTGCAAATAGTGCAATTTTATTTCGATTTATTGAAAGACACGTTTGGTGACCGCCTAATTTCACGTTTTGGACCTGTGAATTGGCCTCCAAGATCTTGTGATTTAACACTACTAGACTACTTTTTGTGGGGCTATGTAAAGTCATTGGTCTGTGCGATAAAGCCACAAACGCTTGACCATTTGGAAGACAACATTCGCCGTGTTATTGCCGATATACGGCCACAAATGTTGGAAAAAGTCATCGAAAATTGGACGTCCAGATTGGACTACATCCGCGCCAGCCGTGGCGGTCATATGCCAGAAATCATATTTAAAATGTAATGCCACAAGATTATCTTTCGGATAAATAAAATTCATGTCAATCGAATAATCCATCATTGTTTTATTGCAACTTAAAATTCTATACCTCTATAAAAAACACCCTATACATGCTTTGGTTTTAGGTCCTTAGTCTTAGTCTTGAAATAACACTTGAAACTGAGTGAATCCACAAACCGTGTATAGACCCCAAGGAGACCCTCTGCATTGACCAAAGTCATAGCTATCTATTATAGCAATCATGACTCGTTATGACTGCGTAATTGCAGAATTTTTTCGGAACATTATTTAAAGATCTGTTACTGTGTTGCTGATGAATTGCCAAGAACCGACATAAAGTTAATTTAAGTCAGATGGGAAAACAATTTACGGTGAGGACTTTGTCCGAACAGTTCCGTACTATTGCGTTAACCACAATATATGAATTACATTTTTTCATTACGAATGCTATTCGCATAAAGCACTGTCGGACATTAATCTCAGTCATGCATTAGACTATTAAGAAATAATCGGAAGTTTTATAAACGGTCTGCTATTGATAGGGCACTGTAGACTCAGTGTAAATTTCTACAGAGTGGGGAATGTCTCGAGCACAACATGTAGATTTTGTACATTTTATCATGTCATCGGATTACCACCCTCGTACATACATACATACTTATATTTAACAAGCACATTGTATTTAAATTAGCCAATTTAGATACCTTGTCCTTATCCCTTCTCTTTATTACATCACACTATTCGCGTATAAATATCTAATGTGGTACTTTCCCCTTCTCTTGCTTTTCTCCTTGTCATAAAATTTTATCTGCATTATTAATTAGTTCCCCTAATATTTTCAAATATTCAAATTTTATACACACACTGTACTATACATCCGTATGTATGTATGTGTGTTTACATATGAATGAGTGAGTGAATGAATGAATATGTATGATTGTGGTATACTCTCGTAGTTTACTTTACTGTTACTATTTAGTACAGCATGTATGTGTACATTTGAATGTGTGTGTGAAAATTTATGAAGAGATAAAATATTTACTGTAGTTTTGTTTTTGTTCTGCATATAATATACGGGGTTCTTCATTTATCGATAACAAATCAAAAGCATTATCAAGTGAGAAATAACCTCCATTGCCAAAAAAATACACGCTTGGTTTTGAAAGCTGGCCTTTTAAAAGCCTAATGCTTTAGTTGTTTATCAACATAACAACACTGAAATCGGCTGCCGGATGTGAACAGTAGCTTGAGTTGTAGTGTATTTGAATGGATTTGCATATCCTAATGCTAAATACGTCATAATGTTGTAAATATTGTTACGAAAATGGAAAAATTTAGATACTGATGTTTTACTTTTACATCGTTTAACATTAAAAGTATAAACAAAAACTACAAAAACAATGAACTTGTTTACAAATTACCACTGCATTAGGTGAGGTTAGGTTAGGTCGGAGTGGTAACTCTGATATCACAAAGCTCACTTGAGCACGCATAGCGGCCCGTTGTGATGCCACGGGTGAACGCAGTCCCTGTACTAACCAAGTTCCACCAAAATCAGGGCAAAGGGGGAAGTTGGTCAGCGCAAGGGCTGCACAACAACAGACTCTGCACAACCACTGCATTATATAAGAACAAACACCAGCATAACAAAATAATAAACAAGTAAACAAAAATATAACAACAAACATCAACATTTAAAATGATCAACAAGTAAACAAAAATATGCCAACAAACACCAACATAACAAAATAATAAGCAAGTAAACAAAAATACAACAACAAACATCAACATTTAAAATGATTAACAAGTAAACAAAAATGTACCAACAAATACCAGCATAACAAAATAATAAACAAGTAAACAAAAATACAACAACAAACACTACAAGAATAAATGTAAACAAAACACATAAATAACAACAATGCAACAACGATGTTTACATTTATAGAGATCTCGAGAAGGCGAAGCCACGAACATTCGCCTTCAAGAACATTTAGCAGACTCTTTACATTGCCATATAAAAGGCAAGGCAAAGCAGACAATTGAGTTGGTAAATGTTCAGTCCGTCTTATGTGAAGACGCGTGGTGTGTGAAGAGAATACATGTGGTTTAAAGATCTCCGTTACAAAGATCCGTTGCTAGATCTCTGACAGTTTTGAAATCTCTAAATGGTTAACCTGCTATATTCTAGTTATAAACATATATGGTATTTTTAATAGTAGTTGCTGTTGTTGTTTTTATAGCCGTATAAATAAAACATAACAAAGAAAAATGTGCCATAAAGAAAGTTTCTAAACTCACGCATTTTTATCATTCAACCCCTACTCACTTAACTCGTATTATTATGCGTATGAGTACTCATTGCCTTGTTCGCTTTCTTTCTCTCTCTCTCTCTCTCTCTCTCTTACTTGAATATAAACTCTACATAGAGCATTAGAAAATAGTAGTAGTAGTAGTTTAGAAATAAAATAGTTTTAAAGGCATTTTAAAGACTGTTTGTTTGATTGCCATACAGACCCTTATCTAATAGGTTAGGGTGGTTGGGTTGAGGAAATTTTAAAATATTATGACAGTTAATTCCGTGTCACGGTGTCATTAATATTGTTTAGTTTTAGTAGGTATTCTTACCAAAAGTACACAACAGTTGACACTGAATTCGTGAATAAATTAGATATAGGAAGTTTTGCCTTTTTTCCCTTCCTTTTCCCTCTTCCCTTTTCACTTTTGCCATAAATTGAAAACAGTTTTGAAACGAAAGTAAATAGAAAATCTTCATAACATGATAGTAAAAGTCAAATAAAGGTTAAGTTTTTTTCAAAAGGTTAAGCTAAACTGCTTATCTGAAGGAAATTTCACTTTTACTGCCTGGTCTCAATGGTTTCAAGGTTAATACCTTACCAACTGCGGTTGCCTAGACCTTGATTTATTGGTCATTACAATCTTTTTAGTCAGGATTACAACCAAACCTAGCTCAATGCAGAAGTATTGACTGTTAGATCCTAGTCTATGATTTTGGAAAGCGATTCGCAAAGAGACTTGCTAACAAAAATGAATGGAGTAATCTGGAAGATGCACTAAGAGGCTGTGCAAGAGAGAGACTATTTTGTAATATACGGATGGGTCAAGAAGGGATCTTGGATCAGAAGCAGAAATTTTTGGTCCCAGAATGACATATTTCGAACCTATGGGGAAGGTAGGTAGGTAGGTAGGTAGGTAGGTAGGTAGGTAGAAGTGGCAGTCCTCTCGATGCAATCATGAGCGGACACACTTAGGCCGCAATCCGGGCCCATTGTGATACCACAGTGCCAACCTATGGGGAAACTCAAGTGCATTTTCCAAGTGGAAGTTAATGTCAGCGAAAGATGTGCTCAATTTAACAAAAGACAGTATAAAACAATATTATCAGATGACAATCAGGCCGCCATCCCAACACCAGGGTCTTATAAGGTAGTATGGGGACTGTCTGAAGGTGCTAAATCGGCTAGATACGACAGAATAACGTTAACTCTTTCTGGGTCCCACGTCATGTGGGAATTTGCGGCAATAAGCAGGCAGCAATAAGTTTGCAGGGAAGGGAGCTTCCACGCCATTTTGGCCAGAACCCTTCTGTGCAATGGGAGCGGGTGATGTTTGAAAAGGTATGCTTACCGAAATTTAAGATAAAGACTCTTCTTAAAAAAAGTGGCTTTGAGGCAATAAAAACTTTTGTTTGGAAATTACAATAAAAGGAGATCTGAGTCATGCATCGGACTATCAAGAAATAATCTGAAGTTTTATAAACGGCCTGATGTTGATAGGGCACAGTAGACTCAGTGTACTTTTATGCAGTGTGGGGATATCTCGAACCGAACTTGTAGATTCTGTAACAATGAGAATGAAGAGTGGGAACCTGTAGGGCATTAATCTGAATCAAGCATCGGACTATCAAGAAGTAATCTGAAGTTTATTAAATGGTCTGTTGTTGATAGGGCACAGTAGACTCAGTGTACTTTTATGCAGTGTGGGGATATCTCGAACCGAACTTGTAGATTCTGTAACAATGAGAATGAAGAGTGGGAACCTGTAGGGCATTAATCTGAATCAAGCATCGGACTATCAAGAAGCAATCTGAAGTTTTATAAATGGTCTGTTGGTGATAGGGCACAGTAGACTCAGTGTACTTTTATGCAGTGTGGGGATATCTCGAACCAAACTTGTAGATTCTGTAACAACGAGAATGAAGAGTGGGAACCTGTAGGGCATTAGTCTGATTCATGCATCGGACTATCAAGAAGTAATCTGAAGTTTTATAAATGGTCTGTTGTTGATAGGGCACAGTAGATTCAGTGTACATTTATACAGTGTGGGGATATCTCGAGCCCAATATGTAGATTCTGTAGCAATGAGAATAAAGCGTGGGAACCGGTAGTGCATTAATTAGTCCCTGAAAAATCATTTGCGTGTATATCAAGCGCTAGACAGGGGATTGTCATTGTTGACAACGAGTAGCATTGTGAAATTTGTGGGAGTACTAGGTTTGGAGGAGACATTACAGAGATAGCCTATAAAGTTTGAGTGGAGTATAATAGAAGGTATGATCGGAATCACCATCACACAATTTACTTTTTTTAAATTAATTTCCTTAAAAGTTTTATTTTCTTTGAAAGGCAAAATAGGAAAACAAACTTCAATATCTTATTTTCCTTCATTTGCATAAAAATGAAGGACTTTTGTTTGTCGTTTTTTTTTTCTTTTTTAATAGAAGAAAATCTAAAAAACAAAACAAAAACAGACAATATTTGCACAAATATTGGCAACGCAATGCAAAATTGTAGACAAAAGAAAAAAAATTTAAGTTTATAAGTTTGCAGACATTCTCCATATCATTTGATGGGTGAATAAAGAATACTCCTGTCATTTTGACTCTCTATTGTTCATTTTTCTTCTTCATCTTCTTCTTATTTTTCGCGGTAATAAAATAGTAGGAGAACTTTTGTTATGGCTCTAGCAGTTTGAATAGAAACTGTGAGCGTAGGGCATGCCACTAATAAACAGTGTTGCTGTGTTTGATATCTTTTTTTCCGTACGCTTCTTCAATTGAAAACGAAAGCGAAACGGTGTTAAATGCTTTAGCAGTTATAGATTTCAAGAAATGTTTTCCACAAACGGTATTATATCATATTGATCACTTAGTCAGTACTACAACCTAGCTTCCCACACCTTGCATGAGGGGCGGGACCTACAGGTTAATATCGGCTCTAAATGACAGATTAATGATTTGATTTTTATTTTACTCTCAGCGTTATTTTTTCCCGAGGACTGCTGAGCGGATGTCGCCCTAACAAGTATTTCTTTTCATATTTCGTTCTGTTCAAGATAACTGAACTGGAGTTGCAACCACGGGCTTTCGTCTAATAAATGAACACACTAGACTACGACGGTTTTATCTGCCACCTCTTAATCGAATGAATATTTGTTGTGCTCTCAGCTTTCAGAAGAAATGCAATTTCATCTTCTCGGGTGTTATGTCAATGTAAACAGGGGCAGTACCCTTAAACTCGCTAGAAAGGCGAGTGGCGTCCTACTTGGATATTTATGCGTGTGGCCACAGAACAGGTCAAGTTTAGTCTCCTCCCTTTCCCTGGTTTGGTGGAACTTGGTCAGTACAGGGACTGCGTTCTTGTGTGGCATCTCAATAGGCAGCTATGCGTGCTCTAGTAAGCTCTGGCTATTAAAGTTACCACTCCAGACTAACCTAAACCTAACCTTAGTCTCCTTAGCCGCTATTTCAAGACAAGGCAAGGCAAGACACTGAAACTCGTGAAGATTAATGGTGTATCAATAGCGGTATAAATGGGTCATTGTGCAATTTGCACGCCCTCAATTCATATTGCAGAGGTGGTAACACTTCTAAGAGGGTGATAATCATTCACCCGAGCTATGTTTTAACAATTAAGATACCTTGGCGCAGTGGACAAGACTCGGCTTTTTTATGGCTAATTCCTTGCTCATGATTAGGTTTTAGAACAACAAGTGGCTGCTATTTGTAGTTGATTTTCTACTCGATTAACTGCTGGTCCACATAACCTAATGTAAACTTTAATCTCCATTCAATAGAACATTTTCCGAACAAATAATACTGACACAATGGCAACACTTTTCATAATTGAAAATGCAAAGAAACTAGACAGGAGATTGAATGAGAGAGAGAAAGAGAACAAAAGAGGAAGTGTCTCTCGCTGTCAAAAGATAAAAAGTTCGAAGACTCAATTGTTTTATTTAACAGCAGTTGGTTGTTGAACAAATGCAGAAAAAACAACTTTTTTAATAATTTTCAAGTTCAACATGCTGAGGTTTTTTTATAACCCATACCAGCATGTATAGATTGTGGAGACATAATGAATGCATTTCAAAGTTTATTGTACCAAGAAAAAAAAGATGAAGTTTCCTACACCCACATTAGATTTCGTAACCGTTTGTGGTTTGCAAATTCCCAAACGAAGCACAAAATTTGGACAAGTTAATGAGGAACCAGTGCCTGCACTTTACTTTTTAAAGCTTAATTCAAATAAATGTTGACCACGACTACTTCATTGGTGCTCCATTCGTGAGCTGTAATTACGGCATATTTTTTCCAGCATTTCGACCGGTCTAGCTTGTCCTGATTAATGACAAATTCCACGTACACCCACCAAAATATATTCAAGTGAGGTTAAATAAGATGTGACATTAATTTCTCACCAAATTTTCCTTTCAATGTTTTCACTTTGGTCTTGAAAAAGTCAGTAATTTTCTAATAAAATATTTCCAATTGTTTAGCAATCTTTTCGATAAATTCCCTTCTATATAAAATTTTTGTTTATTTTCCATGTGGAAAAGCAAAATTTCTTTCTCTTTTCTCTTATAGAGAAAATTTCAATAACTATCTTTCTTAAGAAAACTTTTCGATAATTTTCTACTAAAAGAAAATATTTCGATAATTTTATATTTTTTTCCATTCAGTGGAGAAATTCATCGATTAATTGCCTTAGAAAGAAAAGTTTGTTTATATTTCAACTGTAACTAAATTTTCAATTACTTTTACTTATCGAATATATTTCGATAATTTTTTGTAATAAAGAACATTATTGGAGTATTTTTTATAAACATTGAATTTTTGGATTATTTTGTATTTATAGGTAATTAATCGATAAATTTTAATATATTTCTTATTGTTTTATTTTGTAACTGAAAAAATATTTAATTATATTTTTATCCAACAATTTTCGATAACTTTTCGATATCTTTTCGATAATTTTATAACTGAAAAAAGTATTATAATAATAAAGTTTCCATTTAAAGAAGCTTTTTTCAATCATTTTTTATTTTCCAGAAAATATTTCGATAACTGATAAATTTTCTTAAAAATTTCATAATGACATTAAATTTAATTTAATAATATATAATATGATATAATAATAATTAAGTAACAAAATCAAGAAATTCTTTTTATAATTGTGTATTTTCCAAAATCTTTTCGATAACTTTTTCGATAACTGATAAAAAATTTTCGATAAACTTGTACTATTGTAAATTTAATTTAATAATAATTAAATTTAAATATCAAGAAATATTTTAAATAATTTTTTATTTGCAAAAAATTTTTCGATAAGTTTTTCAATCATTTTATAACTAAGGAAACATTTTAACTTAATAATATCTATTTAGATAATTTTTTATTTATAGAAAGTTTTTCGATAACACAGACTGGTAAAACCCCTTTAAGTTTTTAATTAATTTTTAATAATAACATAAGCAACTGCCTCAAAATTAAGCCCCCTTCGAAACATAGTTTTTATGATTTTATGCGAAGAGAATCCAAAAACGGAGCATAAAAAATTGTTTAATTTTTTTTTTAATTCAATTCGATTCAATTTGATTTTATTTTTAAAACGTGCCCAGCATTAAAATAAACAAGTGGCGCCAAAAAGGAAAAATTCAAAACCAAACAATTGCCCCACCGCCAATGGCCATAATACCATACCAAATCGGCAGACAGACATACCATAACAATACATTGCAACTCCATATTGGTGGCATATAAAGTTTTACTAATAAATAATAAAAGCACTGCAACAACAACAATAACGTAGAAAAAATACAATAATAAATATTTGAAATATTACGATCACTGATAGGAACAATCTGTTGCTGTTGCTGCGACTGTTCTTATGTCGGCAATCTGTCTAATCTAAAGATTAACAGGGAAGGATTTGAGCGGAAAAGCGTCTGTGGCATTGCAATCAATATTTGAAATTGTGAATAATACGTTAAACAGATCCACCTTTATAATACCGTTTTAATAAGAAGAAAAGAAAGTTTTATTTCAAGCCTTATAACTCAGTAAAAACCCCGCGGGGAGCCCATTTTTAAAAAATACAAAAATTATTGCATACCTTTAAGGCGCTGTTACAATTATTATAAACACACCAACAAGTGCAACAGCAAGGCAAACAAACCAAACAGCAACGTTTTAAACAACAACGCAATGGAAACAAATCGCAAGAGCACGAATCTAAACGAAACAAAACGACGTAAAAGAAAATAAAAACACATAAGCGCAGCAGCTACGGCAGCAGCAACGGCAACGTTTACAAAACAATCCTTCAATGTACCGAATTAAAGCGGCGAACAACGTCATTACCACCGTTACCAGCAAAAAAAGAAAACAAAAAAAATGAGTAAACAACACAAACAACAACAGCACTGAAGACACTGTGCTACTAAAGAGGCCAAATATCTATGAATTGTTTTTGTGTGTCTTTTATAATAAAACAAAGCGACTAACATGCGAAAGTACATATATATGTGCGTGTGTGTGTGTTAGGCCTCTATCAGTCGTTAAAAGACCGACAACAGTCAGGCTCTGTTCGCTTGATTATTATTACAGCAGCGAGCGATATTATTGCCTGATGTTGCTATTTTCTTCGTGTTTTTGTTTTTATAATATAACAATAACAATAAAAGCAAGGGAAAACGCGTAAATACACGCATAAATGTGAAGTTAAGAATTTACAGACACACATAGAATTCTTTACTTAAAAGACAAGCTTTTCTTGTCATTATAGTTTTCTTAGGTGGGTAGTGCCAAAAGTTTATGTCTTAAGTGATGGAAAAGGACACATGAATGACAAGCAATAAAATTTATGTATTCTAGTAAAGCTTTCTTTCAACATAAAGTTATCGATAATTTTCTATTAGGGGAAGTTTAGCAACAATGATTTTTATTGAAAATAACTGTTTTGGTTAATAATTTGAAGGAAACTTTTTCGATAGCTTATTGATAAATTTCTATTTAAGGAAAATAGATCGATGATTATTTTTTTTATAATTTCTTATTAAAAGAAAATTTATCGATAATTTTCTGTACAAAAATTATTCCATAATTTTCTTTAATTTTCAATTTAAAATAAATCTTTTGTATGAAATGAAAATTTTTCGATAGTTTCGACCATTTTCTGTATTAAAAAATTAATCGATAATTTTTTTCTTTCACTTTATTCTTCTCACACAGTCCCTCTCCCCCTGGTCTTGTATAAAAGCATTTGTACTAAATAAACGCAACACAAAAATATTGTGTGAGTGTGTGTATGTGTATGCACAGGCAAGCATTAAACAAACAAAACGAAAATGAAACAAACGTTGCTGCCTGCCTGACAATGAACATCGTGTCTAAAAGCAACCTAAAAATTACACGCAAACTTCGTTTTTCTATAACCCCACCACCATCATCACCATCACACCAACAACACATGTCAGTCAGCCTTGCCAACCCCACCATCACACACACAATACACTGCTCATTCATACTGTAGTGGTCTCCAACGCAACCGTGCTGCTGCTGCTGCTGCTGCTGCTGCTGCTATTATTTACTGCTTTCGCTCAAAATGTGTGTTGAATATACACGTTTGTACGATAGCAAACAAAATACATAATGCCGTAAGAGAGCCACAATGGCGTCTCTGTTATAAAGAGTAATAAAAACTTATCTCTCTGTGAGTAGATTTTAAATAAAACTGTAGAATAAAATAGAGAATTCATACAAAAAGGATCAAGTTTTATAAGGCGATAGTAAAAGGAGTTTAAAACAATTGGCGAACATCAAAGTCATATGTTGTTGTAGTAAAGACATAAACCCTTAATAAAGAGAAAGAGTTTTCTGTTAAATGTGCTTAACAGTAAGTGTACTGTTATTGAAAGATGGACATTATGGAGGCTAGAAATTCATCAACAGGTGTAGAGTAAATGGAAAGGATGATAAATTTCGTTGACTTTTATTCTTAAGGGATTTTTATGGTGATTGTAAAAGCAACAAGTGTTTCTTTTCCATGAGCAACGTTAATAAATCAAATTAATTCATAGCTGTACACACACACACATACAATTTAAAATTTTTTTTGTTACATTATAAAAATACTGCAAGATGTTGACAGGTTGAAGGGGGCGGGGGGTGTTAAGCTGGTTCAAGTGCAAGGTTTTCTTATTATAGCAGCCAGGGTTTCACAATCATTAGCCTTTAATTTTCACTTGATTGACTGCACCAACCAACAATCACAGCAATGATAGCAAATGCAGCAAATGAAGCAACAGCAATGACCACTAGCGGCAGCAGCGTTAGTTGAACGTTGACAACACCATGCCTGCAGTGTTACAGCGCAAGCGGTATAAATATGGGAAAAATTCCAAACGAAAGACGAAAGTTGACGACGAATCGATACAAATGAGAGAGTGACGCGACGTATAATTTCAATAAATAAAATATGAAAACAACAACAACAACAGCAACTATTGCCACAGTCGTTAGAAAACACATTATATGAGTATATGTATTTCAAAAGAAGAAAAAAAAATAACAACAACAATAGCAAAAAAGAGAAATTTTACTCTCTAAACTGTACATTTCCAAAACAGTGTTTGCTTATGAGTGTGTGCACACGTATGTATGTATGTATGTATTTCTGTGTATATGGGGGTGTATGTAATATTGTATGTTTGCACTCACATGTATATTTTATAAAAAAAAATAAACACTCAAGAAAATATGTTTGTCATACATAAGTGGACAAAAAAATGTGCAAACAAAAGCAATAAGAAATTTTAATAAAGCTATCCAACCAGGGATTATTTACCCCCATCTGTATAGATACGCTTAGTAATCGTTTTTTAATGTTATTCTAGCCCCTAAAACCCACTAGATTTGGTAGATCTAGTTCTAGACCTACTCTTCTCGTATACGCCTTATTGAAGTAATCATCCTAACCGTAGTCAAATCTGGTCAAAGCTGGGTCTATTGACATACTGCTATTCTGGGAAGACATAGACACATTAGGGTCGATTCTGAATAGATCCTTAGGACCCTTGAGGTTTATATCAATGGCTCTAAGATACATACGTAACAGAGTGGGCTGTAGTATATTAATAAAGGGTTTTGAAATTAATCTTTCTTATAGGCTGCAGTCGCCGTAGTCTAGTAGGTAGTGTGTTGGCTTATTAGACGTAAGGCCCGAGTTCAAAACCCAGGTCAGACATCAAGACAAAAATTTAAAAAAAAATATATTTTTTCGGCGACTTCCCCTCAGCAGATTTCTGGCAAAAAGTCTGAGAGTAAATAAACCTGCCATGAAAAAGTTTCTCAAAAGCTGTCGTTCGGAGTCGACGTTAGACTGTAGGTCCCGCCACTCACGTATAAAATTAACGCACACAACATGAGTGGTGTGAGAAGTTGGGCAGTAATCCTGACTGAAGGGTTGTAATGGCCAATTATGTATGTATAGGCTGCCTGGCCACAGCAGTGTTTCTCAGGGAAATTTTGGATAATTCAAAGGTAACTCTTATATGGATTTCGGTACATTCAGATATAGTTGGGAACTGCTTCAGTGATTCAATGAAAACTGCATTGAAGCACACAAAAGTGTGCATAAAGTTTTCAATCTCCGATATGTTACAGGCCATAGGTACCCTGATTGCCTTGTTTAAATTGGATATTTGTTACTCATTTTGCTGGCGACAAGAGAATAATGCTAAATTTTGCTGCATACTTAAGGATAAGGAGAGGAGCGACTCGCGTCGAATGCCCATTCATTACACAATAGCGATTCACTTGGGCATTTTCCTTTTTGGTAGGCATGCCGAAACGCGAGACTTTGGCTCCTCAGGGAGGAAGAAGAGACTGCCTTTCGTCTAAAACGTCCAGGTCCTTTATACTGCTTTTTTGAACTTCATGAGCAATATGAGTAATTTTCTCGAGATTTTGAATCTTTAAACATTCTTTACATTCAGTTCGAATGACCAACAATTTTTTTCGAGTGTATGTTTTATGAATGTAACATCTTCCTCGTACTAGGGTTTAGAAAGAAAAGGGGAGGAGAGCGAAAGAGAGAGAAACGTAGAGTAAGAGAGAGATAGTCAGCAACTTAATATAAAAACGCTGCTCTTGTTGTTTTGCTGTATATTTGTACGGTGGCATAGATTCGTGTATGTGTATGTATGTAAGTATGTATGCATGTGTATGTATGTATGTGTATGTATGTGTTGATTGGTATCTATACTAAAACATTACGGTTTTATTATTGTCATTGCTGTTGTTGTTGTTGTACGTTTAAAACCTACGTTCGCTCTACACATACCAATGAAGTCAGCAAGTCAATCTACCACTACATCAACAACAACAAACATTTTAAAAGAAAGAGAAACAAGAGAAACATTTGACGACACGTTAGCGGACATGACAGGACAGGGAACAGGAAATTGTCATGACATTTTTTGATTCTCTGCATCTCTTTACTGCTATGTTACGTGTTGTTGATGTTGTTGTTGCCTATAATGGTTGCCTATTCAGCGTTTAAGCTGGAATTTTTTTGTTTGTGTTTGTGTTTGTGCACTGAAGTGTAATTCTTTTATGGTTGGATCTTGAGAATGGCTGTGTGCGTAAAAGTCGTCGTTGTGCTGCTGATTGCGAACGGTAGTATCATCTCTTACTTCTCTTATGGATTTAGTGGAAGCCATTTAGGCTTACTTGGACGACAATAAGGTGTCTAATTGTACTCTTATAGAGAGAGAAGCACTGAATGGCAGGAATATAGGTCCTGTGATATCCACACGAATGACACGATCTGTGAAAGCAAACACAAGTGACGAAACGTTGTACATATCGTGGGGTTCTTTCGTCATTAATGTGCAGCTTGTTTGTGGGTAAACTATTTATGAAATTGTCTGAGGCGAGCATTGATTACCAAGAGTGTATGCAGACGATTGTAGTCCTGATGCTAAAAGGTCAATTTGAAGACTTTTTATGACGATAAATCCAGGCAAGACAACAGTGTTATCCTTTACGAGAGAGAGAAAATAGGTAGAGTAATGGGTACCATGGCCTCCATGTGTTGCCTTTGCCTTATTTAAAGGCTTAGACTATGCCGAGGATCCTATTCGCTTTAACACTGCTCACATATTTTCCAATTACGACAAATTGATTGTATTTTGAGCTTGTGCGGTGTTAACAATTATACAAAACATTACAACAACAACTAAATGGTCAAACACGATCCTGTTTTTCTAATCGGTATAAGAGAACTATTAATCCCGCATTCAACATTATGCGGCAATTTCTAAGTAAATGTTGTCATGTTAAGGACGCTATACAGCAGCTGTAAAGCTTTGTATATGCAGTACGCTCAAGTTTTTTTTTTTATAGCTATGCGAGCTAAAGGTTGGGAATCTTCAAAAGACATTGGTAGCCCGGTCTACACAATGTGCACGATTCGCCGCAAGACTTACTCTCGGCTTGCTAAACGCATACGTACTAAACCCAACCAAGTTCGTCACACTTCCATTAAGTCGCCCCCCCGGGACCACAATCAAGTATTACATCGGGGGAGGTAAAGATTCAGCGAGTGCTGCTATCCATTTCTGCTGTTCTTGCTCTCTCTATTATCCTCTGTTGCACTAGAACTTCCTTCGCGAATAAACATACCGCGTTCCAGTTTTCGCGTGATGTTAGCATCAGGTTAACCACGTTATCGGGGGTCACCTGGGATCCGATCGTCCTCTCCAGGATATTTCGTCGAAATTCGTAGCGCGGGCAAGTAAAGAATACATGCTCCGCTGTTTCGCCCGTATTTAGGCATGATGGACACGCTTCATCCACGTCATGCCCATACTTGTAGAGGTATGTCCTATAGCAACCGTGACCCGTTAAGAACTGTGTAAGGTAAAAATTTACCTCGCCGTGCTTCCTTCTAGTCCATTCTTCTATATTTGATATTAATCTGTAAGTCCATCTTCCCTTTGTGGAAGAAGTCCACTCGTGCTGCCACCTATTCATTGCATCGTCATTCGCCTGGTCAGGGTGCACTTGCCCCGTTCTCCTTCTTGTTAAGTGTTTCCTCCTTTCAACCTCTACTAACATTCGTAGCGGCATCATCCCTGCAATCACCAATGCTGCATCCGTAGATACTGTACGGAAGGCAGAAATTACTCGGAGGGCAGATCTCCTGTAGGCCCCATCAACTCCTATTCTGTATGTCTTCTTATCCATGGCCTCGGCCCATATAGGGGCTGCATATAGAGCAATCGATCTAACCACTCTCATCAGCAATTGCCTCTTCTCCTGTCTCGGACCTCCCAAGTTAGGCATTATCCGCGCGAGTGCGCCCGTTGTCGCCGCGCACTTCCTACTAATATACGTCAGGTGCTCCTTGAATGTGAGTCTGTTGTCAATCATAACTCCTAAGTACTTGATAGACTGCTTCGATGTTATCCTTTGTTCGCCAACCGTTATGGTGATGTATTCCATTTTCTTCCTACTGCTTACCAATACGACATCCGTTTTATGATCAGCAAGTTTCAGACCTATACTAGCGATCCAGCTTCTAACTCTGCTAACTGCCGCGTTGCACGTTCGTTCCAATTTATCAAGGTGTTTACCTTTCACCACGAGGGCTATATCGTCCGCAAATCCGAATATTTGTGCACCCGTAGGAAGCCTAAGCCTCAGTACGCCATCATACATCGCATTCCATAGCACTGGGCCCAGGACCGATCCCTGTGGTACCCCTGCTGTTACAGCGTATGACTTTCTGCCTTGATCTGTGTCATACAAAAGTACTCTATCCTTAAAGTAGTCCATTATGAGTTCCATCAAATATCCAGGTACGCCCCTCTCATCAAGTGCAGCCAAGGTGGCGTCCCAATCTGCCGAATTAAATGCGTTTTTAACGTCCAGGGTGATGATTGCGCAATACTCCTTATCGCCCTCAAACCAGCGGTCACCGCTGATGGCTTCCTTCGCTACGGTTATGACCGCATCCATTGCATCCACAGTGGAGCGCCCTTTTCGGAAGCCGAATTGGCGATCCGACAGGCCATCTCTCTCCAAAATCGTTTCGAGTCTTCTACATATTATCTTCTCCAGCAGTTTACCTACGGTATCAATCATACAAAGTGGGCGGTAACCTGATGCATCCTGCGCGCCGTTGCCCTTCGGGATGAGAACCAACCTCTGTCTCTTCCATATCCTTGGGAATTTCCTCTCCTGAATGCATGTATCAAATACCTTCCTAAACACCTCAACATTGTTCTCTATAGCCACCTTAAGTGCGACGTTTGGGATCCCATCAATCCCCGGCGCTTTCCTGAGTTTCATTCCTCTCCAGACTGCATCGAATTCCTGGCCGCTAACCCCAGGAATGTCATCGTGAGGCATGCTGTCTCGCACAGCATATGTGATCTCGGCCCTCTCCGGAAAGAGGCCTTCGACAATTGATCGCAGCTTCTCCGCACTTTCCGTGGCCGGTGGTCGAAAGCAGTTCAGCTTCCTCATTACCACCTTATATCCCGTGCCCCAGGGATTTTCATCCACATCGGCGCACATTTCTCTATAGCACCTTCTTTTGCTCCTGTCAATGGCCTTATTAAGGCTGGCCCTGAGCACCTTGTATCTTTCCCGAAGTACAATGAAGTCATTGCGACCCCTTGCCCTCTGGAATATCCTCCGCGCTCGATTACATTTCCTTCTTAAATCAGCTATCTCCGCGTTCCACCAGTACACGTGTTTCCTGCCCGGCAGGAGAGACTTCCTCGACATAGACGCGCTGCAGGCTTCCGTTATACAGCGCATAAGTTCCATCGCCATGTTGTTTGCGCTTCCGGCCAACCGAATGTCGCCCATCGCGAGAACAAAGGTTTCCTCATCAAAAGTAGAGTCCCTCCATAAAGGATTAGGAGGGGCGGCAATAATGGGGTTCACTGCAGGGCGTTCCTGTATTTCAAAAATGATCGCCCGATGGTCGCTATGAGTGTAGACATCGGACACAGTCCAATTCGATGTCGTTGCCAGTGTATCGCTGACGAATGTTAAATCAATCTTAGAACTCCGTCCACTTCTCGAGAATGTATCAATCTGCCCACAGTTGAGTAAGACAACCTCCAAGGTTGCAAATGCGTCAAGCAGGCTTTCACCCCTTTGGTTCGTGTACGCTGAACCCCATTCCACAGCCCATGCATTAAAGTCCCCGGCAATCACCAGGGGTCTTAGATTTCTAGCCTCGTTAACGATGTCATCCAATCTGAGTTTGTACTCCTCCATTGATAAGCTGGGGGGGAGATAACAGCTGAGGAAATGTACCCCATTAACGGTGCATTTCACAAAGCCCTCTCTGCTGTTGTCAATATTTCCCATTGGGAATTTACCGCATGTCCATATCGCCGCCTTGTTGCATTTACTGGTAGCCCAACGCTGATTGTCGGGTGCCCTGTAGTGTTCGCTCAATATCGTCAGGTCTATTTTCCGCTCCCGGACAGTCTGTTTAAGGAGCTCCTGCGCCGCTTCACAGTGATTCAGATTCAGCTGCAAAATTCTCATTTTCCTCCGTTCATCATCCTCTGTCGAGCTGCCAGGTACTGTGGACACTTAGGTCCCCCCGTGACATGATTCGCTTCCACATTTCGATCGCCTCTACAGAGAAGGCAGTGAGGGTCACTGCGACAAGTTTTGGCAAGGTGGTCTTGCTCTCCGCACTTGAAACAGTGTTTTGACCAATCACTTCTACTGCGGCAATTTCCGGCTATGTGCCCGAAGTCTAGGCAGTACGCTCAAGTACCTATGTAAATGTGTGTGTATGTGTTTACTTTTTCGTTTCGTTTAAAACCCACACACATTTGCTAACAAGAGAACTCAAAAAGAGAAACAGAAAGAGAGAGAGAGAGAGAGAGAGAGTGTATGACGGCGTAGCGACAATAATAAAAAAAATGTACTCTGCACCGCCAACACGTACATGCATACATATGTATGATGCCTGGCTTTATTTTTTCTACTCCTTGTTGTTTTTGTTATGCTACTACTAATATTTGTTTTAAAACGTGTGTGTGTGTGTGTGTGTGTGTGCATGTGTAACGTATGAGAGAAGTAGGCGTAAGGGATAGCGGGAGCATTGAAATTGTTTTTGTTCGCTGTGCTGCTTTGTTTTGCCGTTTTTTTTCTGTTTTAATTTTTTTTTGTAATTGTGGGTTCCTACAAAGCGGCAACAACAACAACAACAAGTACAAATAACATCTGTGTCAGTAGCAACCGCAGCCATAGTTATAGAATCATGCTCTCTCTTTAAACTGTATAAAGAATGTTTTTGTTTGTAGTTGTAACTGCTGTAGCAGCAGCAGGAGCAGCAGTAGCTTTTCAATGGTATGTTTTGCTGTTGTGCTTTCGTTCGTTCGTTTCTAAAAAAAAAACAAACAAAAAACAACAAAAAAGAGAATGATGCCGTTATTGCTATCTTAGTAATGTTTTGCCACTTTCATGTGTTATTAAAGAAAAACTCTTTTATCGTTATGTACGTACATATGTATGTTACTGTTGTTGTCGTTGTTTATAATTTTGTTTAACAGTGTGTTGACGGACAAGTGACTTAGTCTAGGAGTTAGTGTGTTGTCTGTCTATTAGTAAAATATCAGTTTATGTATGCCTTTCTCTCTCTCTCTCTCTCTATCACACATACACACAGTTTCTTATTACTAGATTGTTTACTTTACTTTACAATTGGACATTAGCATGCTTATGCCTGTCGTATTGTTATTGTTTGCAATTGTTTTTGTTTACAAAAAAAATTTCTAGATAAACAGGAGCCCCGAACAGAGAGCGAGAGAGAGAGAGACGAGAGCGCCTTAACAGCAGCGTATCAACGATGGCGTCAAACCGTTAAAACACACAGAAATGAAAACAAAAACAAAAACATCACAACTGTTCGCGTTCGCATATGAATTCGTTGGGCAAATGCGGTTGTTGCTGTGCTACTGCACCACCACTCTCTATTATAAAAAGAGGTCCTCTGCTCGCCCTTCTCCTCTTGCCACCTATAACAGACAGAGTGTACAACACAACTCAACACAACACAACACCTTCACTTAGGCCGCTGTTGTTGTTTGTCTTTGGCGTTCTTCTCACCATCGTTTTGCCCACTAAACTAAATAGTCAGCCAGGCTCCCTGCATGCCTGATTTGCCTTGCCTTGCCAGCTTTGGTTGCTTGCCATCACTATTGTTGTTTGTGTTGGGGAATGGTGACGGCTGTTGTTAACGTCGGTGGTGATGATGTTGATGATTCTTCTTCTTTCTTCATGACTGTGTTTATGTTCGTTCGTTCGTGAGAGACTGTGTGTGTGTGTATGTATATGTTTGGGTAAGTGCGCGATTATTTGCCGTTGTTGTCCATTATTGTTGTTGTTGTTGTTGCTGCTAGTGGGGTTTTTGTTTGTTTTCGTTGCTAAACATTGTCGTCGTAGTCGCCCCGTCGTTGTTGTTTTTGTGTAGCTGTGACTCTCGTCAATTACTGTTGGTGGTGCTGCTGTTGCTGTTGCTGCTGCTGCTGCAGCATTACCAGCCAGCCAGCAGTGAGTGAGTGAATGAGTGAGTGCCTGCTGCCATTGACGTTAGCAGCTAGAGCTGCTGATGTTATTGTTATTGTATTTGCAAAAGCGGTGGTTGTTGGTTAGTTCGCATATCTATAATCGTCTCATTCAAGTGTCCAACTTTTGTCGGAGCGGTCGCATCATCATCCAAATCAACACAATACCGAAAACGCAACGTATAGCAAAAGTATAAAAGCAACAAGAACAACAACAACTATTGCTATTATTATTTAGTGTGCGGTGCAAAACAAAAACTACAATAACAACAGCGTTCGTGTGCGTGTGTGTGTATATTTGATGCGTTGTGTTTAAGTGATTATATTTTTCATTTCTTGCCTCCTGCTCTCACCCAGACTGTGCTGCTGCGGGTGCTAGTGCTGCTTGCTGTCATTTAATTAATGTTTTTCAAGACGCTCGTAGTATAGACAAATTATCTATTAAAGAAAATTTTCTGGTGCAACAACAGCAACATTTAGAAAAACGCACAAAACTTTACAATGACTTCCGAGGAATCCAATAATACGGGTGGCACTTCCTCTTTGACCACCACCAGTACTATTACGAAAACCACCAACCATAAGACGCAACGCGGTTTTATTAGTGAATCTTCAACGATATCGGATAACACTAGCGATTTTATTGAAATTGTCAAGAAATATGAAGTGGTCTACAACAATCATCATCCGGATTATAAAAATGTTGAAGTCAAAGCAAAAATCTGGTCACAAATTGCTGAAGAAATTGGTTTATCAGTGGGTAAGAAGATCGATATTTTTACTCTGCTCTACTCTACTCACTACACTACCACAACACCACGACTCCAACAACAACTTTTCCGTTTTTCTTCCTTTGATAGTTACTCTGTGCTTTAAAATTAAGATTTTTATTACAAATGCTGCCAATTCTTTCACTTCTATTTTATTTTTCTTGCAATTGAAAAATCTTTAAAAATTAAGAAAGCAAAAAAGAGGAAGAAACCGTCATAGCAAAAGAATAAAAAATATCGTTAAAAATACTTGCAATTACAGCAAGAAAATTTTCGATAGTGCTATTAACATAGAATTGAAAGCGAGCGAGAGAGAGAGAGAGGGATGGAAGACAGCGAGAGTATTATAAAAAAGAAGAGAGTGTAACATTTTTATATATGTACACAATAATGCAAAAGAAAATAAAACAAAACAAAAACAAATTGCACTGTGACTAAAGCATGCGAATGACTAAATGAAAACGTAATCAAGACAAAAACAAATCACACAATTTTGTTGTCATTTAAAACAGTATGGAAAATGTAGCGCTTTTGCTTATAATTTTCTTTTCGCCCTAATGAAGACTGGGTATAAGAAAAACTTGTGTAATCTTTGTTTAAATAAGAAAATTTTAAATATTTAATGGAAAGTATAAGTTTAAAATATACTTTATTGAATAGTTTGACCACAAAAACAGTAACAAAAAAGTTAAAATAAGCATTAACACTAAATTACATACATACATACATAATTGGCCCTTACAACTCTTCATTCATGATTACGGCCTAGCTTCTCACACCACTCATGTTGTGTGCCTTAATTTTATACTTGAGTAACGGGACCTATAGTTTAACGTCGACTCCGAACGACTTAGAGAGAGATGGCAGATTTATTTACTCTTAGAGTTTTTGCCAGAAATCTGCTGAGAGGAAGTTGCCGAAGAAATATTTTTTTTTTTCATATTTCGTTTTGATGTCTGGCCTGGGGCTCGAAACCGGCCTTTATGTCTAATAAGCGAACACACTACCTACTAGACTACGGCGACTATAACACTAAATTACACCACGTACAATTCGCCATAATTAGTAAAACCTTCATTGACACATTGATCTGAATTAAATCGAGTTATTTTAGGCTTATCTAACCGCAGATAATGCGTATAGTTTACCATTGTCTAGTATTGATTCCTTCGACGAAATGATAAAGAATGTTTAATATTTTTCGGTAATGACTTTGGCTCTTTTGTGTAAGAAACTGCTAAACATGGTTGAATGCATGTCTCACATTCCATACTCTACATATGTATGTATATACGGATTTACGTCTAACAAGTCAACACTACGCCGTAATGCCTTACGATTTTAATTTCATTTTGAAAATATGAATCAGAATTTTCTGATACTCTTTTTACGAAATTTTCTTTAAAGATTTTTAATTAAAGTTATATTAGTCTAGTGTTTGAAAGTAATTTTAAAACGATCGTTATTCATACCTAAAAAGCAAGGACTGCTGCTCTGGGGGACAATTTACCACCAGCACCACTACAAATTTAATAATTCGCTTAAATGTCACCACACATGCAAATTTTAATATGGCAACTAAAACACAGAGAGCCAACACTATGCCGTAAGGCCTTAAAATTTTAATTTTTTAATTTCATTTTGAAATTAAGAATCAGAATTTTATAATACTTTTTTCCACTGATTTTATGCACGTAAAGTCGACGCCTCCATTCTATAACGTTCTAAGTGTACTTAGAACGTTTTTAATGTTCTTGCATTTTTAAATTCTACGGTCTCTAACTTAAATACTGTCAAAATTTGGTTAAGATGCGCCGATCCGTTCCGAAGTTATAGGGAAAAATCTACTTAGAATACACATATAGTCGTATGGCGCGTGAAAACTTTGAGAGCTCATAACTCAAAACACACTTTTTCGACTTAGAATGTTATAGAACGGAGGCGTCGAAGTATTATCGCCTAAAGCCAAAGAAGCGTTTTTAGTTCATTTCGCATAGTTGGCATTACAGTTGTATAACAAACGTAAAATGTATTCGCACTTCGTTTGTTTTTACTCTCTTTACAAATTTTCCTTACATTCATGCTCCAAAGATGCCGATAAAAACAAAATAGAAAAAGGCAAACATACACCCGCCCCACACATCGACGCATTTAAACATTAGAAAATATGTGGTGGAACAGGCGGCTGTTTTACATTTCCTTTGTTTATTTACATTTATTTGATGGAATATATTAAAACAAACAAAAATAATAATATTTTAAGTAATAATACAACAACAACAAAAAGGTAAACAAAATATAGTCAATGTTTTAGTTTAAAAACTTACAATACATATGTATGTACATATTTGAATGAAATGGTAAATTTTAGAAAGAATCTAATTCTTCCTCTTCTTTCTATTGTTGTTCTAGTATTAAAGTTTATTTTAATATATATATTTTTTTGTCAGATGCCTCAAAACGAAAATGGAAAAATTTACGTGACAGCTATACAAAATATCTGCGTTCATATCGTGTGGGTACCAAGACTGCCAAAAAGTATCAATTTTGGGCACATGCAGAACACATGGATTTCTTGAAACCCTTTCAGGGACCGGGAAGGTAAGTTAATTGTCATAATCAGTATAATTTATAAAAGAAATTAATAAGGCTATGAAAATGATTTTTAAACAAACAAACTTTAAAGGTCCGTAACAATTACAAAAGCATAAGGAATTGGACAAGGCATTAAAGGAAGTTTATGCTTTTAGTGTTGACCTTAATATTAATGCAGTATTGTTTAGTTGAACGTAGCTTCTTGATAGCTTAATGGTATGGCCTATCCACTTACGTTTTCTACTTTTAATTTGCTTCAGTAGTATGTGTTCTGCCGGCCAATTCATGTTGATGATAATGATGGGCCAGAATAGCACACATACGAGGCATTAGTTCATGAAATTTTTACGTGATTTTATTTAACACTAGTGAAATTTCAATGTCGCCGTAGTCTGGTAGGTAGTGTGTTCGCTTATTAGACGTAAAGCCCGGGTTCAAACCGCAGGTCAGACATCAAAACGAAATATGAAAAAAAAAAATTTCTTCAGCGACTTCCTCTCAGCAGATTTCTGGCCGAAAGTGAAATTGATATGAAAAAGTTTCTCACAAAACCTCTCGTTCGGAGTCGACGTTAAACTGTAGGTCCCTCCACTCACTTATAAAATTAACGCACACAGCATGAGTCGTATGAGAAACTAGGCCGTAATCCTGACTCAAGGGTTGTAAGGGCCAATTATGTATGTAAGTTTCAAATCCTTACAAATCATGCATTTGTGATGAATATTCTAAGCTCCGTGTATCTGGATAAATTTGTTTCTGCGCCTAGATTACAGAAGATATTTACGTATTCAAATTGACTCATGATATGATCCAACGCAATAAGCTAAGAAAGAGGTAATTTTTGTTTTATACCAGCGATGATATGAAATTGATTTGCTAATGCACTTGGGATTATTTTCTTGGATACATACATATATACTTATATCCTTTCAAATGCTATGCTTTCCGCATAGCTTTTTGTCAAATGGAGATGTTTATGCCAGGTCGCTGACGAGGATCTGCACTAGATATCAATGGGAGATCTTCAGGCTATGTAGTTATGAGGACGATTTTTTTGTTAGATAATGTTGTTTACTTCGAGAGAGGGGCTATTTAAACGTTAAAACTCTCTGTTACTTTAAGTTTATAATGAGATTACTCCGGCTGAGAAGAGAGGTTCTTTGTTGATTTCTCTGTTTTCGTACCGCATTGCATTTTTTTTAATCTCTATTACGTTTCTTTTACTTCACTTTTTCACCCTTTCTAGGGCCAAACACAATGGATCCCGTGACCCTCTTGTGTTTTAGTAGTAGCACGTCCTCAAACCTGCCACTTGGACAATCTAATAACATTTTACGAAGAATTCTTTAAAGATTTTTAATTAAAGTGGCGAATATGCAAATATTATGCGGTCATATTTGTCTAGTGTTTGGAAGTAATTTAAAAACGATCGTTATTCATACCTAAAAGGCAAGGACTGCTGCTCTGGGGGACAATGTATACCTCCCTTTATTAATCAAATATGTGGCAGCGCCACTTCAAATTTAATAATCCGCTTAAATGTCATCACACATGCAAATTTTAATATGGCAACTAAAACGCAGAGAGAGAAAGAGAGAGCGAACGGTGAGTGACGGTGTTGTTGGTTGTGCAAATTATAACAACAACCAAAATATACAGTAGTTTTCTCTCCAACTTGAACTCGCTGGTGTTAAAGTCCCCTCCAAAAAATATTAAGTTGTCATTTTAAATAAAAGAGAAGTAATTTCTAAAGAAGTGTTTTGAATTCATAAGACTTATTACTCATCTCGAATTGTATCAAATAATTAATCGCAACAAATGTAAACAATCTCTATTAAAATCCAAACAAAAAGTGCGAAATTCATGCTTTGCTTGCATTGCAAAAATAATTGGTTTGTATCATACAAAAACAAATCAAAAGAAATAAGTAGTGGTTGCCACATTGCGGCAGATTGACGTTAAAGCTGATTTTGACAGTTACCAGTATTGCCATATGTTTATAAAAACCTAAGACATTGTTGCAGTTAAATTTGAAAAGTGTTTTAAGCACTCGAATTGGTAATTTTGTTAATCATGAGCTGCATATTCCCGGAATGTGATAATACCAAGCATTATTGCAAGAAGACCGATATACGATTTTTTCACTTTCCTGCTTTGCCTTACATGAGACAAAAATGGCTAAAGGCTTGTAAGCGTAAAGAGGGTGATTTACCCAAGGTGCCGTTGGTGTGCTCGAAACACTTTGTCGGCAAGGATATCTATTTAGATAAGAGATATGCCAGATTAAATAAAAATGCTGTGCCCAGGTTTAGCTTGTTTTTTCTCCAAAATTAAATCCATAATCATTCAATAATTTGCGTTTTTTGTTTTTGTTTTAATTTCAGATCCAGTATTAATAATAATTCGTTAAAAGAAGACGATGACAACGAATGTGATTTGGGTTATCAAGTGTTGGCCAAAGCCTCTGCCAATAACAACGAGGAAGAGGTAAAAACAAATCCGGCTTTAAACACAGCGGCAGCAGCAGCAGCAGCTATAAGTCTGCCTATAAGCTCTACAGTTTTGACGAATATGATACCTAACTTTGCAAATGCCGGCGGCAGTATACATACAACACCAAGCAGTATGAGTTTAAGTATACCAACGCCTGGCGGTATTACAGGCTCAGCGACAGCCGCGCCGAGTACCATAATGTTGCCAGTGCCGTCTTTGCCCACTGTACAATTGCCACCTTCTTTAACAGCGAAACCGATTATGGGTGACATGGCATCTTCAGTTGCCTTTTCGTTGGCATCAGCATCCTTATCATCAGCATCGGCTAATTCTTTGGCCAGTTCATCCAATACATATACAACACCTTCTTCCTTCAATTCGTTAACATCGAGCTCTTTGGCTTCACAAGTATTTACTTTGCCTCAGCTGTCCGCCAAAGGACCCATACTAATGCCCTCCAGTAATACCGCCAGTTCGGTGGGTTGTCTCATTATTGAGCCGCAGCTGTTTGCTTCAGCCGATACTTTTAAAAAAGAGTTTGGTAGTGGCTCCTCCATGACAACATCCTCTAACAATGCTCAAATAACACCCTCTGGCTTACAAATCTATCCTACACTAAATGGTAATACAGCAGCAGCAACATCACAAGCCATAAACAGTCGTTTAAATCCACCTTTAATAACCAAAATAAGACGTGTTCAACCCTCACCACAAGCCTCTGCCATTAATTTAAGCATTTCAACTACACCCGCTACTGTACAATCTTCAAATTCTACTTTGCTGTCATCTTACAAAGCCAATGGTGGCTTTAATACAAATTCTACCAACATTTTGCCTACGTTAGGTGGCTCCACAACCATTACGGCCACCACCTCTTGTAGCTCAAACGGCTTGGGTAATACTGCAACAGCAGCAGCAGCACCACCACCCATTAAAAAGCCGAAAACCTCGGCTGAAGTAGACATAGCCGCCATTTTACAAGCCAATCGTGATCTCGATGCCAATACATTATTTTTCCTTAGTCTAGCCCGCTCTGTACGCAACATGCCCACCAAATTCCAAAGCTTGGCAAAAATGCGCTGCATGCGCATAGTCAGTGATATTGAAATGGAATTGGACAACATGGACGATGATGGCCCCAATGGTAGTACAAAATATTGCACCAACAATTCCGATAGTCCACCACCGCCTTTAGGCCATAGCCTAAATGAGGCCCAGTCGGAACATTTTGTCTATGTGATGTCACCATCTCGCGTTGAGAGCATGATCGATCTATCATCGGATGAGGAGAATGCCCATAATAATGGCAATTAGAGAGAATTTTTAAAAGCATGGAATCATGAGATGCGCTGCTGTAAATATTTTTAAGTTCAAAAGTTTAGTTGAAATAATGTTTCATAGAAACATTTAAAAAGATATAAAACAAAATACAAACGATTTTTTTTTTTTAATTATTAATACATAATATTAAGATAATATTGCAGTATTGAGATGATAAGAATCAAAGAAAAAAAAATAATACATTTAAAGAAAACTAATAATAAATGTTTGTTTGTTAATATTAAAATTTCAATAAAATATTTAAAGAAAATTAAAAAACAAAAACAAATGTAAACATTTAAAATTTCATTAAGCAATGCTAATAGAAATTTATGCTACGGTACGATAACAGATTTTAGCATCATCGGGTATGATGCTATTGTGATCCTAATAGTGTACGACTGGGAGGTTGAAGTATTCAGGATTGCCCAATACAAAGTAGGACTTCCTAGAAGCCACTTGCTGTCATTGACAGCATTTGACAAAAGGACCTACAATATCAATTGATGATATTGATGGAGTACTTTTATTAGAAATATTTTAATGGAAGCTTTCTGCTTCCGGTTTTCAAGCACCAATAGAATTAGTCCACAAAATTTGCCTACAAAAGTTCTAACGCACTAATAAAATACTCAAGCTTCTGCTACTATATTTTTCCAAGGCTAATTATTTTACTAAAAAGCTCTCCAATAGGCCATAGTTCCTATAACCGGCATAGGGTTTCAACAAACACAATTGAAAGCAATTGATCATGAGCAAGGAATTCTATATCGCGCCAAAGGTCTGTTTATGGGCTCCGATATTATGTATATGTGTGTATAGGGTCTCTTTCTCTCTCTCTCTCTCTGTTGTTGTTGTAACAGTTCGGCTGTTGCTTCCGGAAGCTTCTCCCTTGGGAAAAAACTTCCGGTTGATACAGCTTTCGCTCGGTTGACAATCCTTGGCCGATGTTGAGTCGGGTCGTTCCGGAGCGAAGATCCGATTGTCGTGGGAACGTCTCTCTCTGTTAGTTCCACTTGCTTTACTTTAATGGGTTGATTATGACGGCAACCAAACATTTCACATGCTTTTCCAGCTGGCAACTAAAAATTTCAATTTCAAGCGAAATTTTAAAAAGACAACTTAACGGAAGTTCGATTGTCGAATCGAAACATGAATCTCTTGTAACTTACAAACGTCTTGTTTCCTTTCATTTGCAGACACATTCGTCATAAATTTGGTATATTCGGGCCCGAAGATAATTCGTGTTTTCTGATGAGCATTCGCACATTGAAGCATTTGCAACAAAAAAAAAAAAAACAGTCAGAGATCATGAGTCTAACGTTGATTGAAAACAAAAGCAAAACAAGGACTCAATCAGAGTATACACATGGAAAACTAGAAATTAAACGATTGATTTCAGTCTGGAAATCAAACGGACCTTATAAATAGCTCACACACACGATGACTACTCCAGACGCAATAAAGTTACACTTTAAAAATGCCAGGAATCCAGCGTACTCTAGTAGGTAGTGTGTTGGCTTATTAGATGCAAGACCACGGTTCAAACCCCAGTTCAAACATCTCAAAAGAAACGAAATATGAAAAAAAAAAATATTTCTCCGGCGACTTCCCCTTAGCAGATTTCTGGCAAAAAAAACTCTGAGAATAAATAAACCTCCCATGAAAAATTTCCGCAAAAATCTGCCGCTCGTTATAAATATAAGTGGTGTGAGAAACTAGGTCATAATCCTGACTGAAGGGTTGTAAGGAAAGATTCCCAGAGAAATTTTTAGGTAGTTAGGAAGGAAGGTTTGAAGAAGTGTATAGCCACAGTGGCAAATACAAAATCACCGGGAGGACATACCACCATTTGTGTTCATCCTTGAAAAGCAAAAGAAATAAAACTCAATAGAAAGTGCGCTGGTAGTCTAGAAGGTAGTGTTCTAGACTATTAGCGTGAGGGTCGTGGGTTCGATTTGCACCAGAGATTCTGGTCTGCGACACTACACCGAGCGTATGGTCAAGTTACTCCGCTTGTATATAATTAGAATATAATTTGTAATAGAGAGATTCAAAGAAACGAACAAAAACACAGCAAAGGAGATAGCAATGGACAAGCATGGCAATACAGAGACTGACTAATCCCCTTGTAGTTTATGCTGTCATAGATAGAATGACTGCAAAGTAAAAAAAGAAGTTTCATATTATTCTACGACAGCAGTGGTGAGGAAATAGATGCCGGTTTTCAAAACTAAGTACCCATTGAAGAAGAATTTTGTAAGCTTGAAACGAACATCTAAAATCCATTAGTTGGCTTGCAGGAAGTCGTCGTAGATTTAGTAGATAAACTGTGAGAAGCTAGGTCATAATCCTGACTAAAGACGTGCCTTAGTAACGTCTAATCCTATGAGCTATTCAGCCTTTTGTCTGGAAAGAAAATGTTTTAGAAAAATCTAGTAGATTTTGTGTTCGAATCCTGGCTAGTGGGCCAGCTTGTAAATGAATGAAAACAAAAGTAAGATTTGTTTTCTTATAAAAAAAACTTCTTGTTTTATTTTGTTTTCTCACATTTTCGTTTGTTGTTTAGAAATAGAATAAAAATAATAATAAAAATCTTACATTTAATTAAAGAAAAAAGAAAAAAATAAAATAAAAAACGAATGCAAAAAGAAAACCTTGCAACATAAATACGGTATTGAAATGTTTGTTGGTTTAATGAACATTTTCCCTTTATTTAAGAGCTTTAAGGTGAATGAATTTCATTCAAAGTAGAAAAAAATTAAAATAAATCTCTCTAAGCCACAAGCAAAGAAAATCTTATTAGGCTTGCACTTTGCTTTTGGTGGTGACAGCAAAGTAGGCAATAACACCTACTAAGAGGGCAGCCACTATTTCAGCCTTTACCCAGGGACCCTTGTAGGCACCTCTGGTGCTGATCGTAATGTCAACTAAAGACTTGACATTCGATACTTTGCCACCATCACGTTGTACTTTACGCAAATTGGAATAGCCATCTTCGTCAAAGAGACGGACAACAACATTGCCACTGGAGCCCTTTTTGATTTCTTCAGTCCAGCTGACCTATAATGTCAAGAGTAAGAATAAAAGAACGTATTGCTTGAAACATTACTCAACTTGAGTTAATGCCATTATCGTTACACTCACTTGATATTTGTCTTCGCCTACTTGTGCTACGGGCACTACTTTACCGCAGGGGAATTCGGCAAACAAATTGGTTTTGGCTCCATTGCCACACTTCAAAGTGAACTCACCAATATGGGCCAATTGTTTCAAAATAGTGGCATCTTGTGTGCTGAATGAGGTAACACTGACTTTGGGACTGGTGCAGCTGGTGGCATAGGCAGAAGCAGCCAACAGGCTCAATAACAAAACATTTACGAATTGACGCATTTTTATTTGTGTTTGGTTTTATTTTCAATTTAAATTACGAAATTACTTGCAGTCAGACACTGATATCGTTGTTTGGGCTTTAAAGTGGCTGAAAAAAACTGACTTCAAGTGTCGGCTGTCCAATTACACTTTCACGTTTGACAATTTGAAACGTCAAAATGCCACGACAACACCGACCACGTCACAAATCGTTTTTGTTTTGATTGTTAACGTAATGCAGTGCTATAAATAACGTAAGGAAATAGGGATGCCAGATTAACATTTCTGGAAAGAATGAATAGAATACGGGAATTTAATGGCAAATAAGAGAATTTTATAAATTTTTTTGTATTAACTGGGTAAAACTATCTGTTAAACGAATGAAAGGGTTCAAGACTGCTGTAATAGCCATTATTTTCCAATTCAAGTATCGTGAGAAGCAATTTCTGTTTTTGACATCATTTGACGAATGGACTTGGCATTCCGTTAAAGTATTCTAAAGGAACTTTGGGCCTGAACAGATTATCTTTCGACCCACGTTTTAGTGCTGGCAAAACTTCTTCAATTACTCATTTCCTGCTTTCTTTGACGATACGATGGCTTACTAAGTGTCAAACTGGCATTCCGTAAAATGAATTCTAAAGGAACTATGAACCTGAACAAACTATCCTTCGTTTCACGTATCAGTGCTGGCAAGACTACTTGAACCACTCATTTGCTGCTTCCTTTGACTATACGATGGCTAACTAAGTGTCAAATTGGCATTCCGTAAAGTGAATTCTAAAAGAACTGTGAGTCTGAACAAACTATCTTTCGTCTCACGTATCAGTGTTGGTAAAAATTCTTGAACTTCTCATTTTTCGATTTCTTTGACGATATGATGGCTAACTAGCTATCAAATTGGCATTCCGTAAAGTGAATTCTAAAGGAACTGTGAGTCTGAACAGACTATCCTTCGTTTTTGCTGGCAAAAATTCTTGAACTTCTCATTTTTCTACTTCTTTGACCGAAAAAACAAATGATTATTGCAATAGCGAGATTAATTTTAGGACCGTTTTAATAGTGCTTTGTAGGCCGCATCACAATGGGCAAAACTTCTGATGGAAATGGATCCTACCCTACAAGCAGGCTTCGCCTCCTCAACCATGTTTTTGTTCTTATCATGTCTTAACTTAGTTGTCATTTAATGTCATCCATACCATACTACTTGGCTGTATGAGTATAAAATAATAATTAAGACTGTTTACCTGATTAAATTTTTATATTTAACAGCCAATAACAATAAGTTGCCGAATCGATCATCAGAGCCTATTCAAATTGTAATTTGAGTAGACTTGTTATGAAATTATGATTTCCAATATTGTTTTCAATTTGATTCTTTTTTTTTATACAAATTTAACCTTGAAGAATATTTTTGTGCTTTTTATTTTCAATTAGATTTTGACGGCGGTGTTTTATTTTTTGTTTTTGATTTTTTTTTTTGCAATTTATTACCTATGAACCCTAGAAAAAAAGTCTTTCACTTTATTGTCAACTTGCACGAAATTGACTAGAATTTGTAAGCGATAAATAAAGAAACGTTTGAAAAATTATTTGTTTATCATTGAAACAAACATTACACTGGACAACAAAGAGTTTTTCACAAAGTTACAACTTGCTAAATAGGCTCACAATTGAAAAACACACACACACACATAAGTAGAAATTGCTTTAAGAGGTTATAGTTGGCATGGGGCGCAAAAATTCCGAAGCGTATGTTTAAGAGCAACTGTCAGGGTATGACCCCTACGCATGCAATGACAAATAGATTGTGTGAGAGAGGAAAGATTGAGGGATTTATAGTAGAGCAATTGCATTCTAGTGGCTCTTTAACATAATAGTGAGGTTCGTACTTATGTACGGATGGTTTGTTTTAAGGCCGACTCATGCAAACACTGTTAATAAGAACACATTGGACAAAGTCCTATGATCGCTTAACTGGAATTGTGCCCAATGACCTGACAGACCAAAATTGCGTAGAGTTAGCTGGCGTATTTTAGGCTTAAAGGCAAGCATAAGCTACAAGCAGAATAGGACATATGGCCAGTTCTGTATTCTAGGGGGGTAGACAGTGGGGAAATTAAGTTCGATTTGGACATGGACGGCATATGTGGCTTTTAGACTTAGCATCATGAGGATGAAGGCTGGCAGAGCTTAACTGGAATTGTACCCATTGACCTGGGAAACCAAAACTGCGTAGAGTTAGACTGCGTATCTATTCCATCTCATCATTGTTTGAACTCTGTAATGTAGTCTACAAACTTACGATACCTGGTCTTTCGATAATTTATAATGACACCTTTCGTAAGGGTCACCCAAAACGATAGGGATCGAAGTTGGATGTACATCGGAGTTGGATGTAGTTATAGTATCAATATAGCTTCTGCATAACATACGGCTGTTACTCCAACGAACAGCTGGCTGAGGCATTACCCAGAAATGTGTGTACATATGTATATGGTAAAGATATACGATATAGGATGGTCAAGCAATTTTAAAGCCTTGACTTGTGTTTACACTACATTCAGCCAGTGAGACTTGCTAACTCTCACCTGCGTTAATGGCTAGGCGGGTAATTGGGGAAACCCAATCGTTAATGGCCTATATAATGCCGGTACTATCTGGTAATTAAAACTAAGAGAGATCGCTGTCACACACGTAGACAATGTGACCATGGCTCTACATATCACATCTTCGGCCTTCGAATTTGGTCCTCATTACTGGTTACTGTTGCTTGCATTGGTGTTCGTATGACAAAACTAAATTTTCCGCATCACGACTTTTGAAGGCGCTGCAATAATATCTCCGTGATGGGAATATTACCCCTATTTCTCTGTCACTATCCGGTGTTCCTGTGTTAGAGATGTAAATAGCTTAATTACTTTAGAGTTTGTGCAAATTAATGGGCTCTTTGAATTTAATTTTGTAAGAGACTTTCTGCCACTCTCCATATCCATTTAAAAGCCGTCAAATTTCACTGGTACATACATAATTGGTCATTACAACCCTTCAGTCAGGATTACGATCTAGTTTCT
Organism: Sarcophaga rosellei; assembly: GCA_930367235.1. Classification (NCBI taxonomy): domain Eukaryota; kingdom Metazoa; phylum Arthropoda; class Insecta; order Diptera; family Sarcophagidae; genus Sarcophaga; species Sarcophaga rosellei. The sequence goes on from OV884021.1 coordinate 77,558,760, forward strand.
CACACCACTTATGTTGGGTGTGTTAATTTTTATGCATGAGTCGTGGGGGACCTACAGTTTAAAGTCGACTCCGAACGACAGATTTTTGAGAAACTTTTCATGGCAATTAAAAAAAAAGTACCGAATTTTTCAACACTGGTGCACATCTGGCATCACTGCATTTGCTTATATTTTGAGTTTCGATTTCTCTTCGCGAAAAACCTTCACTGTGGAACTAATTATCACGAGAGACGTTGATCAGTTTTAAAACGAAAAGATTCATAAAAATGTCAACGAAATACGGAAATCCTTGCGCTACATATAATATTCCGTTAAACAACGATGATAATGATGTATTTCGAACAGGTTGTGCCCATCTTTATAATTTCCTTCATTGCAAGTAAGTGTGAGAGGCAGCAAACAAAGCTAAAACAAAACATATTCACTGTCTTCATTTTCGATACAATCTTTCGGTATCATTATTTTATATTTAGATCGGCAGAATACAAGCCATTGATGCTTAAAATGCATTTAGAATTTGTTAATTCACCTGTAATGACAGAAGCTGAAGGAAAAAATGTTGAACAACAATTGGAAGAAGAGATAAAAGCGTTAAAAGATGCTTTACGACAATCAAAGAATGATGGAAATCAATTAATGGATCGCATAGCTAAGCTTGAAAAGAATAACTCACTTGACTATAGCTCACTTAGCAGTTCTGATAACGCACCAAGACAATCTGTACAACAACTCGAGACAAAAATTAAGACATTAGAAGATAATTTGCTTGTGATGGACCGTCTAAAGGATGATGTTAATAAACTAATGGATTGCGTAGTAAAGCTTGAAAACCCTTTATCGATTAACGTCCTTGACAAGTCTACCGATATTGTCAACAATACATGTCAAGACAAACAATCCTACGATGAGAACAACTTAAATAGTGATGACTTATCCTTAACTGGAGAAGAAAATATTGAACGTAACAATGGCATGTTGCAGTCTGTACAGCAACTGGAGGCCAGAATTAAAACGTTAGAAGATGCTTTACTGCAAGCAAAATCTGATGGAAATAAATTAACAGAAGGTGTAGAGACGGTTGAAAAGAACAAAGCCGTTAATAACGCTCCTGATGATGGCAACAATACAACTCAAGACAATTCTATTGAGCAAATGAAACAAGCAAGCAGTGATAGCCACTCTAACCAACAATCGTATGTCTGTACAATTTGGAATATTAAACCAAAGCCGGGTAAAGACAAAATTGATGATGTTATTGCATTAGCGAAACAAATTGGATTGTCACTTACCCGTGATCAAATCAATAATATTGACGTGTATGATGTGGGTTCAGATTCCAGTAATTACTGTGTTCACTTTTGTAACAAGGCTTTAAGAGACGAATTCCTAAAGAAAAGTCATATTTTAAAAGAATTTGAGGAAACAAAGGATTTAACAATTTCAAATGAAGCAGAATATTACCACACCGTTGTCATTAAAAATGTTCCAGCCTCCAGTTGTCCGATTGATGATGTTATTAACATAGCAAAACGAATGTATTTGTGGCTTACACGTGATCAAATCAAGCATGTAGACGTCTTTAAACGTAAAGGTTGTTGTCTGTATGTTTATTGTGTCTACTTTTCCACCAAACGCATGAAAGATACATTCCTAGAGAAAACTCACATTTTCAAAGAAATTTTTCAAACAGACCATTTACGATTTTGCTAAGGCATTGGATATCCAATCAATACAGTGTCTTTATGCGTTTTTTATTTGTATTTTCTTTTAATTAAAATGTCCTTTTTATTATAACAATTTTAATGAATTCAATAAATATATTCACGAAATTGATAAAGAAAACCTTGTATTTTACTACTCGAATGATTGCTTTATTGAAGCAGATTTCTTTCTTCCTTGGAGTAGTAGTCAATCGATTATGGTTTAACACTAAACAACACTGTTCATGCGCTGCCATCTCCAGCTAACGTCGCCGCCAAGAGCGAATTGATTATCCTCCTTGTAATGCTGGTCCAATTCTTTTCGTCTTTCGATATTACTTAATTGGTCATTACAACCCTTCAGTCAGGATTACGGCCTAGAGTCTCAGACCACTCATGTTGTGTGCCTTAATTTTGTACTTGAGTGGCGGGACCTACATTTTAAAGTCGACTCCGAACGACAGATTCTTACGGCAATTTTATTTACTTTCAGAGTTTTTGCACACAACATGAGTGGTGTTGAGAAGCTAGGCCGTAATCCTGACTGAAGGGTTGTAATGGCCAATTATGTATGTATGTATAACCCGATAAATAGGCCTCTAAAGATGAAATTAAAAAGTAAATCAATTCTGTTTTACTGTTTAATATTCATTAATTTCATTTCATCATTAAAAATAATTATTTTTTTTTGGCAAATTACTGAACATAAACAGATTTTCGAAATGAAAAACCTTGAAAAGCTTTGCTTTCTTCCTTTGCGCCCTTCCAGCGTGTACGCAACAAAACAATTAATGGACTCACACGACAGAGGAACAAATAGTTTGTCTAACTTTTATGAAAATCTAAAAACATAAACAGTGAAACACAAAGAATGCTGAGTAAATGTTTTCGATTTTTTTTCTTTTTGATTTTGGCAAAAAATTTAGAGCATGAAGGAAAGTTTTTTCAAAGTTTCGCGAATAACACAATTTTGGCAAAAACTCACATTCGTACAAATTGCCGCCAATGGGTGTGGGTGTTGATGGGTAGTTTCCATTAAAAATCTGCACGTACGATTTTCTAACTCTATTTATGCTCACAAATATTAGAGGTAGGAGAGTAGGAAGGAGCGGTTAATGGTGTATGTGGTTGCTGGTAGTGTTTCCTAAAACGAAACTCTAAAAATGTTTGTCACGCGACTAAGCAATACAAAACCGAAAAAATATAATTTTCTAATACTCAACATAAGCAACACTTCGAGAAATTAAGGGCAAAGAGATTATACCGAAAGGGCATCAAAGGGTTCGACAAGTTTCGAGATGGAAAGATGAGCCCTAATTATATTTTAATATGAAGCGTTAGAATCGTGACCAACTCTTGAGAAGAATGTAAGTCCCACTTATTTAGTTAAGCTGCCACAAAAGCAATTTTTCTGATTTTAAATGAAGATGTTTGAGAAATTTCATCATGGCAATTTTATTTACTCTCAGAGTTTTTGCCAGAAGGAAATCGTAGGAAAAATCTTTTTTCATATTTCATTTTGATGGAGATGTCTGACATGGAGTTTGAACCGTGCGTGATCTCACGCCTAGTAAGCCCACACACTACCTATTAGACTATTCAATTATTTATATTTAATACACGTACGGAACGGAGCAGAAAAACTGACGACTTATACGTGTTCCTCGTTTACAAAACAAAAACAGCTGATTCGGAATGTAACAAAACGTAAAAGCCCCGTTTAATCAAACATCGATGGAACACGCATATGAAGAGCAATGCAAATGCTTACCGATATTCCATTACGTTTCGGCAAGCATTCTCATTGCTTTTCGTGCTCTAAAAACGAATGTACGTTCCGTGGACGTTTGGTTAATCGGTGCTAAAGCCTAATTCTATCTTTAGCATTACGTTGAACATGTTGCTAATGCATTAATAGTTGAAAAGCGCAAGCACATACTGTAGGCGTCGTGGGGGTACTGCGGTATTTTTGAATTGAAAAGGTACTGAAAAAAGTACAAATGTACAGAATTTTTCAACACTGGTCATAACTATCTGCACATTTGGCATCACTGCATTTGCTTATAGCTTGAGTTTCGATTTAATTTCTCTCTTCGCAAAAAATCATCAGTGTTAAACTAATTATCACAAGAGACGCCGATCAGTTTTAAAACGAAAAGAAGAGAAATCCGTAAAAATGTCAAAGAAATTCGGAAATCCTTGCGCTACATATAATATCCCATTAAACAACGATGATAATGATGTATTTCGAACAGGTTGTGTCCATCTTTATCATTTCCTTCATTGCAAGTAAGTGTGATAGACAGCAAACAAAGCTAAAACAAAACATATTCACTGTCTTCATTTTCGATATAATCTTTCGGTATCATTATTTTATATTTAGATCGGCAGAATACAAGCCATTGATGCTTAAAATGCAATTGGAATTTGTTGATCCACCTTTAATGACAGAAGCTGAAGGAAAAAATGTTGAACAACAACTGGAAGAAGATATCAAAGCGTTAAAAGATGCTTTACGACAATCAAAGAATGATGGAAATCAATTAATGGATCGCATAGCTAAGCTTGAAAAGAATAACTCACTTGACTATAGCTCACTTAGCAGTTCTGATAACGCACCAAGACAATCTGTACAACAACTCGAGACAAAAATTAAGACACTAGAAGATAATTTGCTTGTAATGGACCGTCTAAAGGATGATGTTAATAAACTAATGGATTGCGTAGTAAAGCTTGAAAACCCTTTATCGATTAACGTCCTTGACAAGTCTACCGATATTGTCAACAATACATGTCAAGACAAACAATCCTACGATGAGAACAACTTAAATAGTGATGACTCATCCTTAACTGGAGAAGCTGGAGAAGAAAATATTGAACCTAACAATTCTAGCAATGGCATGTTGCAGTCTGTACAGCAACTGGAGGCCAGAATTAAAACGTTAGAAGATGCTTTGCTGCAAGCAAAATCTGATGGAAATAAATTAACAGAAGGTGTAGAGACGGTTGAAAATAATAAGGCCGCTGATAACGCTACTGACGGTGTCAACAATGTAACTGAAGACCCAAAAGCTAGCAAAGAAACGAACAATGAAAGCGACTTAAGCGCTGAGCAGAATAATAATACTGAAAAGATCGCCAGTGCCAGTGAAGACCACCATACGTGTACCATATCAGAGGAAAAGCAAGAAGTTTTAGACTTAAGATGGAATTGTGTTTTGATACAGAATCCCAAATGTAATACAGCAAATTTGGATGAGGCTTTCTCTTATGTTCGTGAATTAGCAAAAGAAATGAATGCACGGATTGCTGACAATTCTGTCATTCATATAGACATGGATTCTCGTAATTGGTACGTTTACTTTCGTGACGCGGAGAGTAAATTTAAATTTCTAAGGAATAGATTTATTTATGAATACAATCCAAATATAGCATGTTTATTACGAATCTTAGATTATACTGATTGCGGCATTGTTGATATTGAGAATTTCCAATCTTCTGATTTGAGTTTGGAGACAGCCGTTGTTAATGTGCTTGGTTTAGCAAAAAAAATGGGAATAAAAAGTAATAGAAATTTTATCGATCACATAGACGTGTATAGTACAGAACCAAATTTTCTTACATATTCCGTTAGATTTAATAGCGAAAATATGAAAAAGGCATATCTACAGAAACAAAAATTTTTTAAAAAATTCCCAGAAACGCAATCTTTAAAAATGACAGATAGAGGAGGACATACATTAAGTTGTGATAACATAAATAATTTTAGCATGGCTTTAGCTAGTGCTAATATTATTGGATTTGCAGAACTAATGGATTTGTCGTTATCGACCGATAATTTTAAACGTGTATACGTTCTTAATACAGAGGCAGTTGACCATAGTAATAACATTAATTTTTCTTTAGTTGTTGAGTTTTCCAGCAAAGACGTAAAAAACAAATTTCTAAAGAGAAAATCTGAGTTAAATGAAATTGAAAATACCTGGATTTCCGATATTAACATTTCGGATATTAAAACTGAAGGAGGAAACATTGTTTCCATTAAGTATGATGACGATTCGAATGATATGTTCACTGTTATTAGCTTTATTGGTTTAGCAAAACAATTGGGCGTCTCGTTTACTCCTGATCAAACTGATCGTTTCATCGAATTGTCACAATTCATTTCGAATGCATCTTCTTAAATCTTGTACCGAACATATGAAAGATGAGTGTTTAATGAAAATACACATTTTCTCGAGACCACATACAAGTTTTGTATTTTAAGATATTCTTATTAAAATAATTGGATTGCCTTTCGTTTTTTTTCCAATCTATTGAATACAATCCCAATTTATGGAAGATTTATTTAGTTTATTGAACAAAAACGTCTTATTTGCTGAGTTTAATTTTGTGTTTTTTCTTATTTTTTTAATAAATTAAAATTTCAAATATTTTTTAATAAATAAATGCGATCTTTTTTAATAAATGTTAAACTTTTTTACTTTTAAAAACCCTACTCACGTAAGTAGCATTTTTGTTCGGGTACTTCCACACCCATCTGCTATCGCATCGAAGTATGAAATTGATGTCTTCTTCGCATTACCTTTGGATCTCTATTTGAACTGTGCCCTTATTAGAGCTGTATGAGTGACTAAATGTTCGACAGAGTCAAGCCAGAAATTATCGGAAGGTGGCTGGAAAATGTTTTCCTGTGCTGTCCAAGTTGTCCGCTGTTAAAATGAATACAAATTCGCAATATCACCGTTTAGGTTTTCTGTTTTAGAAAATGTAAGAATATGTCAAAGGCTGCAGAAAAAAATTTTTCTTAAGTTTGTGGAAAATTGAAAGTGCTGTGTATTATAATTTCAATCACGAGTGGGAATCTACTGTTTAATGTTGACTGCGAACTACAAATTTAATTTGTTTAACTCTGACGAGCTGTACCAGGTATACTGTGTTTGGATGGTAGGTGGCTGCAAATTTCTGTTAATATTAGCTGCTTCATTCAACATTTGAGACTGCTTAAAAGGTGCCAACATTTTAAGTTTCAATATGCTAGACCTCACTGATAAAATTAGTGACAAGTTGTTAGCTCTGAAGAAATGAGTATAAATTCGGTTCATAAATTTTCGAGTTGGCTGCTCTGCCATCAAAAAAATACCAACAACGAAAGTTAAGAATGTGGCGCAAGCTGTTGAAAAAATTTAGAAAAGTTTTCTGAGACGATGCTATAACTAAAGTAGTAATAGCAGCGAAATCGTTTGCTATTATTCAATCGTTGCTCTGGTCAATCAATCACGCAAATGACGATAACATCATGGAATAACTTTATATAGGAAACTAGGCATTCATCATTAAACAGCCATCAGTAGTTTGAAGAGCTCTGGATACACAAAGAAGTTGCTTAGTGTGTGTACCAACTGAATTAAAAGTGAAAAGTTCGGTACTCGCTGTCTATAAATATAAATATCGTTGTTTACATTTATTATTGTAGCGTTGTTTGTGTATTTTGTTAACATTTATTCTTGTAGTGCGGTTTGTGTATTTTTGTTTACTTGTTTCCCATTTTTTTTATGCTGGTGTTTGTTGTTATATTAAGCAGTACGGTAATTTGTAAAAAGGTTTGTTTACTGATTTGTTTTGTTTTTGTAGCCTTTGTTTATAATTTTAATGTTTAGCGATGTAAAAGCAAAATTCGAAGTCGCCGTGGTCTAGTATGTAGTGTGTCGGCGTATTAGGCCTTGTTGTCAACTTTCTGCTGATATTCGCTCCATTCAGCACCTATTCCAGAATCTACAACCATTTCACTCTTTCTCTCAGTGTTATTTTGTAAACGTAAAAAAATTCCCTATTTTCGTAGAAAATCAAACCAAATAAAATGGTAGAATATTTGCTCTTGAAATGAGAGTAAGAGTAGGTGTTGTTGCTTGCAAATAATACAACAAACCAAACAACTCTCCCTCCCAGTGCATGCATGGTTGCCAAGTGGTGGGTGGAAAAATAAATGCTCGTAGAAATAAAAGTAAAAGGATTTTGTTTGTGTTATTGTTGTTTATATTACAAAAACAAAATAGAAAAATATATCGTCATTATGCTGGTATTAGTATTACAACATTCTCTACAGGCAATAGCAAATAATGTAGTTGAAGGAAATCAGCCAATGAACCCCAAATGATGGGGTTATGAACTGAATTTCTAATGCAAGCGCTACTTTTAATCTAAAGTGGTATGTAGCTTTCAACGGATTGGTTTGTAACTTCGATAATTTTAGTGTTTAGATTTGACAGATAAGTCTCTAGAGAATACTGAAAATAGAATGAAATAATTGGCGGAATTATGCCACAATTCAACAACCAACAAATAAAGGAGAGAGAGGAGCTCTCATGTGTAAAAAGTTTTATTTTTTAAATTTTGTAACATATAGCTTAGGAGAGAGACTAAGTACTTCCCACTAAAGTGGATGCAAATCGTGCTACAGTACGAAAACCTGGTTCTTGCCAGACCACTATAGCCACAAATAAGACGACACTGAAATGTAGGCGTCGGGTGGGCTTGTAAAAACTTGTTCTAGGCACGATACAGCTATTGGGAATTTGAGGGATGTATACAAGCGAGAGTGGCGAACGGAAACAGTACTGCTGCATTTCCATTAAAACATGTAACACAGAAGAAATGAATCTCCTGAGAAATGTTTCTCAAGTAAAGTTAGTAGAGACGTTAGCACTACCTACACAGAGGACAACCGAGATCACGAATGCTGTATAAACATTGAAGATAAGACAAGGCGGCCAGTGCGAAATTATTGAATCAGGCACTTAATAAATCGGCTTGCAATAATTCCATGCTCTTTATTCCGATCTAAATAAAAGAAATCTCAGAAATTACTGAAAATGCAAAGCCTGCCCAGAGAAAATCGAGATAGCGAACGCTATATACTCTACTAGAATCATTACTAGGCAATTCGGAATGCAATTTAATAAAAAAAAATAAAACTTCCAGATAAATTAATTGATCACATTAGAACTCAACCCCCGCAGGGGCATTGAGAGATAAATTTCAAGAAAACCAAAGTCATGGGAATTAACAACACTAGCACAGAAACCTTCATGCTACAGGGCCAAATAGTCGAGTACATCGATAGCTTTTGCTATCTAGACAGTACTATGACAGCAAACGGCGGCGCAAAAACAGACGTGGATAATAAACTCAACAGAGCGAGAGCAGCATTCAGGCGACTGCATTCCGTATGGAGAGGCTCATCTAGGCGTACCAAGCTAAGAATATTGAACGCTTGTGTAAAGTCAACGTTACTATATAGCAGGGAAACATGGCTTATACCTAACACCATCACACAAAAACTTCAGGTATTCATCAATAAATGCCTAAGAATCATATGTGGAATATTCTGGCACAACACCATCAGCAATGCAGACCTCTAAAGTCTTACAAAGGAGAAACCCATACAGAAGCAGATCAAAAAGAAAAAATGAAGGTGGATCGGCTATACATTGAGAAAGAAACCCGGCAGTATTACAAGAATCGCGCTAGAGTGGAATTCCCAGAGCTAAATAAACCGTGGCAGACCAAAAAAAGCCAGCTGGGGACACACGGTCCTACAAGAACTAAAGCTTAATGACCTGACATGGGAAGGCGCAAAAACATAAGCGGAAAATCGTGTCAGATGGAGAAGATTCTTTGTGGAAGCCATATGCTCCCTAGAGTTGTAATGGAAAAAATAATTAGAACTCAACAGAGGTCATCCTAAGTACGCTAATAACAGTTGCTCAGAATAGCGACTGTCTCAAGCCCAATAACAAGATTCTGTGATATTGCGGAGTAATCTTTGCCAACTTTATGCACCTCAGAAGGCAACACCTGTTAGCCTTAGTAACACCGATCACAAAATTCTGAAGTTTGTTAGGAAAAAGGGATTTTATAATAGGATGATAGGATTGGTGGTGAATTGTATGACCACAGTAATCTTGCAGCTCTACACGTATATACAGTGTGTGACACAAATGTGTAAATGATGTCCTGATATTTACACTTTGTGACAAAATATTTTAGGTACAAAGTATATTAACAAAAGTTTTGTGGTTTTGAAACCAATATTTATTTGCGATTTTTTTTAACTAATCAAATAAAACGCAAACTAATTTATTCTTCAGAAATATAAAAAAATAAATTTTAATTCATTTACACACTTTTGTCGCGAGTTATTAAAATCACAATTTTAGTACTTCGTATATCCTCCTTTGAAATCTATAACTGCCTGAATTCTGAAAGACATACTCTCTACCAGTTTTCGACATTCTTCTTGTGTTATCGATGACCAAATGTCATGGCAGCGCTGCCAGAGCTCGGTTGTACTTTTAAAGCTGTGCTGGTAATTATAAACCCGACGTTTAAGTATTCCCCATAAATTTTCAATCGGGTTTAAATCCGGTGACTGTGGAGGCCAGTCCAATAAAGAAATTTTGGCAGTTTCGAAAAACTCAAGGGTTTTTTTAGCCTTGTGCTTAGGGTCGTTATCTTGTTGCATGACAGAGTTTTCAACATTTCGACCCCAAGCAGTTAGACTATCCATATATGATGACTTTATAATGGCGATATACATTTCGGCATTCATATTTCTAACTATTTTATGAAGTTTTCCTACTCCTTGCACACAGAAACATCACCAAAAAAGCAATTTTCCACCACAAAATTTCATTGTTGGTATAACATCGCTGTCCGTCAAAGGTGCATTTGGCTTCCTATAAACATATTTAGGCCCATCGGGACCAAAAAGATTAATTTTGGACTCATCTGTCCATATTACTTTTTCCCAGTCATCCATAGTCCAGTTTTGATATTTTTTTGCAAATGCTAACCTAAGTGATTTGTGTCTTTCGGTTAAACGTGGTTTTTTAACCCTTTTTCTTGCATGAAAACCACATTTATTTATTTCTCTATGAGCTGTTCTCTTAGATATTTCAATTTGGTAGCATGAAGACAACTTTTGCTGCACTTCACGAGGACCATTAGGTTCTCCTGATGCATCTAAACGTTGTACCATGCGTCTATCCCTTAGCGAAAGGATTGAATTGCGTCCCAAACGTGGTGGTGGGAAAGTCAAACCGCTCCTTTTTGCTATATTTCCTACAGTTTTAAATGAAATATTAAATTTTTGAGAAATTTTTCTGTGGGAGAGACCATTTTTTAGCTCATCTATGACACATTTTTCGACTTCGTTGCTAATCTTCTTCATGATTAAAAAATCCTTGTGAAATAATAAATAATTAGGTTTATGATTAAAAATATGATCTTATTTAATACTTAAAACACATTAACATAATTTCACCAACGAAATTGTTTAAATTAATATTTTTTAAATATTAAAAACGTGTTATTTTTTAAATTTTTTCCAGCGAGTCAGAATAGTGTAAATCAGTTTTTAACTTTTTGATCTCGTGGTATCAAAGTACCGTTAATCCACATGACGATTTTTGGTATTCCATGTTTTACAAGAGTTGATCTTTACATTGAGTAAACAAAAGTTACCATATGCATAACAGTTAAGACAAAAATTAAAAATATGGATATTTAAAAATTCATTTACACATTTATGTCACACACTGTAAAACCTAGGACATGATGACCTTTTAAAACACATTGCAACCCTTCCGTCATAATAACGACCTAGCTTCTCACATCACTTATGTTGTGTGTGTTAATTTCATACATGAGTCGGGGGACCTACAGTTTAAAGTCGGTTCCGAAAGACAAATTTTTGAGAAACTTTTCATGGCAATTTCATTTTACACTCAGAATTTTTGCCAGAAATCTACTGAGAGAAAGTCACCGAAGAAATATTTTTTTCAAAATTTCGTTTTAATGTCAGATCTGAGGTTTGAACCGTGGCCTTACGTTTAATAAGCCAACATACTACCTACTAGACTTCGCCGATTTACTTGCCTTAGTTAAACTTGACTTTACTTTTCTTGCTTTAGTTAAAGGGTTGTTCCAATTTCGTTGCGACTGCATGTGGCTTTATAAGCCACTTTTTAACGTTAGTAACGTTTTTTGTTATTGTTATTGCTTCTTTTTTTTTGTATTTGGCTAATATTGTTTTCGACACGAATTTTTACAAGTTATGACAGAAAAAGAGAGAAGTTTGCGCCCCCGAGTGAAAGGATGTAGCAGCAGTAGTAGGAGAGAAATTATGTTTTTGGATTTTTTTTTTTAATTTGTTTTGAAGCCAGCAATTGTTTGAAAATTCATTCACAAAAACAGTTGGCGCGTGGCACGTGAAGCTAAAGAACGTGACAGTAACTCTTCTCCGGTATAAGTAGCAAACGATTATAAAGAAGAAAAAAAATAGCAAACAAACTGAAATAGAACAAAAATATTCACTATTTTATTGCCTATTGATTACTACGAATAAATTCGAACGAATATAATAATTTAGTGCAATGAAATAAAATGAAAATTAACATATCGACTTGGGGCCAAGACAACAATTGGGGCGATATTGTGTTAGAAAGAAACTGACATTCATTTTCTATTATCTGGAGAAGTACTAGTGAATTTCATAGAACTGTCAGGCAACAATTATGCCTTTATCGTTAACAACACGCCGCCGACAACAGACGTCAAATGCCAAGTGGTTTTCGCAACAGCATCTAAATCAACTGCAGCATCATCAACAGAATATCTCGGCAACTAACGTCGCAAACGCAACAAACAATTTAATACGACATCATTTCATTCAGCAACCAATACGTAAACAGAGATCGTTTATAGATTCTAGATTTACTGCAACGCATACTGGAGGACGTTCGTCTCATTTATCTCGTGGCCTTTCGGTGGGAAGATCACATGATATTGTACAACAGCGTACGCTTCTAAAGAAACAATCATCCTCCACTGCAACTCAGCATCATCATGTTCGAACGGATGAGTTAGTCAAGCGAAATATAACAACGGCTTGCGGTGTTCAAAGTGGTAGTGGTGGTGGTAGTGGAGTTGAATTATTGCGTAACTCTCGTAAAGTGCAGGCTTGGTCGTCCACCTCATCGATATTGAAAACATTAGATAAAGAATTGGCCCAATTGAACGGTACAGTCGCTAAGCCTAAAGACATTAAGATCACAAAAGCCGATAGCAGTAAAGTGGATAACGTGAAAAAGTGAGTACCATATCAAACTATCATATTAGAGGCGTGGATGAGAATATTATTTCCCTTCAGGCGTTAGGAATTGTAAAATTGAAGAACTTAAAATTGAAATGTGTGTGAAGTTAGCTACGAAAATTATATTCTTTGTTTTTACGGTGAATGTTATGCTAACAGACACTGTTAACTTAACATAATTAAAAATTTGGAAAAAGGGGAAGAAAGAAAATCGATTAAAAACCACAAAAATAGAGATAAATTAGAGAAAAAAATGAAAGTGCGACGAAGCTTAACCTTTGAATTTTACAAAAAAAAAAAAAAAAAACGATGAAAATATATGAAAATAACAATTTGCTTATTGAAGATAATAAAGTTGAAAAATCAAGTGTTTTTACTAAATATGCCCTCCATAAATCGTGAAAAATTCGATAAAATTTAAAAAGGTGCACTTTTCTAACCAATTGGACTGGATAGCTATTGGATCAAGGATTCCAAAACAGTTTTCATTATGGTCGGACAAACCTTAGGATAGGAAATTGTTGTCGCTTTACCTAACGCATACATCATTCAGAGTTGCATGTGTCCTTTATATCTCAATTGATAGAGAATAGAAAATATCTCCCCAGTAGTGAGCTAAACAAGATACAGAGGCAATGAAAACCTGTAATACAATGGCGCTGGAAGCTCTGTTAGATTTAAATGCATTGCACCAAAAACTTTAGTGACTACGGTTAGGTTGGATACGAAATAAGTTTAATATGAAATTTATTAGGGGATTTCCCTTCTTAACTGTCATTTGCATAGAACTAGTAGACTATATTATCTTAAAAAAGGGACTCTTTTGTGGTATACAGATGGGACAAGAACGGATCTTGGAACAAAATAAAACATATTCCGAACCTATGGGAAAACTCAATTCAACTTGACAGTACAAAATAATACAGATAGTCTGGTCGGCATTCCAACACTCGGCTTTTGTGAAGGGTTAATCGAAGATAGTTTGAAACTGTCTGAAGACACAGGATCAAATATGTAAACAGAATAAGTTTACACTCTGCTGGGTACCAAGTCATGTAGGAATTCTCAGCAATAAACAAGCAGACAAGCTTTCGATGAGTGAAGATTCCACACCGTTTTGGCCACAAACCTGCTGTGGAGTGGCAGCGAATGAGATCTGAAAAGGTATACTCAACGAAAATTAAGATACAGAGAGATAAAGACTCTTTTCAAACCAAGGCTAGGCAAACAATCCGTTTGTTGCTGAATGCATCAGACTATTAAAACATAAGCTTAGGTTGATAAACAGTCTAGTGACAAGGACACTGTAGATTCAGGGTACACTTATTAAGAATAAAGATTGCCTCGAGCCCAATATCTACACACTGTGACGATGAGAATGAATCATCGAAACAGATTCTTGGAACGAGGAAGTAGCATGTGAGTGCGTATCAAGTGATAGGGAATTGTCATCGTTGAATTCGAGCAGCATTGTAAAATCATTAGTCTCTCACTATCAATTATAAGATTTCAAGAAACTATGCTTTTAAACGAAAAACTAAACACAAAAACTCTGAAGAGTAGAGCTGTTCGGAGTGATTTAAACCGTTCAGGCTATGCTACGCTGTTAAAGAAGGTCATTTTATTTGCAAATTCATTGGCCAGTTTGATATGGAGTAAGAGCCTTTTACGAGCAGAGAAGTAATTAACTCAGTGTTAGTAAATGCTTTCAGAGTACGGCAAGGAATCCGGAAAAATATAGTCAAGACTAGTTGGTTTAAAGGCTTCGGCTTAAAAATGTTTAGTGCAGGATATATGCGCTTAAATGAAAAACATTTCACTTATTAGGTGCCCTAATCAGAATGCCGGGACACAATGATATCCAGGGCAATTGCAGAGCGGATTAACTGGCCAGACACAGCACGACCATCGGACGAATTCTTGAGTATTGGGGTCCTTGGACTTGCAAGCTCATGATTGACAACGAAGTCACCGTCTCTGTCAATCGCAGATAAGGGCATAGTGGTGCACTTGATCTAGATGGTGGCTGCTAAAACCCCAATGAAGCGTGCCCAGTGCGATCATTGGAGTCATGACGGGTGTCAATGCGAGGCGCATTAGTCTGGGACACCTTGCAAATGATTTCTGTAGGAGGAGGAAGAGACTGTTCTTCATCTACTGGAAACATGCCCGGCACTGTGTCAAAGGGGAAAGAGACATCTTGGTGCCTACCACATCGATGATCTGAGTGATTTTTCGAACATTGATGTCGGCGATCTGAGTCGCTTCATTGTAAGCTCTAAGTGGTTCCAGGACTAGGGGATAGTTAAAATGAACTGTGGTATCACAATGGGCCTAAGTGCGTACATCCAATACCTTTGAGAGGACAGCCATTTATACCTACCTACCTAACCAGAATGCTAGCTGTAGAATCGAACATGGCAAAACGATAAGCACTGCGGTAAAAGTGGAAATCGGTGCTTAGACAAGATTATGTGACTTGGAGTGAATTGTTGCTGTATTACTAGCACTGGCCCTATATCTATGTGAGATATTAAATGCATTAGCTTTCTAGTTTTTATGGTCATTGGCAATTATTCGCATGTTTCTTAAGAGAACAACTTAAGGGCTTTGTTGTTAGGTTTTTCTGAAGGTGTTGTTCTCATATGGAAGTCACATTTAGCCGATTGAGTGGAATTTGTGAATGCAATACCTAGAACCCACATTACAAATCATTTTTAACACGCAAAACATAAATTATTGACTAAAACATAACGTTTAAACTGTTTAAATGGCTTTAATGCCATTTTTGGGGTTTTTTTGTTTTGCGATTTAAAGACACATCACACGTCACATGTCACTTTGTGTCAGTGATGTTGCCCCAGGCATTGTGTTGTCTTAATTTCTTGCAAGTTTCTTCTTGTTGCCAATTCTCTTATAAAGAGAGACTAACTCATAGAAGCAGTGAAGCACTTGTGTTTATTGTTATTATCACAGGCATAAGTACTTTTCCTTTCAAAATACACTACACCCTACACTGAACCTATGAATCGTTATGGCTTGCTAAAAACTTGTTCATATATTTACATCCACATCTCATGGATTAACGTATTCTGTAAGTCGACTTTGTTTAAATACATAATGTGAAAAGTTTGCGTGGTTGCTTAAATGAAATATTTTTTTCCCTTGTATTAAGGGAAAAACCATAGCCAATTCATAACACAGTGTTTTTAAGTATGATTTTGTCAAAATCAACTTAAAATTTGTAGTTTTCTTTGCAGTTCAGAGTTTATCGGAAAAGAATGAAAGAAAAGGAAATGAAATAAAATGGAAATATGAAAAGTATGTCAATTTGATTGGTTTTTCTATTACAACTGTACATACATACATATGTACGTACTTAGAAAATGTATGGTAAAAAAATAGACTAAAAATAAACGAAATAGTTGTGTGCATGACAGAAATTGCCAATACTATTGACAGATGGTTCAATAACCGTTTTCACTTTTTTGTTTCTTCTTCGAATTATTGCAAAACTAAAGCCTAAAGCCCTGACATAAAAAATGTATTCAAAAAAGAAAGAAATCTGTATTTATTGTTTATAAATAAAGAACGGAGTTACACTGCATGTTTTCAAAAAAAAAAAAAAAATTGGAGCGAAAGTTTCATGCCCAGCCTAGCATCATCCTGTATAGATGAAAGCAAATATTGCACGTACCATAATCATTGATAAGGATGCAAGAATTCTGTTGTGCAGTCCTGATGAATATCATAAACAACAATCATACTCATAATTTCTGCTACTTCTACGCATTCATACTTACTTTTTTATGTCATACTCATACTACTCATATTCAAAGTTTGAAATACATATCGTACTCATACTTAACAATACGCATGATGTCGTTGATTTCGACTCTCGTTTACTCAACGTTTACAAGAATCACAAAATAAGTGTGATTCGAGCACTACAATACTCACTAGAAGCAAAGTATAACAAGTAGTGCAACCTTTGACAGTTGAAAAACGTTCATAACATATAAACGCAGGACGACTTAGAGGGAGAAAAAAAATCTTACAATGTATTGCAAAGCAAATGTGTTAGAAGCAACAGATATACAGAGTGAAAACTGGCGGATAAAGCAGAAAAATTAAATGTAAACAAACATTTATTTTGTGTTAAAAAAGGGAAAATTTGGAATATTTTTTAATTTCTTCAATGAAAATTTTAAAGATTCTTAAATATTTAAATATTAATCGAAATGTGGTTGATTTTCGGTCACAATGAATATAGCTTCATGTGCAAAAGGTTATTAACAAGCTAAATATTACAAGATCAAAATAAGACGTACTGCTCATAAAAAAGTTTTCTTGTTGAAAGTTGCCAATATTTTTTAATTTCTTGAGAGAAAAAGTTAAAAATTATTAATGTTATTAGTTGTTTTTATTATTTATTAATAGTTTTAGACAAAAATTAAATTTTTTATTAACTCTCGCCAATAATAAAAATCCACCCCGAAAATAAAACATAAACAAAACAAAGTTGCAATCAGAGAGAGACAGAAATACTTTTTGGTAATATTTGCTGTCTCTTTCACGACTGGTCTATGAACTGTCAAACCGTTGCGTTACTGGTTAGCTGTGACTAGAAGGTTGTGGTTTAGCTTTGCTTGCTGTCTTTGTCTTTCTTTTTTTTTTTTTTGTAAATGCAACAACAACTAAGACTGTAAATTTTGACTCGAATCATTTATGAGTATTATAAATATTTTTTCTAAATTTATGAATCTGAATGAGTAGGCCTATGAATCAAACATATTTCGAATGTTATGAGTTTGATGTCAACGTTGTACTCATACTCATTGCAATCTGTATATTATAAATTAATGTTTTAGTGAGTACAAATGAATCAGAGTAGTTGAATTTCAATAATGTTGACTCACTCATATTCAAAATTTCAAGAGTACTTATGAGTAGCGAAAAAACGTTTCATTGCTGTTCTATCCATTACGCAGGACTTCGACCTAACTTCTCACACCACCACACATGTTAATATCATACAAAGATAAAACCAAAAACTTTAACACAGTCAATGTTAAAGTTAACAGTGCAATGTTAAATGTTTAACATAAGACACAAAATATGCTCATGGAAGGTGTAAATCAAATATACAATATCGGAAAATGGAATATTTATTTCATTCTTTAAAAATTATAGCCCACACATTTCTGAATGGTACAGTTTCTCTGGTAATTTGCAAATTACTCGGTGGTATAGAGGATTTAATTCAGTGTTTCTTATATTAAAAGGAAACTCCCTGTGATAAGCAATAGAGAAGGCATTTATGTATGCATTCATAAAGAACCGAGTAATCATGCTAAACAGTAGATACACGCTTACCCGGCAGTTGTCAGAGAAAAGTTTTTGGATTTTAACTAATAACACAGCCCGTAAAGTGATATTTACATGTATACATGTTGTATTTCCAAAGGAATATTTTTGTATACTTTGTTTTAATATTCTTTTTGAGAACAGATTTCCTTTTAAACACCTTATTTATTCGACATAATTTTTATGCAATACATACATATTATATCTGTTTAAGGTTATTTTCAGTCATGCCTTTATTAGATTTTAAGCATATTTTCAATTATTAAAAACAACAAGAACAATGGAGAATACTAAACGTAGATATAAATAAGACTACTTTCTGTTAATTAAACACATATTTACCAAATCGTTTTAAAAAATATTGCTTAGCTAACACATGTTTCAATAAATTTCTAGAAATTTAGTATTTGGAATTTCTTCTTCTCGAGAAATGCATCTTTCATATGTTTGGTATAAAACTCAACTACATAATTAAGAAAATATTGATCTATTACACACACATCTATGTCTTTGATTTGATCATGGGTAAGTCGCAAACCCATTAGTTCCGCTAATCCAATAACATTAGTAATAGCCGAGTCCTTACTCGAATCAGAAGTTTTAAAATACCAAATTGTAACAAAATTGTCTTCATCACATAGTGTTGTCTCATATTCTTCTCCTTTACTGTCACTGGCAATATCTTCCTTATCATTATGCTCATTGCTTTTATGACTTCCATCATGCGTTTGTTTCTCAGAGCTATTGTTTATCAAAGGAGTTATCTGCTGTTTATTAATAGAATTGCCTTGGTTTATTTTAATGCTAACATCAGGAGTCTTATCAAGGACATCGTGCGCTTCAAGCTTTTCCAAATGACATCTTAGCATATTTACAACATTATCTGTTGTTTTTAAAGCATCATTTAACGCTGTGAGATCTTCTTTGAGATGTTCTACAGATTTTCTCCCGATGTTGTTGGACTTGTCAAGTTCAATATTATTTTCTTCAGCTGCTCCCGTTGCAGGTGAGCTAACAAATTCCAAATGCATTTTTAACATCATCGGTTTGCCTCCTGCCGATCTTAATAAAATACAATAAAATGTTGAATGATGTAATGAACTATGTACTAAGGAAGTATTTTTTTTAAGCTTTGCTGGCCGCTTACACTTACTTGTCATGATAACCGTTTATGTGAAGAAAATGTTGGAGGTGATCACAACTGGTGGCAAAAGTATCTTCCTCGTTGTTTAACGGGACCGTATAAGTGGCACTACGAACTCCATATTTATTCGACATTTCGCTGGACAATAATTTGATTTACAAAGATTTGCATAAAGCAATTAACTGAATACTTGTTGTTGACTTTAAACAAAACATAAACAAAAGCAATGTTGCCACTACGAAAATATTACATTTGTATGTGCATAAAAAAACCGTGTCTTTACACATGTCTGGCTAGTTCTTTGTTTGTTTACAAACGTAAAGAATGCCAAGTTTCTTGCTTACGTTTGTAGCAGTGGCAGCACTCGATGTTTTAAGATGATACAAATTATCCGATTTATGAATTAACGTTTGAAGACCAAAAATTAAAGGAAAACATTATGTTCATTTATTGTTCCTCACTAACTTGGAGTAAACAACAATGAAAACGATGTATTTTGAATTTGCAAGTTGTCTGATGGTAAGTAAATTGTCAGTTGCCGTGTGTAGTACCATTTTCAGCAACTGACAACGAACATTTGCATTTGAACAATGCATTTAAATTAAAAAAAGTTCGAGATGCCAACTATCAACGCAACTAAAGCTCGGTTGCTGTTAATAATGGATCCATGAATCTACGATTCGTCAACATTAGCAAAATGAACATGGAATGGAATTGGCATGGAAATGGTCCGGGTAAACTTAGCTCTTCCTTTAAGCAAGCAAAAATAGTCAAAAATTGTTTTTGTTTGTAATGCGGACCATAGACTTTGCGATTTGTTGTACAACTTACTTAAGAATCTCTTCATTTATAGGCTTTCCTTTCACTATTTGTGTGATAACGAAAAATACTCTTTATTTTCAGTATCAAATCAAAAGCGGATACCATACCAAGCTCCTCCACCAACTATACAAGCCGGAAGGTGACAAAACCTGAAGTTAATAAAGTTAATTTGAGTATAATTTTGTCGCAGGCCTTTCACTCAACGAAAGAAGAAAACGAATTGCTAATAAGCGAACCCGAAGAGGATGAAAGTGACAATGCATCTACAGATTGCAACAAATGTTCGGTAAAAGATAGAAAAATTCATTAGGCTACTAAATAAAAATTTTATAAATTACAAATGTTTTAGAATAACCAAGTGAAACCCAAAGACAGTAAGAAGATCGATAACATAAAATCGACTTCAACAACTACTACACGACCGGCAGTATTGGCTCAACAAAGAAGAGCTCTCTATCACAGCACTCGATTAACACCGAATATAGCTGTAACCGCTAACATTAACACAAGCGGGCATACTAATAATAGCAGTGCATTGGAAAATTCACAAAATTTTAATGCTTCTCCTAGTTTAATAGTACAAAAACGACCACCCTTAGTACGTGCTATGTCGGCACCCGTACGAAGTTTTGATGAAACATCCAAGGGATCATTTCTAGCCTCAAAACGCAAATCACGTAGACGAAAACTTAATACACGTAATATTAGCTGTGACAAGGAGTCGCCTGATGTGCTAGGAACCAAGGATTTGAATAGGAAAGTTCTTACTCGTTCCAAATCAGTGGCTGCCGATGTTATAACTTTGGTATCACTTATCAGCTCAGAAGGTTCAGACTCAGAAAAAGACGATACGCCTACTGCATCTCATGCTGGCAGTCCAACAAGAAGGGCGCCATCCTTAAGGAAAACTGGAAAGTCGGGTAATATTTTTTTATTACTAAAAACAGTGCGATTTTATTAATATTTTGTATATGAACTTTAGTATCTTTCCAAGAAAACTATCCACCTACGTTTCAATTTGCTTCCAAAGAATATTCACATATGCTAAGAAGAGGTTCCATAGCTCCTCTGGCCCAACGTATCAAAACAAATAGACCACCAACAGCACCGCCAGGTTCAATTTTTCACACGGCCAGTAAATTTAATAACGAAATGAGTGAATCTTCAAATGAAACTTGTGAGGAAAAGGAGAATTTTTCTGAAAGCCTTAATAACAACAATACAAAAGTAAACATACAGACTACTGTCCCAAAAACTTTAGAAGAAGAATATGACTTTCCCGAATATGTGCGCAGTCGTAAAGAGCGCGAATGCTGGAAGCTTTATATGAAAATGTCTACTAAAGGTGTTAATATAACCTACGACACTATTTTGAGGGGCATGTTGACACCCACAGAATTTCGTCAACTGCAAAAACAACGTGATATTGAGGAAGCTAAAGCTAAGGAGACACTAGAATGTGCTAAAGTGTTGGAAACAAAACCAAAGGACTGTTCCACAGCTATCGAACGCCTTAAGGAAGGCTTATTGAAGAACTAAAGGAACGTAGTTAAAGCACTGACAAATATGAGCATAGCCAAGCTATTTCACATCACATGGCACTTTAATAACATTCTTATTAAAAAATAGCTTTAATTTCGAATTTACAAATAGTTTTAATCGTATACTCTCTAATATACTACCTATTAGTAGACCAATTAGTAGTAACGATTATTTGATACAAAAACACTTGTTGAACACTTAACACTTACAAATGGGTCACTGAAATTTTTAGAATAAAATATTTAAAAAACTTATAATAATATAATGAAACGATAGAGAAATATAATATAACTAAGTTTTTTTAAAATAAATTGTTAAATAGGATTAAATTTTTGGTACATACTTTGAAATTGAAATGCTGCAACAGGCCTTTACACTTGGCTGTAGAGACTTAGTATTCTTTTGATCGGAATAACGGCGTTTTACACAAGATTTTTAACACTCACTTTATTAATGATTACTAACTTTTAATAATTACTTTAAAATTTACAAATTTAAAACATTTTTCTCAAGCATTTTGTAATGAAATTTTAATTTTCAATAATTCTGCAAGGTAATGCAAGCACAAGCCCGTTAACGCGCAAAAATAAACCAAACCACTTTTTAACACTGTTTTCTGAAAATAGTATACACAGTTGATTTTTGCTTAAGAGCCCGCTAAACTGCTACCAATAATGTAAAAACTTTTCAACACTAAACAGTTAATAGTGTGGGGTTTTACACCGTTCTAATTATTAAAATTTTAGGATAAAGCAATAAAAAGCTTATAAAATCATTAAACGACTAAAGAATTTAATATTATTTCTGAACACTGTTATAGAATTTTTCAATACCTTAAAATAATTTAAATGAAAAATTGTTAAATAATCTCTTTTAAAAGGAATTTAATTTTTGAGACATACGTTAACTTTGTTATTGAGACGACAATGATCTGGCATTACCACAGAAAAAATGCAACAGGCTTTTATTTTTGGCGGTAGAAATTTCTATGTATCACTTTCAAAGAAAAAGCAGGCTTCTAAATAAGTTTTGAACACTCATTCTATGAATTATTGTTAAAATTTATAAATTGCTTTGTAATTTACTTATTTAAACACTTTTTCATACAAATTTCGTAAGAAATTTCTACTATTCAATAATTTTACAAGCTCTTGCACTCACAAACCCGTTAAAGCCCGGAAATAAACTAAAACGCTGTTTAACACTATTCTTTGATTTGTTCATATTAGTCCGTTAACATCCTAAAATAATAAAATAAAACACTTATCAACACTAATCCGTTGATAGTGTTCAAGACTGGTTTGCTTTTCTTGAAATACCAACTAATATTAACGAAAACGAAAAAATATATTACATAACGATTAACAAACTTTTTAAATATTTTATATTATTTCTGATGATTTTTGGAAAATGGTTTAATATCCTTATAGAATTAAATAAGTTGTTAAATAACGATTTTTAACGAATTGCGGTACATACGGTAACTTTGTTTCGAGACGAGAAAGATGTGGCATTACCAACACAAAAAATGCAACAGCTTTACTTATATTTGGCGGTAGAAACTAGTATTATTTTCAATGAAACAACAGACTTCTCAACAAGTTTTTTTAACACTCGCTTTATGACTTATTATTATAATTTATGAATTACTTTATAATTGACTTATTTAAACACTTTTTCTTACACAATCTGAATATATAGTCTTATGAGTTCTTGCGCGTGCATGCCCGTTAAAGGAACCGAAGGGAACTAAACACTATTTTTGTGGCTTAGTCAGCGTTGCCAGTAATTTTTTTTAAAAACTTATTTCTGGAAAAAATCTTGTATTTAGCAAGAAACACTTTTTTAACTAAAGTACCAAAATTTTGAAAAGAAAGTACCGGAGTTCGTTGACTCTGTTACGTTCCCTGTTGGTGTTTCTTTGCTAACTTGCCTTTGAGTAAATATTTCGAGTTATTATTGAATTTATTGAAAAAAGTGGAAATTGAAATTTGATGAAAAAACTTTTTTTGTTTGAAAACGAATTTAATGAAAGCTTTATTCGATCTCAAAAAACTTGAAAAAAGGGAAAACTTGGCACCTGGCAACGCTGGTTTTAGTTAAAATCCTAACAATAAACTAAAACACTTTTCAACACTAATCTGTGGCCATTGCAAGCACAGCTGTTTATTTTCTCAAATGGCAATTAAAATTGTAAAAAGTCGGTATATTTTTTAAAAACATTCACAGAAAATCGAGTTTTATTATATTTAAAGTACGATTTAGTGTAATATGCTTAAGCTATGTGGATAATTTACTCATTTATTATACACCTATTGTTGCTGGGTTCTATATTTGTGATATATTTTCGTTCGCCGGTGATTACTAACTTGCAGCCATATCAGAATATACCGGTAGAGCCGCCAGCCAAACGCTTAGTACTCTTTGTCACCGATGGCTTGCGAGCACAATCTTTCTATCAGCATAACCTTAGTCATGTACCCAATATACATGAACTTATCGTAAGTAAAAAAGGCATTTATGGCATATCGAAAACTAGAGTACCTACCGAATCCAGACCGGGCCATATAGCTCTTATTGCTGGTCTATATGAAGATCCTTCAGCTGTTACCCGAGGCTGGAAGGAAAATCCAATAGAATTTGATACTGTCTTTAATAGAACTACGAAAACTTATGCCTGGGGTGCCAATGATGTGCTGCATATATTTTCCCGGTTGTCTAGGGAAGACGAAAAGCGTTTGTTTTTCGATTCATATAATCATGAATTGGATTTTTCTGGACGCCATAAAACGTATGAATTGGATAAGTGGGTCTTTGAACGTGTTGAGCAGTTTTTAAAACGTAAAAAAGACGATCTAAAAAATGAAACACAAGTGGTGTATTTTCTTCATCTGTTGGGCTTAGATACGGCAGGTCATGTTCATAAACCCAACACAGATTTATTCCTAGAAAATTTACTCTACACAGACAAGGGCATAAAAGAAATGTATGAACTATTTGAAAGGACGTTTGATGATAACAAAACGGCCTATGTTTTAACGTCCGATCATGGCATGACAGATGCAGGTGAGTTAAATAACTTTTTTATTTATTTTTTAAGTATGTATAAAGAAAAATCATTTAAAAGACAAAGATTATATTTAGAGATCTATAAGATTTGGGGGTTGTAATTGGATTTCATTTGTATAATATTGGAAAAATTCTTTCATATAGTCGCAGAAGTATTAATAACAAAATGTTATCATACCATCATATTTAACCATTAAAGTTTAAAGCTTTTGCCTGGCATCCTAATTTTCTCATTTGTCATCTTATAAGATTAACTAAGTCTTTATAAGCGAACTTCACGCCATATTTATGGTATATATTTCTATTTCATTGTAATTATAGGTTCCCATGGTGCTGGCGATAATTTTGAAACAGAAACACCCTTTTTTATCTGGGGTGCTGGTGTTAAACATAAGCCATATACAGCTAATGATGGCATAACAAACTTTTACGAACTGGAACAAGCACAAATGGCTCCCTTAATGTCGGCTTTATTAGGCATTGCTACGCCCATGAATAACTTTGGTATTTTGCCCAGAGATGTTATTAACGCAACCGATTTATATATTTTATATGCAGCTCAAGGCAATGCTCACCAGCTGTATAGCCAATACAATTCACTATTACAAGAACATGAAAAAGGTTTATTTGCAAAATTCCTACCTAGCTTTAGAGTAGACAACATTATTATAGATTTTAAACAGTATCTAGAAACACAAAATTCATATGCAAATGAAGATCAAGCCATTACTGCCAGTTACAATTTTATGCATAATTGTTTAAAAGGCATAGACTATTATTTCAGTTATTATCGCACAGTATTATTGGTTGCAACTACGGCCTCTATTCTGGGTTGGTTAGGTTATCTATTGAAGCTATTAGGTGATATGAGAACTTTTACCAAAGACTCAAGAAAGCTTTTGAAAAATTCCTTTGGTAGCAAGTTAAAGCTAAGGATTTTATTTGTACTAAGTGCATTTACTTTAGGATTTTGTTTATTACAGAAATTAAGCTGGTCCATTACACTTTACCTTCTGTTACCGTTTGCGGTATGGTACTTATTTTTATCGCACCCGGGTATTATATTACTTACCGATGTCAAATTCGGTTTGAGTAAATTTCATTTGCTAATACTGTTGCTATGTGCTGAATTATTGGTCTATACCTTTTTCGATAGAAGATTTGTGTCATTGGGCTTCTTATTATTCACTTTGCAAGATAAAATATGCAAAAAATTCTTTACAAAAACTTTAAAATTCTATATATCGTTCTTCTTGTCCTTGGTTTTATGTGTATTTCCCTTGCTACCTATTTCGGTAGGTTACTCCAATAATCTGTTGCTGTATTGTGGCATTTTTATGACTCTAGCTAGACCATTGCTAGTGAAAAACTCTGTTATGTTAATAGATAAAATTGTAGTATTAATAACGTTAGTCAATGCTTTTATATGCATTTATATGCATACCTATCAATTGGGTATTATGTTTATAAATCAATTTATTTCTTGGGGTTTTCTTTTATACGTCTTAGTATCCCTAGTCAGGCCCTGTAATTTGACAGTCAAACAACGTTTAGAGAAATTTATAACTCTTTTAAGCAGTCTTTATGCTATGTTTTGTACATCTTATGAAGCTTTATTTCTTTTACTTTTAATAACTGAATTGATGTTATCTACAGACTCTTCTAAATCGTATGAAAATTGTATATCACCTTTGGTTTCTAGTCCTAAATTACAGACCTTAGCTTATAGCTTTCGTTTGGCTTTCATAATATTACTGTATACATTCTTTTCCTTCTTTGGCACTGGCAACATGGCCTCAATCAATTCTTTTGATCCCAATATTATACGCTGTTTCCTGACCACGTTTTCACCGTTTGCCATTATGTTTTTGGTTATATTAAAACTAATTATACCCATATTTTTAATAATAGCCATAATTTTTGCCTTATCTCCTTTGGCCTGCCAGAATCAGCGACAAATATTTATTTGCTTGCTTCTAATATGCGATGTTATGGGTTTAAACTTTTTATTTTTAGTTAAAAATCAGGGTTCTTGGCTAGAAATTGGCTCTTCTATATCGCATTTTGTCATTATGCAAGTAACGACACTGATTTTATTATTATTTGTTAGTTTAGCAAAATTTTTATTAAAAATTAACACACCAAACGCTAGCTTCGGCAAAGTGATTTAGTTTAGCTAGCTGTAATCATGCGTATGAAGTATTTTGTAACATTTGTTATATTTTAATTGTTTACGCTTACATTTTATTTTTTAATAATAAAAATTCCATCGTTTTTTTAATTGTACTGAACACTTGTATTTATAACATTGTATAGGTTTTTCTAGAATATATTCTTAGAAAGCAAATGAAGAAAATTTGTAAATTATGTTGTATAGTTGATGCCTATTATACAATTTCCCTTAGGGTCACTCACTCAAAGGGCTGCAAATCGTGAAGATAATTTAGCTAGTACAGTCATGGAATAGACACAACCAATATTAAGTTATATAAACTCATTATGTGACTTGGCTTTAATCAATCCCGAAGGGTGTTCTCAAATGTTCACTTGTACGATATGGATCAATATATCGATAGAGCTTCTACCCAAGAAACTCAGTCAAACTTAAAATCGTTTAAAAATTAATATGATTCTAATTATGTATATCGATTATAGAGTTGCCGTTGTAATTGAGTTGATGATCTGTTGTATTTGAAAGAATATTCATTTAGAATAAATAAACGTCAGATTGAGGAATTGAACAATTGTAACGTTTTGAAGTCGCCGTGGTCTAGCAGGTAGTGTGTCGGCTTATTAGACGAAAGGCTCGAGTTCGAATCCCAGGTCAGACATCAAAACGAAAATATGAAAATATTTATTCGGCGACTTCCTCTCAGCAAATTTCTGGCAAAAACTCTGAGACTAAAAATTGCCATGAAAAGCTTCTCAAAAATCTGTCGTGCGGAGTCGACTTTAAACTGTAGGTCCCGCTACTCATGTATAAAATTAACGCATACAACACGAGTGGTGTGAGAAGCTAGGACGTTGTACAATGGGTCAATTCGACCTCCGGGTACTGTACTTGTTACAGTTGACAAGTACACGTCCACTAACCTAACCTAACCTAACGTTTTGTAAGGAGTTTGAAGGCAGCCAGGGCAGCAGCTTATGCTGCCGGGAATAATACTCTCTCGGTAACAATTAAAGCTGCTGCACCAAACAGACCTTAACTGTGTCTCTCATTAATCGGAATCTCAGGAAGCCTTTCATTTTGTACTCTATTATATCCAAGGCTATTTAAGACTTTCACGCCAGCGCTTTAATTCATGCTTGTCGCCTATTGGCGGCTGTTGTATTTATAAGACGTTATTAATTGTAATTGTTATTAAAAATAAATTCCTTTTAGTGAGCGTGACTCTCAGGTATTTTTTTCTACAGTTGGTATTACGTATCGTCTAATAGCATGATCAATTGCAGTCTAGTGCGGGCCATCGCTGGTACGCGCCGGCGTGAAAATGTTAATGCTTTAGTGGTCTTAGGCTTTAATGTCTTATATTGCCTGGTAGAAAGCATCTCAGTTAAGTTCATGATGTTGTAAATCAACTTGGAATGATGTATCCTGCTTGTACTACAAAATAACAGTTCCTGTAAGAAAGTTTGTTAGACACATATGTTTGATAACATATAATGTTATGAAGGCAGTTGTGAATTTCATCCGGTAGTTTTTGAAGCATTGTAATCTGTATCATTAGATAGCGAAAAAGAAGATAAAACGATTAGGAAAGACTCGGAAAAAAGATGATACAGGACAAAAACCCCCAAAAAAGATATCTTTTGGCCAGGCCATTTACATATATTATAAATTTCAGAAAAGCCCCAATACCGGTTCCCGACGGATAGTTTAAATCAAAACCATAAAACCCCTGCCCAGAGTTTTCAACCAAATATACAATTTGTTTTATTTTTTTTATTATTTTATTTTAATTATTTAATTTATTTTTTTCGATTTTTCTTTAAGTGTTAATATTGTATTATTAAAAACATATTTACACAACTAATTTGGAATGTATGTAATCAAAAGATTTAAAATATGTTCCTATAAATTAAAACCTTATAGCTATTAACTAAAATAATAAAAAAAACTAAAAACTAATAGCATAAATATTTACAGTTAGAAACAAACAAATTGCAAAAATGAAATTAAATTAAAACGTCATAATAAAACAACATAATAACTGATTAAAATAAATTCATGTTTCCAGCTTAATAATCTCACTTAATGAATTATGTAATTCTCCATTATACGAGTACATTTAGAAAATAAAACAATTTTTTTTTTTACAATTCTTTAAAAAGAAATTCTTAAATAAAAAGAGAAGAAAAAAATTAATTTGCAACATGGCACTTTTCAATAACTAAAAACGATTTTACATCAATCGTTAATAAAATTTCACAACTTCTGTGTGTGGGTATGTATATATTATAAAAAGGATATTTTTATAAATAGATTTTCTTAGATTCATACACACATACATACATATGTGCATATGTACATATGTTTTATACAAGTGTATTTATTTTTAAGCTTAAATTATGATTTTCTGTTTTTGAAATTCAAAAATAAATTAACCTTTTCCCTCTGTAAGAGCTGCGTTCTTGTAATGTTTCACTTATGCTCTTAATACGAGTATCACTTAAGTAAGATATATAGTCAATGGATTTGTGCCATTCAGTTTGGGTGGTTTTGAGAAGGTGGTGTCATCTGTGTCATAAGCAAAATTTTAAATTAAAAATACAATTCAATTGAAATTTTATCGAAGTACTCACTTGATAACAAATGTTTGGGTGGCTTAAAATCTGGCTGTGGACTTATTGCCACTCTTTGTGTCTGTAAACAACTTAGCCATTCGCTTAAGGTTACTTTTTTATCACTATTAACATCACAATACCTGGGCATTTTGCGACCACATCTGCGCAGAGTTCTAAATTAAAAAATTGTATTAAAATAGTTTTGTTAATTTATTATTACTATTTTTTTCGAAAATAAACCTACTTATTGTTGGCCACTAATTCTCTAAAACTTTTCCATTCTTTCCTTTCCCAGGCTTTATTTTTATTCTTATCCAATATCACAAAACTTAGAGTAGCAATGCGCTCATCTTCCGATTTCCATTGCGTAGTATTGGTGCTAAAAATAAATAGAAAATATTGTAATATTAATTAAGAACAGTTTTCTGCTTTTCAGAAGTTTTCTCATAAGCTATAGTAAAAGGAAATCCATTGTTATTCTAATCGATGATAGTGTATTGTGTTGGTTTTCTGATAGCCTAGTGTTAGTTACTTAACTGAAAATCTTTAGTTACTAAGGTTAGCTGTGCATATGTGGTTCATTTGGTGGGCATTATGAACAGGGAAACGGAATCCGCTTTTCGATCTGTTGCTCCCTAAACACACATACTTTCTCCGTTGCAGGAGAAGTTCTGTAGGATGTTCGCATTCTTGTTTTTTGTGGTGGAGATAGAAACCTTGCATAATTTTGTTTTGCTACAGAATATGTCGGATTCTTATCGGCTAATACTATATCCTAGTGCTATCAATACAACACTCCTGGGTATATACCGGAAGAAGCCTTTCTGCTGATAAGCTTCCCCATCTAATCTTGTCTCCTCAGATCTGTAGTATAGAGACATTTGAATTTATTGAGGGTTGCATGTTCATCCCCGCAAAGCTGATACGTTCTGTGTGATTATTTTGATTTTATCTTCAATTCTTATTTTCTCTACTGCCATATATTTTCTTTTTTATATTTGCAAATATTATTATTACATGTTCTTTGTTCACGTTTATTCCTCGTTTGTTTCGCTTGCTTTTTTCGTACTGTATTTTATTTATATTGTCTCTGTATTTGTTTTAACCCTGGTTTATGAAGCTAACCACAATGAACGGTATTTCACCCAATTTTCTAATCTAAACTAACCCAACTTATCGTTTTTCAATTAATTTTCGATTCAATGAAAATTAAAAATGTTTTTATAATTAATTCTCGTAACTTACCCCGCATTAGAACCGGCAATAATTTTGGTTTTTAAAAATTCTTTGAGATCCTTAAGAAAAACAATTTTCATATCGTTTGGACAACCCTTCATGGCTCGTACCACCGGATAAGCAGCATCACATTGTGGCACACTTGTGCCGTTTAAAGTTTCACCCGTTTCTTCATTGGCACACCAACATATCGAATCATAACACTGTACACGTTGAAAACGACCATCCGGTGTACAAACGGGAACATGACCCTCCTTTTTACCATTCTGAAACGAGAGTAGAATAAGCGATTATTAAAAAACGTCTGTAATTAATTATTATTTGTAATCATCTCGCTCACCTTTAAATTCTCTTCGTTTTGGGTAAGGGCATCTTTGCGATCAGCAAAACAATTGCCATAATCGTTTTCGGCAATTGGTTCGGCATGGTCACCGGTGCTTAAAACTAGAAAAAGATTCCCAAAATTTTTAAAAACAAATTTCAATTATTAAAACAACCCCATAAAACATGCCATGCAATTTTTCAAATTCAAATCACATTAAAATTTCACATGCAAGAGTACGTACTATTGATATTGATAGATGGGAATTTTGTAGATGAATTAATTGACGCCGCCGTATGATCATCATCAAATTGCTCATAAGAGGGATCATCATAACTACTATTATTGTCATCGTCGTCCTCATCATCGGCTGGATTACTTTCATTTTCATAAGAATCTGGACGTAAACGATTTGGATGATTATTATTGCTATGATGTGGGTTAAAATGATTTTGATTTTGATTTTGAATTGAATTTTGATTTAAATTTAAATGTGGTGATTGATTGTTGTCTTGGATATTGGTATTGGTGTTGGTGGTGGTGTGGTGTTGGTTTGAGGTTTTGGTGAAGGATACAGAGGCGGACGTATGATGATAGGCCGTGTTGGTGTGTAAAGCATGATGATTATTTTTACGATGATGCGTTTTTGTGTTATTATGTTTTTGTCCCATACTCAATAAATGTCCTGGTTATTGTTTTTATTATTTTTTTTTTAATTTTATTTCAAATGTTTGTGTTTTTGTTTTGTTTGTTTGTGAAAAATTTGAAAAAAAAAACAGTTAAAATGCCAATTAGTAACATGCAAAAATTATTTTAAATTAAATTTTTTCGTTTTCCAAGTCTCTTCAGAAACCTTTCCAATGGGGTTTATTGGCAATGGAAAGAAAAACTTGTTTGTTATTCAATATGTCTCAAGAGATAGAGAGAGAGAGGCAGAGAAGTAGTGTTTACATTAGGTGCGTTACTTACTATTAATGCCGTCTTTAGATAGGCAACTATTCCATTCCAAACGTGATAAGCGTGCATCACTGTCAACATCACAAAATTTTCCAAAAGCACGTCCACAACGTCTGGGTTTCACAGCCTAAGACCAGCATAATAATGAAAGTAATTGTAATTTCAATTAAAAATCAACAAGAAAAAAAAAACAACAACAATTTCAATTTTAATTTTAAAGCAACAACAAACACTTACCCTTTTGACCAGCTTTTTCAATTCACGATATTCATTTTTATCCAACATTTGATTATTATTCACATCTAAATTGGTGAATTTCCAATCTAAAACCTCTGTCTCATCAGGTGGCAAATATGTATCCGCTTTGCGACTCTTACTCAATGTACTGCCCAATCTAAGGTATTCACTTTGGAACAAACCAATCAGATTGCTATTAAACAAGGATCGATCGTCTTGTGTGCACGAACGTCTTTTATTACCGCTCGCATTACGCGATGGCGAACGTCGTGTATAGGCCTTATTGTATTCACGACATTTTGGTTTCCCCACTATACGCACCGGTGTATTATTGAGAGGTTTGCCTGTTATATCACTACACCAGCAGGCACTATCGGGTAGACACTGTATGGGCGCATAGCTGCCATCTTTTTTACAGCGTGGTATAAATTTCAATGGGTTTTTATTGCGATGCTTAAGCGCATACTCGCGAGCTTCATTACAGGCTAAACCGAAAACCAAAACAAAAAAATATTAAATTTAGAAATATTATTCACTGTTATATCGTATATGTATGTATGTATGTATGTTTGTATACCTTTACAAGGTCCCCGATATCTTATGCTAACTTGATGACCGCTACACTGTACCCTTAATAAATGGCAGCGAGTGGGATATGTTTGCTCATCGGTACCGCACACAGGACGTCCTTTACTTTCATCACATTCACCCACTTTAGCGGCGCATTCTGAGATCTGCAAATAAATAGAAAAAATATAAATTTTATAAAAAAAGTTAAGTTAAGATTTGTAAGATAGGATTAATTGGTTTTCGAATTTAAAAAGGACCAGAAGGTTCAGAAGGGTTTCCATTCAGCATCAACAACGAACATCCTTCTCAATGCAAAAACCCAGTTTATTTTAACACACATCTTTATTTCTACTCAATGATTACCGTCAGCGCACAATAGAAATCTTGTTGCGAAGATGATGCATGTCGTTTAAATGACATTCCCATACGGCGAACGGAGTGACTATCCACAAGAAGGTATCAAGCGAAAAGCAGGGTCCCTGCTAATAATAACTTTTGTTGCAGTAATATACAGTCATTAATATAGACCAGGGAAATATGCACATATAGTTGATAACATTATGACAAGTTAGTGTTATGTCATATTAGTTATGAATTAAAGTGCTCTAATACAAATCCATGTAATTCTGATTGACTTCTGATTGGTCCTACCTTTATTAATGATTATTCCATTTTTTGCTGGCTTTCCAGGGATTTAATTCCTGAATACAAATGTGAATGTATTAGGTTCATCTACCGAACCTAACTTTTTTCTACTCTTATACCAAGAACTTATCGCTTGTAATCTCACTTGGTAGGCTTACTTCTACACTAATTTAAATGCTATACCAATTTTAATCAATCAAATCAATTTTATGAACCACTTTATATGATTCAAAATAAGTATTATCAATTAGTAATACATAAAAAAAAATAAATAAAAATAAATACAGAAATGACATAAACTCTAAATGCCTGTGGTACATACAAATTTCTGACAGAGCTTGGAGCCTCAAACCACACAACTCTTTGTGTAGAAATAAGTAGTAGCCATTGGCGGACAGACAGACAGAGTAATTCACTCAGGTTGATGATGATTTGTACATATCGACCATTGGAATACATGTGAGGTAAAGTGTAGTATCGTTTAGCCGTTGGCAAGTGTGAAATGCGAGTCTAGAGTATCATTAATAATTATTTTTAGAGTTGCTACTTAAAAATCAGTCATAAATAATCGAAATGGATAAAAAAAACTATAAGAGTTTATTTGTGTTTTTTTATTTTTGTTTTTCTTTATAAAAATTGCCCGTAATGATTTATGATTATTTTCCAAATACAACAGCAACAACAACGACAACAATTAAGCAAAAATAAATATATAGTACTCTCGTTCGTAGTCACCCAATAAATGCTACAACAACAAAAATGAAACCTAAACATGATACACTGTCAGAAAAAAAGTGTTGATATTAGTGACAATGTCAAATGGTCTCACCTCACCCATTCTTAAGAAATTTATTCACAATAAATTATTCAATTCACACTCATATATTATGTGCAATTCTTAGGATTCTACAAAAAAATAAAATAAAATAAAAAAATACTTTTTTTATTACGTTTAACTCTCCTAATTGTATGTATTGCTTTACATTTTACATTTGTGCACCCTATAAATATATAACCTGCCTACACATTAGTCAATCACTTAAAGCGATTAGTCAGTCAGTCATTCATTCATTTATTAACGTGTAGTGTTTCAGCCAAAGGGAATTGTATTTTTTTTGTA
This sequence comes from Sarcophaga rosellei, assembly GCA_930367235.1. Classification (NCBI taxonomy): domain Eukaryota; kingdom Metazoa; phylum Arthropoda; class Insecta; order Diptera; family Sarcophagidae; genus Sarcophaga; species Sarcophaga rosellei. The sequence goes on from OV884021.1 coordinate 77,593,434, forward strand.
GGCTTTTTGTGATAAATGTAAAGCAAATTCCCATGTGTCATCTCGAGATATAAATTTATGGTTACCGAGCGTGTTCAAAGAATTTTTAATTTTATCTTGAACAAACACAATGAGAGTCATTCAGTAGCAAAGTTGTATTTTAAATAATTTTTTTTTTAATAAAAAATTAATATTTTCCATTCCATTTCGTTTAAGATTATCTCGAGTTCTTTAGCTAGCATGGATCATTGAGAAATTAAAGCGCTTTGTTGCGGTACAGATCACAGGTGCTTTAGCCACTATCTCTACAAAGACCCTCTTTGTTTGTTATGCCTAACTGGTTTCCATCTAGATTGCTTACCAGACAATATACTGCACTTGTCGCAATTCGCTTTAATGCCCTGCACTTTGGCTTATTATTCATTCGGGGCAGTCCTCGATTATAATTCGCCTGAACCTATGAAGAGAGAAAATTTCACATCTGAATTCTAAGCAGGTAAAACTGCCGCTTTGACACGCTTTGGTGATTTAGTGAAAGTCTACACGAACGTTTCTAAACTCGAGAATTAGATAGGCTGTAGACCTTTCCGCGAAGGGCTTAATCTTGAGATATCTCATTTGATAGATAAAATAGTGTTATCTTGTCTTGTGTTGTGTTAAATAGGTAACCTGTATTGCCGTATATGAACTACTGTTACTGTCACTAAAAACGTATCAATTGTCACTTGGAACATGAATAACATAACATTACATGGTTAAATTGTTGTCGTTTTTGTTTTTATTCTTTTGTTTTCAATTGGAGTCAATTTAATTTGATATATACCTTCGTCTGTATCTTTCGTTTTCTCTCTCTATCTCTATCTCTCTCTCTTTATTTTCTTGTTTGATTTGAGTTCTTGTTTTTGCTGAGCACGCGTCTTTTAAAACCACAAGTCAATGGATGTAATCGGACACACGCATTGGTTTGAACAAATAAACACGGGTTCGTCTTACGTTATGTATTACAAACAAACAAGCGTTCATATATTGTTTATTAAATCATATTTTGTACAAACATATAAACAGATATAAACAGATATGAATGATACAATTGATATGATATGTTGATTGTAAGCGTGAATGTATATGAAACCATAATACGGATGAACAAAACGTAGTTTGTTTGTCTGTCTACTACTCATACTTCTCCAAAAAATATGCGGAAAAAATATGAAAAATTAAATGAAACTGCCTGGAATTTAAGTTGTATTAGAAATGAAAGTTAAAAGGTGATACCACAGCGGGATCAAAGTTTTTGGCTATAAACCCGTCCACCTCCTACTTGTGTCTGCAGCTTCTGCAGAAGTTTTTGGCTATTAAGCCAAGATTAATGCGTTTCGCATGAGTATTTGGGATTCGATGTTCAGTAATGACTCCGGCAGCATGCTCCTTTGGCCTTTTTCAATGAATGATATTCGATACTTGCCCTTTTTCTGTCGCTCATAGATACTAACTTTGTATTTGCTGTTGAGCACTTGCAGTAGTAGAAAGAAATTTTCGTTCTAGTTTTTGAATTTTTAGAAATTTAGAAAACTCTGTCATTCAAGAACTCGCTACAGTAGACCAATTAGATGTTTTGTTCGCTTAGAAACAGGGCAATGCGACTGAGTGTCACAAAAGCATAAAAGTATTGAAAATCAGTATCAGTATATCGCTGAACCTGCGTTTACAACAAAAATACCGAATAAAGACGATTATGATAACGGTTTACACCTTCCAAACAACATCTTCAAAGTATTCACTAACGAATCTAGATCAGAGGCAATTAAGACGGATGCGAAATCTCTCGCACTGCCCGATTACTGGAGTACTATTTAGGCAAAAATAATGTCTTAAACGACTGTCGCCTTGCGAATTCGATATCAGAGTTATACGAGTATTTTCTAACAGTAAAGTGGGCATTCGATCTTTACAGAGTAAGCACACGACATTTAAGATTAGCCAAGAATGCCGTGTGTCTCTGGAGGAGAAGACAGCAGAAGCTGTAATGACGAGTATAGAGAGGAAAAACTAAAAGTGTTCTCTGTCATTTTCCGGCACTTGAAAACATGAGACAAAGGTTTCTTTTGCATCCAGAATTTATTAAGAGAACGTGTCTCGCAAAAGTTGAATTGAATGGAATCCAAACAAAGATGATTAAACTTCAAAGACAGATGATTGAGGAACGTCAGCCAGGAGTTATAGTTGATGGACGGAATAGGCACAATCGGTATTACAACGGGACCTTAAAGGACCCCAGAAAGCTATGCCCTTTGAGGCGGCTGCTAAATTAGAACACCCTTTAAACATTCAAAAACACAAAGTCCAACTAGCTGCCAACCTAATAGCTAAGACTGTAGCTGTCAAATTTAATGTCAAACAAGTAACATAACTCTTTAGCTTTAAAGTACTTAGTAAACTACAATAATGGATCTCTTCACTTAAATTAGTTTGCAAAACACACTCGTTACCTCGTTAATTTACTTATTATACTCGTAACTTAAGAATCGTTCATAATTTACCACACATTTTCAAGACAGGCTTAAAACATAAGAAGAGTTTATTGTTTTGGAATTTAAAGAATTTATTCAAATGGCTGGTTAAACATTAAAATATTCATTTCAAATATTGTAGGCTGATTAAGTTCATTTATTTCAAAGGAACGAAAGAAAAAAGTATCAAATTATTGGTGACTTTTTAAGTTTCAATATCTGTATACAATCCTTTAGGGTTATAAAGAATTTTTTTGTTTATTTATTGTACATATTTGAAATCTTAAACTTTTCTTGGAGAAATGTTTACCTTTAGAGGAGGACTCCTCTCTTCTGATTAAACGTATGTATGTATGTACATATATATTTTTGTCATTTTCAAAGTTGTCTTGAATTTACCCCCGTTTGCTTTTTTCCGTTTTTTTTCTTGTAATAATTTTAATTTCCATGCACGCAGTGAAACCACTTTTTTTTAACGCTTTTATTGTCTAGACAACTGTAGTCTGGTGGAGTATATATTGCAAAAAATAAAATAAAAAATAAACGTCAAAGTCAAATAGCAACATATCCAATTAACTTGGATGACATCAAATGTGGACAGTGAATACCATACGTTTCATTCACTCATTCATTCACTTGTGTTTTTTTTTTGTTGGGCTTCGTTTGAAATTGTTCACCAATTAAGTAAATGCAACTTTAGATTACAGTGATAAATTACAGATTTTTTTGACTCTATTTTACTGCTTATATTATTAAATATGTACTTCTTAAATGATTCTGTCAATAATTCAATCCCTTAGAAAAAAATTAAATTGTTTAGGTTTGTAGTCCCTTTCGAAACTGTTTGCATGAATGGCAAAATGAGACAAAATCGTTAGACCGCACTATGCGTTTTCGTTTTAATGCAATAGCTCTCTGAAATAGCTCTCTAGCCCACAATGTATCCTTATTGGTCATTGGTTCATGTTCTTAATGACAAGCATATATAGTTTCCTAAGTTTAGTGATGTCTTTCTCTGCTGTGCCGTAGTCTGTGTTCTAGTTAGCTCAAGTTGCGTTTACAAATGTCTATTATCAATGGGGGGTTGATGTATGGCTGTCAATACGCCGGTATTGCCTATCAAAAGACTTTCAGAATCCTCCTCTGACGCTGATTGTGGCAAAGGCTTGAACAGAATTTGTGTCACGATAGGTCAGATTACATGTCTCACGCCTGTACAAGAGGGTGAACTTGACGTTGACGTTAAATATATGAATTCTCGTTCTTCTAGATATTTGGAATGCTTTTCATACTGGGTACAGAAGTCCACAAACTATGTGACAAGAAGTAAATGTCGTTGGCGTAATTTATTGGAGCATACAATCGCCCAAAAACAGATGAGTTCAGGTTTAGTACTTCAGGACGTTCAATTCCCAGTTTTTTTTCTTAATAATCTTCTCTCTTTAGATTTAAATGCTATCCACTCTTTTGCAAGTAAGACTAATATTTGTCATTCAAGTTTTCGTCTTCAGCCTAGGAACTTTTAAAAATTGAAATGGAAACCCATTCCTTTTGAAACCCATTTATATTGAAGTATACATCCAGATTGCTGGATGTTTAAGCTTCACAATTATTTTGACGACGCCTATGAAGTCTAGATTAAACAGAGTTTGTCATTTCACTTGTTTGTAGGATGTTTATCTGGTCATTGTAGATTCGGCCGACTTGTTCATTACGAATGGCTGCTACACATTACATATGTAGATAAAATTGAGAGATAAATTTTAAATGGCAAGTCTATTTATCGAGTTATAAGCATTTGAAGATCCCCTTCTGAGATTTTCTAATAAATTTCCTCTTTTAGATGATTTCATTAAAGAGGGAAAATTGAAGTTTTTTTTTATTACATTTACTTTAAAGTGAATATCGTTATTATTTTAAATACATACTTTACTTTATAGTGGTATATGTTTGTGTCTTTAATTTGAAGTTTTTTGAGTAGATGGAATTTCATTTGTCTCTCTGTCCCTCTGTCCGTCTATCTGTCTGTCTGTTTTGTAAAGCATAAAAGAAACGAGATGATGATGAGTTTAATGCTGCACATCATCTCTCGTGTCTGTATCGTGTTAGATATCAGTTCTGGGCCATTATAATTGTTGTTTAATGTAATTATTGTTGTTGTTGTTGTTGTTGCTATTGTTGACAACACCTACAGTCATTTTCATTACTTAATTAAATTCCAGGCACATCTTCTTTATCTAGCACTTGATCTGTGGCAAAACTATTTCTATTGCTGTTGATGTTGTTGTTGTCGTTGTTATTATTTTAAATGCAATCCCAGAGGCGCCGCTTGCTGAATAATATGTGTGTTGCATTTCACAAACATTCAAACATTCATTGGACATAAATTCGCATTTTAAATGGACTTAAAGATTAGACACTAAATGAATGATTTGACGACATTAATCTTAAGCCATCAATATTGCCTTTAAGCCCATTTGGATGATAAGAGACAAGGTTCCCATCATGTAGCCTGAACAATACATTTTGCATTTCAATTGCATCTCCATCCATCCATCCAAACTTATGAACGTACATTACATTTGGACTTCAAACCATCAAGCCGCCGCAACCATTTGATCCGGTTAAAATGTGTAAAAAGTTTAATCAACACCGTTTCGTGCTTGCAATCATTAAAAAGGGCGTTAGAAAAAGAATTTCTTGAACTGAATTTGAATGAACTTGTGTGGTGGTGGTAGGTGCTCTCACTATCTGGTCTCCAAATGGGTGGATTTAAATTAAATATTTTAAATTATAAAATCAAATTAATTAAACAAACAAAAAAAAAATAATAATAATAATAAAACAACAACCAACAACAGCAACAAATGTATCGTTTTAGGGCCATTGCCTATTTGTGAGTGTTTTAATGAAACTGGACTGACATTTGAATTGTTAATTGCTGTGTGGTATAATAGGAGGTGATTATTTTTAGCACGACTTGTCACCTGAAATGACAGCTGACAAGATGAAATGCTTAGAAAACAAAATTATGATTGGGGTTGGTGTTCCTGCATGAATTCTATTAAATCGTTGAATCGATCATTTTTTGAATGAATAAAACACTGGATGTATGACATACAAATTTGAGTATACACCGGGCATACATACATATACAAAAATAAAACGCAATGAATTTTATGGAAGAATTTCATTAATTTCAAATATATATCTACAGTGTAATGTGTGTGATTGAAAGGATTATTTTCCAATTTACCAATTATGTTCCAATTTACTTTTCAAGAACCAAGAAAATTAAAATATTGAATCATAAATAGTGTCGCCGTGGTCTAGTAGGTAGTGTGTTGGCTTATTAGACGAAAAGCACGAGTTCGAATCCCAGGTCAGACATCAAAACGAAAATATTTCTTCGGCGACTTCCTCTCAGCAGATTTCTGGCAAAGACTCTGAGAGTAAAAATTGCCATGAAAAGCTTCTCAAAAAATCTGTCGTTCGGAGTCGACTCTAAACTGTAGGTCCCGCCACTCATGTATAAAATTAACGCACACAACATGAGTGGTGTTGAGAAGCTAGGCCGTAATCCTGACTGAAGGGTTGTAATGGCCAATTATGTATGTATCACAGATAGCTTGGCTTAATAGTTTTCCATAGTCCTGAAAGAATCCATAAGTTTTGATGGAGTCACTTAAGACTCCTAATGGGATCCTGTGTATAATAGAAACCATGGTGCATGCTCTTTCTCTGACATAACACTGGGCATGTACCCAATAGGTGAAGAGCAGTTTCTTCCTCGTACTCCTGCAGAAGTCATTTGCTATATGTTTAACGTCAATAAGTCTTGCATCCTCAAATAACGAATCACATTACTTTTTTTTAATAATGTGGTCAATGTGGTTCTCAGTTCGTTAACCGACAACGGTGACACCTGCACCACCTAATGTATTTGGAATTTAGAAAAATAGAGTCGATGTTATAATTAAATTGCTTGATTTGTTCAATCGGCATTCTCCGAGACCATGAAGGCTTGATACATATTATTATTACTTTAAGGCTGAAGGTATGGCTACAATCGTAATAAGCAGAGAGGCTGTTGTATGTACGAAAATAGCCGAATATAGGGCCCTACTAGAATAAACTACTGGTTAACCAATGTTATCGGTCAATCCTTACAGTATTCATTTTGTTCTACCTTTTCTCTTGGTTTTTCCTTTGGTGCGCAGTAAAAAAGAAAGACAAAAAAATTGTCATGTGATGCCTAAATGTATATGGGAACACATGAATGGAAGAAGACGAGGGTAACCTCCTCATAAGCTCTGATATAACGACAATGGGATGGGAATTTTTAAAATGTATTAAAAAATAATTTTTCCTTTTTGGGTTTTTGGTAAGTCCTGGGTTCGGTCTTAACGCGTATGGAACGTCAACAACAAAAAAAAAAAAGGAAAAATACAGAAGCGGCATCTTCACTCGTTTTAACAATTTTTTTTGTTTTTGTTTTTGTTTTCTGTAAAATGCAAAAGCATTTGTACATGTGAATGTGATTTTAATACAGAATTTCTTCCTCTTTTTGTTTTTGCTTTTTTTACCACTTTTTTCTCGTTTTTGGTTTCAGGTGTTTAAAATATGGACTCTCATGCTGAATACTTAAGCCAAGAAAGTCCGTCCAACGGACGGACTCTCTATCTTTCTTCATACTCGTAAAAATGTTGTATGTAGTCTCGCTGTAGTTCGTTCTACACTTTGACTTTAACAATAGCCAGACAATTTGTAGTCGTCTTTTTTACTTTCATTGTTGTTGCTGTTATTCTCTTATGTTTTTGACTTTGTTGGTTGGGTTTGGTTGGTCGGTTAGAATCACTTTTGATACCTGGAATATTGAAGTGTTTTCTTGGGATTTACACTTCTTTGTATTTATTGTGCATCCCAAACAAAAGCATGTGTGATATCTTCTTCTTTTTTTCTGCTTCTTCTTAAAGGAATATACCCTTCCTTGTTTTTGTTTTTGAATTTTCACAGCTTGTATATCAATTGACTCGTTAGTATTTTATTGTATCATTCGTTATAAATTGCATTTTTATGTTGTATTATGTAAATATGTGGAAACTATTTAAGTATTTCTGTATTCAAAAACAAAAAAAATATGTAAATAAAATAAAGGAACAAGAGAAATGTGCGATATTTTCTTCTTCCTTAATGTAACAGATTCTTTCTAATTACTATTCGAAGAATGAAATATTCAGGGAAATACTCTTTTCGTATTTTATTGTTGACAGAAATTATTTGTACTACACTAGGTGAACATTTAGTTTGTTGTGTCTATGAAGTCACGTTCACAATACTTATGGTTTCTTTCCATATACCATATTCTCATAATAATTTTAATTAAGGGTTTCACTGGCATGAGTAGGGTCCCTCACCGGCAATAAATAAATTTTCTAAATTAAAGCTGGGCGGTGTATAAATGCCATATCATACGCACTTTGGCGGAGGGCCAGGAAAGTTTGAAGTCTCTTTAGTTTTTAATCGATTATTTGGGTTAGCACTAAACATTTTAAGCAATACACCATGACATCTCAATGTTGTAAGCCATTAGGCTAATTAAACTCTGGAGGTGTTTTTATTTGTAACACACTTAGGACTTCACATTGATCCTTGTTCTTATTGTGCAAGTTATCTTTCAATCGACAAGTGAGATAAAATCGCTTGCTTAATAAATACCGAATACCTATAATGTCTCTTCCAAAACTGTTGTACTTTTGTTCGGTGTCAGTAAATGCACTCTGAGAAGATGCATTAAGATTTTAAGTATGTGTACGCCTAATCTACGTATTATTCTTTAACTCTACAAACCTCGTTCAAGACTCTTATCTTCCTGCTACTCCAGAATAGTGTAATGCATGACATAAATCTCTTCTCATTCTAATTACCCAACAATTTCGATTCTTTGAAAGCTATTTGGCTTCCATCTTTCCTTTCGCCGAGTATACCCTTTCTAACATCTTTTTCCATGCCATAGAAAGATTGCGACTTGAAAGATAATCTACCGAGAATCCGGGGTGACCCAGCTTGCATAGACAAACTTTTAATATTCTTGAATTAACCTCATACAAGCCCAGGGCTCATGTAGTGGCCTGACTTTCAGAAAGATTATGATTTTATAAGCGAGTTGAAAGCTTACATTCACGAAAAGTATTCTAACCAGAATCCTAGGTGATCCATCTTTCTCCAGTCTAACTGCTTCAGCTTGCACAGACAGACTCTTAATATACTCGAATGAAACTCATACAAACCGATGAGTGTTCATGTGTCTGTCTGACATTCAGAAAGTAGCTATGTCTTGTACTTCATATTCCTGTTCACTTGCTGGAATGCGGGAGCATTTCCCCTGTATTTTCGATTGTTAGTCTACCTTCACCCACGTTTTGTTTTATGTCTGGATGAAGACAAAATTGCTGAAGTCTTTAGAGTGGAAAACGAATTATTTTTATGATATCAAAGTAGTATTTCTATATTCTGTTATATGGGCTAGGTGGCTAAGAACTGTTATCACTGCCAAACAGAGGTCTTCAAGACGGTTTCATATTTTTGAGCGCTAATATGAGATAATGTGTTCTTTGTTATTTTCTTTTCAGTTTTGTACTATGCATTTGCATTGCATTCCTAAAGCAGAATCACAAAGAAGCTTACCTTGCTGGGCACAATTGCAATTGAACGCAAAAAAAACGCAAAAACAATTTGTGATAATTATTTACGGTTTCAGAGCACATGCATGGCATTTCATAGTGGCAAAGAAGAGAATCACATTATCATCTCACCTTAACTCACCTCACCTCACTTCACTTCACCTGATATGTTTTCTTTTAAAACATATTCTGATAAATACCTGCATATAAATGCATACATGGCAAAAGAAATCCTTAGCAACGGTCTAAACAGCTTTAAAGTTTCTTATTTGTTCCCCTCCACTCTGCCATCAATTGTGTTTTTTTCTTTTTATTCTTCTTCTTTGAGATGCAAATTTTTGAAATATTTCTTTTATCCCTACTGCTGCTGCTGTTGCCGTCGTATGTGTATGTATGTACTACATAAAAGCAGTTGGAATTCATTTTAATAACTCCTTAATATAAATAAAAAAAAAAAATATAAATTAAAAAATAAAAATTTCATAAATATTTATATTGTACATACATATATGCATACCAGCAATATTGTATGGCAGGTATGTGACATACAACTCCTTCCTACATTATTTAACCGGCATTTGACCAGATTATGTCGCCAGACAAACATTTTTTTATTTAATTTAAATTTTTGTTTTGGTTTTGTTTTCTTTTCTAAAACTTGTAATAAATCATTATTTATTCAGTTAGCAAAGGCAAAGACAAAAACAATAACAAAAAAAAAAAAACTTGTCAATGGATAAATCATACAAAATATTATTATTTTGTATTATAATGTCTACAGATGTACGAGTAGATTCGAGTGTGTTGTTAAAATGTATGTATGTGTGTTTGTATGCTGTTCATAACTTGTATCTTTGTGACTCTTTTTGGCACCATGGATATGGATATATGGCTCTGAACTTATTGACTTCTTTAAGCACCCATACACATTGCGCTTATAAATGAGCGGTAATATATGTATGTAAATCAGCAACAATGAAATAAGAACAGGATTGCCAAACGTACATATCTAAAATGAGGCTTTGTTATGTATACCGCGTCCTAACCCATTCTAATTTCCTTTTACACCACTTACATTCGTCCAAAAATGGAATATACATACGTCTCTTTTAATGGGCAGGTGCCTCCAACACAATTTTGAGGTTTCGTGTATAGGACGAACATTTTTATTACTGATAGTTTTGGCCTTCCATAAACTATTTACCTAATTTCAACACACCTATTTCAACGCAATACATTGCATGATTAGTGGCATTTCAATGAGTCTCGGTCATAGCTACATATATGTATACATAGTATATGGGAAGAAGCATACGACTGTTAGCAAATATCTTTATGTTCTTATCCGTTGTTTCAGTTCCATTAACCAAGTTCTTACCATTAATTAAATGATTGGTCTGTTACAAAAAAGTAGTGGCCGTAGTCTAGTAGGTAGTGTGTTCGCTTATTAGACGTAAAGCTCGGGTTCGAGCCCCAGGCCAGAAATCAAAACCAAATATGAAAAAAACTAATATTTCTTCAGCGACTTGCTCTCAGCAGATTTCTGGCAAAAAGTCTGAGAGTAAATAAATAAACCTGCCATGAAAAAGTTTCTCAAAAAATCTGTCGTTCGGAGTCGACGTTAAACTGTAGATCCCGCCTCTCACATATAAAAAATTAAGGCACACAACATGAGTGGTGTGAGAAGCTAGGCCGTAATCCTGACTGAAGGGTTGTAATAGCCAATTATGTATGTATGTATGTTATAGAAAAAGCTCTAGGATGATAGGGTTACCGTGTATTGATGTCTAGAAATATTTATTATTATTATAACTCCTTACTCCTTTATTCTCTTTGTCTTATAAGGAAACATTTCCCACATATATTTATCATTTCTTTAAGTTGTTTCAGTTTCATTGATCTTTAGTAGTTTATAGGCTGATAAGTTACATCTGACATTGCCTAGCAATAATATCCTATGTTTAAATGTAGGGTGGGAATTATTGCTCATTGAGTCGTTGTCTTTATCTTATGGTAGTGCTAAGAATTTTGTTGTTTATATTACCATTCTGCTAAGACAAGAGATAGGACAGGGGCACTATGTTGTAGCCTTATAGCCACGTTTGTATAGGGTGTGTTTTGTTAAATAGGTATGTATAACTAAATGGGGAAATATTGTGGATATTCCTGCCTTTCGTACCTAGCCTGATTGATCCATGCAACAATTATTACGGTAATTGGTTTAAGTTTCGGAGTTTTATATGCCACGATTTACTTTTTCTGGCAACTCTGTTTAAAAATTAAATTTTTTTTTTAAATTTTGAAGTTCCTTTTTAAATATTCACTTTTATAATGAAATTATAAAAAAAAAATAATCAAATCAAATAAAATAAATTGAAATAATATTTAAAATGCATGCAGAGTATATGAAAATAATATAAGATTATATGCGAGAATGTACTACATATGAATGTACATATGTACGTGAATATGGTACGTACTTACCGATAACTCTTGACGATGTAAATTCGCTGTTAATCCAACATGTAGACAGATTGCAAAAACAAAACCGAAAACACTTCTTAGGATCATAATGTCGCTGTTGTCGTTGTCGATGTTGACGTTGTTGTAATGTGGTTAAATAGCGAAAATCAACAGAAAAAAAAAAATAAAACATACACGCGCACGCACACGCACACACTATATCTTTGGTTATATTGTCGATGGCTTAAAGGAACGTTTAAAGAGCAACAGCAGCAGCACCACCACAAACAGCAATAGCAATAACAACGTTAATCATGCAACAAAGTGCTGTATGAGGATTTAAGCGCGTTTAGACAAGCAAACAACAGCAGCAACAACAATTTTAAAGTTTCTCACCAGTGGCTCACAGGTTTACGGTTTCGGTTTCAGTTTCGGTTTCTTTTTTTATGAGTTGCCTCTCTCTAGCTCTCTCTCTCTCTCACGTTTATTGAATATTTTTTTTTAAAATATTGTTTTTGTTTTTCGAAAATAATATTTAAATTTATTGGCTTTAGAATATTGAAAAGCCATGTAGAATTATTATAGCCGGTCCTGTTTTTCTTCTTCTTTTTTACTTTTTTTGTTACAAAGTTACAAAGTTTCTTTTCTGTGTGGCGAAATTGAATCTTTAGAAGTTATTTGATTACAAGTTAAGAATATTAATTTGAATTTTATGTTTTTTGTTTTTTTCTTTTAATCTTTTTAAACAATATCTGTCTAGGAACACTTAATAACGAACGAACGTTTTTAGTAGAATGTTTTTCGTGACGCGACCAAAATTGATAAGACGACGACAACGCGCAAATGCTGTGAAGTTGTACAGCGATCGAAACGCAACTGAAATGAAAAATTGAAATTAAAATCAAAGACCCAACCTTGGCTAAAATACACACAAACGAGCGAACGAACAAACATTGCCTGTTGCTTTTGCTCTGCTTGATTATCTGTTAGATGCAGACACAGCAAGCAACTGACGACTACTAACAGGCAATAACGCACTAACAACAACAACAACAGCAACTACATATAATATATACTATATTCACTTCACAATGCACACAAGACACCAGTCAACAGTCACCACTGGTGATTCGTTGTTGCTAGCCATTGTCGTCTTAAAGTCTGTCTGTCCCATTGTACAAGACAACACAACACCACCACACCACACCACACCATGCCAAAGCTGCTCTTTAATGGTATACTCTGTTGCTTACCTTGCCAAGCACGGCAACGACAGCGGCAACAGCAAGAAGACAATAAGTGAACAATCATCGCATTTTAAGGTTTTGCTTTTAGAGAGACCCCATCATCATGTCCCGTGAAACATACAACACATGACAAGGGGCTGGTTGGATTTCTGGCTGGCTGGTAGAAATAACCATTGAAGACATTCAGTCTCAAAAACCATGTCGCCACTATGTCTGCCGTGTCTGGCATATCTTATCTCACTACAAACAAAAACAAAAGCAAAAACCATTAAAACAACCTAAAGAGCAACCAACATGTACAAAAAAAAAACAAAAAAGATATCAAATCCAAACGAAAGCCCCACCAATACATTTGCAGCGCAATGGACGCGGACGTATGGGCATTTTCATCTCATACAAGGAAAAAACTAAAACAACAATAACAAGAAAATAAATTTATATAAACAATAGCTAAACCTTTCAATTATCATGAGCAAAAAGAGACAAAGCGAAAGAGAGAAATCAAAAAAGAGAGAAGCGGCTTCCATAAAACTCAAACAATAATATCCATCTGCGAGCTGCTAAACGTAGTGACACCGTTTCCCAACAGCATTCTACTAAACCGCTTGACAGAGTTTTTCCTTACCATGCATCTAAATCATCTTCTTATTATGCCTTTGCTTTGTTTCAGTTGCATTAAACAAGTTTTTCCAGCGTGACTTTTGTAACAATTTAAGGATTTTTATTAAGGTGTTGTAGGACACTGACGCTGTGGTACATATCCCTGGAGATTCACAGCCACTTTACAGAAGCTTTAACGACGGGGAAGAAGAGGAGACCACAAAACAGCTTCACAACGAAGTATTATTGTTGGACATCAAGAATTTATTGACAGAGCGTGTCTAGCCAAAGGTGATTTAAATAAAATCCATACCTTCACATGGATGGTTGGGAAAATGCCAGTCGGAAGGTATAGTTTTACTACGGAATTGATATGGGTATTATAACGGGACCTTATAGAACTCAAGTAAGCTATGCTTACTATCCAGTTATCAATACATAATTGTCAAACGAAAACTAAATGACTAAATTTTGACAGGAATCAACTGACAGATGCCTTTTAACAGAAGCCGTGTTGCCCTTTCATTGAAGAAACAGGAAATTATAGCGAAATTAATTTCTTGCCATTTTTTTTTTCTCAATTTAATAGAGAGGTAGCGATTAGTAGTTGTCAAAAATAAACTAATTGGCGCATCTTGTTGAAATATTGACAGGATTCAACTGACAGATACCTTTTAATAAAAGCAGTTAAGAGGCTGTAAGTTCAAAAATTCACGGTCTTATTGATCTGGCTTGGTATATAAAAAGGAGAAGTAGTAGTCAGGCTAATTAAAATTAGTTGACTAGGCCTTCGTAAAGGCTAAGGACTATTTAGGCTCTTTGTAATACCATAAATGAATATTCAACACCGAAATCAAACATTCCCTTATAAACCATTCCTATGTAAATACTTCTATTGCAGTAACTCTTTATATAGGATAGTTTAGTCTTCATAGCAAGAGTTGGAAAAAGATAGCCTCTTTCTTAATTTGATATTCAACGCTCCTGCAAAAGTCAGTGGAAGAAACGCACTAGTGCGATGGATGGCCATGTGGATATAGGAAAAAAAGGCTAATAGTACTATTTTTATCCAGCAGAGCCTAACAATATAGCATGTACTCTCTTATTGCCAACGAAACTGAGTCTTGCTGTAAAACACCCGGAGAATATCCAGTGTGACAGAGACACCTATGGTCTCTACCATGTCGGAGATTGTCAGCTAGGTACCAGCCCTAGACAGGAAATGCAAGTTTCGACAATACCCCCATGCTCTGGAGCGCGTATAAGGATAACCATTGAATGATTTAAAGTATTGACGTATTGAGACGACATTGACGGCGATGGCCTCCGCCACTATAGAACTCAATCAACTTATACAAAAGATATCAGAACCCTTAATATATACATATCATGCAGTCTTTACTGTCCAGCACTTTAGAGTCTTCGCTTTATACCTCAAATGCCCCACCCCTAGCAAATGAATCTCCAAATCTATGTACATAGGTGCTAATAACTGCGAATGGAAACAGTGTTCACTTCTGAGATTTTTTCAGGTGTGTATTGTTCAACATGTGGATGACAAAAACTACAACAACAACAACAATAACAACGATAACAAAAGTAATACGAATAATAATATTAACACCAATACAACAACATATTTTGTTTTTTCTACGATTACGAATATACATATGTACTTCATTGCACTTCAACAATAACAATAAAAACAAAAATAATAATAAAAAAAGAAGAAAAAAAACCAAAAATTATCTTTCTTTGTATCTCTCAAGTGGTTGTTGGTTGCATTCAACACGTCGATCACAGTTTGTGCTCTTTCTACAACACTCGACACTCATCTCTCGCACATCCATACACTCTCAGTCGATATGAATAAAATGACTTTGTCCGAAAAAGACAAGAACAACACAACACAAAAAAAAAAAGATCGAAATAAAATTTAAAAAATAACAACAAAAAGGTTAAACACAATCAACAACCGCCCAGTAAAAATAATAATAACAACAACAATAAAGAAAAAGAAGGCATGAGAAAGAACCTGAATTCGATTAAAAAACCCCACCAAAAATTCAACAACAACAACAACAGTTTTAAAAACTCAAAAAAATATCTCATCTTTATGAATACTTTGCCAGGTTTTGTTATTTTTTGTTTTTTTGATTTGTCTTGGTGAGAGGTTCGCTTTATTTTATTTTTTTTTTTGTTCTTTGATATGTTTCTTGTATTTTTTTTTTGAAAATTCCAACCATCCAGTCAACCTGAACCATCATCAGTTCTGGCCAGGTTTTATTTTCTTGAAGCAACCAGCTGTGTACTCACTCGAGTATGTTTTTGAATTCAGTGTCCCATACAAGTGCATTTAAGGTTTTTTTTTGTTTTTTATTCTCATTCTTTTTCGTTTTTATGAATTTTGAAGATATTGAGAAGGAATATACTTACATACATATTCTTATTTGCCGGCCGGCCGGCAGTTTGTATTGGAGGGTCGTCTGATAATTAATACATTATTTGTATATGTATTAAAAATGGAATATGCGTTAGTGTGGAATTTAAAGGCTTTCTAAATTTTTGTGTTAAAGCGGGACATAAAAACTGTTCCATATCCAGCATTCACTATTATCTACAGCGTTTATCCAGCTTAGGTGTACATGAAAGACGAAGTGTCCCTTAAGGACTCTCATCAGTGTACACAATTCGCCTTTATTTAGTTCTAATGTACTCGTAGTTTTTGACCCATCAGGATCGCTCCTGTTGAGTACCTATTATTATTATCTATCCAGTTTAGGTGTACATGAAAGACGGAGTGTCCCTTAAGGGCTCTCATCAGTGTACACAATTCACCTTTGTTCAGTTCTAATGTACTCGTAGTTTTTGACCCATCAGGATCGCTCCTGTTGAGTACCTACGCAATTTTTCCTGCTGCGTCATTGTCCTCAATTGGCTATGTGACGTTTCTGCCTACTCTCTGAGCTTTGTGTTTAATGCAACGAAACGCATAGGATTATCCATATCTTTTGTATGCATAGTTCTAGTTCTATTAGACAAAATGTATTCCCTCTCTCATTTGCGACCACATCTCGTTGATTAGGTAACCATAGGTTCCCTATTTTGTATAATTGTTAATAGCTTTTCACATTGCAAAACGGTCCCATCACCTTTTACGAGTATTGCCCTAATTGTTATTTGACTATCAGTGAAGATCTTTAAATCGTTATATATGTATATACATATATCAATTCATACATACATAATTGGCCATTACAACCCTTCAGTCAGGATTACGACCTAGCTTCTCAAAATTGATTGCGCTCTTTATGTAAAACCTAGTCCAATCAGTTAAACAATCTCGAAATGCTCATCCGGAATCTGAATTCGATTTATTGAAAGATTTGAGTAAAATATACAGTACAGTTCTGTTAGCATCTATTATATAACGTTATGTTTGCTTCGCGGCTAGAGTTTTTAGATTCAATCTTATCTTTACACATATTAAATATTGAATGAATTTAAGGTGAATGTCCGCTAAACGCACCATAGAATTCCTTTCCATCTTCGATATTCTGAATGCCAACCAAGGTTAGATTTTTGAAATATATGTTCAATTTATAAAATTGGATTTAAGTCTAGGATAAGATCTGAAACTTATTAAGCAACCCTAGCACATTAATGCTATTGCTGTATTAATACGATAGATAATACGGCAAGCATAAATTTTGGTATGTGCAAGTATGAGGGTACCTTTTATGTTGTCCTTAAGGCATGGCATATGGCATGTCCAATGATTTATTATTATTGCTGTGATGGCAGGCGTAGAATTGAAATGACCAACGCTTTGCTTCACTACTCTTTTCCTCAGTCTTTTCTTTTTTTTCGGTTTATTCTTTCGACTTCTTTTAATACTTTTAAAATTTTTTCCGTCTTCTAAAGACTCTACAGAAAAGAAATAAAAAAAAAACGTTTTTTTCTTAAGTCTAATTGGCGTTGGATCCGAAAGAAATAAAAAGCCTGAGACAACATAAAAGAAATATGCTGGTAAAATGGAATGGAAAATAAATGCTTTTTCCACCAGACCAGACTGTATGACGCCAAATTTATATACCATGTTCATCAGAGGCAAAATACAAAAGACTGTTTGCCTGCTTTCTTAGACTCAACTCTACAACAGCAGAGTTATGGGAAGTGAAGAGAAAAGGTTTCTACATGCATATGCATGTACATATGTCTGTATGTATGTATATTTGTATACATAAATGCAATCATTGTACAAAGTGTGTAAACATGTAATAGAGATTATTATTCCCAGGTGTGTTTAATATATTTTTAGACTGTTTAGCCATGAGCTTTAATGATGAGAACGCTTAAAAAATCTTTAAAATTCTAATTATTTCATTGACATTTTGGACAAATTTGTGTTACACTTACATTTGTAATGTTTGCTGATCATTTCAATTGTTCACCAGTCAAAATTTGTTCTTTAAAAGTTAAGTGAAACCATTGCATATTCCGTGAGGGAAACATTTCAAGATCTTGCAATTATTCCTCAAACTGTGGCAGCTACAAACATTCAGAATTTCCTGAGAAATATTTCTTAATCGCTAAGGATTATTGTGCACTCCCTTTGATCCTGTAAAGAGCATAGTACTTCAACAAATAATTTCCTTCTTTATTTACCCATTGTTTGTAGATGGTGGTGGCGGTATTGTTTGCCCATACCCCTGGCAAGGTTTTGTTCCCACCCAAGACACCAATATATTCGCAATGGGCTGTAGAAAATGTATATAGTTTATTACCATTGGATGCCTCTGGCGAGGTAATCTGTTCTTAGATCAGTAACAAAATGAAAAGCCTCTCCATCTAGCACCCTTACTTGGAAAGTTTCTATTAGTGTCTCCACAATTGCTATCGAATAAATTTCTGTCTGAAAATTATTTACCACCAAGACGAATTGCAAATTCACGAACACGTAATATGTGTCCACGGTGCTTGCTCGAGTTTTTCGTATTCTTGTCTTGGTAATTCTATGTCTCACTAATATAGGCGTGGCAAATTATGCATATCAGCTTAGGCGTCTGATTTCTTAGTGGACCTACGTCTGACTAGAGGTTTGCAGTAGAAGTCAATCTCAAATTCGTTGTCCTCCCAAACAAAGAATTCAATCTGCGGTCTGAGTATAATGTAAATCAGATTCATCAGGGACATTGTTACTTGGCCTATAGAAACTGAGTAAAAGAGAGCAATTTGTAGACTATATACTCTCTTAAGAAAAGGACCAATCTATGCAATACGCATGGGAATAGGACTGATAGCAGGACAGGACCACAGGTGGTCGCTTCCAGAGTAAAACACAAGCAAAAATATACGCTGACGAAAGATGGGTGAATTTAATATTTGGACAGGAGAAATGGGGTCGCCCCTTGCTGGAGCCTATGACATGTGGGACATGTCAGGTAGTTGCAGTTGCCACGTCTTACTTATCCGTGTAGTGAGAAGGAAAGTGTGGTTGTGTAAAGGCAAATACACTTCTGAAGCCAAATTAATGTGTTTGAGAAAATCTAAATTTTTGGTGGGTAATCCAGACAATCTAGAACTTGCCTGAGAATAGTAAACGGCTGAAGCTAAAACAATACTTGTTTAGAATATGAATCGCTTCAAGCCAAATGTAGATGAGAAGTATAGGGCGTCAGAACTTGGGTAAAATTATGCGGCGTTAATATCTCCTAGAAAAAAATCCATGTAACTCTTACTGACACTGAACAACATGTTGATATTCGTCAGGGCAATAGGATTATAGGAGAAGTATTTGAAGTACTTTAGCACCTCTACACGACTATAATAAACCAAAGGTTCATGCAATTTTACGTGCTTGTGAAACCCAATTCCACAAGAATAACAACAACAACAACAAAAAACAGAACGCTTATCAAAATTGAAATCTGTCTAAAACATGTTTCATTTCTATGGCGCCAGTGGTTTGTTTTTGTTTTTTTTTTTCTTTTGCTTCTTCTTATTTTATTCGTTTGTTTTATTAAACAATTTCACTTTAAATCATCCAGAAAACTGATAATTTAGCAATTAAAAGCTATTTGCCAGTATTTTTTTTTTAATATTATTTTCCATGCGATCTGTCCATTAAGCTGATCTTAACAAAACGAATAAAATACAATATTTTGCCAAGATTAAAATCTTTTAAAAATAATAATAAAAAAGCAAAAATAAAAAACATTATTTTTCCAATAATTTTGACAGTTTGACGGGTGGACGATAGCCGTTGAATAATGGCTACTCACCACCACCACTACTCACTTGTTTTTCATACGCAATTAATTAATTGGAATTTCTCAGTTTTTAAGTTCTTTTTTTCATTTTCTTTTATTTTTTTTCTATCATTTTTGTTTTTGCCTTAAATAAATACATAATCAAAAAAAAAAATATTCAAAAAATTAAAAGAAAATGTAAAACAACTAAAAAAAAATAAGAAGACAGATTCAATTAACAAATTAAATGATTATTTTTTTAATTTCTTATGTCTGCTCTTGCTTTTTAATTTTTGTCGGTGTTGCTGTTGCTGTCGCTGTTGTTGTTTTAAATTTGATTTGTTCAAGTGAGGCTTTAAATTAATAAAAATCACACAAAGTGTCTGACATTTTGGTTATGGCTGTCCGTCCATATTCGTTGTTTGAAAGTGAAAGATCTCAATTGAATATTTGTTGAAACTCTTCTTCTGTAGTACAGTGGGAAGAAGATGGAAAAAATTCTCACATTTGAAATTTTTGTTTAGAACTAAACCAAGATGGTAGATGATTTTTGCTTTTTTCTATTCATATTCGTTCCTTCGCAAAGCTTCTCCTCAATAATTGATCAGGGTTTTTTCAGCTAAGCAGGTGATTATTGCAGGAATTCCTAGCATAATAGGGTTGCCGTTCGTCCAGACATAGAAACGATGCCCTCTTTGAAAATGTAGGAATGAGGAAATCCCTACACAAAGGTTTTGATCGCATCAATAGCAAAGATACTTAACTCCTCGCAAGGTCATCTGATGCTCACGGTCGTGATTTTCTATATGACCTGAAATCCAGCAGAGGGTCACAATTTTGGCCTTGCCAAAGTGATTCAGTATGTCCAATCGATCCGATAATAATTTCCTAATCGCGAAGCATCCTGGTCTTCGGATAGTGTTCAAGTCGAATTGAGAACATCTTACGATGGTAACGACATCCGCTTGGAATATACCCCCTAGTTTCCCCATAACAGAATGATGGTTATCTTAAAAGAACAAAAATTGTTCCATCCGCTCTTATTACTTAGTCTCGTTACGAAGAATTACCCGAAAGTATAGAGTTTACTGTCAGTCACTCGATTTTTCAAGTTACATACGATGCTACCTAACGAATCCAATTCCAGACTTGATTGGTCTGGTCCTCTGCACTTTTACTTAAGTACTGTGGTAATTATGTTACATCTAGAATATGTAACATTGTTTGGTGAAAAAATAAAATAATTTTTAAATGTAAATTGGATTCCTAGTCTAGTCATACAGAATTTATATTGAAATATAGAGTATCAGTTTGATACCTAACCTAACCTATACTACTTGTTCGAAACGTCTCTTGGATTAGTACTCAGAAATATGGGCGAGAAACAAATACATCTTTAGGGTCCGAAAACGACCCTCCATGTAACATTCATTCTATATTGGAATACCCTATACTTGGGCTGTATCAACGAAAATAAGATGTGAAAGTTATTGGGTGTATTAATCTGTTCCAGTATAATTTGAATGGACTCAATATGAACCAGACAAGAATGTTGCACTTGCCATCAGTGTTGCCACTGGTTGAGGAATTGCTTTGATATTGCTCATGAGCAATATTTCTAATGTTATCCTAAAAATTGCTTTCACTACAATTGCTTTATTTCAACTATTGCTGAACAGGAAACGGATACAAAGTAAAGGATTCTATAACAGCAACTCTGCTTACAAACATCTGCATAGGCATTTGCAGATAAACTTACCGGATTTTTAAACTGTTCTAAAGATATTCAAATGCCGTTTTCCCCAGTTTTTTTTTCTTTTTGATTTTTTTTCTTAACTTGTGTTTGAATACAGAATTCTTTTCTAGATTCTGGATTTTAAAATATTTCGTTTTTTTATGGGTTTTCTTTTAATTTATTTTATTTATTGTTGTTTTTTCTTATCATTAATTGTCTACCAAAAATAATAATAAGAAACACACACACACAAACACTGTCACAAAATCAACAAAACGCCACACTCTCAAATACTCCAACACGCCTCAAAATTTATCGCTGACGTTTACTATTCACGTTCAGGAAATACACGCACAAAAATAGCGTAACGATTTTTTTTTTTGCCAACTATTTGCAATTTATGTTAATACTTTTTTTACTTTTTTTTTTTTTTTGTAATTTGAGTTTGTCACAATTTCCAAAAATTTATTAAAATTTGTCTTGATTTCCATTCATTTATTTCCAATCATATTTTTGTTTTCTTTTTTTTTAATGTCGTTGTTACATAGAAATTAATTAAATCATTATCTATATTACAAATAAACAAATTGTCAACTTTGTTTAGGTTTGGCTTGTTTTTTTTCTTTTGTTATTATTGTTGTTTTTTAATTTCTTTATGTGATCGTTTTATTTGGCCACGCTTGCCTTCTACTATTTGTGGACAACCTTTCACGACTGCGTCTATATTTAGACTGATTGCAAGTCTATGTTTTTTGTCAAACAAAAGCTTTATTAAAAAAACAAAATACAGCAAAAACCATAATAAATTGACTATAAAATTAAAAAAAGCAAAAAAAAAAAGAAAAATTTAAAAATTAAAACAGAAAAAACTTTGCAACTGACATGCCAATAACCATGTCTTTATTGGAGTTCTCTCCCTTCCTTTTCCACGCATACACACGCTCTCGTTTCTCTATCAGTCTCTTTACTCTCACTGTATTATTATTAGTTCACTAGATATTTAGAGAGCGTTTTGTTTAAAATGTAAACAAAACTGTTGTGGTTTTGTAAAAGCCGGTCTCAATTCAATTATTGTTTATAACGGTAAGAAAATCTGTATTTGTTTTATATTTATTTTCTTAAATTTATTTTTCATCATAAAAATTAAACTGAACTAAAAGTAAACAAACGTATCTTTTGTTAATGAATCATTAAACAATGACACTAATAAGTGCAAATAATTTCAAAAACTACTCCACATACATTATTATTATTGATTGGCACAGTAATTGTTAAGTGATTTGTTCTGCATACAAGGCGAATAATACGTGGTATGCTCAGAAAGAAAACGTCTACAGTTTTTTTTTTTTAATTTATACATAACCTCAACGACGGGGTGTATTTCTAATGATTTAGTCTAGATCGAAAGCTATATATTTTTGCAATAAACGATTTGCTATCAAAGATGGATTTAGACAGCAGCGGTCAGACCTATTCTAATCTGCGAAAACCCTCGGCAGGACAACTAACTCGAACCAGATACGGTCAACATTCTTATCAGGGATGCCTTTCATACTACGCCTACGTTAGCCTTTCTTTTCTCACGATCTGTACTGTATTGGATTAGCAGCCAAGGCTATTAGGAATGGAATGGATCAAATATTGGTCAACCAAAAATTCAGAAGGAATTTAAGACTATCAGAACCTAAAAGGAGATTTGTGTGGTAGAATTTTTTCGTAATCGGTGGGTATACTTCAATCCTGGATTATTGCAGAATCTTCCAAGCAAAATTGTCGGCCATACAAGCTGCGGTAAGAATTATTAATATTAATACAGAGATGTTCCAATGATATAAATTGGCCAGATATGCAACAAACATCAAACTTTTCAATGATTTCTCAATTTTGGGAAACCCTGCAAGCTTATAATTGACAATGCAGCTGTGGACTTTGTCAATGCCGAATAGTCGGCTTCGGATACAGGTAGAACAGCGCACGCAAGTTTGGCAAAAGTTACATAAAGGCATTGCATACTTGGCCATCATACTTGGCAAATGACTTATCAGTAGATAGAGAGATGCGAAAGAGGAGGAAACTTTTCTTCAACTACTGGGTACTGATTAATTCATCGGGCTGATCTTGGATCCGCCTTGTCAAGATGTTGTGCCCACGGCTACCCACTACACTAGACCAATATAGCTCCAAATAATGATGATGTATAGATGCAATGTGTCTTTTTCAGGATTTTGGCATGGTTTACTATTCCACGAAGTTCGTCTCGTTGTTGAGTCCAAAATATACTAACATACAGACAATCTGAATGTGCGCAAATGATGAATGTGGTGGCTGCCCACTTGCAGAGCCCCCTCAAAGCAAGCAGGTTATTTCCTGTCCCAAAATAGAATCCACAAATCCAAAACAAACTGGAAGAACTACGGTATTCTCATAAACAACTGGCTCAGAGTTGAACTATTCCAATGACACTAGCAGCCCGTTCATCACATGACTCCATTCGAGGAGTGCAGCACCACACCATCTCAGGTAAATAAGGCAGTACATATTTATTTTACTTATACATTTACATTTAATTATATATTTTTTGCATCATACGTATTTGTATTGTATTTATTTAATTAAAAATTAACGTTTTCTTTTTTAAATATTCGTATCGAGAATCAAATAATAAGTCATATTAACGGTTGCATCTCCCTCTCTAATAGAACACGTTTACCAACACTGTACTTACTAAAGTATTATTAACGTGATATGTGTTGCCATATCGTAGCGTCTAAAATCGTAAACACAGGGGCAACTCATTCTACTAAATTGTTTAAGTTGATTGAAGTGCTTGCGAACGATTAGTTAAATGAGAGAAATACAAAACACCAGACGAGATTATTTAAAACGCGGATATTTATAACACATTATAATAATAAATATTTAACAAAACGTTTAAATTTATTAAATAAATATTTTAAGATCTAAACCAAATAAAAAATCCCGCAAGCAGTTTTAACCAACGAATGTATGAATGACTAATTAGATTAAGAGTGACAATAATGAAGAATTAAAATCAAAACAATAACAACAACACGGTATAGATTAACACAACATAACAGAGTGAAACTCAATGTAAAAGCAAACATCTTGTATATAGTAGTGTCTGAATAGACAAAGAAGAAAAGAATAAATGGAGTCGATAACAGTGCCAGCAAAACATTATTTAGTCTTCCTATTAATTACTTTAGTGGTAAGTACAGCCAATGCCGGTGTACCACGTTCCAGTTATGGGGCCTTACTGAAACAACAATCGGAAGAGTTGGGTCTATACAACTCTACCGACAAAGTTCGTATTCTAACAGATGTTAATTTTAAAGATGAGGTATTGAATAGAAATCATTCCATATTAGTTGAATTCTACAATAGTTATTGTGGTCATTGTCGTAAATTTGCACCGGCCTATAAACAATTAGCTGAAAATCTCTACGACTGGCGCGATGTATTACCCATAAGTGCCATTGACTGTGCAGCTGAGGAGAATAATGGCATATGTAGAGAGTACGAAATAATGGCTTATCCCACTTTAAGATATTTTGGACCAGGCTATCAGCCTGCTACGGAAAATTATGGTAAACCAATAATGTCACAAAATTTAAGTGTTATAACCAACAGTTTGGCCCAATTTATGGTGGCAGAGAATAAAACCAGTAATATGTCTTCCTGGCCAGATTTCCAACCTGTACAGTCTTCCACAGCTAATTTATTTGAAGGTCTGAACAGTTTGAAAAAATATGTGGTGTTAGTATATGAACCAGAAAATTCTACAGTGGGCGTAGAAACTATACTACACCTGTTACGGTATCCCAATATAGCAGTAAAGAGAGTAACAGATCTGGAAGTGGCAAGCAAGTATCAAATTGATGGTTCTAGATATAAGATTGCCACCATTAATCGACAGGGTACTGTAGTGCCTTATGCGCCCTTACATGAACTTTCCGAGTCCTATAAGGAAACTATACAATCATTCTTAAACTCCCAGCATATAACGGAAGAGCCTGATACAGTTCAAAAAAGCTCTTCAACTCAACAAACTCTCCATGGCACTACAGAGGATAATGCCAAACTTATGGATACTATCAATGAGGTTAGGCGCAATAAACATATGGTGTATCAAGCCGATCTTGAAATGGCCATACGCAATACTCTACACAACGAAATACCCAAAGCATCTAATATAAATGGTGAAAAGTTATTGGCTCTACAAAGATTTCTAGCAGTTTTAGAACGTTATAATCCTTTAAGTGCAAATGGACGCTCTTTAATTTCACAATTGGCCGCCTTTGTTTCTCGTCACAATCAAGAGTTATCAGGTGCAGATTTTGAAAATGAAATGAAAAGACTTGAGAAACAATTGACGCCCATCTACTCATCAACGCATTATGTTGGCTGTGTAGGCTCAAGCAGCGGTTTACGTGGCTATACCTGTTCACTGTGGCAACTGTTTCATTTTATGTCTGTACAGGCAGCAAATTCGGACAAAAGTCAAGATCCTTTGGAGGTTCTACAGGGAATGCATGGCTTTGTTAAATATTTCTTTGGCTGCACGGATTGTTCTGAGCATTTTCAGGTAATTTTATTAGTATTTTTAATAAAATATTGTTTCAAAAATTTATTTAAAAACACAAAACAGAATTTAAAAGTATATATTTAAAAATAATTAAATAGATCATGAAAAATCTGGGATTTAAAACCAATAGTCAGTATTTCAAATCGTTACATTGCTATCTTTAAATGCCTATAAACAGTTTATATTATCGAATCTAAAGTCTACAATAAAATCTATAATCTTTCTGTTTTATTTTTAATTTGTTTAACACATACTTACATACATTAATGCATACATACATATGTACAGTTTATGTAAATAAGCACTTCGTGTTAAATTACCCATATAAATTTCATATTATTTGTGTCAAACAGTTTTAAATTATTTCTTACATACATTATTACTTTATAGTACATTTATAAGTTCTCAGCTTAAGTATTGTATTTTGTTTTTCAACTTTTTTTTTTAATTTTCTTAAATAAATGATATGCATATTGATGAAATCATTATCTCTCTTGCCCTGTGTATATGCATATATGTATGTGTGTATGTATGTAGTAGTTAATAATAAATTTTAAGGCTTTTATTTATAATTTTTAGTATCATAATTCTTAAAATTAATAAGAAAACAATTCACAATATTATATTAAAATTGACTTTACTTAACCTTGAATATGAAAATCTTTATCCTACCCCTGCAAACTTTTTAAAAGTTCATTAGCAGTATAGAACAGCCAAGATTCATTTAAACTGTGCATTTTTTTTTTTTTTTTTATAAATTTGTATTATTGCTTAGAGCTACAGCTTGAATACAGTTGGTTACGTGATTTTTTAGGCTTTCAAGTAGCCATTATTAATTAGTTATGCATACTTATTGTTCTGTAATATTCAATATTTAAATTTAATGAAATTAATTTTCTTTTTATTGTTCTTAACAAATTAAAACTTCATTCACTTTTTGCTATTACATAAGATATAAGCTGTAGTAATAAGAAATCCCTAGAAATTATTATTGCCTTAGAGAGGTACTATGATATTACAATCAAATAAAAGCTATTGTTATTTGTTCTCAACCTATTTAGGCTTGGTCTATAATATTTTCCCTAATCCTGTCGACCTGACGAAGCTCAGAATGTTGTCTGGTGTCTGTAAGGATACATACGAGGAGAATAAATACAATATTGGGCTTGCAGTGATTACTATGTAGAGGACAATAGTTCTTGTAATCTATGTTGCCCGATCTGAACGTCAGATCCTCCCCTCAAACTATTCCTGGCTAGTTTGAAGCAAGACTCAAATCCCTGCGCACTATAAAAGTATAGATTGCGACAACCCTGTCTGGATTCAGAAGCGTTTTACTTTATCTCCCTTTCGCCAAGTATACTCTTTAAATCTTCTTTTTCTATTTCCCCGGAAATTTCAGAGGTGTGAAAGCTCCTCTCGTTGTAAGCTCATCGGCTTGTTTATTCACTTGAATTCCCACCTGATAGATAGAATTCCTTGTCTAATAGTTTTAGACAGTTCAGGTTGACTGGCTGTTCGATAGTATTGCTATATTCCGTAATCTATAGCTCTTGTCGAAGTTGAATTAAAGAAAAGGAATAAAAGTAGCCATGAATTTTTTTCACAGATTCCGAATACTAACTAAACAACTGGAAATTGAAAACAGGACACATCGTTAGTGTGGTAGGAACTTTATATATTATACCAGCTTCTCCTGGTCCTGGTGAATAATTTGGTTGCAACTCAAAAGAAATGTTTGAAAATCGGTCGTTTCTTAGGTTTTTGTAAACAGTTAAGAGGGTTTCTATTAGAGTGTTGTAATGAAATTACTTTCAAAAATGCTACAGGAAATGATGCAGTGGGTTTTTTACTACTCATTTACATTGGATTTCCAAGGGATTTCTAAATGCTTAAGTACAGCGCTTTTTTTCAATATTTTGTTGCTTTTTCCCATACCTTTCAACAAATAACTATTGTGTTTCTTTAATTTTTTTCAATCTTACTTCTTTCTTGCCCCTGCTTTATCCCTGCCTGTATACACTTTAGCCAGTCAATTACCAATTTAACTTGTAAACTACCGGTGATTACAGTGTAGAAATGCTTAATTTGATTTTATACAACAAGTAAAAATGATTTATTTATTTATTTGTTTAAAAATATTTTTTAAAAATTCTAAATATTTCCATAATAAACACATTTCATTATTTATTTATAGCTGCAAAGAAAAGAGAAAGTTATTGTTTAGTAATTTATTTGTAACTAAATTTAAGAAGCAATTGTTTGTTAATTCTTTTATTTGCTTACCTCAATGTGCGAACTGTTAGACGTTCATTTAAAAAGTTAACAAAAAAGCCTGTAAACAATTTGCTGGGATATAAATAACATTAAATCTGCGTATTATTAGCCCTGAGTAAGTATTCTTTGAATCTATAGTACGCGCTCAAAGGGCCAGTGAGTAACCTCAATCTACGCCGGGATAGACTGATGCATGACTCGTATCTCTTCGTATTGATTGCCTTAAATCCGTTTGGCATCACTTCAAATCTTTATTTCCCTTTCGCCGAGCATACTCTTCCAAAGTTGTTTTCCCACTTCTTAGAAATAGTGGTGTTAGCTCACATAATCCCTTTTCTCTCAGTTAACTGATTCCGCTTTTCCAGGTAACCACATCTTATTTTCGAGTTAGCCTTATTCGAGTCGAGTGGTCAGATGACAGTTAGACTGTCAGGAAGTATTGATATGCTCTGTCATAAGACATAAAAAGAGCACACAATCTATTATACTATCTTCTCGACTTGTATAGGGTTTGACCTACAATATCTCCCTCCCGTATAATGATAGAACGATGACTTCGTGCCTATTAGTTGATAATTTTCCAGTTAATTTCTGTCTTGTGAACTAGAAGTACGGTGTGGTTATTGGAACATGCAACGGTTTGTATTCTGTACAAACTTTCCTTTCGTCTACAACGTCCCGACAAAAGACAGTTATTTTGTGATTGGCAAGATATTATTTATTATTAATTCAGTGCTTTACTATCAACAATTGAACCGTTTTTTAGTCTTTAGGAAAGGAATTATGATTCATCGATCAAACATCGATAATAATTCGCCTTAAGCTGGAGATGTTTCCAAGGCGAATTGCGCAGACTTGGCGGTGCGGTTGATTAGACATCTCCTGATTCATTTCTTCCGGCTGACCGATAGAGAGTGAACTATTCAAGGCGGAATACGGAACACTCCGAAATTTCCAGGCTACAATAACTGCGGTTCGTTCATTCTAGAACGAAACGGGTATTGAATCTGAAGGGGAAATCTATTAGAAACTCGATTTTATACGAGGAATGCCATTTTGAGAGCAAGGAGTAAGTAGTATGTTGAATAGTGATAATATAGGGGAATCTGAGTCTGTTGAGCACATTTCCGAGCTCTGCCTTAGCGTATAGAGGCAAGAACTCAAGATTACTTGGTGAAATTTCTTTTGAATGGCCTAGATTGTGAGATGAATTTATTTACCTCTGTCTTCTTTTCTTGCTGCTTTCTTCTGCACTTCTAAATCACTCATGCTTAGTATGTTTGATCACTTGTATTGCTGATAATTTCTCTTGTCTCTTTTTTTATTTCGCTTACATTTTTAAAGATCACTATGTGTTGATCTTCAATATAAACTTGAGAAACATCGAGACAACATGCTATCGAATAAATAATTGACCTGAATGGAATCATTAAATTCGATTTTGCTATTCGTTATGGTTTAATGATTTTGTATTTAAAGCAGGAAATGTATGACTTGTTAATTTTTTTTTTTTTTTTTTTCTTAATTTAATTTGTTTTTCAATTATTCTTAATTGTGACAGTATGTAGCAATTTTGCTTATTGATAATCCAACATTTTTTTGTTTGTTTTTGTTTATGCTGCAAAATAACTAACAAAAAGAATTTAACAACTGTTTTTACTTAAACAATAAACGAAATAATTAAACCGTGAATTGAACACTTTCAGGCAATGGCTGTACGACGTAAAATCTGGAGTACACCCAGTAAAGATGAGGCTGTTCTTTGGCTATGGTCTGCCCATAACGAAGTTAATCAACGTTTAGCTGGCGATGCTACAGAGGATCCACAATTTCCGAAAATACAATTTCCGTCTATCAATAGTTGTTCGCAGTGTTATAAACATCCCGAATCGCATTCAACGGCCAATTTAGAAGACAAATGGGATAAAGCACATGTTTTACAATTTTTGAAAAATATTCACAATCCAGAATATGTGTCACGTTATGGTTTAGACAATGAAGCTTTATTGGAGCCAACCTTAGAGAAGTTACGCCAGAAACGCATGATCAGCAATGTATTCTCTGATATGGATATGCGCATGGGTATGCTGCTTTATGGCTTTTGTATTGTTATGCTAGTGGTGGCCTTTAAATTGTTTGTCTTCAAAGGCAGTTATCGTAAGAAACCCTATGGTCATGATATGTTGGGCAAAGTGTAATATACGTAGTATGTATATGTGCAATATATTATATTTCTTTTAGTAACAAAAAAAGACGAGATTTCCTAATAGAAAAAATCGCATTCTAACTCCCCCTCCCCCATTCTCACTCTTTCTCTGATTATTTTAAAACTGTTTTTATTCCCAATATATATATTTTTTTTATATAATACTGTATATAATTATTTCTGATTTTTTTTAATGTTCAAATTTAAGTTAAAAGCGTAACTAAATGTTTTAATTGTTTTTACTGAAATTAAATAAAGCTCGTGACATTTTTTTCTAATTTAGATATACCATTTAAAAGAATTGTTTTTTTTATTCAATTACTTTCCTTTTTCTTCAGTGTTTGTTTTTTTTTGCTAATAAAGATATAAAAACTAATTTTTATCTGGACTAGCAAATTAGCAATCTATGTCTTAAATATCGCAATTCGTTCGTATAGTTTTAATTTCACTTTTCTTGTTATTGCTGCTATTACTAGTTTAAATGTTATTTTTTTTTATATTTTTTCTATTTGTTTTATTAGAACATTTGTTAATTAAGTAAACTTTCTGTAACTGACACTGAAGTGTATGTGTCTATGTATAAACACTTGTAACACATGATGTTTCAAGTGTTTTCACAACTTAACGGAAAATACGGGCCAAATGCTATACATATGTACATATGAATTTTTGATATTCTAACTGGGATATTATACGATAATTGATATTCTTAACGATACTCTGAAAACATACTCAAGTAAGGTGTGCTCACGAATAATTTTGGGCATGTACTTTTCTTTATACAAACTAAAGTTATGATAAAATTATTTTTATTAATTAAAGAAAATATTTATGGTCTATAAAAAATAAAAAAAACTATTTAAAAGTCTTTAATAGGTTTTAATTTATTTTGAGTTATCAAATTTCTTTATTGCGTTACCTGCTATCATTTTGCTTTGAATCCTTTACTTTCTATTAAACAGCTTATCTTTTTTTTCTGAGCCTTTAGTGTCCTAAACGAACATTTATACGAAGTCAACTTCTATTTAAATAAGAATTTTTTCAACACTTAGAACATAGAATTGATCAGGAAACTGTGGAAAATAAGCCAACACATATGCCTCGTCGTTCATTTACCACATTTTCTAAAGAAATCGTTTTGTAAACGTTAGATTCGCAGGGACGTGAAATGAGTCACGGTATCCTAGGCTTACAAACGGCAAATATCTCCGACTGAAAAACTCTACAGTTGTCATTCAGTCTATGGTGAGGGTGCAGTCTGAGGTCCTCATACGACCCATTTGTGAAAGTAGGTGTTCCAGTTCGTATTGGAAGTTCGCAGTCCTTATAAACATTGCCTTAATCGATGTGTTCTTTCATAAGTTCTTTTCTTTTCGTTCAGCAAAGGAAATATATTCAGAATGTCAAGGTGAAAGCTCAGGTACTGTTTCCAACAGTTAGATTCTCCCTAGCGAACAACGCCGCACAACACTTAACGTATAACTCAAGTGAGATCAGGCAGAATATATGCACCTGGTAGTATTTAGGGGCAATTTCCTGTACATTATTCGAGATCCCATGCTAAAAGCTCTTATCTTTGTCTGTGACAGTATCAAAATCAAAAACATTAATAACAGCTTCAGATGTATCATCTTAAGTTTTCGCTTTTATGCCCGAATTCATAAACATTAACTTTCTACTTCATTAATTTTTGTTCAATTCTCTTTTGAACCTGCGTTGTTTGTTTTTTTTTTATTAATTTTCAACTTACGTAGAAAACATTATGGTTAAGAAAAGAAAAATATGACTCTCTTATACCATCGCTTGCCTAAAAACTCAAGACTTAACTAGTCAGACTTGATGTCTAATTTTAGGCTATCGTAGAAAAATTGTAAAATATTTCGTATTTAAAATTTGATGCTATCCATGCTTTGACAATAGCTCAAATACGACTTTTTTTAATCCATTTAACATTGTCTTTCGTAATCCAAAAGCACTTACATTACCTGATGTGCAGAATACTAAGGCCCTCTATTGTGAGTTTATAGACTATTGAAGCAATATTGGAAATTACTTCGTATTTAAATTTTGACAATCGCTCAAATACGACTTTTTTGTAATTCTTCTAACATTGTTTTATGTAATCCAAAAGCACTTACACGAAATGCTACACAGAATACTAAGGACCTCTATTGAACAAATAAAGGACTTCTGTAGACTTTGGACTTCTTCGAAATATTTCGGAAAGTTTTTGCGTTTTGCTTTTTCAATATCTCATTGGTATTCGTTGATATAGCGATTTCCCACTAATATTTGACATATATTTGCCTTATGCTATACAGAATACTAAGGCCCTCTATTAAAGAAATAAAGCACTTCTGTAGACTTTGGACTTCTTCGAAATATTTCGCAAATTTTTTTGCGTTTTGCTTTTTCAACATCTCATTGGGTATTCGTTGATATAGTGATTTCCCACTATATATGGCCTTCTTTTGGAGAAATTTCAAAATTCTTAATACTTAAAAGGGTTTGCTTTTTAATTTTTATCTTTATTTTAGTACACCAAAAATTACAAAATACAAGTGTATAAATTCTATGCCATTATACAATACATTTAAATATTTGTTTTATATAAATTTTATACTTTTACAAAATAAAAAAATTTATAAAAATATTTAGAAAAAAAGAAATGCAAAATATATTGTATATTTGTTTTTCTTCCTTTTCATACTTTTCTCTTAAAAAAAAAAGAAAAAATACATAAAATCAACAACAAATCAATTGCTAATAATAAAGACAGAATAGTATAAGTTATTAAGAAAAATGTGCGTTAAAAGAAACAAAAATAAATTCATAAATAATTGACAATTAAGATCGATGAACGTATGTTTTGAAGAATATTTTGTAAAACACTCGAGGCAATGGAAGATACATACAAATTAAAAACCGAAAATCAAATAGTTTCGCTGTCAACGATTTCAATAATTTATTTTTTTTTTTCAACATTTACTTTACTTTGATATAAAGAGATATAAAGTTTCCAAATCATGATCCAATTTTGTTCGTTACATTTGTTTTTTTTGTGCCTTTAAAATCATCAATCTACACAATTCAAACAAAAGAAAATAATTAAGCCGCATGCACAGACTGAAAATAAATTTAAAAAAAAATATATTGTAGTTGGAAAAAACATTACTTTTTTTTAAATGTAAATGTATATTAAAGTTTAATTTTAAGTAAGTAAGTAAATACTTGAAAAATGCATATCTTTTATTAAGAGATTGTTTTATTCCTGTGTTAAAGTCTTTTGTTACTTTGTGGTTAACTCAAAATTGCGTTTTAGTTTTGTTTTCTTTTTTTTTTTTTTTGGAAAAAAATTAAATATTCTTTTGTTTTACTTTTTTAATTCCAATAAAGTCTTAAATAAATGCAGGATTTGGACGTACCCGGGCAATATCAACGCCGGTTATATTTTTAACCAGTTCTGGTACTTTGTTAACAATTTGTAAAACTTCACCAGTTAGTTTGGCAGCACCAATTTCACCTTGGCCACTAGAAACCATGGTGATTTTCTTGGCTTGTGACAATGGTGCTGCAACTTCAGCGGCCACCTGCAAGAAAATAAATTTTCTTTAATATTGTTTCCGCAAGGCTTTTAAGCATATACCTTAGGTAATGTGTCCAACAACATTTCAACCATGGCAGCTTCACGGTATTCACGATAGGCTTCAGCTTTTTGAGCCATTTGCTCGGCTTCAGCTTTAGCCTTAGCAGCAATGGCAAAGGCTTCAGCTTCACCTCGTATTTTAATCTGGAAAGATAAGAAAACAAAAAATTAAACAAATTTCAATATTCACATTTTAATTTAACGACAAAGCAACTACGAAAGCAGTTCAAGATACAGTTTATTAAGCAACTTACAGACTCGGCTTCGGCTTCGGCCTCCATAACAATGCGCAATTTATTGGCTTCGGCCAGTTTTTCTAAACGATATTTTTCAGCTTCAGCTGGTCGTCTTATAGTAGCTTCAAGTTCCTTTTCACGTCTTTGGATTTCCTGTTGTTGTACCGAAATTTCCTGAGTACGTTCAATAACCTTAACTTGCATTTGTTCTTCCTTAATGCGTTGTTTAGTTTTGGCCGCTTGTAGTTCATAGGCCATTTCAGCTTCAGCTTTTTTCGTTTGAACTTCAACATCATAGGCAGCTTTTTTAATTTCAAAATCACGTTGTGCTTTGGCAATTTCGGTATCGTTCAAGAAACGTGAAGCCATACGTTGTTCTTCGGCAATGGCCTCTTTAATAGTAGCATCACAACGGGCTTCGGCTTCACCAATACGTGCATCTCGTTTCACTTCAGCCGTACGAGCCATGCCCAATGATTTAAGATAACCCTGTTCAAATACATAAATAAGAAATATTTCAAGTTCGTTTTTCTTAAACCAAAAATTAAATTTTAAAGAAACACATTAAAGCACAATATAAACAAATTCACAAAAACGCCACACCATAATTAAACAACAGTAACATGAAATAAATTGTTTTCATTACCTTTGCGGCTCCCTATATTTCATAAATTATGGTTTTTATTTTTAAACAAAAAGAAATGAAAATAAAAATCAATAAAAAACAGAATATGATTTATAGTTTTTAAACTTACCTCTTCGTCGCGTATATCTTTAATAGTATAGGACACTACTGTTATACCCATATTGGCCAGATCGGATGAGGCCACTTCAAAAACTTGTTTGCTAAACTTTTTGCGATCCTTATAGATTTCCTCAACCGTCATCGAACCCATAATAGCTCTCTGATGACCTTCTAAAGTAACCAAAGCTATATGGCGTATTTCCGCTTCTGGTTTACCCAAAAACTGTTCGCATGCTGTTAAAAGCATATCTTCATTTTGACCCTGTATCTTAACTTGGGCAATACCAGTTACAGATATTGGTACACCTTGACTAGTATACACACAGGGACTTTCAACTTGTAAAGTCATTGTATTCAAAGAAATTCTATAGTAAATGAAAAAGAGAAAATATTTAAAAGTTTCAGTGTTGAAATACGATGAATATTTATTTACCTTTGAACCTGTTGTATGGTGGGCCAAACAAAAGCACGACCACCGGGTACTAACAAGGGCTTCATATAGCAACAACCTAAACAAAAATATGAAATTGGTTAGATGGATATACGACTTCTAAATAATTTTCTTCTTTTTTTTTTATTAAGCGTCTACGTATTGAAAGAGTTCATTACGTAGACCCGAAAATAATGAAAAACACAACCACATTTCTATTAGCAATAGAATGTGTAACTATTTCAGAATACATCTATTCTATCTGTTTTACAAGAGTGACTAATAACTTGTTGATTTACTGTTAAAAACTCTCACTTTTTTCACAGAAATAATATTAAGGTAGGTTAGGTATGTTTGACAAAGTGTATAGGCAAAGTGGCAAATACAAAAACACTCAAGAGCTCTTGGAGCTGACTATGGTTATCCTAGAAAGCAGAAGGAAGTGAAAGAAAAGTGCGGAAAGCAAAACAGAGGAATGAATTACGAGAGGAAGAATGCACATCATTTAGATACCGAAACCCAATTATAAAACAGGAGAACAAACATCAAGTCGACATAGTATAAAAGGTAGTGTGTTGGCTTGTTAGACGAGAGCCATTGATCGTTCCTCTCAGCAGTCTTCTGGCCAAAACTCTGACAGTAAATTAAATTCCCATGAAAAGTTTCTTAAAAATCTGTCTTTCGAAGTAGATTTTGAACTGTAAGTCCCACCACAACCTTCTTCTACAAAGTTCTACAAACGGCCACAGTTGAGAAGTTTTGTCGACTCCCAGTCCTGCCATTTCCAAGTATATATAATTGAGTTCTATATTATATCACTGTCGTCAACCTGGCATCACAATAATTCGTAAAGTATCTTGTCACCAGTGTCAGATTGGATTTGTTGGCGTACAAACTGAAGATCCCAGTACCAGTTCTCTCATCCAGTTTTCAGCGTCTATTGGACCTTAGACAGATCCGCCTCTTGACAAACAATTTAACGCAATGAACACCACTACACCTATATACACAGTATTGGCCTGCAGGCCGACACTAATCTCGAGCTTATGTGTCGCCCAGTCAGTGCCTTTAGGGCAACCTAACTTTCTTTGGTGGTCACAAATACCTCAGCTTTAGACCACACTACAATTATTAGGGACCCTATACGACAGTATCACACCTACCCGAAAAAATATTAAAAAACTGATTATCTTATATCTAATTATCTTATAATTAAAAGAAGAAGATAAAATTAATCAAACTTTAATTTTTTGCACTTCGATTCAAAATTTTAAATAACAACGACCTTGAAATAATTTCTTTTTGAATTTTCTATGCCGTTATGCTACAACTCTGTTTATGCTATAATGTTGTCATCTCTCATACCATTAACATCTCCAATTTAAATTAATGAAATCGATATATTTTTTTTATCATGACGTCATTATGTTGATATGATTTAGAACAAAAATATTTGAAATTACCAGATATTAGCCATTTTCTCGCTATAAGGCTTTTAAAGATTATGAAAATTGTAAATAATTATTAACAAGCTGTACCTGAAACCACAAGAGCCTCATTAGGACCACAAGTCACAAAACCCCAAGCCATTTTTAACAATAAATTTCACTCGAATGCTCCAACCAACACTACTTCTTCCAATTATAAATCACCAAAGTACATTAAATGTGATTGAATTTTGTATTTTATGCAGTAGTTCTCAAAATACACATACATATATAAATATGTATATAAACCACTTGTACTATATAATTTATTAAAAATAAATTATAAGAGATTCTTCTATTTATTTTATGTGGACAGCGTCTGTTTTACTTTATAATTTGTTATTCTGCCAATGGTCGTGTATGCGTTTGTATGTAGACAAATATAAGTGTATACTAAAATTTATATTTTGGCCGGCTTGAGTTCTTCAATAGACTTTTAAGAACTTAAAAATGATAATTAACTGCGCAAAATCCAAACAGTGTGTTTACATTTTTTATTGTATTTTGGTGGAGGCTATTTTGTTTTGACATTTAAAAAGCAGTATTGGAAAGTGAGCAAACTAAGATTAGTATAAGTGTTGGTAAATGAATTAATACTTTTTATAATATGCAGCTTTCAATACCTTTTTGTTCGTTCAAAAAAATAAAAGTAGCCTTATTAGACGCGAGCCCAAAGGCCCATGTGTCTGTTCTGTTGTATGGAGGATGGATGGTTCCTTTGTTGCTCCCTGCTGGCTGGTTTGGAGAAGAAGCACACTCAAAGGACAGACGAAGAAAGAGAAAAGGCAAACATTTTTTTTTTAATTTTTGTATTTGTGGTAAGTTTTTACAAAATGTGGTGAACTTATCCGGTGTGGTGAATAAAATGGAAGTGTGGTGAGTTTTTACAAAATGCGAATAAAATCGAAATTCACCAAAGTGCCGTTATTCGAAATGGTACTGTATGATCATAGATCGATTTGGACGGTGCTTGTCTAGAATAAGTAACTTTCAAATCTGTTAGTCGAGGCATTCATGTATGTTTGTCAGTCTCGATTAGTGTTGCCATTATGTCATTCTTTCTATTTAAAATTCTAAAAAATTAAAATTAGAAAACTGCATACAAAAAATAATTAAATTTAAATTATTTTGTAAATGTAGTGCTTTCTGATTACTTGTATTCTAGTCGGAACTAAAAACAAAGTTTAAAGGGAAGTTTTGTTAATTATTAACGTTTTCGAAAGGTCTATCCTAAATGGAAATACATAAAGTCCCGAGCAATTTTGTATAATTGTCTTTAACTCTTTTATTCTCATTATCTTAGAAATAACTACATATAGATAAATTATACTTAGTTTTAAAACAATATAGTATCTCGCTAATATCATAAATTTACACGTAAGTCTTAATTATATAGCCTAAAATTATAACGAATTTTATGATTAGTATGATTGTAGAAAGAGAAAAAAGGAATATTAAATTATTATAAAAAAATCTACAAAATTAATTCATTTCTTTTTTTTTTGGTACCAGGAGAATTCCTTTTCAAAAATTTACACAAACCGTGTGATTAAACATAATTGCTAAATTAGTGGAATCCTATTAAAAGCTATGCTTCCTTTCTTCATTGCGATTTCGTTTTCTTTAAGCAAGCCTAATGACCATCAGTAAAATAAGGATGTTGCATGGCCTGTTCTGCACTTATGCGTTGATTGGGGCGACATACTAAGAGTTTTTGTAATAAATCACGGCCTTTGGAATTTAAACGCGGTACTATTTGGCTCCAAGATGTAATAGCGGGAAAATCTGTAAAACACGTTTTTTAAACTATGCATCTGATAATATTATAATCAAAACTTACGTGGTAGAGCTACATAGTCAGATAGATGGGTAACGCCCGGCCAAGTAGCTTCTGTCGGTGTACCCAAAACTCTAAATATCTTCATTAGTTGATCCAAAACATCCGAACCGGGAAACAGAGGTCGCCCAGCATCCGCCAATTCAGCAAATATACAACCCGCAGACCACATATCTATGCTGGTGGTATATAGCTTAGCGCCAAATAATACATCTGGAGGACGGTACCATAATGTAACGACTTCAGCAGAATAACATTTCACCGGTATGCCAAAAGCTCTAGCCAAACCTTTTATAATAAAAATTAAATATTTATTTTAAAAAAAACACACAATTAGGCTTTAAAAGTCTAACTCACCGAAATCAGCCAACTTTAGTTCACCATTTTTGTTAATCAATAAATTTTGAGGCTTTAAATCTCTATGCAATACATTGCGACTATGGCAAAACGCCAAGCCTCTTAATAATTGCAACATAAAACTGCGGCACACTTGCATATCGATTTCCCCGTTTAGACTATCAAAATATTTCTTTAGATCCTGATCACAGTGCTCAAATACCAGTGTTAATTTCTTTTCCGAATGCAGTACATCATACAAACGCACGATATTTTTATGTTTCAATTCCTGTGGAGAAGTAAAATCAAGCATTTTAGACATTCAAGATACTAAGACTATCCATTTACTTTCAATAGGCAAATTTCACGCAGGGCTGAGGATGGCACACCTTCGTCATCTTCATCTAAACGTACACGCTTAAGTGCCACTATTTCCATAGTTTCACGATTACGACCCTTAAACACTGTACCGTAGGTACCTTCACCGATCTTTTCCAATTTTTCATATTTTTGCATTGTTTTAAATGATTTTCTTATAGAATTTTGCGGTATTTTCGTAATAATTTAACATAAAGCTAAAACTTGCATACTTTTCTAATGGGAAAACAACAAAAACAAGCACAAATGTTTTTTTCTGTTCCTGCTGTCTTTCATACTTAGTTGTATAAAAAAGTATCATAACAGTTATCGATAGTTAGTGATGAAGGCTATGGGATTGGATTTATTCATTAGAAAAAAAAATAAATTATTTAAAAGTATTTACAAATTATTTGTATCCTACAGAGAAATAATTGCGGTATTAATTGCTCTTTAAAAAATCCTTTAATTTTGTGTTTAGTTTAAAACTTTTTTGTAATCTACAATAGACAACATTGCATATTGTTGCATTTATTATCGTTATCATCATCTGCTTTAAACGATAACTTTACTTTACGAAGATGAAGATATAAGACAGCAGTCAATTGAAATGTCATCTCATAATTGACAAATAAAAAGTAAAGAATTGTTGTGTGTGAGCTGTGTGTTTTTCGCAAAAATATCCAATCAGATGAAATATATACATAAAATAAACAATATAAATAATTAATTTCCATAGAAAACTTCAAAATAAACAATGTTATTTTTATAAAAAGTAGGCATTTAATAAAATATTAAATGATTAAGCTCTAGTGTTAATTTAATGCATTGAAAATGAAAAAAAAGATGAAGGAAAAAATCGTACATATGACGTTTACTCCCCTTTTTCCAAACTTAATAATGAAGTTCAATTTGAGACTCCATTAGTAAACTTTAAAGCAACTTTTGTAATAACAATAATAATATGGTGTTGCATTTATTGATGGTGCACGAAATTGTATATTCATTTAATTGTTCAATTAAAAGCCTAAACGTTGAAAAAAATTATTGTTGTTATTTGCATTATATGCTTAAAACGATGATGAGTCAAACAGTCAGTGGTCATTATGTTGTTAATCTTTTGGGTTTCTTTTTCGGTTTCATTATCACATTCATTATGTAGTATATTTACTGTATGTGTTTTTCTTGTTTTCTTTTTCTTTGTTGCAGATTATTAGCATTAGAGTGATTGATAGTAAAAATTTATTTCATTTCCATTAAGTACTGGAGTATTTGTGTATAAAACAAGTAAAGGAATTTGTTGAAAAATGGTGCCTCCTAAGGAGAGCATAGACTTGGAATGTTTTCTGGTTACGAAACATTCCTGGAAGGGTAAATACAAAAGAATATTAGCCATAGGCAATGTGGGCATATCAACCTACAATCCAGACAAATTGGATTTAACTAATCGATGGTCTTATTCGGATATTGTATCTGCAGCTCCCACAAAAACATCGAATGTAAGTAGTCACACTAGACAGGCCTTAATAATTATTAAAAATATCAGAGTTTAATTAATTCTTTTATTATTTGCGTGTTTTCACAGATACCCAATGAATTTGTATTGACTGTAAAAAGAGACAAAAAATTAGATTCGATTAAGCTAAGCTCTGAATATCGCAATGATATTTTAACATCCATACTGAAATACTACAAAGAATTTGCTGATAAACCTAAAAATTGCCAAGTATGTATATAAATATATACATATATATGTGTGTATGTACATTATATGTATGTGTACATTATTATTTTTGTTTATTATGAATTGTTTTGTTTTTATTGCTTTGCTAACTGTATTTTTTTGTTTGTTTTTCTCTTACAGCGTTTCACCGCTTATAAGTATCACTGGTCTGGCATAAGTTTACCTACAATGCTAGAAGTAACGCCATGCTCTTTGGATCAATTGGATCCTACCACCAATGAAATATTGGCCAGTTATATGTACAAGGATATTGAAGGCATAATAGGTATTACACTTTCCATGTTTTCGTTTCAAATGTCGATTTCGTATACTAAACAAGGGGAAGGCATTTAAATATCGGTGGTGGTAAAGGATTGTATTTGCTAAGCTTCACATATAATCATTTAGTATTTAAAATCAAGGCCAACTTAACACACAAAAATTAATAATACAGGCTAGGCAAACAATTTATTCCCTGGTTTTGTAAGAAGAACGATTTTAGACTGTTGAAAATTTATATGAAAAACGCTTTACACTAATATTCGATCGTTTGAAATCGTTTATCTTACAAAAACAGAGAATTAATTAATTTTGGAAGACGTACATACGTGCAAAAACCTTTAGATGTCTTTAAAAAACTTCTTTAACATTACAGTGACTGCTTAATGCGGTATTGCCTAAACGCGCTTATATAGCCTAAGCATGGCAATTCAAATTTCTTGGGCGGACGATCATCTCTAATCTTATATTTTAATAGGCTTAGGCTATATAAGCGCGTTTATATATGTATATATATATATATATATATATAGATATATATATATATAGATAAAATTAACATACACAACATGTGTAGGTGTTGTAGGCTGTAAACCGGACTTAGAGGGTTGGAATAATCAAGTAAGGGACAATTCTTACTATGCTAAAAGAGATCACTAATTTTATACAAAATTCGTTATATATTTTGTATGCAACAGAAAGAAAATAAAAAATTTTTTTTAAAATTTTAAACTTACTATACAGTACTGCTAATACCGCCTCCTTCAAAGTTGTATCTAACCTTACAGCATTGAGTTATGTATTTTATTACGTCTTGTCTTAGATTTTGTGCAAATCTAAGCAGTTGTTT
Organism: Sarcophaga rosellei; assembly: GCA_930367235.1. NCBI lineage: Eukaryota > Metazoa > Arthropoda > Insecta > Diptera > Sarcophagidae > Sarcophaga > Sarcophaga rosellei. Next base: position 77,635,917 of record OV884021.1, read on the forward strand.
TGTAAATTAATTAAGGAAAGAATCTTCACATGCTCATTAATCACAACGATTCGGTTGATATGAAATTTATTATATAAAAAGAAATTAAAAACAAAATTGATTTCATAATTAAAACTTTCCATAAGAGTTTCGGCTAAAATGCAAAAAAAAACGACAGAGTTTACTAACAGTTGTTAAATAGTTACCTTGAAACGTATGCCTATACTTTAGCTTTTCTAACCCATCTACTTGACATATGTTTCATCTTACGTTTTCCCTTCAAATGTGAATTAAGCAGGAATTTCGGATTATGAAGGCGGCATTGTTATGGCCTATGGTGGCTTCAGTCGTTTGCACCTCTTCAAAGCCCTCAATCATCATGAAATTGTCCAGAATATAGCTCAAAAATCCAGTCAATTTTTAGGCATCGAAATAAAAATATTAAAATCACAAATAACTCGTGAACAATTTGAGCGGCAAAGGTTTGGTAAATACAGGTGAGTCTTGTGTTTTTGATTTTTAACTGAAATAAAGCAAAAAAACTTGATTAATAATAATAAAATCTATTATCATTTCAGCGGTGATCAATTTCAAACATCAATGACTGAATTCACGGTACAAAAACATACACCACGTCATCCCGATCCAGTTAAACGTGTACTCTGCCTAACGGAGACTACACTTTTGGAGCGTGACCCGCAAACATACAGTGTGTGCACTTTACGGCCCCTATGTGATGTTTTTGCTTTAGTACGCGATAAAGACAATTTACAAAGGTTTTGTATTGAATATAAGAATGGTATAGTGCGTACCTATACCACGAATGATCGTGATTCACTATTGGCCACTTTGCTCGATGCTGTACGTTCTAGCGGTAATCAAGACGTACATGTACGTTTAATTAATACACCCCGAGGTAAACGTTATGTACCATTGAGCAGCATGGTGGATGAAGAAACAGAAGCAAATCTATTGCGTTTAGTTATTAATAACTTTCAAAATCCAACTAAACGTTATGAAGTTCTGGAACGATTTAATGCCAATATACCACATAGCGGTTTAAATTATAGCGTTACCCAGGATGTAAGTTTGTGATTAACTGTGTAATTAAATAAATTTGTTTTTTTAAATATTCTTTTATTATATTGCAGAGCCTGTTTGCCGAGAATAAAGATAAACTAATACTCAGTGCTTTGCAAGCTTTAGCACAAAAAGAGGTGGACAATCCTACAGCCCAGTTAACAAATCTAGAACTTGAAGCTATTTTTCATGGTTTAACACGTCTTTTGGCCAGTAAAACTGGCTATGCCGCATTTACCAATTTACCAGGCTTTCGTGAAATCATTGGTACAAAAGTAGTTGCAGCTTTAAGACGCAAAGATTTGGCCGTTACTTATTCAGCCATCGATATGATAAATTCTCTGATGCATTCTGTCAATGCCGATCATGATTTGAAACAGGAACAATTGAATAAATCATCGATTTTACAGTCGAAATCATTTTTGGAAACCTTACTTAATATGTGGACCAATCATGTTAGTCATGGCAGCGGTGCCTTGGTCCTATCTGCCATGTTAGATTTCTTAACATTTTCTCTGTGTGTGCCTTATTCAGAGACTACGGAAGGCAAACAATTTGATACCTTATTGGAATTAGTGGCTGAAAGAGGTCGTTACTTATATAAACTTTTCCAACATCCATCGTTGGCCATAGTCAAAGGTGCTGGCTTAGTTTTAAGAGCAATTATAGAAGAGGGAGAATTAAAGGTGGCCGAACAAATGCAAGCGTTGGCTTTGGATGAGGCGGCTCTATGTAGACATTTACTAGTTGCTTTATACACGCCCTCTAATGATCCTACCTTAACTACTCATCGTCAATTATCTCGCCATCTAATAGGCTTGTGGATAACAGACAATGTCGAGGCCATGGAACTATTTAAACGTATATTTGTAAGTAAATGTACATCATTATGTATTATATCTTATAATATTATGCATTTATTCTTAAGCCTGCTGGTTTATTGATGTTTTTGGAGTCCGAAGAGTCAGTACCCGAAACAGATGTCGAAGAAGATAAACTAAATTTCAGAGATAATTTGAAATTTGCCATACAACATTCCAATAAAACTCGTAAAAATGTTATTGAAAAGCATTTACAGGTAAGCAACAGCTAGTAATTTTTTTTTTTTCATTATATAAGATTAAATAAAAAATGAAAAAAAGATGAAACATGAAAATGAAAAGATGAAAAAAATGAAAACGTTTTATTGTTTTTAGGGTATCAAACATTGGGGCATGAATTTAATTGAACAACAGGATACTGCTGCCAATGCATTAAAAAATCGTCCCGTTGTTTTACGTAATCGTCGTCAACGCAAGAAAACTTCTGAATCCATAGTTAATTTGCCTTTTTTCTTTTATAATTTTTCCAAGGATCATAGTATACCCAATTTAATATGGAACCACAAGGTAAACTTTGATTTTTTTACTAGTTTTCTGACTGTTTCTAAAGTATAACAAACATTTTCGAACATTGTTTCATTGTAGACTCGTGAAGAATTACGCATTTGCTTGGAAAACGAATTGCGTCAATTTATCAATGATCGTGATTTGGCTGGCAATTTGATTGTGGCGTGGAATTATCAAGAATTTGAGGTTACTTATCAGGTAAGCTTTTAAATTTATAATAAAAGAATTGAAAAGGAAGTCTTAATAATTTATTTTTTTTCCACTAAACAATATTTTTTTAGTGTTTAGCTGATGAAATCCAAATCGGTGACTATTACATACGTTTGATATTGGAGAAGGATGATTGGCCACAAAATTTGGTCAAAGATCCGTAAGCGTTATATGGAAAACACTGTTTGCAATCATTGTCTAATCAATTTGTATTTTTATTTCAAGGATTGAACTTTTCAATGCTCTTTACCGCCGCGTCTTGTGTCGTCAACGCGTCAATGATGACCAATTAACTGTTACATCTTTGCAAGCTTTAGCTAAAGTCTATAGGCGTTATCATAAAGAAATAGGCAAATTCGGCGACATGTCTTATATATTACAATTAAGCGATAGGGTAATCATTTTTTGTTTACATCGTAATACCAATTAGAAAATGTAATTTGTAATATATCCTTTATTTCTAGTGTTTTTCTCCTTCCCTACGAGATGCTCTTATTAATCTCATATCATGTTTGGTTTTGGAAAAATCCAATTGTCGCCCTTTAGTCGATCATGTCCAGTGTCTGGTAGATCTTATAACATTAGCTCATCTGCATCAGGGTCGTGCTCAGCCTAATACAAAAACAAATGTAATTGAAGCGGGACCCAATATGCAACAGTACGAGGAAAAAGATTGGTATTATAATATAGAAAAAGAGGGGCAAAAACCCGAACGTCAGGGACCTATAACCTATTCGGAACTAAAGGAATTGTGGTCTAAAGGTGTTATAACACCAAAGACCAGATGTTGGGCCATAGGCATGGATGGTTGGCGTTCATTGCAACAAATACCACAACTAAAATGGTGTCTTATAGCCAAGGGTCAACCTTTATATAATGAAACTGAATTATCTTCAATGATCTTAGATATACTCATTAAATGCACCAGCTTCTTTCCTTCACGTACACAAAACGGACAAGCTGTTTTGATACCAGGTCCCAAATTGTCACGTAAACTATCAGAATTTATATGTTTGCCTCACATTGTGCAAGTGTGTTTGACACACGATCCCGGTCTATTAGAACGTGTGGCCACTCTTCTGTGTCAGATCATGCAAGACAATCCCGAAATGCCTAAAGTTTATTTAACGGGTGTTTTCTATTTCATGCTCATGTACAGTGGCAGCAATATTTTGCCCATAACAAAATTCCTTAAAATGACTCACATGAAACAAGGTTTCCGCAGTGAAGAATCTTCACAGTCTGGCATAATGCATCGTAGTATTTTGGGTCAACTATTGCCGGAGGCTATGGTTTGCTTTTTAGAAAACTACAGTGCTGAGAAGTTTGCCGAAATATTCTTGGGTGAATTCGATACACCAGAAGTGATTTGGAGTTCGGAAATGCGAAGATTGTTAATAGAGAAAATTGCAGCCCATATAGCAGATTTTACACCACGCCTTAGAGGTCATACAATGGCCAGGTAATAATGATAGATTCTCTTCTTGTTTTTCTATTAAAAAATAATACCATTTTCTTTCAGATATCCCTATCTTGCCATACCAGCCATAAGCTATCCCCAATTAGAAAATGAATTATTCTGCCATATTTACTACTTGAGACATCTCTGTGATACTCAAAAGTTTCCCAATTGGCCCATTTCTGATCCAGTACAATTATTAAAGCACACTTTGGATGCCTGGCGTAAAGAAGTGGAAAAGAAACCACCACAAATGACCGTCCAACAAGCCTATAATGATTTGGGCATAGACCTCAATAAAAATCCCAAACCCGATGAATCAATGATACGCAAAAGCTATTATCGTCTGGCTCAAATGTATCATCCCGATAAAAATCCAAATGGTCGTGAAATATTCGAAAAAGTTAATCAAGCCTATGAATTTCTATGCTCGCGTAATGTATGGAGTGCTGGGGGCCCAGATCCCAATAATATTGTATTGATATTAAGAACTCAAAGTATTCTATTTGAACGTTATGCAGATGGTATGTATAGATTTAATTTTAATTCAGCGAGTGAGTAATAAAATGCTTTCTTTTTTTAGTATTGCGTCCATATAAATATGCTGGCTATCCTCAGCTAATCAAAACTATACGTCTGGAGACAAAAGACGATGATCTCTTTTCGAAAGAATGCCAATTGCTTACCGCTGCCTCTGAACTTTGTTATCACACTGTACACTGCTCGGCTTTAAATGCCGAAGAATTGAGGAGAGAGGAGGGCATTGAAGCCTTGTTAGAAGCTTATGATAGATGCGTTTCAATAATGGGCGCTGACTCGAAACCTGATTCGTTGCACTATCAAGTCATTTCAAATGTTACCCGCTGCTTTGAAGTTGCCTGCAACTTTGAAAAGTGCAAACAAAAAATCATTACACTTCCGAGGCTTATGTCCGACGTCTGTCGTGTGGTTTACTTTAAACACACGCTCTCTGTCAGTTTGGTAACAAGTTTAGCGGCCAATAATTATGAGCTTCAATGTAATTTAGTTTGCAATGGTGTGCTGTGGTCTCTGTTGCTATTTTGCTTCGAATACGATTATACATTGGACGAGAGTGGTGTGGAAGCCAGTGATAAAACGAATCAACAGCAGCAGGCAAATACCTTGGCTAAAATGGGTATATTAGCGTGTATAGCATTAGCTGGTTATGGTCTAGAATTACGTAGTACGCCTGAAACAAAATCAGTAACATCTTCGGAAAATAATTCACCTACAGCAAGTGCTGGCGCAAGTACAAAAGCACCATCTATAGCACCCAAACCGAAAACGGCATATACACAGAACGCTCAAAATCCTTTAAGTAAACAATTGGCCATAACATCTGGTCAGGAGGGCCAAAGTACGAATGCTATCAGTAAACAAGATTCAACGGCAAGTGAAAAATCTGAAGCCGGTTCACCCGATCATAATGCCAAGGCTTTAGATCTTCTAAAACAGAAATATATCGTAACATCTGAGGCCCAGAATACGGTAGTGAAACAAGTACTAGACCGTTTGCTAACAAAATTTATTGCCAATAAGTTAACAAAAGAAAAGGATAGTGAGGTAGGTGTTGTATTGCTTTTAAATTATAGTTTCCAAATAGTTTTTAATGATTTTTTTATGATATTTTAATTAAAGATTTTGAAAATACTCACCTCAAATACCCGCAATCCCTATTTAATATGGGATAATGGTACAAGAGCTCAGTTATTAGATTTCCTAGAACAACAGCGATCAGCATCGGTTAAGGAAACATTTGAAGATATTGCGGAAATTCATGAATTGGTAGCACAATTTGAATTTGATGCACACAAGTAAGTAGAATTCTTGTAAGTTAGAAAGAGAAATGGTATATAAATTAATTTCTTTTTAATTGCAGAGATGAATTACAAATAGGCGGTGTTTTTATACGCATCTACAACGATATGCCCACATTTCCTATAGTTAATCCTAAGCAATTTACATTAGATTTATTGGAATACCTTAAGCAAGCCTACAATTATATGTTAAATATTAAAAATGCTAAGACTATAGCATATTCCGAACCAGTTTCACCTACGCTTAGCACTTCAGGTGATGGTATACTTAAACCCACTTTAGCACCAAATCACCCGCAGTTAAAACTGCAGCATAAAACTGGCACTACATTCGATGAAGTCCTAAACGCCTACAATCGTTCTAAGACACGTAAAAAACTAGAAACCGAAGCAATGCTAGAACAGCAACAAATACAAAGTCAATATAAATATGATTTTGCCAACGATAATCAGGTGGAACAACACATAATAATGGTGCTAAAAGCCTTAATAGCTGTCATAAAGGCAAATCATGAAGTGGAGATTCAATGTATAGGTAGTTTTGATATGATATTTGGCTTTTTGGCCAACAATCTCTTTGCAGATGTAAGTAAACAAAGCTTTTTGTTATTTTGCAAAAGTAATTGAATTTCATAATTCTATTCGATTCCAGAACACTACGATTAAAACAGTGGCTTTGGAAGTAGTGGCTTTAGTTTCACGCAACAAGGATTGTGTCACTGAAATAGCAGCATGTGAAGTATTGGGCAGCTTTTTGGTGGCCCTTAAGGATCCTGATTTAAGAGCTAGTCAGCAAAAGGTTTTGGAAACCTTATCTGGCCTTATGAATGTTCAAGAAATGATCAAAGAGGCTCAAATGAAGGGTGCAGTGGTTTATTTATTGGATATGTTTTGTAATTCCCGTAATCCTCTGATAAGAGAAATGTGTGCTGAAATATTGGCCAAAATGACCGCCGATCGCTTGAGTGGTCCTAAGGTATTTACTTTTTCTCTTTACATATTAATTGTATTTTGCATCCATTGATTTCCTTTTTTTTTTTGTTTTTGATTTTGTCAAAAGGTACGTATAACAGTTTCAAAATTCCTGCCTGCTTTATTTGTGGATGCCATGATAGAATCGCCGCAAACCTCAGTTCAATTATTCGAGTCTATACATGAACATCCAGAACTTATATGGAATGATAAAACTCGAAATACAGTTTGTGATGCTGTCAACGATATGTGTGAAAGGTATTGTGTTTGTTTTACAGTTTTTTTTTTCGTTTAATTTTATTGAAAAAATATTCCTATTTTTTTTAGTTTCTATCGCGCACAAAAATTAAATCCCAAACATCTATGGAAAGATCCCGAAATCTTAAAGGATATTGTATCAAATGAAATTGTTGTAGCTGGTGTTTATTTGCGTCTGTTTGTAGCCAATCCAGCTTGGACTTTACGCAAACCCAAACAATTTTTATCAGATCTCTTAGATTTTGTTGTGGAACAAATAAGTAAAAGTTCTTCTGAGGTATTAATTACTGTTTATTGTCTATAGCTTAAGAAAAGCTTCTTTTTAATGTTAATATTTTTGATTTAGAAGGATGTTTTAGATTTGTCTACAACTGCTTTAGTTGAACTCTTGCGTTCCCAACCAAATTTGGCCGATGAAATACCTGTCTTGGGTCATATACCCAAATTATTTAATTTACTGGCCATACAACCAAAGAACACATTATCAGTATTACATCAATTATCATTATCTGAGGTGAGTGTGATTGATACCTTATTCTTACTTATCATTCAATTTAATTTCATACACAACATTTTAGTTTTGCGTTAGTGCTGTGTCCCAAACGGAATGTATTATGCCCTTAAAGAAATGTATGGAACATCATCGTGATTGCATTGAAAAATCATGTGAAACCTTAAGTCGTTTATTTAAACATCAGCACGTAAGTTGCGTTTAAAAAAGCCTTATGAAATTTTAACACAATTTCCATGTTCGTTGGTCACTTTGCTTTAGTTTTTAAGGGGAAGTGCTCAATGCGAATATTAAACATGCAATAAGAATATTTCACTTGTAGTTTGTGATATCATTGATTGAAAATTGGACCCTATTACCACATCCGTTTCATGTGGTACAGTTGTCGTTGAGTTGACAATCATTGAGCGATTGTATGTCGGGTTATTCCAGATTGCATTTCCGGATATTATACAAGGCAATTAGTTGCGTCGTTGTCAATTGTGTAGCCTCTATTTGGTCCCATTTCTAAGTGACACACACTGACGAGCCATGCAGGATATTTAAAACAATGTGCATTGAGTCTCAGCAGGATGGCATATCCCCCAATTGAGGAAACCAGAATGCTGTCTATGAAGCAACAAAAAGTGTTGCTGGTGGCATGCCATATATCTACTTACCCTAGTAATACGTATTTTGTATGTGATGATGACTCGGAAATAGGCGTTGACACTTGTGCAAGAATCTCGTTTAAGTTTGTTGTGGACTTATTGGAGGATTTGTGACAATATATAATGTTTACGATTATCACGACAGCGGAGTTGGTCTGGAAACGGATTGCGGGGGGTGATAGGGTAACTACTTACGTAGATAGAAATGCTACTTGAAAGACACTTACTGGGCATCATGTTAGCTTGTCTTCAAAAAGGCCCTCACAAGTCTCTTGGGCAGGTATAGGTTTGGTTAGGGTTGCTTTGGAGCATTTTTTTTATCAACTTTTTGGATTCTGAGAGTAAGCGCCAATATTTGCTACTTTCTGCATAATTTGCGACAATAGGAGGGAGCAGAGGTGAATATTCTAGGTCCTAGGCCGGAATTACATCAGTCGCCTTTGCACTCGTTAGTTAAATACAAAAGTAAAGTGGCTAACGAGCGTGTTATCTTTTTCAATTACTGGAATTTAATTAAATTTGTTGTTTCAGGATTCGCTAATTAGTCAATCTTTGGAAGTTGGCCTTATACCATTTCTATTGGGCTTGCTTGATAGTCGTTTGGATTATGTTGACAATGCATCAGCTGTTAAAGCACAAATTGTTGCGGCGCTCAAAGGCATGACACATAATCTTAACTATGGCGATCGCGTAACACAAATCTTACTCAAACATCCAGTGTGGTCTGAATTTAAGGATCAACGCCATGATCTATTTATAACCGATACAAATATAAGAGGATATCTTACGGGTAACTAACTAGCATTTTCGTATTTTACTTAAACCAAATTGACATTTGTTAAATAAATATTTCCTTCCTTTTGTAACAGGTATCAATCCTACAGCAGGCTACCTCACACAAGGACCAGCACAAAATGTTGAAGTGCTGACCTCACCACCACCTATTGATCGTGATGATCCCTCTGCCAGACCTCCAGAGGATTAATATCTATTTATAACAAATATTTTCTAATAAGAGTATATTATGAAAAACTTTCATTTTCTTTCCTTTCTTTTTTCCTTTCGTTATTATTTTTTATATTTATACATACATACACACAAATATTATTTTGAAATGTATATTAATGATAATATTAATGTAAGAAGGATAAAAACAATACAAAAAAAAAAATTAATCAGATTTTAAACCTCTTTTTGCATATTGTAGGTTACGAATTACTTGAAATGAAAACAAAAACTACAATTTATAATAATGACATAAGATTTAAGTAAAAAAAAAAACAAAAGCAAGTATTTTATATAAAAACCTTCAAAATTATTATTTATGAGAAAATTTATAAAATAAAGGAAATTTATCTTTATTTTCAAATATTTAGAAGATGACATACTTACATTTACATGCATATATTTAATTCTTTTTTTAAATAATATATTTTGCATAAAAAAAAGAAAACAAAATATAAATTAGTTGTATAAAACAAAATCTTATATACATACATGTATTATAATTATAATTTCTACCTTAAAAACATTCGCAAAATTTACGAAAAAGTGATGAAATAAAATTTAATAAAAAAAATACGGGATTAAATGTGTTTTCAAAAAAAATCTATGCATGCCCTTTAATTACAAACTAACCTATAATAACAAGGATAGAGCTAAGCGCATATAATCAATACATGAAGCCAAAGCTGTGGTTATACAACGCCATCTTTCCAAATACAAATTAACAAATGCCACATATTTATCATTTTCAATTTGATAACTGAATAGAGCTGTCACATAATGTACAAGATCCAATGGTTTGGGATAACGTACTGACAAATCACTAAAAACCAATATTAAGTAATAAAATATTTGATGTTATAGTACATTTTGTATCCTTTTCAAATCAAATACCTTTCTACCAAGTATTGTATTATGGCATAATAGCAGATTATAACAGCGAGTGGATAAATAATAGGCAGCAATATTAGTATTATTAATACCACGGAATATATAAGCTTGAATAATGTTGGAAATGGTAAAGGCTGTAGCCAAGTTTCAACTAAATGCACCACAAATGGCTGCATATAGTAGACGGTCTTACTTAGTAACGACATTTCTTTCCACTGAAAGTAAAAGTTAAAAATCAAAATTGTACTAAAGATTTCTCTAATTTAATTAAAAATATAATAATATAAACTAACCACTTTCCGTTTATGCAGTGGTTTATGCCAAATTTTATTCATTTTTAATAAAAATAATTTTTTTTCTCTTTGTGCGAAAGGTTTCAATTTAATTAAAAACTTGAATTTAAATTTGAATTCAAAAAGTGATTTAAAAACGTCTCTTGCATTAAGTGTTGTAAAATAATTGAATTAGCTTTGAATAGTTCAAACATCTCTGTTTTTTAATCAAATACTTACTCTTACCAGCACTGGTAATAGTGAGCAGTAAACACAACACTGTTGTTTTGTTGTGATATTTTGTGATTTCATGCATAAAATTGTTTATGCAGGTTGCAGAAAAGTGAAAATTTGTGTTAAAAATCAAATAAAAGCATTAATAAATGAAAAACAAAGTTAAAAAATTAAAACGTGTATAAAACTTTCCCTAATTCTACCAACTAATTAAAGTTCTTAAGTTTTATTTGTTATTAATAAAGAAAGACACCTGTTGTCTTATCAACCTAAAAGCCGGTCTTCACTTCCAAAGCTATTGGCCGAAAATGGAAGTGCAAATATTAGATTATGTTAATAATTATATGGTAATGTGTTTAATAATGTTTGCTGTTTTCAATTTCTTTTAAAACCACATTGTTCATTTAATGGTGTAGAAAGTTGAGCCAATTGAAGAGGCATTCCTTAGTGTAATTGTCTACCGGCCAGATGGAGAACAGGAAAAAGCCAATAAATTCACCAATAATGTTGGTAAGGTTTTCTTTGTTATTTTTTTGTGGAGTAAAATTAACATGAATAAATATTTCAGTTAATGCCTTTAGCAGTTTACCTCAGGACAGTAAAGAGGGTATTATACGGCAGTATTTGGAGAAGGCTGCTTCAGCCTCTCATACTAATCAGCTGAAAGTGTTAATGTCCACCCTAGGCAAACTAACGGAATCACACTTGATAACAGCCAAGTAAGTGAAACAAAATTAACTTTACTTTAAATTTTAATATGTGGCCCTGGTGTCGAGACAAAAAAAGCAGAAGTGGTTCCTTAGCTACGTACCGCTTCTACCCTTTGAATTTAAATTGTGGCAGAAATTGGAAATTTCGTGATAAATATACATGAAATCTTAACGCCCCGCTACATGAAGGGTGTGTTCTTATAAGGCTTCGCGGTGTCAAAGGTCTTCTCCTTACTAATGTATAAGCTCTACTAGGCCTGTCTCTCTCCATTGCTAGCCTCCATCATGTCTCTTATTTGCAGAAATTATCCTACGATCTGTCTATTGTTCTAGCTAGCGTTAAAGAAAACCACACATGCAATATCACCGCCAAAAACATAATGGAAATGTCTATAGAGAGTCCAAAATAATACGCCAAGGACTGTGGCTGAGTAAAGTTAGTCAGTCAGTGTGAACCACATACATTAGAAAAAAAGAAATCTGCCTGTGAAACCAAATAGTGTGATGCTCTCTAGACAATTATCCATAGCAAGCTATTATACTCTCTACATCTACAATCCTCCCTGCAGGATAATCATCCTGCCCTGCAAATTGGGAATAATTGAAAAGTTTTGCTAATAGGAACTTTATATATATATTGGAAGCTATTGTCAACACCCAAAAATCACTATACCAGATTGCTGTGGAAATCCAATTATCAATTATGATCTGAAGCGAGTTCTGAACATGCATCTGTCAGAGGCAACTTCTAAGACAAGTCTCCCAACTACGATCTGCATTAAGTGGGAGGCTGAACACATATCGCACCAGTATAATAGTGCATTCTTTACACACATAATAGTGAAACGGTTTGTTCGATACTTTCCTACCACCCTCTCTGCCAGTCGTCCTATCTATCCTACGATTATAAAAAATTATGCTTTTTAAGAATATAGATTAGGTGTCTAAATTTAAGCTTATTAACTAATTAAACAATTTATTTTTGTTATTCTTATTTACAAATTTCCAGATTACTGTGCGATAAGATACTACTTTGCGAGAAGTTAAATTATGAGAATAAAAATTTTTGGATTGAATGCTTCCGCCTTATTAAAAAAGTTATAGATCATGTTGATTACAAGGGTGTCAGAGAAATAATGAAAGCATGCCGCGATAAAGCTCAACGTTTTCCTTTGAATGTAAACGTAACATATCTGCCACAATTGCTAGCATTAGAAGATACCATACGTTATATATTTGATCGTAATAATTGCCTTTTGCCTGCATATTTTATTGCTAATGAAATTATAAAACCATTTCCCTATCATTGGGTAAGTTTAACGTAGTTTAAGAGTTTTAGTTTCTGAAATCAAATTCACTTTTGTTTTTTTTTCATAGAAACTTTATAAACTTATGACTGATGTTGTGGAAGAATTTCGTCAGACTGCCCAGATGGTGTCCATTATTGGTCACACGCACATGCTGCCGATTGTTGAACATTTCGGTTATGCCGATCATATGATGAACTCTTGGAAATTAGATCCCAATACGTTGAAATTCAATTTCAAAGGCAGTCTGCCCTATGAGCCAGAACTAATGGAAGAACAACCACAATTGTTGCGTTATGTGCTTGAGCAAACGTATTCAAAGGAAATGATATCGATAATGTTAAACTTGCAAAAACAACAAAAACAAAGATGCAATACTTTAGAGGATCAATTGGTGAATTTGATTTTAAGCGCCATGGAAATGACCGAATCAAATGAAAACACTGCAGGCAGTAATTTCAATGTATGCGAAGAACAAATCACCCAAAACGAATGGATGTGGCTGCATTTGTCATCGCAATTAATCTATTTTGTTTTGTTTCATTTTGTAAGCTTTACTCACATTGTTTTGGCTTTGTATGATAAGGTATGTTTGCTATTTTTATTTCCCCTTTTAAATAGAAATATTCAAAAGTAATAACTTTTAGCTTTCGAAAAAAGAGTTACGCAAGGGACGTGATCAATTAATGTGGATTTTACTACAATTTATATCGGGCAGTATACAAAAGAATCCGGTAAGTTATCATACATATATCCACTTTATAAAGAACATTTTATTTAATTTTATGTTTAGATTGCAAACTTTTTGCCTATGTTTAAATTGTTTGATCTATTATATCCCGAACAAGAGCCTTTGCCATTGCCCGACTGTAACAAATCGTGTTCTCTGAGACAGGTAGTAAAATAATAATACGTAAATAAGTAAATCTTGGTATGCAGCAAGAAATAATTTCCATTTTATTAAATAGATGGCTCCCATTTGCATATGGATTCATTTAATGAAAAAGACTAGAGCCGAGAATATGAATATAACACGACCAATGCCTATAGCTTTAAAAAATCATTACGAGTAAGTAAAACATACTGATTAATGAAGGTTGTTATACCCACAATACTGTTTGATTTTGAATTTAGCTTTCTACAGCATTTAGTAATGCCAACAACAATGATGTCCATGAGTTTAGGTAATGATTTTCGTATTGTTCTCGTATGCAATGCCTACTCCACCAATCAAGAATATTTCGCCAGGCCAATGAGCATTTTAGTTGAAGTTTTAAATGGCAATGCAAAATCAGCAACAGGTCAACCCATACAAGCCACACCATACTCCATGGTTGTTTTGGACAGTTTAACCGTACACAGTAAAATGTCACTAATACACGGGTGAGTTATTGCTAACAATAACAACAACAGTAAAAATTGTATTCAAAAGTATAATTGAAATTCTTTTTGTCCCGATTTTTTTTTGGTTAGTTTTGTTACACAAATGATAAAACAATCACAAACCAAAACCTCGGTACCAACGCCCGCTTTAATTGAGACCTATGCTCGGCTTTTGGTATACACAGAAATTGAATCCTTGGGCATTAAAGGATTTTTTTGTAAGTTTTGTCACGCCTAAAGACAATTATATTTTATTATAATAATTGTTCTTAATTGCAGTGCAATTATTTCCTGCTGTTTATAAACATCAGGCATGGGGCATATTACATATCCTATTGGAAATGTTTTCCTATCGTTTGTATCATATACCCACCCATTATAGACTACAACTGCTATCGAATGTTCATTCTTTGGCTCCTATGCCTCAAACAAATAAGATGCAATTGAATTTATGGTATGTACACATATAAAAGGGTTTTGAAAAAATATTCATTTATTTCGTAATCATTTTAGTTTTGAATCTACTGCTTTGCGTTTAATCAGCGGCATGGGCTCCGTAGAGTTTCAACCACAACTTTCGCGTTATTTCAATGAGAAGCCTCCGGCTTCGGTAACTTCCACCGAAAGTGAAGAATTGAATCGTGTTTTAATATTAACCTTAGCCCGTGCTATGCATATTACTGGTTCTGGTGAAGATATGCAAAGCTGGTGTAAAGAATTACTTTCGACCATCATGCAGAATACGCCACACGCTTGGGCTTCACATTCGCTGGCATTTTTTCCGCCAGCTTTAGAAGAATTCTTTGCACAAAATAATCATCCTGTAGAAAATAAACAACTATTGAAGAAATCCGTTGAAGAAGAATACCGCACCTGGGCTTCCATGACCAATGAGAACGATATAATCAATCATTTTATTAAACCCAATACTAGTCCATTATTTTTGTGTCTGCTTTATAAAATGATATGGGAAACTGAAAATATAAGTCCGGTAGCCTATAAGTAAGTATTCTTATTGGAGGAAAAAAAAGAAAAAATGTTTTAGAATTTTGTAAAATAATTTTAAAATTTTTTCAGGATTCTGGAAGGCATTAGTGTGCGTGCTTTGTCGGCCAATTTGCGAAAGCTGTGCGATTATCTAGTAAGTGAAGTGGTCTCCTCCAATGGCAAAGAGTTTATACATAAAAGTGTAGACTCTATAAATAATATGATTTGGAAATATAATGTTGTCACTATCGATCGTGTGGTTTTGTGTTTGGCCTTGCGTACCCAAGAAGGCAATGAGGCCCAGGTTTGTTTTTTGATTATACAACTTTTATTACTTAAAGCTTCGGAGCTAAGAAATCGTGTTGCTGAATTTTGTAATGAAAATAATCCAGATCATTGGAAACAAAATAATTAGTGAGTAATCATATCATCTCATACATACATATATTAGAATTACAAATAATTGTTTATTATTTTCAGTCATGAGAAACATGTATCTTTCCATCAAAAATATCCCGAAAAGTTTGCTCCAGATGAGTCCGCTTCTCATCCACCCTTGCCAGTGTATTTCTCAAACGTTGCTTTACGTTTTCTGCCCGTATTGGACGTTGTTATACATCGTTTTATAGAACTGCCTATACAACAAGTTCATCAAATATTGGAAATTATTCTAGATCATCTAAGCATGTTGTATAAATTCCACAGTAAGAAACTGTTAATGCTGCATGAAACAATAATTCATTTTAATAAGAATTTTTTACCCCCTTATCTAGATCGTCCCATTACTTATTTGTACAATACCTTACATTTTTATGAACGTATTTTAAGGGATCGACCATCTTTGAAAAGGAAACTGGTAAAGTTTTAATGCTTTTGATTTTGAAAATGTTTTTATTTTACTTCCTTTATTTTAGGTAAGCGCTGTTACTGGTGCATTTTCCGAAATACGCCCTCCCAATTGGTGTGTTAGTGAGCAATACAAATTGTTTTTGCAAAGTCAAGATCTCTTATGGAATCCTGAACTCTCTTATTATATGAATTTAATAAGACGTTTGGCCGAAAGTAAGACATGGTTTTTGCCTTGATTTATTAAAAGGTTTAATTTTTCTTTCTTATTGCAGCCATAAGTGGTAAAAATGTCTTCTTCAATACCGACTGGCGTTTTAATGAGTTTTCAAATGCACCTGCTCATGCCATGTACGTAACATGCGTAGAATTGTTAAGCTTACCAGTTTCTCCTCAGATTGTGGCCAACAATTTAATTGACGTTATTGTCAAGGGCTACGCCTTAATACCCCAAAAAGAAATTCATTCTTATATAAATGCTGTCGGTATTGTTCTGGCCGAATTACCGGAGGCTTATTGGAGTGTGATATATGAGAGATTGCAGGAGGTTCTTAATTTACCGCAAATGTTGCGTTGGACTAATCGTTTTAATGCTTTCGAAATGTTTAATTTTAAACTGGTACGTGAAGCAATGGTGGAGAAGACCTTTGCCGTGGTTTTGGCTGTCGCTCATTCTGTTTTTCATCATATGGGAGGTTTTAAATTGGCCACCATGACCAAGTAAGTGTAATATCAGAATTTATAAGTTGGAAAATAGTGACATATAATACCTTATTTCTTTCTCTAACAGATACATTAGGGAAACCCTTAAGCCTAGAGTTGTTACCGAGCATCAGTTGGTATTTTTGTGTCATGTTTTTGGCCCCTTTCTACAACGTATTGAACAGGAGAAACCCAATGCTGTTGCAGGTATTGCTATTTTACTATATGAGATGCTTGAAAAGGTGGACAAGCAGCATGGCCAAGCACCTTTGGAATATATGGATCCCATTTGTGATTTCCTTTATCACATCAAATATATACATGTGGGCAATATAATTAAAAATGAATCAGAGGCCATAATAAAACGTTTGAGGCCAGCTTTACAAATGCGCTTACGATTCATAAGCCATTTAAATATCGAAGAGAAACATATCGAAAAACCAGGCGAACAAAACATAACAAATACAACAACCAGCAATCAACAGAACCCAATGTCAGCGCAAACTCTTCAATTTCAATCGAATACAATGCAACAAAATTTTTCGAATTTGCATAATCAACAACAACAACAGCAACAGCAACAACAGGCCCAGCAACAAGGCATGCAAAGCGTTAATACTAATTTAAACACACAATCGCAGCCTGCCAATCAACAACAACAACAACAACCGCAATTAAATCAACAACAGCAACAATTGCATCAAATGCAATTGCAACAACAGCAGCAATTGCAACAGCAATTTCAACAACAACAATTACAAATACAACAACATTTCCAGCAACAACAGCAAATGCAACAGCAACAACAACAACAACAATCTCAGTCATCTAATATAGGAGGTGGCATGCGACATAATTAATTGGAAATTCGACAGCGTGAGAACATGAAATAGGACCTTTAATGACATGACATGATTTTTCTTTAAGAATCAAAGAAAAAGTTGAACAGATATTTTAAATTAAAATCTAAAAATTACTCCTTACAAATATTATATAAGAACTACAGCTTTGTATTAGAAAAGCTGAAAACTTTTCATCTTAAGAATATTGTTTAAAATGTGTGTGTTACAAGAAGAACGCATTAGACATCTGGATCTAGAAGTTTCTTTTTTGATTTTGGTGTTGAAATCGTTTTTAAAGCTACTCGTCGGGGAGTCTTTGCGCCTGGTGTCTGTGGTTTTGGATTATTCTCCATTACTTTATTGGGAGTACCTTCCGTTTTCTTTTCGTCAATTACTGTCCTCTCCTCCTCCTCCTCCACTTCTAAGGCTTTTGGTGGAGATGATTTAATGGGAGCTTCTTCATTTGTTTCCTCATATATCAGCCGTATATCTTCTGTGCGTTCAGTAGTTGTTTCACATATTTGTAAAGGTGCTACGACGTTGTCTTTGACCGCAACTGTAGTACTTTTCTCTGGAACATCTTGTGTAGTCTCCTTATCAGGTTCCGTATTTATTGGCCAGACATCCATGGCATCCTCAAGCAAAGAAGTGGTATTTACAACCGATGGCGTTGTTATAATAGCCCTTGGAGTTCTTCTAACAGCTATAGGTGTTGCTTTTTTATCTTGTCGTGGAGTGTTTCTTTCCTTCGGCAAAGTTGATAATGGAGGTTGAGTGATAACATCTTTTTGAGATTTCAAAACATTTGCCAAAGAAGTGGGAGTTTGCGTAGCGCTACTTGGTGTACGCGGATGTCTTCTTACCATTATAGGTGTAACAGGTCGACTTTTCTTTTCAGGCGATTCGAATCTTTCATCCGTACTTAAGATTTCCTTATCCAAAATAATTTCAGCAGCTAAAACTTTCGAAGATATAACTGCAGCTACTTTAGTTGAGGTTGATTCTTCAGGAAGTTTCTTAGCATGCTCTTCTTTCTTTTCCTCATCCTCTTTGCTTTCATTGCTGATAATAGGTTCAGCTTTTCGTTTAATACCCGTAGCTGTTTCAAGTTTATTTTCATCACTTGTGCTAGGATCTATTGATTTCGTTTTCTCTTCATCACTTGCTGGTTTACTTATTGGTGTAACAACACTTTCCACTTCTTTCATTTCAACTTTATTATCATTGTTTTCAACAGGACCAGGTTTCCGCTTTATAGCTATGGGGGTAGCTTTTATTTCACTTTTGGTTTGATTACTTTCGCGTGGAGATTTATCTATTGGACCTGGTTTGCGTTTAAAAGCTATGGGGGTAGCTATTTTCGTATGCTTGGGTTTATTTTCCTCAATGACATTAACATCCTCCTTATTTTTAGTGTTATTCTCTTCTACTATTTTCTCCAGTTGCACTTCTTTTGGTACATTACCAAAGTCCTTTACTGTGGTGTTGTTGTCATCAGTAGAAAGCTTTCTTGATTTCGAACTTTCTATATCCTTTGAAGGTTTTTTTGCTTTTTTGGTTACTTGTGCTAAGGCGGCTTCCAATACAGCTTCAGAGTTTTCATATTCCTCGCCTAGTTCGCCCTGTTCGAATGTGATGAGAGAACAAAAACCATCTGTACTGGATACCACTACAATACGGCCATCATTGGACCAGGTTACATCCGTTAGGCGCGTATAATGTATATTTGAAATCAAAGCAAATGGTTGCTTCTGTTGGGTATCATAGAAGTACACTGAACTCTTTGTTGCAACAGCAAATATCATACGATAGGGCAGCGGTACCACAGGGGGATTTTTCTCAGCATTAAATGGACGCAATTTAAAAAGTAAAGGACAACATCTAACTGCTACGGTATATTGATCTGGACATGGTAAAACTATGGCCGGTTGACGGAAACCATAACGGCTAAAAGCGTAGGTGGTATTAATGGGTTTAGTACAGCCATCGTAATCGGTGACGCCTGCAGGTGTCAACAATAATTTGCCATCGGGTGTAAAACTTAAGCGACGGAAAAACGTTTGCAGCGTATCATCGTGGAAGAGGCGCATGCGTTTGCCATGTAAAGCATTTGTTGCTGGCACGGGTAGTGTGCCTTTACCTATGCGATAGAGAACCTTCTTCGATTGAATATCAAAAATTCGCAAATATCTGAAAGCAGAAATTAAGAATAAAATATTGAATTATCATTTAATAGGAATTTGAAAGCGATTTAAATAAATACTAAGCATTAACTAATAAAAGAAAAAAATTTTTGTTTTACTTTCTAAACACCTACCGGTCTGTACTTAATGTGGCAATATACTGATTTTTCGGATCCCAAGCTACACCTTGCACGAAGCCTTTATGATCATTTAAAGTGGACAATCGTTTGCCTTTCTGCACATCCCACAGCATAGCTGAATTATCCACCGAACCCGTTATCAAGTACTGGGAATCTGGCGACCAACTAAGATCATAAATGTCTTCAACATGGCCACGTAAGACCTTCAAAGTAATCCACACTTCTTTGTCTTGGTCATTTGTAGGATCTAATATATTCAAGGGTTCACTGTCTGACTTTAGTTTCCATATAATAACAAAGCTTTCATCGTCACCCGATGCCAATAGTTCTCCATTAGGTGACCATTTAACAACGTTAACAGCTTTTTGATGGCGACTCAAATCAGCTGCCAAATCCAATTCAATATCACCATGTTCTCCAGTCGTTGTCAGCTGCATATACCATATAAGAACATGAGCATCAGTACCTCCAGAAGCCAAACGGTAGCAATTCTGGTTACCATTTGTTTTCGGTTGTATATCCACACTCAGAACTGGATCACGATTGTGCCAAGAAATTTCTGGTATTTTACACTTCATTTTGCACTACTATTCTTATTTTTTAACTATTTTATTTATTTATATTGTATTAATGAACAGATTAATATTAAAAACAGTATGCTTCGCAAAAATGCGCCAAGTTTTGTTGAAATGTCAAACTAAAATCATGTAAATGACAACAACAAAAAAATAATAAAAGAAAACAATAACAGGGTTGTTAAACAATAATTTACTTTCAAACAGAGTTGCATGTCGTGTATAAAAAATGTAAACATTGTAATATTTGTAAAAAATAAGTAATATTTTTACGAATTAAATTTTTTTCTTTGTGATTTTCTTTATTAACGGAATAAAATTTAGGCATTGTTAGGTTAACTTGGTCACGAAGGATTCTTTCCTTTTTTTCTGATCAATTTTAACATATTTTTAGATTGGCATTCAAAATGTTTGACTTGACCCAGTTTTGTTCTTCCATTTACCCACCTTCCGAACGGAACCTAAGTAGCGAAAGAAATATTGCCTATTTTTCCCCACATGGGTGAAATAAATGGTCCTCTGAATATACGAATTTTGCCCTAGCCGTGGACACAGGACAATAGCGAAAGAGTTGAGTGGCGCTAGAAACACAGAATATTATGCCATCACATCACTGTAGTGGCGCGCTCCCTTTTTGTTGTGTCTGGATTTGTGTAATCCCTCCGATTCCCATTCTCTCTTTCCCACATCCTCTTATTTTATCCTATTCCCTCTTTAAGAACGTTGTACAATGGGCCAATTTGACCTCCGGGTACTGTACTTGTCTTAATTGACAAGTACACGTCCTTTAACCTAACCTAACCTTATGCCATCAACTTAATTATCCACAATATTTACTTGAAGTCAAGAATAGCATAGAACTCCTAGCCTAGCACTCTTTGAGCAGGAAGAATTTCTCATTGACTCCCGAAGTTATTTAGATGGCAATGCCTTAGTCACTGTATAGTCCCATAAATAGAGAATGTGTTCTAAAATTGCAAAGAGAACCTTAATCTACAGCTTCTTTGCACGTATGGCCCAAACTGTGCAATGAGATAACATTCTCACTGTGTCACTGACACTGTTAGTGTCATTAAAACGTTGACTGCCGACTACAAGATAACTTGTTGCTTGAGTTCCCTTCTAGGGTGCCAACTACGAGTTATCTCGTACTCACTAAACCTGCCATTTTTGTATAGCTACGAATAAATCGTATTATATCAGTGCTAGTATCGATAAATGGCTTCTGGGAAAAGAACAACGAGTTAATGTTGGCTTCCATGGCTAGTTTTCTGAAAATTTCAGCGGCAGTCAACGTGTTAAATAACAAAGCTACAGCATTTTCAATGTCAACACATGGATCATCATCGATAGATCAATGTGGTAATTTTTTTTTTTTAAATTGCCTTAAGCATTAAATTATTGAAAGAATTTCATAAATTAAAATTTAAATTATTTCTTTTCTTAGTTCTATTAGTATATACGTATATTAAGTTATGGTATTTGCAATACAAACAAAAGTACGCTTCTATTCTAAGTGTTAAGCACTAGGCAGACATTTACATTAAAAACTAATGAATAAGTCCACACCCATGGCAAAGGAAAACATTTTAATTAAATTATGTTTTTGTTTACTTACCTTCTACTTTAGACCTGGAGGCTAATTCTGTTATACGTATACGTACGAGCACAAGTATTTAAACTTAAGAATTTTAATGAATTTATTTTAGAGAGAAAAGAATTTGATAAATTAACAATGATGAACATATTTGAATACAGACTAGGCTATTGAAGATTCTCGGGTTGACGATTTTCCATTTGAAATTTGAATTAGCCTCCAAGTGTTCTTTACCAATAAATTTTGTATACAAGAGATAGGTCATCATCTCTCTTTTTCACCGTTTCTTTATTAATTTTAATTTTTCTTTTATTATTATTATTATATAATATATAATTTTTATATTAATTCAAGATGATCTCTCTCTAACACTGGGAGAGTTGTTTTTTCTTTATTTTTATTATTATTTTTTTACTTTTACATACAAATATGGTTGTTGTTGTTGTTATGTTTTGTTTTGTTTTCTTTTAAGGACTCCTTTTTTATTTATTTATTTTTTTACTGCGAATGTTTATTTTTCTCTCGTTTTCATTTTTGTTGTTTTTGGTTTTTAGATATAATTAGTAGTTTTCTTTTGTTATTTGTTTTTGTTTTGTTTGCTACTTATAATGAATAAATTAATATTATTAAACTTTTTTGTTGTTGTTTTTGTTAATTTTCATTAACAATAGCAATAGCACAAGAAAAAAAAATTATAATAATTACACAATATTTGTTTAAAGCAAAATATTTTTAAATTAAAAAAAAAAAAAACATTGAAAATATTTTTAAATTAAATCATAATATAATAATTAACAATTCGTTTTTTTGTGTATAAATGTGTTGTGTTGTTTTTGTTGTTAATTAATTTGTAATGCTTGTTTTGTTTAGTTTTTTTTTATATTTTATTTTGTTTTAAATGTAAAAACAACTAAAGCAATTTAGTTTCTCTTTTGTTTTACTTTCTTGTTTTTTTTTTTATTGTTAATAAGCTAAACATATATTTTTATATTATTAAAGATATTTTTTTTGTTCTCATAAATTTAATGCAAAATTTCTAAAATAATTTTAAATTATTTGTTTTTAAATATAATTTTTTTTTGTAATTTTTTATTTTAAATATTATTTTGTTTTTCCAAAAGAAAAAAAATTAATCCCTTTCAAAAAGAAAAAAAAACTAAACTGCTTTAACATCTAAAGTTCTTTCTCCTTTTACTAACTAACTTCTTTGTTTGTTTTTTTTTTGTATTTGTTTTAATTATTTTCTTAACTTTTTATTTATTATTAATGATTTTTAGACTTTTTATATGAGTTTTGCTTAATTATTCTGAAAGAGGTCCATACGGAAAGAAAATATTATACTTGACTAGCCATTTGATCCTTGAAAAAAGGACGTATATAAAGTAATTGTTAATTATTATTAAATTGTTAGTTTATTTTCTTTGTAATTATGTATTATTATTTATTTTTTTTTTAAATATCAGCTAAATCAACTTTCTCTCTTTAAAAGATTTATGAATATTTTGCAGTTAATAGCAGGACAACTTTATTTCCGAAAATTTGAATTGATTTTTAATTTTTTTTTTTTAGAAATATTCATACAAATTTGTTTCACATACATACTTGAAGAATAAAGAAGTTTTAAAAATATTATAGCAATCATTACATCAATTTACAAAAATATTTGTATAAAATTAAAGATTAAGAAAATGCGATTTATGTTCCTTAAATGCAAAAGTATTGCAAAAATATTCGAAAATAGATTTTTGAATACTTTAAATAAATTTTAGAAATTTTTAGTGGCTAACACACGCAATCGTTAGAATTTTTTAAAAAAGGTTATAAACATTATTTAGAAAAATATAAAAAAAATATATATATTTTTAAACCCGTTTTCGAAAATTAATTTAAAATATTTTTAATTAAATATAAACATTTTTATAGTTATTATAACTTTTGTTAAAAACAATCAAAAGATTATTCAAAATATATTATGGGAAATATTACGAAATTGTTTTTTTAATCAAATAGTGGAACATAATTTTTTGTATATATAAAAAAGATTATAATTTTTACTATATTTTTTACTCAACAATTATGCAAATAATTTAAAAAAATATTAAAGAAAATTTTTTCTGCAGAAACAACTTCAGCGCAAACTGTTGTGAAATTGTTGGATTTAAAAATATTTTTTAATTTTTTTTTAACTTTTATATATTATTTTTTGGTTTAAAATATTTTTTTATGGAATAAAAGTAATTAAAAACAGAATTTAATGAGAAATATTATTTTTTTTAATAATTTAAATTTTTTGGAAAAATTTGATACGAAAAAAAGTTTATTTAGCCTTACTTTATTTTAAATTTTATTTTGCTGGCATTTTGCATTTAGGTGAGTGTTTTTTGAGCTTAGAAAAAAAATATTTTATTAATTATTCCTTTTTTTTTGTTTTTTTTTGATAAAAAATATGTTTCTTTTTTTGAGAGACTTTTTTTTACAAGTGTTTTTTGGTTTAATTTTTTTTATTTCATTAAATGTGGTTTTCTTTAATTAATAAATAAATAAAAGAGAATCTAATTTGTATAATAATAAAAACCTCAACAAGAATTTAATGAAATAAATTTGATAACCTTTCTAATAATCTTTTGTGTTTTTGATATCAGATGATAGAAATTCAAATGGTGCTTACATAAGGTATGTTATGTTGTTAAATACTTAGAAAGTATTGAAATAATTACTTTTCGAACCATTTATTAAAATGAAAAAATTATTCATTTAATAAACATTATTTTAGTAATTTTTTAAAATATTTTTATAAAATAAAATTTTTCGCTTAATTTATTTTGCAGGTTTAATTAATACAAATTAAATTCTCTTTGTATTTAAAATTTATAAATATGATATACAATACAATTTTTTAAATCACTCCAGTTTTTTTTTGTTGTTTTCATCTATATGTTGTTGTTTTCTTTTTTAATGTACTTAAAAAATTTATTTTGTAGTTATTGTTTGTTAAAGTGAAAAATATAAATTTAAACAGTATTTTTTAATAGTCAATAATAATAATAATAATATATATATATTTTTCAAATATTTGAAATGAAGTTTTTCTTTTTTTTTTCATAATTATTTAAATAACGTTTATAAATTACATGATGTTTTATTATTATTTTTTTTTTACGATGTAAATGTATTTTTTTTAATTTATTAATTCTATTTGTGTTACTTTTAAATATTTAATGATTTTTTTAACTTTACTTATTTTGTTTTATTCTTTAATAAATATAATTACAAATAATTTCTTTTTATTTTTCAGAATTTCTTTTTTTTTTAATTTTTATAGATCGTTTATATTATAATTATTTGTAAAAATGGTTCTTTTGTTTTAATTATCTTTTTTATTATTATTATTATTATTAAATTTATTAAATATTAAATAATTATAAAGATATTTTATAATAAAAATTCCAAGAAATTCTGGAAGAAAATTAAATTAATTGAATTAATGAAATAATTAACAAAGAAAATAAAACTTTAGAAATATTAAATACATTTTTTTTTGTTATAAAATATCTTTATATATACTGTATATATTTAATGATAATTTGTTTTTCTGGTTTTTTTTCTTGTTTTTTTTTCGTTTGTAAAAATTGTGTAGAGTAGTAGTAATTTTAGAAAAGAAAAATTGAAATTTGAATAAATTAAATAATATTGAAATATATATGCTTTTTTAGTACTGTTTTAATATTTATATGTATAATTATGTTGTTTTTTTTGTTTTGTTTTGAGGAGAAAAAAATTTGAGTTTTTATTTTATGCGTTTTAATATTTAAATGTGATTTTGTTTTTATTATTATTTATTATTCTTATTAAATTTATAAATATACTTTTTTTTTAGTAAATTTATTAGAAAGATAATGATTTTAATTATTATTATTTTTTTTTTGGGTTTGTTTTGTGCGAAAATAAAATTTTGTATGAAAAAGATGAAATTTTAGTACAAAAAACTTTTTTTGTTTGTTTATAATTAAATGCTTGTTTTGTTATTTGAAAAAAAAATATAAGGTATGTTATACAATATAAGACAGCTTAAGTTTTATTTACGTTTTTATAAGTTGTTTATAGTAATTCCCTCTTAGATTTAAATTGAAGATATAAAAAAAAAAACAAATAAAAAGTTATAAAAATTAAAATATGTAAACAATTAGGATAAATAAATTAAAAAATTAAATCAATAAAAAAGAAATTAAAAATTAGTAAAAAAAACCGAGAGCTTTTTATATATACATATTAAGTTTACATAAAAATATAATTTTAATTTCATGTTTAGAAGCTTATTAAAAGATATACAATTTCATTTTTTTAGCCTCTTTTTATAATTAAAAATACTTTTAAAACAAAAATATTTAATTTTTTTACATACATACATTTATAATATATAAATATTATAAACAAATAATAAAGATTTAAAAGATTTGTAAATATGTAACTGTTTCCCGTTTAAAATTCTCGTTAAAAAAATCAAAAAATTTTGCAGATGATATTTACCTGAATACAGAAGACCGAACGATGTTTTTAAAACAAAATGAAATTGAAAACACACATATTGTAACTCATTCTTAGATCCCAGCTACAATAATTGAAAGAAAGTTCGTTTAACTCAGAATTTTTCTGAAAACTGGTACTCAAACTTCTAAACCAAGCAAAACATGTTCCACAATTTTCATTTGGTAATACATACATACATAATTGGCCATTACAACCCTTCAGTCAGGATTACGGCCTAGCTTCTCACACCACTCCTGTTGTGTGCCTTAATTTTATACGTAAGTGACGGGACCTACAGTTTAACGTCGACTCCGAACAACAGATTTTTGAGAAACTTTTTTCATGGCAGGTTTATTTACTCTCAGAATTTTTTCCAGAAATCTGCTGAGAGGAAGTCGTCGAAGAAATATTTTTTCATATTTCATTTTGATGTCTGACATGAGGTTTGAAGCCGGGTTTTACATCTAATAAGCGAACACTCCAAAGTATAACGAACACACTACCTACAAGACTACGACGACTTGGTATTACGGCAAAGAAATTTGATTAAAGTGTCCGCTAATTGTACTCAATCGTATTGTTCACTACACGGCATATTTATCAGCTTGCACAACCATCATAAATAAATATCAGTTGTTTATAAATTAATAAAATCGAATTAATGATCATGACGGAATCATGATTCAATGTAGCCAAAGCAGATTCCTTCATGCAGGTATGCGAAGATTTAACAGGAATAACGTTTTGAAATTTTGTTTAAAATTTAAAATGCACACAAGGCAAATACATTTCAAACATATAAAAATTTGCAACATCTTTTTGAGCTTTTACGCTCAAATGCGTGAATTGTTTTATTTTTTTGCCGTTGGAACCTTTTTTTTTGTCTGCTGAGGGTTGTACTCCATGAAAAACATTTGCATTCCAATTTTAGTTTTATGCTTTTAACCAGATACCTGCTTTAAACAAATAAAGATTACAATTTGAATATATAAAAAATATTAAAAAAAAAACGAAAAATAAATCAGAAATACTTAAAGCTTAAAAATTGTATACACTGCTCTTCAGCACAAAACGGCAACATTGTGTACGAATTTTATTCTTCAAAAAAAAAAAAAAAAAAAGAAGTATGCAATATGTGTTCCATTAGTTTTTGTTTTTATTATATTTTTGTTTTATTATTATAATTTGAAATAAATATATGTATTATATTATATGATTTAAAGAGGTTTTTTTTTTTTAAATTTTTGGTTTACATTTTAGTTAATCTTTCTTTTTATATTTTACATCATAATAAATACTTTTTCAGATAAACGAAATCCTTTTAAAACCCTATACAAAAATGTAAAAAATAGGTTTTTTTTTATAAAAATAAAAATTAAAAAAAATAAGGAATTTCTTAAACAGTTTTAAACATTAAAAAAAAAAAACAAAAATACATACATACATATTTTAAATTACTATATATAGCGTAGTATATTGTTTATATATTTATGTAATTATAAATAATAAATTTTCAATTTGTTTTATTACATAATAATTAAACTAATAATTTATCAAAAAAAAAAAATGGTTTAAATACTAAAAATAAAAATAATACACAAATCATGGAAACAATGAAAAATAAAATAATATAAGAGAGCTTTTTTTATTGTTTAAAATATAATACATAAAAAATATACGATTAAGTTTAAACGGCTATTGGCTTTATAAACATATTTGAGAGTGAGAGAGAGATGCAATTGTTTGGCCCCCGGTTCATGGTTAGTAATACTTCATAATTGAGAAATAAACATTGAAAAATGCTTATTTTCGTTTGTAGGACTTATAAAGGCTTTCAATTTCATCTCTTTGTCAATTAAAACATTTCTTTTTTTTTTTTTTGAAAATTCTAAATTCAGTTCAAAGTTACTAAATCTTAAATTAAAAACATGCTTTTGTAATAATTCAGTGGCAATTTTTAGAATTTTTTTTTAAATTGTTTGACGTTTACGAACTCTATGAACTTTAACAGTTATGATTAATAAAACATTTTAAAAAATCGCTTAAACATTTTGAAATGCTACAACAAGTATACTAACTATAAAAAGTTTTCTTAAATGCCATTTTATTAATTAAAAAACAAAAAATAAAAATTAAATATTTTTCAATAAAAAATAAAACAATAAAATTATAAAAAAATAAAAATACATATTAATTACATATTAATTACATATACATTACACAAAAAAAATATTTTTTTTTTGTTTGTTTTAAATTTAAATTCAAAAAAGATTTTTTAATACATTTGAATGGTATTCCTATACTTCTTCTCTGTATACTTAAGCATATAAATATAGTTTGTTTGTTTGTTTGAAAAATAAAAGAGAATGATTAAATGGCTGCTGGTGTTTATCGTATTTGCTATTTCAGCTTAAATTTAAAAACATATTTTAATTAGTGTTATATAAAAAAAAAAACAAATATATTGGAATTTTTTAATATATTCCACATACATACATTCATAACAATTATTAAAGGACATGTCACAAATTGTTTTCGATGGAAATGCATCGATCGATATGATTTCAGAATGTTGAACTCTACGAAATTCAACAGTTTGAAGACAGAGTTATTTGTCACACGTTATACTATGACTGCTTTTACTAGCAGGCTCTAATCTTTGATTTGGACAAGTACAAAACACTTAGAGGAGTAATGTAACCATTAAAATTGAAGCCCTACCTCGTGGTAAGTGTTTGTTTTAAGCCTAATGGCATACATTATACCCAGATACGTAAGTACAGATTTTGTGGAACAATTTTCCAGCAACACGCTTTGCCCGCCCGTTATGATTGAAACAAAATTAACCGTAACCATAATAAAATAATGTAATTTTCCCGTTTTTCTTGTTTTTTTTCTACAACATATTTTCGTCTAACCAACATAATGCAATGGATACGCATTAAAATCTGGTGAAAACCCTTTAAAGTTTTTAGATACCATATTTGACATCTGACGTAATTATTAACTTCATAGAGCCATAATTGTAACAATAAGAATAAAGAGTGGCATTTGTCTTGGATATGATAAATAAATTCTAGACTCGATATATAGATTAATGGTTACCTATCATGATGAGAAACTAACGGATAACACTAAATAAAACGATGTGATATTCACTTTTGTCTTCCTTCTTCTAATCAAGTCGGTCATGGGCTAAATTAGGCCAGCATCAGATTGTCAGTTTCACTCAATCAGTCATAAGTTTAAGCTAGAGAAGCGGGGCACCAATCACGGTTAGGCTAGCGCCTAATTGGCCTTAGCAAACAATCAATCCGAACTGTAGGAGTGAACTGTGAGGCACACAGGCAGGCACCAAATTGTCTGCTTCGCCCAATCAATCTATATTTTAAGAAAAAATCAATTTGTTGTTTGATTATATTGTTCTCTGCGCACAATCAATGAAAAGTTCAAGATAGAACAATGAGGGACCACAGACAATCTGTCTGTTTCGACAAATTATTATCAACTTTAAGCGAGAAAAACGAAACATGTCGATCATGTGATGAGCGGGAAACATCAAATGATGTCTGTTTCATCCAAACAATTCTAATTTAATGGGAGAATAGTAAGACATCGACCAGATCTGTGCTTTTGTTCTTATAGCATAAACGCTCAGAACTTTAACAGAAAACCACCTGTGACATGCCCTTTAATAATAGTAAGTATTAGAAAACAAAATAACTTAAAATTTACTACAGCTTTTTTTTATTTTATTTTTATTTTGTTAAACAAAATTGTAAATTTGTGCGTTTGTTCGTGTTTTATTTTTTTTTTTATTGAAATAAAATTAAGCGTTTCATAATTATATATTGTATAATTAATTAAAAGAATTAAAAATATAAATATGTATACATATACGATATATGGCAAGTAAATAGAAGAATTTGAGGAAAAAAAGTTTTCTATTTTTCTTTTTATCTCAGAAATAAATTCGATCAAAATTTGTTTCCTTAGTTTAAAGTGGGGTGGGCCTTAAGGCTTTTATGTAAGAACTTTTTCTACATTAATTATTTAAATATTTAAGGCCTTTTCAACAAATGTTTTTAAATTTTTCACAGTCCATAGCAAGAAACTTCAAAAAGTCTTTTGCTGGCACCTTTATGTTGCCATAGACTAAAAAGAAAAGAAAAAACTGGCCTGCCATACCAAACACATATAGCATTTAGGGCATTTTATAAGATGTTTTCGGTAATATAAAAACAAAATTGTTTTGATAATACGAACAAAGGGAAACTTATTCATTAAATAAAATATGCATGTATAGTTACGTTAATGTTGCGGCTTGAGTTTGACTAAGAATGTTTACGTTTTGTTTTTGTTTGTTTGTTTAGTTTAGAGAGAACCAAAAAAAAAAAGTTCTTTCACTTATACACATACATACACACACAGACACACATACAAATATAAATATCTATGAAAATATATAAATACAGTAGTAGTAATAGTAGAGTAGTACTCGTAGTAGTAATAGTTGTTGTAGTAGTAGTTATAATAAAATTATTTTAAATAATACGTTTGTTTTTGTTTTTTTTTTAATTCAAAATATTGAATAAATTTATAAAAAAAAAGAAATTGCAACTAATTAAATACTAAAGAAAATAAAAATAAAAACAAACTAAAAAAAAAAAAATCAATTCATTATTCTTAAAAAAAAAAGAAAACGAATTCAATTCAATAAGTTAGTTAATAATAGGTAGATAGATAGATAAGAGAGAGAATTACTGTTACAATTACCAATAATGTATGATGGCTGGTTGCTTATTTTCTTTCTTTTGTTGTAGTATTTTTTTGTATGTAAAAAAATTGATTTTTTTTTAATTTACCTGTTGGTTAAGGATTTTCTCAAGTTTTGTTTGTTTTTCTCTTTTCTTTTTGTTGCCTTTGTTTGTTATAATTAATTAAAGTGATAATTTCTTATGTTTCATTTCTCTTTCATTATTATTGTTTTCTAACTTTTCTTGTGTTTTATTCTTTTTTTTAGTTTGTTTTGCTAATATTTTTGTTTGTTTTTTTTTTCTGAAGATGGTGGGTTTTGTTTTGTTTTTTTTTCTTAATTTTTTATTACTTTTTCCTTAGATGCTTATCATTGTTTTTCTTTTTTTGTTGCTTTTTATAAATTTTGTTTTGTTTTGGTATTATTTTAGAACTGCTGCTGCTATTTTGTTTTTGTTTGTTTCTTTTTCAATAAAAATGTAAAATAAACTGTGGTTGTTGTTGTTTCTGTTGTTGAAATGAATGTTGAATTGTTACTATTTTGTTTAGCTTAGTAAAGACCGCAACCTCTGAGATTATTAGCAATGATAACATCGGTGACAGCATCGAATACAAATTGTATGTTGTTTGTATCTGTAGCACACGTCATGTGGCAGTAAATTTCTTTTGAGGTTGATTTGTTTTTCGCTTCAAATTGAGCCTGTATATACGCAGCTGCCTCACCATACTCCTGACCACCTAAAACATTTCAAATGAATTTCAGTTTTTTTTTAACAATTAATAATAAATTCATAAACATTATTTGTATTCATATAGTTTACCTGTGTATTCGGGGAAACAGATTGTCAATGGACTCTTGCGTATTTTTTCTTCGAATAAATCTTTCTTATTTAAGAATAAAATAATAGAAGTATCCGTAAACCATTTGTTATTACAAATGGAATCAAATAGTTTTAAGGATTCTTGCATTCGGTTCTGAAATTGAAAAAAAAGAAATAAATAACAAAATAAAAATGAAATATTTTTTCAATTAATAACCGTGCTTGGGAGGAATTTAAAAGTAAAATCTTTTTTTTTCCTATGTAATGATGTAAAATTCCTAACTGAACGTGATAGCTGTGGTTGGACAATATTTCTGGTTACGGTAACTCTCTCGAAAGTTATAAAAAAGGGTTATACTTCATTTAGCAGTTAGGTAGGTTGGAAACAAAAAGCTCACTTGAGCACGCATAGCGGCCCGCTGTGACTCCACAGGCGAAGTTTAGTAAACCAAGCAGTATTCCTGTAAGCCTGATGTATAAGAGGCATGACATAAAATATGATTCTTTTTAAAGACATTCGAGGAAAAAACTAATGGATATGTCTTTCTTAATAAGTATTGCTGTGAACTTTTATGGAGCAGATCTCGGTATATTGATGAACGATTATGTGCTTTGA
This sequence comes from Sarcophaga rosellei, assembly GCA_930367235.1. Taxonomy (NCBI): domain Eukaryota; kingdom Metazoa; phylum Arthropoda; class Insecta; order Diptera; family Sarcophagidae; genus Sarcophaga; species Sarcophaga rosellei. The sequence continues at coordinate 77,668,655 of OV884021.1, forward strand.
TTAATCACTCAACGGACATCACTTAGCGACGACTGGACTGGCTTATGGTCTCAGTCATTAAAAAACTGTCTGACTGTAGTGATTAATTGGTAACAGCATGAGAGTGGACACGCTGATCTACTTTGAAGATTTTTAAAATGCTGGGTTAATCATTGTTCCGTTTTTCAGACAACACATGGTGACATGCCTACTCATCCTGGCACAGTCCAGAATTTTTAACTGTTACCGAGGGAGAATAATTTCCGGAACCATTAACCATTGCTTTGTTTGCTTTAATTGCCCCTCAATTTTACGTCAGTATTCCAAACTGACAGCGAAGTACTCTCGGTTCCATTAACCCTGTTACCCTGTCTCTCTTCAACGTCCTCACACACCTACTTTCCTACGTCTGCATTATAAACTATTATTGAGAGATAATTTTTCTCGGTATTGTTAAATGGGCCCTCAAGACTCCGTATACATATTTAATTGCCTCTTAGCCCCACTGTCCTGCGCCCAGTGTATCTCTGGCTGACTTAAACAGAGGAGGCTCAATTTCTCCAGTTATTTGTCAGTCGACATGCACTTGCCTACTTATTATTCATTCATTCAGGGAAGAACTTCCAGTAACAGCAGAGCTGTTACCACAATAACAACAACCATAAAAAAAAGGCGAGGAGTATGATAATAAACTTTTGGATGCATTGAGGATTGATATCACTGTACATAGAGAGACGATTGCTTTGAATGCGTTTTCTATTAAAGAAAACTTCGCATGCTTTAGATGAATTCAGTGGTCAGTTAGCGTAAGATAGGGTCAGAAAAGCATTAAAGACGAGACAAATAAATACACTTTAAACGGATCGTCTATGAAATAATTTTGTTTTTTGTATGCCACCATGAGAACAAAACAAAAAGAAGCGGTTGTGAGAGTTAATGTTAATGCACATCAGAAGCAGAAGGGAAAAGAGCTACAGTATTAACTAATTAACCACGGGCTGATGTGTTTTACTAGACCAACGGTAAATTCAATTCCAATTCCAAACCAATTTAATAGAAATGGCTACGCTGGTAACCTATTTAACCTCATCTATCATTACAATCAAAAAAAAAAATTCATTTCGTATAATAATACTTAAAATATATCGCCCCTTAAGTGTTTTTCTATTTGATATCAAAATAGTTTTTACTTACTGTAGTTTCATCTTCATGCAAAACTTGATCATATTCGGACATGGCAACACAAAATATAATCGCGGTAACATCTTCAAAGCAATGAATCCATTTCTTTCGTTCTGAACGCTGACCGCCAACATCGAAGAGTCTAAAAATTAAAACAAAAACAGACTTTTGTTAACTGAAATAAAAAAAATAAAAAATTAAATGAAAACTTACTTGAAATTTAGATTTTTAAAGGAAAAGTGCACTTCCACAATACCGGTTGTTTTGACACGAGTGCGTAAAATATCCTGTTCGGTTGGTTGATAATCTTTGGCGCCTAACCGGTCCAAATCGTCCAGAAAACTAAAATGAAATAAGAATTTACAAAAAAGATATGTAATTAGTATAAGTTTTTTTTGTAGAGGTTCAACGAGTAATTGATAGAGAATGGGTATAGCATTGGGAACTATAAAGAATCACTTGTTTAAGAAAATATTTTAAAGTACAATTTTACGGACACAATTCTGATGATACCAGCTTGATCACGTCTTCACCTAGAAGCTAACTACAATCCCGGTTTTGAGCATATTCAGAAGGAAAGAAAATACAAACCTTGTGGCCTCTCTTCTGTACTGGCAGGCAGACCCCAACAATCTGTTATTTGCGATTTAAGTGCTTTTGATAATAGATCACTTGTGCTTGATTAAGCTTTACAATGGTATGGATTGAGATTTGATACGATATAGCTGCAGAAGGTTTTTAGTTTAATAGATCACTTGTGCTTGGTTAAGCTCTACAATGTGATGGCTGGAGATTTGAACGATCGAACTTCAGAAAGTTTTAAGTTCTTTGACACCACCACCACCCACCCTCCAAACACCATTTCATTTACTTATTCTTAAATACTAATGAACTAAATGAGAATTACGAACGACTATATATTTAAGTACACAAATGAGCTGTAACTGACAAACTCTTCTCACATACTCTTGTTGATCGTAACACTTTGATAGAATTCTATGTGTGTTATGTTAATATTAACAGAGCAATGTTATGTGTTTAACAGAATACACAATGTAATGTATACAACATGATCATGGTACTTCGATTACTCAAATGAAATGTTTAGACAGATTCGGTAGAACTATTATAATGCTTTTGAAAGTTATTATGAAAATAATTACTAGGACTCTAGTGAGGGAATGCGCAGCAAATATACCCTAAATTTGACTTGAAAAAAAAATACAAATTACTAAACAAACCCCCACCGATTAATGATGAAATTCCTCAATTTTTCCTTTGCTACCATAAATTTTCTTATTAAGATTGAGATGTTCTTAGGAATATACTCTTCCAACAGAGTTTGATAATGGACAACGGGCACTTATGCCTTCTTCTGTTTTGCCTAATTACCGTGGACCGTGGTATACAGATCTATACATAAATAATTGGCCATTACAACCCTTCAGTCAGGATCACGGCCTAGCTTCTGGTATACACTTGGACCATAGAAAACGTTGTGTGTTCGCTGAATATGCTCTGTAGCAATTGGCATCAAAGACCTCCCCATCTAAAAATCGTCTGAATAGAGGTTTAAAATGATGCTCCTGATACCGTGGACCCTGGTATACACTTGGACCATAGAAAACGTGGTCTGTTCGGTGAATATGCTCTGTAGCAATTGGCATCAAAGACCTCTCCATCTAAAAATCGTCTGAATAGAGGTTTAAAATGATGCTCCTGATACCGTGGACCCTGGTATACACTTGGACCATAGAAAACGTGTCTGTTCGTTGAATGTGTTCTGTAGCAATTGGCATCAAAGACCTCCCCATCTAAAAATCGTCTGAATAGAAGTTTAAAACGATGCTGAGATTTGCGAAAAATTGTTGCATTTGGTGGTTGTAACGTGACGTCAAGCAATAGTGGAGTCAAATGGCAATGAAACTTTCAGAGAAATTGGTTTTAAAACGAAATTTCATTTTTTATAAAAGGAGATACAAATTTCTAATTATGTATGTATAATAATGGTTTTCTATTTACTTCACCTTCTCTATACTTCAAAGAAAAAAAAAAAGACTTTCTTTAAACTATGAAAGTATGTATACTTTTGGCTACCATTGTATGTTTTAAATAGATTACCATAGTATTTAGCATTCATTATTATTAATAGCTGTGTGTATCTGTTGACAATTTCATTCCTCTATATATGTATATACATAATATGTACATATTATGTATGTATGTATAAATGTATTTTCTTTATTTTTGCTCATTAAGTTCCAATTTCCAGCTTGCTATGATGGAGCACAAGTAATAATTATACTGTGCCTAACCCAATAAGCCACAAAACGACTAGACCATATTGCTTTTTAGCATATCAAATAACCACACTGTTTGCTTACCCCTTAAACCATAAAATTTAATCAAAAAAATTGGCCACGAATCATTATTAGCTGCTGGTAATGCGAGAAGCTAGGCCGTAATCCTGACTGAAGGGTTGTAATGGCCAATTATGTATGTGTAATGTGATCAAAATTACTTTTTCCTTTTATGCTAGTCAAAATTAATAGAAATATTGCTGGGAACTTGAATTGCTCTATTGGGTAAGGAATTGGAGACTTGTATACCTCGATATCCGCTGAAATTTCTGTAAACCTCCCCAAAAATGTTTTACATAAGATTAGCACGGAAATTGTGTGGGCCGTTAAGTTGGAAAGTTGCCTTAGTCTAGTAAGTAGTATTTTGGTTTATTAGACGTGAGGCCATGGTTCAAATCCCAGGTCAGACATCTAAACGAAATACGAAAAATATTTTTTCGGTGACTTCCTCTCAGCAGATTTGTGACAAAAACTCTGAGAGTAAATATAATTGTCATGAAAAGTTTCTCAAAAGGTCTGTCGTTCGGAGTTGACTTTAAACTGTAGGTCCTCAGCAACTCATGTATAAAATTCACAACACACAACGTAAGTATTGTGAGAGGCTAGGTCGTAAACCTGACTGAAGGGTTGTAATAATGTTACATACATACATAAACTTTTTAATCAAATGGATGGATACTGCCTTTCTAGCGAGTTCAAAACTCCGCTCTAACATCTTGAGAAAAGATATGTGAAAAAAAGTAAACTAATTGCTGTGAGAAAACTTCTCAAAACTGTCGTTCAGATTCAACGTAATTCTGTCATTTCCCCCACTCATGAACCTAAATTGCCAGGCTGTAATCTTGACTAAAAGCTGTTGTAAAGACCGTTAATATACATAAATGGTAATTAAAGTCTTCCCTTTTTTAAATTGCTACCGTTAGGCTTATTGGGTTATAACCGTAATATAATTACGTCTGTCTATGGAGTTTATTTCTTGTTTTGTCTTCTTTTTTTTTGTTGTTGCTCTTCTAATGTTTCCATGTACTTTATCTAATTGCAAAACAATTGATTTATGACTGTAGGCAGCAGGCAAGCTTTGTAGCGCTGTGGTTGGTGGTCACTGACTGACTGTAGAAAATAAGGTTTGCAAAAAAAAAAAAAACAGAAATAAAACTAATAAAGAAAGAATAATAATTGTTTTATTAAAGATTTTAATATGCGGTTAGATCGGTAAAACAGTTTAAGGTGACAGCGTAATTCAAAGAAGCGCTTAGAAAGAAAATTTTAGCTTTTAAATGCCTGTCATATGTTTGATAACAAATAATTGCTTTTAATTGATTTAAGTAGGCGTTGCTATTTCCAAATAAATGGCATATACATCATTGAAATGTGCAGACCTTGCGCTGACCGACTTCGGGGAAACTTGGCCAGTACAGGAACTGCGTTCACCTGTGGCGTCACAACGGGCCACTATGCGTGCTCAAGTGAGCTTTTGGGTATAAAGCTATAACACTAACCTAACCTAACACCATTGAAATTGAGCTAAATTTAAGCAAGATATTTATGGGCGTGGCACTTTGAATACAATGTAAACAAATTTATTTAATTTTGAAAATTTTGAAACTCAAACTCGAGTTCACTATTGCTTCTAATACTGCCAAGCAGCTGCAAACGATGAGGATGGTACTTACGTACCATTAGAACCCTGTTGTGTGAGCGACGGGACCTACAGTTTAATACCGATTTCGAATAACAGATTTTTTTTAAAAAACTTTTCGTAGCAATTTTATTTACTCTAAGAATTATTGCCAAAAGACTGCTGAGAGGAAGTCGCCGCAAGACATTTTGTTCAAAATGTCTGAGCTGGGATTTGAACCATGGACTCTCATCCAAGAATGTGTTGTTTACACGACATATATCCTAATTAGAAAGCTCTGGATAATTCGCAATGAGATGGCGCAACATTCTTATATTAACCTTCCGGGTAACGTAAGAAATTGAGTCCCAGACAGGTTAGCTAACCTCGCAAATCAATTAGTCGCTGTAGGAAATCATGCCAAATCTAAAATAAATCGTATTAATTTTCATTTTAGAAACTTCAGTCAAAGATGACAGCAAGCAAATGAATGATCAAAAATCTTCACCAATTCTAAAAAAAGTACCGGACACTTCTCATCCTAAGATTCACAACTCCTGTAGAAGATTTGTGAGCTAATGTCCAGTCTATTGGCAAGCCAACCTATGAAATCCATAATAGTGTTCAAAAACATAGGCAAGTTCGCAGAAGTATACAGTGAATCCAATAGATTTCAGGCAGTTTTGCTAACTTCTATGTGCTATAATGTTGCAGATTTTGCCGATCTATGATCATTTTAGAGAAACACAGGAGAAACTTGCGTATTGCAAGAAGACTGAATTGTTATTGAATGGTAGCGAAGCACATCGGGTTTTGACAGATTTTTTATAAAAATTCTTTTTAATGTTGTGAACAATTTTTTGTTTTTTTTTCTGACACCGAAGGTCTTGTCTTGCAAAATCGATATTTTTTATAAAAAACAAAAAACACAACCTAAAAACCACAAATTGCAATTACAACCGTTGTTGTTTTATTAACATCTACACGTTATTTATTTATAATAATGAAATATAATTGAGCTATAAAGGTATTAAATTGCAGAAAATAGATAGAAATGTGAATGATTGATTGAAATAATGGAGAGTTATTGCTCTGTAAAGAGAACATTTCCTTCATTCCTCAGAACAAACATGCATGTCAAACATGGAGTCCATATAATCAGGCTGAAAACCAATCTGAAAGTTTAATGAATGTCAGCTCCATTGGGCAATCGGGAAAGAGCGAGCAAAGGTTGCGTCAAACTAGAGGCGAACTCTGGCAAATAAAATGTTAAACAATTTACAACCGCAGGCAGAAATCATTTCTGTCTGCCTACTCATTACATAATGATCCGTGAACGCAGATAAAGTGGCAAAGACGCTTCCACGATCTCATTTAAGCAGTCGAATGGGACGCTTGCGATTCAGTTTAGGCTAGGTGAGCCTCTCAGTAAACCATGAAAGCAGGATTCAGCCTTAACCAACTATCTGATCATTTTTGCCTAACGAATTCACATATTCATGGTATGAAGCGTGCCTTGCCTAGCAAGATCAAGAGCTGCTCGAGTACCCGATATATTCGTGTGACCAGAAGAGCTAATATTTTGACACGAAACTATCGCGAGAATCGATCAAGAGAGTCGCGTTATATGATAAGCATTTAATGCCTGAGACTTGCCCTCGACAGAGCCCTAATTGCTGCTTGGCTGACAGAGAAGATTCTCTTATTCACGGCTAGTTCCGCTACATGGACGTTACTGTGGCCTGAAATACTTTACAGTATTCAGCGAGATAGAAAACTATTTCAAGATTAAGTCCTTCAGAGAAATATCAACAGCCTAGCTTACTCTCAAGTTAAGAAACCTCTGTACAGAGTTCTACAGAATCTCCGGTGTAGACCGCTTTGAATTTTAGCGGAAAATCTCCTATCGAGATTAGGTTTAACCCAGCCAAGCCAATTAATTCCACTTAGAATCTGGGAGTCTTCAGGTATGATATAGGAAAACCCAGAGGGAATAACGTGCCAGCGTGACAGAGCATTAAACCGCATTGTGGCAAGTGCCGCATGTTGTCTGGCATGTAATCCAAATTGTAGCCAAATAAGTACAACAAGGATGGCTTTTGCAGTGGTAGTAAGCAATGTACCCGTAATCTGTATTGCAACAGATCTCCTACTTGATCAGGAACCTTCATATTTGAATTTTTCTTGTGCAGCAGTATACCAAAAGAAGACATTTCCTTGAAGAAAATTAGCGTCGATAACCATCAAATAAAAGCAGCTAAATACGCCACGACGAATTATCCATTATGTATCGACAACAAATAAAAATGAATGAATCTTTTTACTACACCTTCAACATATATTTTCTTTTTTGGGAATTTGTTTTTGCATTCTTTTAATTCTCTGCTTAAATATGGAGTAATTTGTTTATGCATCAGCTAGACGTGAGTTGATAATTTCCAAATCGGAACTAAGTGCTAATGAAACACGAGTTTGATGGTGGTAGTAGTGGCGGCTTGCTTTTCTAATGCATAATAGTGGTTGTGGTGGTGATGGTTTCGGTATTCCAATAAGAAATGCAATGGTGGTGCTGTGGTGTTGGCGGTTATAATAACATGATACTTTGATGAACATTTTTGAATTTAATTTTTAAGTGTAGAATTTTTATGGAGTTCTTAATGGAAAATTTTGATTTTATTTGTCAAGTGAGTTCTACACATGAAAACACGCTTTACATACATACATGTGGTGAGTTGGGGATTGCAGGTAAATATGAAAATATTTTATAATAATTTACACCTGAGTGATAAGTGTCTTATAAATAATTGTTGGTCAACATAAGTATGTATGTATGTATGTAAGTATGTATGCATGTATGTATGTTGCGTGTTTAGATGTTCCGTAATACTAATACTTCGTGATATGTTGTGATGATGACAACATATGTACATGATCATGTTATTGTCTTGTTTTTTTGATCAAACAATATAATCCGTTTTATATTTAGGCCAAATGAAAATGGAAGTGATTGGGCAATAGGCTGTGGGTTAAATGTTTACTGTTATAATAGCGATTGCATTTAAATTGATTTTGAATGAAACGAAAAAAACCGATATTTGAAATATTTTCTAAACTGTCCTATGGATTCAGAACTGACAGACTACCGCTTTAGTTTTTTTCTTGTAGGCAAGAACTAATCGAGACAATTTTAAGAATAAATGGTTTACGGTTAATGCAAAGTTGAGGTTAGGTAGGCCCCAAGGTTATGACAAGTCAAGATTCAAACTGAAAATCAAACAGTCGCTATAGGAAAACATTACAAATCTAAAATAAGTCTTCATGCATACATTAATTACATTACATACATAATTGGTCGTTATAACCCTTCAGTCAGGATTACGACCTAGCTTCTCACAACACTTATGCTGTGTGTTTTAAATTTATGTAGGAGTGGTGGGACCCACAGTTTAAAGTCGACTCCGAACGACAAATTTTTGAGAAACTTTTCATGGCAATTTTATTTACTGTCGAGAGTTTTTGCTAGAAATCTGCTGAGAGGAAGTCGCCGAAAAAATATTCAAATTTCGTTTTGTAGGAGATGGCTGACCTGGGATTTGACTACAGCGTCTTAACCTTAATATCGTGTCCATTTTTCATTTTAGAACCTTCAGTCAAAGATGACAGCAAGCAAATAAGTGGACAAAAACCTGCACCTATTCAAGGCAAGAACCGGGTGCTATACCTCCTCAGATCCCTAGCTCCTGCAGAAGATTTGTGAGCCAATGTCGGGTCTATTGGAAAGTCATAGAATGGGGCAATGGCCTGTGAGAACCATAATAGTGCTTTGCTGCAATATTCAAAAACAGAAGCCAGTTTGCAGAATTGTGTCGTGAATCCAACAGACTGCTGAGAATACAGCTGAGCCTCCCCTGTAGACTGATCAGTGTATATCCAGTTTTATTTGAAGCAATCGGAATGCTTCTGCTCAGTAACTTATCGACAATCATCGACAGTAATAAATTATCCAAAATTTGCAAATGCAAATCCTTAGCATATCTAGACGAGGGTCTCCTTAGGGGACTTGAGGGCTAGGAAACCCTGATTGAAGGGTTGTAATGGCCACTTACGTACGTACGTACTGAAAGACTTCGAATATATTGACAACATTTTTAAGTTGTAATGAAACTTGTGGAAAATTTACTGTTCATACTCCTTTTTCGCCTTCCCATTCCTAATTGTTATAATCAAGTCAAGTTAATAAATGAATTATTTTTTTTCTTAAATTATTTAATATTTGCCATGGCGGTCAATTGCTAAAACTCTCATGACATTTCTTCTTTATTGCTTTGCGTTTGCTTTCCATTTTAATTAATTTGTTAGAAATATTGTGTAAATGTTTTCTTTTCTTTCTTTCTTTCTTAATTTTCTTTCATTACAAATGTTGTCACGTCTTTGCTCTCTTCTGCTATTCACTGCTCACAGTTGGTTTGGTTTGGTTTGGCTTGGCTTGGCTATTTTTCAAATCTCGAAAGATAAATCTTCATTAAGAGTGTTAAGCCTAGATTTGTTTACTCGTTTTATCTGAATGTCTAAATTTCAAATGAATTTCAACAATTGTTTCCTTTTCTCTGTACCCCCCTCTCCCTTTGCCTTTGGAAATCTCTTTCGAAGAGTTTGCATGAACAAAAAAAAAAAAACGAAGCAATTTAACACAAATGTTGCAATAAACTGCCTAATTAAGCAAATTTAATGGAAATTTAATTACACATTAATTGTGTGTTTTTTTTCTTCTTTATGTTGACCGATAGAAAACAAATTAAATTTTGTTTAAACAATTACTGGGCACATGGAAAAGTTTTGTTTAAACGCGACTCTACTAATGGGCGTAGGAACAACGATTTTGAATTAAAAATTTAAAGCCTTTAACAGAAAATATTGCAGCAATGTGTGTTTTTGGTTTGCATAATCAATTCCATGATAGAGATTTGGCGGCCTAGCACTGCATTCGAGGTTTAAAAAGTAGCAGTTGTAGAGCAACTAAAATTTGGGAGACTGAAGGGCCATTAAGATCGCAAAAGAGGTTGCAGAAAAGTACTGACTATTAAGTCACTGCCATGTCGGCGTTCTCTCTGACTGCCACAGTGTCTCACGGGCAGACATTTCAGGAACCCTTGCCAATCGAATTGGGTATGCCGTCAGACTCCCTTCGCCCACGATGGATGGAATGCGCACCTAGCATCTACTCCAACTTGATCACAATTTCGATCTCGATCACAGTAGTCATGCTTACAGGTCATTGCTTTAAGGGAAGACGCATAAAGACTGCAGCTCCCATCAAACGACTTTTGCCATGCCATCTCTTGCGAGGTCCAGATTTAGGCTATTTTGCTCTACATTCCTCTAATGTCATCCATTGACACACAAGGATATAGCTTCGCTTAGTAAGCTTTTAGACTGGTTTCCAGGATAATGTACAGTCCCTGCGCTAACGAACTTCTTCCATGAGTATGTTGGAAGTTCGGTGGGGTCACAACGAGCCACTATGCGTGTTCAAGGTACCACTTCTACTTAAGCTAACCTAAGTGACCATTGGTTAAAGGCCGTACGTTGAATCTCCATTCCGATTGTCAGATCGAATATTACGTGTTGTAAAGAAATTCCAACACGGGACCTTCATCAGCGAATTGCCGTTTTACTGATGAGCGTATCATAGGAGAAATCCAGCTGCTGGAAACTGTGACCAAACGGTCAATCCCATATTCTGTATGTTCTGTCTACAATACTAGGGACTGCATGGTATCCGAGGGGAAGTTTTTCTCTGGGTGAACAGCGCCATTTGGGAGGTGGTGAACTCCCAGAAGTGTGCCTAGAAACGAGATAATCCTGGTTGACTGGGATCCACTATTCTGTAGGTGATGTGATGCTTGTCCTAATCCTTATATCAGATACTCCTATGAACTCATCGGTAGATGACTTAGGGAGAGAACGCAGGCGCTGGGAAAATATATTGAAACATTGCGTGGCATGGACCTTTGTCTCTTTATCGGTTAGTCCATAATGAGATTGGTGGCAGAGTTTCTTACGTGGTATTGCAATGTTAGATCACTGACAGGAATCTGGTATAGATCTCAAGTAGCAGAGCACCTTCTCTGCAAATATAAAACCAAACTTTGTCAAAAGCCGACATTTAGGATGGCCGGAGATTTATAATAGAGTGTAATGGAGGAAACGTTCTTCCACTGTTTCGCTGTTCTTATACTCTCTGTCCTCTTAGTAATCTCTTTTCCCTTTTTCTTCCTTTTCTTTTTCCAACACTTGGGCGATCGCAATGTGTGCAATGCGCCGGAGAATATCCAGTTAACATACTTACTTAATAGCTCATTACAACCCTTTAGTAAGGATTACAACTTAGGCCATGATCGGCCAGACCTACAGTGTAAAGTCTCCGAACGACAAATTTTTGAGAATCTTTTCATGGCTATTTTATTTACTCTCAGAGTTTTTTTTGCCAGCAGACTGCTGAAGAATTGTTTTCTTCTTATATGTCGTTTTGTTGTTGTTGTTCTGAGCTGGGGTTTGAACCACGGACTTGTGTCTAATAAGCTAGGCTAGCTACTAGACTACGGCGATTTCGAATACCCAGTTTAACTGAGGCATTAGGACATATGTAGGTGTTCCTGAGCTCTGTACCAAGCTCAGCTTAGTCCTTTAGCAATATAATTGCCGATGATATCCTCTCTAGTCCTGGTAGCCATATTGTTATGTAGTTATCGTGAAGTACTTGATTACAGCCAGGCTTTCTAAGCAAATTAAGAGATTTTCATGGAAAGTCTTATCAGCCAACAAGCATTCCGTCGCTTTCAATATGATCATGACTTCCGTTTGCAAAATTAACAAAGTAATTAGGCAATGGATAAGGGATAGGATACTCTTAGAAGAGAGACCGCAGAGCGCCCTTATTGACTTCCTTAATCAGTTGTAATGCCTCTGAACTATGAACTAACAAAGTCTACATACAACATCATTTTTAAAAGCCTATTCCCTTTACTAAATTCGATTTGATTGTCAAAACATTCCGGTTGTTTTTTTTTTGTTTTGCTTTCAAATTGTGTATATCCGTTGCAAGATTTTTTTTGTTCTTGTCCCCCCACCCCCTCACTTTATTTATTTATTTTTACGAGTGTTTTATTATATTTGACAGCTGAAGAAGAGCTGAGAGAGAGCTAGTGAGTGGGTATGCTGATATTGTTTATATTGTTGTTGTTGTTGTTGATGTTGCTGTTGTATTTTTAATCCAATGATCAGATCATCTCGTAGACTAAATAAATTTGTTTGGACTTCATTTTCATTAAGCATGACAGTAATTGATATTTGTAACATCTCTTCTTGGGTTTTTGACCATTTCATTCTCGTTCTCTTTGGCGATGTGTGTTTGTGTGTGTGCCTGTGTGTCTGTCTGTCAGTCATGATAAATGTTTTCGTTATAATTTAAATACTATTTGGCTGTTGAACAATAAAACATTTCAATTGCAATTATTATTATGATATGAAGCATTTTAAAGAGCATCATCATCATCATCATCAGCATGATGATAAATGTGCACGTGTGTATGTGTGTGTGTTTATAGAAATTTGACTTCTTTTCATTTGAATTATTTTCTTTTAATTTGTTGCTTTTGCACAATTGAAATTGGGTTCCTTTAGCTATTTTCAAAACAAATTTCATCAAATTTTTTTCAACATTTCTTGTATCTTTAATTAGCAAAAAAAAAAAAGAAAAAAATTGTGTAAATTGAAAAATCGCAATAAAAATATTGACTAATTTGTTACATTTCGTAAGTACATTACTTTTTTCTTTCAATGATTTCCTACAAACGCTGTGCGTTTTTTTCATTTTTCTTCATTTTTTAAAAACTTAACGAGTAAATCATGATTTTTCGTTTAAAATCCATGGAAAAATTAAATAAAAAAAAACTAAAACAAGAAATTCATAATAATTATTATTGTTTGTAACGCTTGGTTGAACGCTTAACAAATATTGAATTTGTCTAAATCGTCTCTATGGAATGGTTTTCATCATCATCATTAGACAATGGAAGAAAATTTCTTTTTTTTTGTTTTTTTTTTTCAAAACAATTATTGACGCAATTTGATTATGATGTTCCAATTCAAAGCGAATACTGCATATTGTATGTATTGATGGATAGGCGACTTTGTCAGGCATCCATACATACACACATTCATACAAACATAATTGTTCATTACAACCCTTCATTCAGGATTACGACCTAGCTTCTCTCACTCCACTTATGCACACATACATACATACATACATAATTGCTTATTATAACCCTTCAGTCAGGATTACGGCCTAGCTTCTTACACCACTCATGTTGTGTGCCTTAATTTCATACTTGAGTGGCGGGGCATAGAGTTTAACGTCGACTCCGAACGACAGACTTTTTGAGAAACTTTTTCATGGCAGAAGAAATACTTTTTTTTTCATATTTTCATTTTGATGTCTGGCGTGGGGCTCGAACCCGGGCTTTACGTCTAATAAGCGAACACTCTACCTACTAGACTACGGCGACTACAACCACTTATGCTGTGTGTGTTAATTTTATACATGAGCGGCATGACCTATAGTTTAAAGTCGACTCCGAATGACGGGTTTTTGAGAAAATTTTAATGGCAATTTTATTTACTCTCAGGGTTTTCGCCAGAAATCTGCTGAGAGGAAGTTGCCGAAGAAATATTTTTTCAAATTTTCGTTTTATTGTAGATGTCTGACGTGGCGGTTTGACCCGTGGCCTAATGTCTAATAAGCCAATACAGCTACTAGACTATATGTACTTACATAATTGGTCATTACAACCCTTTAGTTAGGATTGCAACCTAGCTTCTCACACCACTTATGTTGTGTGTGTGTGTTATATTATAGAAGATTCTGAACGACAGATTTTTAGAGAAACTTTTCATGACAATTTTTATTTATTCTCAGAATTTTTTTGCAAGGCATTCTAATACGAAAGTGTAATGTTAGAATCCTTATCCCACAGACTACTCTCTGTTCATTTTGAATACATCGGAGGCCTCATTCCCCACAAGAGTAAAATCAAATCTTCTATCAAGAAATTGATAAGAAACCGCATGGCTTTATAGCTTCCCAGATATAGTGCAATTCTTTAAAACTATAGTCCAGGTTGGATTCGAACAACTAACTGCTGGCATACTGCTATCGATCTATCAGTCTGCAGTGAAACATGAGCCTAGTAAAGCCAAGTTGGTTGCATCATAGCCCAATAGATTAATTGCCAATCGTGTTTATTTTTATATCTTGTCGAAATAACACTTCTACCATACAGTTGTATAACACTTGGGCAATTCACACAAGCCCTTGTATCGTTCTATTCCTTGTTGTCTACAACAGTGTATGCTTGTTGTTGATAATTTTCATATAAAAATCCGATACACTTATACACATTTTTTTCCTACATATGGTTTTGGAAATTGTATTCGTTTTGTGCTATCAATTTATGTAAATGCCAGTAATCAAGACGAAGAATAAAAATACAAAATATTTTCTATGTTACTGAAGTCAATAATTATCTTTTCAAAGTTATAATTGTCCGCATAGATAATTAATTAATTTAATTTTTCCGTAATATTTTTCATTTTATTGCTTTTAAAATCAAATTATGAATACTAGTCTTCTTCTTCTTATCGTTTTGAATACGTTTGGAATACGAAATACACAATGCAGCATAGCATTGAGCGTTCACAAACAAAAAGTGTATTCAATACAACATACACAATACAAAGTCGTATGAATTGGCCAACTGTTGTTCGATTTAGCCGACGAACAGTAAGTCTCAGCACTTTTGGATAAAATTAACATACACACAATATGAATGGTGTGAGAGGCTAGTTTGTAATCCTGAATAAAGGGTTGTAATGGCCAATTAAGTAGCCAAGCAAGCCTCATTGATCTTAAAATTTTCTTATAAAAAGACCTAAAGTTTAATAGATTAGTGGCTAGTATGGCAAATTTAACATCCATAGTTTATTAACGATTTTAAACAAAGAAAAAAAAGGTTATTTTTTGTTTTAAGTTTTTGAAGAAATATGCGCTTGTAACACAAATCTGAGAAAGTATTTTTTTCTTTTCATGAATAGGCATATAATTTTAATAATTTTGAAACCAAAATAAATATACGATAGAATTTGAATAACAAAATAATAAATGAATGTATCGAAGAGATACCAAAAAAAAGAAAAAATTTACATTTTTTATTGGACATTTAAATTAAGATTTTTTAGATGGTAGATCATGGCTTAAACAGAGATCTTAAAAAGTAGAAGAGCATAAAAGAGAGCCAAACAATAGAGAAAAACACTTGTGACAAGAGTTGCAGCTATGAGAGTTAAACGTTAAATATGAGTAACTATTGAGAGCAAACGTTTAATTGGTTTGGTATGATGCGGTTTGATTTGGTTGTAATTGGTTGTAATGATTTAAACCAAACTACTAACAGTAATAATAATAATTTATTACAGATTTTCATTGTTAAATAATAAAAAAAGAATGAAAAAGAAAACAAATTTGTGTAAACAAATCAAAATTTTATCATTTCTCTACAAACTCACTAACATGGCCAGGCCATCATTGTAAGCGTTATTATTAGAGAGAGCAATTTCAAACTGCGTTATGAGCGTTTCAAAAAGCATCTACAACTTCTTTTCGTATAAGTTTCAACTACAAACGTTTTACAAGTTTAGTTGGAAATCAAAACTTTAACAAAAAACACTACGTTCGTTTGTTAAGAGTCACGTCGTTGTTAACAAGCAGAAAAGCTAAGTGATTTTTCAAAACAAAGCTTAGTTTTACTATGTATCTCTGAACGGGTCTTATATGCCGGTTTATTTTCTTTACTTTCTTTCGTTTTGTTTTTCTTTCTTAAGGATTACAAATAAAGAAAATCTAACAATATTTCCTTTTGAGGAAAAATAGTTTTGTGTGCGTGTGTGTGTCTGTGTGTTTTAAAAATTAAAATAAAAATTAATTTTCTTGCTTTTCTTTTAATCAAACGGGAAAATAGTGGCGCCACCAACAAAAAAAATAATAATTGCAGAATTAGTGAAAAAATAAAAACAAAAACAGAAAAAGTGGAAAATTGTTAAATTTTTTTTTTCTTTTTGAGAGGAAAATCGTTCAAATGTTCAAGTCTTGCTTTTCAAAGTGAATTGAAAACTCAATCCATCAACCATCAAGTAAAATATGAAAAATTCAAAATTCAAATAAAAAAAGAAAAGAAAATTCATAAGCCCGCTTTATGCTATTTTTACAACACAATAACAACAACTATTAAAGTGTAATTAAAAAAAAAATAATATTTGAAAAGCAAAAAAGACACCAAAAATTTGTTCAACCATCACTCACTCCCATATACTTGTAATATTTAAACATTCCAAGCAGACAAAATATCAATAAAGGTAAGATAAGTTTGAAATACTTTTAAAAAATAATACAGTGAATATCAAAAGAAATCGTACACTATGGATAAAATTCTAACAATCACCAAATTCAGTTTTTACTACTTAAGGAGAGTGGACGAAAAAATTTGACAATATTTTGAAATTTTTTTTTAATGTTAAAATCATAAGTCGCCGTGTTCTAGCAGGTAGTATGTTGGCTTATTAAACTTAAGGCCTCGGCTCAAACCCCAGATCAGACATTAAAACGAAAATATGAAAAAATATTTCTTCGGTGACTTCCTTTCAGCAGATTTCTGGCAAAAATTCTGAGTTTATAAATAAAATTGCCATGAAAAGTTTCTCAAAAATCTGTCGTTCGGAATCGACTTTAAACTGCAGGTCCCGCCACTCATGTGTAAAATTAACACACACAGCAACAGTGATATGAGAAGCAAGGTCGTAATCCTGACTAAAGGATTGTAATAACCAATTCTGTATGTAAATAACTCTAATTATGAATGTACATATATATTTATTAATGTAAAGTTTCTTTTGACGCTCACTGTATGTGACACTCCTTATAATCCAATATGATAATTTTTTTAATTTTTAAAAAAGTGTTGAACAGCTTAAGACCCCACATTAGAAATGAACAGATCAGAATCTTTAAAGAGAATCAAGCTCCGAACTTCTGTGCTATGAAACTATCATGTCCTGTGTAGTATATCAAGGCTTGCAATTAAAGTTTATTGAATAAAAATTACATTTCGAGTGCATTAAAATCCGACAATTAATTCGTGCTAAGTGAAATTCATCATTAGAATCGTTTTAGTCAGGTTGACAATCTAGCTTCTCACACCACCCCTGTTGTGTGTGTTAATTGAATAAAAAATGTATTACGAGTGCATTACCGTTCAATAATTAATGCGAAATGAAATTATTCACTAGAACTCTTTAAGTCAGTATTACAAACTAGCTTCTCACACCACCCATATTGTGTGTGATAATTTCACTAAAATTTTTGAGAAACTTTTCTCGTCATTCAGAGAATAATTGACTCTGAGCTTTTAGAAGAAGACATATTTTTCTTCAAATTTCGTTAATGTTCAGATCACAGTTTTTACACTTTTCATGAGATACAATAATTAACATTCCTATTGAACTGTAGATGCCATGCCATTAGTCTGTTGTTCTTTGCAGTTTGATATCATGCCCTGTTACAGCTGTAAAGAGTTTTTGAAACGACCAATCTACCATAATCTGCTATACAACAACATTCAAACACCAAATGCCATTATAAATCACACACTTTTTAAATACACCAGTTAGGCATAAGTGTTGCTTAATTTTATGTTTTTGTTGTTGTTGCTTTCAAACAGGATATCTAAGTATGTGGTAATTGGGTCATACCACTTTTAGTATGAACAACTTTGTGGTCTGTTGTATGCAACAGGAGAGTTTGTGAAAAAAATGAAAGAAGTGGCATGTTATCACCTAAAATAAGGTTTCAAATCAATTTGTATAATTTGCCAGCCGTTTGATAAAAAACTACACTGTGCAACAATATGTTGGAATGCAATAAAAATATTGTAAAACATAAGTCATCTCACAATTAGCCGGCCTGGTATACAGACGGTTCCAATGGTTAAAAGATAATTTGATTTTTGAGAAACTTTCCATGGTAATTTTATTTACTCTCAGAGTTTTTGCCAGAATTCTGTTGAGAGGTAGTCGCCAAAGAAATATTTTTTTCTATTTCGTTTTGTTGGAGATGTCTACCAATCAGAAACATTGTTCTGGCGTTAAATGATTCATAATGATTTGCCAAAAATTGCTTGCAGAAATGTCAGAATTTCTCCAACCATAGTTATCGATAGTCCTTAAGCAGTTAAAAAAATCGCACTATATTTCAAATAACAAAAAAAAAATGCTAGTTATTGAGGGTGCCCGAGTTAATTTTATAATGTTTTCGGTTTTTAGGTTAAGAAAACAAAAAATCGATAAATCGGTTTTTAAAAAACCTTTTTGGAATGTTAAAAAAAATTGAATTAAAAAAATATTTGATATACGACGTTTCCTTTATCAATATTTATATTGTTTAGAAACTGGTTCACAAAAAAAAAAAATAGTTATCGATAGTTCTTAAGCAGTTAAAAAAACCGCATTATATTTTAAATTTTAAATTATTGAGGATGCCCGCGTTAATTTTATGATATTTTCGATTTTTAGGTTAAGAAAACAAAAAAGGCGATAAATCGATAAATCGGTTTTAAAAAGTTTTTTTTGGAATGTTAAAAAAATTTTAATTAAAAAAATATTTGATTTACATTTTATATCGTTTAGTAACTGGTTCACAAAGAAAACAAAATTGACTTGAATTGAAAATTCCAACAAGCTTTTTGGTTTCTGTTTTACTAAAGTGGGCTACTAAAACGAGGTAAAAACAAAAAAGTGTGGCTTGTTGTTTTTGTGGTAATAAAATCAAATATCATATCAAATATTTATTTGAAAATGCTTCGATTTTTTGATTCTCGACAATTTATCGTGTTTATTTAATTCGTTTGTTTTTATGTAAACCAGTCAGTAAATATACAATATTATTGAATTTAATTTAAATAAATAAGAAACAACAAGTCCCTTAAGACAATATAAAGAGGCACTATTTAAATATTGGCTGTCCATTTTGGTAACAGGCAGTCGTCACTTCACTTTTTCATATTTTAGCGTCTGGCATGTTAGCAGCATATAAAATATGCAAATTACTTTATTTTATGCTTTTTTTTTAATAATTTTTTTGTTTGCTTTTATACATTCTTTTTTTTTGCATTTTAATGTACATCTTGTGTGTTTTTTGTTTGTAACTTCAAGCCTGCTTAAAACAAATATTAGATTGAGTTGAAGAGTGTGGCTTTTTTAAGTAAATATTGTTCACATAAAAACAAAAAAAAAAAAACATACAATATTAGCCAAAGGCATATCTTTCCAAGTATGGTATGGAAAAATCAGTAAAGAATTGTATTTAAATTTGAAGAATTTATACATAAATTTGATGTATGCATGGTTCAATTCTAATGAGTTAGTAATGAGTATGCCAAACAACAACAAAAAGTTGTAAACATACAAAATCTCCAAAATCGAATAACGAAAATAATAAGGAAGTAATTTGGGTATTTGAATTAAAAATTTAAATTTTCATTTCAAAATAATTTTTCTAAGAAATTCTCCCTTTTTTCCCCAAGATAGTAAAATTCACCAGAAATTTAGAAAGAACTTTTGCACACTTTTCTCACACACTTTCTTAAGTACATCATTGGCATTGCAGAAGTCGTAAATGCAAAGCATTTCAAGCACATTGCTTAGCTGAAAGTATTGCACTACATTGAGCCTAAGTTCTTGCCGCAAGTTTAAGTATAAACCACAGTCAATAGAAGGAAATAAGCTTCATGTCGTCACAACTTAGTTAGTTAGGGTGAAAGCCGCCAGACTTTCGTCAATCCTTTGTTATACGAATCCTGCTGACAAAAGCTGATCCAAAAACTCCGTTTTTATCAAGTTTCAATGCTATCTGAACATATACAATGTGGAATATTATTTATGCTTCATGATTATGATTATGAAAAGACTTATGATATACTGTCCGACCTGATAAAGTAATGAATATCTTAGGATTCCTTAGAGTAGATGGAAACATAATTCATGTGTGCGAAATAATACAAAAGTAATTTTAACAGACACTGTTAAGTTAACATAATTGATTAAATATCACAAAAATAGTGACAAATTTTAGAAAAAATTAAAGGAAAACGTTTAGGTTTTATGACCTAGTGAGCTGAATAGCTATTTCATCAAGGATTCCAAAACAGTTTTCGATAAGGTTGGGTAACCCTTGGGACCGAAGATATAGCCGACGAAGCTAATTGTTTTCTTCTAATGAGATTTAAAAACCATGTCATCTACCAAAAAATGCAAGTCATCGACCCAAAAAATGCATGTTATCAACCAAAAACGTGCACGTCATCGACCCAAATAATACAAGTGATGGACCAAAAACATACAAGTCATCTACCTTAAAATGCAATTAATCGCCTTAAAAAATGCAAGTTATCAATCAAAAAATGCAAGTCATCAACCAAAAAAAATGCATGTCATCAACCAAAAAAATGCATGCCATCGACCAAAAAATGCAAATGTCCAAAAAATGCAAGTCATCTGCCAGAGCAATGCTACGACATTTTATTGGTTATATTACATGTAAATACACATTAACTCAATGAGAATTATTAAAATTTTTAAGTTCATTTCCCAACAATTTAATTTTACTCTGTCTTTTTGTTGCTCATTTGAAGAAAGCAGTTAGCTTCGACGCCTATATCTTCGGTTCCAAGTAAAGCGCGACCCTGAGGAAAACTGTTTTGGAATTCTTGATACCATGTCTATCCAGCCCACTAGGTTCACATCCTTTACAAGTCTATTTTTATACGATTTTGACCGATTTATATAGAGCACTTTGTTTTTTTTTCAATTTGTTAAACGGTTAGCTTCGTCGCCTATATCTCTGCTCCAAATTAACGCCCGACCGTAAGGAAACTTATTTTGGAATCCTCGATAGTATGGCTATCCAGTCCACTGAGTCAATTTCTCCCACAAGTCCATTTTTTAACCAATTTTGCCCGATTTATACAGAGCACTTGTTTTTGCTTATTTGAAGAAACCAAAGTTTTACGAAAGTCACGAAAACTGTTTTGGAATCCTTGATCCAATAGCTACATGATGGAAGCACATATACAACCACTTATGCTGTTTGTGTTAATTTTAAAAATGAGTAGCGGGACCTACAGCAAAGAAGAAGAAGATTGGGGAGAAATTGTAGGGAAGCCCTATGTACATTAGATAGTCTGACAGCAGTACTTAATGGTCTTAAATGAGAGTAGACAAAGCACTCTGTGTTTTTGCCAAGTCAAATAATTTTTTAGCGTTTTAGTTGGATGGTAGTGATAGGCTGCGTCGGAATAACATATGACTTACGACATAAATGTCTTGTGAAGCAAGAAATTATTTTCGCCCCAAACAGTCATAAATTGCTTATAGTTTTGTTTTGATTTTTTTTTATTATTTTAGGGCCACATAAAGAATAAATATGAGTCAATAATAATATGATATATTGAAGGTCCAATAAAAGTTATGTAAAATGAATGAATGAATGAAACAGACCATAAAAAAGAAAAAGTGAAAATGTAAACAATAATTGGAAAAAAAAAATAAAGAATATTTTAATATTTACGCGTTTGGTTAATGCAAAAAAAAGCGAATTGGAAGGAGAATAAAAAGAATATAAAAATATAAAAAATAAATATATTTTCCCTTGACTATGTCCTTGATAAAAGGAAATAAAAGCAAACAAAAATTTTATTTTGTTTTATTGGTTTTTGTTAAAGGCATTCCAATGCGAAAAAAAAGGTGAAGACAACACACGTTAGTTTTACAAGGCAATTAATTGTTTATTGTTAAGGTTTATTAACACTGAATTTATTTTTAATGTCTATTTATAAAAACAAAACAAAAAACTTTTTGTAAAAAAAAACCCAAAAAATCTCACATGTGGCATTAAATGTCAGTGAGTTTCATTGTGCTCCTTGGTGGCTCTTACATATCAGGCAAGTCACATTAAATATTTTTTGATTAGAAAGTCTACAAAATTTTGTTTTTTTTTAGTTAAGAAGGAAGAGCCCGAGGCTAAGCAATTGCTCATTTCTCTTATTGTTTTCATTTTTTATAGAAATTTCTCAGTAACATGCACAGACATTTTGCCAGAGAATGTGTAACCACCGAATGTGGCTTCTTTGAAAGGGATTCTTAAATCGCTTGGAACCGACATATAAATATTAAAATTCTTTAGTTAAAAACAAAATAATTTTTGCTTTTAAAATAATAATTTTAATAACAAACAGTATAATAATCACAGCATAAGAAAAGCAGGGGTTCTCAAACGTTCAGAACATACACAATATTCCTCCAGCTTCTTTTTTTTTCTTTTCTTTATTGCAACCTACAGTTAGGCAAAATAATGGGTTACTTAGGCAGGTGCTAGGATAGTAGAATTGCCGTCTGGTGTTTGTATTCGTAGCTTCAAAATGTCACTAGCTATGTAGTTACCAGGGTCCAGGGATCCTTAAGCGAATCTTATATGACGCCAAACTATCGCAAGAATCTATCAAGAGAGTCGCAGCATATATCAATTAGTTCAGACCTCAAGGTTGTATCCGAAAGAAATCTGATGGCCATCTGGCTGTCAAAGAGCTTAGATTCTTTACGCTGGTCCAATTCTGTAACGTAATTTACGGTAATTAACTCGACCTAGAGACTCAACTCACTTTGTTTTGCCCTCATTTACTGACAAACCCATCTTAGTAGACTCCCGTTCAATAGCACTAAAGGCTGCAGTAACATCTCGCTTGGTACGCCCTATGATGTCAATGTCATCAGCGTACGCAAGCAACTGGACACTTTTTTGAAAAATGGTGCCATTGCGATGCACTCCCGCCTTTCGCAGAACACTCGCCACAGTAGTCAAGAAATCGCCGAGATATCCGAAGGTTCAGCCCTTGAGCTACCATATTCTCAAGCTACGGCTAGGTAGGGAAATTAAAGTTTTCCGCTATTGGGTTTTGCGTTGAGCAAGCTGGCGAACTTAAAAGGAGGGAGTTTTTATGCAGCTGATGAGATAGAAACCTTATGCGTAGTTGGGAGGAGTTAGGAGACGAATGTTTATTGAAAGGGCGGAGAAAGAGTGCCAATACTGTTCTCAAAAAAAGAGGGTTTGAGTCAATCGAAACTTTTGTTGGGAAATTAAAAACTAAGAGAAGATCTTAGTCATGCATCAGACTCTCCAGAAATAACTTGTGGCTGGTAACCGTTGTTTTGTCCCAATATGGCGATACTGTGACGATGAGACTGCGACATTGGAATACACTTTTGGGACCTGTTGGATAGGACCTAGGATGGATATAAAGTGCTAGGCATGCAATTGTCAATGAGAGAGCTCGTGAGGCCTGATATCTCAAAAAAAACAAAATATTTCTTACGAGAACTTTCTCTCAGCAGTCTTCCAACTTAGAGAGAGTAAATAATTGCCTTTAAAAAAGCTGTCGCTTTGAACCGACATTAATAATGTAGTTTCCGCTACTAATGAATAAATTAGTACACATGATATGGATGGTATTGGAAACTAGGTTGTAATCCCGACTAAAGAGAGAATTTATAAGCATAGTTGGCAGTCCACTAGAGTTAACAAAAAAATTTAGTGGAGCCTGTAGTAAAAAAAATTTAGAAACCAGATCGTAATCTCAACTAAAGACATAAGTTGTAGGGATAGTTCGCATAATTGGCAGTCCATCAGGCCTAATAAAAAAGTTTAGTGGAGTCTTGAACCAACCAATTTACACTTTGAGAGAGTGATCGAGGCATATGGATGAATTTATGTTTCTCAGTTACATATATCCTCACTGAGTTTATGGATGTTTAAAATGCACTGTGGCGTATGATAAATAAATATCACTTATACGTACATATGTACATATATGGAGTCAGACTATATTTTCACTTATTCTGTCATTCTATTTACATGTATATATAGGAATTCTAATAAAACTTTATATATTCTACATATATGAATGAAACCCCCTAAATATGTTTTGTACAAAGCCAAAAACAATTGGGAATCCCTGACCAACCGAAAATTATGGATAAAATTTGTATTTTTTTTTGATCATACAAAAAATATATAAAAAAAATATAAAGAGAAAATGTTCAAAATACATTATGAAATGTGTGTGTATGTGTGTGTAAGGCATTGAAAGAGAGTGATAGTGACGGGGTTTAAGGTCAAGGACAACAAGAAAAAACATTAAAAGTAACAGAATAGAACTTTTTTTCTGTGTTTTCTTTGAAACTTAATGAAACAATATAGACGACGGACGAATGAGAAAACAAATAAACATTCATTTATTCTCCTACATTTCTACCATTGCTTCCAATTCATTTTGTATTTATCTTCCAAGGGAAAGGAAGTCTATCGAAGGATGTGCTCAATTTAACTTGAAAAGGAATTACAAAGGCTGGAGTATAGTAATATTATATACGGTATGGGGATCATCTCCAGAATCCTAAGTGTTATGGAAATTTATGATAATAAGGCTGCGGCAGATAGGGCCAGAAATTTTCTGTGGAGTGAAAAGTAATGTTTAGAAGGTTATGCTCGAGGAAAGAGAAGACAAAGAGAGGTGGAGACGAAATGAGTCTCCAGAATATTCAAATAGATTGGAGCCATACACCATACTATCCAGAAATAGTGGCAACACTTGTTTGGAATAGGAATCGCCTCTCAATATTTAGATTATGTAATAAGGGAGAATGCATCATCGGAACACGTACATGAGATACGACTGGCACAAATGTAACGGGTTTGCTTATACGCTTCTAAAGCCCTAAGAGCGAATCTAATAGGCTTTCAAAAGTGAAGTATAATCAACTACTGGTGAAACACCATTATAAAGTAAACTGGAAAATACTATAAAGAACTAAAATTCGTGGTTCCATGTAAATAGCCTGTGTTACTGATGAGACGCGGCTTTAATAAACAAATATTACGAGTGGGTTCAAGAATTTTTTTTGGGTCTTTTAGAATTTAATTTCTGTCAATAGGCAACTGCCAATTGATCCTTGTCAAAATTATATCGACCTATGTCGCTTACTAATACACTACAAGCCGCTCATCCTCCCCGTGCTTCTTTATGGCGCAGAGGCATGGACCCTATTAAGCACTGATGCAGTAGCCTTGAGAGTATTCGAGAGAAAAGTACTACGTAAGATCTTCGGTCCAGTACGAGTTGGCGATGATTTCCTCATCCGATCCAACAGTGAGCTGTATGAGCTTCTCAAAGCCATAGACGCTGTGCAGCGTATTAATATCCAGCGGCTGTGCTGGCTCGGCCATGTCGTTCGAATGGAGAAGGATGCTCCGGCGAGACGGGTATTTGATGCGGGAATCTGCGGAAGTCGGCGAAGAGGACGACCTTGTATCCGTTGGAAGGACCAAATCGAGGAAGCCCTGTCATCGATTGGTGTGACCAACTGGCGTAGGCGCGCAAGAAGCAGAGCCGCCTGGAAGGATGTGTTGCGGCAGGCCGAAATCCGTAAATTGGGTTGTTATGACCAATTAAGTAACCAAGTAATTGCTGAATGCAGCAGTGAATAGAGAAGGTTAGGTTGTCGCCGTAGTCTAGTAGGTAGTGTGCTTGCTTATTAGACGTAAGGCCACGGTTCAGGTCAGAATATAAAAAAATATTTCTTCGGCACATTTCTCTCAACAAATTTCAGGAAAAAACTCTGAGAGTAAATAAACCTGCCATGAAAAAGTTTCTCAAAATCTGTCGTTCGGAGTTGACGGGTAGGTCCCGCCACTCAAGTATAAAATTAAGGCACACAACATGAGTGGCGCGTGAAGCTAGGTCGTAATCCTGCCTGAAGATGTCAGTTATATAAGTTACATATATGTATATGAAAGGAAAGTAGTCGCCGTAGTCTAGTAGGTAGTGTGTGCGCTTATTAAACGTAAAGCCCGGGTTCGAGCTCCAGGCCAGACATCAACACGAAATATGAAAAAAAAAATTTTTCTCCGGCGACTTCCTCTTCTGGCAAAAACTCTGAGAGTAAATAAAATTGCCATGAAAAGTTTCTCAAAATCTGTCGTTCGGAGTCGACGTTAAACTGTAGGTCTCGCCACTCAAGTATAAAATTAACACACACAACATGAGTGGTGTTGAGAAGCTAGGTCGTTATCCCGACTGAAGGGTTGTCATGTGATGATGATGATTATGTGTGTATGTATGTATATATGAAAGGAATCAATTCTTAGTCTAATTCATCAATGACCAACTAAATGACGCAGTTTGTCCTAATTTTGACTAACAGATGCCGGTCGATAGGAGCAGTGACATTTGCCACTTCTTTTTCGGTGATGTCACACACATTTTCAGCGTGTTAAATAGCAGCCTTTAAACAAACGAACATTTTCTGTTGTACAATATAGTCTAAGTACGTGCAGATAACACAGCAAAACATTGAGTAGAGAGAGTAAGTACACAGAGCGAAAACTGCCTAATAAAATCAAGAAGATTTTCTCTACGAAACGTTTTTGGAGTGAGGGGTATTACAGCAGAAAGAAACGAAGATTTTTTCGTAGAGATTTCTTATTATTTTTATGTGATAAATCTTTTTAATTTTTTCAAAAAGTAAATCACATACATTTAAGAAGAAAACTTGTTATTTACCATTTTTTTACTCAAATTCCGTCACTTTTGCCACAAAAAATACAATCCATAGAGAAAAACTTATTGATTCTATTGTGTTTTCTTCTAAATTGTATAAAACAAGAATTTCTTATTAATTTCATTGGGCTACCGAATCAATTTTTTCAAAAAGGTTTTTCTTATAGATTTCATTAGGCTACTTAATAATTTTTTTTAAGGAGTATGCCTTATTGATTTCATTAGGTTTCTATTTGATCATGTGTAAATTATCTTATTAATGTTTTAATAAGTGGCAAGTAAAGAAGTGGAAAAAATAATAAAAATATTTCTTCTTAAAAGAACAAAGGAACAAAGTAAACAAAGTTCAAATAAAAATATTGAATTGTTTTAATTTCAACAAAAAAAGTGTTATAAAAGCCGGGAGGAAAGTTATTTTCTCGTTGGACTAATGTTGAAAAAAAAATTGATGATTATCCTGTCACTGCGGACGAATCTTTTAAAGATTTGCATAATGGTAGAACTCCTTAAATTCATATATGTACATCTTTATAATCCTCTATCTTTCTCTTTCAAAGATAAATATTTCGAGCAAAAGTGCTGGTTGCAGCACAATTGCAGTTCATGGGAACAGGTGCTTCCTTTCTGGAGGGAAACAAAGAAAAATATAATTGATGAGATACAAAATGCCAAATCTTTGACG
The DNA here is from genome assembly GCA_930367235.1 of Sarcophaga rosellei. Classification (NCBI taxonomy): domain Eukaryota; kingdom Metazoa; phylum Arthropoda; class Insecta; order Diptera; family Sarcophagidae; genus Sarcophaga; species Sarcophaga rosellei. The sequence goes on from OV884021.1 coordinate 77,696,255, forward strand.
AATATTTTTCAAGAGTGGACACGATATAATGATTTCTTAGGTTAAGTGAAAAGCAAAATCAATAAGTATTATTTGAAAAAATAAAGGGATAGTTTTATAAAATTAAGAAGAAAATCTTTTTGAAAAAAACAAAAAGAGGGCCTAATAAAATCAAGAAGAAAATCCTTTTGAAAAAAAAAAACAAAAAGAAAGCTTAATAAAATTAAGGAGAAAACCTTTTTAAAAAAATCAAGAAGACTATCTAGTAAAATCCCTAAGTTTTCTTCTTGATTTTTTCAAAAAGCTTTTCCTTATAAAAATAATAAGAATCTCTTCTTGAAAAAAAACCATAGAGAAATCTTATAAACTTTGTTCTAATTTACTATGTATTTATTAGGTTCAGTTTTCTCCGTGTAGAAAGGCGGTGATGTTATTGTTAATTTAGGCAAAAATAAAATAACGGTATAATTTTATGATTTTGGCCATGAAAATCTATTGAAATATTGTTGGCTAAAACGCAATGAATATATTAACAAATAAAAAAATAAGTAGGGAAAGTATCTCTCTAAGCCTAATTTGATGTAAAGAAAATAAGAAAAATTATGCAAACAATCCAGTCAGAGGAGCGAAAAAAAGATTTTGCAAAATTTAAAAAAATAACCTTAACGTTGTAAATTTAAAACAAAATTATTAATTTTTTCCATTTTTTTTTTGTAATTTCAGAAATCCATACACATCCCCATCAATTTAATCGAGATGTCAAATTTAAGTAAAACAACGGCTTCATTAGTGAAACGCACCTCATTCTCAGCAGCGGTAACACCATCAATTATTCCCCATCATCTAACGCCACAAGCTGATCAACAACATCAGCAGCAGCAACAGGAAGTGAATCAAAGCAGAGTCAAACAAAATCACAGGTAAGATGAATTACTGGCTTGTGGTATGAAATTATTTTAAAAGAAAACTAAACTAAAACCATAATAGACAGGCAATTAATTGTTTTTTTTTTCAAAAAGGCCTACTTTTCAGGTTATTAACGGCTTCCGTTAATAAGATAATTCAATAAAAAAAAAATCATACTTTCACGTTTGAAGGATTTTAGCTCTTGCGGCATTAGACTTTAATCCGCACAGCCTTTCGTATGCATGAGAAGGGTGGTTAAGTATTTGAGGAATAATTTAAATCCAAAAATTTCATGGAGGAATAATACAAAGAGCGCCACCATGGCACTTTAAACCACTTAGAAGGTAGTTGGCTAGATTTGGCGACATAAGCCTGCCATACATAATTGGCCATTACAACTCTACAGTCAGAATTACGGCCTAGCTTCTCACACCATTCATGTTGTGTGCCTTAATTTTACACTTGAGTGGCGGGACCTACAGTTTAACGAACGACAGATTTTGAGAAACTTTTTCATGGCAGGTTTATTTACTCTCAGAGTTTCTGCCAGAAATCTTGCTTGCTCTCTACTTAACATGATTACAGTATTACCGTGATTTATTTCTCTTTTTGTTCTATTTCTTTTCATATCTGTGCGTATGGGTGTGTGTTCCTGTTTGAAATCTTAATACCACATTGTCAGCAATTTCAAATCAAATAATGCTGATATACGTTCCTATGATGAAGTACCTGGACCCAGGGGTATGCCATTTATTGGTAACTCATGGCGTTTTGCACCGGTTATTGGTAAGTGTTTATAAAATTTATTACACCTATGCCATGCCATCCTTTTTACCATTTATTCACTATTCATATACATACTATAGTCACTGTTTCGTGTCAGGGATGGATATAATGATGAATGCTTAAACAAGTTGAAAATATTTCCATAACACGACACGACCGGCAATAAATAAAATGAAAAAAGAACACGCCGCCAAATAAATAAGAGCAAAAAATAATTCAAATTCAAATTGTAATTTGTAACGCATTTGTTTAAATAAAAACCAACAATAATTTTAGTTTTTTTGTTTTTGTTTTTTGAGTACAAATTAGAAAAAATTTTCATGAAATTATTTTGCAAAAGAATTATAAGCGGTTGGTTGGTTGGTTGCTTTATAAAATTATTGACGATGATGACACAATTTCGTTTAGCCGAAAATAAGTGGAGCATAAAGTGACTATTTCATGACTTCGTGACAATATTGAACAATCAAATTGTAATCAATTGACGTACGTATGTATGTGAGTAAACAAATTGCATCATAATGAAAAATATAACGTAACGTTTCAGTGATGCAAAGTGAGTGCAAGAAATAATTTGAGCAAATTATTCAAACATTTTTCGTAAGCGTTAGGAAGATGCCCATTGTAAGTGCCATTCACAATGATCGTCAACAATTTTTTAAAATCCTTAAGTATGGTTTGAAACTCGTTGGAGGCATCATTTCGAAGTCGGCGTGTATAGCTTTTTTGATAAAATTACCGTATCATTGCTGAGAAAAACTTTACATTACCATTCTGACAGCACAGCCTTGCATGGGTTTTGCAAATAAGATGGCTTCAGCTGTTTCCGAAGGCATTTTGCGCGCTGAACACGAATCTGAAAACTTTCCATCACGTCAGGATTTCGAGAAAAAGCGTTTTTGGCCATTTTTGAAAAATTGTAGAGCTAAACACTGACGTGCTAGAACCATCGCTATTGTCAGAAATTGACAATTGATCTTTGCTCTTTAAAATGAGCCCAAAGCTAAATTGTTTGCATGCACCCTTAAAGTAGGGGGTGGGTTTATAACAAGGGGTCCTTAAAAATTAATCAGATTTACTTGAAAATTGTTACTCAGGGGGTTTTTGGGGTCGCTGATTACAGAAATTCATTCAGATTTAAAAAATTCAAAAATGGCGGATCCAATATGGCGGTCGAGGTTTATAAAAATTAATCAGATTTACTTGAAAATTATTACTCAGGGGTTTTTGTGGTCGCTCATTACAGATCTCAGAAGTCGCCGTGGTCTAGTAGGTAGTGTGTTGGCTTATTAGACGAAAGGCCCGAGTTCGAATCCCAGGCCAGACATCAAAAACAAAATACAAAAAGTATTTCTTCGGCGACTTCCTCTCAGCAGATTTCTGGCAAAAACTCTGAGAGTAAAAATTGCCATGAAAAGCTTCTCAAAAAATCTGTCGTTCGGAGTCGACTTTAAACTGTAGGTCCCGCCACTCATCTATAAAATTAACGCACACAACATGAGTGGTGTTGAGAAGCTAGGCCGTAATCCTGACTGAAGGGTTGTAATGGCCAATTATGTATGTATGTATGCATTACAGATCTTCATTCAGATTAAAAAAAATTCAAAATGGCGAATCCAATATGGCGGTCGAGGTTTATAAAAAAAGTTAATCAGATTTACTTGAAAACATTTGAATTTTTTAAATCTGAATTAAACTAGATTCGTGTTCAGCGCGCAAAATGCCTTCGGAAATACCTGGAGCCATCTTATGTGCACAAAAAAAGTCCAAATTTGCAGGGCTGTGTAGTCGTCAATGGTTGTCAGCACAACGAGTTCTAACCTCTAGGATGGCCGGCCTGCAACTGACACGAGTTTCTCAAAAAGATGAAAAAGCGATACAGTTTTCACATCATATGGATACTGGAACAGCGTGATAATCCGGGCTCTGCAGAATGGCCAAAATTGGCTAGAAATCACACAGCCATCGAAATTTCTATTGACTTCTCTGCATTAGAAACCCCAACGAGAAGCTGTAAACAACCTAGCTTCTCACACCACTACCACTTATGTTGTGTGTGTTAATTTTATACATGAGTGTCGGCAACTACAGTTTAAAATCGATACCGAACGACAGATTTTTTTTTTGAGAAATTTTTTCATGGCAATTTTATTTACGCTCTTATATATCTGACCTGGGGTTTGAACCCTGACCTCATGTTTAATAAGCCAACACACTAACTACTAGACTACGGCGACTTGGACTTCGAATTGATAATACAGTAATAGATTACGTCCATACCATATGTCTCATGGTTGGCTTCGCATATGTGTAGGTCGCGGAAGTTTGGCCAAACTTCCAAAGACTACGCTAATCGAGTTGGTGGAAGTCATTACATTTTGTATAGTTATGTAGTCGCCGTAGTCTAGTAGGTAGTGTGTTCGCTTATTAGACATAAAAGCCCGGGTTCGAGCCCCAGGCGAGATATTAAAACGAAATATGAAAAAAAATATTTCTTCGGCGACTGCCTCTCAGCAGATTTCTGACAAAAACTCTGAGAGTAAAATAAACCTGCCATGAAAAAGTTTCTCAAAAAATCTGTCGTTCGGAGTCGACGTTAAACTGCAGGTCCCGCAACTCAAGTATTAAATTAAGGCACACAACATGAGTGGTGTGAGAGGCTAGGCCGTAATCCTGACTGAAGGGTTGTGTATTGTTATGCGAGTCTCATTAATATAAGCCATATGGCCAATGATTTTTGCAGGAACTGCAGAGATGAGGAAAATGAGGCTACATACTCAGCGTTATATTATAGGGGAATAATCAGGCTTCTACTATGTCAAGAATAACCATCAAAAATAGCTTTATCAAAAGCTCCAAATGTTTGCAAATCTAGGCGGAATGAAAGGCAGTGGCATCACAATGGGCATTACGTGGCCAAAGTTGATTTATTCAGACAGATTGGTTGGCGGTCACTTCTACAAACCTATCTGAGGTTTGAATTTGGATGACTACAGCAAATTCATATGCTAGTGTCTTCCAAAACAGGGAATCATGTAGTTTTAACCTTTAACCTTTGAAAGTTTGAACATCTTGTATCGCTAAGTAAATTTGTATTTCTTTTCATTTTAGGCCATTACAAAATCAGTGAATTGGATAAGGTAATGAAGGAGTTACATGTACACTATGGTAAAATAGCCAAAGTTGGAGGATTAATTGGTCATCCGGATTTACTTTTTGTATTCGATGGCGATGAAATACGAAATATTTTTAAAAAAGAAGAAACCATGCCACACAGGTAAGTAACAGTTTTTAAATCGTTTAAAGAAATAAATTCTTTGAAGTACAGTGAGCGCCATAAGTGAGTCAACAACACCCACTATAATTTTAAATTTTTTATTATGTTCTTAAGTATATAAAAAAAGTTCCTTTATCATGAATTGTTGTTTTTGTTTTAACATTTTATAAATAAATAGATAAACGTTTTTATTTTTCGGAAATTTATTCGACTATTCTCATTTACTTTTCTCGCTATTCTAAAAAAATGAATTATTTTAGTGGTGTTTACACACTTTTGACGCTCACTGTATATATATAATGGCCAGGGGGAAACGTTATTATCTGTAACTGTTACTTACGAAATCATTTGCTTTAAACTTTTATGGGGGGAAGACAACAATTAGTATGTGAATGTGAAAGAGAAAAACTCAATTCAATTATAAAGAATCCTTTTTATCATTTTAAAGGGTAAAACGAATTCATTGTCAAAGTAAAAGTTGAAGGAAAAATTGAAGGAAACAAGGTGTTTAGGGACATAGACACAGACAACCAGCATTTTATTGCTGTTTCATGGCTGTCTTTATCTCACTCTCTCTCTCTCTCTCTCTCTTATTTAACAGTCCTGTGTTAGTGTCAATGAATAGCATTTTAAATGCAATTGGATTTTATAGTGTATGGATGGATGGATGGATGACTGGATGGATTATCAATTTCAAACCTACACACCCACATATGTAACACATACATGCAAGTACATACATCCATGCACATAAATTCAATATTTACCTTAAGCCATTTGTAAAATATGTAAATAATGTATAAATGTATATCATGTGTACTTACATACATCTTGACATGTGTATGTATATACAGTGTATCACTAAAGTGAGTATGCAGCATGAAAATAATTAAATATCCCAATTTTTTTTTCCAAAAATATGCAGAAAAATATATTCTTTTTACACTTGCAATAATATATAATAATGCCTTACACAAAAACACAAACATACCTCAAAATAATTATCCCTTTATCACATCTCGTTATCATTTCTTAAAAAATAGAAAAAATCACATCACAAAAGTAAGTATGCACTTTTTAAAGTTTTGAGCTGCACTTAAACTAAACGCATTTTAATCGCGGAAAAATTGAATAACTGTTATTATAAATAAATATAAATAGATAAATAAATATAAAAAGATTAAATAAATAGATTAAATACCGAAATTTTTTCTTAACTTTTATTATGGCCCCTCATGGAAAAGAACTTTCACAAGATTTAAAAGATGTAATTATTAAACTTTATAAAGAGCAGAAAAGCCAACGTGAAATTGCAAAAATTATTAATAAAAGTAGCTCTACAGTGCAAAAAATAATAGAAAAGTATAATAAGAAGGGCAATACAAATAACAAGTCTCGACCTGGGCGTCCAAAAATCTTCAATGACAGGGAGAAACAAATTATCACCAGAAAAATAGAAGTAAATCCCAAGATGAGCACTCCAAAAACTATGTCAGAAATGGAAAAAGAGACTGGAAAAACCTGTAACCCACAAACCATTCGTCGAGTTCTGTATGCTTCTGGTTACCATGGCCGTAACATCCACAAAAAGCCGTTTGTGAACAGCACCAATAGAAGAAAACGGTTGGACTTCGTAAAAGAGTACGAAACCAAGGATGAAAATTTCTGAAAATCAGTTATATTTTCTGATGAGAGTAAATATAATATTTCTGGTTCAGATGGGTGTCAAAAAGTGTGGAGAAAGGTGAACACTGAGCTCGATCCAAAAAATATGGCTGCCACAGTAAAACATGGTGGTGGAGCGGTTATGGTATGGGGGTGTATGACAGCATCAGGTGTTGGAAATCTTGTGTTTATCGAAGGAACAATGGATAAGACGGTGTATTTGAACATTTTAAAAAACAACTTGCATCAAAGTGCAGTTAAATTGGGACCAACAGGATCATTTGTATTCCAACAAGACAATGACCCTAAACATACAGCCCATATCGTTAGAGATTATCTTTTGTGTAACACGCCAAAACAACTAAAAACTCCTTTGCAATCACCCGTCCTTAATCCAATAGAACATCTGTGGGATTATCTCGAAAAAAAATCAGAAGTCATGTCATTACAAGTAAAGACACCCTTAAAACTGCAATACTTCAGGAGTGAAATAAAATTCCACATTCGGTTACCCAAAATCTTATAACATCTATGCCATCGAGATTGAAGTCAGTCAAAAAGGCAAAAGGCTATCCAACAAAATCTTAAATATCAGCCTGACTTCAAAAATTGAATCATAGTGCCAATTTTTGTGAACTGCATACTCACTTATGTGACCTGAATTCTAACCATTTTGTTAATTATATTGTTATCAACCAGTAATGAATTAGAAACATTTTGGTTCCTTATTATTTTTCTTAAGTTTACATGTAAAATAAATGAAAAAATATAATATTTGTGTTTTTATTTCAAATCTTAAGCAATTTTTCCAATAATTTCAAATATATATATCGCTGCATACTCACTTTAGTGATACACTGTATATATGTATGTATGTATGTATGTATGTATATTTACATATGATATTAAATACACCTACAAAAAAAAATACAAAGAGTTAAATAAACAAATGGATTATTTACATATGTAATATTTCTCTCTGTTAAATACACCCACAGATTTACGTGCAGCAAAATTTATGTGAGCCCTTTTACCGTGCCTTTGCCCCTTGCTTTAAGTGCTCTCCTTGCCATTGTTTTAATATGTATAATATTTTCAAAAATATATTCATACTGTTGTAATAATTAACAAGAATTTTATCACAGAATAAAAAAAACAAAACAAAACAACAAACATATACAATTGAAAGAACCGTAAAAATTTATGCATTGATGGGTCCTTTGACATGTCCTAACAACAGTCATAAATAAGAGAGTATTTGCCTAAAAAAAAATATATGTATGTATGTAACAAGGCTTTTAATTTATGATTTTATTAGACGGGTAATTTTGAAATTGCTTACAGTTGGGTCACAAAGGTCTGCTGCACACATTCAGAAATTTTTATCTAAAAAATATGCTACTTTAGGTGGAGTTCAGTTGCTAAACGTTTCTAGTGACATGTTTAATGCTTTCTGCTTACATACATACATACATAATTGGTCATTACAATTCTTCAGTCAGGATTATGAACCTAGTTTCTCACACCACTTATGTTGTGTGTGTTAATTTTATACATGAGTGGCCCGTGGTCTTACAGTTTAAAGTCCACTCCGAACGACAGATTTTTGAGAAACTTTTTTTGTTTGACCAGCCAGAAATCTGCTGAGAGGAAGTCACGAAGAAATATTTTTTTCATTTTTCCGTTTTAACGTCTGACCTGGGGCTCGAACCCGGGCTTATCGTCTAATAAGCCAACACACTACCTACTAGACTACGGCAATTTTATATATATAATACGGCTTAGTATACATAATAAGTGGGCCTCTCTAGCCAACAGCAGAGTGGAGGCATGACGTAGTGTGAAGAAGATCTAGAATCTGGAAAGGCAGCATTTCTGATAATATATTTGAAAGGTCGTAATGCTGCATCAGCGTAAAACTCTTGGTTTAAAAACCTTCTTTGTCTCATATTTGTGCAACGATGCGACTAATCTGTCAGCCTGTGATTGTTATATTCCAGATTGAATTAAAGTTTGAGTTTCCACAGATTCAGAGTACCATTGTTCAACTCAATCTAAAGGAAGCTCTTGAAATTGATAAAATCAGCAACAAGATACTCATAAATTTGCCAAATATAGCCTTAGATAAGTAGTTGGCATATACGCATTAATACCATATAAGGCCCATTGTGATATCACAATTTTCCTTTACTTGCGGGCCTTCTGACGAAGTAACTTCTAATGTCCTTTACTGCCTCACTTAATTGTTCATTACAACCCTTTAGTGACACCATCCATGTTCTGTGTGTTAATTTTATCCATGAATGGATGACGGGGGTCACAGTTTAAGGTCGAAGAAGAAGACTGTTAAGAAGAGGAAGTCGCCGCCGAATTATTTTTTCATATTTCGCTTTGTATGAGATGTTTGGGTTGGAATTTGAAGGACGGTCCTATGTCGTATGTAGTGCCAACACTCTGCCTACTAAATTCCGTTACTGACAGATTATTCAAGTCGTCTATATAGTAGACACCAACGAGTCTTTTCCTTCGCCTATATATAGTGGTAAGCATACGTATATCTGTGAGAATTCTTCGTTTTAATTTCAATGAAATTTAACGACTTGAACAATGCACTCAAGAGTAGGAGGCTTGTATAGTTAAAATAATTTCTAAGTTTGGCAAGTATTATATGAAAGACGATGTCTTACATTATCAAACTATTTGAAGAGTCATTGATAGGCGAGCTGTTGTATTTGAGATCACAAATTTAAATTCAGAAAGTAAAATGGCGCTATTGGACAAGCCCACAGCTTGTTATTAGAAGAAGTCTTTACAAGGACATTCGAAGAAGAAGAGAAAAAGTATTTCCCCTTCCTTTTCATCGAAATTTCTCGGAGATTCATAGAGTGGAAAACTTTGTGTGAAATAAAAATACTCTCGTACAGTTCATCTACCCCCAAGTCTGTTAGTAGTTTATACATTCAAGTCTAGAAAACAACTGAATTGTAGTCATGCCCTCAACAAATTAGTTACTCAAGCTGATATTTATTCAATTTATATGCCAAGACATGAGGTATACTAAAGAAGTTTCAAATCAATTCGATTCATTTCTCAGGTGGCCAGTTGAGAATAATGAACAATGCGTACAATAAGGAAGTTGTAAGAGTACCAGTTTCCTGATCTGGTACTTATAACACTCTCAAACTTTTTCTGATTGTTTTGCAAAGACAACCGACTAACCGCGACGCTTTAGGATAGTTCGATATTTCCGAGTTTAAGGCTTCTTTACTGCAACAAAGAGCTGTCTCTGCTTTACAGCAATAAAGGCATGTTTTCGCTTTAGTTGTTCTAGGCCAAATGACCTGTAGAAGAGCCAGTATGCGTTTTTAGGGTTGAGACCCCAGAGTATAGGTCTATTGATTGTTTACAGCAATAAAGAGCAGTTGCTGGCCTCAGCAACTGTAGATTATTTTCAAATTCCATGTCTTGTCGGCTGATCAGAGGGCAAGTGTACTCTTTATGATCGAATATAGGAGCTTGTAGAGTCTTAGAATCTAGGCTGTAGTAGGCCTAGGTTCGAAAGCATTCTAGAACGGACCTGTTCCGTTAAATATAGGAATGAAAACTCTAAGAATCTTAATAGGCGTCTTAATGAAACACTGCCTTTAAAGGTCTAGAAGTGCGGCTCTCTTCTTTCTACAGGATTTGTGGTAATGTACGCATATTCTGTGTCTCTAGCCTCGCGTGCAGAAAATCGAAAAGATTTCTTGTTATTGATCTTCTCAAGAACAAAGTCTGATTTGTTTTGAGACTTAATTTTTTTATTTAAAAAAACTAAATAAGCAAATACAAGACCCCCAATACAATGAAAACAAATATTTATTTTGAATAATTCTTTAGAATTCCTAACCACAAAATTGATTTATTCCATTTGGAAACGATAACAATTGATTGTTCTGTTCTGTTCCGTTTCGTTTCGTTCTGTACGAGAAACTTCTCTCACATTTTTGAATACATTTCGTATTATTTTGTCTTCTATTCTTGGTAATATGATCGATATGCTAATTGATTTCATTTTCGATTGTAAATAATTTGTTTTTTTTATTTGTTCGTGTTTTAATAATTTAAGTGGTTTTTTGTCAAAAAAAAAATTATTTTTTGAGTAAATTTTGCTTTCTTTGACTATTTCAACTGTTTGAACATTAAGAAGGAAAAATAATAATTTTTTTTATTTGATTTTAAACAATAAACAATAATTCCAGCAGACTCTGTATACAAATTATCAACTTTAAATACGAATAAATGCACTTAAAAGTTTTGTAAGCCAGTTTTGTAAAATTCAGTAAACATTGTATCCATTGGCCGTATTACCCTGAAGCCACTAGAAGTAATACCCAGTTTTTGTTTTGTTGCTATCTCATCATTAATTTATTGAATCTTCAATAAACTATTGAAGTGAGCCTATCGTTTCGCTTTTTTGCTATTTTTTCATTTTAAATCAGTATAAAAAAAGATGTAATCGCCGTAGTCTAGTAGATAGTGTGTAAGCTTAGTAGACGTAAAGCCTGGATTCAAATCCCAGGTCAGACATCAAAACGAAATATGAAAAAAACATTTTTTTCTTCGGCGACATCCTCTCAGTAGATTTCTGGCAAAAACTTTGAAAGTAAATAAAATTGCCACGAAAAGTTTCTCAAAAATCTGTCGTTCGGAGTCGACTTTAAACTGTAGGTTCCGCCACTAATGTAAAAAATTAATACACACAACATGAATGGCCGTAATCCTGACTGAAGGGTTGTGTTGGCCAATTAGGTATGTATGTGTGTATAAAAAAAAGATTCGTGACATGTGTCCATGCCTAAAATGATTAGTGCGAATTGCCATTTCACCAATATTTCATTAACGTTTGCAAATCATTGAATTTTATTATCAAATGGTGTCATGCTGTGTAAAGAAATCATTTTCAATCGAAAAATTTTCCTCAGTCGCGAAACTCTTTCTTGACTCAACAATAGGTATGCCAACAAACATTACAAGCGAATTTAATTTGAATATTAAAATATGATTAGTCCATGTCGGCTCAATTTTCACAAACTTTTCCCAGCAAATGCTGCCATATTGCGCCAAGAATTAGCTTCGCGGCTGAGGAAAACTTTTCAATTGAAACTGATTTCTTTACATTGTATGACACCATTTGGTAATAAAATTCAATGACTAGCAATCAAACTAGCAAACTGAGCATTTTAGACATTGACACATGTCACGAAACTTTTTTAATACTTATTTAAAATGGAAAAAATACTACGAATAATTCTTCGAATGTTGATTTCCAGATTTGCACTTGTCTCTGGTTTATCGACATAGACAAGTGACGTGACTTTACATAACACATACATATGTATATAACATACATATTTGGTCATTACAATCCTTTAGTCAGGATTACGACCCAGCTTCTCACACCACTGATGTTGTGTGTGTTTCCGAACGACAAATTTTTTTTTGAAAAGTTTTCCATGGCAATTTTATTTACGCTCAGAGTTTTTGCCAGAAATCTGCTGAGCGAAAGTCGCCGAAGAAGTATTTTTTTTTTGATGTCTGACCTGGAGTTTGAACCGAGGTCACATGTCCAATGAGCCAACACACTACCTACTAGACTACGGCGACTTCAGCTTTACATAACACGAAAGAATGGATCCGCCATTTTGAATTTCTTAAATCTGAATGAAGATCTATAATCAGATTCGTTTTCAGCGCGCAAAATGCCTTCGGAAACACCTGGAGCCAACTTATTTGCAAAACCAATGCAGGGTTGGCTGTGTATTCAAATAAATAAAAATTTTTTCAATGTTCGAAATAATTTCGAATTAAATTTATGTAAATTTTAAATTTATATTTACATCAATAATTATGCGTTAAATGTAAAGCCATCACAGTTTTTAGTCAACTTTTAACGTGGCTGCGCTCTTCAATTACATAAACATTGTTTGGGGAGAGAGTGGACCAAAAACGAGTCTCATAATTAATGTTCATTTGTGGATAACTGAAATGGAAGCCACACCAAACAGACTTGAGTATAATTTTTTTCATTTTAAAAGCTTTAAAAACAAGATTTAAACCAAAATCTTTGCTTCTGCTGGCTTAATGCAAGCAAGTTGTTGTTGTTGTTGTTGGCGACGAGAATCGTATTTTATGGTTGAAAAAGAAAGCGTAGAAAACAACATAAATTTTGCCAAGAATCATAGAGAATCCAAAATAATGGCATAATGGTGGCAGTGATGGCATAAAGTACATAACCCAACAAACATTTTTTTTTGCATTAAAAATTTTTGAAATTTCTAAATTACTACGAAGAGAATATAAATTCAAAATTGTTATCGGGGTTTGGTTTACAACCAAAACAAGGAAAAATATATGTGTGGGATTGCAGGCTGCTGCATAACTATTTTTTATTTTATTTTTTTTTTCCTTTTTTTCTTTCTATTTTATGGCAACACAGTCACAATGTTTTGTTAGTTTAGTTTTAACGTTTCAGTTAACTTGGCATACAAAAAATGTTTCTAATTTTTTCAAATTAGTTGCCTCAAATATAATACCCCTACTTGTTATACAATACCCATGCAATACTCGTACGTACACAAGAAGAGAATAAAAACTTTCAAAGTTTTTGAAATTTTCGCATTTTCAACTTAAATAGTAAAGTTAAGGGCAAAACTTAACTCAAAACAACGTAACTGTTTTACGTAATAGTTAAAAAAAAGAATTTAATTTTTAAATGAATAAATAAAATTGTTTTTTCACAGCTATACACGAATCATAAGCATAAGAATACTCATAAAAAAAGAATTGTTTATACAAAGGGTTCATTTTTTAGAGGTTTACAACTTTAAGTTGGCATCACTGCTTTATTTGACAACCGATTTAGCAGCTGATATTCATTTTTTGTTTAGTTTGCTGTAAAATCTCATTATGGATAGACTTGCAACGCTTGCAAATTGGTGGAATTTTTCGGTTCTGTTCGTCAAACTTCTCGTGCTGTTTGCCCATTTTATGGACGTACATAATCCTTCTCCTGAGCAACTAATTCGAATAACAATGTATCTTTTAGGGACCACGTTTGCTCTTATGAATATTGTTCATCTCATTAAACGGCGCACAATGCACACTGAAGGATCTGTAGCCACAGTACAAGGAGATATTAAGAAATATTGAAATCAATCAAATTTAATTCCTTAAAATTTATGGCATGTTTTATGAAAGTGTCTCGGCTTACAGGCTTTAAAGATTCTACTTGTGTAGGAATCGACCATCGAATGTGCCGTTATTTAGGCAAATGTACTGAAATGGAAATAGATTTCAGTATTGAATTTCCATTTAAAATTTTGTTCTCCAATGAAGCTCCATTTGTGATTGAATGGGTACGAAAATAAACACAACTTTCGGCTTTGGAGTACGAATAATTGAGAACATGGTGTCCCTCCACCATTACGTCAATAGAAATATCCTATTAGTTGTGCCTAATGGTCTGGCAGTGCCATTGGTCCACATCTCATCAAAACCGATGATGGTCACAATGTTACTATCAATAATGAACGGTATAGCGACTTGATTAGATCGTTTTTTCGAACCTTAATTAGCTGGCAATAATCATGCAGATTTATGCTCCCAACAGCACGGAGCCACAACACAGCGCGAACTACAACCGATTTACTCAAACATACTTTTAGTGCGAGAGCACACAACATAATTGATCATTACACAACCTTCAGTCAGAATTACGACCTAGCTTCTCACACTACTTCTGTTGTGTGTGTGTATTAATTTTATACAGGACTGACAGGGGACCTACAGTTTAAAGTCGACTCCGAACGACATACATATGTACATACATAACATAATTGGTCATTACAACCCTTCAGTTAGAATTACAACCTAGCTTCTCACACCATTTATGTTGTGTGCGTTAATTTTATACATGAGTGGCGGGACCTACTGTTTTTAAAGTCGCCTCCGAACGAAAGATTTTTGAGAAACTTTTTCATGGCGGGTTTATTTACTTTCAGAGTTTTTGCCAGAAATCTGCTGAGAGGAAGTCGCCGAAGAAATATTTTTTTTTCATATTTATTATGTCTGGCCTTGGGTTTGAAACGTGGCCTCACACTACCTACTATACTACGGTGCAAGGGAAGAACACATCTACTATAAATACTGCATTTTTTAAGTTATATAACCATTATTGTAATATTTGCTCCTGTTTTGGTGTAAAAATACCTAATTTACACCATGTAAACAATGACTTTTAAATAAATTTTTAATTAATTTTTGTTCAAGTTTAACTAAAGTTTTCATTGTTTAATTAAAAAAATATTGTTTGTATACGATTTATAACAAAATTTATTTAATTTTTTAAACAAATAAGAACAATTTTGTAGAGATTAGCAATTGTTTACATACATAGTTATTCACATGATGTACAAAAATATTACAATTTGAAAATAAATCTCTGAAATGTTTCGTTTCTTTTTTGTTTTTGAAATGGGTTAAGGCCAAAGCCATTAACATATCATATCGGCCAGCCATTGTAATCATGTAAAGTAAATAGAAAAAAAAAAAACAAAAAACTTTGACCAGTCAAGTAGTCAGTCCAGTGTTCTGTCTGTCATTTTCTCATGGAATATGTTTGCTTGTAAAAAGCTTCTTCAAATGCTAAAAATAAATGTGCTGTCGAAAATGTTTTAAACTTAAAATTCAATCATTTAAATAATAAAAGACGGAGCACATTTTAATACAATAAAAGATAGAAATAAACAAAGCAACACCTTTAAATAAAGAAAAAATTTAAAAAAGTTGAAAACAAGAAAATATTGTTTAAACAAATAAACGCAAGATAAGGCTAAACAAGCATCTTTACGCTTGTGATAGATAAAAAAAAAATAAACATAAATTTGTATGGAAAATATTTCTGTTTTACAGATTCGAAGTAAAAACTTCAATAATTATTATTCGCTTATACGAGCATATTGTAAACTAAAATGAATAAATATTTTTGAAATAAATTTCGAATTTTCTAATTACAATTCGCTCTTCCCTGTTTCTTAATAAAGAATAGAAATATGAAAAATGTAACTGAATTTTGTTTAAGAAATTAATTTCGAGGAGAAAATCTAAATAACAATGTAAAAAAAAAAACAATAAATCAAAAAATCAATGCATTCGAAATTTCGAACATAGTCGAACATGTGTTTTTGAAGAAATTACCACGCTGAAGCTTGTTATGCTGCTTCTGCTATTCTTTTCAAACTTTCCGACTCAGATGACAATTTACGCAAACAATTCTGAACATTCTTCTGAAGCTGTAAAACTGTTCAAGTACAGGCGATATAAGAGGGCGTCCAAAATAAAACAAACGTCAGATAGAAAATGTATATATTAAGTCCCTAGAAGCTGGATAGAATATCAATAAATAATTGGAATCACTACTATGTGTTAATGCTTTCACTTCTCCACAAATTTTGCAGTTTTTTTGTTCTCAAACTTCTCTCCATGTATGGTGTGGACATCCTTTCGTTTTGTTTCTTTGAATAAATGACAACTCTAGGGATTTCATTATCCTTACCAATGCAATATTTGTCTCCTTATTTCAATCGAAGCGATTTTTGGAGCTTTTCTTTCCCAGAACGTATGATTAGATTGGATTACCGTCCATATAGTGTATATCGAATATTGGGCAGGCATCGTTCCAGACATATGTATGTACTTGCACCTTCCCCATAGCACGATTGCCAGCACCCTTAGTTTTGATAACCGTTAAAAAGGATAGATTTCATATTGGCATTGAAGATTTCATTTTCGTTAGTGAATGATTAGCGTTCTCACCCCAGGTTGATCTCAAAATAATCATATTGGCTGATCTCGGGAAATTGCATTGGTACACATTGTTATATACAGTAAGACCCCGCTTAACACGGGGGATACGTTCCAATAAGTTCCAGCGCTAAACGATACAGCGTTAAATGAGGCAACTAATAAATCAACAGTGACGCAGGAAAGATTCGTTCGTACTGTGATTGCGACTTCGGAAACTACAGTTGGAATCTTTATTCTGGACAGACTAATAAAAGAGCGTTGCAAAAGATACATAATATACACCGTCGCTATATAGTACACTGCTTTCATAGTACACTGCTTTCGTAATACTGAAACAGCGTTAAGCGGAGCAGCGTTAATCGGGGACTTACTGTACATCGTAAGTTTGCCACTAGATTCGAAAGAATGTGCGTCAGTAGACAAATATCGCCTGCATAATCAAGATCGCTCAGTCGATGCTGTAATTCTCCCACAGTATTAGCTATACGTCACCGAAGCCTTTTTCAGGGATCATGTACTGCACTGGACGGACACCTATCGCAACGTACATAGTTCTATTCAGCAATTTACAATGTTTTATTGCTACAGGAAGCGTTACGGTATAGACGTTTTAGGAGATGTATGGGTTTATGAGGGATTCCAATGATCTCCAAATAACATCATAGTTCAGTTTTTTCAAATAAAGACACAGTTTTTGAACTAAATATACAGCGCTGATAGCCACTTTCACAATAACAAGCAGGCCGTCTTAAGGGGTCTGATTGTAGCTTGTGTCTGCCTTAGAAATGGCAATTCCCTGTCGGAGATTGTTTTTCGTAATTATATATGCTAATACGCCTAGCATAGCAATACTACGCCAGTTATTAGGGCAGTGAGATCATTCTTTTTTCGTACATTTATTATCACGACGTAGTCTAGTAGATAGTGTGTTGTGCGTATTAGACGCGAGTCTGTGGTTCAAACCCCAGCTCAGGCACCACGATCACAGCAATCTTTTGGCAAAAACTCTGAGAGAAAATGGAACTGCCATGAAAAAGTATCTCTAAATTACGCCGTTCGGAGCCGACTTATAACTGTAGGTTCCGCTACTCATGTGTAAAATTAACATACACAACATCAGTGGTGTGAGAAGCTAGGTTGTAACCCTGACTGAAGGATTGTAATGACCAATTATGTATGTAATCTTCTGGCAAAAACTCTGCGAGTAAATACAATTTCCATGAAAACTTCTTCAAAAAGATCTGTCATTCGGAGCCGACCTTAAGCTGTAGGTTCCGCCACTTACGGATAAAATGAACACAACAGACAACATGGATGGTGTGGGAAGCTAAATCGTAATCCTTACTAAAAACGTTAAATTGACCAATTAAGTAAATAAAGTTATCGATAACTTAGTTTAAATAAAACCACAGATGAATATTGAAAATGAATTGCTTTAAAACGTGTTACATACATACTTTCTTTATGCAGTGTTTCCGTTCATGTTCAATAATTGGAATTTATTTTTTTACAATAATTTGCTGTAAATTAACTGGTAATTAAAATATAGTTTTCTGCAGTATTTTTTTTTATTACAAATCCAATTTATTTCAATTTAAATGAGTGTCAAAGTACCCCATCATACATACATAACTTCAGCACCCTTTCGACCTCAATTGCTTATGTTTATTTTTTCTTCCATTTTTTTTGTTGTGCTCTTGTTTTATTCAATTGTAATGTATGCATTCACCCATATGTAAAAATAAAAAGACAAACAAAAATAAAATAAACAAATACAAAGTGACTTCACAAAGTATAACCGTAATATGCAGACTATGCAATTTCAAGTGGCTTGTGTTGATTAATATGGGTCACTAGAAATGTTTTACAAACGAATTTGATATTACTGTTTATATTGTTGTAGGTCACTAAATCATTAACAAATTAGGAGAAAGAAAAATATAGAAACATAGAATAAGTAGGGGAAATACTTTAAGATTATTATAAGAAACATAGAATAAGAATAGTATATAAGCCATAGTTATTTGAAATAAAATTCAGAATCAATTCAGACTTCAACTGTCTTTATTCTCACAAACTTCGGCAATTGACTTTGCCATCTTATAGAGCCGACTACTACTCAAAGGCTCTTAAAAAGAAATAAGAGTACTATAGGAAACTATAGGATACCTACACGGACCAAACAAACATATTACATGGCGATCCTGCGATCTCGATCCTACCGTCTCAAGAAATCGTTATTTTTTTAAGGAAAAAATAAACCTATTTCAAGTAGCAATAGAAGTAAAGTCAATAAATATTAAAAAGTTAACTTTACTATACAAAATGGAATCATATTTAACGGAAACACGTATACCACTCCCCAAATATGAACCTAGCGGTAATAGGCCACCACGTAGCGGCTATTATCCTCTAGATAGACCATATACACCACCACGTGACTATCTAGTGACAGCAAATGAATCGATTTTAATTAATCACCATCACCAGCAATCACATCAAGAGGATGGTGAGGATTTTCGACCAACATTACATCAAAAAATTTAATAATTTTCGAAATAATTTTCTCTTTAGTTATAATTATTAATGTAAACAGATATATAATGTAAGTAACGATTTAAGTGTTTAATTTTAGGAAAATACAATTAAAGGGTAACCACATATGTATATGTATATTATTGTATGTTTTAAAATGTAATAAATTTAATAATATTATTAAAAGTATTGGTATGCAATCAAAAAAAATATATATATAATAATTATAAAACTTATACATTAGGCATACAATTCTTTAGACTGTAATGTAAATGTATTACAAGACCGTATTTATATAAACTTTATATAAGAAAGAAAAAAACTAATACTAACGCCGATGCATTATCAAGAATCAAAATAGATTCCAATGACTTAAAGGAAAGGATGCCAAAATCTATAAATATAATGACTAGGAAAATGACTGAAAAATTAATTGAAAAGAAAAGTAATCACAATACAGTAATGAACAAAGATGAAAATAATAAGAAAAGAGAAAGTTATGAGACAGAGACTAATAACCTCTTTATGTGGAATAGTATTTCGTTTTCACAAATTAAAGGCTACCCAAGATTAAAATTTATTATAAACAAAGGTAATAAAAGCATGCCAAAAATTGAGATTTTTGAAAATCGCGTAATAGTATCTGGTAATGAAAATGCATACTCGAATTTAGGTTCAGTCTTGCAGAAGTTAACTAAGATTTTACGGGATAATCAAATATTTACAATAACGCTAGCAAAGGATGATAACATTTTTAAACTCATACGTGAGGAAAAATTAATTAAAATATATAATAGCATGCAGAATAAGGATAAATGTGGGCAGAGACCTATAGAAATTATATTATTTAAACAACCAGAAAGGATACTGGAAAAGGGTAGACAAGAAGAAATTATAAAAGAATATCATGAAACTCCACATGGCGGCCACGCTGGAGTACGTAGAACAGTCATTAGATTAAAACAGAAATATATATGGAAAAATATGTATAAAATGATTAAAGATTTTATCAGTCATTGTGAAAGTTGTAAGAAGAATAAAATTATTAGACACACTAAGGCACCAATGCAAATTACTAACACACCTACAAAACCATTTCAAGTTATACAATTAGACACTGTAGGACCTTTAAGAGTATCAAACGGTTATAGATATATACTAACAGCACAATGCGAACTAACAAAATTCATTGACGCATTTCCAATAGAAACTAAAGAAGCATCTGAAATTGGAAAAATCTTAGTAGAAAAATTTATATTAAGATATAGATGTTTTGACACAGTGAAAACAGATAGAGGAACTGAATTTGTAAACGAACTTTTTAATGGAATATGTACTCTTATGAAAATTAAACATGTAACTTCCACAGCATACCACCATGAGACTTTAGGTAGTATTGAAAGGAATCATAAGGTATTAAACGAATATATGCGTTCCTTCACGGAACAATACAATTGGAATGAATGGATTCCGTACTATACATTCGCGTATAACACAACACCACACACATCCACAGGTTTTTCTCCATTTGAACTCGTATATGGAAGATTAGCGTCAATGCCAACCGAACCCATGCCAAATGAAAAATTTTATAACTATGAAGATTATGTCACAGAATTAAAAATAAAACTAAAACATGCCCATGAAATGGCAAACAAAAATTTATTGGAAAACAAAATAAAACAAAAACATATTAAAGATAAGAATACTAATGATATTCAAATAGAAATAGGAGATAAAGTATTTTTAAGAAAAGAAAACGCAAAGAAAAGCGAAAATCAATACATTGGCCCTTTTAATGTAATAAACACACAAGATGTAAATATCACAATCTTAAAAGATAATAAACCAATGACTATACACAAAAATAGATTAAAATTAGTTTAAGATATTATGTATATGTTAAATTATTGTACTTCCACTTTAAAATTCTAAAAATTTGTAATTTAATACTTTTATACAAAAAAAATATATATAAATATAATATTTTTTTTTCTTTTGAACGGTAGGGGTGTAATGTATGCATTCACCCATATGTAAAAATAAAAAGACAAACAAAAATAAAATAAACAAATACAAAGTGACTTCACAAAGTATAACCGTAATATGCAGACTATGCAATTTCAAGTGGCTTGTGTTGATTAATATGGGTCACTAGAAATGTTTTACAAACGAATTTGATATTACTGTTTATATTGTTGTAGGTCACTAAATCATTAACAAATTAGGAGAAAGAAAAATATAGAAACATAGAATAAGTAGGGGAAATACTTTAAGATTATTATAAGAAACATAGAATAAGAATAGTATATAAGCCATAGTTATTTGAAATAAAATTCAGAATCAATTCAGACTTCAACTGTCTTTATTCTCACAAACTTCGGCAATTGACTTTGCCATCTTATAGAGCCGACTACTACTCAAAGGCTCTTAAAAAGAAATAAGAGTACTATAGGAAACTATAGGATACCTACACGGACCAAACAAACATATTACACAATTAAGCAATACTTATTTCCCTATTTGTAATTACAGTGAGTTTTTTTCTATTCGTTGGCATCACAAATGTTGTGTGAGAAAGGCAAAATTTTGAATTTCCAAATTAGGGTCAGTAATATATACGCGAGATTGTATGTATGAGAGTGCGTGTACACTCTTGCCATTATTTTGTTGTTAATTTGACAAGAACTGAAACTGACAGACACACAGAGAGACAGACAGACAGACTTTAAGAAGTACTTTTTTGTGTGGTGTGTCAAATGTGTTGTCATAGCAAAAGGGGCAGGCATATTAAATGATTGTTTTGATAGAAAAAAAAGTATGCAAACTCAACAAAAGTACTAATGATGGAATCTCCACAGAAAGAAACACAGAAAAAACATTATTAATCAGCGGTTGTTACAGCCACAAAGTCGTAAATAAAACTCATGAAAGCTTTTAGAGCTACCGTAGCTAAAAATTCATTCAATCAGAGTTGCTTGCGTGTAGACAAAGTGGCGTCCCATTCAGGCAAAAGAAAATTAACAAAAAAGAAACAAAAAAATCATGTGAAAAAATAAAATTTTCTGTAAAAACAAAAAAACATCACGCTACCCAGCAATTTGAGAAACTGATTTTCTACTTAAAAGTTAAGCGTATTTCATTCCTACTACTACATTCGTCAAAATGTATACACACAGTTGTTAATTTATTTATACCCATACCCTTACCCTACCCCGCCTATTGAAGTAGCTGAGTCTAAAGCCGAGTTTTTATTGACGACATCAGATTAATTTGTTTGTATTTTAAATACCGAGATCATCAAACGAGATTCCCCAACTAGTCTTTAAGACAATAAAACATTATAAAATGTTGTTGTTGTTGTTGTTTTTTCTAAGACTTTTTTTTTATTATAATCATAAAATTTCTCTAATGCAATAACAACAAACAAATAAACATAAAAAGAAATCAAATTTTATTGAATAGGCGCGTTTGTTTTACCAAGACCAAGCTTTTTAAAATTGTTCAAACAAGCCTACACAACTACACAGAGATGGACATCCGCATACACACTAATGCTAACATATAAGCTTTTTTTTCAAACTTAAGAAAACAAAATAACAAAAAAAATTCCGAATATTTTCTATATTTTACATAAATACAGTGAGAGTCAAAAGAAAACAAACACTCACATTAGTTTATAAAGAATTACGCATTTTTCGATTTCGAAAGTAAAGATAACACCACATAAAGCTGTGATTTCCTCATTAAATACTCAATAAATATCATTTAAGTAACTTGTCTGGATAGGTTTCAACAGTCAGTCCTTTAAAAATAGTTTTCAATAATTTTTTCGCCCATTTCGGGTGGTTTCCTTTGGGATAACCTGACGAATGTGCTTCCTTCTTCAATCGAATGATATTGAGATTTCACCACACCAAAACCAATATCAACAGGTTACTTGTTTCGATCTGTAGCAGAGATCAGCAATAAATATACAAAACGATGAGTAGATTCGTATCATACTCATAATTTTTGATACTTCTACGCATTCATACTTATTTTTATATCATACTCATGCTACTCATATTCAAAGTTTGAAATACTCATCGTACTCATACTTAACAATACGCATGATGTTATGATTTCGACTCTCCATGACTCATCATATACACGAATTACAAAATATGTAAGATTCGCATACGAACACTACAATACTCACTAGAAGGTTGTGTGGTTGCTTTGCTTGCTGTCTTTGTCTTTTTCTTTCTTCTTTTTTGTAAATGCAACAACAACCACTACTGTAAATTTTGATGAATGATTCGAATCACTCGAATCATTTATGAGTATTATAAGTATTTTTCTAAATTTATGAATCTGAATGAGTAGGCGTATGAATCAAACATATTTCGAATGTTATGAGTTTGGTGTCAACGTTGTACTCATACCCACTGCAACCTGTACTTATAAATTAATGTTGTAGTGAGTACGAATGAATCCGAGTATGTATTTGAATTTTAATATTATTGACTCACTCATACTCAAAATTGCATGAGTACTTATGAGTAGCTAAAAAACGATTCATTGCTGATCTCTGATCTGTAGCTTAATAAAGGTAGTTGTTGGCTAAAAACTACTGGAAGTAATGTGAAATAAGAATCGCTCTTGAGAGTTAACACACACACAATCCTTCAATTAGGATTACGACCTAGCTTCTGATACCACTTTCAAAATCAGTTTCAAAAATCGACTCCGAGCGACAAATTTTTTGAGAAACTTTTCATGGCAATTTTATTTACTCTCCGAGCTTTTGCTAGAAATCTGTTGAGAGGAAGTCGCCGAAGAAATATTTTTTTTGTATTTTGTTTTGTTGGATATGTCTGAGCTGGCGTTTGAACCGAGGCCTCATGTCCAACAAGCCAATACACTATCTACTAGACTACGGCGTCTTTCTGAGAGTTATCAGGCTCTTATACTATGTTCAGACATGCACTTTTATTGAGCCAATATTCGATTATTTGAGTACAATATTTTAAGTGTTCAGATATAATATAAGCAATATTGATTTGACAGCTGGTAAACGAAACAGCTGGTTGTTTCAACAACATTGTTTTTGTTTTGTACTTTTTTGTTTGTCCTTGTTGACATTTGAGTTGTCAAATATCAACAGAAAGTGTTCGGAAAACTGTAAATGCTCACTGAACGTTCTTATGACAGTGCTGTATTTTAGTTGTAAGCAATATTATAACAATTTGCATATTTATTGCGCAATAATTAATTGAAATTTTATATGAAATATTGAGCTCAATAATGGCGTTTATTGCGATTTACGCAATAAAAGTGCATGTATGAACATAGTATTAGAAATCGAAATCTAAAGAATTAAAAATTTCCATTTTTCGGTGATTGAAAACGGATCAAATAATCAATTTGTGCAGCCTAAAGATATTTCTTGCAGAAGTCCCGTAGAAAATGATGTTTGAACTGTACTTTAATTGTGAATGCAGACCCTTCATATGCATTACCACAAGGCTCGTTAGTACCGTAAAAATTTATTGGTGACAACCCTATCATAAAAACTTGTATGGCAGCTAGGATCTGTAATGGATCAATATCGTCAAAGTTACCATCTAATTTCATCTAAATTTGGGATTATTAAGTTGAGTTTTGCAACTCTTCTTTCAGCACACTCTTTGTGTGGCTTAAGATTCCTGATTGAATTTTATTTAATATCCTGCGGTACGTTGGACTGACATTAGCTGGCTTAACATAGTTACCTCTATGTTTCTCTCTTTCTCTCTCTCTCTCTCTCTCTTTAAATAATAGGCCTACATATGTGAATAGGCCCTGTCACATTCTGCACTTCAATATTCTTGCAATATTTTTCTATTCATAATTGAAAAACTGCACGCCATATTTCTTCACATGAACTTATTTATTGCCTGACATTTCCATGCCACAATTAAGACGGCCGCTTTAACTCAATTGTTAAAAGGTCATTTGGAAAAAAATTTTTAATTTTTCATTTTCTTTCTTATTACAGACCATCTATGCCTTCGTTGAAGAATTATAAGGGAAAACTACGCAAAGATTTCTTTGGTGATACAGCGGGCTTAATTGGTGTGTACGTACCATTCTGTCACTTACACTCTACTCTACTCACTACCTCAGAACAGTGTGTAATTAAAAATGTTATAAAATTCCATATTAATTCTGCTCTTTTCTGTTCTCTCTTTCTCATTCTTCCTTTCTTTTACTCACTTTCTATGTAAATATCCTTTACTTAATAGACATGGTAAAAATTGGGAATTATTTCGTCAGGAAGTACAACAAATTCTATTACAACCACAAACAGCTAAAAAGTATATACCGCCTCTCAATGAAATTGCCACAGAATTTATGCACAGGTATGTACATATACATGTCACTTTTTCACTCTTTCTCTCTCTCTCTCTCTCTCTGACATCATACATGTTAACCACCATGTTTTAATTTGGCATTTTTTGTTTTTGTTTTCTTTTTTTGCCTTACAAGGATACATGAAATGCGTGATGAAAATGACGAATTACCCGCAAATTTCCTGCATGAACTTTATAAGTGGGCGTTGGAATGTAAGTTTTTGTGTTTTTCACTTTTTTTTTTGGGAGGGGTGAGGCTCCCTCCAGGCTATTATTTCCTTTGTATTGACATTTTCACTTGTTTTTTTTTTTTTTTTTGCAGCTGTGGGTAGAGTTTCTTTGGATACCAGATTGGGTTGCTTGTCACCCGAAGGCACTGAAGACTCACAAAAGATTATAAACAGCATAAATACGTTCTTTTGGGCCGTACCTGAATTGGAATTGAGAATGCCTTTATGGAGATTTTATCCCACAAAAGCTTATAGAAGTTTTAATAAAGCATTGGATGATTTTACCGAGTAAGTCGAACAAACAAAAAAAAAAATTTTTGAAAGCATAAAAGGAAGAAAAAAATAAGAAAAAACACAGAAATAAATATGAAATTTATAATATCCCTTCAAAGAGGACTAATGAAATATTAAGAAAAATTATCGATAAATTTAATCGAATATTTAAATCAAAAATTCCGCATTTAATTAAGTGAAATCTTAAAGTTTCTTTGGATACGAGATTTTAACATTTTGCTAAATAGAAACGATCATCAAGAAAAATATCGATTACTGATTTCCTTTCAAACCACGATCTCTATATTTATTTTTATGAAATTATACATTTATTAAGACTTATAATATTTTTCAAAAAATTGTCGATAACTTTTTATCGAAGACTTTTTTCTTTTAACTAAAATTTCTGTACTAAATTCAATAAATTAAAGAACAGCTATAAACTTTTTTTTAACAAGAAAACCTATCGAAAAATGTCGATAACTTTTTATCGATTACTTATTTTGTTTTCAACTAATATCTCTACATTTATTTTTGTGAAATAATACAACTATTAAGACCTTAGCATTTTTCTAAAAATAAAAGTTTTTGGAAAAAAATGTCGATAACTTTTTAGCGATAAGTTGTTGTTCTTTTAACAAACATTAATATTAAATTTACTAATGAAATGCAACTGTTAGACATTACATTTTTTGCAGGAAAAATAACTCATATTACTACATTACAACATATTACTTTTTTAAGAGAAACTTGTAAAATAATTCGATAACTTCTTATCGATAACTCCTTTTCTTTCAAACTTATTAAAAGCTAAACTCAAAAACGAATATAGATTTAAACGTAAAGCGTAAACGATGGAGTGTACTTGTAATTGAAAAACATATGTTATCGATAATAATTTTAACATACATATTTTTTAGTTTAATGTTCGAAAATTATCGATAACTAAGAAAACATTTTAAAAAATTCAAAAAAATTCTTAAATGAAAAAAAAGCGTATTAACATATTATCGATAACTTTTGTTCTTAGTTGCAGTCACCAAAATTTCATGTCAAATTAAAATTTAAGATTAAAAATTTTATTTAAAAATATTAAGTTAATTTAGAAACATTTTATAAGGTATAGTAAGAATAATTAATCGATAACAGGTATTTTCTTTTTTTTATAAAAAAAATTATCGAAATTGGAAACATATTTCGAATATGTTTTAATATTTTAGAAACATTTTATAAGGTATAGTAAGAATAATTAATCGATAACAGGTATTTTCTTTTTTTTATAAAAAAAATTATCGAAATTGGAAACATATTTCGAATATGTTTTAATATTTTAGAACTTATACGAAAACCATTTAAATAAAAAAAAAAAACTAATTACAGTAACTTTTATTGATTATTGAAATAAAGTTATCGATAAACTAAACTAATATGAACACAGTTCTTTTGCTTGTTGTTTTCTTGGTTTAACTCCGATAACTGTAAATAACTGTAAATAACTGGTTGTAAACAATTTTTTCATATTGATTCTGTAATTGTGTTTAAGCACAGTTATCGAAAATCAAAAATTCCCAATACTTTACACAGTTTCACCTTTTAATTATTTATTCGTTTTTTTTTTTTGTAAATTTTCCTTTAAGAATCTGCATGAAAAATATTAGCCGCACTATGGATGCTGCTGATAATTGTACCGTTAATAAGGCGGAAGCGGATATAAGCATTGTGGAGAGAATTGTACGAAAAACGGGTAATCGTAAATTGGCAGCCATATTGGCATTGGATTTATTTTTAGTTGGCGTAGATACGGTAAGACTTTAAAAACATTTGCATTTTTTAAATATTTCAATGACAAATAATTTTTTGTTTGACTATTTGGCTTTTCTTAAAGACTTCCGTAGCAGCCTCCTCTACTATTTATCAGTTGGCCAAAAATCCCGATAAACAGCAAAAACTATATAAAGAATTAAAAAGTCTTTTCCCCACCAGCGAAGCGGAAATCAATCAAACTGCACTTGAACAAATACCCTATTTAAGGGCCTGCGTTAAGGAGACCCTAAGGTGATTATAAACAATGCCAGCCAGCTAGCAAATGTTTTTTTTTTTTTAAAAAGCTTTTCATTTTAATTAAAGTTACTTTCTCTCCCTCCCCATCTCTCTTTCTCTCTGTTTGATAGAATGTACCCAGTGGTCATTGCCAATGGTCGTAGCCTGCAATCTGATGCCGTAATCAATAATTATCATATACCCAAAGGTGTAAGTACAACAACATGATGGACATGCTTTTTAGCATTGAAAGTAATTAAAGTGGTATTGGTGATGATGATGACAATGCTATTGTAGTAGTGACGGTGCTGACGGCATTAGCTAAGAAATATTGACAAGGTTTCGATACACTGTGCTACACACAAAAAAATTTAATAGGAGTTCTTAAAGCGATTGAAGAAGAAGAAATACTTTAGAGATTTCTGTATTTACATAGGTTAGGTTTGAAAAGTTGAAATAGCTGATCAAGTGATAAAAATATTCAATGGGACGTGTGATAGGACATACATAAGTGTGTTATCCTTAAAGACGGTTGAAAATTCTGCCTTAGTCCTAAGATATTTACTAATAAATAAGTAATTAAAGCCAAACAACTATTACACGATAGGATTACATAGGTTTAGAGGGCGTGGCAGTTTTGTTAAAACTTCAGCACGTGATAATTGCAGCTGTCCATGACCTAACAGACAAGTCCTGAATAACTGATTTTTATAATCAGTGTCATAGCTACGTATTTGAGGCATGATTTGCTTAGAATCAGACTGAACACTAGCCTCAAAGCTATCTAGGAAGGATAAAGGCCTTAATAAATAACAATATTCTTCTCCTGCTCAGCGGATCTACAATCTCTGTAGAAGCCATTTGCAGGAAAGCGAAGTTTCTTCGCATGGATACCCACTATACAGTGAACCTTGAGGATAGTTGCACAGAGTGAAATGTCCCTGCGATTGAGTTATTCTCCGCAAAATATGAAAAAATCTGAAGCATGTGGTGCCCGCTAGATTATAACAAATATCTGAACCAAACATTTTTCAACATTCATTGGCCGGTGATAGATACAAGCATTCCTAGTTCCTAAGCAACAGAGTGCAAGATTGTTCTAAAAATGAGTACAAGTGGCCTGTAAAGACTGGGAACCATTACAAACCCATTTTACTTTCAAAAGTAGTGACCTCAACAAAGTTCCGATTATAGGTAAGAACGGGCTAACATGTTAAAGCCCTGACATGTAGACATAAAACGCGCCGAAAAAGAAACGAAACAATTAACCGAAAGAAAATGTTTACAGACCTTTGGCTCGCAGCAAACTGAACAATAGCCGTTGATAGCCAGCGAGCATAGCACAGTGGCATATCTAGCACAATGTCATATCCAATTTTCATAATAAATACGAAAAATTTTGTTAAGCACTATCTTACGAAATAGAACGAAGCATATCTGCATTCTAAATAAAATAATATTTTCATAACAGTACGAATAATTTTGTAATACAGTGTCTTTATAATGCTAAGCAATATTTTCTTTTCTTTTGTTTTTGTTGTATTACAGACCCATGTAATCTTTCCACATTTGGTGGTATCGAATGATCCAACATATTTTCCAGAACCGAAAAAGTTTCTACCCGAACGTTGGCTTAAACGAAATGGTAAGTACTATGACAACAAACCCAACAACAACAACAACAGCATCTAATACTATAAAAAGAAAAAAAATAAAAACAATGAATAGAATAAATAGAGAATCAAAAGCCATAATGACGCCTCTTAACAAAGGAGGAGTCCAATCGAAATCTGTATAACGCAATAGAATAATGCTGACTCTTTAAAGCATGATAATGATGGTCATATACGACTATGAGAGGGTGATTCGCAAATTAAACGACATTTATAGAATAGAGAAAAATATTTATTAAAAGATAGATTTTAACTTTCAAGGGCCATGCAACAAAGAAGAATTTGAAAAATGACCCGACCTAGCATTGTAGTAGGCGAGTTTAAATAGAGAAAAGTGTCAAGCCTGTAAACGAAATATCCTTCATTGATTCATTAAAAATGAACGATTTCATTCACTATAGTGAGTAGAGCATAAGGGTTTCAACCCACACAACATTGCTATCTCACTTTTTTCCTCCTCTAGAGTACTACGATCAGGATATGTTGTACTGAACTCAATTAATTTCGTGTATCCCTGTCCGAATTTCGTTGCCTTAACAATCTTCAGAAGAATATTTGCTGCCAGTTAGGATAAACCTATGCCTAAAACCCCTGGTGTTTCCGACCGATAGGATCGAAGTTTTATTTTCCTCATCACAGGACTAACAAAATCGGTTTGAAGCGATTTCTATTCTGAATAAGTGACGATTTCCATTCTCAGTCTGTTTTTGAATAGTCTGACAAAAGATTAACATCTCATTTCACTGTAATCATCCGAAATAAGTCCCACACCAAACTAGCTAGAGTCGTCGAGCATATCTTATCCTTTCAACGATTCTGTGAACGATTTTCCCACCAGACAGTTTGACACTCATCTCTTAGCCATCTTAATAGGATCTAAGTGTTCGGTTGACGACGTAGGTGCGAGATAGGATGGCTATGTTCAGTTCTCTGTACGCCTCAAAAGTCTTCCTTCTCCTACCGCCTACTTTTCGAATACCAATGCAAGCGGACCATGCCCTAAATGTTGGTCTCAGTTAGGACGCAAACAATTTAAAAAAAATTGGTCTTTGGTCCCGACTTTCATTTGAAAGATCTCAATTCTACTCTGGAAGAGTTTGTATCTTCGTTTACGACTATAAAATATATTATTGAACTCCGTAGTGATTGACTGTGGTTTCCAGAAATCCCACACGTGTTAACGTTACAGCTCAGCGGCGAGATTCCTTCTCTTCCGCGTCGGACCTTCTGCAGAAATCACGAGTAAAGGCGCCTAAATGCGTTGAGGGGGCCACATTGTACTCAGTCGGAAGAGACAAAAAAAGGTTTTTTTTTGTCCTCCATGGAAGAAAGCTTGGCAAAGTAAAGCTAGCAATCTAAAAGGTCCAATTTTTCACTCAGGAAATGTTAGACAAAGAGTGGATTTTATAATTAATTTCCAGCATAATCGTATCCAAGAATCGCGTAGGGTACCAGTTCTGACAAGTACATCCAGCAACACAATTTGCTGATATTGTTTTTTCGGGTTCTTACGGATTTGAACCTAGCTTGCAGGGGTCAACTGCTCTAATATCTATGCAATGCCACCACAGTCAGGCATCTGATTCAGATGCTGCCAGATTATTTTCTATTTCGAAATTTGATGGTGAAAGATATGCTAACCATCAAGGGCTAGAATCGGTGGTCGATGGCTAGACAGACAAACAATAAACTGGGAATCAAAGGAAATTACTTGAATTAAATTGCCCACTAATTTTGTAGTCGCCGTAGTCTAGGAGGTAGTGTGTTCGCTTATGAGGCGTAAAACCCAGGCTAGACAGCAAAAACGAAATATGAAAATAAAAAAATATTTCTTCGGCGACATCCTCTCAGCAGATTTCTGGCAAAAACTCTGAGAGTGAAAAAAACTTACCATGAAAAAGTTTCTATCTCTCTCTCTCTGTCGTTCGGAGTCGACGTTAAACTATAAGCCTCGCCACTCAAGTATAAAATTAAAGCACACAACATGAGTGGTGTGAGAACCTAGGCCGTAATCCTGACTGAAGGTTTGTAATGACCCATTATGTATGTATGTATGTATGTACGAATTTTGGCACTGCCCTCGTATGTCAAAAAAAAAATGAATGCTTCGTCAGCAGAAAAATAAAATAATTAAACTGCGAATATGCTTGTCGTTGCAGTATTTGCACTGAATTTTTGTTTTCATATGTAAAAAAAATATTTTTTTTTTAATTTATTTTGTTTTTCTTTCCATTTTTCCTATAGATGTTGCGATGGCTCAGTCAAGCGAGAAAGGAAACATGGAAACGTGTCCACATAACGGTCACAAAATACATCCCTTTGTCAGTTTGCCATTTGGCTTCGGGCGTCGTATGTGTGTGGGACGACGTTTTGCTGAAATTGAATTGCATACATTGTTGGCTAAGGTAGGTAAAACGAAGAGCTAGGCAGGCAGGAGGTTAAAAAAACTTTTCATAAATAAATGAATAGCTGTGGCTCTACTCTACTATGGCAACAGAGTTCGAGTATCCGTGCCGAAAGAGAGAGAGAGAGAGCAATGTAGTTTTTCTTCCTTCTTCGCTGTGTGTGTGATATTAAATATGCACTTTCGTGCAGTTTCTGAACAACTTATGATTTCATTTTTATTTCCTTTCACATGTTCTTTTATTAATAGTTCTTCTTTTTCTTTTTTCCTTTCTTCCTTTTTTCATATTTAATGCTGATGTTTGTTGTGTGATGCCTGATGACGCTTATGTTCTTGCTGCTGCTGCTGCTGCTGCTGATATTGCAGATATTCCGTAAATACCGAGTGGAATACAATCACGGTGAATTGGTTTATAAAGTCAACTCAACGTATATACCGAAATCACCGTTAAATTTTAAATTAACTTTACGACAGGATTAAATATTAAAACATGGATATGTGACCCATAAGATGAGAGGATTGACAAGCTTATTTTATTTTATATACATACATACACTGTTTTTTATTATTATTATTATTTAATTATAAATATTTAATAGAATGTAAGTTTTAAGTTAAGTTGCTTAAGAAATTTGTAAAAAAAGGAAAGTTTAAATTTTCTACGTAACCAGGTATTGGACTTGGTACCACAAATGAAATTTAATAAAAAATTTATATTTTTTTTTCAAATCACAATGAAAATTATTATTTAATATTAAAAAAATAATTCCTCCAGACTTTGGGGCTTAGAAACCACCACATAAAACTCTCTCTGCATAGAAAACCCTAACACTAGCAACTGATGAGATCCCCATAAAAGCTAATGACCATAGCACACTGTGATTTGGAATGTTTGGACACTGCATATGGTAGATTAGCAAATGCTCTCAAAAAAAAGTAGGCCTGATATCACCTTCATCTAGGTAATATGGGTGCAAAAGACGGAAATGAGCGAATAGGGCTGCGGATGTGTGGTTGGCAAGACACTTTACAGTCCTGTTTTAAATTTTATTCTAGTAAACGAAAAAGCTCACATCCCGTTGTGAGAAAAGAAGGATATAGTAAACTATATCTTCTGTGTTAATCTCGAGGAGTTAACCACTAAATGCGCGGCTCATGCCACCAAAATCATTGTCGCAAATTTTCAACTGATTGTTATTCAATTCTGCCTTCAAACGAACACTACGCCTAAAGCAGATTTATTTTGGCGAAATATTTGATCTACATACATACATACATAATTGGCCATTACAACCCTTCAGTCAGGATTACGGCATAGCTTCTCACATCACTCATATTGTGTGCCTTAATTTTATACTTGAGTGGCAGGACCTACAGCTTAACGTCGACTCCGAACGACAGATTTTGAGAAACTTTCTCATGGCCGGTTTATTTACTCTCAGAGTTTTTGCCAGAAATCTGCTGAGAGGAAGTCGCCGAAGAAATATTTTTTTCATATTTTGCCCTGGGGCTCGAACCCGGGCTTTACGTCTAATAAGCGAACACACTAACTACTACACTACGGCGATGTCTGGCGGTTTTGACATCTACTGGAGATAACTCATTAAGAGTGGTCAAAGAACAGAAGCTCTGCGGGGGTTTTCTGAAGCTGTGTTTGACGCGCTTTGTAGAACTTATATTTAATCTACTCATTGATATACATACATCCAACCGCATTGATCATATTCTGGTTGCGACGGAAGGCACGTTTCCAACATACTAAAGTAAGCCTAAGCTGCCAAAGGGCAGTTAAGCCGTTAGTTGCTGAATTAAATGTCGGATAGGCTCTCTATATTTTCTTAGCGGCATTGGTGGATTGTAGGTCAGTATGCCGCATTTATTGTGCACCACAGCGGGAGCAGTCCTCAGTTCAAGCGCCCATTACGACAAAACCAATGGTATGATGAGGAGTACCAAGATAATTATGCAGCGAAAATCTCTGGCTATAGGAAAACTTTGCCCTTACCAGACTCCTTGTTAAGGACTACAGAGAGAGAGAGAGAGAGAGAGAGAGAGAATAAGGTAGGGAGCTGTGACGCCGTTTCACATATAAAAAATGGAAACTGGAAAGGCGAGAGCCTGAGCAAAGGAAGGATAATCAAACATTTTACAAAAGAATTAAGCGTCTGACCGAAAGTCTCAAGCCAGGAGCGTTTTTTTTTTTGGAAAAATGAAAACGTTAATTTATTTACAGATTCGACAGGGATGCTGAGGTTGTAGAGACAACACTTCGTTATAGAGAAGATGTTGTAAGGAATGAAACAAGGATGACTGCCTTGAAGATAGAAGAAGGCAGCTTTAGCAAAGGGTTGTTCCGCTGAGTTATTTAAGGTTGGAGGTTACAAGCTGGTAGAGTGAAAGCTCGAGTTCATGACTAGAAGAGGATTAGGAAAAAGTAGGCAATGTTCAGAGCCATTTCGTTCGAATGAAAAAGCATGTTTAAGTTTACGATATCTAGATCCTGCTATCGAATAATGTAACCATCCGGTAAAGGCGCGCGCAATGAAGAGGCGCCTGGGAAGAAGTGCTAAAGCATGCTGAAATCCGTCAAGCGGATTGTTAAACCAATTAAGTAGGTAATAATCATATTTTCTTAACTCAACCGCCAAGGGATATCCCACTAATGCAGTGATATAGCACATGTATTAAGAAAATCCTAGAATATCCCAGGATCGAATGCAGCAGAAACCAAAGAATTTTTCATCATGCTTGTTTGAAATTTAGAAAAAATGAAAAATCTTTTTTCCTTCTACAAGTATTTCAACCAAGAAGCTTATCCGCTGATTATCCGAAATAGATAAAATTGAAAACAAGCATTTTACGAAGGACTATCAGTACAGTCAAAGAACTCAAAGGGTAAAGTCCTTCACAGCTAGATGGAATGCAACAACAGAACATATTTGCACAGAGGATATTGTTTATTATCTATGAAAGATGGCAACCCTATCATTCCAGAACATTATACGAAATATGTATAAGCAGTACAGAAAAAGAACTCAATGAGTAAGATTGCTCACCACTAGATGGAATTTAATAACAGAACACATTTCCACAAAGGATATTGATTATTTTCTATGAAAGTATGGCAACCCTATTATTCTAGAATTTGCCACATTAAACCAATTACCTGTTTAGATTGAACAATTTGATTATAAACTTGATTAATACAACTGAAACAAAGAAAAATATAAAATAAATCGAGTAATAAGATGGTGAACACACTTTTCTCTGTTATCATATATGTAGCTGAGATCAGATTGCAATTGTCATGAATAATTCTGAAGAATTTCTACCATCTTCATCAGAATATTAAACCAATACAGATTGTAACAATTTTCCCATTGAGAAATAAATTTTTTTTTATTTTCAATACCACCCCCAGGACATAAGATAAAAACGTAATAAAATAAATATAATGCAATATAGATAGAGAGAGAGAGAGAGAGTACAACAAAGTAAATAGTATTGTATTGTATGTATATGAAATATGTAATGCAAGTACTTACTATTTAGCAGAATCGTTAAGTTGATATTCGTTGCTACGTGAGAAGCACTCTTGAACACCAGCATCCTGCCATAATCGTTTCATGGCAGCTAAAAGTTCCTCTGAAAAGGGTTCAGTGTCATGCATACGTGAACACACATCGAATACCATTTTGGAATCATTCTTTGGCACATAAAAATGAAATAAAAAAAGAAGAAGATGAAAAGGAAAAAAAGAAAATATTAAAATGAGATTTTCAAATAGCAAAATAGACAGTTAGACAGACAGATAGAGAAACAGTCAGTTAGTCAGTTAGTCAGTCATTTTTATAGTAGTAGTAGTAGTAGTATCGTGTGTTACTTACCTCTCTTTCGTTATTACTAAACTGAATACTAAGATTTGGCATTGCTCTAAGTATTGCAACTAATGATTGTATTGTGTTGCTATAAACAACCGGCCTATATTGTTTGAAATCTTCAGGAGTGAACCCACTTTCGTGTATAATTTTCATTTGTTTAACGATCGTACTTTTGCCCGATTCACCAGCACCTGGAAATAGAAGAAACGATATGAAATTTAATTATTTTTTTATTAATTCAAAGAAGTAAACATTAAAAACATTTAAATAATAAGGTAATGCTGCTTAACAGTAAAACGGTTTATAAATAAAGGTACAGGGTTAACCATTGCGTGGTTTCAAAAGTAAAGTTAAATCAAAGGCTTAATGCTCAGATCATTACTTCTAATTTAATTGGTCAATGTAACCCGCCTTTAGTCAGGTTGTGTGTGTTAATTTCATCCATTTTATCCATTACAACCCTTCAGTCAATTTTACGGCCTAGCTTCTCACACCACTTATGTTGTGTGCCTTAATTTTATACTTGAGTGGCGGGACCTACAGTTTAACGTCGACTCCGAACGACAGTTTTGAGAAACTTTTTCATGGCAGGTTTATTTACTCTCAGAGTTTTTGTCAGACATCTGCTGAGAGGAAGTCGCCGAAGAAATATATTTTTCATATTTTTCATGTCTGACCTGGGGTTTGAACCCAGGCTTTACGTCTAATAAGCGAAAACACTACCTACTAGACTGCAGCGAATAGTTATCTCTCAAATTTTGCTTGTATAATAAGAGATGCTCATTTGGCTCTCCTGACCTGACGTTTATTATGTGGTCTCTGTACTCCCAAGACGTTGCCTAATAGGATGGAGAGCCTATCGGCTTGGTGCCTCCTCGCATGATTTCTTCAGAAGTTGCAACTTGGTGTAAAGAGGAAGTGACCGTCTGTTACGTAATGTTTCACTGCGAGAACGCTTGCAAGTATACTGGTAATCTCATTATTGATGTCCTTGACGGAACGATCTGGATTCAGTACTGAAGAATACTGGCAACCACATTATTGACATGCAGCTAGGATTGAAGTTCAATTGCTGATAATGGCATGGAATGGAGAATCACCCTTCACACTTTCTCTGACTGACTGTGTTTACATTGCCATAATGTCTAGGATTGGCCATATCTATATATATATATATATATATCTATAATGCTTCTAGTCTCTTCTAATATTGATAGTGCCCGGTAAATCGATTTTGGCTACCATTATCACTAATTTTGTCCTAAGTTTTATTATTTTTATACGTTCTTCGATTGTTAAACAATTCATATTCGTAAATGACAAGCCATTTACTAAATAAATACCACTTTAGACAGTTTACAGTCTTGCCAGACTGGCACGTTTTAAAACCTCTATATTTGGATAATCCATTAGTTATATATGCTTAAAGATTTTCAATTTTAATTGTTTATTTTTGTTTGTTGCTTTTGCAATTTGAATGAATATTTATTGTAAATATTGTATGTATTTTCGCCCCCGTTTTAATTTCATTTTAAAATATGCAATAGAAAGAAAGAAAACTATTCCCCTTAACATATGCTGCATTAATTTCTGAGATTCAATGAATATTATTTTCGTTTAGTCTTTCTCTCTCTCGTTCTCTTTATGAATGAATATTCATCATCATAGCTCTTGAGAGGTATTTTTTCCCACAATTTATTTTTGCATTTTTAACGTTTAAGAAAACACAAATTCTTCTTCTCCCACTTCTCTTTCTTAAGTGGGTGTGAGTGTAGGTGTTTCTAACTATAGAGACATCGTTGTAAGTGGGTGTATATGTTTAGGCTTAAGTTTTGTAGTAAAAGTGTAGAAGCATTTAAGGATGTTTTGTTTTGTTTCGTTTCGTTATCATTTACATGCTTGGGTGTGTTAATGGTTTTTTCTTTGTGTTGTTTTTGTATCTATAGGCCTTAGAGTAATTTTCAACGATTTATAAAGCTTTTGTTATTGTTGTTTTCTCTATTCACACCATGTTTATTAGACGTACATATCTGGTACGTCTTACATTGTTATTTGTACTAAAAGTATGCTTTGTTTTCTCTTTGTTTTATAAGAAATTAAAAAGATTTGCACTATAAAACAAAACTTGTCTAATGCTGTAAACAATTTTTAGGCGTTTTTTTAAATGTTTTACTTTTTTAGCATAAGTTTAGGGTACACCCCTCCTCATATATTCGTTATATGAGAGTGAAATTTTAAAAGTCCATTAAAAAATATGGTGACCCATTGAATGGCAATAAATATCTTGAAAAAGATGTCCTCTTTTAAAAAGATTTGAATGGTACACTCCGCCCGCTCAATATACAAGATGAAACAAATGTTACCAGCTGATTGAAAGAATCTATAATTTTATTTACTCTCAGAATTTTTGCCAGAAATCTGCTGAGGAAGTCGCCGAAAAAATATTTCTTCATATTTTCGTTTTGATGTCTGACCTGGGGTTTGAACTCGGGCCTTACGTATAATAAGCCAACAGACTACCTACTAGACCAGTCACAGTTGACAAGTACACGTCTCTAACCTAACCTAACCTAGTAGGACTAGCTAGGCAGGGCATATAAACTTAACAATGTGAAAAATCGTGGCAACAAGACGAAAGACGAAAACCATTCTGTGAAGTGAGAATAAATGTTCGAACGGGTACACGCGACAAAAGAGAAGATAATGAAAATCGAAAACTCATTTCTAGCGAAGGCAATGCAAACTTTTGATGGGTAATTACAATGCATCAACTCGGCTAACATAGCCCAGAAGATCGTTGGACAGCTCAGCAGATTAATGGCGAATATTGGAGGCTCGCTAGCGGCGAGACGAAGACTCCTGGTGGAGGTTGGAAACAGCATTATGCTCTATGGGAGCGAAATTTTGGCCGAAACGCTGGATGTTAAAAAGCGGGCAAACTCACTTGTATCGTTACAGAGAACGGCTGCATTGCGTATCACGTCGGCATATCGTACATTGTCCGCTCCAGTCGTACTTGTGACAGCAGGTACATTCCATGTGGATCTGCTGGCAGCAGAGCGGATGGTGATTTAAAAGACGAAATCGGTTGGAAATCACATAACCGGGCACTTCAGGGGAAACACCATCTCAAAATGGCAACGACGATGAAACGATGAAGATAGAGGAAGGTGGACAGCGAGAATTATTCCGGACATAGGGCCATGGATTGCTCGGAAATTTGGAGAGGTAAATTACTACGTTACACAGATACTATCGGATCACGGATATTTTAGGAAATATCTGCACAGAATGAGCAAGACCGCCTCCCCTTACTGTCTTTACGAGGAGTAGGAGGAAGTAATTGATGATGCAGAGCACACTGTTTTCGAATGTGCACGCTAGCAGAGCTATCGCTCTGTACTGACGTCTATATTCTATGCAGAACTATAGAGGGGGTAGGTAGTATAATGAAAAAAAAACTTATTTTTCGTTACTGTTTAATGCCAAGAAAATTTTTACATAGAATTCAACTTATTTGGCATTAAGTTATCGACAGTTGAGTACACTATTCGCGTGTAGGATGAAAACAATTGTTTAATTTAGAAAATACACTAAAACAACAGCAACAACAACAACACAAAAAAATGCTGAAATAAATATTTAAATAAAATTGGAAAAGAAAATTACGCTGCACAAGAAGTATTTTTTTTTAATTTCATAAACAAATAATTGAGGTTTTAACGCAATTCGAGAGAAATTAAAAATGATTTTTTATTAGAAAAACTTCTTAAACATTTGTAATACACTTTTCAAAATTTTATTATTAATACGCGTCCAGTAATCAACATTTTAAATGTGCCAGCAAATGAGAAAAGCAATCAAATCAGCATTTATGACATCATAAATGAAACGAAGGAAAACAGAAACAAACGTACAGAATTTCTCAATGTAACGGGAAAGTAGGAAAACTAAGCGAAAACACTGAGGAAAAAAAAGAACACAGTTTAATTGCCAAATTCTTAAAAAGAATAAAAAAAAATATATTTTAACTGACGCTGCATTGGTTGAAATATTTTATCGAATTGTTGCAAGCCATATCGACAACAAAATCGACTGCCTGCTAAGAAAAGAACAGGGGATAGGGGTTGAACACAGACCTATGTAGCCTGCAACTAATTATAAAATATTTCTATAAATTTTTCCCTGTTGCCTGTACTTCTTACTTATTCAATTGAATGTTACAACCCTTTAGTCAGGATTACAACCTAATGCTACGTTCATACATGCACTTTTATTGCGTAAATCGCAATAAACGCCATTATTGAGCTCAATATTTCATATAAAATGTCAATTAATTATTGCGCAATAAATACGCAAATTGTTATAATATTGATTACAACTTAAAATACAGCACTGTCATAAGTACGTTCATATTACAGTTTTCCGAACACTTTCTGTTGATATTTGACAACTCAAATATCAACAACGACAAATAAAATAAAAAAACAAAACAAAAACAATGTTGTTGAAGCAACCAGCTGTTTTGTTTACCAGCTGTCAAATGAATATTGCTTATATTACATCTGAACACTTAAAATATTGCACTCAAATAACCGAATATTGACTCAATAAAATTGGATGTCTGAACGTGGTATAACTTCTTAGAACCTCTCAGAAGTCTTCCGAAAAAAAAACTCTGAAAGTAAATATAATTGTTATGAAAATTTTCTCATAAAAATCTGTATTTCGAAGTCGACTTTCAAACTGTAGATTGCGTCACTCATGCCTACAATTGTCACACATAACCTGAGTGGTGTTAGTAGATAGGTTGTAATCTTAACTAAAGAGTTGTAATTATCAATTAAGTAAGTAAGTATGTCAGTGATACGGCTCTGAATTGATGGTTATTTTTCGTCCAGGGTCATTATCGAAAAAATACTGCCCCATATTATAATGGATACCAAACATTCGCCATTTTCGACTATGCTATGGCTTCTCCGTGCCCTACATGCAACAATTTTGTTTGCTAACGTAACCATCGTGTAGAAAATGAAGCTCAGCGCTGACAATTTTGTTTTCGAAAAATTGGCTTGTTTCTCTAACACAGAATGAGCATCTTTAAGGCGTTGTGTATGATCAGCCAAGTTCAACTTCGCAGAGGCATGGACCCTATTAAGCACAGATGCAGCAGCCTTGAGAGTATTCGAGAGAAAAGTCCTATGTAAGATCTTCGGTCCAGTGCGAGTTGGCGATGATTTCCGCATCTGATCCAACAGTAAGCTATATGAGCTCCTCAACGACACAAATGTTGTCCAGCGTATTAATATCCAGCGGCGGCGTGGGCTCGGCCATATCGTTCGAATGAAGGAGGATGCTCCGGCGAGACGGGTATTTGATGCGGGAGTCTGCGGAAGTCGGCGAACAGGACGACCTTGTATCCATTGGAGGAACCAAATCGAGAAAGCCCTGTCATCGATTGGTGTGACCAATTGGCATAGGCTCGCAAAAAGCAGAGGCGCCTGGAAGGATGTGTTGCGGCAGGCCGAAATTCGTTAATCGGGTTTTCAATGGCCAATTATGTAAGTAAAGTGAGTTGAACTTTATATGGATGGAGAGAAAAATTTAAGCCATAAGATAAATCCAATTGCTTCGCTACATTTTCTCGTACGGATATTTTCGGTGTTGGCCGCAAAGCCCAGGTTCGTATCCCAGGTCAGACATCAAAACGAAATATGTATTAAAAAAAATATTTCTTCGGCGACTTCCTCTTAGCAGATTTCTGGCAAAAACTCTGAGAGTAAATAAACCTGCCATGAAAAAATTTTTCTCAAAAATTTGTCGTTCGGAGTCGACGTTAAACTGTAGGTCCCACCACTCACATATAAAATTAACGCACACAACATGGGTGGTGTGAGAAGCTAGGCCGTAATCCTGAATGAAAATGATACCTCAGATGAAAGAATTATTACAGACCTGTCAAGCGAGGTCTCAGTGTACTTCTGAGAATATTAGTTTCCGACATTAAAATACCATAACATTGTATAAATATGCGTTTAATTCAAAATAATTATTGGAGTGGAAAAGTATGCAAAACATACATATATAATAATAGTAGGAGGGAGGGGGTAAAGAGGAGAAGAGCGTAAAGGAAAGCTTGCAAGAGATTTTTTCCGTATACAAGAAACAAAAAAAAAACAGCATAAAAATGAAAACAATGGAGATTAATTGTTAACAAACATGAGATATTTTTCGTTTCTTTGTTTTGCATTTTCTTCTCATTATGAAAACAGATCAGATCTCATTACTATTATGGCCATTAATTATGATTAAACATTAAACAACAAAAAAAAAAAAAAAAAAAAATAAACATAAACATAAAAAAATAAAATAAAATTATAATAAAGAGATAAAACATGCTAATGACGTTGACGATGAGGCTGGCTACTGCTGCCACTGTCGCTGTCATGGTTGAGTGGGAAACATAAAACTTAAGAGCCATTTCTGATTAAATCGGAAAAAATATTAAAAAAAAACTGAAATCTGTCCTTTAAGAACTTTTTAAACCATCATTTCGCATAACATTCGATATTTACTGCCTAAGAGTTAAGGGACGACAAAGCTATCCTCTGTTGTGGTACGGGAAAATTATGATGAAAAATTTTAAATTGTTTAGAAAGTTAAGATAAATTGAGAAAAGGTAAGAGGCTCATGCACTTAGAACATCAATACTGGCAGAATTTTTCGTAAACACTCATAAATCAATACAATTTTATGGGCGTATTTTTATAGGGAAATTTAAGTAAAACATTCATTGATTTGTGTTTATTCAAATCACGAAACGAAGAGAGAGATGGTGAGTGAAGTAGGGTAGGCGTTTACAGTGGAAAACAAAAATATTCCGTAATAAACAAATATTTAAAAAAAACCCCATGAAATTATTACGCATGATTCCTGTGGACTTTTGTTTCTTTATATAAACACATCGCTTTACATTATTACACGATCCTTCTACCATCTTTTTGCTTTATACAGGGCAACAATGCTTAAATGTGTTACTTTTTGCTAATACTCACTAGCAACATTACTTTCACTTTATTTCCACTTCATTGATTGCCGGTGTGGCAACTTCTAGAAACTCAGTGTTGATTTGTTATAGTAATTCTTTTCCTTGCTATAGTTTTGTTATTGTAATTTGTGTTGGGTTAGGTTAGATTAAATTATGTATCTTCTTTGAAGGGTAAACTGCCACTTAGACCAGAGATTAAGCCCATTGTCAAACATTCTGTATGGAAAACCAGGCCTACTCCCAAAATAAATCTTAACATCGAGTTAATTCTTATAAAGATAAGAAGTTGAGAAGCTTCTGCTCTGCAGAGCAACAGCCAGATAGTGACACGCAAGGGAATCAGCATGTTTTATAAAAGGGTAATGGCCTGTGAGAACCGCAATAGTATGATGGATGATCATGCGATTTAAGGAGAGAAGAGAATCAGTCCTCTTTTTATACAGATCGGTCCTGCAGAGACCAGCAATCTAAACACGTATGCCCTGTAGCATTTTGGAGATTGTGATCTCTGGCTAGCTCATCCTTATAGCCTTACTTAGAAATCATCGGTTTTAATGGACGAGAGCAAACGTTGAGATAACTTCTGACAATATCCTTTTGGTCTTACTTAGAAATCACTGGTATTAACGAACGAGGACAAGCTTCGAGATGACGTTCGTAAAGAGCTTGATCGCAACCGGGATGTCTGAGTAAATCAAAAGATTTTCAGAGAAAATTCTATCGCCTAACAAGCCTTCGTTTGGAAATTCTTTATCTTTGTTTACCCCTATGGGTATTGTAATTCTTTGTTATCGTAATTTCTCTGGTTTTGTTCTTTTTCTAGAATAAGCATCCACATTCGTAAAGAAAATTAATGAAATTAGAAGGCTTCAGTCCCTTCCAAATAACTGATCTAGGAAGCTTTCTGATCACTGCACATCTCCCGAAACTTCATACGATGTTTTAGGCTGTATTTAAAACAAATTTAAAGGAAAAACGCCCATTTAAAGGAATAAATAAGCAAAATTACATTTTTCTTCATGCCCTCCCTTTTTGGCTTGGTTGAAGTTGAACATGCTATTATACAAATTGAAATTAAATTATGCTTGAAGAACAGAACCAACGAACATTTGTCCTCATTAACTTCTTTATTATTTTCTTTTGTTTTTATTTTTTGTATTCATTTTCCATCATTTTCAAACGCTAAAAAGCCATACAGAAGCATTTATAATTTCTTTCGAGTCTTTCA
Organism: Sarcophaga rosellei; assembly: GCA_930367235.1. Classification (NCBI taxonomy): domain Eukaryota; kingdom Metazoa; phylum Arthropoda; class Insecta; order Diptera; family Sarcophagidae; genus Sarcophaga; species Sarcophaga rosellei. Next base: position 77,740,403 of record OV884021.1, read on the forward strand.
TTAATTCTCTGTGTGTCTACCTTCCCCTTTTGAATTTTTGTTACATTTTTTATGTGTTGTTTGTTCAGGAGTCTGTAACAGAATGTCAGTTACAATTATGCCCCGTTTCTTTACAAAAAAGAGAGGAAGAAACAAAAGAAGCAATTTCTACTCTTCCCCACATTACCAGTGTGATATTAAGCTTACGATGGGCCCCCATTACAAAATGAGACAGCTTCTCATTACTTTCTACTTCGAGAAACGTTAGAGAAAGCGGTCACAGTGACCACACAATCTCAGGGATGGTAAGATTTAAGGTTTACCATCCCTGAGATTGTGTAACCAGTACCACCAGTAACCACACACTGTTAAAAGTGGTAAATATTGTGAGAACACTAAGCATCAGTTAGTGAATTCAATTTTAAATGAAGACTTCAATATTAAAAAGTGGGCGTGGCTTTTACTCCCAGTTAATCAAATACTTCGCTGTAGTGTTCAGTCCGAAATTTAAATGAATTTTGCACCATGGATTAAAGGCGAAACCACCACAACATGTGAGAGAACTAACTGCAGTCAAAATAGTTGATTTCTCGGGGTGAAAGAGTATCAAAGTCACTGTCATTCAAGACAGGGCGACTGATTTTTGCCGATGAGAACATTACCCACAAGGGCTTTGGAGACGTTACTCTTTATCCAATCAATTGAGATGCTAGGTCGATATAACACAAGACTGCGGGATATCGTCTCCAGGCCAAGGGAAAATGGATCAACCAGAATAACATTTCATATCACCGGAGTATAATTGAGATACTGGGCGGATACTCTCTTAAAGCAGAATTATCCAACAGGATGCTTAACATATCAATGGCGACCAACCGCTCTAATAAAAGATCGACTTTATTGATCGCAAGAATCCACGCCAACTGGCTCCACCTAGACACAATCGTAAATCAAACCGAAGGTGGTCTTGGCAAATGCTAATTTGATAAACTTGAGGGGTATACAAATATGAGGCAGAGATCGAAAATCACGAAGCGAACATGCATTAAACCTATGATTCCTATGTTTAGGTCTCCTTCCCTGTAACCTATCTTCGTGCCTGCCCAAAACGTATTGTTTTAAAACAAACATTTTCTTGGTTTAACCATCCTTTTTCCAATTGCGGATAACAACTGAGTTAGTTGGCATTCCTGCCTTACTGTTTCTGTGTTAAGAAAAAAAAAGTCCCATTTAATCTAAAACCACAATAAAAGATAAGAAAAACAAGAAAAAAAAACTCACCAAGCAATAAAAGTTTAATATCCTTGGCTGCTTGTATGCCATCTTCTTTAAGATTTCGTTCAATCAAACGACTTCTGGCGGCTGCAGCCCTCTCCTCAGCACTCTGTGCGCAGCCCATAGTGCGTATTGCTTCGACACAAAACGTTTTGAAGGTCGTTTATATCGGCCACAATTGGCCGAATACCAATACACACGAAGAAAAAAATACAAAAAAACCGAAAACAAAAGTTTGAAATTTCAATTTCAGAACTGAAGAGCAACAAAAACAAAAAAAGTTCAACTTTAAACGTTAACAAGCACTACGACAATGACTGTACGTGAACGAAGAAGAAGAAATGCTGGTAGTACTTGTGTTGTTGTGCAAAAACCAACTGCAATTATTAGAGTAGCCAGGCCGGCCGTGAATAGCGTAGGTTAGATTTTTTTCTTTGAAGTCAAAAACAAAATAAATTATAATAACGGTTCTTTTTTGTTGTTGTTAACAGTTTTTAGTTTTTGTTGTTTTTATTAATATTTTATAACAGTTTTTTCTTAGTTGACTGTACTCTCTTTTTCTCTTACAGATGCAAGGAGTTGTTTTTATTATTCTCTCTGTAAAAGGTTTAATTTTTTTCAATACCGTTATCGAGCTTACTTAAGATTATTTTTTTTAAACAACAGCCGTTTAAATATTTTATTTATATTTTTCTTTTTTATTTAAGAAAATCTTTTTACTTCTTTACTGCTATAACATATTTTGAGTTAAAATTTTAACTGAAATTTAAGAATTTCTTGTAAATTGATTATTTTTTTTTTAACTTTACAAATTAATTATTGAATTATTAAGTATTTTTAGCTTTTCATATACTATTTTTATATAATTTTTTTTATTATTTATATTTTTTTATTATTTATATTTTTTTTATTATTTATGTTATTTATATTGTTTTTTTTACGTATTTTTCATTAATTTTTATTTTTTATTTTTCATATTATTTAGTATTTATTATTAATTTTGCATTACATATTAAGGATTTTTTGTTGCCTTTTTTATTATTTTTCATTTTTATTTTAATTAATTAATTTTTTTTTTATTCTGCATGTTATTTATTATATATTTATTTTTATTCTTTTTATTGTTAAGATTTTTTATTTTTTATGTTATTTATTTATTTTTATTGTTTTTCTTATTTATGATTTAGATTTTTATTTTAATTAGTTATTATTTATATTGTTTTTATTTTACGTATTTTTCATTAATTAATTTTTTATAATATTTATTATTTATATTCATTATTAATTTTGCATTATTAAGGATTTTTTTGTTGTTTTTTTTTAATATTTATCATTTTGATTTTAATTATTATTTTTTATTTATTTATTTATTTTTATTTATTTATTATTTATTTATTATTTATTTATTTTTATTCTTTTTATTATTTATTATTGAGATTTTCTATGTTATTTATTTATTTTTATTGTTTTTATTATTTATTATTAAGATTTCTATTTTAATTAGTTTTTATTTTTTTATTTTCCATATTATTTTAAATTTTCCTCATTATTTTCTATTTCTTTTAATTTTGTATTATTTATTGTTTTTGTTTTTAAACATTCTTTTTTTATTTTTATCTTTTTTAATTTGTTTTTTTTTTATTTTTTAATTTTAATTTGTTTTTATTTCATTTTATTTTAGTTTTTATTTGTTTTTAATTTTTGTTTTATTCTTATATTTGTTTTAATTTTTTATTTTATTTTTATAATTTTAATTTCTTTTTAGTTTTTTTTTAATATTTTAAATTTTTATTTATTTAATTTATGAATATATTTTTGATTTTTTTTTTTTCAGTTTCTATTTAATTTTTTAAAAGTACATATTTTGTTTTAATTTTGTATTTTTTAAAAGTCATTTATTTTATATATTTTAATTACTTTAGTTATGTTGTTATTCTAATTGTCTGTTTATATTTTAATTATTTATTATCTTAATTATTCCATATTGTATTGTATGATCATATTTTATGGAAATGTTTTTCCGTGAAACCCTGAAATTTTTCGGCAGATGACTACAAATGTAATGCCTTTGCATCTGGCAACACTAACGCTTATTTGAAAGGTGGTGACATTTTAAGTCTGACTTTGTTAGATAACATTACCATAACAACTTTATTAAGTTATTCTGTTATAAGCTATTCAAGTTTAAAATGAGGTCCCGAACCTGTGATGTTTCATTGGTTCCATACAGCCGTAGCTAGAAATACTACGCTAACTAATCTGAACTTAAAGGCCGCATGCAATGATTTGCCTGTATTATCATTAATGATGCGTTACGTACCACACCAACATTGTCGTAAAAACGTCCGTTCCGTGGGAAATGGAAAAATTGTGGAACAAATATCGTGAATTACATTATACACTTCTCTACGAATTGTTCGAAACTAAATGGATTTATTCAATGGAATTAAATTATCCGATAAGACAATCGATAAGACCTATCGTTAGTGAAAAAAAAAAATAAAACTTTCGCTACCTTTTGTACAATTCTTCCATGCATTTTTTAAGGATAATAATTCCACTGTGTAAGCGAAGCGTATGCACACTGAATATGTTTTATTGAAATGAAAAAATAATAAAAAAAAATATTCCTTGCCATAGTTTACTCAGACAAAAAATCCTTGAACATCTGCTAAAAAAAATGAAATAAAAAGGGAAAAAACCTGTCATTAAAAACTATACCGTTAATTATATACTTCCGTTAACTTTTTCACCCATTTCCTGCGTCCTTGAAAGTCTAAAACAGTGCTCTATTAATTTGTAATGGATGTGGATGTGAATGTGTGTGTTTGTATTGTAGATTATACACCCACACAGACATTTGAAACCAATTGAGGCATCTTTTGCTTTATAGAGTCCAAGAGTAAAAAACCGAAAAACTACTTTCTTTTTTTGTGGTATTTTAACCGCCTTGTGTTCAGATGACGTTTTTGATTGACAGCAAGCGAGTGCAGTTTATGAATTTCGATGTCATTTTTTGTTTTTTATATGTATTTCAGTAGGTTTGTTTCTTGAAGTGGAATATATTTTTCTTGTTTGATACCAACAAAGATCCGCACACACACACAGTTAGTTTGTAATGAAAACATAAGGATTAAATTCTGAAATACTTGATAAAACTGTAGGAATTGATATCAGAGACAAAATAGAATTTAAAAAAAGCAATTTTCTACACAAAAATAATTAAGAAGAGTTTATAAACATATTAATTAATGATTTAAATTTACAATAAATTCAAAATTATTTGGTTTTGCTTGCTATTTACGCATTATCAGTTTTCGAACTAAATTTTGCTAAATTTTAAATATTTTTCGTAAATTTTAATAGATTTTCGAAAGTAATCTTAAAATTTCTATAGATTTGAAATGTTCGAAAATTCGAACTTAAGAAAATTATGTTAATTATGGTCCTAAAATGACAATAAAATCAAAATTATTCGGATTTCTATGATATTTAATTCGTTTTTCACTTTTCGAACATTAAAATTATACTAAATGTTAAATATTTTTCCTATTTTTCAATAGGCTTTAGAAGGTCATTTTGAAATTTGCATAGTTTTGCAATTTTCGAAAATTCGAACTCTTTTTCGAACTTAAGAAAATTACGCCTAAATGTTAATTAAGGTCTTAAAATGCCAATAAAATAAAAATTATTTGGTTTCTTTGCTTTTTAAACCATTTTTAACTTTCGAACTTTTAAATTTTGCTAAAAATTAAATATTTTTCGAAATTTTTAATAGATTTTCGAAAGTAATTTTGAAATTTGTATAGTTTTACAATGTTCGAAAATTCGAATTTGTTTTCGAACTTAAGAAAATTATGCCTAAATGTTAATTAAGGTCTTAAAATGACAATGTAATAAAAATTATTACATTCTCTTTGCTATTTAAGCCATTTTCACTTTTCGAACATTAAAATTATACAAAATGTTAAATATTTTTTTCCTATTTTCAATAGGTTTTAGAAAGTAATAATGAAATTTGTATAGTTTTACAATGTTCGAAAATTCGAACTCATTTTCGAACTTAAGAAAATTATGCCAAATTGTTAATTAAGCATTTTTCTGGCATGGTGTAAGTCACATTCACAAGATTGCCACTAAAATGGATCAGAATATTTACAAAAACCTACTTATACGCATTATGATAGCATTTCTGAAGCCTGATCCTAGGCACACCCACGCTTGTTAGTTAGGATGTAAAAGTTATCAGTAGTGTAAGTGAAATGTCTGTAGTGTTATGGTATACAGTTACAGTTAGTGTTATGGTATACACATAGAGACAATTCAAAGATGAAAAATAAAATCATGCGGATGACTACGGTTGGCGTCAAAGCACAGTGTATCGAAAGGTTTGAGCGTTTCAAAAATGGTGACATATGACGTCAAATGCATAGAGCTTCTGAGACAGGCAAATAATTAATGCTATCAACATTAATTAGAACAATTATTCGATCAAGATTCATGGTAGACGTAAGACGAGCTTGCGCAAGCAGCGCTTTAAATACAGCATGAATTATTCAGAAGCAAATTAGGTGCCACCTGACGTTACATGACGATTTTGCATGTCTGAAATACTGTTTGAATCGCTTTAAAAAGAAATCATTTTTGTATTGATTTATCACGGTCAACAGAAAATATGTTCATTAGGACAGTTCCAAGCTTAATAACTCATCTGTAAAGCGCGGGCAACAAGTGAAGTCTACTGTCAAGCAGAATATCCATTGCGTCAAGGTAATACTTTATATTTAGTGGGATCAGAAGGTTGTGATCCATTATGAGCTACAAAAACCGGACCAAACCAGCACGGGAGATAATTGTACAGCCAAAAAATGCCCAAAATATGCCATCTAACATGGGACCGTAATTTTCCATCATGACAACACTAGGCCATATATTGCGGACATGTTTAAAAAACTATTTGAGAAAACAGTGGATGGGAAGTTGTTTATCAAATACGCTTCAAAGGTATCAAGAATTTGCTCGTTTCGATTTGCAAATTGCAAAAAAGATGGGAATGACATTTTCTTTCTTTCTTAATAGAGGATTTATTTCTAATAAAAAATTTATCTTTTTGTTTATTTTTTTCGTTCTTAGACTTTCACTTGACCCACAACGAAACTTTGCCATTTTCAAAGGTAAGGTAAACAAACATTTGCATGACGGTAATCAATTTCCGTTATACTCTTATTTTTTCACGCATTTTTCAAGCCATTTTAAATGGGTTTTTACTTTTATTTGAAAGAATTCTTTTTTTTTTTAATTATTCTTAGTTTTCCATTTTTTATTTCCATAATTTATTAATTATTTATTTATTTTAACAGTTTTTTTTCTTTTATTCTTTGTTTTATTCTTATTTTAATACACAATGTTTACATTAAACGTTAAGCATAAACAAACACGGTACCGTATGTACAATACAGTTGCACTTGTTAGTTCTCTTATTGCATATACAAATGTATTTACGTATACGTATGGATGTGTATGCGTACACATAGGATTTAGCTAAAGAGATTAAAATTAAAAACACTATTGCTTTTATTATTAAAGTTGTTGTTGTTATTGTTTTTTTTTAAAGAATTTTCAATGCACAAACAAGTATAGTACATACATATGTATGTGTGGATGTAGAGATTTTAGTTTTTGGAGAATTATTTCATTTATACAGTACTTTTGTTGTTTTTGTTTGTTTTTTCAATTCTGTTTAATGAGGTGCTGATGATGTTGTTGCTGCTGTTTAAGTGTAAAATAAAAAAGAGTGGGGGAGCATAAAAAAAAACAATACAAGAAAAAAAAAAGAAAAAGCATCGGGTACCGTAAACAACCATTACAACAACTACTTGATAAGAGCTGAGAGGATGAGAGGGTAATTGTTATTATTCCAAGAGTAAAACAAAAATCAACGGGAACAATTTTGTGTGTGTACACAGTAATTTAATGAATAAAATTCCAAAACTCTGAAGAATTATGAATCATTGAGCACACAAAAAACCACACACGTACAAATACATAATATAAATGGATTACACATACACATACGCATATACATACATATGTACTATAAGCAAATTAAAACATTTTTGATCCAATTTTTCTCTTTTTTTTGGTACTTTTTTTATCGGATACAGAATTTTAAGGTTTTTCGAAGAATTTTTTTCTTTCTTTTTACCGTTAAAACCAAAATTTCTTAAAGATTTTTCTTATATTATAACACATTATTTTTAATTATTTTTTTTATTTATAATTTTTAAATTGTATTTATTTTTTATTTTTTTTTTTTTATTATTTTTCTTTATAATTTTCATTCAATTCGTTTGTTGTTCACAAAAAATTTGGCTTTTTCGGTGCCGCCCTTTAACAATTTATATTTTCTGAATATTTTTTCTATTTGTTTTACCGTTATGTCTACGTTCTTTTTTTTTTTAACAGAGTCAAACAGTGCGTATGAATCTTTTGCTCTTTAACAAAAACGCATTTACTGACTGACTCAAAGCCAAAAAGGAATACTGGAAACAATACAAATAACTCGGTAGTACTCGGTGTGGTAGAAAAGCCATTTAAAATATACACAAATACATACGCACACAACAAGAATTGCTCTCTAGCTCTCTCCTATACGAACAATAAAAATGAGTAAGAAATACCAAAAAACACGAAGCATTTCTCGTATATGTACAAGTATTTGATATTTAGCTTTCGTATGTATATGCAATGAAAACTGTATTTGAGTATCTGTATGTACGTATAAGTGTGCAAGTGCGTGTGTATGTTTAATGTGTATACGCTGGAGAAAAACAAAAATCAATTTAGATATGAGTGTATTAATATGGAGAAAATTTTACTACAAATAACGGGAGAATTTATTTTTGGTGTTTCCTTGACTGTGCGAGAATAAGAGAACGATTTTACTCTGTTCTACACCACAGGTGGTGGATGTTGAATGTGTTTGTGGTGCTGTTGTACGGAGACACGAAATCCTTGATTATAACATCAGATTTTCTTCGGTTCCTAGAGTATTTTGGCAGTACATGTAGGTATTTAGTTGGTCGTGTATGACTGCCGTTTACAAATGTCGTAGTGTTTTCAATTAATTTTCAAAAACGGAAGCCGTTATATCAGAGCTATAGAAGGGAACACCACTTGTTTGAGGAGTCATACAGAGAGAGAGAGAGAGAGAGAGAGAGAGAGAGAGAGATTGACAAAGAGAGAGAAAAAAACTAACCAGGTTGCCAATGATATTAAAATGTTTGAAACATTTTAAATTCCTAGGCTTCAGATAAACAAATAAACCGTTATATTGTTAACAAATAAACCGTTATATTTCAGCAGTTGTCATGGTCTTTGATTTTGAATCTTATCTTATGAGGATCTATAAGGAGAATTACCTATGAATCGAACATTTTTGGTCAAAATCTGAGAAAAGCCTACAATAATACCAGATTTGTCTATGAAATCAAATTAAATGATGAAATAAAACCGGCAAGTACATAGATATAAACAAAACATCTGGCAACTATAAACAGGTTGGTTAATGCAAATAATCTCCACATTAGTATTTGCAATTATTGAACAAACACACATACAAACGCACAATTCTTCGCTTTCTCTCTTTCTATCGTCTCTTTTTACATTGCGCAAAATCCATTGTATTTTCATTATGCTCATCGCCAATTGTACATGAGAGAGCGCGAGAGAGTATGGAAATGAACGAAAAAAAAATACGAAAAAAAAGTAAAGAATCGCTGGCAACTTCGTATACGCACCACGTACCTTGTTTTTCACGCTATTAAATCATAATTAATGTATGACGTACATACAAAAAATTGCTCTCTTTCAGTTGCTGCTATTGAGTTCGCTCTCTTTAAAGTTGTTAACGAAATTGTATTTGCATGTCAGCCATAAAAATTAACATTATCCTGGATAAACTTTAAGGATTTGTAAAAAAAAAAAAAATGGATGTTAACATCGCAACAAAGTGGAAGGAAATAGGTAATCATGGAATTTTGTTGGAATAGAATGAAATTTTTGTGAACTAATGGACTCTACAGTAACGAGGTTACAGTACCATAGTCCTGGCAAGACTCAAAGCTGTTAACCACCTGAAGTGTTAGATTTATTTAATGGAAGGTTTGTTATTTACGAATAACAATCGCAGAGCGCATTGAAGTAGTTAAAACCGACTACTAAAGTTTTGATGAAAACGTGGCCCCGTTGATCATTTAATCATGCCTATACATACATACATAATTGGCCATTACAACCCTTCAGTCAGGATTACAGGCTAGCTTCTCACACCACGCATGTTGTGTGCCTTAATTTCATACGCTGAGAGGAAGTCGCCGAAGAAATATTTATTTTTTCATATTTCGTTTTGATGTCTGGCCTGGGGTTCGAACCTGGGCTTTACGTCTAATAAGCGATCACACTACCTACTATACTACGGCGACTACTTGACGATTGATCATGGCTATACCTCATCGCAAAGTACGTATTGTCAAAATATCATATCTGTGAGTGAATTTTTCGATATCACGGCATTCCTAGCAATTGGGAATAATTTAGGAATTATTATGACCTCTTAATAACGTATTAATCAAGTAAAATTACCAATTAAAGCTATCTAAACATTAGCTAGGCCACCGATAAGTTGACTGAGTGCTAAAGCAACAGGTTTTCAATGCTTCGCCTCATTTCTCACTTGATGGTTACGACTATAAGCAAAAATATAGCAGAAGTATCTGTAAAAAAGCCATTGCATTCGGTGAATGTGATGAGTTTCTGGCGCATTATGGTCTGTAGGAAATATTGTGCCCCACTTGTCGCATATAGAGCTCAGAGAACCCAGAAGTTATTCTGGAAAAGCCATTGCAAGCAGAAAAAGTGACAGTTTGGTGCATCTTATGGTCTAGAAATGACACTGAGCTGTATTTGTTGTACATAAAAAGCTTGGACAACCCAGAAGCGCTAGTGGAAAAGCCATTGAATCCAGAAAAAGTAAACGTTATGTTCAGAATGTGTAATTAGGCTGTAATTTTATGAAAATTATTCTGAACGACTCAATTCAGAGTGCAATAGACGTATGTTATGGGACTTATTTTAGCCTCCAATGGAAAACTGATTGAATTGAATGCAATGTGGTTTCAACAAAACAGTGCCAAGAGTCACAGAATACGAAAAATTCTCTTTTTTTTATTAATTAATTTTTACAAGAAATTTCAGCATTTCTTTTAATGTTTAACAATTACAGTCAACCCTCCTATAACGCGGTACTCTCAGAACGCGGTTTCCATATAACGCGGCGCTTAAATTGCGACAGGCCTCCTATAACGCGGCACTCTCAGAACGCGGTTTCCATATAACGAGGTTATCACATAACGCGGAGCTGAAATTGCGACAGGCCTCCTATACCGCGGTACTCGTACAGCGCGGTTTCTGTCCAACAATGCGGTACGCACTCACCGCGTTGAAGAAGGTTTGACTGTAATTGCTTGCCTTAAAGTATGCTTTTCGCACTTGATAAGATATTTGAGAGAGAAAAATTCTCAATTTCCTCTCTCAATAACAATAAAATGCTCTTTTGTTTGAATAACAAAAAAAGTTTTCTCTCTCTCTACGTATTACGCTATCAAATATATTTCAAGAATTGCGATACATTTGCACTCACTTACATAAAGTCATTACATATTTAAAGTTATTGTGACACCGTTATTAAAAACTTACATCAGAAAGAGAGTGAGGGAGAGAGAGAGAGCAAATAAAAACTTATTATAATAAAGCCATAAAGAGTAAATATATATATAATCTACACAAACACACATATGTATATAACAGTAAAACACGCTTTACTTAAGTGTAATATTGTCCCCTGTTTGTCCTGTTTAAATTTATTTCAATAAAAATCCGTTTCTCTCCCTCTCTCTCCGCTCTCTTTAAATAGAGTATATAAGTAAAACTGTTATATCATGCTTATATTGGTTGTTTGAAAAAGTTGTGCCTTTTTCTTTAGTGGAAAAGGGCTGTACTGCACCAAATGTAGACCATTTTGATCGATAACAATTTGCTAACTTTAGGTTAAAGCCCGTTTTTTTTCTTCCAACAGTGGAGAACTTATGAATTTTCTATAAGAAAAACTAATCCAATAGCGTTTTGAGAGCCTTTATGAAATTTAAATTATCGAGAGAAAACTTAACAATACATAACCTGTTTATATAAGGCCCGGCCTATGTGGTGTATGTCTTAAAATTTCTCAGACAAGGTCTTTCAAATTTTGTCGTGCAAATGTGTTGACTGGCATTGTTAGAAAAACTACGGCAACACTTTCAAAACTAGCAGTAGTGTTGCCAAATCCAATTAATATTACCAAAGGTCTTTTAAATCTCTACTTTTTCGAACATCTAATATTAAAACGGATTAATGTTTACTTGTATGTGTTATATTTTACAATATTTTACACTCTGAACAATGGCTGAATTATATATTACCGTTAAGGTGTTATTTATTAGCACACATTATATACATACAATGAAATATTTGTTGTATTGTGTCTGTAATCGTACATGTATTGTATTTATATTCCTCTTTCAAAGCAAAAGAAAGAGCTCTGTATGCCATAACAAGTGTCATCAACTGGCATGTTCTTCTGTTTTTGTTCTTGTAGTTGGTGTTGTTGTTTTTGTTATGTTATTAGATAACATAATTTGTCGTTTCATTATTTTTCCTCTCACACACACTGTATTACAATCCAACTGTAACCAATGCAAAGAAACTAAAATTCTTTAAGAAAAACAAAAAAAAAAATCTCTTCAAATACACTTTCTTACTGTACTCACATACACTTTGACAGGTTTGTATGTGTGTAAAGTATAGTGATAGAAAGGAAAACACTAAAAGAAGTGCAAATTTACAAATGTAAAACAGGAATTTCTTTAATTTTTGAAATCAAACAAAAGGTTGGCAATAAAATGATAAAAGAAAATATAAACAAGAGAAGAAAATTTCAAATTGTATTAAAAAATAAAAAGGAAATAAATTTTATTTTGATTTTATTTAAGAAAAGAAAAGAAAGGAAAAAATGGCAAGAAAAGTTCATTGACCCCTTTGGCATGGTTGTGGATTTTATATTCTTGGCCACATGTGCTGCGGATGATAATAATGATGGTCGTTAGTGCCAATGGCATTATAAAAGAGAAAAACGCAATGAATTGATAAATTTAACCCTTTGAGGATTACACAAAAACGGAAAATTGAGAGAAAAAAAGTTTAGAAAAGGTTCTCAAATCAAACTTGTGGACAGTCTTGCGAAGTACTATTAAATTTTAGGTAAGAATGTAGAAAAATTTACGCCCACAACATAAGTGGTGTGAGAAACTAGGTCGTAATCCTGACTAAAGGGTTGTAATGACCAATTATATATGTATGTAAGTACTATTAAATTATTGGCACCAAACGAATATTACAAACCCAAGATATATATTAAGTATTGGTACTTTTTTTTGGGAGTCTGAGTCGCTTCATCGGAAGCTCGGAATGGTTCCTAGGATAGGGGAGAATGAGGAACTGTGGTATCACAATGGGCCCTGTGTGCGGCCTAAGTGTGTCCGCTCATGACCCCGGGGACAGCCACCTCTACCTACCTACCTGGTACTTTTTGAATATTGAAATTCTGTTTTTTAAAAGTACCATTTGGTTCAGTACTTTTTTTTTGAAAAGTACTTTTGCCTAAATTAACATATGGAAGGCTGCGGTATATTTATTAAGGGTTCTAATAACAATTTTTATAATAGACTGCCTGCCCACTGCCGTGTTTTCTAGTCTGCGAAATTTTTATTAAATGGGCTGAATTAAGAGAGTGCGATTAAGTCCCTAACGAACATATTTTTGTCCATGCAAGTCAAAGAAATTTGGGATAATTGAATGGTAACTCCTATATGAGTTCTGGAACATAGGAATATTGTTGGACATTGTATTACGGATAAGCTCTGACCAGGACCTAATCTCCGACCTTTTGCAGGGCATAGGTGTATTCCGATTGCTTCTGTTAAATTCGATATTATCCACTCGTTTTACACAGAAATTCGAATCTCATTGGCAGCAAGACTATACGCGCAATATTGCTAGCCTAAGCTGGACTTTCTTCTTCTTTATTAATTCGCTTGGCCATACATCACACAATAGCGATATCATGGGTCACAGTCTCATTGCATTCTGATGAATTCTGCAAGAGCTGTGGGTCTAAGGGGGAGAAAGAGGAGACTGTCTTTCATCTCATGGGTCAGTGCCCAGTTCTTGTCAGGAAAAGACGAAGGTTTTTGACCTCTCACTTCTTCTGATATCCTTGATTGAGCTCTCGAATATAAAGGTCGATGCAATAGCAAAATTTAGTTTGAATTCTGATTGGTATCCTCAAGGGAATATTTGACAGTGGATTGAATATTGACATTGGCATCATAATGGGCCTAAATGTTGACCCAAGTGGGACCAGGTTAACCTAACCTAACTTTGCTTAAATTACATTTCGCAAATTATTTTTTGAAAATTACTTTCTTAAAAGTACTTTTAACAAAATATGTACTTGGTTTTCTAGAAATTTTTTAAAAGGTACTTTATTAACGGTACTTTTTGAAAGATATTCTTTGAAAAGTATTTTTTGAACGGTACATGTTGAGAAGTCCTATCAAAAAGGTACTTTTTAAAAAGTACTTTTCGAAACTTAAGTTTAGAAAGGTACTTTTTTAAAAATCCCCATTTAGGAAGAAATAATATTCTACACAATCAAAAAAAATTGCAGATTTTTTGGAATAATAAGAACCTTTTTTAAAATTGAAATTAAAAATTATAGATTTCTTTGAATAAAAAGTACCTTTTAAAAATTTTATTTCTAATTTTAAATGCCTTTCCAATTTCCTCTGTAAACCTATTCAATTTTATTTTTATTAATGACCGCCAATTTGAATTCATTTAGGAAATTGTTCTCTTTGCTTGTATATGCCTCAAAACACTCCAAATAAATAAATTTCCCGAAAGTTTTTTTCGTATTATTGTCACGGCCTTTGATTAATTGTTAAAAATTGTTGTTGTTGTTGTTTTTTTATTTCGTCTTTAATTATAATTTTAAATGACTTTTGAACACAAATTAAATCGAAATTAATTTTAATCGAAATGATTTACGAACATAAACACGAATACAATGCCATAGGCATACTATTTAACACATTCAAATGGTAGAGAGAACCGTCAAATAAGAGAGGGAAAAAACCGTTAAATATAGAAAAAAAATAACAACAGGCGGCCATTAAATATTAATGGTGTTATGCGAACACAGACACACACACATATACATACACATGTATGTATGTATGTTTGCGTGCGTGCATAGGAATAAATTAAAGGAAAAAAGGATTTTAATTGTCATTCTTAACGAAAATCAATCGAAATAAACGCTTTTAAAAATAGAAAACGTTTCTGTTATTAGAAATTTAAGTGTGAAACCATTAAGTGGGGGATGGTTTTAATTCTTTTTAATATTTTTTCATTTAACTTACGGCTTTAATTTTATATCTTCTTTCACAGTAAAGAAAATGGGAACTTACCTGAAAAGATAAAGAAAACAAATTTATTAGAAAAAATTTATTAAAAATAGAAAAAAAAAATTATAAAGAAACCGAAGATAACATTAAACAATGATTCTCAAGATTTTTTAATTTCTACGTAAATAATCCTAACCGTTTCCAGACGTAGCCGTAGTCTAGTAGGTAGTGTGTTCGCTTATTAGACGTAAAGCCTGGGTTCGAGCCCCAGCCCAGACATCAAAAACGAAATATGAAAATATGAAAAAATATTTCTTCGGCGACTTCCTCTCAACAGATTTCTGGCAAAAACTCTGAGAGTAAATAAACCTGCCATGAAAAAGTTTCTCAAAAAATCTGTCGTTTGGAGTCGACGTTAAACTATAGGTTCCGCCACTCAAGTATAAAAATTAACGCACACAACATGAGTGATGTGAAAAGCTAGGCCGTAATCCTGACTGAAGGGTTGTAATGGCCAATTATGTATGTATATATGTATGTATGGAAGTATGTATGTATGTATGTATGTATGTATGTATGTGGTCACGATGCCTCTGTATGAATAGTGTATTAGACTTGTCTCTCATTATTCTAAACATAGTCTCCACAGCAGTGATTTTCACTAACATATGGGGTTAAATCCAACAGAGCATCCAATGCCACTGTTAAGCAAGTACTTATTGACCCGGTTATACCAACTCATGTCAGTCTCTGTATTTTGTTCAATTGCATTTGATGATCTGTACAACGCTCTCTGTTCAAATGTATTGGATTTTTATCAGGAATGTAGAGATGTGAAAGCCAACGAGGTTGGGCTACCTAAAATGGTGCTATGGATTCCAATCGATTGCTAATTTAACAATCCCATGATCTTCTCAATATATTGCTGAACCGTGATTTTTTACGTTTGAGGATTCGTTTTCAATAGGTTGGTGGTTTTTTTTTACTAAATCCGGCCAGAAAACATGAAGAGTTTGCTTCAAACATTTGCTGTTCTTCTTCTTCGGCAGTTTGAGGTCTAGGTTCTAGGTGGCGCTACGGCCAAAAGTCAAAGATGTTCTTTGCATGCTACTTTCCAGGCAAAGTACGAAATTAATTTTCCGCCGATCCGCATCTATACCTTTGGCTTTTCTTACTTCTATTTAACCCGCCCCCTCTCCTTCTGTGTATAATGATGCTGTAAAGCGGTAAACAAAATAGCGACAACAAAAGTGCTTTTCCAGTAGAGGTAGACATACAACATATGACATTTAGGGTATAGTTCCCCTCTTTTTTCTTGTTGTTGCTCTTTTATGACATTAAATATCCCTGTGTGGTTATAAAACAAAAGTATCATTTGAAGGGAGAACTAGTGGCGGAGGGTAAGAGTAAAAATATGTGAATATTTTAATTAAATTTCGCCGTATTAAATAATAAAACATTTCGCTCTGCCTAAATTAATTAAAAACTTTGTCAACAGCAATGTATTGTTTCGTGGCAATGGTTGGCAGTCAGTAGCTGTGGCAATCTTTGCCAGAAGTATGGCTGACAATTGTGCGGTTTTTTTTGTCATTCAACTACTCTGTAAATACCTAAAAAAAACGTTTTTTTCTCGACCAAATAATTGAAAAATAAATAAAGAGACAGACAGATAGGCTACAACGTCATGGACAGACGACATCAAATTTAAATCAATTTACTATGAGTCTTTAGTTTTTCTATACAAAACTATTTGACATCAGAGTCAATTGCTTGGCATAAATTTCATTTCATTTTGATGGTCTCGCTTTTAAGTGCATTTAAGAAATCGATTTCAATTTTGGCTTTTAAATTTCAAGCGTTTTTGGATGTGATGGAAATATACACACTGTGGATGGGGAGGTCACCACTTCAGGAAGTTATAAAGGGCCGTGACGAAAAGATTTTGTGCTCATTTTCTAGTTTCTGAGGTCAGCACAATTATGGACATTATGTCTCTGAAGTCGCCATAGTCTAGTAGGTAAAGTGCTGGTTTATTAGAGACGAACCCAGGGTTCAAACTCTAGCTTAGACATTTCGTACAAAACGAAATGCGGAAAAAATATTTCTTCCAAGAGTTCCTCTTTCAGTATTCTTCTGTCAGAAACCCTGAGAGAAAAATAAAATTTTCCATGTAAAGTTTCTAAAAAATTTGATTCGTTTACCGTTTCGTGAATGAAATTAACACACATAACATGTGTGGATGGTGTGAGAAGTTAGGTTGTTATCCTGACTAAAGCGTTGTAATGCATAAATTTGAGTAACTTTGTAAGTCTCTCACCATGACCAAGATGTAAGCGGCCAATATTTCCAGTAAAGATCTGTTAATAAGTTTGAGCAGATTAGCAACAAGTCCAGTTTCTGGGTTTAGGCAGATTTTAAACATATGCGAAGCTGGTCCTGAGGCATTAGCGGTTGCTATTATGGACATTATGTCTGTGCTATTGTGGACATTATGTCTCTGCTATTGTGGACATTATGTCTCTGAAGTCAACATAGTCTAGTAAGTAAAGCGCTGGTGCCCAGACATCTCGTACACAACAAAATACGAAAAAAAAAATATTTCTTCCATTAGTTCCTCTCGGCAGTGGTCTTCTGGCAAAAACTCTGGGAGTAAAATAAAATTGCCATGAAAAATTTCTCAAAACATTCGTCATTTGGAGTCGACGTTAAATTGCAGGTCCTACCGCTCATAGGTAAAACATATGTAGGCACTCAAAACATGGTTGACGGGAGAAGCTAGGTTGTAATCCATACTAAACCGTTACAATAGCCATTCGTGTGTGTTGTAATAACGTGTTGTCTTCTAAACTTTTATTAGAAGTTTATTTATGCCCCTATTAAGCAAACGAAATCCCTTCATAAGCTACAAATCATAAAACGAATGGAAAAAGATGTAGAAAACATAGGCAAAAGAAAGACATCGTTTGGCATGTGAGAATATTTAAGACACTTGAAAGATTCTACTTTTTTTTACATATTTTAAGTTGTTTTTGTTGTGTTGTTGTTTTTATTATTATTTTAATCAAGTGATAAAAGTTTAAAAGGTTAACAAGCAATTTAATGGTACTATTATACGAGTACTTCAAGTACTCACACATATACATACATATGCAGGCACGCACGTACATTCACACTTTGAAATATATAGAGAGACGCTATAAAAATTTCGAAATTTGATTTGTGCATTGATACCTCTCTCTCGCTCTCTCTCTTTGTCACTCTACACACTTTATACAGACAGGACTGATACTATCGAACATTAACGAACAAACAATGCCAGCCAGCCAACCAGCCGCACTATTATTCTCTTGTTTCTCTCGGTTTAAATAACTTGACATTTTCTATAGAGCGAGTCTGATTACATTGAATAAGCAAACGAAGAGAAAGAGAGATGGGATATATGTACATATGTATGTAAGGCGTGTTATTATGACAGCAATCAATATATATATTTTTTTTATATTTTCATAAGAAGACATAAGACATTGTGGTTTTTAATTGAATTTTTAATTCTAAAATTGAAGAACAATTTCTTATTTTTATTTTGTTGTTGTTGTTTTTTTCTCTCTCTCTCTCGATATCTTTTAAAGGTACAACAAGTTGACATTTTAATTGACCTCCAGTGACAATTTAATTCAGTCAAATGTTTCGATTTTTCGAACGTACAGAAAAAGGTTGGAAAAACTTGGCTCGAAAATGTAAAATCTGTGATAAAATTAATTACATCTGGTAACACTGCAGCTTCATTGCAAGGGAATTACAACAAGGTATGAGAAGCAGCGTATAATTCGACAACAATTTGAATAAGTTTAGGACCTCCTTTGTCTTAAAGAAGAGCGTCCCCTGCACATATGTACGTGTTCATTCAGATTCCAGTGCCAATAGTAGAGACTACCAATGTTTTGCAGATACTCTACCTTGATTTACACTTAAGTTTTTCAGGTTTATTCTGGCCGATCACAAGTAACTGGATGACCAATCGGGAATGGAATATCACCCTCAAGTCTTTGCTGTAGCTTCAAAGTCTATTGTAAGGTTTTGCATACGCATACCGGGGAGAGCGAAAGTTCTTTTTAATGACAATAGCGTTGCGCATTCATTCATTAGAGTATTATCGCAATGTGGCTTGCATTACAATCTTTGGACCACAGTACCACAGTACTCGAGTGAAATGAAGTAACTTGCTTCCCGAAAATTTTATATTTTTATTCATAACTCCTTCTCTCTCTCTCTCTCGTAGAAAACTTACATTTGCAGGCAATTAGCTAGTGATTCGCAGAATGCCTTATAGAGAGAGAATGCAGTCCTTTAAGGTTTCTATCGGTATGTGTAGTGCTTTCCTGACACTTGCCGTCTTACCCAAATTTGTGTTTTTTTAGTTGCAACTGAGTTTTGGTCGCAAGAATACTGTCCAATTCCATCACAGCATCGTCCATATGGGCTACTGTGATGCCCACTGAAAAGGAACAACGGGAGGGATACTAGCATACTTTCATATAGCCAGGGAACCGCAAGAGAAACTTAGGGTTCCAATAAGATAAACTTAAGATGGCTGAGCAGAATTATATTCTCGTAATATGATTGCCAGACCACAGTGATATTCACGAAAACTGGAGAACGATGGCACAATCACCGAACTTAGGGGAACTCCCATAAGAACCCATAACACCAAGAGCAGCTTCGCGTGTGTACAAAATCTGGCTAAAGCAAAAGAATGGACATGTTGAAAAGCTGTTCATACTTATTAAGAGTCCTTACTGGACTTAGGGGTATTAGACACTTGGCCTCTTGGCCGAGGTGAGAGACTTAGTTACTCAAATGTATTCATTACAACGCTTTAGTCAGGATTACAACCTAGCTTTACACACCACCCACCCATGATATATACTACATACATACATAATTGGCCATTACAACCCTTCAATTACGGCCTAGCTTCTCAACACCACTCATGTTGTGTGCGTTAATTTGTATACATGAGTGGCGGGACCTACAGTTTAAAGTCGACTCCGAACGACAGATTTTTTGAGAAGCTTTTTCATGGCAATTTTTACTCTCAGAGTTTTTGCCAGAAATCTGCTGAGAGGAAGTCGCCGAAGAAATATTTTTTCATATTTCATTTTGATGTCTGACCTGGGATTCGAACTCGGGCCTTTCGTCTAATAAGCCAACACACTACCTACTAGACCACGGCGACTTCAGAGGCATAATGTCCATAATTATGTGCGCATAAGAACGCTACATGTGACATTATGGCACTCGTGGCTTTATTTATAATGAGCTGTAGATGGTTCCAGGATTATGCAAATAAATTCATTGGTCTATCTCACACTGAGACACATTCGGATTATGTAATGTGGAAACAGGAGGGCTGTGGTAGTGAACTTCGGTTTGGCTACAGGCCACCATCCTTTAGGGTGGCAATTTACAGCCTTTGCAATAGATGGTCCCGTTACTAATGCTCCATAATCCATACGAAACAAAGAGCTATGTTGGCTTCGTTAAATTATAAAAATTAAAACTTTTTTGTTTTTAAAGATTTCAAAACAAAAGCCAAATACTTAAAAAATTATTATGATGGCTTGCGTTTGGCTTTCAGGCCAAAACACAGTTAAAAAAGGTTAAGAATTTCAACAAAAAAGAAAGAAAAATGGATTAAAAACAAAAATTGTTTTCAGTTCTTTTGATAAAAAAAAAAAAAAAAAAAGAAAATGCAGATAAAGTTTTGCTCTTTGATAAATAAGAAATACAAAAAGAGAGAGAGAGAGAATAAAGCTGACTTCTTAATTAAAAAGAAAAAAGCAATTGACCTTTTTCTCATTAAAAAAAAAATTAAATTAAAAGTTTGGCTTTAAAACACTTGTGCATTCCTAGGAAAAATATTAAAAAAAACAAGAAGAAAATTATTTTTATTTGAAATAAAAATTATTTGGCAACTCCTGTTTTCAAAAGCTCATTTTCATTTTGTTTGTTTTGGTGTTAAAGAAATAAATGACACACGTTGTCTTCTAAATCAAATAGAAATTGTCCATTTTGAAGTGGGCTGCCATTAAATTAAAACTGGTGGCGTTTATATAGGCATTACACCATCAGTAAGTAGAATATAAAGCCAAAATAAGAAACAACATGTTGCCAAAAAAAAAAAACGAGAGAAGAAAATAAAGCACTGACAACAACGACAACAAGCCTACCAAAGCAAACAGCTTTATTACGATTTATTTCTTGTCTTCTTGCCATGCCTTGCCATTGTAGCAAGGTGGTTTCCAAGAATGGCAAAATGACTGCCAGCCAAACAATTATTCAAAATGGCCAAAAGACTTCCGTTCACAGTTTTCACATTTTTGTACACGTTAAGAGGATATGATACGAAAAGCGAAACACATTTTTCATGTTCCTCTGTTTTTCCATTTTTGTTTGTTTATTTGTTTTGCAAAACATTTCTATCGTTTGCTGTTAATTTCTTACTCGCTCTTTCTCTCTCTCTCTCGGTCTCTCACTCTCTGTGACGGCCAAGCCTTGTTGCTCCATTTCCGTTTCCAGCACCAAAACAACCGACAACAGATACTGTAGAAATACCAACACAAACACAAACGGATGGATGTATACATGAGTGAACGTACAAACAGGGCAAGTGTGTGTGTGTGTGTGTGTGGAAAGCAACAGCACAGGTAGAGGAAAAAGAAGTCGACGAAGAAAAAGCAGATTTGCATGCATGAGTGGTCAAAGGAACAATCAGCAACAGCAACACAACAACAACAAAATAAAATTGAAATGAACGAAAATAAAAAAGAGAAGAGAACGAGAACGAGAACACTAAAAACCTGAAGCATACTTTTAAGCAAACATATGACTGCACAACAGGAGCTCTAAGACAGTGGGCCAGAAGACAATATTATCGGCCAAAAAAGATTTTCATTAAATTTTTTCCTATCAAACTCAATATGAAATCTTGAAATGGTTTATAAACTACTGATTTTCAAGAGAGAACGCCTCTACTTAGGTACCAGGAAAAGTGGAAGACAGATTTTTCGCTGCCATCAACGGACATACATATTTTATTAGAGTACAAGAGTAGAGTCGCCAAAGTCTAGTGGGTAGTGTGTTGGCTTATTGGACATGAGGCAAAACGAAATGAGAAACAATATTTCTTCGACGACTTCCTGTCAGCAGATTTCTGGCAAAAACTCTGAGAGTAATAAAATTGTAATGAAAAGTTTCCCAAAAAAAATGTGTCGTTCGTTTGAACTGTAAGTCCCGCCACTCATGTATAAAATTAACACACACACACAGCGTAAGTTGTGTGAGAGGCTAGCTCGTAATCTTTACTGAGGTATTGTAATGACCAATTATGTACATATGTACGATAACAGAGTACGAGTTACAACCTTCCAAGATTATAGCAGCCTGCATACGATAGAAGTAGAGGCGGCGTATTGTTAAGTACTTGACTACAAGCCATTGCCGTAAAATTAATCCAGAAACTCCGTTTAATATCGCAGAGGAAAGTCAGACAGTCCCCATCTCTTGAGAAAGTGTTTGAATTCAATGAGTAAATTTGTGCGACCAAACGATCTATTGTACTGCCCTTGTAAGATTTCCTTTTCTGTCTGTAGAAAATCTAAGAATGCATCTTAGATTGTTGGAAAATTTGTGCGGTTTGGAGAGTCGATGTTGTAATTAGAAATACATCCGTGAAATGATATGTAAATGGTTATCGATCTGATATTAATGCGGAAATGTCATGGGACTGCGCTTTAAACTTATATTAGGCGGCGCTTTTGGCTTGCAATTGAAGACTATAGATTAGATGGCTTGAGTTTTCAATAAGCCATGCTTCGAGTCACGCAACGCGTTAACTTCATATTTTTGTAAAGTTATTTCGGCACTAAAATCATACGATTATACACTGTTAAACGTTTTTTGTGCTACTCCAAAGACAATAACTGCGCGTATAATCCCCTAACTTTGTGGCATTTAGAAATGGACATTCGTCCATTCGGCGGCCCGACATGTGTGAAAAAGAGGTTGGAAGATACTTTAAAAGGATCTACAACTGCAACCGATACAGATTCTTAAATAGAGAAGATTATTAAAGATTTTCTCATTTTCTCTTTATGCTATCAATGGCTCCACTGTTTGCTAACAGTCGTACAAATTGTATTTAATATGCCTGCAATACTCCATTATTCTCTTTCTCTGACTTGACTTTATACTGGTGTTCACTGTTTTTTTTTTTCATCTTTCGTATGAATTTTGAGTGTGTTCTCATTACAGTCTATTCTATAACAACTGACAGCAGCAATAAACACAAGTACAGAAAAACAAAACACACACACATACATACATAGAAATAGCAAGAGTTTAAATAACAATCACAACAACAAAGAGACAGAGGGAGAGAGAGCATATATAACAAAAACTACATATTATTGCATGTCGATGTCCATCCATCCATAGACTACACACACAGATGCATACACATACATATACATAAAAGAGAGTGAGTGAGTGAGTGAGTATAACATTGAGTTTATAAAAGTTTTTAATTTTCTCAGTACTTCAGTACCATTCACTTCATTCTTAAGAAAAAACAATCAAATAAAAATAAAGCGTTATACACACAAACAAACTCTTTGTTGTTGTGGGGTTTGAAAAAGAGAGTAAGAGGTGACCAACCCAGTTTTCATAAAAACTTCTTCTTCTTCATTCAATAAGGTGAACAATTGTAAGTGTTTGTATGTAGTGTAAGTGTTTGGCTGTGTATGGGTAAGTGTTTATGTTTATGCGTCCATTTTTGTTTAAATAGACAATTTGTAATACAATACATATTATCGTCAACATTTCGTTTCGTTTTTTTCTTTAGTTTTGGTTTTAAACCAAATACATACATATAGAGGAAGAGAGAGAGAGAGAGAAAGAGTGATAGAGACTACAAACTAGTTGTTGCTTCTTTAGCTGTAATGAAATGTATTTCAACTCCTTAACAGTTAATCAAATTTGAAAGCGTGTATATGTGTGTGTGTGTGCGTTGAGAGTACATGTTTATGCGTCTCTTTAATTTCATTGCCGTCATAATGTATAGCATACTCTTAGGGGTTGTATTTGCGGCTTTAATTACTTCAAGGTATGTATGATATTTGATAGCTGCTGGCTGTTTAACAACCCCATGGAAGATATTTATTGTTGTTGTGTTGTGTGCAATTATGAACTTCGTTTTCTCCCCTCAATTAGTCTAGTTTACTATCTCTTTATGGTTCAAATGCCTTCTTTAAACCTGAAACGTTAGGCAAAACTTAGAAAAATTCCATAAAATTTCCCGATTTCATTAGAACCGTTTGAAAGATTGTCGAAATGGATGGGCCTAACCCATCTAGTCCAATGACGGATATAAATTTATAAATACTGGCGTAAGAAGAAAGTTGAAAATGTACTCAGAAATGGATGTATCAGAACCGGATATGAGAGAGAGAGAGTACTTGAGAGGAATACATTAGTATTGAAGTCAAGAGGTCATCAGTCATCCAAGACATAAACCAACGTTTTTAGCAGCGCCTCATTTAAGGCTGTAAGTGTGTAAAATTTGGCTTTAACAGAATTCTGGTAGTCGCCGTAGTCTAGTAGGTAGTGTTTTCGCTTATTAGACGTAAAGCCCGGGGTTGAGCACCAGGCAACTTACTCTCAGCAGATTTCTGGCAAAACTCTGAGAGTAAATAAGCCTGCCATGAAAAAGTTCCTCAAAATCTGTCGTTCGGAGTCGACGAACTGTAGGTCCCGCCCCTCAAGTATAAAAAATTAAGGCACACAACATGAGTGGTGTGAGAGACTAGGCCGTAATCCTGACTGAAGGGTTGTAATGGCCAATTATGTATGTATGTATGTAAGTATGTTTAACAGTACCACTCTCTAAATTCTGCGCTGCAAAATGCTGCGTAGCAAATGTTGCATAGGAACGCAACAAGTGACATAAGTCGGTGCGTTTCGTTTATATGAACAACAATATGACAAATGGCAACCCTATTATTCTAAAATCTGCTACAAAATACCAATCACTTGCTTAGTTGGCAAAGCTTGAGTAAAGGAAATGAAACAAAAGAAGAAGAAGGCGATGGAGATGGGAAATCGACTTTAGATATCGCTATGGAATCTTCTAAAACGAAAGTATATTTAGAATTTCACATGTTAACATAATTATGGAAACATATTTGACTGAGTCCTTTAAGGCTCCTTTTTGTTTCCCAATTATTTCAGGTTTTGTTTTTGTTATCGTCTCTTGTATACATATCAATTGCCTGCCCAATTATTTCGATAGCCTTACATGCATCGTAGCATTAGAATAAGAAGAATGAAAGAAAATTTGTATCTAAAAATAGTTTCCATTTGTCGAAGGTATGTACATATGTATGTATGTATGGAAGTGTGTTTCCATACATTTTTCCTTTATATTGGACGATAGGCATTTTATTATTGTGTTTCCTTCGTTTGTTTCTTTTATTATCGGCAAATATTGTTAATAAAAAGCAAATAAAACGAATTAAATGGACGTTTGCAACAAAAGAATATGCTTTGTGCCACATGACACATGCCACAAAAAAAAATATATGTACAAGCTTTATGCCACACCAAGGCATACACAGAAAGAAACATTAAACAACACGCGCTTCACTTATGCGATAGTGTTAGTCATACAAACAACCAAATGAACCAACCAGGCGACAGGGTATTTATGTATATGGAAAGGACATCATGACAAATGAAATGAAACAAAAAGAGACAAAAAAAAACAAGCAAAAGTAGAAAGGAAACATAAATAGAAGAAGAACGATGATTAGATAAAAAAAACAAAAAGCACATTGCGGTAGATATGATACAAGCAAGTCCTTTTATTCTCTTTTTTTTCCTTGATTGTACTCACACAGGACACATCATACATATATTGTGTATGTAAAAATAAAATAACAAAGTTTTCTTTACTTTGCAGTGACCAGAGAAAGGCATAACTTTACTGCCTATACATATGAAATGTTTTCATACCCCAGACAACAACCCTAAGCCTGATATCCTGGCAATTTCTTATGGAACTTAAGTGGCCATAATTTTCTTTATTTTAATCCCTTAATAAAGTAACTGTGGATTCGTTTGAATTATTCATTTATTTATTAAAAACTTTCTTAATTATTATCCGCATAATTAATTATTAACACTTTAATTATGATTTAAAACAAAAAAAAAACTTGAAATCGCTAAGGGGATTCAGGCCCCATAATTTGTCCATAACTTGGAAAAGTAAGTGAAGGAAACCTTTCACTGAGCAAAAACATACGTTCGCAGACACGGTTATCTAGTAGGTAGTGTGTAGCCATGGTTCAAACCCCAGCTAAGTTATCTCAACCAAAATGCTTGGTTTCGTGTCTTGTGGTAAAAACTCTGAGTTAAACCATAATTGCCATGAAAAGGTTCTTAAAAATCTGTCATTTAGAGTCAACATTAAACTGTAGGGCCCGGGCCGTCACTCACTGATTAAACACGCGTAACATGGGTGTTGTAAGTAGCTAGGTTGTAATCCTAAAACGCTAGTACTGACCAGAGATCAGCAATGAGTATTCAAAAAGATGAGTAAATTCGAATCAAACTCATAATTTTTGATACTTATACGCATTCAAACTTATTTTAATATCATTACTCATACTACTCATATCCAAAGTTTGAAGTACTCATCGTACTTATACTTAAAAATATGCATGATGCTGTTGATTTCTCTCTCTCCTTTACTCAACATTTACAAGAATCACAAAATAAGTATGATTCGCGTACGAATACTACAATACTCACTAGAAGGTTGTGTGGTTGATTTGCTTGCTTCTTCTTTTTTTGTAAATACAACAACAACTAAGACTGTAAATTTCAATGAATAATTCGAATCACTCGAATTATTTATGAGTATTATAAGTATTTTTCTAAATTTATGAATCTGAATGAGAGTAGGCGTATGAATTAAACATATTTCGAATGTTATGAGTTTGATATCCACGCTGTACTCATACTCATAGCAACCTGTACTTATAAATCAATGTTGTAGTGAGTACGAATGAATCAGAGTAATTAAATTTCAATAATGTTGACTCACTCATACTCAAAATTTCATGAGAACTTATAATGAGTAACGAAAAAACGAATCAATCAAATCGAATGATCTCTAGTACTGACCTACTAAGTATAGTTTGACACCCATTCAAGCCAAACGTATGACTAGAATCTTTCTATTGTGAAGACAACAAATACGAGCTAACACATCGACATACGAATAAGCAGGATAAGTTAGATGACCTTACTCAAGAAATGTTTGTGGTGATCGCAAGAAAAACTCTCGCCTTCTTAGACATGCTCAAGTAAATCAGCATAATCACTGAAAATGTGGCACTGCAAGTTTGTTGAAGCTTTTGTTAGAAAAGCAGAAGGTGAATGGGGCATAGAAGCAATTAATTGACGGCCAATAAATAGAGGCAACTTATTCTCAAAGATGACTTTCCTTTTCTTGGACCAACTCATATGCAGATGTTTTACTATCCTAAAAGCAAAATCAATGAAAACTATGGCATCGAAAGTACGTTGAAGCCCGATGCTAGAAAGCGATTAGGGTATGGTGTATGAAGGCAACTAATTGCCGACTTATGTTCAGTATAGAGATGACTCAGGCTCAAAAGGCGATGAGCAAGGTCATGAATGATTGAAATGTTAATCTGATACCAGGGATTTAAAATAATGAAAACACGGAAACCACAATTTTAGTCAAGACTACAACCTAGCTTCTCACGACACCCATATTGCGTGTTAAATTTATCACTGAGTGACGATTTTTGAGAAGCTTTTCATGGCAATTTATCAAACTAGTAATCACTACTATGTTATTGTCATTTCCAAGTTCTTATGAATCTATAAAGATAGGAATCTATCTCAAATCATAGCAGAGACATTAGTAAGGATATCTAGCCCGCGTAGTCTATTAAGTAGTGTGTTCGCTTATTAGACGGAAAGCCCGGGTTCATGCCCCAGGCCAGACGACTTCGGCGACTTCCTCTCAGCAGACTTCTGGCAAAAACTCTGAGAATAAATAAACCTGCCATGAATAAGTTCCTCAAAAAAATCTGTCGTTCGGAGTCGACGTAATCCTGACTGAAGGGTTGTAATGGCCAATTATGTATGTGTGTATGTATCTAGAAACGTATGTGGATATTTTCTATGCTCTAATGATCTTTACCTTCCTTCTCACTGGCATTTCGGGATGATATCCATAGGCCCAACGATCAATAATCAGTCTTACGTTAGCACATTAATGATATTTTTTAAATCTTTCTTTCTACTTTCTTTCTGCTGTGGAATCAAATATTTTGTGGAATTTTACAAAAAGATTTTGTATTTATTCCAACACTTTTCCTTTTCGGTGTTTGCTATTAACCTTTTTGAAAATAGCTTAACTAGGTTAAGTGTTACGTTACGTTAACATACGCAACGCATACAAATATTTGCCAATATTTTCTTGGAAAAGAGAATATGACAGGAGCTGCTCTTCCATCATAAAATTGTAATGGATTTTTCCCCTGTTTTTTCTTTCTTTTATTGGTTGTTTTTGTCATACAAAATTTATGGCTTTTATTGTGGAAAATTCGTTTATCGGTTTGCATATTTTGTGTATTTTAAATAAACAAAAAAGAAGCAGAGAAGAAAAATATAAATAGAAATACCATCTTCATAATGGTTTTGCAAAACAAAAAAAAAAAAAACGAAGAGTTAAAGTGTAATAAAAATGAATTGGAAACCATAAAATATTGCCACAAAAACCTTATTTAAATTGAAACACACTCAGCCAGACACACACATACATACACAAGAGAGTAGAAGTCATAAAAAATGTCAAAAATTATCACAGTCATTAAATTATAAAAAGGATAGCAAACATAATGAAAGAGAGAGTGAGAGAGTGAGAGAGAGAGTGAAGAAAAAGAGGTACATTCCCCTCATACTGGCATCATTTGGCACTTCTTATGTAGCCATACAGACTCTCAACATCGATCTTTGACAGATCCATGAGATCGTCTAAATAGTAGAAGCCTAGCTTCGTCCTTCTTCTATGACACAATGGAGATGGAGACCAACAGTTTCCTCCTCTCTTTCGTATCTATAGCCACTGCAGAAATCATTTTTCCATAGAACTCATATCAATACATCTCCCTTGAGTACCCAGCATGCAATGTCCAAAAACGAGCTCGACAACACTCTGAGACCCACTTGAAGAGTTTAAATAGGCATGCCCTTCTTCTAGCCTTGGATGCGATATCTTGCCCGTATACGAAGACAACCCAACTGCTTTAACGTACCGACGACTACCACATTGTGAATCCTAGACTTGCAGGTTCATAATGTACTAAGGGCTCAAATCTTGGATGTCGGTTAGGTTATGTTAGGTTAGAGGACGTGTACTTGTCAATTAAGACAAATACAGTACCCAGAAGTCGAATTGACCCATTGTACAACGTCCTTAAAGAGGGAATGATAATAGAGGGAATAGGATAAAAGGAGAGGATGTAGGAAAGGGGGAGAATGAGAAGCGGAGGGATTACACAGACCAGACACAACAAATAGGGAGAGCGCGACTACACTGATGAAGCCCTAGCACCTCTCAATCAGCCTAAGTCACTAATGAATCTGTGGAGAGCCTTGATGTTGGCTCTCGACACAGAATTCAAACTATCAAAGAAGGCCCTGCCAAGGGTCCTCAACCTCAACCTACCAAGGGCTGGGCAGTTACAGAGGAAGTGTTCGATAGTCACCAACTCCTCCTCATCGCAACATGCCCTGCAATAGTCCGGCTGGGATCTGTTCTAGATCCCCGTCAGCGACCTAATCTCGCAGTGCCCCGTGATAAAACCGACAATCAACCTTAAGCTGGCCTTATCCAAGCCCAGCAGCCAACCTGTTCTCTTACTGTCCACAGCAGGCCATAGACATCTAGAAACAAAACAACCCGATCCGTTCCCCCAACACATCTGCTCTTCCTCCCCGACCCATCCATTGATGAGGCCGTAGAGGTGGCAGACTGGGAGGTCAGGACCAATTATCTCGGATGTAATTGATCTGGGTACTCCTATTGCCTAAACAATACCTTCGATCCTGAAAATTATTTATTCAATGACTGGTTCAGACTAGGCGGCAAAATTGAATGTGGAAATCGATCGTACTACAGTCCTATCAATACTGAAATAATAACTACAGAGAATGCCATTGTTCTAATTCGGTATCAGAATACATATATCGAATAGTTATCTATACAAGTTTGCCGGTAGTAAAGCGCCCATTAGATTACTAAAGAATATGTACATCAATATCTAAGCTTGTCTTAGAATACACAGTGTTTCCAGAGTAGGAGGCGTGGCATTCGACGGTAACCTCCATATGATCTTCAAAAACTTTCTATAAAAAAAATTATTCCGTTATAATGCCTCTTTAAATTCCTTTATTTGCAGGTTAAAAACGATTCTCATTTTATTTACAATGTAAACAAAGAATTATTTTCACACCTATTTAACAGAACATTTAAAATAAAGCAACAACAACAATACTATCACTTATATATGGAAGTATGCACATACATATGTTTATGTAGATGTAAATTTAAAAAAATACAACAACAAAATATTGTCAAGCTGTTTGGTTTTTAAACTGAACTGTTTGTTAACTGTTATTGGTTACAGTTGTTGCTATTGTCATTTCAAAATGTAAGCACAACTGTTTCTCTCTTCATCACTGCCACTACCCCCACTGGCTTTTACTGCATATAAATCTCTATTGCAATAATAGTAACTATAATACTAACACAGCATGGAAAAGACAGAGAGAGAGAGAGAGAGTAAGAGAGGGCTGGAAACCCTTATCATATTCAATGATACTGCAACATCTTGTCTTGTCATAAGACTGTGTCTGCCTGCTTGCCAACACAACAACACTCAATTACACTCTTTAGAATGCAGGAAAAAAGTAAAATAAATTTCCCATGGCATGTTGCTTTCAAAACTGTTGCTATTATTGTTTTTCTTTTTTTACTACCATTTATAAAAGAACAAAAATAAAAATAAATATGCAAAGAAAAAAGCGAATATACAAATAATTGTTGATTTTTATCTTGTCATGTTGTTTGTTATGACTTTACAGTTACTATTGTTGTTGTTTTTGTTATTGTTGTCATTATGCCTTTAGGTTGGTATTGCATACTAGACAACAAAACTTAGCAAAACTCTTAATCTATTATGATGATGCATTTTATACAGAAAGTAAAAGAAAAAACAACAACAACAACACCATTACACTCGGTGTCATATTTGTTACTGTTAGACAGCCAGCAGCAGAAGTCATGCATGCATGCATGTCTATGCTTGTTAAATAAAGGAGAGCATACATACATATGTATGTATTGTTTACTTTGTTTTTATATTTGCATTAGCAAGCAGCAGCAGCAGCACTGTAATAGTATTCGTAAATAATCAACAACATCATCAGTGTCATCATCATGGTGTGGTGTGTATTGCTTTTGTTAATGCTTACATATGTGTGGGGTGGTATAGTTTTGCCTTCATTGACGCCATCATCACATCATCTACATCAAATGTTCTGCATGCAAGCATGTATGTAAATGAAGGCTGAACAGCATGCAATTGTTAAATTATGATTTAAAAACTGCAATACATGCATACATACAAACAATTTATAAATGGCTTTGAAAGAAATAACAACAGCAACAATAATAACCTGTAGTATTCTAACGACAAAATAATAACAATACAAATAAACATTTAGAAAAACTAATACAACAAGTATGCTTAACACCATTTTAAACAGATTAACTTTCATATGGCAGGCAAGGCATAAGCTTGTTTACTTTTTTGTTCTCTTCTGTTTTTTGTTGTTGTTGTTTGCTTAGAGGGTACATATAGGTGACTCTTTTTACACTTCATCAGGCAATTGTTTTATTACTGTTAAAATTGTTTGTTATAGTGGTTGTTGTTGTTGTAAATGAAAAAGCAATTCTCTTTTATATTTTTATTGGCTCTCATTTCACCACTTTAATGTGTGACTTTACTATGGTTATGGTTATGGCTGCTGCTGCTGCTGTTACATGTTACTGGGGTTATTGTGTTAAACAACTTTAACTAACAGTGATTTTGTACATTGATCACGGTGGTGAACAATAGCAAACAAACAAGTAACAACAAAAATAATAAATAGTGAAGAATGGGAGTGTATAATACACAGGTTAATTTATTGCTTTAAAGCAACACCACTGCATACAACAGCAGTAGCAATGTTAACAGTACCATTGTTGTGCTTTTATCGTTTGTATGTATTGTTTAGAAATCAGTTTTTACACAGATTTAACATGATTGTTGTGTACATATATTGTGGTGATTATTATTGTGTTTGCAAAATTTATTTTAATAGGGGAATAACAATACAAAACCCACCATATGGTGTTGGGTTGATAGAATACAGTGTTACAAGCACTGTTTCTTTTTTCTAACACTCTCCGTGTTTATGATTGGTTTTTGGTTTATTTTTGAGGTGAGTTGAGGTGAGTTATGAATTTAAATGTTTAGAATTTTTTCTTAATTGAATTAAAATAAAATAAAATATTTATTTTCCTTAAAGACTTACCCAAGAGCAATAATTTAATATCCTTTGCCGCTTGTATGCCATCCTCTTTTAAATTTTTCTCAATTTGCTTGGAACGTTGTATGGCAGCGCGTTCTTCAGCTGATGTTGTGCAACCCATTTTTATGCTTCTCTTTTTTTTCTATTGATTTAAGCTAAGTAAAGTTAAATTTATTTATTTTTTTTGTTTGTTTTACAGTTATTGTTTATAAAAAATGTTTTTGTTTTCTATTTTTATTTTTTGTTTGTTCTGGGATGATGTTGCGAAACACTTTTTTTTAGCTTAAAATTTAAAAAATGGGAGGGGCGTTTGTATTAGAGGTTGGTGAACGAACACTGTTTATTTTTTTTTTACACTGTTGTTATCTATCGACACTTATTATTCATTAAAACTGCTATGTATTGTGTATTTATGAAGAGTTCTGTTATATGCTTTTATTTTTTTAATATTTTTTTTTTATTAATTTTTTTTAAACTAAAATGGAAAAGGGGAGAAAAGGAAAAACACAATAAATAAGAATTATTCACTTTTATGCTGTATTAAAATATGTATTTGCAATTGTTTTGATTAACATTTAATGCAAAACACATAGAGCAGGAGAGAGAGAGCGATAGACGTGTGATATCTCTACGTCATTATTGCACTGCCGTGAGTGAGTCATCCATTCAATATGTACACAGTCAGTGTACGACAGCATATATACAGTGTCTTTTAAAATGGATTGTTATTGTGTTTACTTTAAGATTTAAGAAAAAATATATGTCTACAGTACGAGACAAAAGTAAAGCATGAATTTCAAAATAATTGACAAGTTTTTTAATTTAATGAAACAAAAACCCAGCTTATGCAAAAGGTATTGCCAAATGTCGTTGAAAATTAGAGATCTATTTTGATTGAGCAAACGAGGTGTATTATTTTCGATTTCCACGATTTCGGCCACATAATATTCAATAAAAAAAATCGAAATAATAGTCATAATGTTGCAGTTCTTATTTAAACTCATTGACTAACGCCTGACAACGCTTTATTTATATTTATTTTATTTGAATCTGGCAACTTCTAGAACATTACTGTTGATTTGTTGTTGTTATTCTTTATATTTCTATCTTACGCAGACGTTTCTATGTAGTTTTTCCCTATTCTCGTAATTTTTTTGTTATGCGTGAATCAAAAGTAGTA
Source organism: Sarcophaga rosellei (assembly GCA_930367235.1). NCBI lineage: Eukaryota > Metazoa > Arthropoda > Insecta > Diptera > Sarcophagidae > Sarcophaga > Sarcophaga rosellei. Next base: position 77,774,135 of record OV884021.1, read on the forward strand.
TCGCCATAGCATAATACCTCGCCTCATAAGTCGCTTTAAAACTTTGTGCTCCTTATGTACTGTACAAAGAGGTGGTTGGCAGGTTAAAATAGTCAAACGCGGAGACCAAGCTATAATTAGTTTAATAAATAGGGCTCCTTTAATAAAAAGGCTCCAGAAACTCTATAGCTTCTCAATTGTCTTCAAATATTCCAATCAGGAGCAAAAAGGAGCTAAGGAAGGTTACTTAAAAACATTACAAAAAAGCATTTATTTCACAAAGGACTAGAAAACCTATTATAGAACTCACAAAAGAGCACATAATGGAAAACGGCGAGTGTTTGCTTTATGAATTCAAATTTAATCTAAAAATATTCTGAAAGAATAAATTTACTACGAATACCACAAGGACAATGCCTGTAAAGCACGAGAGGAGATCAAGTAATTGTCTGAAGATGGTTTTCTGTGCCTTCTTATACTATTTTCAGAGACCAATAATTGCCTTCATATGTTTGAATATTTTTCCTTTTATCCATATGCTCAATATTGTATTATGTATTCATTCCCATACATTCGCTCGCTCACTCTATTTTCCTATCAAGTAAAACTCGATAATTGCTGTAATAAATCAATAACTAACGGTAATTTTAAAAAAATGGCTGCAAATTAAATTCTATTTAAAGGAAAATGCAATACAAATTGCAAAAACAACGACAGCAGCAAAAGAACAACAACAACAGTTTAATGAAAAAGGAAATTAAATGAAATAATGGAAAGAAAGGAAGAAAAAATAAAAAAGAAAATGAAAAAAATCAAACAAGAACATAGAATTTCCATTAGGCGCATTGTTATGACAATTTGTGAGTTGATTTCCCTCTAAAAAAACACACACACACACACACCTATGCATGCACATAGATATTTACAAGAATTGTTGCATTAGTAGTTGTTGTTATTGTTGTAAGTTCTACTAACTGGCATACTGCAAGGACGACAGTTTGAAAATAGGAAAACAACAAATCCAACAGAATTATAGACTAGCAATGGTATAGTCAAGCCACTATACACCCACACAAACGCATATGCATACATATATGTATGTATATGTATACACTGAGAACCAAATAAATATTTTTTTTTATTATGGCTTGCATTGTAGACAACTTTCAACAAGTACGACGACGAGTAATAATAAAACAACAACATCGACAACGATAACATCAACAAGAAGAACAAGAACTGAATTACACTACTTTAGACTTAAAATTCAGACACAAAAAAAAAAAATATATGTAACACACACACACATACATACAAAGAAAAACTTTAGAAAATGCTTTCGTGCTTGCATTCAAAAAAGTACGAGCCAGTCTATGATATTTACGAACTCCCCAATACTTCTTCCTCTCTTTTTCATTGTACTCCTCGTAATGTGGTACATAAAAAATTTATTGGGTCCATTCATAAGTGTATGTTTGTTTATACACGAACGTTAGTTAGTCTGTTTTCTTTGACTCCCACCACAGCCACCACAGCCACTACTGTCTCATTCTCTTATTATTACTACAGAGGGCCAAAGAGAAAATGTAGCCAACAGTGTTATGCCAAACCAAATGAGGGGAGTTTATACAAAAGCGGGGGTTTTTTTTCAAATAAAATTAAAGGAAGGAAATATTTTGAAAAATTTAAAAAAAAAAATTGAAATTCAAAAAACAAAAAAAAAATATAATTGAATTTGAATTGGTTTGAAAATTAAAAAAAAAAAATCAAAATCAAACAATGCTGCACACTAGCTGGCTGGTAACACTGTTAGGGATTTTAAAGTACTAATTCACGTTTATGCCCTCTCCCACATAACCTCATATAACCTCTTTGAAATATTACTCTCCTTCTTTTTGTTCTAGTGTTAGTGAGTGTATTGCTGGTTTTATTCAATTTTTATTGCAGCAAATTCTACTTGAGAATTGTATTATTATTGAATTTATATCATGATTTGATTTAAATGGGAGAAAGAGAACGAGAGCGAGAGAACGGAAAATGCTTTTTAATAAGAACAGCTACATATACTATACATAACAACAAGAATAACAACAACAATTTTATAACTAATAAGAGTATATTAAGGATTTCTTGTTTTTTTTTTCTTTTATGGTGCATATTTGATTGAAAGCATATGGTGAAATATTGTACAACAACAACAAAACGATTTTCTATAAACAGTTCTTTTTATAATTTTTTTCTACTCTTTGCTCTCTTCTTAAGTATCAAGTCAAGTGTTTTTATTTTTATTAGAACGTTTTCTACAATCCAAGTATGGTTTATTGATTGTTAATGGTTGCCAATTAGAAATTAAAAAACAAAAATGTAAACGACATTGTTTTTAAAAGCCGTTTTTAAAGTAAATTTATTTTCTTATTTTTGCTTATAAGTATGTATACACAAAAATAATTGAATTTTCAACCCTTTTCCCCAACAAAAAAAAAAAAAAATAAAAAATTATCTTATCAATCGATCAAAAAAATATTGTCTATTCCATTGATAAAAACCATTTTAAGGGTATAAAAACGCATTAAGGCAACACAGGTTTTGCACCCCCAAAAGCAAAACAAAAAAAAAAGAACAAAAATTAATAATGGCGGTAGCCTATTTTGATTAGAAAACCAAACAACAAAAAAAAAAAAAAAGACTGATTGATTACAAACAAGAATGGAACACATACAACCACAAATACAGGGTTCTCCATTTAGTGCTTTCTGAACTGGACTTGCCATAGTCTAGTGGGTAGTGTGTTCGCTTATTACACATAAAGCCCTGGTTCGTATCCCAGGTCAGACATCAAAACGAAAATATGAAAAAAAAATATATTTCTTAGGTGACTTCTTCTCAGCAGATTTCTGGCAAAAACTCTGTGAAGTAAATAAACCTGACATGAAAAAGTTTCGCAAAAAATCTGTCGTTCGGAGTCGACGTTAAACAGTAGGTCCCGCCACTCAAGTAAAAAATTTAAGCACACAACATAAATGGTGTGAGAAGCTAGGCCGTAACTCCTGGCCATGACTGAAGGGTTGTAATGGTCAATTATGTATTCAAAAGCATGCAGAGTCTAATAATCGAAGAAGATTTACAAATAGTTAAAACTTACGACAAAAATGGTGATTCGAACTACATTGTGGGGTCATCATAACCGACCTACACTTCAAGGAATTTGCAAGATTATAAAGAAATCTGAAGATGTAACAGATGCGGTTAGGCCTATCCATAATCGTAACACAGGGACTGCCAAAAAATATCGCTCCTATTGAAGAAAGTGTGGCTTACGAATTGAACTTAAACTCCGCGCATTTAGAATTTAAATTTCCACCTTCATTCATATAAAATCTAGCCATTCCGGCTGACCCTTTGCAACCCTTTCTTATTGGATACTAGAACAGTATGCTTTCAATGCTGATCACCGTAATCGATCCTCTTATCAAGGAAGTGGCAAGATTAATAAGAAATTTGAAGAGACTTTGTAGCAGCAGTAGATAGGTTACTGCCGAAAATACCGTTTCTGCTTGTGAAAGCCTGGACAATAAAACGAAATTATCGATTACATAGTGTCCTAGGCAATTAAGCCTATTTTACGCTTCATTTTGGTATTTTTTAGGTTTGGATTTCCATATAAAGTTTAATTCGCGCAATAATAAAATCTTTTTCGCTCTATAAAGCCTGAACTAACGTAAACAAAAGAAAACTATCGTATTCAGGAAAAAAAACTTGTCAAAATCTAACTTAAAAGGCCGACTGCTACAAGCAATCTAGAGACGGTCATATAAGTCATACTCTATTTCGTATATAATAAGCCAAGGTAAGGTTCAAACGTTGTAATGAAATTGAAGTTTCATAGAAATCATGGCTTAATCAGTGCTTTTTTCTTCAAATTTTACTTTTGAGACCGAAAAATGGATCACCCTATAAAGCATAGCATAACCAAAATAGCAAAACAAAAACGAAAACAAACAAAAAAAACTGTAAAAAACTTTGCAAATATTTGACAGAAAATAACGCACACAAATAACTAACGAACGCTAATAACAAAAACGCTTTTCCACCTTCATAAGGAAGAGAAAAACTACTTTTAAAGAGCCTGAAAACAAGAAAGAAAAACAAAAAAAAAAAAATAAAGAGGAGTCTTATGAATGGAATTATTTTTCCTTTTTTTTGCACTTTTAGTTGTACATGGTAGTAGTTACACGGTTGTTAGTAAATAGGGTGGGAGGAGGCCTGTTTATGGCAGCACATGTTCAGCTTATTTACAAGAAAAAAAAAAAAAAAGAAGAAAAATAATAGAACAACCGACCCTGCACACTAAATTTATTACTCGTTGACAAACTTCGTTTAGTCCTTTTAGTTTTAACATATAATTTGTTGTTGTTGGCATTGTTTCTTTATATGTACATGTTCACGACGATACTCTCTTATTAGAGAGATAACACTACAAATACCCAACGAACACACACACATATACACACACTTTTGCTAATGATTTATTTTCTACACTAAATGAGTGCGCAACTCACTTCAAATTAGAAACTCATACACATACTAGCAAATATTATGCTATATACAATACATACGCACACTTCGACCATCCACGTTACCAACCCTCGGGAAAAAAGCACAAGGAAAATGTTATAGAAAAAACAAACACAACGGTAAACTTAAAGTTGGGAAAGAGAGTAAAATTAAAAGGAAGAAAAACATGCTTAACGGTGAAAAGAGCAAATAAAACAGTGTTGTCAACATGTTTGTTTCAAGACAAGTTTTTCAAATCTTTTTAAATAATTTAAAGCAGAAAAGAACATTTATTGTGAAAACTTTGGTAATTATTTTAAAATTTAAGCGATTTTTTTTTCATTGGAGCTGAAACAAAGTTCTCGAAATAATAAAAACAATTGAGTTTTTACATCAGGTTTCTGATAGTTGTCGGATTAGGCATAAATGCCATTCGTTCAGGTTTCACGAACTATTCGGGTAGGGCATTTAACTTCGATAGTGCGGTGGTCCTTCCAAAATCTTTACAGATGGCTCTTAGCTAGAAGCTGACACTGGAGAGGAAGGAAGTCTACCTCGACGATAACAATAAGCTTTAATGGGGGCTTCTTGGGGGTTTACTATGTATTTCAATTCGAATCCTAAGCTGTAAAGCATTCTGTTCAAAAATATTTGCTTCCATTCAAAATACATAATAACCCTCCTGATGTCTTCACTGTATTCCCGGCTGAAGTCACTAAGGCAGTGGAATTATTCCAGGTCCGGATTGCGCAGAGAGATACGGTGATTGTCTATATAGATAGGATAGAAAAGCTGCCTTTAGAGAAACTGTAGATGAGTTAGTAAAGGAAGATGCGGCAAAAAACATAAACGGCCAGTTAAACCCCCAGAGAATTTTTTTGGGTTGATAAATCCGGTGCTCAGGCGAGAATAGACTTTGATTAACACACAACGGAGCGGTGATATTGCAGAAATCAGGCTACTATGGCCTAGATTCGACCGTTATAAAACGGAATTGGTTCCAGAATCAGGGTTCCCTACCCTATCTATCTATTAGGATCTTAATAGCTTCTTTGACAGAACATTTCACCGTAAAGGTAAATATTGTGGTACATGGAACAGGAAATATCTTTCCACAGGGAAGAAACTACCAAAACTAATAAAAATATTAAACAAATTAAGCAAACGACATATGACGAGGTCAAGTCACTGAAACTTTTAGAGATCCACTATCACTCGCCTTTCAAATAGCGCCTAGACAGCAACAGAAAATGGATTTACGCTTGAACTTTTATTGGAGAAGCTTAAGAAACTCTCTTTTATGAGCGAGACAATCATGAATATTATCATGGAACAGGAGGTGTAGGTGAATATTACTAATGTGGAACTTGCAACTAAAATGGATTTATTAACATGAAAACGATCCAAAATGCAGGGGTAAATTTGAAAAAAAGCAAGTTCTTTAGCCAATAACGTTAAGGTTATGTGTTCAAAGAGATTGCCCCCATAGTACATCTTTTTTAAACACAATTGTAAAACATTTTTTAAATTATGATAAAATTATTATCTTATTGCATCAAATGTTTCAATATTAAGTGCAATATTATTTTAAATTTAAAAAACACATAATTTTCTTATTAAATTTCACATTTTAAAACATAAAAGCTTTTAAAAACATCAATTTTAAAAACCAGTCAAAACAAAAACAAATCTCCACGTATTGGCAACACTTGCTGAAAAATGAAAAACCGTAGTATTACTCTCACAACAATTTGTTTGTGTGGATGAGAGTGTATGCGTACATGTGTAAATTTTCTTCATGCACTAGAGGAGAGCACCCAAAACAACACACAAAAATTATACCACCGCCTAGCGACGACCAACAAAATTTAACTACATACACGACTTGGGTTTGTGCGTATATGTTTGCATATGTTTTGTGGAGCGTTTTGCTGCTTTTATAACAAAAAAAATAGAAAATTATTTTGTTTTAATAATGAATACATACACACGAAGAAAAAGAATAGTAATTATTTCAATAAAAACAAAAAAATATTTGCAATATTACGGAGTGTGTTTTTTTTAACAACAGCTCTGCTGCTATTTTATTTTTTTTTTTTGGCAGAAGCATCTGCTTCGGTGTGCTTTTTTTTTTTGCTGATAGGAAATATTGATACTCTTTTTTATAACAGTACACCTCCTTATTTTTTTTTATTTTAAAGAAAATTTTTAACATTAATCACGGTTTTTTTTAACAATTAAATATTGGTAAAGCTTTTAAACTAACACCGTACTTTTTTCACATTATATTGTTGTTGTTTTTCCAATTGGTAGTAATTAACGTTACTTTTTCTCCTCTTCACAAAATGTTAACACTTTACTCCCTAAAAAAAATATGTTGCTGCTTCTTCTTTTTCTCTTCTGGATAATTTCATTTCTTATGCTCTCTCCCCACCCTAAACATATTAACACCAGGCATGAATGTACATTGTACAATATGCAGAATAAAGTACAAGTAAAAAAAAAACACCAACAACAACAAATAGAAAAGGAAAATATTCTGCTCCTGTTTAAGGGTGTAGTAGTTTATTTATTTGAAAAAAAAAATATTTTCTCTATATTTTCTACACTTTTTACAAATTTCCTTTGCTTACACTCTCTCTCTCGCACTCTTTTTAACTCTCTGTGTGTTTTTTTTTTCAACAGCAAGTATTTTTTGCTATATGTGTATACATTTAGGGGAGCTCTGCTCCTTTTCTTTCTTTTTTTTGTACTTTTTTTTGCAGTATGCTAACACTGTGTATTATAGTAAAATTTTTTTTCTTTCTTTTATTTTATATTGTATTATTATTATTTATTGTTACACTTTTATTACCACTTTTATGAAATATTGCACTTTTTAGTTATGTTTTATTAATTATTTGCTTTATTAAAAATTTATGCTATTTTTTGTTGTGCGAAATATTTAATTTTCTCTATATTTCTCCGTTCGTGCGGCCCGCAAACTTTTTTCTACCTCTGCTCTTACAACAGGGTTGTTTAATTTTAGAACTTTTTCTTTGACACCCCTTCACAGTTGCATACAGAATGTAATCAATTTCTTAGTGTATGTTAAAACAGAGTCGTGTGTTTTAAATGGTTGGCAATATTGCTATTGGAAGTATTTTAATAGAGGTTAATTTTAAATATGGCTGAATTAAGAAAACGTAAATCAAAGCATATAACTTAACTAATCGAATTGTAATAAATTAATTAAGTGGTGAATACTAAATACAATGTAATTAAACAAAGTGAAACGGGTAATATAATTAAACAAAGTGAAACGGGTTTTATAAATTGTAGTTTGAGCGAACGCTCTAAATCGTGCAGTGTATTGTGTTTTTTAATTGTGAAAAGTAGAAAAAAAGAAGCGGGAGTTTTTTTATTAGCGCGGTGTGAAATCATTGTGAGACGCTTACTTATAAATTAGCAGGAGTTCGAGTCCCTAATACAATATATTATCGCGATACAGTACCCTATCGCGCCTGTGCAACCACAGCAAGAGAATAAGGTAATAGAGTGTAGAAAGTATTAAATCTTATTAGAAAAGAACTTTTCAATCACTTCGCAAATTATGCAACGAAAACATCATCGCCGGAAACATATTTTCCAATCCTACACAAAAAAAACAGACTAGGAAAACATTGTCCGCATCCTTCACAATCGAATTACCATGGAAAACTAAGCATACCAGTCCGTTCAATAACTAACTGTATGCTAAAGAAGTTCAGATTACCATGTCTCCGGTCCAGCCTTTATATTATAATTATTTTTATGTTGAAGTTACATGGTACTACGACCATATATGATATCCCTTTGTCCTGTTATGAATCCAAGGATTATCTTTCGGAACAGGTTCCAAGTATGTGTTCTGATCATTACAGAAGTATACACACATATTTGATTCTAGGTGATTGTGAAAAAACCGCTCCAAACAGAAGTTCGAGAAGTTTCTTCTCATTTCTTTTTCTTCCCTTAGGTGGGTAGGTCGGTATAAGTGGCCGTCCCTCCAAAAGAATTGGATGGACGCACTTGGCCCCATGGGGCCCATTGTGATACCACAGTTCGCGTTTACCATCCCCTAGTCATAGAACCACCCAGAGCTTACAATGAAGCGACTCAAACTGCCAACGTCAATGTTCGTCAAATCACTCAAATCTTCGATGTAGTAGGCACCAAGATGTCTGCTACTCCTTCCTTGATATAGCGCCGGACATGTTCCCAGTAGATGAAGAACCGTCTCTTCTTCCTCCTCGTCCCTGCAGCTTCTACAGAAATCGTTTGCAAGGTGCCCCAGACCAATGCGCCTCGCGTGGACACCCATAATGCAATGACCCGTCACGACTCCAACAACCGCACTGAGCACGCCTCTTGGGAGTTTCAGCAGACGCAGCCAGCAATGCGTCTTCTATCCAGCCGCGGCCAGATCATGCGCGCCACCCTGCCCTTATCCGAAGCTGCCCACCTGCGGTTGACAGAGTCCTTGATCTCGTCATCAATCACGAGCCTAGAGGTCCCCAAAGGGACCCCAACTCTTGAAAGCTCGGAGAGCTTGACGGTCTTCTATCCAGCCGCGGCCAGATCATGCTCGCCACCCTGCCCTTATCCGAAGCTCGAGCCTAGAGGTCCCCAAAGGGACCCCAATACTTGAAAGCTCGGAGAGCTTGTCGGTCGTGCCGCGTCTGGCCAATTCATCCGGTCTGCAGTTTTTTTTCTTCCCTTACTCTAAAGTATATACGCATCCAAGCATCTCCTCCCACTCCATAGCTAAGCGCTGATAACGTCCCACCCACTGCTTAGGTGAAGCTGATTCAACTTTACCAGACTGTTACATTGAAGCCGAGTGCTAGGATAGCTGCTTGACCATAGTATTGCTGAGCACATACATATTTCGAGGTCGAGTTTCGCCATAATTTCTGAATATTTTATTTTGTAACGGAGCACTTCTGTTCCTATTCTACTGTCTGTCTGCGAATCTTGTCCAACTCGATTAGAGTTGTGCTTAGACATTGGGGGATATCAATTATAAGTGAGAACATCTACCTCCGCTTTCCAGCAGCTGTCCAACTGGCCTGCCTCTTAGTTACCCACAAGTCCATAAGTTCTGGTAGTAAGATCTTGCCAATAAGATATTTTAATCACGCCTTGGTTTCCATATGACACGTATGGATGCTCAATACTTGTTAGAATCGCCTGTGACTTATATCAGCCAAGGATAAATTCATTGATTTGAGCTAAGATTTATCGATCAGGGGTTCGTGATAGCTTTTACATTCTTGAACAATTTCTTCTGGGGGGGCTTGTTTTCTGTAGGTAGCAAGACCAACCACAGTCTCTACGACATTGTTGGGAGGATAACACAGCTTAGGCATGTCTTTACCACTTTTAAACATTGTTTCAGAAAAGAGAAAGTAGTGAGCGGGAAACGAAGATTGGGAACTCAAGCATTCAAAAGCATTTACACCTTCCGCCTTGTATCCATACGGTACGACACAAAACTAGAATCTAAACATATACGTGAGGGTAGCGTTGAGTCCTTGATAACCTTTAATCAGAGAGCTTAAGAATCTAATGGGTCTAGATGGCTAAATGCTTGCCTTACTTTATGTAGACTCGTATTAGAAAGATTTCTAAGTCTTTCCCATTGATCTTTAGCTTGGAAATATGTACATACTCTTCAAAATTTTCTAAAAATAATTGAAATGAACACAGTTTTTGTCGTTGTTTTGATTGGCATTCATAAAATTTGCATATTTTTATTGAAAGAATAAAAAAATTTTTTTTAATTCAAAGTTGTTGACTTATATAGAGGGGAGGGAGGGGTCCAGGTCAATTGCATCTATTCCGCACATACAATACAACATATTTTTTTTTTCGCATCGACTGCACCAACCCAACACTTTCGTTTTTAAAACTCCTAAAAAGAAATGAAGATAAAAAACTGTTTAAATTAAAAATGATTTAAATCTCGGAAAGTATTGTGTATTAATTTCATAAATTTTATATTAAATTGGTTCTTTAAAGGCAATTTATAATAAGAATTCTCAACGTGAAGATTCAGTTCAAAAACCACAGCTCCATGGCTGTACAAAATGCCCCCTCCGTCGTTTGGCGACAGTTACACCGTTCTAAACCTAGCTTCACGTACATCTCGAAGATGGACGGGGGGTATCGAAGCGAGAATCTATGCTGTAGATAATGAAATAAAGTTATTCTATTGGCTTTGGCTGTGGTCTTTGATACAACTAAGGCAACCTAATCTAACTAGAACCGCTTAGATGCCATAGACTTTTAAATTAAATACTGAGGCTACTTTGGCTGCATAAAGGATCTTACGAGCCTATGCACAAGGCATAAGATTCTCACATATAATGAGGGACGACTCGGATGCAGGCAGTTAGTAACGTTTGAATGATTTAAGTCTTCTCAAATTTAATGTCCTTTAAATCAACTTTTGATACGGCTTTTAAGTGGCATAAGATTCACTTGGATTTTCTTTCGAAGCCAAATACATAATAACACCCCAATGTTTCTAGTTCCCTTCCTCCTTCCACTTCTGCTACTCCGTAGTATAGACAAAGACTGTGTGTGGTGAATGATCAGACAGACTAAGATTCGATCAGCTGAAGCTAGCAATCGAGAAGATCCTCCTCTCTTCTAAGCAGGAAGTGTTAACTTTATGGATTTCCTGCCCCTTACAGTTGATGAAAGGAATCCATATGCATGGTCTAAGTAGGGATTTGATTTGTTTGATATCCATTCTGGCATTCAGTTTTCGAATATATCCATGTATCAGGGTCTCCAATGATAGAAATTTTCGAGTAATTTGCTATTACTCGAAGAAATAGGGTGACAAGCTTGACATTGAGGTTCACAACAAATTTTAGGGCAGCCTGACTGTCCGAATAGATTAATATTCTGCTACTAAGCAGCTAATTGATCACCACGATCCACTTGGAAGACACAACAGTTATTCGAGAGTATGTACGAAGGGTTTAATTAACACCATAACCCATACTTCCATCGAATATAAAGCCATCCTTGTAAATTTCATGACAATTTGGAGGATTTCTGACTCCCTGCCGTTCCTTAAAATAACTCAGTCTAAACAGCTGTTCATATAGTTAAAAGCAGAATTCCCATATAGTCCATCGATCCTTTTAGAACCTAGACGAAGTAACTTTTCTCTTTCAATTTTCAATAAAATGTTGGTTTTTTTAATTTAAATTTTTTTGTTGGAATTTTTATTGCATTTAGACGTTTTTTATATAAGGGGGGAGTAACTAAGAAAAATTAAAATAAAAATTAAATTTTGTTTTTGTTATATAAACATTATTGTTGTCAGGGCTTAATTTACAAATATTTTTTTTCTTTCGAGGTTAAAGAAAAGAAAAAAAAAATTAAAAATAAAATTATTTTCAAATAAAATTTAAATTAATATGTTTTGTTTTTGTTTATTTTGTAAATTTTTAAATTTTTATAATTTACACTAAAAATTTGTTAATATTATGGTATTTTTGTTTTTTTTTTCTTTTTGTTTTATACTTTATAATAAATTTAAGTTTATTTTTGCAGGTTAAATCATAATTATAATAATTAAATTTTTTTTTTTCGTTTTTTCTTTTTGTTTTTATTTAATGCACCTTAAGACGAAAAAAAGCTTGATACTATTTATTGTTTGTTTGTTTGTTTTATTAAATAATAATTAATTAATTAATTATTAAAGGGCTGTTAAGAATAATTTATGTTTTCTTAGCTTTACTTTAATCGTTTAATTTCATTTTTATTATTATTTTTTTTTTATTAAATATTGATTAAATGAACAACACACTTTGATTAAATAGAGTTTTTTTTGTTTTTCTTTTGTGTTTAAAATTAAAAATAATTTTTTTTTATATATATAGATCTGATTTGCTTTTTTTTTAATTATTTATTGTATATGCTAATATTTTTTGTTTCGTACTTAAGAACTAATATTTATTTTTTAATTTTTTTAAATTTTTTACTTCCTTTTTTTCTTACTTTTTTCTTTTGTTTTGTTCTTCTACTTTATGCAAGTAGTAGCTTAACAAAAACAAAAACCAGAAAAAGGAGCGATATTCTACGTGTTTTTATTACAATCAAAATTTCTTTCAAATTTTGTTTCTTTTTTTAAATTAAAAAATTAATTTTCACTTCCAATCAATTTGAATGATTTTTCTTTTTTTAATTCTTATTAAAACAATTTTTGTTTTCTTTGTAATATGCAAGGAAAGTAAAAATTTTATATAAAGAATTACTACCACTACAAAAAAAAAAATATATAAAAACAAGCCCCCTGCCACACCTCCAGCCTGTACACAGTGTATAGAATTCGTAGAATTGTTATAATTATGTCTTTAGATAGAAACATTTTTAAGAAACGCTTCCTTTCATGAACCAAAGCTAAGAATACAAATCGTGGATTGAGAATACTTTATTTTAAAAGTGAGATTTTTGAGAAACCCTATGCTACTAAGTTTACTACTGACTAAGAAATTCTGAAGGACTTTGACAATTGAACGTTGACTACAAAACGAATGTAAACACACCAGGTGTTTCGTTGAGTAAACACAGAAGAATCCTTCACTACTATTCGCCTCTAGCCCGCCACTTCAACAGCGGTCTGACATTTGAACTTCATCACCAATGTCTGTCTGCCTAGCAAAATTTTTGTTAGGAAACACGAATGTAATGAATGCAAACACCATCACGAATTACCAAGACAACTCTTTTCAAACACAGAAAGGGGCACACAAACTGACTTTTAATGTCACAACTACCTTTTAAGCCAGACACATGATCTATCTTCAAAATCAATTGCTAACCCTAGTTCTCTCGGAGAGAAAGGGAAAGTGAAATACAAACTTGATCAAAAAGGCTCACATTTGTCTGGCCTTTAACATTCCAAACTACCCTGTAAACCAGACATGCATATAATCCGACTTTGCAATCATTTATTACAATACCTTCCACTTCCAGCACAAAAAATTTAACTTCACTGCCCAAAATACTACTATTTGTCTAATTTTTAGCATCACAGCTAGGCTTTCTAGGCTCAGAAGCCTTATCCAAAACACCGCCTAAACGGTATAACAGTATGCACTATGTACTAGACTGTGGGAAGACATGTGTAATATGAAGGAATTGCATGGAACCCTTACAGTAAAGGATCAGAAGCATATTTGTCGTGAAAATATTGAGCATTAGCAAGTAGTAGTGTGAAGTTTCATAGCTTTAGGCAACATGGCTCACATCAAGAAGGTTAATTGCCGTTGTGAATGGTTAATGACTGAGCCAACATTGATAATACATCAGATGGAAGTGATTGTGCTACTACGCTTTGTAGTTTAAGGGTTCTAATGTTAGACTTTCCTATAGGCTAACTGAAAGCAGGGTAATGCCAATTGGGTGATGAGATTTTCCCTACAAATATCTTGATTTAGGTATGTCACTAGGACATCTGTCCTCCTTTATGTGAATGCCAAAGATTTCTTAGGGAAATTGTTCGGTTCATTAAAAGGTAACTGTAATATGGTTTCCTAGCCAAAGGAATATCGTCAGAAATTGCATTTGCAAATAATATGGTCTGGACTGGTACAAAACGGACAATCTCCGACTTGTTAAAGATTAACGGAAGTGGTGGCTTTGTCACCGAAAAGGTATTTCGAAAATAAATTCGAAATTCGTAAATCACTCCAATGGAAAGTATATCTTGTGATAGATCTTTCGGCTTAAAACAGAAGACTGCAGCATAAAATATTTGAAATTTGTCTTTTATCCAGCAAGCGGTTAATCTTACACATTGCCTTTGGTATATTAAAGAATTTCAAGCAGAATATAGAGGCTTTCTATTAATTAAATTCCGGCCTTCATTTTCCTAAGCATTCTATGCTATGTTACAGTTTTCGGTTATCCACCTTAAAATGTTTTTGGCTTCATCTCCCAACATAAGAACATAACATAAGAATGAGAAAGGAAGACCTTTTCAGACTCCAAGAGAAAATTTCTCAAAATTCGAAGTTGGCAGAATTGGAAAAGTTGGATCGAAATGAAATTCAAATGTTTTGACAAATTACAGAGCTTTTACAACAAAATTTTTAAATATTACGAGCAGAAAACCTAGGGGGGGGGCAGAGGCTGGCTTTGCTTTTGGATAACTTTTAAGAATCGCTACAAATAAGCCAAACTAAATTTTTAAAAAGAAAAAAAAGAGGATAAAGATAAATATTTAATTTTTAAACTTCTTATAAGACTAACCAGTAGTTCGTAATAACATATTGAAAAAGAAAAAACCAAAAATTACAAACTTTTAGAATATGGAACAATGGTTGATAAAAAAAAAATTAATTTTTAAAAGCTAGAAAAAAAATACCATCAAACTGTTATAATTTTAAGGCTTTCGAAGACAAAAACTACCTCATAAAGATTAATTAAAGAAATTAAAATAAAATAATAAATATTCTCTAAGATAGATAAGGATTATTTAGTAAACGTTTCATTTAAAAGGCTTGAGAAGAAGAATTAGGATTAATTGTAGCAGTAGTAGTAGGAGTAATAGATGTAGCATTAGACGTATGAATACAATTGGAAGTCGATGATGATGATGATAATCTTGATGTTGATGATGCATATGTTGTTGATGCGGTTAAATGAGTTATAAAGGCCGAAGATGTTTTAATTGATAAACAAGTATTGTTATTAATAATATTATTATGATTGCTACTGATAGTAGTAATGTAGTTGTTGCTATGGTTGTTGTTGTTGTTGTGGTTGTTGTAGTATATGTTGCTATTGTTATCATTATTATTGTTAGAAGGTAAAAGAACAGTAGTAGTATTATTGTGGCTGGTAAAAATGTTACGTTGATGATTTACCTTAACACCGAAAAATGGATAACGTTCGAACATCTTTAGCTAAGGCTGAGAAGGTCAATTTTTTGGAAACACATCAGCAATATTAACAAAAGCACAAGCGCCTAATGATGCCTGTGCCATAACCTTGAGTAATTCATTGGCATGGGCAACACAATATTCCAGGGGTGGCATTTTGGGATAATTCATTGATTCTAAAATATAAATGAAAAAAACATTTCAAAATTAAAACGTAATTTTACAAATCCGGATATGCATTAGAGAAACATACCTAATATGGCTGAATTTAAAGCTCTACAAACCGGCTCTCGTTTGGAGGGACATAATTGCCAGCCTAAAGGACTTGCCCAGGGATTTGAATAGGCAATTAAACTAAATGCATTCTGTAAAAACAAAAACAAAAAAAAAAAAGAAAAATAAATTCAATTTGTAATAAATAAAACCATGCTGTTAACTAACTAACCTCCATCATTCGTTTCTCATCATCAGACATTTTCTTCTCTTTATCCAATTGTGTACCCATTTTTGATAGCTCTTTGCCAAACTCTAATATGCGTTCAATGCCATGGCTAAAGTTTTTAACTGCAGGTGAAACGTCTACATCTGGTGTTAAGAGAAGAATTAAAAACAAACAAAAAAATATTTAAATAATTAAAACGCAATATTAATAAACAAACTTACAAAGAAAACTTACCCATTTCTTCATCAGCATCTATAGAATCATTGAAATTATTTGTATTGCCGTTTTTACAACCGTTGCCTAGAATAGCAATAAAAAGAAAGATGAGATTAATAATTTAATTTAAAAAAAGAAATGAAAATAAAATATAAGGAATTTAAATGTTTCCTTTGGTAATTTTCCTGTTTATAACGAAATGGAGAAACAAGTCCTAGATTGCTAAGCAAAAGGCAATATGACCACTATGTCATGTCACTTCTCTTGTCTATGACAACATGGCTATTCTACAGAGAAATTTCAAAAGCATTTTTCAACTAAGTTCGCCAAAACATATTAATCCTCTCGCTCAGCTCATTGTTATAAAAGAAAATATGCAGAGTTAATGACCATAGCTGTGGTGCCAACATTATCACGGATCCAAACCAGTAGTTAATTAGTACTGAGGCAGTAAACAGAAACAATGCTTCAAGGGTATATATAATACCAATAGCAAAGGAGTGAAACATTTACATCAGATGAATCCATAGAAACAATATACATAACAAAAACTGAAAAGAGACAAAGACCTCGGTAAAGACGCCATATCACCAGAATTACTACCAGTGAGTTACAACATCAGTAGGGATTATTTACTCGCACAAACACAATGCATATGTAGATAAATGAATTCCAATCCCCAGTATGGAGCAAAAGAATCGTAAAAAAAAACTTCCATTCCAAATTTTGTCCTCATCGTAGCTGTGTGTTAGGTTAGTTTAGAGGACGTGTACTTGTCAATTAAGACAAGTACAGTACCCGGAGGTCGAATTGACCCATTGTACAACGTCCTTAAAGTGGGAAGGATTATAGAGGGAATAGGATAAAACGGAGAGGATGTAGGAAAGGAGGAGAATAGGAAGCGGAGGAATTACACAGACCAGACACAAAAAAATGGGAGAGCGCGACTACACCGATGAAGCCGTAGCACCTAAGCACCACCAACCTAAGCCACTAATGAATCTGTAGAGAGCCTTGATGTCGCCTCTCGACACAGAGTTAAAACTCTCGAAGAAGGCCCTGCCAAGGGTCCTCAACCTCAACCTACCAAGGGCTGGGCAGTAACATAGGAGGTGTTCGATAGTCTCCAACTGCTCCTCATCGCAAGATGCCCTGCAATAGTCCCACTGGGACCTGTTCCAGATCCCCGTCAACGACCTAATATCGCAGTGCCCCGTGATATTCCGAGTGCGATTATTCGAAATAAAAAACATCATTACTGAATATTGCTGTATTAAAGATTCGCATTCCTTAATTCGTGCTCCATGGGATCAAAGAAGCTTAGGACCATCCTCAAAAGCCTACATATCTGGTATCAAGAGAAGTAAGAATTTCATGTCAGGAAATCCACGATTCAGTTTCGTAGATAATTCGTAAAATTAGCAAATATTGCGCAGCTTTTTTTTCACACTTGTGAAGTTATGGAAATTGTCATATATTTCGAGGAAGGCAAAAGTGATATTATTGAACGTGAACATCATTCCCATTCTCTCTTTCCTACATCCCCTCCTTTTATCCTATTCTCTCTATTATCCTTCCCTCTTTAAGGACAAGTACACGTCCTCCAACCTAACCTAACCTAACGTGAACATCAAGTAATTTATTCTATAGGACTATGAGGCATAAAATGCATCGTGGAAAGATCTACAAAAGCAGTGAAAACTTTAATAAACCATTATTTGGAGAGAATAACATGCGTGTTTTAGTCTAACAGAAGGAATTTCCAATGAAAACCCAAAGACAACCTCAAAGCAAGATCTTGTAATACAACATTTCAAATGAAAGACCACAAAATAACATTGCTCTCACAGTCCTCGGGAAAGACGGAGAAGAAGTTCTGTACATGTTGTTGCAGATGTTGCAAAGAAAGGCTACACGTGCTATACAAATAAATTAATGGAATTGATTGCCGGTTCTGCTAAAATTTTACATGAGTTTTCAAGAACAAACAAAAGTATGAAATAAAAATCAATACATATATGTATATAGATAATCTACAATAATTATGTGTGTGTATATACCGTTTGTTGTATGCTGACCATTATTTTCCATTTCAACATCATTTAAATAATCGTTATCGTTATTACTTTTACCTATCGTTGAAGGAGCATCATTTGTAGCCGAACAATGCTCAACTAAATTACTGTAAAGATAAATGAAATAAAGAAAAGAAAGAAAAGAAAAAGAACAACAACAACATATTAAATAAAATAAATAAAAAAAATCTAGATATTGAATTGAAATTTTAATAAAATCTCAACTTACGTTTGAGTTTTTATATCATTATCGGTATGTATCACAGTCATGTGGCTTGAGTTCTGTGCATTTATTATTGTTGTTGCTGTTGCTGCTGCTACTGCTGCTGGTGGTGTTGTTATTGTTGCTGCTGCTGCTGCTACTGTATTTGTTGCTACTGATGATGATGATGACGATACTGCTGCTACTGCTGCTGGAGAATTAGCAACAGTTGCTACTATTGTTGAATTATTGGCTGATGTTGTATTATTGTTACTATTATTATTATTATTTAGATTGGTGGTGTTATTAGTCGATGCAGTTGTTGTTGTTTGTTTCGTTACTGCTATTGTTGAACCACTTGTACTAGGATGATCCTCTAAGTTGGCAGTAAGCAGACTACCATTACTACTAGTGCTTGGTCCTACTCCTACTCCTCCTCCATTGCCATTCTGATACGATTTTGTCGATTGTATAACCGAAGTTTGTTGCGGTACAAAAGACATGTCCAGAGATATTGATGATGTTTGTGTCGTTATTGAATGAGTACAGGGAGTTTTATTAGTAGTTGTTGTTGTTATAGTTGGTGTTGAAGAAGTAGGGCAGTACTATTGTAAAGTATATGAACGTTTGGAAGAACATGTTGTTTAAGCCCAATTTTTTTTGTATGAAAAAAAAAGGAAAACAAGAAATCCATCCACCAAGCCAAAGGACAACAAAGAGAAAAATGGTTACACGGAACCACGGAAGACGAAACAGAGAAAGATTTAAACAAGAGAAACAGATAAAAAAGTACGGAAGAAGAAGAAGAGGAGAAGAAGAAAAAAATAAAAGAAAAACATTAATTTAGAATTCATTAAAATATAAGAAAATTAAAAATAAAAACAAATACCTCAATATCGGAACCATTGATCATCTCTATAAATTGTCGAATCTTTAGCATGAACCAGAGATTTTTATTATTCTCCAAAAGACCAGGATAAGAGCGTAATGTTTGCTCAATCGCTTGACCTATTTTACCAGCCATAACTAGTTTTAGAATTCCTATACCAATACCGAAACACAACAATTATTACAAACGAAATTAAATTTTGCATGAAAACAATTTAAAACTTACTTTGACGATTACGTATGGATGAGATGTCTTCTCTTAAATTTTGTCCAGTTTTTTGTCTGGAAAACGCTTCAGCTGTTTGGCTATAACCATTATGCACCAAATATGAACTAACCAATCTGTATTTAAGCAGGGCAGAAAAAAAAGAAATAAACGTTTCATTAATATTACACACAAAATTTAAGAATGTGAGTCCACGAAGAAAAATGCTTACTTTTGTAATAGTGTTGTGGGATCGCCTTGTTCAGCTGGCAGAGGAAAATCATAGATAGTAGCGGTCATTTCAGCTCGCATTTGTTTCATCATGTCCTCAATTTGATCAAATTTAAAAGGCTCTTGTCCAAAATTAGCATCAACTTCTTCGCCCGGTGTTTGTAATCCAACAGTCGGATATAATTTGTTCTGGAATATAGAAACACAAAATGACACAATGGATAATGAGCAACAAAATATAAAAAATAAACAATTCCCCTGTAGTAAATGGATATTGAATAACATCTTCAAGACCTTTATAATTCGACATACATATTCGTTTCGGCTTGCTACTTATTAATCAGAAAGTGATAACTCGGATCAGAGTCCTTGTGGGGGAATACCTTGGACCATGGAAAAGAAAATAAACTATTCGAACAATATAGAAAAATGATGCTCTCCGAGTCGGAAACGGATGTGTTAGAATGCCAAACATAAATACTTGGTGACATGCTGCTCACAAACTCTAACCAACCAAATTATGTTGGAAGATGACCTCCCCACCTCGCACTCTGCTGGTCTTTTTTGCTCCTTTAATAAGAACATCCATAAATACATCTCAACTAACGTTAACCTAATACCAATATTAAATTCGCAGAGAGCTTTGCATCAATAGGCGATTTAAGTAGCTATCAATGCAACAGAGCCCTAAATGAACATCCAGAAGCGATCAAGGAGAAAACGAGCCAATCTCGTACATAGGAAATCTGTGTGGTTAAGCAGCCTTAACTGCTATCAGGAAGGATTTACTTTCAACAGCAACACCATTGACCGGCCTGAAAACAAAGTCAGTATTAAATGCGCAGAGAGCGCAGAGGCAGAAAAAAGACAGACTAAAAAGTGCTTCATATATTCAAAGGGGAGATACTTTCGTACAACAACTGCCCCCTGGAACAGATCTCAGCCGGACTATTGCAGAGCATGTTGCAATGGGGAAGAGTTGGAGACTATCGAACGCCTCCTCTGTAACTGCCCAGTCCTTGGTAGGTTGAGATTAAGAACCCTTGGCTTGAACTCTGTGTCGAGAGCCGACATCAAGGCTCTCCACAGATTCAATAGTGGCTTAGGCTGGTTGAGAGGTGCTAAGGCTTCATCAGTGTAGTCGCGCTCTTTCTTTTTGTTGTGTCTGATCTGTGTGATCCCTCCGCTTCCCATTCTCCTCTCCTTTTATCCTATTCCGTCTATTATCCTTCCCACTTTAAGGACGTTGTACAATGGGTCAATTCGATCTCCGGGTACTGTACTTGTCTTAATTGACAAGAATAGTCGTGCTCTAACCTAACCTAACCTTCGTACAACAGCAATAATATTCGCAAATCGTTATTTGCTACACGTCATCAAATGTTTCTGTCCAAACATTTTTTTTTACTTAACACAACTATCCCCCACAGAAATATGGACATCATATGGAGAAAATTTGAAAGCATGAACTTACTTTAAAGATCTTGAAAGACTATTAAAAGGTCACACGATGTGAGATCGCATAAAAACCACGTGCACGTACAAAAGACGTACATACATTGTCCTTAGCTAGATGGACAAAGAACGAGGCAACACGCTGGGGATAAATGGAAGAACTTAATAAAGTAAGACAATTTGCTTCCAATTCTTTATTTTAAAGTTAAAAACAGTAGTTAAAATAACTGCACTTACACAATGGATTACAGTAAACTAGACTGGAATTTAATATTAAAAAATAAATTCAATTTAATTCTTTATTTTCGAGAGATGTTTCACTATTTTTAAAGAGGACTTTCTTTCTTTTCAAGACTTTTCTTTCTTTACTTTTAAGAGGTTGAATTGCCAACTTTTTTTGTTTAGAACAATGATTACCATTTCATAGCACAATTGTGCAGAGCGAATTCACACACATTGCTTATGCTCATGTATTTAAGCCCTAGTTATACTACCGCAACGTAACGTAACCGCAACAGTAAGAAATAGCTGATCGTTTTTGTTATGTATAAAGCAATACGAATGGTTACAGAAATGTAATGTAACGTAACCGGAACGTAAGAATCTGTAAAAAATAGAATTTTCTTACATTTTTACGTGACATTTGCTTAGCAGTGGCCTGGTTAGCCAAGCGTAGAAAACGTAAAATCGTAACGTACGTAGCCGTAACGTTTATGTAGTTATAGAAACGTTCAAAACGGGACATAAGTATGTCAACGAAGAATGTAAATAAAAACGAAACAGAACGAAAAAGCAATACATAAACGAACACTACACAATGCAAAGAAATTGGTATACAGACTCATCATCAGTGTTGCCGTTTTTTGTTCAATGTGTAGATTTTTTCGGATTTGGTTATTATTTTTCTTATAAAAATATCTTTTGTTTTGTTTGTTAAAATTAATTAATTAGTAAGATTATAATTTTATTTTGTTATTTTTTGTCTCTTTTTTCTCAATTATAATTTAGGTTCGAAAAAACTAAAATAAAAAACTGCGAATTTAATTTTGGTTATATTTTTCGCAAATGTTGGTTACAATATTTTTTTTTTTCGTGGCAACACTGTTCATCCTCTCTCATGTTCAAATGTCACGTAAAAACGTGGTAGAATTCTGTTTTATACAGATCGTTCCGTTTTGCTAACGAGAGAGAACGTTTCGGTAATCGTTTACATTATTCTCCACATGCTAAAAAGAGAACGTTTTCTACGGTACGTTACGATACGGTTGGGTAACTACTACTTTAGTCGTCGTTC
This sequence comes from Sarcophaga rosellei, assembly GCA_930367235.1. NCBI lineage: Eukaryota > Metazoa > Arthropoda > Insecta > Diptera > Sarcophagidae > Sarcophaga > Sarcophaga rosellei. The sequence continues at coordinate 77,796,604 of OV884021.1, forward strand.
AGACTGCAGCGAGTGCACATATCAGCGGATGCTATAACATTTTTTTTTTGAGGGTTACACTCAAAAAATATTTTATGTTAAAAAATGCTTTTATTAAAATCCAATGTCTTATATGTTCTTAAAACACATTTTGATTGTTTTAATAGTCAAGTAAATAATTTAGATGTTATGAATAGAGAAATACGTTTTTATAGACATAAAGCAATATTTTGGGAAAATTAAAAGGTTGGTTATTGCTAGGAGAGCAAATTTATGGACCAATATTAGATCCCAACAAATATCTAAAAACTTTCCCTAATTATTAAGTCCAAAATGTATAACTTTATCTATGTTGATGAAATGAAAATCGAAATAGCATATATGTACATATTACTAACACTTTTCTATGACTGTAAGCTCTAACCTTATTTTCGCTCTCTTACTCACTAATACATAACCAAAAAATGTTTGGTAATCTCTGGTTTAGAATTATTAAATTCTAGTTGTTCTACTAACAGGACGTTTTGTTATTGTACCTGCTCTGGTGTGTATTGCTATTGTTTGAAGGTTATTTTCTTTTTATTTAATTGTTGTTTTTTTTTTTACTGATCTCTTTACAACAATACATTGGGTATATGTAACGGTAAAAAAACTCATTACGATAGATTTCGATTGAATTTATAAAAATGTTCATTCTTATGAAATTTATTAACAAAAGTGCAGCTTGTTTCGCATTAATTTTGTTTGTTCAAGCGAAAAGGGGTTTAAAATGTACTCATTACATGGGATTTTTCAATGTAATAAAATTTACGTGATAATAAAATACAAAATATTACTTGTACTGTCTCGGGCAGCCATTGATTTTGAAATAAATTAAAAAAAAAAACTATTTCTTACCGGTAAATCTCTAAAGGCAATACCCAAATCAATGCCATTCTTTGTATAGAAACAGGTATTATTAACAAAGTTAACACAACAACCTATTACATCGCCAGTGGTGAATGTTGGACCATACGATTGACCATGGCCGGATGATGAAAATGAATTGCCATCATCACCGTGATAACCGTACGATTGCTTATCCCAACCTGTGTTTAAAATAAATGCGAGAAAATTAAGAAAATTTAAATCAATTCTTTTGTTTTAAAATTACTTACCTGGCAAACGATTCATACGAAATTGTTGAGCTGTTAAACCGATACCCATGTAGCCATTTTTGCCTTTTGATATAATTTCCACTTCAAAATAATAGATGCCACAAGCTGGCGGTATGGGATGAGCAGTACGTACGGAAGCAGCATCATTGCTTTGTTTACCTATTCCTAGGCAAAAACGAAAATATCATTAGAGAGAGAGAGAGAAAGATACGATATTGTAAAAGTTTATAAGAGTTTATTAAGATTAATATTGATAAACGCATTTAAAATGATTTCTTTCAAAATTGGCGGCGAAGACAATAACTTCACAACGAGTTAAAGAGTTAAAAACGACACCGTTCAAGTTCTACAGAATTGATACGACAGTTTTAACATGACATAAACGCCCGAACGATTGGACATGATAACTGATCTATGGGCGAAAGATTCTATTCTCCGATGAATCTAAATTTGAAAAGCTTTACTTTGGAGAACTAACTAGCACACTCTTCGATATTGTAAGATCTGCTACAGAACGGAATCCGTAGGCAAACCGAAGAGAAAACAGATAGAGAAGCTGCTTTTCTCGAAATGAACTGAAGCCATACAAAAACATTAGCTTTGGACAAACGTAATGTAGACAATTTGTTATAGCCCTATGCGTCCCAGTGGGTCACAACAGGGACTAATATTGCAAAGGAAGCTCAGCATATCTGTGACCAGGTTTAAATCACTACTTTTGTTGTAAATTTTAATTATTTTTCTATTTTTTTAAAGACTGTCGAGCAACTTCTCTGTAACTGTGCAGCCCTTGGTAGGTTGAGGACCCTTGGCAGGGGCTTCTTAGAGGGTTTGAGTTCTGTGTCGAGAACCGACATCAGGGCTCTCCAGAGATTCATTAGTAACTTGAGCTGGTTGAGAAGTGCTAGGACTTCATCAGTGTAGCCGCGTTCTCCCCTTTTTGTTTTGTTCGGTCTATGTGAGTCCTTCGCTTCCCATTCTTCTCCCTTCCTACTTTCTCTCCTTTCTCCTATCCCCTCTTGTAACCTTTCTTCTTAAGGACGTTATGTACAATGGGTCAAATCCGGACCTCCGGCTACTATACTTGTCTCAGGTGACAGGTAACCTAACCTAATTGTTTTTTCGCGTTCTTCGGTTGTTAAACTATCCATGTGCGTCAACAGTTATCTTTTTCCCAAATAATTTACACTTCAGATGCTACTACCGCGGTGTTGAAACCATTTAATGGATAACCCTTTAATAACATACTATCCTACACCATTAATTGCTAAAGCCTTGATCACCAGTGAACTTAAGGAAATTCCAAAAAAGAGCATAAACTACGAGCATAACCTAAAATTGTTATACGTAAAGGCTTGGGGGTTAATTTAAAAACAAGACGAGAATCTTTGTTTTGAAAACAAACACGACCAGCTGTTTTAATCTAATAAGAAGGACAACAACAACAACAATAACAACAACAAAATCACGCGAATATAGACAACAAAGCAAACAAGATTTCAAAACAAAAACAAATATTTTTTTCAACGTTTGTTTTCTCTTTCAATAATACCCCGTGTACTGAGAGTATGAAGTAGCAAAAAGGGGAAATTGTTTGTTAAACATACAAAAGCAGCAACAAACATCATAATACAAAAACAGTTATTACTTTAAATACTTTACTAACAAGTTAAAAAGGGACAACAATAGAGATAGCTAAGCATAAAAAAGGCAAAAAGGAAGAGATAATGAAAATAAGAGAAGCAACAACAAAAAAAAAACAAGAAACGTTAATTGCAGTTTTATGGATTGGTCTGGTCTGGCCTTTTGTTGTTTTGAATAGCGAAACCAAAATAGAAATGAGAAGAACGAACGAAATGTGTGCTGGTGGGACGGCAGATAAAATGGAAGTGAGAAGTAAGCAGAATGCAATACAATAGTTAAACAAATTGGAAACATTTTAAATAAGAATTGGTTTGGTAAATCAAAATCTAAAAACCTTTTCGTTGGCTTGTGATTAAAGAAAGTTTTGAGTCTAATCCCCGCCGACTAAACCCAAAAAATGTATTTTTTGTTAATGGCTTGTGGGCTATATACCAACCACTCTTGTATAACTAATGCTTTCTATTATTAACAACAACACCACCACCGACATAATAAAGTGGGTTGTTGAATTATAAACAACAAAATACATAAGTACATACATACATACGTATGCCCATACAAACCGACCGACCGACCGTATTTTTTAAAGTTTCAATGCACTTTCCATTCAAGTTCATTGCTCTCAAAGTTTTGTTTTGCTGTTGCCGTTGTTGTTGTTGTTTGGTTCATTTATTTTTACTCACTCACTAACTCACATACTGCGTCAGTTAGTCAGTTTCACTTTATTTTTATAACTCCTAAAAAAAGGGGGAAGTTTTTCAACGTATACTTGAGAAATATATATGGAAAAAGGGAAATGAAACAAAAATGATTCCCTTCTGTATAGAACGACAACAACAAAATGGTCAGATGGACAGACACAGTTGTTTAGGTAAAATGGGTATTGTTGGCTGAATATATGGTTTAAAGCGTTTAAATTGCTGTGGTTGGTCGGATTCTTAAAGGCTTTCTTTCTGAAGAGTTTGCAGTAGTGTGAGGGAGCCTGAGACGAAGATATAGAGAAAGGTTTCTCCAATGACCTTGAAAATGTTGTCCTCTTTCATTTCTGGCATCAGATGCTTTTTAGTCTTTTGTACTTCTCGAACGGATCCAAACAAAATGGAGATGGGCACCAGAGAAACTGTCCATCTACATACATATACCAGAGAATCGGACCATAAATTCTATGGGATGGTTAAGGTCACGGAACAACTAGTCAATAAACGTAAACCGTAGAGGTTCGAGGATAAGAATTAATTTTTAGGATTACATTTGGTATTGAGAGTGTAAAAGGCTGTTGGATTATTGAATTAGATTATGCTGAGTGATGTGAGAAGCTAGGCCGTTATCCTGACTGAAGGGTTGTAATGGCCAATTATATATGTATGTGTGTGTATGTGAGTATTTGATCACTGCAACATTTCTGGCAATGAAGATGAGAATGATCTGGCAGGAACAGTTTTGGGCAAAAGGACAGCAGAAGGATCAGTGGATCCACAAAGAAGCTTCTTCTTTGAAATTATTAAGGAAAGTTTCGTTTATTTCACTAATAGTGCATGGGTGTGTAAATCAGAATGTAGAGTTGCAAGAGCCTTATGGTTAAAGCTCTATCCTACAATATTCAATTCTCATTCCTGTAGGCTATGCAAAGAGACAGAAGAAACAGTGGATCATGTTTCATGTCACTGCCCCTGTTTAGAGGTACGTAAGCTGAAATGCCTAGGCAATCGATTTGTTGTGAAACTAAAGGATTGAAAATGGGATTAACAGCTTAACAGGGTGCTTAGCTATGCCAACCGACTATTCACAGTGCTCTAGATATGGCTGATTGGATGTTCCAAATCAACTGACTTTCAATGCTAATGTTTCGTACAAAATTTTTGTTCATTTCTAGCTCTGTGGTTAAGTCAAATCGAAAGTGATTGTGACTGTTTGGTGCGCATTGGGTCGTAATTTTTCAGAAATAACGATGGATGTACTGTTGCAGTCAATACAGTGCGCTATGACCCTATAGGAGTTGATTTTGTTTGCTTTACAATTGAAGATTGTAAATTAGATGGTATTTGAGTTCAACAAGTTGTTGCAACAAGTCACACGGAACATTTGATTTTGATTTGATTGCATGAGAAGGACCGATTTTCTAAATGCATGCAGGGACAGGAACATCAGTTAACTACAACCGTTTCTATACAAAATAAAACTGATGCATTATTTTGATAGTTGACTTGCAACACAAACACACATTATAAATATGCTTTGAAACTCGCGTTTAGAAAGTCGGTCAAGTTCGTGTTTTGGAAACCAAGATCATGCGATTATAAAAACCGTGTCTTGACGATATGCAACCGCTTAACATTGCGGAAATAAGGAACGAAATGCAAAGAATGTATCTGGTTGTTAAGCTTTAAGTCAGGCCTATCTTTTCATAACAATCTATTCCTATATAATTGTAAACCATCAAGTAATGTCAGCTTGTAAAGCATTCAGCTAAAGGGATGCCTTAGAATATCGTTTTCGCATTAAGAAATTGCATACAATGCTGCACTCAATGTTAATTCTGTGCGAGAAGTTATTAAGAAGTATCCGGCTGTCACCAATTAAGTAACAAGAACTCTTTAAAGAGAAAGCTTATTCCGTATATTACGATCCCTAAGTAGAAAGAAGACTTTGTTGGACTTAAACCTAGAGATCGTTGAATGGACTGCTACACAATAAATTATATAAACTAGAAAAATAATACCAGATAGCCTAATTAAATTAATAAAACTGCTCTTAACCTACGTACATATGTATATAAATAACTCACCTTTGAAATGTACACGTAAATTGTTTTGCGATAGACCAATCGATAGGCATTTATCATGTGGACTCCAGCAACGTGGTAAAGGTGTCTCGTTCTCGTTTACATTGGGATACAACATTTTAAGGCGATCAACAACTTGTGGACTACTGTTGGTATTGACGACACCACCAAGACCAGATGTGGATGAGCCATGATGATTACGATGATCGGACGACATGCTGTTGCCAAACATTATGTTGTTGGTGTTTAGGCTGCTGCCGCTACTAATGTGGGCACCGTTCGTATTATTATTGTTGTTGTTATGAGATGGTGAATTTGAACGAAATCCGTATGGATAGACGCAAGGATGCTGATACGGATGGGCGTGTAAATGGAATTCACGGGGATTATGATAATGATGATCGAAGGACGGTAAATGTTTAGATTCTTCCGATTGTAGTTGTTGTAGTGGTGGTTGTTGTTGTTGTTGCTGTTGAAGTAACAACGGCAGTGTTGTTGGTAGTTGTGGCGTTTGTTGCTGTTGTTGTTGCCCCAATGCAGATGTCGACGACGAAGGACCAGCCGAACCTGAAGCGGAAGTATCTAATGTTAGCGACTGTGTTCGCTGGAGCTGATGTTGTTGTTGTTGTGCGACGGCGGCGGCGACGGATGCGGATGATGATGAAGATGCTACTACTGCTACTGCCTCGTCATTCCGTATATTTAAATCCACATCGAAATCGTTGTTATCGTTGTCATCCAATTGTATATTATTTTGTTGTTGTTGCTGCTGCTGTTCCACCTCTGCTTCGCTAGCTGCCTCCTGTGGATAAATATGAGGTTGGTGACCAATTTCTTCAGCATTCGTTTCTAACGGTTGTACAATGACAGCCGAAGCATCAATTGTATCGGCAATATCGTTACGATTTATTATTTGAGCAGTCAGCTGCTGTTGCTCTACTACTTGTCCTTGCTGCTGGGATTGACCCGGCGCTGCGTGTTCTGTATTATGCTGTAGCAATAATGATGATGCTGGGGATTGTGATTGTAATACAGTTGTTGATTCTATAATGGTTGATGCGCTAGTTGGCTGTGGTGGTGTAGGTGGTTGTGGTGGTGGTGAAGAAGCTTGATGCGGTGACAATTGTTGTTGCTGTTGGGAGGAAATAGAAAAAGAAGTTGTGGGAATAGGATCTTGCTCATGAAACAATGATAATTGGGATTGTGCTAAATTATAATGTATCTGATGCACTGCCGATGATGATGATGGCGATGATGATGATGTAGCAACGGACGATGTTGGCGATGATGACGTCAACAACGGTGGCGTATTACTATCGCTCATTGGCGACATTAGGTGGGTGAAAGTCTGTGACGAAATGGTTGGCGAAAATGGTGATGGCAGTGGTAGTGAGGATGTGGTGGCAAGTGATTTATTGAAATCATGGGCATGAGTGGAAGTGGAGATGGCAGCAGGCATATCAAATAAAAAGGGTGAGAAAATAACTTGGGAAGGATTAGCCGAAGGTAAGAAGGCAGAGGGTGGTAGACGTGTAGTAGTGTGGCTACTACTACTGGTAGTAGCAAAGTATGAAGTAGAGGTTGAGGATGATGATGCAGATGATAATGGAAGTGGTGATAATGATTGTGGTAGCTGCAATGAAGAAGCCGACGACGACGACGACAATACAGCTAACTGCTCAGCACCTACCATTGGCTCCTCTCTACCAACCGACGATGTGGAGGAGGCAGTCGATGTTCCTGCACCAGTTGCTGCTGTTGCAGTAGTAGTAATCGGAGCCATGGTTGGCTGTAGTACTGAAGCTGATGCTGGTTGAGCTGCCGTAGCCATCGCCATTGCCTGTGTTACGGGCGCTGGTGGTGGTGGTGGTAGTGGTGGTTGTAATGGCATCGGTTCTTCATTTAAATCATTATTAACATCATTATTATGATGATGATCAACATTGCCATCCGCTAGATGATCGGCCACTGGCTCATCATCGTCCGTTGATCTCATAAACGGTAACATTGGCAAATGGCCTAAAAGATTGCTACTACTGCTATTATTACTACTACTCGACGATGCCGAAGCTGATGACGAATTCGGTTGATCGTTATCATTTTCAGCATCCATATTTTAATGATTCCCCCTTTACTTTTATAGGTATGATTTTAGATATACTTTTGCGATTCGATTCGATTTGATTGGAAGAGATTACACAAATGAATTTTGCAACAAAAGATTTTCTGCACTACAATCAATTTTTTTTCGAAATAAATTTCTCTTTCTTTCTCTCTCTCTCAAGTTCGTCGTCGTTCTGTCTTTGCTTTTGTTCTTTTAGTTGCTTTATTTTATTATATTTCTTTTTTTTAATGTTTTTTTTTTTTGTTTTGTTTTAAAATATCAGAAAAATTAACCCCTTAAATGTCTGTTTCTTTCGATTCAATTCAATACAAAACAAATACTTTGATTCAATTCGATTCGATTCGATTATTACAGATGGCTGGCTGGGCTGGGATGATTCTTGTTTTGTTTTGTTTGCTAATAATGTACGTACGTATGTTTGTGTCTTTTCCTTTACGACAGACACAAGTGTAATATTTTCTTTTGATAAGGAAATTACGTTCTTTACAAGTTGGTAGATTGCTTGGCTTGGCTTGCCTGAAATTTTTCGTATTTTTTTTGATTAATTTGTTGATTTTAAATTGAATTTTATTTATTTTTTTTTTTGTATGCAGATTGCAATCAAAGCCTGAAAATCGTATACAACAACAAATAAAAAAACTGATTTTAGAACAAAAAACATTTTTTTTTTGTTTTTGAAAAACTTTATGCATTACAAATAAAAACAAATTCAATATTTTGTGACATCACCCACCAAACCATCGCCGTCATCGTCATCGTGTTAGATCTTTAAATAAAGATTACATATTTAATTATTATTATCACGAGTTTTACAAAATTATTGGGCCACTGAAACCTACACGTGATTTCGTTAAGCCAATATGTATTTGAAATTGTTGTTATGCATTGAAATAAAACTATGAATAGAAATCAAAAAATAATTAATTCAAAACTATTCCGAGTTGCATTCAATAAAAAATAAAACAAAAAAAAACAAAAATTAGGAACGGCTATTAAAATGTGAGAGTTTTAATACTGAAATATGTGATTCCGATTGGCCTAATTCTTCACATAATGCTGTCCATTCGAAGACTTGACACCTTCTTAGCTAAAGGTCATTAGAAACGCCTTTTACAGAATTTACTTATTCTCTGATTAGGGGATTGTGCGTTAAGATAATTTCTGATAAGACTTTCGATGCCTTAGAGAAACAAAAGAGAATTGTTTGTTCATTTTGTCTACCAATATATTGTACTGTCATCGAGTAAGGAAAGTTTAGTGAAGCCAAGTCCTATTTTATAATCCGATCTGTCCTGCTTATATCTGCTTTCCGCATCCTTTACGCATTCACTAATATCCTATTGGGGAGGTAGATTTAAGAACCTTAATTCTAAGCAGAAATTAATTCGATCTAATCCAAAGTAATCTATAGTATTCATCCACAAGCCTGCCAAGGCTTATACTTGTCGGCCAACATATATTCCATCAGATAGAATTGTTGGGCTTTCACGATTAGGGGTACCAACCACACTTTCTATAGAATGTTAGTAATTTGTACACTCCTCTGTACGGTTTGGATGTTGGTTCTCTAATATAAACAATAATGATTAAATATTCATAGAATATCCGATTACAACTCTGTTATTTGAGCAATCTTTTAAACAATTAAATTTTAAATTATTTTTAGTGCGTACGAATTAAAATAAAATCAAACAAATCTCTCTTCTCTCTCTCTCTTACGTTCTTTGATAATAACAAAAGAATATTTTTTGTTATTTTAACTACGCAGAGATAATTTTATCCCATTGTGAAGAAAATCATGATAAAAGCACATAAAAGCACAAAAATACTCTCCAAAAACAAAAAAATTCAACAATGGAAAGGGGAAGTAAAGGATTTAGAATTCCTTAATTGAATTAATTATAAAACAATACTTTTCGAATTAATTTAATAAACAAAAAACTTGAATATTTTTTAAAACCATTCATCATATTTAAGAAAAATGTGCGCAGTAAATGTGGTCAAGGCTACAATGACCTAAATTTTCCTCCATTTTAAATACTCTTTCAAATATTATTTTTCTCATTTTTGTTTACTAAGAATCCTTTTATTTTTTCTATGAAAATAATTATAAAAAAACCAAATTATGAAACTATTGCTTGTATGTACTTACACAAAAATTATAAAAAAAAGATCAAATTTAAATGTGGTTTTTCTTTGTTTCTTTCTTAGTCTGTTTTTTTTCTTTTTTGTGTCGATAGATGATTTTGTTTTACACTCTGTTTTTTTTCGTTTTCCAATTTATTTTTAAAACTTTTGTCACTCTCTTTATTTGGTTTACGTTTTTATGCTTAATTTATTGAATATTCCACACATTGAAGTCTTTTTTTTTTTCTTTTCTTTCTGATAAAATTATAAACAAATTGAAAAAAGAATAATTAAAATTTTTCTTTGTTTTTATTTTGAAAATAAAATTCCAGAACCAGACTCTCTGAACTCTATACTAAAAATGCACTAAAAAACAAAAAAAAACCCCAAGTAACCAACAACGAAAACAACAACATAAATAACTCTCTACAATTCAATTGTTTGTGCTGCCAGACAATGGGATTTTGTAGAAACATGAAATAAACAAAAGAACTGCTAGAAACACTCACCTAAATTTCCATTTCTAGTTAGGAAATTGCATTTATATCCCTCAATACAATGAATAAGAGTTAATAATTCTATTCTTTATTTGTTTATTGTTATAGATAATTTAAAATTTTGTTTTAAAAAATTTTTAAAGTTAATAAAATCGTTACAATTATCCCTACCATATGTTACAGATGGCATTCCTTATAAAAACTCTTAAATCTGGCAACTCAACTAAATGAAAACAAAAACTCATGCTGAAGAAACAAAATCAGAAGCAACAACAACAACAACAACATAACAATAACAATTTCCTACACAATTTGTTTTCGTTCACAATGTTTTTGACATTTTCGCTTTGAACACCAATTTATTGGCGTTGCGTTTTCAACTATTTATTTTTCTTTGTCTTCTTGTTGTTATTATTATTTGTTGTTGGTGGTGATAGGTTTTCAGCTCTTTCTACTTCGGATGTTTCTCAAGTTTTCTTTTTTTTTCAATGCATTTTAAGCTCTTCTCCTATCTTTACTCCTCAATTGGTTAAAATAGAAAATCTAAAATGATTTCTTTACGATCTCGAGACTTTCTTAGAAGAAAAAAAGAAAACATTATTGGGCTAATAAGGAAAATTACGAAAAAAAACAAGAATTTTAAATTTGTTCTTATTGGAAAACATTGCTGCTGCTGCAATATAAACAAAAAACAAAAAAAAAATAATGGATAGCAACGGAAAAAAACAAGGGTCATCATTGCACACTAGCACATACACACACACATTCAAGCACACTGATTTTAAACATGAGAGGTAGCTGAGTAGAAACCAAGAGTTTCCACTTCAATAGAGAATAAAATCTATGGCTATGGATTCCAATAAGAGAAGGAAGATTTTAATATTTATTCGTGAGTTTTGTAAAACGGTAACTTTAGGTAGGGAAAAATTGCCATTTGATTTTCAATAATGGATTTTTCCCCGAGTTCATTAAATGATTGATTTTCAATAACAATCATTATTTTCTTTTTTTTTATATATGTTTTCAATTCCATTTTTCTTTTACTTTTTTTTTTGTACTGTGGTCCTCACTTTTTTCTTGATTTTTGTTTTATATTTTTATGTGTAGAAGAAGATTTTTAATCACCTTGATATTTTATTTGTTTTATAACTGTTTAATTTCTGGCTTAAAGCTTCACAATTATTAGAAAATCTTTAGTTTATAAAATATTTAATTCTTCTTTTAGTATTTTCTATTGTTTTTGAATAGGTTTTTGGTTTTAATTTTATATAAAAAATAATTTTTTCTTAGCTTAAGACAATTTTTCTTTCTATTGTCTTTTAACACTTGTCACGACGACGAACGACCAATAATTTAAGACGACCAATACTCTGCTGCAACGGCTTTCTAACGCCGTTGGCATGAAATTGACAGCGCCGTTGTAATTTAAACAGTTTAACGGCAATACAGGAAGTCTAAAAAATCACTAAAATGTTAAAAAAACCGTTGATATACATAAAATAGTAAACGAAGTGTTAACACCGTACAAACAAAAGAAAAATATTTTAAAGTGCGCGTAACGTTAACGTAAATCTGTTGTTCGGTCGTAAATATCGTGTTTAATTGTAATTATTATTGTAATAAAGAGTTATCTTAGTACCAAACGATCGATTGAACTCTACCTAAACTTTATAGAGTATCAATATAATGTCTCCTCCAAATCTATTGCCTTAATAAATTTTTTGGGATGCTGTTCGGTTGTTTCTACTTGTGATGTATTAATGCGCGTTTGAAAAATATGTTCCGATAATTTATTTTTATCGTCACAGGAGGATTCCCACCTGACCTGGGACCCAGCTGATGGTAAATTTATTTTATTTTCAGCTTCACAAGGCAGTTTCCTAATATCTTCGATATAACCTCACAATCACAAGTGCCTAGTATTTGCATGGCTGTCTGCCTGTTAGTAAGTATTGCAATGTCATGTCATTTGTACTTTACTGTAATGCAACAACAACGCACTCAACATTCGGATTAAAGAGTTCGTAGAAAAAGGCGTGTCTTTTTTTTTAATTTAATAAAACGAAAATTAATTTAATTTTTAGTAAAAATTTATAACAATTTATTTATTGAAAACTTTTTTTTTTAATAATTTTCAGTGGTTCTAACGTAATTGACACCAGAAGGCATATTGACTTTATCGTAGCCCTTGGGGAACAATTTATCAGCCTCTTCATCAGTTACCGAAGGCAAAATCATGACTTTAGTGCCAGGCTGGAATGAGACAAGAGAAAATAATTTTGTATTAAAAGGATTTAAAAGAAAAAAGTCTAAAATAAAAGAAAAACTTACAGTCCAATTGGCTGGAGTGGCAACAACCTTCAAACGATCGGTCAATTGCAAGGAGTCAATGACACGCAAGATTTCACTGTAATTGTTGGAATAGAAGGAATAGAATTATTTCCATATAACAGAGAATGGTTGTCGTAATGAAAACTTACTCTACATTACGGCCACAGGACATGGGATAGTACATGGACAAACGCAATTTATGATCAGGACTAATAACGAACAAGGCTCTGATAGTTTTGCCTACTTCAGGATCTTTTCTTTGCTCTTCATCCAACATGCCAAATGATACAGCCAATTCACGATTGGGATCAGCAATAATGGGATAAGGGAATTCACCGGGAATATCCAAACAGTACGATTTAATATCGTTGACCCAGTCAACATGATGGTTCAATTGATCTACAGAGTGGGCCAATAACTTGGTGTTACGCTTATTGAATTCAGGAGCATGGACGGCAATACGACCCAATTCAGTGGTACAAACAGGAGTAAAATCAGCGGGATGGGAGAATAAAACAACCCAACTGTAAGTAAATATAAAAAAATTATACACTTTTTAATTAATATAATAATTTAATAATGATTAAAGTCAATGTAGAGTTGTAAAATAATTTAATTCTTATGAAAATCATGCCTAGGCGTTAGCTACGCCAGTTTAAATATGATTTTTACGCTTATAACAGCAATATTTGTAGTATTTTGTGGTTCTCTTGAAACAAATCCATACCAATGGAGTTTCTGTGGATCATTTCGATTTGTTATTAAGAGTGTATGGCTTAAAGTCTAGATTAAAGTAGAAATCGAAAATCAATCAGTCGATTTACAATAGATTTTCTATTTGAGAACCCCTGACATAATTTTCTCTGTAACACATTATAATCTTTGTATAATGTTTTATATTTAAAGTTCCTTATTAAAAAAGAATAAATATTGACCCACTTTAGGTGAAGGAGATTATAAATACTCACTCTATTACTGTTATCTTTAGTTTTTCATGTTTTATTGCCTATTACGTTAGTTTCATTTAAATTTTATGTGTTTATGCGATTAGATTACCATTAGAAGGCCAAGTAGTTGTTAGTCTGGAATTTCTATTTCACGGCTAAATGGCTACTTACCCCCTTCCTCATCGAATGTACTTAAATAACGTGTTCAGCTAGAAAGCCTACGCCTTAATACAACAATATTTTGTAATAAAATTCCTCTCTACATTATTGCATTTCATTTGCGGAAAATATTATTTTCTTTTTTATTTGTTTTGCATTTTAATTTGTTTATTTGAATGAATGAATTGTTTAATAAACTATAAATGGGTGTGCGTAGTTTCAAAAGTTATCATGAATTTGTAACATTTAGCCTGTCTAGACATTTAATTTAAATCAAGTATTTTACAGTGAGTGAGTGGAGAAGTGCGTGACTGTAGGAGAAGTTAGTTTTCGAATAAGGTTAGGTGTCCCCCCATTGACGGGCAAGGTCCAGTTTAGGTTCGAATAAATATTTAAGTTGGAAATCAAGCATTTCCTATAGAAAATCATTCCGATTTCAAAATAAATCTTTCCAGTATATTAATCATCTTGCCATTGCATAAATAAATGGAAGAGTATAGGATATGAAATGTTGAAGACACACATATGAGGTGATGAGATAGTCCGTTGTTCGATCTCAGATCCACAACTTGGGCCTTTCCTATTGTGCTTTGGCATGTGAGTGCGATAGGTAGCAAAGAATCCATCACTCCAACCATCACTCAAGTATAAAATTAAGGCACACAACATGAGTGGTGAGAGAAGCAAGGCCGTAATCCTGATGTCTGTATGTATGAATCCATATCAATAGGGTAGAGTCTACCAATATTGCATACGCTATGCTGTTGTCATCGAGGTTGAGCCCTCTGTAAAATAACAGGAGAATAACGAGTTCAACTGGAACAATCAGACATCCATGCTCTGATACCTGCTGGCCATTGTATGGTATAAGAGTTACTTTTTAATGATTCGAAATTTCTCTGAGAATCCAAGGCATTATTAAACGAGGACGAATGTAAAGGTGACATTATGTGCTCAATACAACTTGAATAGGAATTCAGATAGTATACACTGTATAGTATACGCTGTATACTATCTGAAAGTCAGGCTGCCATTTGGGTACTCAGATCTTATGAGCTTAAATCGAATACAGAATATTACTGTCTAGGAAAGTTGAATTAGCCACTCCAAATAAGGTTTCCCTTTACTGGGTCTCATGTGGAAATTCTTGGCAATGAGCAAGACAACACAGCTTACACGTCTTTGATAGGGTAAGAATCCTTCCGTGAACCGTCATGACCTGGCAATTAATAAGGAAGCTTGACTAGGATGTTTAGAAGCATTTCATACTTTAGAGGCCTTGCATAACGTAATTGAATGCATGTTGCATTTAGCAAACCCAGATGTTTTTCACTTTACCTCAAAAGTGAGAAAATTTGAGTGATTCAAATGGCCTGTAGTTAATAGAATAGTATAGAATAGTGTAGTTAATAAAAAGTGCTCCATTTATGGTCAAGTATGGTCAAGTATGTAACTGAACCTATGGATGTGTATACGATATTTCTGTTCATACAAATGTTGTGCCTACAAAGCCATAAAATTAATTTAAGTCGCGTGGTGTGGTGTGGAAAACCTGTATTAATTATAATTATTGGGACACCAATATTTGTTTGAACGAATCGATAAAAGCAATTAAGAAACTCAAATAAAATTTATTCTGAATTTGAATTTTAAAATTATTTTTTGTTTAAAGAAGTTGTTGTTGTCGACTCTCTAATATTTTTTTTTAATTTTTTCACTGTCTTCTCTTCTTTTTTTCTCACTTAATTCTATGATCGCAGTTCAATTCTAGTAGTTGTAGTTGTTTATTATTGTTGATAAATTCTATTCTGTTTTCTATGTGACTTGTTTGAATAAGTGATTCCATTAACGAACTAACGCGTTGCATTTAAATGAAATTTAATATTTTTTTTGTGGTCGGAGTTGTTGTTGTTGTTGATGCCAATGAAAATATTAAATAATTATGTAATTATTGTTATTATTAATGAGCATTTAATAAAACATGCAAATTATTTATTATTTTTATTTAAATTAATTTAATTTAAAAAAAACTATTTACAGTTGTGCTTATCTAATTAGAAAGGATATTTTCAAAAGATACAATGCTTGGGTAACTTCTGTTAAGGCCTACCTGGTGATTTTTCAAGCATTACAGAATAATTATGAACATCAACATCGGATTATTATGCCCGCCGCAATTGGCAAAATTATAAAGAAATTTGAAAAGATTGGAGGAGCTACAATGTGTTCAGACCTGTCCATTAATATAATGTATGGTTCTAATGAAAATATCATGTCTATTAAGGAAAATATGGCGAATAATAGTAATTTGTTGATGAGCATTTTTTTTCAATTAACGACCAAAACTCAGGGTATAGCCCCTATTCACGCTGTGTATTATGTTGGAACTAGAAAAATAGATTATGGCAGGTAGATAGTAGAGGGACTGGTGTTTGTGGATGTTAGATTCTAAACTATTTATGTATATTCTAAGTGTAAGCAAAGGCCAACACTCATGGGATAGCCCCTATTCATGCAGTTTATTGTATGGAAACTAGGAAAATAGATTATGTGGATACCAGTAGTAGAGGGAGTGGTGCTTGTGGATATTAGATTTAAAACTATTTGTATTGTAAGTGTAAGGAAAGACCTCAGTAGGTAGGGAGTTCCACAATGGATAGTTCTGTCTGCAATATAGTATGCCATCCAATAGCCAATCGATCTTAAACCGACTTATCTTATGGCTCATTAGTGCCTATGTATTATGTGTTTGGATTTACATCTTATTCAATACAATTTAAGTCTTCTGATGATTTACAACGCCTTAGATATGCTGATTGAGTGCTAGGGCAACAGGCTTTTAATGTTGATTTTTCAAAAAATTTCCTCTACCGTTAAGAAAACTGGATTCGAAGCACTTAGAACTGATTGTGTTAAGGCCAATACATCCCGAAAAAGTGACTGGTTAGTGCCTATTATGGCATGGAAGTATCATTGAGCTGTATTTTGTCGGAAATTATGTTAGAGGAACTGTTACCGTCCCAACCAACTGTTTTTGAACCTGTAATCGATGATTATTAACTGAATTGTATACAACAGATTTTGGCTTTATTGCCTGAGAAGTTGTCATGTCCTGGCAATGTCAATTGGGATACAAAGTTCATGCAATTAGACACTGGTACACTTTCTTTTTTGTTAAGCAACCTCGGGGACCATATTTAAGCGGATAATATGTTAGTGCGAGTACATTAACACCAGTAGTTGCCAAGTTTTTGACGAAATACATTTCAAAACTTTAGAAAAAGTGTTTGAAAATTAACTCAAAAGTGTCGACTTTAAAAAACGCATATTTTAGGCAAAAACGTTTAAATTTAAAAAAAAAATTTCAAAATTTTTTGAGAAAAATTAACACAATTCAAAAATAATGTCCCTCTGAAGTTTATATTCATGTAAAAAAATTCTTGTTCTATTTTATTATTCTTGTAACACTTACGAATCTCCTTGCCAATCGTAGAACTGGATGGGACCCTTGGTGGTATCGGCTTTGAAATTTGGCACAGTTGAACCCAAACGCATTTTGTTAATAAAAAATTTCTGCTCTTTTCTTTTTTAAAACAGAATTAAATTTAATTAAAATGAATTATTTTCTTCACTTTTCACTGTGTTCTGTTGAACGGTCACTTGTTGAATGTTTGATTTCTCAACTGAAAGCCTTTATTTTTATAAAACTTTACACAGCTATTGCCTTCACTTTCGCTCTTAAAGTGTTGATAGCAAATGAAAAAAATAAAAAAATAAAAATAAAAACAAAAATTAAATAATAAATTAATCGTATTGTATAGTTGTAACAGCTTAAAGAGTGGAAAAGAGAGATAACGAAAGGGGGAGTACATTTCATAGATAACTTAAGTTTTATTGTGTATGTTTTTTTAAATTTTTTTTGGTGAAGTGTGTGCTTTAATAGGCTTGTAAAGCTTATAATCCGTGTGCAGATTAGAAGTGTAGACGTAATGCCCCCCCTCTTTTCTAAATGATTACTTAAGAATATTCTAATTAGCTTGTATTGCGTTTATTGTTATCATTTGTTTCGGAAAATTGGTGAAGAGTGAATAATCTTTGAATGTTTGAAAGACAACCAATTTTTTTTTTGTTTCGCTTAAGGAAATCCCAGTCACAGTCTATAAACAGATGTCTAGCGGGTTCATTATAAGACAGAATTGTGACCCTTCTTCTTATCATTTCTAGTTTATATTGTACGTAATATAGTCGCCGTAGTGTAGTAGGTAGTGTGTTCGCTTATTAGACGTAAAGCCCGGGTTCGAGCCCCAGGCCAGACATCAAATCGAAATATTAAAACACCCTGAGTGTAAATAAACCTGCCTTGAAAAAGTTTCTCAAAATCTGTCGTTCGAAGTCGACGTTAAACTGTAGGTCCCGCCACTCAAGTATAAAATTAAGGCACACAACATGAGTGGTTTGAGAAGTTAGGCCGTAACCTTGACTTCAGCGTTGTAATGGCCAATTATGTATGTATGTATATACATTCCATATATTGTTTTGGAAACCATACTATATGGCAACCCTGTTTAGTTTTCCTCGATGATTCTGTTTAGTAGGGGTTTCTTAATGTGTTCCATTTCCAACACAATCATGATTAGTTTTCGTCTCACAACTGTGGAACAATGTGCAATGTAGAGTTAGCTTTAAAATGCCAATCATTACAACTAGGTCTCGATGCCATTTTGTCAATTTTCTTAAACAGCCTGATTTTTGTGCACGCTACTGTCCGCCTTTTACAACTCAATTCGTTTAATTTTCGCAACGCCTTCATGCTTTATTAAAAAAGTTATCTCTCTTCATTGTTGGAAGTTTAATTTTACCACCACTTACACAGTGACCTCCACTTCAGTTCCATAGCAACTGTTGGCAGATTATTAGCTACAAAAAAAAAAGAAGTGCTTACTGCTATATGATAAAGATATTTTAACACAAATAAATAAAATAATTGATAATGAATACTTAAATAATTATTTTTATTATTATTATTTTATTTCATTGCTCTTTATCAATATCCCCTTTAATAAAAGGGGGCCCGTTTCGTAAAATTGTTAAAAAGAAGAAACAATTTTTTATAAAAAAAAAATTTTGAATAAAATTATATCAAGTAACACACGTTTTAGCATTTTTTGTTTTGTTTTGTTTTCATATCATGAATAATTCTTTTATTTTTAAAAATAATCTCAAAAAACGTATCGAAATTAATATTTTATTAACGTACGATTATCTATAATATTTCGCCATGCAATCGTTTAAATTGTCATGCAAAGAATTGTTATGTGTTGATCACAATACATATTCCTCCTCACTTTTAGTCGCGGTCACATCTTCCGCAAATAAAAAGGGTAAAAAAGGCAACTGCACGCATCCTTCGTCCACTTTTCCACAAACCATATTCAACAATGAGTCGCTATGTATAGTACTTTTTACTTCAATTTTAATGCTTTGATCCTGCCTTGGCCACTATGTATTAAATATGCAGTCATTTAAATGAACGCCTTTAGAGTTACTTTTCACCCGCTTTATAGGGCGGGATCTTGGTCTTTACTTAAGGTATATTGATTTTCAAACGCTCCTGCATTACGGAATTATTTGCGTAGGCCCGGTCCCTTATGTAGACCCATAAAAATGTCTCAAATCTTATCAAATCTATTTATTTATTAATTATAATACAATTACAAATTATATTCCAATTATATACGAGCGGAGTAACTTGACCATATGCTCAGTGTAGTGTCACAGACCAGAGTCTCTGGTGGGAATCGAACCCACGATCCTCACGCTAATAGTCTAGCACACTACCCACTAGACTACCAGGGCACCCTCTTATCAAATCTTATGATTCATGTTACTACCAAAACGCCTAATTATTCTTTCTGAAAATTACTCAAGCAATAAAGCCAAAATCGGTGGTGTTATGGGGCTCGTGACATCGTCTCTTTGAAGCCTCTTACCGTCTCGTTCATGATCTACAATTGCAGGCCGAAAAAATTGTTTATTCCACGACGATGATGCATCAATTGCATCAGTGTTTCTAGAATCAACTCAAGTTATCCCTTTCTCTGGATGTAAACATTTCTCCACAGTCACATTAGGGTCCTACAAACCTCATAAGTGACAATTTTGCTTTCTGTGCTCCAAGTGAGAAATGAGCTTTTCATCACTGAACAATAATTTGTTCGAATAATTTGCATAAAAAGCCCGAAAGCCGGCATTATGAATCCTCAGCCGGCTGTAATTGTTCTATGAGTTGGAGTTTATATCGATGGAGGAGCAAATCTAAATGCACAAAACACCATAATGAGCCGCAAGATAGGGTTAATAGCTGAGACCCCCGTGAAATCGACAAATTCGGATTATCGGCGATATTTTCCACAGTGTATACATTGCGATGATGCACAGATTATATAACATCCGGAAATTCTTTATAATCTTGCTTATTCTGACGACTATAATCACCCTGTAATGCTCGATAAGTGTCCATGCACGGCAAATTCATATAAGGTAGCCGCAACTCTACAACAAGTACAACAATGCAAAAACAACAGGCATTTTGTTTTTGTAAAACACTCCTTCGGCTGTCAAAATAGGAAGAAAAAAAATGGGAAAGAAAAAAAAATGAACAACAAAACACACACGCACAACAAACACACACAAATTTTGACAATCGTAGAAGTATCAGCTGTTTAGATAATCCCACCGGTTACATGAATTCGCCTTGTGTCCATGCTTGAATTTCACTGGGAGTTGTGAAAACGTTTGATTTTTATTTCACTTTTATTGAAGAAACTTAGTGGCAAATGTTGATATAATCAAACTTTTTCTCATGAACTATGGAGATTCCTTTCAAATCGTAAATTTACAAATTTGAGCCCCAAAATCGATTTTTAATCTATCAAAGTTGTAAGAATTTTCAGAAAAAGTCTTGAATTTTCAGATTCAAAATTTTTGGTTTTTAATTTTTTTTATTGAAAAAGTTTATAACAATTTAAGCAACTACACTCTAATAGAATATAAAACTAATAATTCTCAGTGGTTCTAACATAATTGACACCAGAAGGCATCTTCACTTTATCGTAACCCTTGGGGAACAATTTATCAGCCTCCTCATCAGTTACTGAAGGCACGATCATGACTTTAGTGCCAGGCTGGAATGAAACATGTGAAGATAATTTTATGTTAAAAGGATTTAAAACAAAAATTCGGAAAAAGAAAAACTTACAGTCCAATTGGCTGGTGTGGCAACAACCTTCAAATGATCGGTCAATTGCAAAGAGTCAATGACACGCAAGATTTCACTGTAATTATTGGAATAAAAGGAGTACAATTATTTCCATATACTTGGCGATGGATGCACTAATGAAAACTTACTCTACATTACGGCCACAGGACATGGGATAGTACATGGACAAACGCAATTTATGATCAGGGCTAATAACGAACAAGGCTCTAATGGTTTTGCCTACTTCAGGATCTTTTCTTTGCTCTTCATCCAACATGCCAAACGATACAGCCAATTCACGATTTGGATCGGCAATAATGGGATAAGGGAATTCACCGGGAATATCCAAACAATAGGATTTAATATCGTTAACCCAGTCAACGTGATGATTCAGTTGATCCACAGAGTGAGCCAATAACTTGGTGTTACGCTTATTGAATTCCGGAGCATGGACTGCAATACGACCCAATTCAGTAGTGCAGACGGGAGTAAAATCAGCGGGATGGGAAAATAAAACAACCCAGCTGGAAGGAAATAAAAAAATGAAATGATGTACAGTGTAATTTATTGCGATAAGTTTTCTATTAAGGACCCATATTAGGTGAAGGAGATTATAAAAATTAACTTTATCTGTTATCTTAAGTTTCTTTAGTTGTACAAATTTATTGTTGATTACGTTAGTTTATGTTTTCAGAAAAAATATTCTTGTTTTAATTCGTATTTCTTGTAACACTTACGAATCTCCTTGCCAATCGTAGAACTGGATGGGACCCTTGGTGGTATCGGCTTTGAAATTTGGCACAGTTGAACCCAAACGCATTTTGTTAATAAAAAATGTCTTACTTTTCTTTTTTAAAACAGAATTAAATTTAATTAAAATGAATTATTTTCTTCACTTTTCACTGCGTTCTGTTGAACGGTCACTTGTTGAATGTTTGATTTCTCAATTCAAAGCCGGTATTTTTATATACAAAATCTAACTCTGCTATTGCTTACTCTTTCGCTCTTAAAGTATTAATAACAACTGAAGTATTATTTAATAGAAGAAAAATAAAAAAAAAATACGTATTTGAATAGTAAACAAATGTATTGTAGTAGTAGATTAGTAGCAGTAGTAGTAGAGTAGTAGTATTAGTAGTAGTAATAGAATTTGAGACCTTAGATTAGAGAGGTATAGTAGGGGAGAGATGGAATATGATAGATAACTTAAGTTTTGTTTGGTTTAATTTAGTTTGCTATGTAGTTTTTTTCGTTTCGTTTAATATTTTGGCAAAGTGTGTATCTTAATGGGTTTGTTAAGCTTATAAACCGTGTGCAGATTAGAGGTATAGACGTTGTGCCCCTATTCTGGATGATTAGGCAGATTTGATATTCAAATTAACTTTTGTTTGACGTATTGTTATCGTTTGCTTAATAAAATTGGTGGAGAGTGAATAATCTTTAAATGCTTGGTTTTCAAGTATTTTTTTTTCTTAAAGGAATTCCAATCACAGTCTATAAACAGATGTCTAGCTGTTCGTTATAAGAACAAAAAAAAATGTTTGATTCTTTGCTATTTACTTATCATTAATCTACGGTGTATTTAAAATTTTTTTATATTTTTTTAAGCTAAGATAGTTAACTACAGAACCTATCTCAATATTATTATAATTTAAAAAAAATTTTTTTTTAATTGAAATGACTTCCTTTCATAGGGGGTTTATAAAGTTTTTATTGCTCTTACGTTTACATGGGGGAAGTACTGAAAAACTGGTATTGGTGCTAAGTTTAAACATAATTGTGACATGAAGTATATTTACAATGTTATTATGGCCACATAAAGACACACACAGTATATGTTCCATGTGTAAAATATTTCAATTTTTAAAATCTATTTGTAATTGTTTTTAGCTTTTTCTCCTCTGTACATGAGGTAAAACAAACTGCTTTTTTCAATTCTATATTATATTGCATATACACATATAATCAACAAAAAACAAAAACAAATACCGGTTCAGGTTGCAATTTATTGTTAAAAAATTGTTCAAAAAATATTATATTTGAGCTCCCCTTATACGCATGTACCTAATGAGAGTCTTAAGCTTATTTCCATCAAAACATATGTTTTGTTTCTAACATTTAATGATGATTTTTTGGTTTTGATTTCACAAAATCTTCTGCTACTTGTTGATATACGTGTGTACATACATAGAATCTTATCGTTTTATAAAGCTCTAGAGGGTGTTCGTTTATTGAGACAATTTACTACTTTTTTCTTCGAATTAATTTTACTAGTAGTACCCATGGTAAAATTATCAATATTTTATATGAAATGGTTTACTATTCTTAATAATTTAACAATAAGTAATTATACTTAAACAATATCTCTATTCACTTTTATTTACTCTGAGAGAGAGTATTTCGCCAGAAGACTGAATGGAAGTCATCGAAAGAAATATTCTTCAAATTTTGTTTTGTTCGAGATGTCTGGGCTGGGGTTTGGACTATAAACTCGCCTCTAATAAGTCAACATACTACCAACTTGACCACGGCGACTTCTTCTTAACTGGTGCATTAACCACACATAGAAAAGTTGTACTGCCTCTTAAAAAAGAACCCGTAGGTTCGTTTCCCACCACTGGCTCTGGATGTATGTGGTTGTCTGATTGTCTGTATGACATTATATACGATTAACTACAGTAGAAAAAAAAAGAAAGTGAGAATTATTACAAAGCTATTCTCGAGATAGAAAAACTGATAATTTGAATAAATATTGTCGCGCACTAACCCTCTTTCCTTTCCTGTATTCTAACACAATTCACAGCATGAATAAGAGTCATATCCTGAGAGTTGATCTAAAAAAACTCAAGGCGTCTGAGTACTTGGGAAGTGCCAAAAATTACGCGTGTCCTTAGAATATTACGACTTTGTGAACATATTACAATCTAGAAGCCTAAAGTACAGGATCTGATAGGTTGCTATATAGCACAACGCTCTAAAAAAAATCCGTTCAAAAGGAAAGAATGAAAAATCAGGTCCACATTTAGTGAAAGAAAATTTCTAGATCAATTAGTAAACGGTTTTCGCATTAGTATCCAAACATTTCACTGAAAAGATGGAACATCATCTTTCTAGAAATCCATTTTCTAATTTGTTGTTATTATTATTGTAAAAATGTGGTGTAGTCAACAAGTTTTAAAAACGAAACTAAAGTACTTTACATTATATATTCTATCTATCATATATCAATTTAAAACAATTACACATACATTTTTAAAATTGAAATATTTTACACATGGAACATACACTATGTATGTGTGTCTTTATATGGCCATAATAACATTGTAAATATACTTCATGTCACAATTATGTTTAAACTTGGCATTAATACAAGTTTTTCAGTACTTCCCCCATGTAAACGTAAGAGCAATAAAAACTTTATAAAACCCCTATGAAAGGAAGTCATTGTAGACAACTAGAAGTATTTGAATACGTTTTCATTTGATATAAAAAAATATTTTTAAATTATAATAATATTGAGATAGGTTCTGTAGTTAATTTTCTTAGTTAAAAGAAAATTATAAAAAAAATTTCACAATATATGGTATACTAAGCCAACCAAACCAAACATTCACAGATTATTCACTCTCCACCAATTTTATTAAACAAACGATAACAACAATACGTCAAACAAAAGCTAATTTGAATACCAACTACTACATAATCATTTTGAATAGGGGGCATAAGGTCTATCTATACCTCTAATCTGCACACGGTTTATAAGCTTAACAAGCCCCCTATAGCACGCACTTCGCAAAAAAATGAAACAAATAAAAACTACACGCAGCAAACAAATTAAACCAAACGAAACTGAAGTTATCTATTATATTCCATCTCTCCCCTACCATACCTCTCTAAGCTAAGGTCACAAATTCTATTCCTACTACAGCTACTACTAATACTACTAGTCTACTACTACTACTCTACTGCTACTATTACTACTCTACTACTACTGCTTCTACTACTAATGCTTCTACTACTACTACTATTACTACTCTACTACTACTACTCTACTACTACTCTACTACTACACTACTACTCTACTACTACTACTACTACTACTAAACATTTGTTTACTATTCAAATTCGTGTGTTTTTTATTTTTCTTCTATTAAATACTACTTCAGTTGTTATTAACACTTTAAGAGCGAAAAAGAAAGCAATATCAGAGTTAGATTTTGTATATAAAAATACCGGCTTTCAGTTGAGAAATCAAACATTCAACAAGTGACTGTTCAAGAGAACACAATGAAAAGGGAAACAAATTTTATTTTAATTAATTTCAGACTATTTTTTAAGCCGCACAATTTTAGTTATTTCAGTCACCCACGAGACTATTTCATCTGGCATAAAATTGTATACATGTACTCTTCTTTGTGTGTTAAGTTTTTTAGTGTATTGGTTTTGTGTTGTTTATGTATTGGTTTGTGCGGTTGTAGGGATGGTTGAAAAATTATGCCAGCAAACTCTCCTCACCTCTCTTGCCCACAAGCTGCCAGTTTGTGCCAGCATAATTGTTCTCGTGTGTGATTGCCCATTGGCATGGCCTACTAAACGGAAGTGTAGGCTATTGAATCAACATTATTTCATATGCTTCCATTGGTAGATAATAAGATCGGCAAGAGTTACAGAAACTATCTCTGTTAGTTTCCCCTAAAATAAGAGATATCTGTGATTAACGATTCCAGTCGATTTGGTCCTCAATAAAGGCTTATTCCATGAAAAACTTTGGATTTGTATTTTGCATGAACTGTAGGGATTCCATTAAAACCTGTCAAATTCTATGATCATTCCGAATCTTAACCATTTGTACAGCAGAATTGATTTATTTATCTGCCAAAGTTTAAAGAGTTTTCATAAAAAGTCTTGAATTTTTAGATTCAAAATTTTTGGTTTTTAATTTTTTTTTATTGAAAAAGTTTATAACAATATAAGCAACTACACTCTAATAAAATATAAAACTAATAATTCTCAGTGGTTCTAACATAATTGACACCAGAAGGCATATTCACTTTATCGTAACCCTTGGGGAACAATTTATCAGCCTCTTCATCAGTTACTGAAGGCACGATCATGACTTTAGTGCCAGGCTGGAATGAAACAAGCGAAAATAATTTTACGTTAAAAGGATTTAAAAGAAAAAATCGAAAGAATGAAAAACTTACAGTCCAATTGGCTGGGGTGGCAACAACCTTCAAACGATCGGTCAATTGCAAAGAGTCAATGACACGCAAGATTTCACTGTAATTGATGGAATAAAAGGAGTACAATCATTTCCATATACTTGGCGATGGATGCAATAATGAAAACTTACTCTACATTACGGCCACAGGACATGGGATAGTACATGGACAAACGCAATTTATGATCAGGGCTAATAACGAACAAGGCTCTAATGGTTTTGCCTACTTCAGGATCTTTTCTTTGCTCTTCATCCAACATGCCAAACGATACAGCCAATTCACGATTGGGATCAGCAATAATGGGATAAGGGAATTCACCGGGAATATCCAAACAGTACGATTTAATATCATTGACCCAGTCAACATGATGGTTCAATTGATCCACAGAGTGGGCCAATAACTTGGTGTTACGCTTATTGAATTCGGGAGCATGGACGGCAATACGACCCAATTCAGTAGTGCAGACGGGAGTAAAATCAGCGGGATGGGAGAATAAAACAACCCAGCTGGAAGGAAATAAAAGAATGAAATGATGTACAGTGTAATTGATTGCAATAAGTTTTGTATTAAAGTTCCACATTAAAAAAAGAATAAATATTGGCCACCACTTGGTGAAGGAGATTATAAAAATTCTCTTTATCTGTTATCTTAAGTTTCTTTAGTTGTACATATTTATTGTTGATTACGTTAGTTTATGTTTTCAGAAAAAATATTCTTGTTTTAATTCATATTTCTTGTAACACTTACGAATCTCCTTGCCAATCGTAGAACTGGATGGGACCCTTGGTAGTATCGGCTTTGAAATTTGGCACAGTTGAACCCAAACGCATTTTGTTAATAAAAAATTTCTTACTTTTCTTTTTTAAAGAATTAAATTTAATTAAAATGAATTATTTTTTCACTTTTCACTGTGTTCTGTTGAACGGTCACTTGTTGAATGTTTGATTTCTCAATTCAAAGCCGGTACTTTTATATACAAAATCTAACTCTGCTATTGCTTTCTCTTTCGCTCTTTGAGGGTTTTATTGAAAAGAAGCGAATACTATCGCGTAGTAGCAATAGAATTTGAAATGATAGATGAAAGAGATATGGTGGGGGAGAGGATTAATAATAATACAAAACTTAAGTTTCTAAAATACGTTGTGTGTAGTTTTGGCAAAGTGTGTGTCTTAATAAGCTTGTAAACCGTGTGCAGATTAGAGGTATAGACGTTATGCCCCCCATTCTAGGCGATTATGTAGTTGTTGGTATTCAAATTAGCTTTTTTTCGACGTATTGTTATCGTTTGCTTAATAAAATTGGTGGAGAGTGAATAATCTTTAAATGTTTGGTTTTCAAGTATTTTTTTTTCTTAAAGGAATTCCAATTACAGTCTATAAACAGATGTCTAGCAGTTCATATAAGAATATAAATAAAAAAAGAAAACAAATTTGTTCTTATCACTTATGGACTCTTTTCTTATTTTTTTTTTACTGCTACAGAGATCTGTCTGTAAAGTCTAGCTTAATTTAGTATAAAGAAGAAACAATTTTTTTAAAATTAAATTTAAAAAATATAACAAATATAGACAGAGTATTTCTCTCCTCAATAATGTCTAAATCTCTACTCTAAAATGTCTACTCAATAATGTCTAAATCTCTACTCAATCATTATTGAGTAGTAATGTGTAATATTGAGTAGAGTATTAGACATTATTGAGTAGTAATGTGTAATATTGAGTAGAGTATTAGACATTATTGAGTAGAGATTTAGACATTATTGAGTAGACATTTTAGAGTAGAGATTTAGACATTATTGAGGAGAGAAATACTCTGTCTATATTTGTTATATTTTTTAAATTTAATTTTAAAAAAATTGTTTCTTCTTTATACTAAATTAAGCTAGACTTTACAGACAGATCTCTGTATACTCAGATAAATCAGATAAATACTCAATAGTTTTCCTCGCCAAAAGTTTCATTGATAAATTTGAGTCATTAAGTGCATTCAGCAAAGATCGAAAAAGAAGCAAGGTTTGGGCTACACGTTACTAACGGGACAACAAAAATCGGTCTGTGTTTTTGACGTTGTGATTTGAATGGTCTGCTTGAGTCTCTTTTTTTTTGTTGACAATAGAGATTAGAATAAATTTTTTGACCAGATTGAAGAGACTCAATCTTCTAATCCGATCAAACATACAGCATTTACATTCAGTAGCTTTAAAATTAGCAGTTTGGCAGGTCTGCAAAATATCTTTCATCTGAAATATCACTTACTTACTGAAAGGGTTGAGTTATGGGTTGTGCAACAAACTAGCAGAGCTTCAAAATTTTTAAAACTGACAACAAAGTGGTGATTTAAACTGGGCCGCTAAGATTACAAAGAAATTTTAAGCAACTAGAAGGATTACCGATGTGGCAAGCCTGTGTATCATTGCATTGGTTAGTAGAAATGAAGCCTGCATCCATTGTTTTCTCAAGAATTCTTAGCGTAGTATCATTTTTTATATGGATTTACATATCTATCAATACAAAAATCACCTAAGCTTTCAACGTTAGTTTTTGGGAAAAAATTTTTGTCGGGAGGACCCAGCCATTTGCTACTTTGTTTTGTATTATTTTATGACTCAATTTTAAAATGACCTTCACTTATAAATCCCAATAGGAACTAATATTATCAGCTACGAAAAAGAAGTGTTTTATTTTATACTAGCTGACCCAGCGAACTTCGTCCCGCCCAAAATTGATTTTTTTATTGCCCAAAACAGGTCACATTATGTATTTATTGTAATAATTTATTGTAATAGCGCAGACGAAGTTATATATGTACATATGTAGTTATAAACCATCGAATTAGACGACTTATAGGTATCTCTTAAAGGACCCATTTTTGGTGAGTTTGTCTATATCGCCTCTACGAACTTACCCACCAAATTGCATTCGTCTACGATTACTATGTCCCTAAATATTCAATTTTAAAGGTTTGCCACGCCTAATTTTTGCTATATCGAATTTTTTTTAAACCATATAAACATGATAAGCTTTCGAACAAAAAAAGAATGATTAAAATCGGTTCAATAGTTTAAGAGTTATAGGTATCACTTGAAGGGGGAGGGTTGTCGCGCCTATTTTTGGTGGGATTGTCGATAACGATTCCACGAACTTACCCACCAAATTTTATTCGTCTGCGATCAATATGTACCTAAATATTAAATTTTTTGCCACGATTTTTCGATTTGCCACGCCCTCTTAACATTTAGGGATATGAAAAATAGATATTGTCCGCTTCTCAGACCTACCCAATATGCACACAAAATTTCATGAAAATCGGTCGATCCATTTCGGAGGAGTTTAACCACTAACACCGTGACACGAGAATTTTATATATTAGATTAAAGACACTTGAAGCAAAAAAAAAAAAAAAAATAAAAAATTGTTGATAATGAATAACTAATTTTCTTTTCCAAAAATTTATAAATTATCATTAGCCTCTGGCTAAAGCCAAGGTATTCCAAAAAAAGTTCAGAAAATATATTAACAAAACGCAAACAAATATATTACGTCACTTATCACACACGTTTTAATATTTTTTTGTTTGTTTGTTGATTTTCATTTCAAAAATAATTCTTTTAATTTGAAAATAATCTTTAAATAAACTAATATTTAATTAACGTCCCTGATTATCAATTACTATTTCATCATGCAATTGTTTAAACTGTCATGCATAGAATTATTATGTATATATTGACCAAAACGAAGAAACAAACTTTGTACATACTTCTAAGAATCTTAATCAGTGTGGCACCTGTTCATCATAATCTTGAAAACAATTTGTTTTTGAAGCACCAAACATAATCAAAATCAGTAGCAGATAATTTTTAATTGTATTTTCTTTATCAATTCACATTAAACACGTACTTATTATCTTAAGTTATATATTTCAATGAAAAAGTACCGAAAAAAGTACTTTTTGCAATATTAAATAAGGCTTATTGAACATTATTGGTGATATTTTCGGTGTTTAAAATTATGTTCCACATTGTAATTATAACAGTTGCTCTCATGTGAAAGCTTTTCTAAAAGATTACGTTCCACACTTTTATAACTCAACTGCAGAGCTTTAATCAGTGCCGTTTCCACCACTGACTGTTAATTCAATATGAGTTTATCTGTTTAAAAACAGAATGAAAGCATACAATAAGACGCGTTCCAATAAGTTCCAGCGCTAAACGAAACAGCGTTAAACGAGGCAACTAATAAATCAACTGTGGCGCAGGAAAGATGCGTTCGTATTGTGACTGCGACTTCGGAAAATACAGTTGGAGTCTTTATTCTGTACAGACTAACAAAAGAGCGTTGAAATAGATACATAGTATACACCGTCGCTATATAGTGCACTGCTTTTGTACCACAGCGTAATACTGAAACAGCGTTAAGCGGGGTCTTACTGTAATTCTTTCTTTCTTTGCTAGTTTCGGCCTAGCTTCTCACATCACTCATGTTGTGTCTGTTAATTTCATTTATGACTCGCGGTATTCATACTTTAAAGTCGTTTCCCATTGAACATTTTTTAAGAAACTTTGCTTGGCAATTTTATTTACTCTCACAGTCTTTGTCAGAACATTGCTGGGAGAAAGTCTCCAAAAAAAAATGGGGCTGTGGTTTAAATCACGGGCTCATGTATTATAAGCCAATACATTACCTTTTAGACAAAGGCAACTATTGCAGAACTCATTGAACACAAAGATCGTTACATGTTGTATGGCAAACAAAAATTAAAAACAATTGTGTTCTCCCATACAAACATACGTTTGCTTGAACACGTTCGTCTTACAGAAACAGGTTCCTCCGCTTCCCATTCTCCTATTCTCCCTTTCCTACATCCTCTCCTTTTATCCTGCTCCCTCTGTTGTCTTTTTCTCTTTAAGGACGTTGAACAATGGGTCAATTCGATCTCCTGGTACTGTCCTCTAACCTAACCTAACCTACAGAAACAGGGGTTAAGTTTTCTTATTAGAAAATAAGCCAAAAGCTTCTGTTTTAATTCTTGTGTTAAAAAATTATCAATTTTCCTATAATTTCACTACTTTGTACTATTTTTTTTACAATATTACGTACTCGCTGCATTTTATCTATGCCGCTTAGTCGCGTTTATTGTGTTTTCACACAATTACCATCCACACGTGTTTAAAATGTGTAAACAAAGCTTTTGTTCCTTTGTTTTTCTTTTCCATACGTTGTACCCTCTCATCATTAGCTTCTCTTTAAACTTTGTTTTGTTTACGTTGCCATGTAATCGTAAGAATTTTAATTTTTTCTTTGTCAGTTAAATTGTTTTTATAGCATTTCCAGCTTATTTACAATATTGAGCTTTGTTTTACTTCATAGAACTTTACTCTTCACCTTCTAACCGCCACACATCGTTTCATATTTTAACAGAGCTTTTATTCTGCCTTAGAGTTCGCTCTCAATGTTAGTGGCTCTCTGAATTTGTGTTTTAATTATATTGTTATGCATTTGCAAAATATAACGGTAATTTTTATTTCAAATATATAATTGTTGTTATTGTTTTTTCTTAATTTGTTTTTTCTGTTTGTTTTCTATCAAAATAGTTCCTTATAGTGTACATTACTTTATATAACAACCCTAACTGTATATAACATTATTATTTTGTGCTTGTTGTTTTTGTAAAGTGCATTACAATTTGTTATAGTATTTCTTATTGTTGCTTTTACTGTGTACAATTTACTCAAGAGTAGAAGTGTATAACATTATTATATGATACTCTTGTTGTTTTGTTAAGTGTAGTAAAATTTGCTTTGTTTCTCTTGTTTTTGTTTTTCTTTATTTTTCTATGAGCACTTGTTTTCAAGAGTAATGATATCTAACTGATGTGTGTGTACTGCTGTTAGCACAACAAGACTTAAGTGATATATGTATGCTAAGCTTGTTTGGTTTATTTTTGTTATTGTTTAACTTACTGTGTATAACAGATGTGTTAGTAGTAACATATGCGAGCAAGTGAACATGTTAACACAACAGTGTTTAAGGAATTCATGTTAAGTTTGTTTTGATTTCTGTTCAACTAACTGAGTGTAACAGCAGAGCTTAAGAAATTCATGTTAAGTTTGTTTTTGTTTGTTTTCCTTGCTGTTTAATTACATAATTGAGTATAACAGATGTGTTAGTAGTTTTTCAAACAAATGCAACGTGAAGACAGCTGAAGAAAATCATGTTAAGTTTGTTTTGGTTCCTATTTAAGTTATTGAAACTAACAGATATTTTGGGTACTTTTGCAAGTTGTAGAATTATTTAGAGTTTCATGCTTAAGGAATCCATATTAAATTCATATGTTTTGTGTTTAATTTTGTTTCTATTTTAATAAGTGATGATTGTTAATACTGTTGTGAACACAAAACAATGCTACTATCACATGAAGGCTTCATTCTTTCATGTTAAATTTGTTTTTGTTTTGTTTTCTGTTGTTTACATAACTGAGTTTAACAGTTGTATTGGCAATGTTAACAGATAATGTTATTCATAATGTTTGTTTTAAGGGTCTTATGTTAAATGTGTTGGTGGTAATAATAACAGTTTACATTCCATTTACATGCATTGCTAAAATTTTGTTGTTTTATAACACTTTTGTCTTTCTTTATTAAAGAAAACCATGTTAACTTTCCAATTGGATTTTTTATTTTTAGTTATTAAGCAACAGCGCGCGCGAATGGATCAAATTACGTTAAAAAAAACGTAATCGAAAACTAAAACGTTGAGAAAAGTTTAAGAAATTTTAACAAACAAAAGAAAATATAGTGGAAAATATGAAAATTATTGCAGAAAATCATGAAAATAATTAAAAGAAAAGTGTTTAAATGAAAAGAGATTTAAAATTACGAAAGTAAAACATAGAAAAGTCGGTGTAAGCAAAAATTTGCAAAGTGTTTTTTTTCTTCTTGTTTCTTCAAAATGGTGGATTAACAGAAGCATGTTTAGAGTTAGATAGATGGAGAG
This sequence comes from Sarcophaga rosellei, assembly GCA_930367235.1. Taxonomy (NCBI): domain Eukaryota; kingdom Metazoa; phylum Arthropoda; class Insecta; order Diptera; family Sarcophagidae; genus Sarcophaga; species Sarcophaga rosellei. The sequence goes on from OV884021.1 coordinate 77,829,823, forward strand.
AGAGGGAAGGGAGTATGAAAGAGATCTTTCACAACTCATTGTTATAAATTCTTCTGATAACAGCAGCTGTAGCAGTGCATGTGTATGATTGTTTAATGCAAATTGTTAAATAACCAAAACCACAATTACAATAACAAATATAAAAAAAAAGAAAAAAGGAAGAAGTTGAAGTGTGAAATAAAATAAAATGTAATGCGTGTGTGTCATCAAATTTCCATCTGAAACATTGATTCCCAATGACAGTTGTAAACATGAATGAAATTCTTCATTAAAATTGAAACAAATCGGAGAAAAAAAAATTTAATTTCCAAAAACAAAAAAAAAAAAATAATAAAACAGGGAACCAAAACTAAAACCCGTATTATTTATTGATTTCTTTTTTGTTTATAAATAAATAATAAATTCGCCTGAAAAAAACAAAAAAAAACGGAAGGCAAATCAAACGAAGTAAAAAATATTTCCTTTGAACAAGTGTAAGTGGTGATTGAATGTTTCTTTACACGCTTTTCTTTAAGCAAACTGAAGGCTTTCAGTAGAGCCGTGTTAAAATGCTAGGAAGTGTAAGTTTTTAAAAATTTAAACCCTTTTCTACTTGAATAAAAATTATTAAAATAATTTTTCTGTGCCGGGATATATATCTTTGTATTGCCTTGTGATCATTTTCTTTTTAACAAAAAAAAAAAAAAAAAAAAAAAAAGTATTAAATACCTTAAGATAGGCAATGAAACTATTTCCAATCAATTTCATACAGTAAAGAGACAATCTGTTAGGGATACCTATGTAATGTTGATATTAAAGTGCTCCTCTTAAGCGCATCAAAGCAAAGTTAGAAAGTCACCATAGCCTAGTAGGTAGTGTGATGATTTATTAGACGAGAATTCATCTCCCAGCTCAGACGTTTCAAAAATATTTCTTTCGTCGACTTTCTCAGTAAGAGTTGCCATGGTCTAGAAGGTAGTGTGTGGTTCAAGTCTCCGATATATTTTTTCGGCAACTTCCTTTCAGCAGTTATCTGTCGACAAACACTGAGAGTAAATAAAATTGCCATGGAAAATTTCTCAAAAATCTGTCGTTCGAAGTTGCTGCTGCTGTTATCAGTAGGTCCTTCCACTCATGGATATAGTTAACACACATTAAATGGGTGGTGTGAGAAGCTAGGTTATAATTTTAACTAAAGGGTTTAAGTTTTTTAAAATTTCCCTGTACAGTACATTGATTATGTGATTATGTGAAGTCGCTGTGGTCTAGTAGGTAGTGTGTTGGCTTATTAGACGTAAGGCCCGAGTTCAAACCCCAGGTCAGACATCAAAACGAAATATGAAAAAAAATATTTCTCCGGCGACTTCCGCTCAGCAGATTTCTGGCAAAAACTCAGAGTAAATTAACCTGCCATGAAAAAGTTTCTCAAAATCTGTCGTTCGGAGTCGACGTTAAACTGTAGGTCCAGCCACTCAAGTATAAAATTAAGGCACACAACATGAGTGATGTGAGAAGCTAGGCCGTAATCCTGACTGAAGGGTTGTAATGGCCAATTATGTATATATGTATGTAAGGAGAGATTTATGCCCGGCTGCTTTGGGAACTTTCCAATCTCGTATCTATTCTGGCCAGTTTGTTTACAACACAGTTTCCGGGTATGTCCCTATGCTCAGGCATCTAAATAATTGGAAAAATAGGTGACATTCATTCAATATTATCTTGTCCGTTCTCCGTTGACCTTTAGTGTCGCTATTTCATGTAGAAACATATTCTATAGATTATGGTTTGCTGGGTTATGTCATTTTTCTCATTTTCCTATTAAACTTTCCTTGTGAGTGTGCTTAAATGTTTTCCTTAAACACCCAGCCAACAAGTGAAACTTTTCAAAGACATTTTCCCACTACTTTTGCAAATACAAGAGAAACACTCTGCTGCGATGCAGTGCTCAGCAAAGATTCCTTTTTCAAAGCCACATTAATTGCGAACAAATTTTCACAAATATTTCGCTGTTAAAAGATAAACTTTTTCGAAACCATTGTATACGCCCGCCCACCACCGCGCACCACTCCCACATGAATTTTGTAACGCAAAGTTGTCAAGGTAATGCAAAAGAAACCAAAGAGTGAGAGAGAGAATGAGAGGAAAATTGAACTTAAAATTAAATAAATTAAATAAAATGAATACAACAACAACAATTTAAGAATGCAAAGCAAATGTACTTGTCTAGACAAAGGCCATGCCAATGAAGATGCCAAAGAAAGGCAACCAAAAAGCAATTCTAAAAGAGTTCAGTACTCTCTAGCGATGTTTGAGAATAATTTTCTGTTTTGATTGATGACAGCTTTTATACTCACACCACTAATGGATAAAATGTTGACACATTACATCAATGGAGTGAGAAAATAGGTTGTAATCCTTACTAAAGGATTGTAATGACGAATTAAGTTGGTATTTCGCCAAGGCATCAAATTAAACTCACTATCGTGCTGTCATTCTGTTCGAAAGAAAGAAACTTGGAAGTACTGCGACCGGTAGAAGACTTTCATAAGACCGTAGCGATAACAAAAGCCATGTGGGCGATAAATGAGAAGCCAAGATGTAAACCACTCACCAAAGTAATACTCCCTGGCTGTTCCAGGGAGTTTGTGGATGCTAGGAATATGGGAAATGTCATAGAAACTGACGCCTATATAGCGCAACTATTTTCTTGAATTCCATTTCTTTATTTCTATTCCTTTCTTTTTCAACTAAGCAAGTTCTAGACCAATAGGGCTGCCATCTTTTGTTGTTTAGAAAAAATCCTCGCTGTTTTTTTTGTTTTTGATTTCATTTGAGATGAATATATCGATTGCATGTCTATCTATTAAGTCCTTTTCAAGAGAAATTCGTTACTATTTTAACTTTTATTATCATAATTAATATTAATTACATTAAAAGCCTAAAAGTATGCAATATATATTATTTCTTTTTGTCTTTATTGAGGTCATTAAATAATTTTATGTTTGAATGAACATTAAAATGATGTTCCATGTGATTTATTTTCTCATCTATTTCTGGTATTTCACTGCTTATGGTTTGAAAACATTATGTTTTGTTGTAATTTTATGTTGTTCCATATACCATTTAATTCCATGAATTCCATGATGGATTATCCATAATTTATGTTATGCCTGTGTAGCATTTCCTCAACTATTAGCATTACGTTGGTAGTAATTATGCTTGTCTCCTCATAATTCTATGATTTCTGGTATTTATTTGTAGCCACCCCCTAAAATATGCCACATATTATGTGGTAAACTACTTTGGTGAGTAGTTATTTGATTGTCAAGGTATATTATTAATCAATTTGATTGACAATGTGAATATGTTTTGTGACTAATTGCCAATCATTTGATTGGTTAATGCATCGTTAGTCTTCACCTGTTCCGAATTACATGAAATTTTTATGTTTTCTGTTTGAAATTTATGTTGTGACATAAATTATGCCGTTAAATTACTGAAATTATAATCACTGTGGACACACACACACACATAGTCGCAGGAAGGGGTTCCCAACTATGGATATGAAATGCAATTTCAAAGGAATGCCAGTCAGTTTGGCCATTGTGGAAAGACTGGGGCAAATTAAGCTAAGTTTCTCATCATTATATCCAATACAACAACCCAAATATCTATTTTTAGAAGGGTTATATGGCAACCCTATCATTCTAAAATCTGCTACAGTGGACAAATAACCCGAATCAAAGCAAAGAAATATTAAAAAGCCGAGAGAAATTTTCCATTTGCCTTTGTTTGCCATTTCTGCCCTCAACTCAAAGACAATGGCTTTCCTTACCGGTTAAAAATGTAACAGAAGTTATGCTAGTATTCGAGAAGAACTGGGATTCATGATGCACTTCCCAGATCATGATACCCAGATCATGACATCCAATTTATCCAAATTAATACCTTCATGGCTGCATAAGAGTACATGCAGTATTACTGGCCTCTGCTGAACTGATCTGGATAAGTAAGGGAGTGACTGTCATGGCTATCCATAGCAATAGTGCGATGCCATCTTGGAAGGTAAACCAATAAGCTGACTTCAGCAGAAGCTGTACATTTGTGGTTCCATATGCCAGGCAGCATCTCTTGGAAGTTCTTGGAAGAGGTGGAAGTCTTGGCTACGCATTACGTGGCCTAAGTGCAATCTTAAGCTTCAACCGACACCGCATGACAATTACGTAGTGTGCTAACGTTTACAGTAAGTGAATTCGACAAAGAACAACTTCTATTTGCCTAAAGTCCTTGGAATATGGAAATTTTCAAAGCCAAATGAAAAAAAACCCTTTTCCTGTTCATAGTATTTTATTATTCCATATTCAGGCACATTCATTTTTAAACAGGCCATTAATGTGCCCAAAACTACACCACAATTGCTTCTGCCTTTATTTTCTTTTCCTTCATATGTATGGCAACCAAAGAAAACCCATAATGAGGAGTGAGGAACTTTCATGTGACACACATACGAGTAGTCGCAATTCATAGAGAAGAGGGGAAATATAGGGATAGTCAAAGGATGGTAAAAAAAGGTAATTTAAGTCACAAGCCTTTTTCAATATTACAACGTACCTAATGGTTGTTCATTGGCCAGGCTATCTCTTTGCTGCTGTCAGTCAGTCACTTTCCGTTAGTCTACGTATGGATACTCCTGCCAAGCATTTATGAACCAATAAGTTCACGTATGCAAATGATTTTTCCGGTGACTGTTAAAGCAAGAATATTGGAAAATGGTAACAAAAACTCAAATCCGGTCAGGCAAATTCATTGAGTCTTTTATAAGTTTTGTGTTTGAAAACAATTCTTTGGTTATGGCAAGTGACTGATGTAGAGAGGCTGGTTGGCTGAATTCTAAATGTCCTCAATTCATTGCTATCCTTGTGAGTTAGGCTGGCCTTAACGTTTTAATTTTATCAGCAGCATCATCAGGTTGGCTTCTATTTCCTTAGCAGAGTTTATTTTTATTTGGCCAATGGGTTGGCCTTGAACATAGAATTTGTTGGAGCATATCTGTGTTCCTGTCAAGACTTCAAATTTTGTTTTGAAATACTCAAAATCTTCCATAAATTAAAGTAAGAACTGCCTTACCAGAATGAATTTTAAATGATTTTTGTTAAGATATCAAGAGATTTTATTTCTATGTAATGGGGTATGGCAACCCTATCATTCTAAAATTTGCAAAACCAGAGTAATCATTAACTTAGCTGGAAAACTTGATTAATGAAATGAAGGTATGCGTAGATAAGAATGTAATAAAGGCTTTATGAATTTGTTTTCCTTAGTTGCGTGGATAAAATATTTCAATAACCTACATTCCGCGGAACAGCTAGTTAATATTACTCCCTTCTGATCTTTCTCACGTGGGTTTGTCTACTTGTACAAAGAAAATATTAGTCCAGAGGGGCTAATTTCCAGTTTGGTCGCATTCATAGCCAGTGCTACATAGGCATGTGTACTAAGGTTTGTAGGTGGTAACTTCCAGAATATGTTCTGAAGGACCAATTTTAAGGAAATCAATTTACAGAGGCACCTATTAAAAGAAGGCAAGTTCAATAAGCTCTGTTTAAGTTTTTAAAGTTCTATAGACACTAGTAACAAGTGGAAAGTGGAAGAATTCTTTTTGTCAACTTCTAGAATGCCACTAGAGAGACCAAAAGTTCATGTTCTTGTCTCCGACAAATTAGAATTCGAGTTTAGAGTTTTTGAAGTTCTATAGACACCAGCAATAAATGGAAAGTGAAAGAATTTTTTTTGTCATCTTCTAGAATGCCGTTAGAGAAACCAAGAGTTCATGTTCTTGTCTCAGACAAATCAGAATTCGAGTTTAGAGTGTTTGAAGTTCTATAGACACCAGCAACAAATGGAAAGTAAAATAATTTTTTTTCTGCCAACTTCTAGAATGCCGCTAGAGAAACCAAGAGTTCATGTTCTTGTCTCCGACAAATCAGAATTCGGGTTTAGAGTTTCTGAAGTTCTATAGACACCAGCAACAAATGGAAAGTGAAAGAATTTTTTTTCTGTCAACTTCTAGAATGCCGATAGAGAAACCAAGAGTTTATATTCTTGTCTCAGACAAAGCAGAATTCGGGTGTGTGATTACAATATCTGTTTCTCTACAAGCGTTATTGTATAAATTGCCACACAATATTGGATTTTAGTTGTCTTCTGCTGCCAGTACGCTAACAATAGTGTACTTGAACGAATCTGTCAAATTCCTTATTCCTCTCAGTCCATGGCTTTTATTATTGTTTTTGTTGTTGTTATTGTTCTTCTTCTTCTACAATATAAGCTAAAAGTAATACGAAATAAAAATTAAGTTTTAATGTTACTAAAACAACAACAACAAAAAAATCAACAGAAACGACAACAACAACCACAAAAAAATTTTGAACCCTGAAGAAATGCAAAACTATGCCAGTGAAAATGAAAATAAAAAGAAAATTATTATTAAATGAAGGAATGGCTGGTGCAAAACTATGCCAGTGAAAATGAAAAAAAAAATTTTTTTTTTGAAATGAAGGAATGGCTGGCGTCGGTGGGTAGAGAGTGGTAGAGGAAATGAGAATGACTCTTGGAGGAAACAACAAAAAACAAAAAATAAAATTAGAACAGAATGAATGATTAAATAATGACAAAATGAAGCACGTTGAACTACAGTTATAACATTTTCATTACCACCATTATAAGTCTCTTCCCCCCCACACACACACGTTCTATCTCCCCCCATGGCTTTCATAATAATGAAACTGTTTTAAAAATTCATGATTCATTCATCCAACAACCAAGGCAAGAGGGCAATAGTATAAGTTTCATTCGTTTCCTCTGTAGACATTTAGTTTGAGGAATGTTCGTAAATACATAGGTGGGCTGTTCATAAAGGCAACTTTGGGAACAATTCTCTTTTATTTCTTAACGTGACTTGCTTTTAGATAGGCACAAATTTTTCGGGGATGTTCAATAGCATTGAAAGTCTGTTGATTGTAAGCGAGATATGGTAATGATCCACCGCTTGACCCTCAACGCAAATGCAAATGCTCCCACGTACTCTATTCTACTGGGAAGAGTGTAGTGATGGCTTAGGTTTGTCTTGATTATGACAATTTCACGTCCAATGCACATGAATGCGTTTTCACCTTAAAACTGTTATTGTGTATTGTGTGTATTGTGTGTGTGTAGAAAGAAACTCATGTGAAAACAAATTAGTTGTAAATTGGGGAAGCGTTCAGGAACATGCAAGGACAAACGATTAGTGGGGCCTCTTTCCCTTGCAGAAGGGCTGTATAAATTTCGGACGGGGAAAATCGGACCAATCTTAATGGAATATGGCGCTTTATTCAGTTTTGGCAATCATCATTTCTTGATTATATTTTCTTTCTTTAAATTTCAAGTTGCAGACCCTTCTTTTATCAAATCAAATTACGAAACAAGTGAATTAATGTTTAATGCCTAAAAGCAGACATTGTTTTCTTCTAAAAAAACCCCATTGTTTTGGAATATTTCTTAAAACGAAAGTACCAGGTTAATAACTTATTAATATTCTTGGCAACATTTCTTGAAGGTGTTCTATTAAAATATTAAAATATTTTTTTGTGTTCCTTACAGACAGAGACAATTTAAATATTTATTAACAAATATAAACTGCCTTAAAGTATGCCATTTATATCTGTATTCCATTGTAAATATACTTTCTTTATAGACGTTCATTTAATACTTGTATATCTATAGCATACATTTAGGCTTAATAGCCTTTTTCTGTTTATTATTGCTTCTTTCTTTGACACACTTTGTTTTGTATGCTTAAAAGTTTTCAATTTAAACAAATTCTTTGAATTTGTATAGCATACATTAAGGAGATCATTTCATTAATTACGTGCTGATACTTTTTGTAGCACTCAATTGCTTGTGTATAATGTTAAAAGTTTAACACTTTCTCAAAATAGAAAGAAAAACAAATTTAAATTGTGGCATATAATTAAAGCCAAAGAAAAGAATTTGAAAAAAAAAGAAATTTGAATGCATAGCATACTTTTAGGCTTTTAGGATTTATAGGCTTCTCTTGTATGTTGTCAAAGGTACAATAAAATTTCGTTGGTTTTTTTTGTCAGGTTTTAGGGCTTTTGAGTGTGTTAGTTTTTAAAATAAAAATGTCACAAAAAATGTTTTATGCTTCATAAACATTTTAAATTTTGAAGCATACTTTGTGGCTCATTTAAAAAACTTAGAAAAGGTAGAAGAGCTTACCCGCTATCAAAAGAAGGATTGATGGTCTTTTAGTTAATCATTTATTATGGTTATGGAGAGTTAAACTGCCTTGTTAGCTCAAAATAGGTTCCAGTCTCCAAGATAGTTATCACGAAGTCTTTACGCAATAACAGGGTTGTAGGGCTTTGGACACTTGGGCAGAGGGATGTGTGAGTGATGACAAATCAATTGAGCTGGCAGAAGAAGCTTCCACGACTTGAATTTGATGAAGCGGTTGATTAGACCTCTGTTCGGACTGATCGATTACATGATCGATTAAAGATTGGGCTCTTCATGGCGGAACAGAGAATATTACAAAAACTTCAGGCTCCTAAGGCCCTGATTAAACCATTCTAGAAGGAAATCTGACCTCAAACAGGGGGAAATATCGTATTGGGATCTTGATAGGTTTTTGGACAGAGCAATATTTCTGAGTTTCGTGTGAAGAGACTTACTTCTCGTTCTAACCTATTTTTTATCGCCGAAAACTAGCATACTTTTACGCGTTTTCACCTGGTAAACTATAAACTAGAACATTTAAATTTAAATTTAAATTAAATTTAAAATATTTAAAATTAAATTCTTATCGGTTTTTAAACGAAAACTATTTTTTCTTAAAAGTTGGCATGCTTTTAGGCATTCAGCCATTGATTGTTTTATAATAATCCAATATAAGAAATCTAGACCGTTTTTTAAATGAGAAACAAAAGTATTTAAATACGAATTCATAAGAATTAATCGAAATTCATAGCCTACTTTACAGCGCTGAAGTGAAGCATTTATTAATGCACATCTTTAGGCTTTATACGAAATATTTTCTTTAACAATATCATCCACATAATCCACATGGATAAATACGTTGCTATTAATTTAAAATAATATTTCTCTTCTCTTTATTACAGCATCACAGAAAAAATGGCCTAAGTAAACATTAAACTGACCGAGCATATGTTTAAAGTGCAAAAAAATGTGTCATCAAACAGAAATATTCACACTGATGACGTTGACAATGGCGACAGTGAAATGAAATTTGCGTATGAAATGAGAATGTTATTAAAAATTAATTAAAATGAAACAATAATTTACATAAATAAACCATAACTTCCCTCGGTTATAGTAGAAAACGCCGCCTAATGGTAGGCAACACCTGAAACGAAAAGTGAAAAAAAGGGAAAAACGGTAAAAGGATTTTAAAATTTTAAACGCGTGTGTATTTAATTGTTGGTATAGTATTAATTAAAGTTCGAAGTTGGAAAAAGCAACACAGCGTAACAATTTGTAACGTTTAGCAAGATTCTAACCAATCTGTGGCAGCGCATACGTTCGCCACGGCCCAATCGGGCTAGTGGCGGTTATTTCCTAACGGGTACTAATAACGCTACCGCTACCACCACTACCAGCCTTTCTCATAACTCTACCTATTGGAGTAACATAGACGCAGCTGCCGTCACCAACACAGTCACGGCTTCCAATGTAAATTTACGTGGCATTAGTTCGCCTCCCTCTTCCTCCGATGACTGCATAATTAATGTTACATTTGCTCCTGAAGACAATAAAGACAATGAAGAAATAAAAACAGACAAATTTGAATTTCCCAGACCGGCGACGACGGCAACGACGACGACTATTATAACGACCACTTGTGTAACGGATAGTGAAGGTGAAGATAACGATAACGACAACGATAGTCGGGAGGAAGAGGATGACAGCGATGTTTGGGACAGCAGAGATGGCATACGTCGCCGCGGCTTAAAAAGTTTTAAAAAGTATTTTAAAACGAATTTTATCAGCAGTAGCCCTAACAACAACAACAACAACAATAATAATAACGATAGCAGTAATATTTTGACCAACACAACCACTAGCTTAGCCGGTCTAGAAGCGGACTCTGGATTTCATCATTTAACGCCTCTGATAACAACCTCAGCAGAGCCATCAACGGCCATAGCATCCAGCACAACTACGACCACAAAAATGATTGCGCCACGTTATCGTTTTAGGGATTTAATTTTGGGTGATTTCTCCTTCAACGATGATGGTGAAAGGTAAGTCAAAAATATAATACATTAGCCTATCCTAAGGCTTTAATTTAAGCAGAAAAGGAAATTATCGTTAAACAACTCAAGGCAAAATTAGTTTTAATCTTTATTTTATTTGTGCTTTACAAATTTGGCCTAAAAACAATTTCTAAAATGAAATCATTTGTAAAAAACCCAACATATTTTTAGGCTTAACGATATTAAAAACGTTCAAATCTTTTTATCTGAAATGTATTTTACATTTAAATAAACAATTATGTTGTGTTTGCTACATAATTGTGGTATACCTTAAGGCGCTGGCAAATATAAGTCAATTATTTGCAAAAATTGTGGCATATTTTAGGGCATACACATCTTTCCACGGCAGTTAATATCGTAATGCCAAATAAGTTTAATACTCTGCTCAGATTTGACAAAATTTGAAGCAAATTCTTAAACATTTTAAAGCATACTTTAAGGTTACCAACTTTCTATAACGTAAATAATTTGTAGAATATTTAATTTTATTTTAATTTATTGTGTTTAATTTGTAAGACAGACATTGAGTCTTTGACCCTGAATATGTTTTTTGCTTCAAATGTGCTGAATATTTTAAGGCGTTTAACTTACATTTTTTTCGCAGAATATGTATTATTTTTCAAGGAGAAAGTATAATGCTTTTATAGTATTAAAAAACTAAGGAAAACATTTTGAAGTATATAATAAGGCTTTCCTTAATCATCCTAGGCAAGGTTAGTTTGCAAAAATCTTCAGGAAGTTTAAGAGAATTTCTTTTTCAACTTTAAATGTGTATTTCGTTTAAAATACGTTGCCTATTTTAGGGTTTTAATTTCATTTTGCGTTTATTTCATACTTTAAGGGGTTCTTTTTTTAAATATTATCAGGCTTAAAAGAGCTTTGTATTTCATTTGGGCTGTAGGGTGCCTCTCATATGGACCGAAACTCTAAATAAGATTAGAAAAACCGGTTTTCAATAAGGCCAGATTCCTGACCAGTCGAGAAGAAAACAAAGTTTCTTACTACTATAACCCAATTTACAATAATGGCACAGATTGTTGCTAAGTATCGAGGAATCCTAACTCTATCATCCTAGGCTAATCAATAAGAAGATAGTGGAGAATGTTTTGGACCAAGCGTAGGGTTTTTAGGGGAATGTATTATTTACAGTAGCGATCAAGTGGTACATTGCCATACAATTTAATCGATAAATTTATTGTAGAAAATTCTAATGAACTTGAAATATTTGAAAGAATTACATATTTTTCGTAATCATTTTTATTAATTCTACAGTTATGGATAAATTTACAAGGAACCTTGTGTATCGTAACATTTTCTATTCTAAATTCCTGTTGTCGAAACATTTTCTTTAGAAAATTCCTGTTATCGCAAAGTTTTCTATATAGAATTCCTGTTATCGAAAAGTTTTCTATAAAGAATTCGAAAAGTTTTCTATAGACAATTCCTGTTATAGAAACATCTTCTTTAGTAAATTCCTGTTATCGGAAAGTTTTCTATAGAGAATTATTGTTCGCGAAAAGTCTTCTATAGATAATTTCTGTCATCGAAACATTTTTTATAGAAAATTCCTGTTATCGAAAAAATTTCTATAGAAAATTCCTGTTATCAAAAAAATTTCTGTAGAAAATTTCTGTTATCGAAAAATTTTCTGTTATCGAAAGATTTTCTATAAAGAATTCGAAAAGTTTTCTATAGACAATACCTGTTATCGACAAGTTTTCTATAGAAAATTCCTGTTATCGTAAAGTTTTCTATAGATAATTTCTGTCATCGAAAAATTTTTTATAGAAAATTCCTTTCATCGAAACAATTTCTATAGAAAATTCCTGTTATCGAAACATTTTCTTTTATCGAAAGATTTTCTATAAAAAATTCCTATTATTGAAAAATTTTCTTTAGAAAATTCCTGTTATCGAAAAAATTTCTATAGAAAATTTCTGTTATCGAACCATTTTCTGTTATCGAAAGATTTTCTATAGAAAATTCCTATTATTGAAAAATTTTCTTCAGAAAATTCCTGTTATCGAAAAATTTTCTATTGAAAATGACTGTTATCGAAAAATTTTCTATAGAAAATTCCTGTTATCGAAAAATTTTCTAAAGAAAATTCCTGTTATCGAAAAGTTTTCTATAGAAAATTCCAGTTATCGAAAAATTTTCTATAGAAAATTCTTGTTATCGAAAAATATTGTGAAGAAAACTACAAAATTGTCATGCAATCCATACATTCATTCATTTTCTTAAATCTCTGCCAAACAACTGCTAAACCAAGAAGAAAGAAATGACAATTTTTTACTTAGAATTCATAGCTAATTGTGATATGAGGCGCCTGTGTTATTTTGAGTTCAATAACCCAATAGAATATGCTCTGGTTTTACGTTTTATTGCGAGCCGGTCGAATAATAAATAATTTTTTTTCTTTCGCCAGCTTTGTGAAGGATTTTCTTTTTTGATGCTGAAATGTTATGAAATATTTGAGCCGATAATTCAGACGCAAAAAAAAAATATGAGAAACTTTTTTCAAACCCACAATAACATTCCCCATAACAACTGAAGAAAAGAAAAGGAAAAAAAAAGAATTTGGAAAAGCCCTTAACAATGGCTAATTTTGGCTAACTAACTAAGCCCTTAAACCATATTACCAAAATAGAAAAAGAAAAAGTTCATCACCTGAATTTGTGTGTCTTCATGAATTTGTGTGTCAATAACTTAAGGAGGCAAATATTTTATAAGGCAGACAGACATACATATTGATTTTTTCAAATTAAATTTGAAGCTTTTCTAAAATCGAATTGTGTAATAAAACCAAAATCGGTTATACTGCGTAACTCTTCAAATGGAGGTAAAAATAATGGGTTTTTATGCGACCATATCGCTCTGTATTGACATTATTCTAAATTAACCTTGTCTCATTTGCCATCCGCTCGGTATGTGATCCATTTTAATTAATGTTTCGATCCTAAACTATGTGAGGTTATGTTTTTAAATAATAATTTCGCAATGATTTCATTTTTGTTTTAGGAAATCTCTACCCAACCTTGTGTAGGTCACTTCTTACAAAATTTTTTTTTTGATTAAAAAATTTTTCTAGACCATCTGCCGGAAATTAATACAACATTTTGCAGATTTTCAAGATTTCTTTTCGGTTTTATTTTATTATTTTTTTTTTTTTTGTAATTTAATCTTAAACATTTACAGCAATTTGTAAATCTAGACGTAATCATAAGCTGTGCAAAGTACGACCATAAAAAAATTAAATTGAATTTCTTTTCTGGCCTGCATTTATTAATAATCCGGCAACGTTTACCGTCTACCTTGCTGCCCCGGCATCTCAGCAGTTACAAAGAATTTCAATAGAATGATACACCAGCACCAGCACCAGATACGAAGATTCCCTTATTAGCATAAGGAATACAATATAAACAAAAAATCTAAAGCATATTTATAGGCTTTACTTACAAAACATATCAAAGCATACTTTCAGGCACAAAAGAATGTAAAAAAAAAATGAAAAAAAAATTCCAGGAAAATATCTTCCCTTCGTTTTGTTCTTATTATTGTGTTTATTGAGTTGTAACGCTTTTTTGGAAATGTTTCTTTTTCCCCCCTCTTTGCATTTACTTTTATGGGTTTCACGTCACGCAATTGATTATTTGTTCAAGAGTCTCTTCACAAAAAAAAAAAAAAATTTTTGTTATTTTTGTAGTCAAAACTCTAGAGTAATCGGAAAACATAAAAATTCATTTGGTTAAACGCCATATTTTTCGGCAATAATCAATAAAATGTTTTCAATAATGGCGGTTTGTGGGGAGGGTGGTGTCGAAACAATAACGCGATTTAATATTGAAACTTAAATTCGAAATGGAATAAGAAATTTAATTTGAATTCAAGACAGCGACTGTTAAGCCATTAAAGAGGAGTTAATATTTGAAAATCGTTGTTGAAATATTTTTGAATGAAATTGATTTTCATTGCCTTTAAAAAGCAGCAGACGCCGCAAGCAAAATAATGATTTTTTTCTCATCTTTCTGAGAAAGGGAGGTGGGACGTTATATCATAGTAAAGATGACGGCGCATTAAATTCGAGAAACAACGTAGGGAATTTATTTTTCAATTTGGTATTTGGCAAATTAAGAGCCCTCGGAACCTACATACGGTCAAGCAGAGTCCCCTCTCAACATAGACCAAAGTTCTTCACCACTCATCCAATACAACAACCAAATACATCTTGGCAATTATAATTGCAATAAATAGGCTTCTTATCGTATCATATTTTTTATCTTTAATTTTTTGTAGGTAGGAAATCCCTTGAGCCCTGACCGCCTAGAACAACAATCCAACTGTAATGATCTGACGACTTAGGGGACCAGTCAGTCATCTGCCTATGATGTTCGTTATTGAGGTTACCTTCTCTGCGAATGTGCGGTTTCTTGGAAATAAGAATTTTAATTCCAATTGCTTGTGTTTGCACTTAAGCACTGTAACCACTACACAACGCTATCTCTATCAAATGAAATATTTACTCAGGTTTTTCAACAAGTAGTAGTCACTTGCAGCCAACTTCGCGGAATCGAGCTGGTGAGATGGTAATGCTACAGCGTATCCATGTTTTGTCGAGTGTTGAGCTTCTTCAGTGTTAATGTGGATCGCATACGTCGACGGTTACGAAACGCCACAGAAACTTGTATACATATATCCGGACGCGGATATGAGCACGCAGGGGCCAAAAGGACTCCAATCCGAAGTAATACCACCGTAGTTCCGAAGTGGACACAACGAGTCCACGAGACGAGGGGGGATTTAGTGGGTGAGAGTCCCACTCACGGAGGATGTGACGACTTCCTCTATGGTGCGGTTAGGTACATTTACCCCGCCTCGGCGAAAAAAGAAAAAAATCACCAAGTATTCCGCGGAAATTGCCAATCAATTAGGTTAGATTATTCGAAATTCAAACAATGTGAGCTGCGATGTCACACTGTTACAGTGTGTTTCACTTGTAATGTTTAATCGGCTGAATTCTTTAAATTATTTTAGAATATGATGTTCACCGGAAGCACCCTTCGAGACCCTTCGTTTCACAAGACAGTTCGTGAAATATTCCAATGTATTTGATACAGTACCTCGATGTCTATTTACGGACTTCTCGAACGCATACACGAACGCCTTCGCATTGTGAACTGTGTGTAACTATTTGTCGTTAAGACCATGGGCGTAGGAAATGAAGGGACTGGTTCCCAAATATCGCATATTTTCTTTACACTTGCCTTTAGCTTAGAATACGTCCGTTAGTGATTCAGTGCGCTGTGCCATAGTACAAGGGATTGTAGCGAAAATTCCTCCTTCAGTCGTAATCTCTGTGGGCAGAATGCTTTTACTTCAAAGGTTTTTTTCTACCACGATCCAATGATCACAGAACAGTACCCCGACTTGTCTCTCTCATACTCCTATACATATTATTTCCCTAGTTCCCATATAATGTACGGCATTAGGAGGGCATATTGTGTTGGTTCTAAAGAAAATCCATTACTTTAGTCATCTTTCGTCTTTATACGGCCACATTTTAATCCTTGAAATTGTTGCTATGCTACCACAATACTTATCCAAGCTTAAGCTTGGTTGAAGTGACTGTACTTTGTCTCATAAAACACAAGCAATTCTCTTTTTCAGTTTAGTTTTCAAATCATGCCGTATAACTGTCATATCAATGACTGTCAAAAATCAAATTAGAATGCTGAACAGCTCGTTCAACTTTTGTCTGGGATCTGAAACTAACAGAAGACTAGTGCAGTAAGAGGCGAAATATTCAAAGATTAACCGCCCTATTGACTCATTGCCCCTGTATGCAAATCCTTGTGGGGAGTACTCTGCTTGCAGAGATATCAGAATGAATCGTTTTTTCGCTACTCATAAGTACTCATGAAATTTTAAGTATGAGTGAGTCAACAGTATTGAAATTCAACTTATCTGATTCATTCGTACTCACTACAACATTGATTTATTAGTACAGGTTGCAATGAGTATGAGTACAACGTTGACATTAAACTCATAACATTCGAAATATGTTTGATTCATAGACCTACTCATTCCGACTCATAAATTTAGAAAGATAGTTATAATACTCATATATGATTCGAGTGATTCGAATCGTTCATCAAAATTTACAGTCTTAGTTGTTGTTGGATTTAAAAAAAGAAGAAAGACAAAGACGAAGACAGCAAACAAAGCAACCACACAACCTTCTAGTGAGTATTGTAGTGTTCGTATGCGAATCATACATATTTTGTGATTCTTGTAAATGTTGAGTAAAGAAGAGTCGAAATCAACAACATCATGCGTATTGTTAAGTATAAGCACTATGAATATTTCAAACTTTGAATATGAGTACTATAAGTATGAATGAGTATAAGTATCAGAAATTATGAGTATGATTCGAATCTACTCATCTTTTTTTTAAAGTATGAGTACGATGAGTACTTCAAACTTTGAATATGAGTAGTATGAGTATGAATGATTATAAGTATCAGAAATTATGAGTATGATTCGAATATACTCATCTTTTTTTATTGAGTATGAGTACGATGAGTACTTCAAACTTTGAATATGAGTACTATAAGTATGAATGCGTATTAAGTATTAGAAATTATGAGTATGATTCGAATCTACTCATGTTTTTGAATACTCATTGCTGATCTCTGCTTCGAATATCTGCTGATATGCTTGTTATGAGATCAACCAACCCCCTATATTGTCCCGACTTTACTTTAGAATTTGTTTTTAGCTTTCAAAATATTATGTTCAGGTGGTTATGCCGTTTTTCCTTGGGTTATAGAAATAATTTTCTTTTATTTTTTTCTCTCTTTCTCTCTACTTCTACGTTTACTTTTTTTTACTTTTTTTTGATTAAAACAATTCAATTATATTTCGATTCGAATCGATTTCTTTCATTTGCGTGGTTTTTGTAATTCAATATCAAGCAGCAATAGTTGCACACACACACTACTCCCCGCCCCTAAATTCAGCTGTTATACTCAAGCTCAAGCTCCCTACACATACTCGTACACATTTTGCGAAGAGTAGCCCCTCGGGACTAATTGAAATATTTGGCAAGTAATTGTTTTGGTCGTGCTACTTACTGCTGGTGCTGGTGGTGGACCAAAGTGATTTTGATGATTGAGATTCGTCTTGATTGAGCTGCCAGGTTAATATTTAATTTTTAAACAGTTATGGTCGTCGAAAATTTCCTTTTTTTTTTTTGTAGTTTTTTTTCGCTGTCATGACAGCACAACAACAACATTCATTTATTGCTTGAGAAAAATAATTAAAAGTTGTCATGTCATGGATATGAATGAGTCTGTCTCATGGTGGTTATTCTTGAAAAAAAATTTAATTTTTATATGAAAATATACTGTGACTGTGTCAGTGCAGAGTACACTTTAGAAAATCTCTGTTGTTGTTTTATTCTTTAATTGGGAATACTTATTTTCAAACGGTGTCAGTTTTTAATTGAATGCACTGACATTGGTAACACACACACCTACACATTCTCCCTCTCTCTCCCCCTAGCGTTCTATCTTGCCTTACTCTTTTACTCTCACATATGTATTGTTTAGAAGAGTACATAAAGACACACACACAAATTTTAGTGTCGTAAAATAAATATTTTAAAATAAATTTCCAAGTGTATTTAGCTGTAATAGTATTGGTGCTGGTGTACGAGTATGTGTGTGTGGAATTGAAGAGAAAAGACAAAAGAAAACAGCCACAATATGAGCACAACAATACCACCAACACACAGACACAGACAATGTTTTGTTTAGTTAACATCTTAATAAACTATAAATAGAAGAGAGGAAGAGAAGAAGAGAAAGATAACAACAAATACTACAACTAACAACAGTATATCAGAGAGAGATATCAAACTAAACAGAAAATAAAACCTTATTTACGTATACATAAGTATACGAGGTGTGTTTGAGATGCCAATAACAAGTCTCGGCTCCTTTGAGAAAAGATGAAAACGTTGAGGAAAATTTCTCTTTTTATTGTGTGAACATTTTTCAGGCAATGACGCCTAATTATGCGAGGCCGTGTTTTGGAACTAGGAATCTGTTGTATGGGACACGAAGGATCTCTACAAGAAGGCTATTTAGCGGAGTATTCCTTGGACAATCATCAGGTTATAAAGTCCCTTTCGATGTTCAAGCTTGTCTGCAAATGTCCCATTTTTTTTCTGGAAACTGACGGATTAATTGATTTCCTTTATTTGGGTCCTTTAGCATAGAGCCTAACACTGACACTAACAGCTACTGGCCTGGAAAACCCAGTGTGTGTTCTTTTAGTGATCCTTTTGGCCTTGATTTGATTGAAATTTTCGTATAAATTACACTCTTTGGCTACATTTCTTGGGTAGTAAAAAGTAACAGTTCGACCTCCAGGTTTAGCGCGGTGAATCTTAAACCAAAGAGGACGAAACCGTTCGTTTTTCCCTCTCCACGGAACAGTTGCTGGCATTCCCGTTAGCTAGACGCCTCAACATCTAATTTTTGCAGAACATTAAACTCGAAAAAAGAGGAAGGTACTGTCTGCACTCGAGTGGAAGTCGAGGAAGTATGCTTGAAATCCCATTGTTGACATTTTTGAGGGATGTAATTCATGTAAACTGGGTCCTCTACGTGGTCATGGAGATCCTAGCGAATATTTATATTAGACTGAATACGTCGAAGAAAATTTTCTTTTTATTGTACGAACATTTTTCAGGGGATGACGCCTGCCCTTGCCATAATGCTATCTGGGATGATGTAAAATAGTCGAAAAGATAACAAGCAATCTTGCCTGAAGTCAGTCCTTAGAGCAATTTAATCAGCGAGTTGGTTCTCCTGTAGATTAAGCTAGGCTTTGTGCCTGAATAATAAAAGTGTGAACGCTGATCAAGAGTTCGTTCCCCTACTATTTCAAGCTTTCTAACGTGGTCGATAGCCTTGGTGGTCGAAAACCAGTTTGTGCTTGCCTTAGTTCTTCACATAAGCATGCATTCATGTGAAGTTGAAAACAATATTCAGTAGTGCAGATGATGCTTTAGGGGTGACTTAACTTTAAAATTAAAGGGGTTTAGTTCTCTCCAAATAGTTCTTTCAGAAGGGATTTTGACCCCTGCCGCCAAGAGAGCGAACAACACAGGGAGGAGAGGCAGCATCACCACTTGGGAAAGAGTAGGACTCAATCAGTAGAATGTTCCCCACAACTCCTAATACATTTTCCAGAAGGTCTGCCCCTGCAGGCGATGATATGTGGTAACCCTTTCATTCTAGAACTTGCTACAGTAGAGAGAAACAAAAAATCAATAATGTTATCAACCTGTGGCCATGCAAAACAATTAATTCCTTACCGTATATGTGTTAATTGTGACTTTGAAAAAAAATATTCAGTAGTGGAGACGGTGCTTTAGGTTTGACTTAAAACCCTACCAGTCCATAAAGAAATTTTTATCATGATTTTCAAATTTCAAAATTTAAGAGGTGAAGCAGCACCATTTGTTGGGAATGAGTAAAATGTTCCCCACAACTCCTAATACATGCTCCAGAACATCTGCTCTCTAGGTAACGTTGGGTGGCAACCCTATCATTCTAGAACTTGCTGTAGTAGAGACACAAGAAAATCAACAACCAAAAATTAATTCCTTTCCGTATATGTTTTCACCTCTTCACTGCCTGTTATTCTCTTTCTTTACAGAATATGTTTCAAGCCTCCTCTGTAAGCCAATTTTATTTCAATTTTAATGTCTGCCTTCATGTATGTATATGTTTGAGTATTCATGCATGTGTGTCTGTGAGCTTTTATTTTGTTTGTTGTTCTGATTTATTTGCTTACGAACATGTAGAGGCATAAGTGCCTAAGTGTATGTGTGTGTGTGTGGGTGTGTTTTATTGTAGTTTATTATTGTTTTTTCTGTCTGTTAATAATTTAACACCCAAAGGCAGTTGTGTTGTCTCAATCCAATTATTTCTCTATCACTCTCTGGCATCAACATATCCATGCAATATTCATACTCACCTACACATTCGCAAATACATACTTCCATGTGAATATTGTAATGACGTAAATAATAGCGATTATGATGATAAAAGTGTCAATGAAGTGCGTATGTGTAGCAGGATATGTGCGAATCAATGTTTTGGTAGCAAATGTACATGTAGCAGCAGCAGATTATTAACTTTGCATGATTAACTAGAGGGAGAGAGAGAGAGAGTGAGAAAGAGCGGCAAAGAGCGAGAGAGGAAAGAAGAAAGACGAGAGTAATTGTATATGAGGGAGTTTTGTTATTTGTTTGTGATCTCAAGAGAGAGATTTGTTGGGTGTTAATGCAAATACAATAACACACACAGGCTTTACTATTAACAGTCTTTAGGTGGTAGAAAAAGTAGTTTCAAGGGGAATAATAGTAATGCGATGAATTTTAAATAAAAAATCAAGGCCCAAGTCCACTAAAAGTAACTGTCCTCAGCAGACAAAATGTACACAAAAGAATGGAGTTTGCCAAGCGGCATCGAAGTCATTTAGAGGCGATTGTGCCCACTAGGAAGTCCAGGAAGGCAGCCACCTCGGAGTACTAGCTACTGTGGAGCTATTCTAAGTAATTTTGCTACTCTTTTAGTCATCATGACTAGGGTTTACATTTTGTCGTGAGAATTACTTTAAATAAATTAAATGCCAACTTAAATATTTAAGCTCCAAGAGAGTTGATAGACTTAGCATTGTTTCTGTTACCATCGTTACAGTGCCAAAAGCGCCTACAACCTCACGTAGCACATTAGCATTGATTCTGTTACCATCGTTACAATGCCAAGAGCATCTACAACCTTATAACATAACACGACATTACGAAATTACTTTCACTTCTACCCATTTTCTTTAAGTGTACTTAGCCATTACCTGTGCCTTGCCTTATGCTGTATGCCCCGTACGTACATATGCCTCTAAATATGGCACATTGGTGTGCAGTTTTTCTTATTTTTTCTTTTCTTTTAATACTCGTAGCATACATTTAGGTGCTTTGTCATTGTATTTTGTGGCCTAAAGCTTTAAGCCAATTTATCATGGAGTGAAATTCATTTTTTTTCTGTGATTCCATTGTTAAAAAAGCACGTTTTGTTTCACTCTTGATACTTACAACTGTTAAAATAACACAGAGATAATGGCAATAATACTAGACCTAAGAGCAAATATTCGTACCTACTCTTACGCCGCCTGTGCTTATGTTACGAATTTTTCTTAAAGATTTTTATTTTAAAACAAAAATTTCAAAGCTTAAAGCTGTAGTAAATTGATGGAGGGGGGGGGGGGATTGTAGAGGCTTTCTTTTGCCAAGGATAACAATAAAAAAAAATTTTGAAAATAAAAAAATATTGAGTGTGATGTACTACTCCTTTGACCACTTGGGGCTAGTGAAGTAACTACCTTTTGGTAGACAGAGGTATTGTAATTTAAATGTTTTTTTTTTAACTTGATTGGCTTATCAAACTAATTGTTTGTGTGACTATTAACATTTAATCTTCTTTGCCTAAAACTACGAAGAAAAATAAAACAATATTGAAGGTGATGCACTACTCCACTGGCTACTTGGGACTAGTGAAGTAACTACTTTTTGGTAGACCGAGGTATTGTAATTTTATTGTTTTGTTTTTAACTTGATTGGCTTATCAAACTAATTGTTTGTGTTCCTATTAACATTTAATCTCCTTTGCCTAAAATTACAAAGAAAAAATAAAAAAAAATTTGAGTGTGATGCACTACTCCTTTGACTACTTGGGGCTAGTGAAGTAACTACCTTTTGGTAGACTGAGGTATTGTAATTTCATTGTTTTGTTTTTAAATTGATTGGCTTATCAAACTAATAGTTTTTACATCTTTTACGCCCAAAACTAAAATGTTAAGCATTAGACGCAATAACCAGCAATATGATGCAGATAACAAAGCGGTCAATTATTGTTTTGTCTGTCCATGACTAGACATATTATTTTGTTTATTTGTTTGTTTTTTTTTGTTTTTTTTGGCTTGCTAAAACGTGTCTCACTTAATGAGATTAATGAGATTTTAACTATCAAAACATATGTAAATTCGATTTTAAAAATATTTTCCCACAACACTCCATTGAAAACACTGCTCTACGACGCGACTGCCGCTAGCTAACATGGCTTTGACAAGAAAACTTGGAAAAATATTCAAAATTCATTTAACGGTTGTGCTCATTATTGTAATACATTTGCGTTTCACACAAAATGCGGTAAAATTAACAGAAAAATCTCTGAAATTTATAAAAGAAATTCAATTTTTGTTATCTCTCCCCTTTAGCCCTCCAATTTATCGAAAAATTTTCGTTTAATATCGGGTCCTTTTGAAGTGGAATTTAATCCTTATTATATGGAATTTTTTCGTAAAACTGCACCCGATTCGGATATTTATGAATTCTATGTTAAGCGTGATGTCTTTGGCTTCTATGTCGATACATTTGTGCGTTCGAATACCAAAAATAAGGAGACGTATCGCATGACCAACATGAATGGTTGTGTCTTTCTTGGTAATCCTTTAATGAATCGTTTGTTCTATAATTTCTATAAGAATTTGGTAGTGAATCAAACGCAGTTTTCGTGTCCCGTAAAGAAGGGTCTTTATATGTTGCGCACCCTTTTAACGCAGGATATTATGCCCATGTTTCATCCGAAAGGCAATTTTACCACACTAGTACGCATACGCAATAATACAGTGAACGATAATAAGGGTGTTATGCTTAACCTACGTTGGAATTATCAATTTATCAAAAAGAAGTAGAACGGATCGAGAAACATATGTTTTAATAAAATTGCAAATTTGATTTGCACAATGGGTCATGTATCATAATTTAAAAATTACTTTTTTTTCAAGCCCCTAGTATTTATTTTTGTTGTAGGCAGCTGCTGAAAGGTGGGGCAAGTCATTGAAATTTCACTGGTGTGCTTAATGAGGAAATTATATCGCGAACGAATAATAGACCTGATGCTAGGGAGCTTCATCTTTACTAGGAGCAAACAAAGCTAGGCCGTAATCCTAACTGAAGGGTTGTAATGGCCAATTATGTATGTATACAAATCTGAGTGGATGGATTTCTTATGAAATCTTGCCCAGGCAGATTACATAGTTCTTATAATTTCGTATAGATTTATGGATTCCATTAGGGATAGACTGCAGCTTGCTTTTAGGAAAGTAAGTAAGTAAGCAGCTGATCGCGACTTGGGTGCAAATCCCAGGAAAACCGTGGAAGTACTTGAAGGTAGAATCGTCTACTTTTCATCGTTTGAGAATGTATAAATCGAGTTTTGTAGTTGCCGTAGTCTAGTAGCTAGTGTGTTCGCTTATTAGACGTAAAAGCCCGGGTTCGAGCCCCAGGCCAGACATCGAAACGAAATATGAAAAAATAAATATTTCTTCGGCGACTTCCTCTCAGCAGATTTCTGGCAAAAACTCTGAGAGTAAATAAACCCGCCATGAAAAAGTTTCTCAAAAATCTGTCGTTCGGAGTCGACGTTAAACTGTAGGTCCCGCCACTCATGTATAAAATTAACGCACACAACATGAGTGGTGTTGAGAAGCTAGGCCGTAATCCTGATCGAAGGGTTGTAATGGCCAATTATGTATGTTTATGGATTCCATTAGGGATAGACTGCAGTTTGCTTTTAGGAAAGTAAGTAAGTAAGCAGCTGGTCGCGACTTGGCTGCATCCCGGGAAAACCGCGGAAGTACTTTTCAGTTGAAGGTAGAATCGCCTACTTTTCATCGTTTGAGAATGTATAGATAGTTTTGTAGTTGCCGTAGTCTAGTAGGTAGTGTGTTCGCTTATTAGACGTAAAAGCCCGGGTTCGAGCCCCAGGCCAGACAACAAAATATGAAAAACAAAAAAAATTATTTCTTCGGCGACTTCCTCTCAGCAGATTTCTGGCAAAAACTCTGAGAGTAAATAAATCTGCCATGAAAAAGTTTCTCAAAAATCTGTCGTTCGGATTCGATGTTAAACTGTAGGTCCCGACACTCAAGTATTAAATTAAGGCACACAGCATCAGTGGCGTGAGAAGCTAAGCCGTAATCCTGACTGAAGGGTTGTAATGGCCAATTATGTATGTATGTATAGATAGAATTTTGGACTCAGGCGTTTCGTTTGGGGTCTCTTATTCAGCTTCTATGGACAGATCAAAATCCCTGATCGAATTTAAAATACCACCGTGGTGGTAGCTTGGCGGAGTCAGCGAGCATAGCTCGATCGGTAAGCCTACCGTATAATTGCAGCCTATTTCAGGCGGAAGAGACATAATGATATTCCCTAAAACACCTGCGCTTTTGCTATGAAGGTAATCTCACTGATATGTCAAGAAGGGGTACTGGGACACGCTGCGACATAAGGATATATCTCCAAAAATCTGCAGACGTTGAAATGATATATAAAATGTGTCGGTGACCACTAAATATTTTCTCAGTCATTGTCTGAGACGAAAGATATGCTGTCACCCACAATATATCATCTGAACTTCTCTGACCAGAGGTTACATAGAGAAAATTTACGTTTGCTACCAAATCACCGAAACTAGCTTGATCGTTTGATGAGAATGTGCTTTTAGAACTGGGCAACGTATGGAACCGATTTTTATCCTTATCTGGCAACCAGCAGATATGTGATCGGACGCGAATACGGTAAAGCTAAGACCATCTCAACATTTTAGGTGCTGTTAGTCTGTATTTCTTTATTGAACCCACCTTCGATTTTGGTGTTTTTAACCAGGGACAATATGTATGCATGCGAACAGACTTTCCTTATTTGCAAATGACTTCTACAGAGATTACCGATCGGTTATGGGTGAGAAGAATATGTTTATTTAGCAACGTCAGTCTGTAGCTTGAGGCAGATTTCTCATATGTCGCTCACGCATCCTTGATAGTCTAATGAAGCTTTCGTTGTTCTAATGGAGTTATACTCCATTGATGCAGATTGTCAAGAGCCGTTAGTCGTAGATATGTATGCTTAAGTGGACATTAATTTATATAAGCTGTCTGGTTGTGGAATCTTTTTGAATGGATATGTATTGTAATCAATATAAAGAGTATACCTATAATGTCCACACCAAGCCTATTGCACTGACAAACTTCATGATGTGATATGCACTCAAGTGCAGCTCCCATTTAACGACTTCTGCCGTGGGTGCAGATCCGCTGAGGAAAAAGAAATTCACTTTCTTTGCATTGCAGATATAAGTCATTTGGTTCTCCGATCCTTGTTAGCTTGATGGAGGTATCATACATTGATGGCAAGGAAATAGCTTCGTTGATCAAACTTTCGAGCATGCAGCCCGTGCGCTGACCAATTTCTTCCCTAGTTCGTTGGAATTCGGGCCGTTATGCGTGCTCAAGTGGTGCTACCTACCGGTTGTACGGTACAAATACTTAACAACCAGTCTACGTAAAATAGTCACTTATGTGAGGGCAAAACATTGGCTTATTAAATACCGAAATTAATGAGATTTTAACAAGCTGTAGATACAGATCAATCAATGCAATTAAAATTAAAACAATTTGAAAAAACTTCAAATTTTTGCTATTAAAAAATGAATTTGAAAAAAAAAATTATTTTTTAAAAACCCCCAGTGGCTGGAAAACGTCAAATGGCTTTAAAAATTCTAACGAATAGAAAAACAAAAATGAAAATGATTTTTTTCATAATTTTTGCATTCAATTTAAATACAATTATTGTTATTAATCAGGTATGTTAAAATTTAAATTTTGTTTAAAAAAGAAAAAAAAAAAATTATTTTATAAAAAATTCCTAAAATCTACAGCCACTTTCCTTAGCCATAAAAGCACCGCAATTAATACAAGATGAGTTCCATGTCGATTATGATGTCAAGCATGTGAAATATTTTCATCAAATTCCAACAAATGCGGAAATTTATGAATTTTACGTTGATCATCAGTTCAATACGTTCCACTTTGATATGCTAATCCTGTGGAATCGCATGGATCGTGATGCATATCGTGTTAATAAAATGGACGGTTGCTCATTCCTTAAGAATCCCTTGTCGAATCGTATTTTTAATAATTTCTATCAGAGCATATTGGTTAATAAGACCACATTCAAGTGTCCCATTAAAGCGGGCCGATACTATTTGCAACCGAGACTAACGGCGGCTGTTTTGCCGTCTATACATCCGAAAGGAAATTTTACCTTTAGAGTGCTCATTAAGAAGGGCACCGAAAGTAATGAGGATGCGGTATTGGATTTAACGTGGAAATATCGTTTCATGAAGGTCAAGTAGATTAAAATTTGGATTGCATTATTGTTGTTTTTTTTTAATTAAAGGCAATAAAAATTGGTAATGTAAAGTGAAAATATTTTTTTTTCAAAATTTTTGTACAAAAATTTAAAATTTTTTTTCAAAAAAACAAAAAAAAATGATTTTCTTTTTTTTATTCTTTGACCTATAATTACCCGATATAAATTTTAATAATTAGAATTTATTTTAATTTTCAATGATTTATAAAATCCGCAAATAAATTATCGAATTATTTAAAAATGATTTTTTGCTTCGCATTAAAATACTAAAGTTATACCCTACACTGCCACCACTTTGCTTAGTATAAAGCATGCAGTATTAAAAGTAAACATTGAACATTTCAAGGTCCCACTGTTATACTTTTTGGTATGTATGTAGTATGACAGAGAGTAAAGTATGGGCCAGTAGATATCAAACTAAACAGAAAATAAATCCTTATTTACCGGCTCCTGTCAGAACTACTTATGCAAGGCAGTGTTTTGGAATTAGGAATCTGTTGTATGGGACACGAAGGATCTCTGCAAGAAGTGGCCGCAGCATCACCTCTGCCTCAATCAGTAGAATGTTCCCCACAACTCCTAATATGTACATGTTCTAGGAGGTCTGCCCCTGTAGGCGATGATACTTGGTAACCCTTTTCATTCTAGAAATTGCTACAGTGGAGAGAAACAAATTATCGACAATGTTATCTACCTGTGGCCATGCAAAAAAATAAATTACTTCCCGTATATGTATGTGTTAATTGTGGCTTTGAAAACAAAAATATTCAGTAGTGGAGATGGTGCTTTAGGGTTGACTGAAAACCCTACCAGTTCATAGAGAAATTTTTGTCACGATTTTTAAATTTCAAAATTAAAGAGGTGAGGATGCATCACTTGTTGGGAATGAGTAAAATGTTCTCCACAACTCCTAATACATGCACCAGAACATTGAACATTTCAAGGTTCCACTGTTATAGTTTTTGGGGGCTTCATGAATCCCCTGGTGTTTTTCAATCTGCAGTAGCTTCTGAAGTCATTCTAATTCTACAGTAGCGACCTCTTTGTAAAGCCATTTGAGTTGCCACTACATTTGCCTTACTATGTATACTGGTTTGTTCAGAATATCCTGCATTTGACTTGGATCCATACCCCGCTTTCTTACATGTCTTGGAGATTATATAGCCATTAAATGTTCTAAGCTTGTTGCACCTATTTTGTTGAGTACACTGTTAAAATCTATTCTTAATATGGCCTAGATAGCCATTACAACCTTACTTACTATTATCTCCACAACGCTTACCACTGTAGTGTATTCCACGTTGAAGTCTGGGTTATAAATCACGCTGCTGAACTAATACCAAGTAGATGGTCACCTTTTACTAGGATTTCTGTCCTCTCTGAAAACAAGGCAGTCATCAGATCTCTTTTTGGGAGCAACCCTCTTGTCTAAATTGTTTGGCATACGTTGTTCCTCCCTTGATCGACTTTCGTGAAAGTTTTGTGTCAGTTTATTAGGGAAAAGTCGATAATTTATGAAAGCCGTAGCCTAGTTAGTAGTTTGTTGGCTTATTAAAAGAATGCTCGAGAATTTAAACCTCGGCTCTGATGTCTGGAACAAAGAAATATTTATTTCAGCGACTCCTTCTCAGTCTTCTGGTAAAAGCTCTAAGGATACATACATACATAATTGGCAATTACAACCCTTCAGTCAGGATTACGGCCTAGTTTCTCATAGTTACCTAGCCTAGTTACCATGCTAAAGGTTTACAAATTTGTCGTTTGAATTCGGCGTTAACCTGTAGTTCCCATCACTCATGGATAAAATTAATACACACCACATACAAGGTGTGAGGAACTAGGTTGTAATCCTGACTAAAGAGTTGTAATGACCAATTAAGTAATTACTTAAAGCTAAACTAATGGAACCCACTTTTCGGTATTCGCATACAATATTCTGAAGCCATTTGGTGTCGTATCCTGAGTGCCTCAGGCTCAGTTTAATTCTTTTTTTTCATATTGTGTTTGAGCCGGGATTTGAACCACACGGTCTCTCGTCTAATAAACCAACACACTACCTTCGAGACTATGGCGAGAAAAACATTTCCACAGCGCTAGTGATTGCGGATTGATCATGATGACATATGACGTATATAGCACATGTGTGATGTGAGATGCTAGGTTGTAAACCCGGCTTAAGGGTTGTAATGGCCTATTAAGTAAGTAATTAGGGACACTATTGCTGTCACTGTATTCTCGAGGGCATGCTTGGCTTATCTAGAAATAATTTCTGTTGAGATAGTAGATCGATTGGGAAGGAAAACCGTGTCATCTATTTTATTAGCAAATGTCTATCACTGACCCTTTGCAGACTTCTCTGATTTGATTCACTCTTCGTCAATAGGCCAATGGAGCCTATTGCTATTAAATACTGGATTCATTACTAAATTTAGTACATTTTTAGACTGTTTTTTTGTTTCCATGAAGTCGCCGTGGTCTAGTAGGTAGTGTGTTGGCTTATTAAGACGAAACGCCCGAGTTCGAATCCCAGGTCATACATCAGAACGAAAATATGAAAATATTTCTTCGGCGACTTCCTCTCAGCAGATTTCTGCCAAAAACTCTGAGAGTAAAAATTACCATGAAAAGCTTCTCAAAAAATCTGTCGTTCGGAGTCGACTTTAAACTGTAGGTCTCGCCACTCAAGTATAAAATTAACGCACACAACATAAGTGGTGTTGAGGAGCTAGGCCGTAGTCCTGACTGAAGGGTTGTAATGGCCAATTATGTAGGTTTTTGTTTCCAATTCTAAGGGAATCAGTCTTCAAATCCGAAGGCTGATTATGTAGGACTTGTTCCCTAATTCTGGGGCATTGCAATGTGCTGCTATTTGTGATCAAGTGAGTTTTGATTTAATAAAGCTGTCGTTCCTATTCTCTCCTAATTAGCATGAACAGACGTACATAACATAATTGGTTATTACAACCCTGTAGTCAGGATCACAACCTAGCTTGTCACACCACCATCCATATTGTGTGTGTGGCAGGGGGCCTACAGTTTCAAGACGACTCCGAATGATAGATTTTTTAGAAACTTTTCATGGCAATTTTCATTTACTTTTACAGTTTTTGCCAGAAGACTGCCGAGAGGAAGTTAACGTAGTAATAAAAATCGTTTTTAATCAAGATGTTTGACCCGGGGTTTGAACCGTGGCCCCACGGCTAATAAGCCAACATACTGGATAGTAGACAACGGCGGCTTCATCAATGCTTAGCAATTTAGTATCATTATGGAGTAGGGCATCAAATAGTTGTGTTTGATTGGGCATGGCAATGAAACGCACGTTTTAATGGCTCTTTTTTTAATGAGAATTCCAAACCAATTTAAATTGCAATTAAATTTCAGCAATTAGTCATCGTAATAAATACCCATACAGAGATAAATATGATGGCTATTAAATAATTATCACAAAAACAATAAAATTTTCTAAATTTATTAAAAACTAACAACAACAACAAAAACGATAAATTGCTTATTTTAATGCCAACAAAATAAAATCGAAACCCAACAATGAAAACCACAAAATGGCTTTAAAAAATCATTGTATTTGGAAAATAATATTTTTCATAATTTTCTTTCGTATAAAAATCATTAAAAATGAGGTAAATATTACAAAAACAATAACAAAGAACTGAAAATTTTGAAAAAATATCACCCTTTTTCAGCCCACTGTTTTACCGCTTTCTCGTACACTCAACTTACTTATTTTTACTGCCTTCAATGTGTCGTACGATCGAAACTATGTATCCTCTTTCGAACGCTTCAACGGTCCAATACCGAACATTTACAAATTTGTTGTCATACAAGAGGTTGAACAATTTTTCATTGACATTTCAGTTCGTTCTGTCCGTAAAAATAAGGACATCTATAAAATGTCAAACATTGATGGTTGCCTCTTCCTTAAGAACCCACTGATGAATCAGATTTTCTATAATTTTTATAAACGCATCGTATTCAATAAGTCCACATTTAGTTGCCCCGTCCTAGAGAAAGAGTATTATTTGTGAAATGAGTTTTGGAAAACCGTTGTACCGCCTCTACATCCCAAAGGCGAATTTATGTTGAATGTACGTTTGCATGGTAAGAAGAGTGCGAATTTATTCGATTTTCGTTGGTCATACAAAATTGTGAAAAACTGAATAAAATGTGTTTAAAAGGCGTGGCCTGGCTTGAAAGGAATTGTTTTCGTATTGTTTGAACCGTACGATCAATTGTATTGCCCTCTCAGTCTATATGGGATATCGCTGTACTCTCTCTCCCTCTCTCTTTCAATTCAATTGCCCTGACAAATTTCAGTATGTTGTTCGATGTTAATAAGGACTATTACGTGCCTAGCATCTGAATTGCAACCCTGATGTGTTATTTTTAAATGCATTAACCCGCATAGGTCATTGACTCCGGCTGCCGGACTATTGCAGCGAGCTCTAGGCGGAAGTAATGGCCATCTACCGGGCCACACAATGGATCCTCGCATACGTTGTTCCTTTCACCCGCATCTCGATCTCTTCGGATAGCCAGGCTGCAATAAAGTCTCTATCGAACATTGCGAATAATTCCATGATCGTCCGGAAATGTCGTCATTGCCTCAATCTTCTTTCTGGGCGCTTCAGTGTCACACTTGTCTGGGTCCCCGGACACTGTGACATACCGGGAAACTGCAGAGCCGACGAGCTGGCACACTACTCCCGGAATTCTGTTCAATCGACTTAGGAATGCCACTTGCCTTGATCAAACTGATCATTGCACGGAAATTCTTTCTAGACGCCAACCTATCCTGGGCCAATGATGAGTCCTGCTCTACCACTAGACTCACCTGGCCCCTGATGGATAGAAAACGTACCAACCAGTTACTTGGACTTGGTCGTGGCGTCATCTCAATCACAGTGGCCATGCTTTCAGGTCACTGTGTTATGGGTAGACACGCGGAAAGGATGCGGCTCCCATTTAACGACTTCTGCCGTGGATGCAGATCCGCTGAGGACGAAGAGACTGTTAGGTGCAGATATAGGTTGTTTGGCTCTCCATTTCTTGTCCATATGATCTATTGATGTCAAGGATATAGCTTCGTTCATCAAACTTTCTGGCTGGTTTTCCAGTGTGGGCTAGTCGAGCTTTGATGGGCAGCCCTTGCGTTGACCAACTTCCTTCTCTTCCCTGATTTTGGTGGAACTTGGTCAGTACAGAGACTGCGTTGACTCCTAACCTAACCTAACCTATCAGTGGGTGTTGAAGCTCCTATCCTTAGCTTACAATGCTTATTTGCCTGCTCATTACTTTGAATTCTCACATGACTTAGGATGCAGCCTTATTTTGCTTGCCCAGACAGCTCCATATTGCTCTCAAGTATTACTTACATGAGTAGAGTGTTCGAATGGAGGACTGATTGTATTTCAATGACCCGTCCTTTGTATTCTCCGTCCAAGTCGAATTGAGCACGTCTTTCACAGCCGTAGACTATCGTTCAAAAGTTACTCGTGAGTTTCTCCATGGGCTCAGATATATTTCACTCTGGAATCAAAATCTGCCGCTACTGTCCCAATATTTGTCCTAGATCGATCCGTATACTGCTGACGAGTCATGTCACGTCATTACCACCAGAGATAGTCATTACCACCAGCTTCTTACAGCGCTCATGTCGTGCGGTGCACTTACAGTTTAAAGTCTATTCCGAGCTACAGATTTTTTAGAAGTTTTTCATCGCAATTTTATTTTACTCTCAGAATTTCTATCGAGGGGAAGTCGCCTCAAGAAATATTTTTTAATTCGTTTAGTTCGGGATGTCTGATCTGGAATTCGAATCATACATACTATTTACTAGACTTCGGCGGTTGCAGTTATCAGTGACTAATTTCTTTAGAGGGGAAATCGAATATCAACACTATCTTGTGCTACTTTTTACCTGTGTAGACTCCTATGATCGCTCCACAGATAGCTATCTTTTGTTTCTGAATGAGTATCTCTAAAGATAGGATTGCTAACCTCCCTTTTAAATTTTTTTGAGTTAATTAGCGGACGAGTGTTCGCAAATACATCAGCTCATAGCATATTGGAATACGTCTTAGGGCATCCTTTCGAATTTCCCAGGTAACCCTCGTACATTAGTTGTCCTTTTTAAAGGTTTTCCTTACATTTTCATTTTTAATTCCTTTAAATTTACATTTCATTAACACACAATATGGACTACTCACTCACTTGCCTTGTGCAAAATTCCGTGGGTATGAGGTGGAGTCCCTCCATCCCACCATTAAGTTCTTATGACGTCTGTGCTCTGTGCAGTGACATTTTTATTTTATTTTTAGCTTCACATGAAGCATCAACTGTTACTGATCGAATATTGCCTTTGACAGCCGAAAAAATTGACGGGGTTGGCTTTGTAATGAAAATACCTGCCAGCGGCAGGAAAGTGAAACACCGCAAGCAGTTCCAACAAAAATACTTCTACGCATTGAATTGGAAAATAAAAAAGAACAGCAAATATATTATTTTCATGGGCAAATGTGTATGAAAACGTGTTCGCAAGTGGCATAAGGTGGATGAGGGGACAACGGAAAAAGGTTTTCTCTGCTGTCATACAACGCAATAGGCTCTTACCTGTACCTGATGGTGTACATGATATTGTGGACAGATAAGCAGAGACAAACAGATGAACAGACAGTCGTATGCGTAAACTGTATGTACCGTTCAGTGTGTGTACCAAAAAACTCCATGTTATTGATGTAACGTTTTGTATTTTCATTCTACATATTTGGTAATAAACCTGAGAATTATTAGGTTTGGTGGTGCAGGGCAGGGGGGAAGGAACCCCAGTCACACTCTCTGTGTGTACCAGCGTAAGTGTATGTTTTGTGCTGAATTAGAAATTCTCAAACAAATATGTCTGCATTGACAGTAAAATAAATATTCCTAAAAGAAAAACGCAATCATTTTTGGCGCAATTTCATCAGTCGAATGAATTTTTAACAGGGATGGGAATATTTAACCACCAGCATATTTTTTTCAAAGGCATAAAGGAATTGATTAAATTATACATGAAATGTTAGTGTACAATAATTTATCTTTAATACCTACAAGGTGTACAGTTGGGTATAGAGATACAGTGGGGCAAAACATAAACAGATTGCACCACCACAAGGCCACGAAATCATCAAAACAAGTCTAATTGTTTGATAATCATAATACCAGTCGGTTTTAGACTTGGGGAACTTAATTCTTATGCGGCAACCACCAGAAATATGTATGGTCGGCCGTGAATACGGTAATGAGACTAAACGTCATGAGAGCTTGGACTCTTAGATGCTAAAGTCGTTCTAAAATTGTAGGTTTTCTAAATTGAAATTTCTTTATTAACAGCGCTAGATAATTGGACCCGCTTTCGATTCTATTTTTGTAACAAAAAATGCACCGTAAACAACAAATTCTGGATTGAGGAAAAATCTAATTTTATTGCCTTGTAGAGCTACAAGAGTCTTACGATCAAACAATGTCCCCTAACCTACTTAGGAACGAACTGCAACGTACTCGCAGAATTCAGTTCGTTGTCACACATATTCGTTTGCAATAGGTGCTCCTCCTTACAGAACCTTTACTTTGGGCTTGAAGGTTAGATTCTATTCTATAAAACTGTTCCCATTCAGCAGATCGTTTACTACCTCTAAACTGTTCCTGGATGAAGTCGCCGTAGTCTAGTAGGTAGTGTGTTGGCTTATTAGACGAAAGGCCCGAGGGCGAATCGCAGGTCAGACATTAAAACGAAAATATGAAAATATTTCTTCGGCGGCGACTTCCTCTCAGCAGATTTCTGGCAAAAAACTCTGAGAGTAAATAAACCTTCCATGAAAAAGTTTCTCAAAGATCTGTCGTTCGGATTGGATGTTAAACTGTAGGTCTCGGCACTCATGTATATAATTAACACACACAACATGTGTGGTGTGAGAAGCTAGGTTGTAATCCTGACTAAAGGGTTGTAATGGCCAATTATTTATATATGTAATCTATTCCTGGATAGTGTGTCTGATGCACGATTCTAATTTTTTCACACAAAATTTACCAAGAAAATGTTCTGATCTCCTCAATCCTACTTGTATTGAATTGTAGGAACATTTCTGTCGTTCTCACGGATCATTTCGTAATGGTTATGTGTGTGGGGAGACTTCCCTTGTTCACAAATTACTTCTACAGAAGCGAATGACCTGTCGTTCAGATCTCCTCAATCCTACTTGTATTGAATTGTAGGAACATTTCTGTCGTTCTCACGGATCATTTCGTAATGGTTATGTGTGTAGGGAGACTTCCCTTATCTACAAATTACTTCTGCAGAAGCGATTGAAGTTTCTCAAAAATCTGTCGTTCGGAATCGACGTTAAACTGTAGGTCCGGCCACTCAAGTATAAAATTAAGGCACACAACATGAGTGGTATGAGAAGCTAGAACGTAATCCAGACTGAATGGTTGTAATGGCCAATTGTGTATGTACGAAACGATTGATCTGTTGTTCGTTTTATTTGGCAACATTCGTCTGCAGTTTGAGGCAAAGTTCTCACAATTATTCCACCAGAAGAGTTTGGAATCCTTCGTGGATAAGGGTAGTTGAACCTCCGTATTGATTTTAAAATCTCTTTTAAATATGTATTCTTTTGTCCCACTATATTGATTTCGTTGATTTTTTTTCTGAGCATTTTGCTTTTATGGCCCTTCACGTATGGCAGGAAATATTTTTATTTCGTTTGTAAATCCAAAGGGAAACTTAAAAACGAAAAAAAAAAATGTATTTTATTTGACTGTAATTCGTCATGCGTGTAAAACAAAAAGAATATTTTCGTAATAAAACACCAACAAAAAACAACATAAGCAACAATAAAAAAAAACTAAAATATGATACCAAAATACAAATAAAAAAAAATTCGATTCCATAAAGTTCCACAATAATTATTTGCTCACCTGGCATATCCTCACACGCATGTATGCCAACTAACGTATGTAACACTTGTCATGATACATTAACTTGGCAACAATAATAATAATAATTGTAACGGTACCTACACTGGTAGTTAACCTAAGCATTTCATAATCTAGTTGTACTTTAAAAAGTGATTCATTAACACCAAAACCTTAAATAAATGGAGGATGAAATTGTTATTTCGCCTGGCAAGGCACACAGCCTGATAGCTACCAGTCAGAGGAGGAAAGACTGAGTCGTGCTTAAAGCAATTTCACAGGATTCTTGTTCAAATTGATAATACGGTAGGCCTAGCAGACAACCCGAGGCCACACATTGTGCAACTGATCATGAGCAAGGGATTCTCTAATACAAAATTTTTTGACAGCCAAGCAGCATTTAGACTCTTTCGGATCTTGGTTGATTGTTTTACTTATGCACAATTAAATACTCTTCCCGTTAGACTGACGAGACGTGATGGCAAACTTAGACTGCCGAAGAATCCGGCTTCATTGCACGATCCTTTCCGCATAATTAGAACAGTAGGCGTATCAATAAATTACTAGAATTAGATGGCAGGGCTGGGTAGGATTATGAAGAAACTTCGTCTATCTGTAGTGAATTCTGCAGGGAATTCTGCCATTTTGAAAGAGTGCACTTGGTGGAAGATAGAAAAAGAGGCAGAGAGGGAGATATAGTGAGATATAGGGAGATAGAAAGAGATAGAGAGAGATAGAGAGAGATATAGAGAGAAAGAGGGAGATAGAGAAAAATAGAGGAAGATGGAGAGATATATAGAGAGACATGAAGAGAAATAGGGAGAGAGGGAGATAGAGAGAGGCGGAAAACCTTTTCAATTCAGATAGGATTCAAAGCACGATAATATAGGAAGGAGGTGCCAGGTTTGTGATGCCGAGCGAGAGGTAGAGAGAGATGGAAAGAGGGCGACGGAGAGAAATAGATGAAGATGGAGAGATATAGAGAGAGAGAGATGTAGAGATATAGAGAGAGAGAGATGTAGAGATATAGAGAGAGATGGAGGGATATAAAGAGAGAGAGAGATGGAGAGATATAGAGAAAGAGAGATGGTGAGAGATAGAGAGAGAGAGAGGGACATAGAGAGAGGCGGAAACCCTTCTTCAACCAGACAGGATTCAAGGCACGATACGGTAGGAAGGAGGTGTCAGGTTTGTGATACCGATGAGTTGTGATACCCTACACTTTCGATGATGCCCCAGAACTAAGTGATAAATTCCTCAGAATCTCGTTGAAAACTATATGCCATCCGATATCGAGTAACGATAACTTCGTTAGACTCTGAGGCTTATATTAGCAAATAAAGTGCTCAATACTCTATTCATACTCAACAGATCTAGAGGCTCGGGAGAACACATTTGCTGGTAAGCGAAGCCTTCACGCATGAATTTCTCAGAGAATCACTTATGGCACTTGGTGGCACCAGACATCATAGTGAAGTTTTATGTTGCAATACGGGACAGATTTAATGAAAATCCCTATGTAGGTTGAGAGAAGTACAGTAGATTGGTTGGCCATGCAAAACTTTAATACCTCTACACGGCAATAATAATAGGAATGCGGAAATTTGTTTTCCCTTAAATCGCTCAATTTGTTAGAGTATAGATACCCATACAGCCTTAGTCTGGTAGGTAGTGTCTTGGCTTATTAAGCGAGATCGCTTGGTTTGAAACCTGGCTTAGATATCTTTCAAGTTTTTTGGTAAAAACTCTGAAAGACAAGTTTTCCATAAACCTGTCGTTCCATGCCCACATTAGACTGTAATGATTGGCGGCACCTCATGGATAAAATTAATATACAGAACATGGGTGGTGTGAGAAGTGAGGTTGTAATCTTGACTATCATTATTTGGATAGACCAAATAATGATATATGTAAGTAAGTTACAGGCCCATTGTGTTGTTGAATGGCTCTCTCGGTTTTAGTCTGCATGTCTTACGCTTCACAAGTTTTCTGTCTCTGAAATACGTAGACTGTGGTACAGACTGCAGTAAAACCCTTAAAACCTTCTGACTTATAACCTAGAAATGCGAATAGGGATGGCGGGGATGTGGGTTGAGCAATAAAATATTTAAAAACGCGTAAGGGAAACATCATAAAAATCATTTAATTTATGATACACACGACGGATATCATTTCATTACCCTGTCATTATTATTTATTCTACGTAAATCGGTATAAACGTGTTTACATAACAGCCAACACGTAATGATTTATAAGGCAGAGAGAGAGAAAAAAAAAACTAAAAAAAGATAAAAAAGAAAGGAATTCCGGAAACTTTATACATACTCACGTACAATCCTAAATAATTTGTTATGTTTTCGACGTAAGAAAAATTCATAGTGATATGGCAAGGATAGAGGGTGGGGGTAGAAATTGAGAACCAAAAAGTCTTAACACCTTAAAATATTATGAAAAACTGAACAATTTCTTAAAATCCTTAGAATATTAAGAGGGTCGTCATGTTGTTTATTCTTGTCTTGATTGCCGCTTCTTAAGACCGTCTTTTGTTCAACACCAAATACAACAATTGGGGAATCAAAAATTCATAAAAAAACAACAACTGAAAACGTTTTAAATGAACAACTCCAGAAAAGGTTACCTACCACCTACTAGTACTCTACGTGGGAGTAGCAGCAACAATAATGAAAAGGAAAATTTTCTTTCTTTGGGATTGTCTTGGCGAAGAAAATTCACCGAAAAACGGTTGAAATATTTTCCTTTTCTTTTACGTGTCTTTTAATTTTGTCTTGGAGGGTTATTCTTTTGCTTCTCCACCATCACATACGCCACAATTTAAAGAGGCCTTTGTCTGCCTTAAAGCCTTCTTAATGGGGGTACAAGCACTTATGCACATCACTTGTACACACGGGCAATTTAATATTTTTGTTGAAATGTCAAGTGTGTGGTGGCATGTATGTATTAGACAGACAGACAGTGTGTGCTCAAAAAGCATGAATATGCCAACAGAAGTGAAATCTCTTTTAGAAATACATGCACACACACATACATATACATATATGTATACACTTACCTATACATTCAACAAAATGTGGTGCTTATGAAACCATAAATCTTTTGTAAAGTAGCACTGCATTACCAATACGTCTTGAGCATTTCTTTCTTTTCACCCAGGCAATAATAAATGTCGTATGCAGAGTGCATACGTAAAACTATTTACAGGGGGAGGTTAACATTAGCTGGAGAAATATTTCAATAAATAGGCCCGCAATAAATAAAATTTTTATTAGCATATTTGGGATCACAAACCTTTCTGTAGGCATCACATAGTGGAAGAGATTAAAGAGAACAACGATTACAACTTTGAGAGAGCCTTAGGCAAGATTTGAGGGTTTAATGGCTCGTATCTGAATATGGATATGGTGCAACCGCAGATATATTTGGGTTGATTACATAGTTTCTTATAGATTTCTCGTTAAAAATTTACTTTAAGATTTCATCAAGAGATTTTTTCTCTTTGATTATCCTCAGCAATGGTCCCACAGAGAAGGCAGTGCCTTGGCCCTCGATTGGTAGAAGGCGCACCAGCTAGTTACTCGCACTTGATTGTAACGTCATCTCGATCATAGTGGCCATGCTTACAGGAAGACACGTGGGAAGAATGCTGTGGGTGCAGATCTGCTGAGGAAGAGGAGACTGTTATTCATTTTCTTTGTCAATGCTTATCTCTTGCGAGGTGCAGCAGCTAGACGCAGCTTTCATTTATTGACGTCATTAGACTTTCGGGCTGGTTTCCCAGCATAGAATAGTCGTGGTTTTAATGTGCAGTCCTTGCGCGGACCAACTTTTTCCCTAGTTTGGTGGAATTTGGTCAGTAAAGGGACTGCTTTTACCTGTGACTTCACAACAGGCAGCCATGTGCGCTCCAGTGAGCTTTAAGTATCAAAGCTACCACTACAAAATGTACCTAATCGCACCATAGAGGAAGTCCTCACATCCTCCGTGTGTGGGGCCCTCACACACTAAACCGCCCCCTCGTCTCGTGGACTCGTTGTGCGCACTTCGGAGTGGAGCCCGTTTTTGCCGTTTGGCCCCTGCGTGCTTATATCCGCGTCCGAATTGCGTGTCGAAAGTTGAGGAGACATCTAAGTGTCTACACTATTCACTATTCGTCCAGGTCCCTGTTTCGAATTTCGTTTGACACGTGTGTCAGTATCATCTATGTTGGCGTGCCTACATGTTCTGCAGCCTCAAGATCCCTCTTCTTCAGTCTTAGAATGCGCTCCACGTAATTCGCTACTGAGGCCCAATTTTCTCTACTCGCAATCATAACGCCGACAATGTTAGCGGCCTTGATCGTTCTAATTATTGACGTCAGTACGGAGTGATAGCTCTGCCAGCGTGCACATTCGAAAAGAGTATGCGCTGCATCATCAATTACTTCCCCTTCCTCGTAAAGACAGGATATTTCCTAAAATATACGCTTCAAATATAGGGTTAACACTTAACATTGCTCTGTTAACTCTAACATTAGCTCTGTTAAAATTTTTGGTTTTTGTCTTTGCTAGTTAAATTTGAATTTATCTTCACACACATGTTTTTCCCAAGAATGTGCTGCGGGGCAGTTGCCGAATAAATATTTGTTTTCATATTTCATTTTGTAGAATTTGGGATTTGAACCTAGGTCTCGCGTCTAATAAGCCAACACACTACCTCTTAGATTACAGCGACTATAATATGCTCTTTAAATAGGCCTCTTTGCAAGCAAATAAAGAAACATTTTTAAATTTTAATTAACGTCGAGATTTTTATCCCGTAAAACCAAATTCAAAAATAGACATCCATGGGTCAGGTCAGTAGAATAAATTTTTTCCAATTTTTTTTTTTAATCTTTTCTTTGGAATTTTTTTTTCGTTTAATTCCGATAAAAAAAGAAATTTAAAACGCAACTCAATTAAGAGTAAATATTTAATTTCAATTAAAAAGCTTGTTTTTTTTTCTTGTATTTTCTTTTTTTTCTTTTTCTATCCCCTGTGCCTGCAATAACCATTAAAAACTGATTAAATTTATGACCCAGAAAAGTAAAGAAAACCGAAAGGTTTTGAACCCTCCCGAATGGAAGAAGCAGAAGAAAAAAGGAAAAGAAAACAATTTAAAATGGACTTCATTAAGATACTCTTTTTCTAATTGGACACAGTGGGGGAAGGGAAGGCAGTAAAGGATAAATTTGTACACAAGTTTTGTGTGGAATCCGTCCGTCCCCCGTAAAACATTTCAAATTAAAATCAAAATGAATTGTATAATGACAGACGTAATGAAATTAATGCGAATGTTTATTTGTTTAAGATTTTAAACTTTGACAATTTGGCCATTATGAGCAAAGGGGAGAGGGAGGGACTACACATAACACAGCCTGTCATAAACTGAAAATGTTGTTTCTATTTTTAAAACTGCAAACCCTTAGAGCCCTCTGTACTTTTTTAAGGATTTTTTGTGGTTTTTTTTTGTGTGGATTTCTTTAGAAAAAATAAATATTTTTTTTTTTTTTTGGGATTTTCTTTGTAATATTTTGTAACAAAAATAGAACTATTAACCCCCGTAAAGGTCAATAAATTTTAAAAACTTTTTTCTTTATCTTCTTTTGAAAGTTTTCTTCGTTTTTCAACAATAATATACGTTGCCTTTTTTATTATACTTTCTATACAAAGGACTTATGCTGACCGAAAGGACATCACATTAAACTTTTGTTTGTTCATATGTCCGAGTAGATGTCTATTTAGTAAAGTGTCCTCCACATAAAATATGGCAACTACCTGTGTCATCATCATTATCATCTTCTTTATTATTATTGTCACAGTTATAATGCCATCATTGTCATGACACAAGAAAAAAAAAAGATTATTTTTCCCAGGAGACAAGTCAAGGCTTTAAAAAGGCAAACCATAAATTGCAATGCAAAGTTTCGCAAGAAAATGTAACAAAGAAAACTTAAGAAATTTATAGAAAATTTCTCTACATAATTCCGATGATATTCACATTCTGCCTAACGACGTTTTTAGTAGCAATTATCTGCTTATAATACCTCTTTACTTACGAAATCCATCCATGGACGCTTATGGACTTTTATTGAGCCTTTGCTGCCAATATTGCAAAAGCCAGTTCTGCGTAATGAAGCCGACAAACATGGAGTATATTTCCATATATGGAATGGCATGGCAAATATACCAACAGCCCATTACTACAGCCAATAAAAGAAAAATCAAATACTCTGTGTGATGCCACTCATCAGTTCTAAGAATTATCACAAATAGAATTCCTTACAGCAATTCGAAAGAAATTCGATTCATTTTAAGCTAGACTGGCATTGTGAGGAATTCATTATACCATGTCGCTAACATTAATGAAGGAGACAACTTCGTTAGAATCAACAGGCTGCCAGACGAGATGCTGCTCAAGGGAACCCTAGCTTATGCAAGTCCTTTAGTCAGGATTACAACCTAGCCTCTTACACCACACGTGTTGCGTGGTACCCATATTTTAACATCGAATTCGAACGATAGATTTGTGGACCTTATTCAAGAAGACTGAGAAGGAGTCACTGAAATAAATATTTTTCGTCCTGTCAGATATCAGAACCAAGGTTTAAACTTTCGAGCATTGGTCTAATAAGCCAACATACTATTACTAGATTAAGTCCATCGCAAACTAGGCTCTACGTTTTGTTAGTCTAAGTTGGCAGCCGTCTCAAAGAGCATAGTTTACTTGGGCCATATAACACCCT
Source organism: Sarcophaga rosellei (assembly GCA_930367235.1). Lineage (NCBI taxonomy): Eukaryota > Metazoa > Arthropoda > Insecta > Diptera > Sarcophagidae > Sarcophaga > Sarcophaga rosellei. Next base: position 77,872,238 of record OV884021.1, read on the forward strand.
CCCTTTGCAATACCGAATGTACCAATTCTGACATTCAACTACAACTACTGGATGGCATTAAACAAATTACCTTTGGCTAGGCACGTTCTGTCAAAAAATTTTGGGAGTTCAAGAATTCTTTTTCTCAGGCTATCAATAACAAAGATTTTTTGTGCCGTCTCTGCTAACTCGTCACCATTACAGCCTGTTCTGTGGTATACCCAGACTCCGAGCTTTTAAATCCAGTAGAATAACCTTCAGATTCTAAGATGAACTGTAACTAAGTTTAAAGCAAATTTCTTTCTGCTTATAATTATAGCGATTCAGATTTGATTGATTGATTGATCCATGCATATGGCTTCATTATTCCATCTTTCCTCTCCTCAAATGTGAAAAGTTTCCTGCAGGGTAATGCCAATACCAAATCTAAATTAATTTGAACTGTCTGCTGTATCAGCTTTAGCAAGTGCCTCAACTTTCACGAGCCCATATGACGGTCGATTGTATCACTATCTGCCCCAGAGACATTTAGTGTTCTTAGGCAATTGTAAATATGGCTGTGCATACTCTCTAGGAATTTAATGGTTGCTCTACTATCGCATATCTTTACACAATACACTCTGATAACGAATTCGTAGCCCCGGCAATATTTATAGCGATTATTTCAGTTTGGAACTGTTTTCTATGCGCATTAGAGATGGCAACAAGTAAACCTAAATCTATGGTCATATCGGTAATCATATTGTGGGTCTTGAGGTTGAAGACTATAGCCTAAGCATTGTTTGCAAAATGCTGCTCAATGAGCCAATTCAGACGAGCACATTTTTTAGTCGCACAATTTCTGTTCTTTTCAATTTGCACGGGATGAATATTCGTTTGGCAACAAATGTATACGTATACAGAGCTTTGTATGTATTAGTGTTTTTGCATTCATTTGATGTTTGGCTGATTTTTAAAAATGTGCATGTATTAGTTTTGTGATGGGGTTGTAGCTGGTGGAAACTTTACGCCACCGAGAAACCATTCTCTTCACCCCTCTTGCCTATAAACTATCATTTTACGCCAGCACATTGTGCTTGTGTGAATTGCCTCAATAGAAGAAGCTGCTAAATAACGTTAAAGTCATCGTGTGTTAGCTTAGACACGACCCCGTGGTTCAAACCCCAGCTCAGTTATTTTATAACACGAAATTGTTTGCAACTTCCACTCAGCAGATGTCTGACAAAAACCCTGTGAGCAAATAAAATTGCCATGAAATCTTTCTCAAAAATCTGTCATTTGGAGTCGACTTTTAATGATAGGTGGATAAAATTAACACGCATGACATGGATGGTGTGAGAAACTAGGTTGTAATCCTGACTAATAATCAACAACATACGAACTTACGTTAGTTAGGGTTCCCTTGAGTAGCATCTTATCTGGCAGCTTGTTGATTCTACCAATGGCATCTCCTTTATTAATGTCAGCGACACGGTATAATGAATTCCTCATAATGCCAGTCAAGCTTAAAATGAATTGGGATTCTTTCGAATTGCTGCCAGGAAATTCTATTTACGATAATTCTTAGAATTGATGAGCGTATTTGAGTATTTGATATTTGCCATTCGATATATGGAAATATGCTGCATGTTTGACTTGTTCATTACGCAGATTTCTTTCTACCTTTTCGACTTATTTACACTCCAAGTCTATATTACAGGCTGCAAAATAATTACAAAAAAATCTCTGTATTTTGCTCTGGAATATCATTTTTGTTGACTTAAGTTGAGAAAATTCCATTTTTTTTCGATTACATGGCATGCCTTGCCATGACAAGCAAATACAAATAAAGACAACGGAAATCCAAAGAAATCACAAGCAAAAGATAAATTCTTTAGAATTTCCTTCACATTGTTTAAACAAAAACAAAAAACAAAAAAAAAAAAAAAATAATGAATATTCCCAGCTCTGGCTCTGATAAAAGTTTTGTAACAATTCAAAGATTTTTTTGTTGGTTTTTTTTAAGAAACATTTTAATGAAGTTGTTAAGCAAAGAAAATTTATTTTTTAAAAATCATTTTTTTCTTCAAACTTTTTTGTTTAAAAATTTCAGTCTTTTTTTCATTAACATTTCTGGCAGGAAAAAAAACTTTTCCTTACAATCGCTTAATGTTGAATAATTTTTCATTGTTTTCTCTCAAAAATATTTTTGTTGTTGTAATTGCTATTGTGGTTAATTGTTGTTGTTGTTGTTGTTGTTATCTTAATAGCTTCTAAGCAATAGCAATAGACATTGAGTTTAACACCGCAAAGTAAATTTAAATGAAATCTCTTGTCTCTGTATGGCTCCCAGTTTCTGTGTCCTTTGAGAGTTAAAGACAATAGGAAATGAGTGGTTAGACACACCGCCCCCCAACCCCCACTTCCTTCTTAATGTAGGCAAGAAAATTGCAAAATATTCGTTGAATTTAAAATTAAATTTTGAATGTTTAATGCCTTAGACTAAAGGCAAGGGAAATTAAAATTGAAATTATACAGCGAAACAAGCCATGTTAGGAAAGCAGGATATTTGATATCAGGTTAGGCATGAGACAAGGCTGTACTCTCTATCATCTGCACTTTTTCTCTCTCTTCTTGGTTATGGGCTCAGCTCTTCACTAAGCAAGCATACAGCACGGCCACTGAATCAACTGCTAGGCAGACGATATAGGTATGTGTGCTTAGGATAGGACAAGGGGTCCGTTGTGATACCCCACATAAAGCTATGAGCGGGTATGTAAGTAATGGATTGGTATTCACCAAATCCAAGAATTCATATTAGACTGACGCCCGTCGGCTAGGAGAGATATATTAGTGGTTCAAAATACTTTATTCAGAACCAGTTCCAAAGCCTGATTTATGGCCATCAGCTCGGCTATTATCTTAGGGATAGTTCCCGCACTTATTCTCTAGTTTAAAACTATTCACGTGGAATACATGTTGAATACATTGATTGCTATTGATTAGCTTTCCTCCATGGGAAGGGTGCCATGTGGAGCACTTAAATCTCACTTTGTTGCTGTTGTCGATAAAGAAAAAATAGAAAACTGCCGTAAACTTTAGTGTTTTGTTTTAGTCCGCAATAATATAGCTGCCAAGATATTTACGCGCTGCTTTTAATTTTAAATTCCCAAAAGCTTAAAAAGTCATTAAATTTCCATTACAGGCAAGTCTCTAGAGCATTACTCCCGTTCTCTTCGCAATCATACGCAATATTATAAAAGAAAGCCATTAAAAATGTAAAAAAATGAGGGAAAATAAACTTGAAATTCATTGAAGGATTTCCAAACATTTGCATCCTTATCGCCTGATTAGCCGTTACACACTCGCTGTCATATACGGTGGCTAAGATTTTGTAAATAATTTTGATGAGGGTAAGTTACTTTGTGAAATATTTGCTGGGAATTCACATTGACAATCGCTGGGAATTCAACAGGAAGAATTGTGTACATGAAGGATTTCAATTGATTGGCTGATAAAAGTTTTCAAAACATGTCAAAATTTAAAAATTCTAATTTTCTCGTTCACTGGTCCTCAAGGCAGAATACTGCTTTTAAAGCCATAGTAATCTTGAGATTCAACGGTTTCCTCTGGACTACGATGATTGCATGCTCAACTTTTCCAAAAAAAATATCCCAAGTGAGGCCTGATCCCCAGCGTTCCACCATTCCTTGCCAGCACAGTACCGCCCAGGACCAATCTTGAGATTCAAAGGTTTTCTCTAGACTACGAAGATTGTCTGCTAACTTCTCCAAAAAATATACCAAGTGAGGCCTGACCCAGCGTTCCACCAGGTTCATGCGGCTTCAACTCTTGCCAGCTCATTAGCAATATTAAAGCCTCGTAGGTCACAATGTTTTGGTAACCAGCATAGTACCACCCTATACTTTTCTGCCTTGCAGACAGAGACCAAAACCGAGCTGATGTCGTATTCAGTTTGTACTGTTCAGGCAGTCTGACTATCCCCATCGATAGCTATCCTGTCATAGGGTGCAATATGTTCCACTGCGTTGTTGGTAGCAAACAACTCAGCCAGCCTTTAACACACCGTACTTATCAGGGAGCCTATATAACAGTTTCAAGCCATTTGCAAACATTAAATAACCTCCCTTCCTATACTCTCCCTCCCTTCCTATGCCCTTATTCTCTGATCGGAACTACCAACGAGGGCAACTTGTCGTAAATATGTACATGTGACCTGATCATATAATCTTTAAAATCTTCATCTACAGTCTGTATGCCCAAAATCTTTAATCCTTAAAATTCTAGCATGACTGCACTCCTCTACCCTAGCGAAATTCCCTTATAGTGTCCCTACTAACATACTGAATTGGTCGCCATAACCCTTTAGAAGTTGTCATAGTCTAGTAGGTAGTGTGGTGGCTTATTAGACGTGAGAGCACGGTTCATACCCAAGGCTTCAGACATCTCAAACTCAACGAAATCTGAAAAAAATATTTCTTAGGCGACTTCCTCTCAGCAGCAGATTTCTGGCAAAAACTCTGAGATTGCCATGAAAAGTTTCTCAAAAAATTTGTAGGTTCCGCTACTCTTGTATAAAAATTAATGCACACAACATTGGTGGTATAAGAAGCTAGCTCGTAATCCTAGCTGAACGGTTGTGAGCCTAGCTTACCAGATGTCCATGAGGAAGGTCTCCTAAGGACAGACTACATAAGCCTACTACTACTATCGGCCGATTAAAAGTTCCTTATTGTTATTGTTCGTTATTTTCTTATTATTTTTCAATAATAAACGCTCAGCATTACTTTGGTCTTCGCAACAACATGTGTGTGTGTATAAAACTTTTCAACCAACCCTCTCATTACCGTATGTATTCGAAAAGAAAACTCTCTAGTCTTTCCTTTGTTACAAATTTAATTACAAACGAATTAATTCCATAATTGCTTAAATGTTTTGGGAGGACTCTTGTTAGTCCTTGAAAATAATGTCCTTGAATTTCCTTTTCGTATTGAATTTAATGACTCGCATAAATTTTTTTCAAAAACCAATTTAATGACCAATTTATCGATATTTAAACCAATAAAATAAATTCAGGGAATTTATTGCATTGCAATCACTAGCCAACAAAATACGCATAATTTAGGCATGTTTAAAGCAGACCGTCGGATTTCATTGCCTTTTTTGCCCAAAATAATTTTGCATCTATTTTTCCTTTTGTGACTTTAATTTCTTAACAAAAAATTGTGGAAATTATAATGAAAAGCTTGTATTCATGTATTTGTGATGTCATTGTTAGCGATTGTCTGTGTGCTTATCCTTCCAATTACACTTCGTTTGGGTTGATTTGATTTCATATCTCAACCTCCGCCTTCTGCAACAAAGAAAAGAAAAAAATTTGCTTCCAAAACAGGACCACAAAAACAATGAAAAACTACACAAGTACACACGCAAGATTTGTAACATTTATTCTCGCCCTAACGCCCAAAACATAACCTTCTGTGAAACTTAGTAGAACACAGATTCTAAGCAAGTAACCATCCTAACCAAGGCAACAACAATTTTTAACGACCCAATCATTGATCGACGGCTGACGTCTAATAAGTAAGTGGGTATCTGCTTGTAAATATGAATTCCATTCACTTACATATTATATAACGGTAAATAGCATAGAAGTAAATATACGAGGGGATGCTGAGAAATAAAAAGAAATTTGTTGTTATGCAGTCAGACTGTAAAGGCAAGTGGGTTAAGTTAGATTAGAAAGGTTGGTGCAACAATTTCATCCGAAGACCAGAAACGAGTTCGGCCAAACACAGATACATACAATAAAAATAGGTGATAGGAAACGGTTATCGTAGTAAGTATCATAGGTCGGGTGTTGGTTTATTAAAGGTCAGGCCACGGTTCAAACCCCAGGTCAGGCATGTCCAACAAAGCGAAGTATAAAAAATATTTCTTCGGCGACTTCCTCTAAGCAGATTGCTGGCAAAAACTCTTCGCCAAATGCCATGAAAAGTTTCTTAAAAAATGTGTTGTTCCGAGCCGTAGGTCCCACCACTTACGGATAAAATTAACTCACACAGCATAAGAGGTGCGAGAAGCTAGGTCGTACTCCTGACTGAGGAATTGACCAAATATGTATGTATGTATGCAATAGGAATAGGCAAAGCGTTGGAAATATATACGAATCTCTCTGCAACCTTGAGATCAAACTCTCAGTGCATTAAATCCTAGCAGAGACTAACTCATTGGTCAAGAATCTTTTAGTTTTCCTCTCCGCACTCTATCTGCCATACATTACCGAAAACTATGCAGAAAGAAGAAGTGCTTCTGTCCCACTTACTATAACTTGCTCTTAATATGGAATGCCGTTGTCAAAATTCTAATAAATCCAGGACGTAATCTCTTCTAGAACAGTCCGGGCCACAGTTGATTGATATTATGCACGCCGTGCAGGATGCAATCTTAGTCTCATCACCTAAGTGAGGGCGAGACGACCGCTCCACTAGGTTCACAGTCTCAACCACACAGCAATCTTTTACTGTCCTGCAGACTGAAATCAGTGTCTAGCCAATGTAGTACCGTCATAAAGCCTTCAAGTCTGCCTACTTATCCACATGGATAGACATCCTATACCCCGACATATTTCACTTCTAGACTAGTTGCAAAGCCTTTGCAATAGCAAACATCTTATTCTGGATTACATTACACTAAGATTGTTCTAAGAATATAGAGAACTTGCATTCATACACTCTCTCTGGCTTTGCAGACCGTTCTAAGTGACTTCTATTGAGTATCCGCTAAGTGACAGTTTATTTCCTAAGAATGTACGGCATAACTCCGATAGTCAGGCTGTCGTTAAATTCCCGGTAAATGCTCTTCCTTTTCTACTTGGAATTGGCAGAATTTTTGAATGTCTCGATGAAATATGGGTCGCTAAACAAGGGGACACACCCGTCAACTGTGTTTGAAGCGAATATGCCAGAACAGTTAGGAAACTATCCCCTTTGTGATACGCTTCTAGTGGTCCATTTAACCACAATAAAAATTGATAAACTAGCTTATTCTTCTTGAATGGAAGTGAGAACACTTACTCGGCTGCTAGTAAAAGATCATATTCTCATCCAGACATTCACTATATAGTCACTGTCCTATTGGGATAAGGTTTAATAGAAGGAAATACACGCCACCTAGGCTAGCTTATGAACGATTCTTGTAGAATTTGCAAGTCCCGAAAAAAGTTCTGCACTGTTGTCCAGCACTTGCTATAAAGGGCGAGTGCGATTAGCGGCACCTGTGTATTCTTTTTCACATCGTGGACGAGAGAGGTAAACTTAGGCCTAACGGAAGGAAAGACCCGCTACATAGGCTAGCTTATGAACGATTTTTGTAGAATTTGCAAGTCCGGAAAACAGGTCTGCACTGTTGTCAAGCACTTGCTATAAAGTGCGAGTGCGATTAGCGGCACCTGTGTATTCTTTTTACATCGTGGACGAGAGAGGTAAACTTGGAAATAAAGATCTCCCTTGACGGCCATCGTATATACCTCTGGATCGTAAAATTTTTTTCATCGCTTACTACAGACATAAACCGGAAGCTTACAAGCTGGAATAATGTTCTCTAGGCACTCGCTGGTTTCCCAAGGCACTCGTTGGTTTCTCCCATTTAAAGGGCAACTAGTCTTTCGATACTGGATTACGCAGCCTTGGTACGAAATCTTGTTCAAAGTGATGCTAAATGCAAGGAGTGTGAAAACTTTTGGATCGTTAAACAGGACTAATAGGTGTATTGTTCGGTACCAGTAAACATTTTTCATCGCATGCTACAGACATAAACCGAAAGGTTACAGGCTGGAATAAAGTTCTCCAGGCACTCGCTGGTTTCTCAAGGCACTCGTTGGTTTCTCCCACCCGCTAGTTTCTCCCATATAAAAAGCAACTAATCGTTTAATATTGAACTACGTAGTCTTGGTACGAAATCCTGTTCTAAGTGACACCAAACGCAAGGTCTGTGAAAACTTTTGCCATCATTTTAAGCACAGCCCTCTTATATGTCCCAAAAAAAGGATACAAATTGTCGTGGGCTCAACATTCCCTACAATTTTCTTAAAAAATAATTCTACAATTCGAAAAGAAGGATTTCCTTCGCTTGAATTATAATTATTGTTGCCACAAATCATCATCATTCTACTGCAGGAGGCGACGACAGAAGAGTGACATTTTGCAAATCAAATTTGAATTTTTTTCCTTCCCATACTTTAAATTATAGGTTGGTTGCCAGTGCCTTTTTGGTCCTTTAATTATTGAAAGTTTATGTTGTCAAATTGTTTACTTTTATCCAGGATATAAGTTTCCTTAAGTGTGGGATGAAAATGCCATAAGAGCTCCTCTTCCTTTTGAATCTCTTCCTCAATGCGAACATTTAATTACAGACTACAATGCAGAGGAAGGAATATTTGATTTACATTCTTGAAAATCTTCTTATTTCAATAGAAATTCGTTTCATTTTTTATTTTGTTTCCTAATTTCCAAAACATTTACGTCATCAACATCATTATGCTTGAGGTTCATATTACAATTTGATTGAGGCTCCATAGGAATGTATTTTTATTTCATTTATTTTTGCAGGAGATTGTTGAATTAAATTTAACAAATTAATTGAAAACATATGTATATTAAAACGAAGTAAGTTTTTCAAAACATAAGAGGATAGTGGCATAAGTACGTAATTGGTAATTACAACCCTTCAGTCACTAGCTGCTCACACCGCTTATGTTGTGTTGCGTTAATGTTATACGTGAGTGACCGGACCTACAGTTCAAAGTCGACTTCAAACGGCAGATTTTTTGAGAAACTTTTTCATGGCAATTGTCTATTTACTCTCAGAGAGTTTTGTCAAAAATCTGCTGAGAGGAAGTCGCCGTGGAAATATTTTTTCAAACTTTGTTTAGTAAGAGATGTCTGACCTGGGGTTTGAACCGTGTTCTCCCCACGGTTATCTACTAGACTATGGGGACTATATTTTCTATATCCCATCATAGTCCCATTTCTCCATCATCCGTCATTCTACCCAGACACTGTTAACATAGGGTATATTCGAAGCCCAATATCTCTAGTTCCAAAATTATTTGGGATATACCACTTATTGGGTTTTATTAGGGACACCTAAAGCTACAATTTGTATATAGCCAGATATCTGCAGCAAGTCCCTGATATCGTATATTTGAGAGATTCCTTCCTTGACTGTTTTTCGTATTTTCTGTTAACCACTTAACATTGCTCTGTTAACTCTAACATGAGCTCTGTTAAAATTCTTAGTTTTTGTCTTTGCTAGTTAAATTTGAATTTATCTTCACACACATCACACTTTTCACTCACGGTAGGCAGTTTTCAGGTTTCAGAAACAAAGTTAAATGAGGCTTACATTAATGTGCTTGAACGTGGCCCTTATACCCGAAATAAAATGTCATTTGAATGACTGTCTCTCGGGGTAATTGCAGCACTCGTTACTCCTTTTGAGATAGCTTTCGAACAATGTTTCGCAAATTTTTGATGATATATCGACAATAACCAGGCGAAAGATGGCCTTTAAATGCTTCAACGTTAGAGATCGTGGTCTATGACTTAAGCCGATAAATAAACCACTAAATCGATAACCCAATCTAAAGCAGCGGAAGGTGGGAAATAAAAGCCAACAAAGAAAACACTTCACGCTTCCAATTGAAGCTAAAAGTACCAAAACAACTTAAAGGACGAAATCAATAAATCCCTTCATATTTACAAGGCTTTACCAAAAAACAACAACAATAACAAAAACCCAAAAAAAAAAACACAAAGACACTCATTCTTATTAGCCTAGTCTATAAATATTTACCCATATGACGACCACATTAACAGACACATACTACTCCTATCTGAAAGCTGGGCATATATTTTTTATGGCCACCATTAATAAGTCAGCCAGAGTTCAATAAACATCTCTTTGGATTAAATAAGTGTCACGCCACAAAAAAAAACCAACCAAATATTAGGATTATTTGAGATTTTATGTGTTGGTATATGAAAACAAAAAATATAAGCCACATGTTATTCTTATTAACATGTACGAGGCGCGGTAACAAAAAATTAAACGAACTATGAATAGAACAGATATACTTGGTATTCTTCCGAATTGTTGGTCAAGCTTCCCAAAAATGTATATCAACTGCTGACTCTATTCTTTATTTTTTCTGAAACATTTAATGTCGAGTCATTCCTTAAAACTTTGGAAATAGGAAGTTATACCACAGGTGTTTAATTCACTATTTTTGGTCAACGTAATAGGAAACATATATTTTTGGTCAAATTAGCCCTTTTTCCCTCTTACTTTGTTAAAATTTTTAACTGATAAGCAGACGTTTGACAAGTTCTAAGCTGGCAGGGTTGCCATCTACAAAAACATGTATTGGATTGTTGTTTTTCATGCACGTTGAATCCCATTCTTTCTTACGAGATGGTGCTGCTTGGATTCTACTACGATGCTCACTTTTGATGTTAGCCTTTCCTTTCATCCCCCAAAACTCTACGGTCATTTCCAGACGTTCAATGCTTTTCCTATTAGAGCACAATCAATAAAAGTTATCCCATAATGGGAATAACAACAGCACTTGTAGATCATCTAGAATTCTCTATGCTACTGTAAAGAACTACAACTGAACAGACCTTTGGAAGGAAATCGACTACGTACTGTATGCTGCCCAGTATTGGCGGGATGAGGAAGAGCAGGAATTGATGTACATACGTTTTCAATAATGCCTACTCTATGTAAGCTCCAGCTTAGACACCTTGTTCCTTGCCTGTTTTACAATCTGAATTCTCTCATGGATATAACGTTGGCAAATCGGGGCAATGTTAACATCGAGGGTACTGGTTAGGTCTTACTAGGATTATGAAAATTGTATTCAATTAATATTTAGGAAGGGCTGTGTACTTGCTTGGGTGCTTTGTGGGATTGTTGTATAAAGAGGAATCGAGAGGCAAGGAAGGAAGCTTTCACATGACTGATAGGGCCAGTAACTTTCTCTCGAATGATAGGAATTGCTTGGAAGTGCATACACGACAATAGGCAAGTTTGACAGTAATGGAAACTCTTCTCAAACCAAATGGGCAATTAAAAGTTTTATTAGATGATCAAAGTCGCCATGGTCTAATAGGTAGTGTGCTGGCTTATAAGGCCCGAGTTCAAATCCCAGGTCAGACATCAAAACGAAAATATGAAAATATTTCTTCGGCAACTTCCTCTCAGCAGATTTCTGGCAAAAACTCTGAGAGTAAAAAATTGCCATGAAAAGCTTCTCAAAAAAATCTGTCGTTCGGTGTCGACTTTAAACTGTAGGTCCCGCTGCTCATGTATAAAATTAACGCACACAACACGAGTAGCGTTAGAAGCTAGGACGTTGTACAATGGGTCAATTCGACCTCCGGGTACAGTACTTGTCACAGTTGACAAGTACACGTCCTCTAACCTAACCTAACCTAACCTAGATGATCAAAACAGGAAGAAATCTCAGTCATGTATTAAACTAGAAGTCTGAGAATACTAGAAGTCGCCACAGTCTAGTAGACTGTGTGTTGGCTTATTAGACTGGAGCCCGTAGCTTGAACAAAACGAAGAATGAAAAAAAAATCTCTCTGTGACTTGTTCTCAGCCGTCTTCTGGCAAAAACTCTGAAAGTAAATAAAATTGCCATGAAATGTCTCAAAAATCTGGCGTTCGATATTGATTGTAGGTCCCGCCACTCATAAATAAAATTAACACACACATCATGGGTGATATGAGAAGCTAGGTTGTAGTCCTGACTAAAGGGTTTTAATGAGCAGTTAGTAAGTTATGGAACTATTTCGGACCTTACCTGCTGAGGCTGGTAATCTCACCTCTGAATAAAGATCGCCTTGAACGCAACCTAATTGCGACCTATGCAACCTAATCAAACTTAAAGATACAAATCCAACATACGTGTTTACACTAGCTAATCATGGGCGACCTATGCAACCTAACCTAACTTAAAGAAACTCAACATGCTTGTTTACACTGGCTAATGATGGGCGACCTATGCAACCCAACCTAACTTAAAGATACGTATGCAACATACGTGTTTACACTGGTTAATCATGGGCGTCCTATGCGACCTAACCTAACTTAAAGATACAAACGCATCATGCGTGTTTACACTAGCTAATCATGGGTGATTCCACCTCACCTAACTTAAAGATACGGATGCAACCTGCGTGTTTACACTGGCTAATCATGGGCGATCTATTCCACCTAACCTAACTTAAAGATAAGAACTCAACATGCATGTTTACACTAGCTAGTCATGGGCAATCTATTCAACCTAACCTAACTTAATGATATTTTTAGAAAAAAAAAAAATATTTAAAGAAATTAAACTCTTATTTGTTGCCTACAATAATGTTTTTTTTAATAAATTATAGCCTTATTATGGCTTAATGTCACTTAAATTTTATAACCCCCTAGATCTTCCCCTACCATATGGCTAACATTCCTTGGCTTCGTTACAATTGCTTTAATGGCCATCCATATTTCGTTAGAATTTAAATGTTGCTGAAAGCAATAAAACTCTGTTGTACTTAACAGAGAAGGGAGGGAAGAGTGGTTTTTGGTTGGAGAAGATCTCTCTTAAATTATGTTAATGTGTCGCTTAAACGAGGTAAACGTTTAATTTTTCACTCACCCGTGAAAATGTGGGGAGATATTTACAACATCACTTTCCGAGAAAGCCATAAAATAATCAGTTTCAGGTTAAGAAGGACTTGCAAAACAAATTTCTTTAACAAGTTTTTGTTTTTGTTCTTTTGTGTTTTATTTTCTGTTCTTTTCTTCTCCCCCTTTTTTGTTTTTAATAAATTTTATCACCTTTTATTGTCGTTGTTTCTTACTTCCATTTTCTGGGTGTTGTGGTTGTTGTTGTAATTGTTGTAATAAAATTTATCGTATTGTTTTCCTTGATTTGGCCATTATTTGTTGCGGATGTTACTTTTTTCTTTCTTTGTCGCTCTTCTTTTTTGTTTTTGTTGTTTTTAAACGTTCTTGTTAATCTTGTTAAACTTGTTTTTCGTACTTGGATTGCCCCGTGGCCTTTATTTATTTTTCTTGTCTTCTCTGACGCTGTATGCAAATAATTTTTCACATCCGGCTAGAACAGCCAGCTATATAACGGTAACATTTTAACAGTTTTCTTCTTCTATTTTTTCTTTTTTTTTTCTTAACGGTTATTTGTTTTCTTTACAGTTTGTTAAAGTTTATGGAACTTCATTAATATGCTTGAAAGCTTGCTTGAAACTTAACCAGCAGCGTAGAGGACTTTTATAAATTTTTGTTGGAATTTGGTTTTACAAAGAAAAAACATTTTTTTAAACTGTTTTGTGTTGAGTAGTTGAATTCAGGGTTAAAAAAAATAAAATTTTCTAGTGGCCAATGTTTAAGGTTTTGGTGTTTGGTTTTGGCCAGAAAATCACACGCAATGGAAATGATGAAAGAGTTCGTGGTTAAAGCCATTTAAAGGGTTCAAAAACAAAGCTGGGGTTATGTAGCTTCATCCTCTTGAAACGATATGTCGTTGGTATTCAGATTATCCAATTCAGGCCAAAAGAAGTTGGTAACCAACGAACTGTAGTGCTCGCCATTGACAGTGATAGCTTAGCCAACCTCGATCGTAAAGAAATTTGGACCAATAACGCTAAGTACAATGGGTCAATTCGACCTTCGGGTATTGTACTTGTCTTAATTGGCAAGTACACGTCCTCTAACCTAACCTAACCTAACGCTGATAGTGCAAAATCCCCAACAAACAGTGATATTTTTGGAAAGCATTGGACGCTCTTGGATCTTACATGAGTTAGTATCGTCAACACTTCGATAATTTTGTGTGTTCCTTCTCGTATACTCCTCTTGAAGATGATTTTTATACGAAAATAATTGACGGCTGTTATCCGCTCCAAGCCTCATTCAGCGACCACACGTCGTTTTCTTTAGTCGTGCAATGTGATTTGGAAAAAATAGACTGAATAAATGACAGCTAATTTGATAGATGTAGGTTGAATAGTATGGTCACTTTGAAAAGTTCGAAAGTCCCTGTTGGAAGACCCTATAGTTTTCTGTACAATACTACTAGACATCTAGTCGAACTTACATACATACATAATTGGTCATTACAACCCTTCAGTCAGGACCACTTATGTTGTGAATGTGTGTGTTAATTTTACACATGAATGGCGACCTAGCTTCTCACACCACTCATGTTGTGTGTGTGTGTATGTGTGTGTTATTATTAAACATGAGTGGCGGGGAGCCTACAGTTTAAAGTCAACTTTGAATGGCAGATTTTTGAGAAACATTTTCATGGCAATTTTATTTTCCTCTCTGCTGAGAGGAAGTCGCCAAAAAATATTTTTCCTAACTTTGTCCTATTGGAGATGTCTGACCTGGGGTTTGAACCGTGGCCTTACGTCTAATAAGCCAACACACTACCTACTAGACTACGGTGATTTGTCGAACTTGCCTTATTTAGTTTGCAGAACATTGTCAGTTCTGGGTTCATTGATCGCAGTAAATTTTTCTGGATGAAAATGCTAGTATGAGGCGGCATTAAGGTGATTAGGAATTGTAGTCCACAATTTTAGCCTAAAAATTAAGCTTTTTTGTACTTGATTTCTGAAACCATTTCGAAAATTAAAAAAGAAATATCTCCTATGTTATGAGAAGTAGTTTTGTTATCCCCACTCCCTTCCCTTCAGAATACTTTCTCTTATTACACTTCTCTTAGTATTTACAAATTAAAACATTATTTTATTTACGAAAATTTTTTCATTTAATTTCTAGTCAACGTAGTCAACTTTTTGTAAAAACTTCCTTCATTTACGTTCTCCACTTATGTTCGAAGTTCAAGTTGGAGGGGGGAAAATTCCAAGTCATTTATAACAAGCTTTAGCTTTTAGAAGAGCCAAAAAATGTATGCTAGCACAGCATGTTCTTCGTAAAACTACATTCTCGTAAACGTTTATTGATTTTTATGGCAGTTTCGTGTACCCTATAACACTGCAAGTGGTAATTTGGAATAACCAGCTCCGAACGTTCCTGAAACATGAAGTGAACATTTGTTTTTGATCCAAGGTCAAGTATTTTTTTTTAGTTAAATAAAAAAATGTTCATTGGCTAGGACTTCGTCAACTGTAGCCTGCTTCTCGAACATCTCTACAGATTTGCTGGTTTCTCTCTTTGTCTCCCTCTCTCTCTTTTCAACAGTTATTCTCCAATTGCTTGCTATATACGAGATGTCTCATGATCAATTCCCAGTCGTTGTTTTTGTCACCGCAATCCAATAGGTAGTGTGTTGGCTTATTGGATGTGAGCTCTTGGTTTAAACCCCAGCTCAAATATAAAAAAAAAGAAATAAACATTGGCTAGCACTCAGGCAACTAGATCTATTCATGCAGAATTTTGAACTAGAATGCCAAAAGTGAATCCCATTACCCTTGCTTTACTTGCGAACTTAATTTAGTCCTTACAACCCTTTAGTCAGGATTACAACCTAGCTTCTCACAACACCTATATTGTACAGTTTAACGTCCACTCCAAACGACGGATTTTTTTTTGTGGGAAACTCTTCATGGCAATTTTGCCAGACGACTGCAGAGAGGAAATCGCCTAAAAAATATTTTTTAAAATTTCGTTTTCTTTAAGATGTTTGAGCGGGGACTTGAACCACTGGCTCTACACACTATCTAGTAGACTACCTACTAAACTACCTACTAGACTATCTATTAGACTAACTACTAGACTACCTCCTAGACTACATACTATTCCACCTACTATACTACTTGCTAGCCAACCTATTAGACCAACTACTATACGAACTACTGGACTAACTACTAGACTACCTACTAGATTACCTACCATTCCACCTACTAGACTAGCTCCTAGACGACATACTAGACTACCTACTACACTAACTACTAGACTACCTCCTAGACTAACTACTAGACTATCTACTAGATTACCTACTATTCCACCTACTAGACTAACTACTAGACTACCTATTAGACTACCTACTGGACTAGGCTACCTAGTAGACTATCTAGTAGTCTAACTACTAGACTAACTACTAGACTGCCTTCTAGACTAACTACTAGACTACCTACTTGACTACTTACTAGGCTACTTAGTAGACTACCTACTAGACTATCTACTACACTATGTACTAGACTACCTACTGGACTATCTACTAGCTAATCTACTAGGCTACCTATAATACTACCTTACAGACTACGACCAATATTATGCCATCATTAGGTTTATAAATCAATATCTTCTAGAGGCCTTATACCCTGAAATCCCAATACTATACAGGGATTGGATGAGAAGGTATATTCTTAGCTCTTGTATTTGACCTCTTAGTTGTAGCTGCCTCATGTAGATTAAAAGTTAGGCGCGGAACTGCCTTGCATAGATCCAATTAATTGCGGTTCTTGTTGCAGCCTGCAACTGTAGTCGCGTCTTACCATTCTTTCCATTCCCATAAACATGCCTCAGAGACGGGGATTGTTTATTTGCTTTTACTTTTTCTGTTCAAAAACTTTTTTACTCTTCAGCTTAGCATTGGGGAGTTAAAAAAGTACTCGAAAAGAAAAACTTGTAAATAATAGCAACAGCAACAACAACAACAGGCGAACAAATAAATAAATAAAAAAGTTTAGTTTTTAAATAACAATAACAATAACAACAATAATACAACACAACAAGACTTGTTATGCAATTTTTCGTTTTTCTACTTAAGAAGGAAATTCACTTTGTTTGCTACAAAGACGAAGAAGGAAACGAGGAAGCAGAAGCAGGTACAATAACCACTGCAACTGTCACTGTGCCTGTGTAATGGAATCTCATGGGTTTTGGGCAACCATGCAACCAACACTTGCAGTTCCCAAAAAAAAAAAAACAAATACAATACTCTGTAATACTATCCGCAGCACATGGAGGCATGGCTGTAAGTAAGTGAAGATGTGTAAAGAAAAATTTCAGGAATTTTTTTTTCGGAATAAAATTATTTTTTTAAATGCCACCCACACTTTTGGGATTCTATTTCTCAAGTAACAAGACTTCCATTATACGAAAATGTTTTATTTATAACAAGAAACAGAGAGAGATAGAGAGGGATGCAGAAAGAGTAGAGAGATAGAGAGAAACATCTTCATTATGCTGCTGCTGCTGCTACTTATACTCTTATTCATGACACAGAGAGAGGGAGATTATTCAATTATAATGCATGTCAGAGCACTCTAAACAAATACATAAAAATGCAAATCTTTCAAAAACATGAAACTACACTGTGCTACAAAGCTTAAAGAGAAAAATTTATAAGCATGATGGCATAATACCGTGTTGTGTAGTGGTTAAAGGATTCCGCTAGTTAACTTCCGGTATTTAAAACTGCTTGCGCTTTAAATCAACTCCAATAATCCCTTCAGGAACCATTCTGCCTCTGTCTTCTACAGAGAGAATAACATGAACAACGAATATTAACGAAGTAAGATCATCAGGCAGTTCTATATCTTAAGAAAGAGTACGACTTTAAGTACAAATTTTCCTTACCTCTGCACCCAGTTCAGAAAAGGATAGGTGGACCTTCTCCACCTTTTTGTGTAATCGTTCTTCTATAGCAAGTTCTAGAGTGATAGCGTTCCCCCTCTCATCGCTTGGAAACAACGTTCAAACGTTTTAGAAAATTTTTGGCATTTTTATGTTGGTTGTAGTATATTGGGTGGCCTTTCTCAAGACCTCCCTGGCAAATGTTGCCTCGATGTTTTTAAAATTTGAAAACCCATATCTTCTTTGTATTCGAACTTGGATTGCTTTGGCTCATATTATCAGTACATCACTTCGAACTTCTATGCGGAGCTTCAGAGATGTGTGAAGATAAATTTGAATTTAACTAGCAAAGACAAAACCAATAAATGTTAACAGATCCATTACTAAAGTTAACAGAACAATGTTAAGTGCTTAACAGAAGATAAAAAATCTACCAAGAAAATGCGGGTTATCTACCAGAAAAATTTAAGTCATGGACCAAAAAAATGCAGTTATCGAAAAAAAAAGCGCAAGTGATCTACAAAGAAAATGCCTCCAAAAAAATGCAAGTCATCGATCAAAAAAATTCAAGTCATCGACAAAAAATTCAAGCCATCAAAAAAATGCAAATCATCGATGAAGAAAATGCAGGTCATCTACCAGAAAAATCCAAGTCATCGACCAAAAAAATGCAAGCTATCGACAAGAAAATGCGATTCATCAAAAAAATTAAAGTTATCGACCCAGAAAATGCAGTGCATCTACCAGGAAAATTCAAGTCATCGGCCAAAAAAATGCAAGTTATCGACCAAAAAATGCAAGTTATCGACAAAAAGATGAAAGTCATCGACGAAGAAAATGTAGGTCATCGACCAAGAAAATGTACCAAGAAAATGCAAGTCATCGATCAAAAAAATGCAAGTTATAGACCAAAAAATGCAAGTCGTCAAAAAAAAAAATGCAAATTATGAACCACAATAGCAAGTCAGCGCCCAAAAGCTGCGAGTCATCGTCCATGTGTGTGTTGCCTTATTAGTCGAGAGTCCGTGGTTCAAAAATATCTCTTTCGGTAGCTTCCTTAAAAGGCTTAAAATTTCTTCCTTAAAAATTCCTGTCACGGATTTTCAAGGGCAAAAAAATCTATTAAAATTCCCATAACGCTTTAACGGTTGAAGGGATTTGGTGGCTGCTGTAGGCCATAATTGTGGTCGCTTTTATTTCACTTTTAACCCCTTTTTCTCTTCTTGGCTTTTGACTTGTTGCCACTCAATTTGAATTATTTTGAAATTTCGAAATAATGAGACTTTAAACGTCGCAAATTGCTGACGTACAACAATACTTGGAAATAGCAAGCGATTAAAGAAGGGAAGAGGTGTATATGGCAAATTATGTTTTTCCATGTCGATAATTTACTTTCCAACGTTTTCATTTGAGAAACACTCTCTGCAGGATTATTTCGTCATTGTTTTTGGTTTTGGTGTTGTTGTAAGAATTTAAATGTCGTCTGACTGCTTAAAAATAGAAAATAATTGCCTGCCAAAGAGGCTTTCCTCTCGCCACACAATTAATGTTTACAGGAGAATTTATTTACAAAATATTTATTGTGCGTGTGTAAAATTTAAATTCACTTTTAAATCATCTTTCCAATGCTGAGCCAATACACGACAATCGATAGACGGGATGACATCAGTTTCTTACAGAGGAGATAATAGCAACGATTATTACATCGTTGACTAAAGGTACCAAAGAAGGCGTGGGTACTTTTGAAATTGTTATTCAATGTGAATTTCAATCGATTAAAATATGTAACGAGGATTACTTAACCATTCCGTTATGAAACCTTGAACTTCGAAGACTAGTTTATGAGCCCCATGAGACACATTATTCTGGTTTGCCCATTATTTTCGAACTTTTCTTGGGTTTTCTTGTTTTCTTTAATGCATCTGTTTTACGCTTAAGACCCGTACAAACAAATAAAATATTCAACATTTTGTTTAACAAACCCCTGCCACATTATCGGCACCCCCCTCCCTCTTATTATGGATTTGCGCCACGCTTATGATGATTATGACAGGATTATTATTGGTTAGGCAGACAATAACTTTGCAATTTTAAATGATAATGGAATGGACAACAACCAAAATATTAAAGCTTTTTGTCTAACAATTCTAACAGACGTATGGTGACCCTAAAGGACATGTTAAAATAGACAAGAGACGACAAGCCAGCAGCAGGAGAGGACAGACAAACCAAAACCATAAAGCGAATACGCAATACAAACATGTAATTGAAGCCGAAAAAAGTCCTAAAACAACTTCAACAACAAAATCAATAAATCCATTAATATTTACAGGACCTTATAGTAAAAAATAAACTACAACAACAACAATAACAACAACAAATATAAACATATTAGGGGCTGGTCTATAAATATTTACGCACACATGACGATCACATTAATACAGGCACACACTTACTACTCATATAAGTTGTCCACATACTTTTTATGGCCGCCCATTAATAAGCCAGCCGGAGAGTTCAATAATAATTTTCGGCAACAAATGGGAGAGACAACAAACAAAAACAAATTTTGGAGAAGTAGGAAATAATGTCAGAGGATTATTTAATATTTTATGTGCGTATGTGTAGAGATATAAAAACGTAAGTTTATCTGTCATATGTACTTGTATTTGTACTTGTTTAACTATACGAGGGAGGTTACAAAATTCGTTGCACAAAAACTGCCATACTCTAGTAGTAGTAGTAGTAGTAGAGTGGCATCATTCTTCATCATACTTCCCATGTGTAAGAGCATTGACTCATGAGGTGAACGAGAGTTGCTTTCATGGATATGAATAGTATGGACAAAGCTATGGCAGGTAATGCGTTTAAAACTGTTTAACTGAGTTAATGTAGCAGCCCTGGCCAATGCCAGCCAGCAATGCAATTGCGAACGATAACCCTATGTTTCGTAACCCAGATCAGAGTGGTATTTCCTGTGAAATCCGCATTATTAATGGCTGGGGCAGAGGTTGAGGAGAGTGAAATAAAAAAAATTCCCATCACCTAACAAGCATAGCGTCGCTTTCAATATGGACATGACTTCCGCATGGGAAAGTTCGGTTGGGTTGGGTTAGGTTAGGTTAGATAGGCTTGTTGCTGAATTAACCCAGAGGTCAACTGAGCCATTGTAAACGCCTTAATCAGAAGAAATGCAAAAAATTCAAGAAAGCTACAACCACAACACATAAGAGCGCTACAAATGAACTACCGCCCTGGGTATCTTTCAACCAGCACAGATTCTGCGGTTTGGCAATCCACAGAGAATCTAAACCGTCAAAGAAAACTCTACTAAGGCTCCTCAACCTTATTCCGTTTAGGGCTGGGCACTTACAGAGGATATGTTCGATAGTCTCCAACACCATGACATCGCCTTGAAGATAGAACAGTCTTTGCTTTCTTTGGGCATGGGCATGTTCTTTCTGCGCCGTTGAGCCGTTGAGTTGCATACATGTTTTATTCCCGGTTCTTAATGGACTCAATTGGAGCACACTGCAATCGGCTTTCTAATCGTAAAATTCTTTGCTGTTGTACAGTATCTTTTGAAATGTTTATCATTGCAGGTCATCCGTAAACGTTTCCCCCTCTTGAACCTCCAAAACTATTTTGGGCATTTGCTTTGCCGTTTTTGTAGTCTGGGTGTTTATAATTCCCACCTCTGGCGACATAAGCAGAATTGGCATCGAGTTGTTCGCAAATTGTCAACAGATGGCGCTTTTTTAAACGCTTTAAACGTCGTAAGTAAAGAGAACGGATTGAAAACTGTTTACAGAAATCCAAATACGAAACAAATTTTTTTATTGCTGCCCATATTGTGTTAATTTAATAACTACCCTCGTACCAACATATCATGCATACTTAGTAGGGTGTTATGTTACGAATTCGGTCGTTCGAGTTATCTTTAGTAATAAAATATTTCTGATCAATACGATGATAATAAATAAAAGCCAGGAGCGGGAAGGAAACGGGGGGCGGGTATACTGCTTGAACGAATATAGAAAACAAGATATTATGAAAAGAGTATAAATTTTCTTCAGAGTTTTTATATAAAATCATTGCTAATCCTAATTGCGAAAAAACTCTCCATTTCGCACACTCGTAAATCCGCCTCTCTCTGTATGTGTGCCCATAAACATTAGATTAAAGTGGCCTTAGGCTAGTAGGTAGTGTGTTGCCTTATTAGATGGGAGGCCACAGTTCAAACGCCAGGTCAGACATGCCCAAAATAAAAGCGAAATATGAGAACAAATATTATTTTAGGCGACTTCCTCTCAGCCGATTCTTGGGAAAAACTCGGAAATAAAAAATTGCCATGAAAAGTTTCTCAATAAAATCAGTCGTTCGGAGTCGACTTTAAACTTTCTGCCAAAAAAAAATTTTCTGCCAAAACTCTCTGAGAGTAAATAAATCTGCCATGAAAAAATTTCTCAAAAATCTGTCGTTCGAAGTCGACTTTGAACTGTATAAAAGCCGCCACTCGTGTATAAAATTAACACATACACAACATGAGTGGTGTGGGAAGCTAGGTTGTAATCCTGACTAAAGGGTTGTATCGACCAATTATGCATGTATGTGACTGTATGTACGTCATTTGACAGCTAGTTTGACAGATGCAGCTTTGACAAAATGGCCGTTATTAATTGTAAAAGTTCGAAAATCTCTGTATCGACAGTTCTGAGTACTACTGCCATTGAATATTTTTATGACTGTAATCTTCAATTTTTTTTCGGTGTTTTATATACGATTTTAAAACTTTTCTTAAATAATTTTAATTTTAACGTCCCATGGTGCTAACTATTGATAATTAAATAAGTTTTCTGTTTAAATTAAGGCACTAATTTGGAGTGTTTCTCCTCTTACAATGCTTTAAAAAGCAGCAATTTGCTCTTAAAAAGGACTTTAATTGACACGTAAAAATATGCTCCACATTTTACCTGCATTTTCTACTCCCCCATGAATACCCCCAATGCCTTTAAGATAGAATGCTTATGTTAATTTTACTTTTAAGCTGATATAATAAACACTCTGAAGTATTTATGCAAAGGGCCAGGCATTCTTTATTAACTTGTTGTGCTAATTTCCTAAGAGATTCAGTTCTTTTCCTCCTATGCCTGCCAACAGATTTGCCAATAATTGTTACAACCATGAACGCTCATAGTCATCCAAAAGGAAGAAAAAACTTGCAGCTCAATGAGGTATTGATGATAAATTGCTGAGTAATAATCTTTAGAAATACCGAACACTTCTATTCAAATACATGTCGATGGGATTGAAGTCAAGGCGGTAAAATCTTTAGAAAAGTTTTACAAAAAAAAAATCAATTGATTACTGCTGCTGGTTGGTCTTCTCTTCACTGTAATACAATGTAAAAAATTTTACCAAGATTAACCTCAATTTGTTAGATTTTCTGAAATCCAACATAAACTCTCTAATGATCATTAGAAATCGATTATGAATGAAATTTTGCTAGGGTATGTACTTACTTTCTTTTCCATTTTGAGGGCAAAACTTTTAAGTGCATTTCCCTTTCCCCTTTTTTCATATTTTTTGTTGCATAATTTTGCTCGAAAACCATTGTTCTCTTCTGTTCTGTATTGCATTGCATTTTTATTTTATTGTATAACGAGCAGTGCAATTAACATTTAAATTGAGTTTGAAGCAGCATTATAAGGGTGATGGAATGGGAATTTCAATCGAAAATGTCAAATTAGTTGCAACTTTTATTTTGCGGTCAGCTTCCTCTGTTGCAAGCATCGAAATGTATGCTAAAGTGGTTTGGAAACTAGATTGGGGTGCTAGTTTGAGTGTGATTGGATTTTGATTAACAAAATTGTTCAAAATCAGAGGGAAAACACAACAATTTTTTAAAGCTAAGTATTATGGCATAACATTAGCACAGCACTATGGGACCTTAAATGAATTTTTTTGGGTTCTTTTTTTGAACGCAAATTATTGAAAATTGTATTAAAACAAACTGGGAAATATAAATCCAGTATTATAACGTTAATGTTCTGCACTATGGGATGTTTAGTTTCGAAATTGGAACCTTCAGTTGCACTATATTGTATTAAAATAAATGAAATGTTTAAAAATTATGAGAAACAAAAAAAAATTGTTAATCAAGCATTTTCAAATATGAGTACTCTGCACTATGGGACGTCTAAGGCCAAAACTCAGATCCTAAATCAATTGCCATTGTATATCTATAAGAACCACAAAACAATCAATTGTCAGAAATATCCTAAGCATGCAGTTGAAAAATAAGATAAAGAAGATCGCATCGAGCAAATTGTTAAAACGAACCAGGTGCAGAACTGAATTTATTTGCACAAACAGCGGTTATTCTTGCTGCTTTTGACAGAAAGATACTTCTTTGCCTTTGGTGGCAACTACATAATGACCTAATTCGGCTTTATGTTGACATAACTGAAGTTAGGCGCATTAAAGTGTAATGGTTGTAGTCTTGGCTATAAACGGGAGCACACTAGCGAAATTATGATCGATTATGCATCAGAGGAAAGTCAGAGTGGATTTTCCGATGGAAGAATCAGGTTATAAATGATTTTTCAAAACCTTATTCGTGAAGTTAGAGAAAAAACTCGTATAGAAGCGGTGCATTTAAACAGGATAAGGTCATAGCTAACGATAAACCTTAGTTTAGG
Organism: Sarcophaga rosellei; assembly: GCA_930367235.1. NCBI lineage: Eukaryota > Metazoa > Arthropoda > Insecta > Diptera > Sarcophagidae > Sarcophaga > Sarcophaga rosellei. The sequence continues at coordinate 77,896,543 of OV884021.1, forward strand.
TTACGTTAAGTTCAATTTGCTGCCGCATTCAGTAGATAATATGGTGCTTCGGGATATTTTCTTCATTACGATGGGGTATCAATTTTTATTGATGGTACGGTGATAGAAACAGGTACAGGATTGGGCGTTTATTATGCTGTACTTGACATCTCAGTCTGTCTCAAATTGTACCATAACACGGAGATAGGGCCGCTAGGTTTATACGAGATTTAAAACTTGAAGCAACTGGTTATCGATGTCTAAGTAGGGAGTTAAACGTAGTATAATCGAAATGTCTGCACAAAGCGAATTAGGCCAGTGAGGTCTAGCTCGACCGATCTGATGTGTTGCTAATATGTATCCGAAATCATTCCGGATCGGAAGGCATGATGTTGCTGATAAGTGCGTTAAGCGGTGTAACTCCTGAAGAGGAAAACATGGTTAAATTGTGAAATTTGCTAAATGAATGGGCGGCGCAGTAGATGCAACATGATGGTCTAACATTATCCAGGCTTCAGGCTTTCATTTTGTCATTTCCTAGTTGTCATAACTACTAGTTATTGTATGGACGTATGAATGTATGTGGAAACTTAGGTACTATTGTGGGAGATTTTAAGATAAATATGACAAGGACCTTGTCACTGTAACTAAATCTTTACTAAGCATATCTCTTCTGGTCTTGTGGTTTCAAATACAAAATTCATCTCTACTTATATAACAAGCTTTCAGCTTAGGAATGCCACTTACCTCGTTCAAACTGGCCATCGCGCGGAAATACTTCCGAGACGCCAACCTATCCTGGATCAACGAGGAGTCCTGCTCTACCGCTAGACTCAACTGGCCCATGATGGATAGAAGGCGTACCAACCAGTTACTTGGACTGGGACGTGGCATCATCTCAATCATAGTTGCCATGCTTACAGGTCACTATGTTATGGGTAGACACGTAGAGAAAATGCGGCTCCCATTTAACGACTTCTACCGTGGGTGCAGATCCGCGGAGACTGTTATCCACTTTCTTTGTCAATGTCCATCTCTTGCGAGGTGCAGATATACGTTATTTGGCTCTCCAACCCTTGTGAGTCGTGCTTTAAAATGTTCTGACCTTGCGCTGACCGACTTCTACCTCCTATGTTCTGGGGAACATGGTCAGTACAGGAACTGCGTTCACCTATGCGTGCTCAAGTGAGCTTTTGGATATAAAGCTACCACACCAACCTAACCAAACCTATATAACAAAGTCTAGGTTACTTACCTACTGAATTTCTCATAACAGCCCTATTAGTCAGGATTACAACCTAGTTTGTCAAACCACCTAAGTTTTCTTAATTTTATCCATGAGTGGCAGGACCTACAGTTTTAAAGTCGCCTCCTGACGATAGATTTTTGTGCCATGACCTACTTTTTTTCAGTGTAATCGAGATGTGGTTAGCTTGACGTTGTAGAACTACAAGTTCGACCTGTTTTTGTGAGAAGTTAATACTAATGAAAAAAGTTGAAGATAGTCGTGAGGCGAACCACCTCGAAACAGAGTGGAAGCTTTGAATGATTAAACTTCTCGAGGAAGAGAGAATGCTTTTCATTCAATATTGTCGATTAAGAATGCATAAATGCAAGGAAAAGTATTTCGACGTCCCATTATTACTTTAATAAATTTTATTCGCAACACCGTTTTACATTAAACTTCCAGAAGTTGACAGGAGAATTTTGTTTTTTTTCTCCAATATTCTCTGTTAAACTAATTGCTTAATAACTCACTGTCAAATATTAATGAATTAATGTTGTAAACATGACTAGAAAATCCCGCTTAATTAATGCATAATTACGCTGCCGTAAGTAATTTAAAAGCATAAATCAAACACATCTCAAGTAGCAAAAGCCCAGCCGCCATAATGTAGTTGTGTAAGTGACCTCATAATATGTCAAATAAATTGTCTTCCATAAAAATAAGGAAAAGTAAAATAAATCGATTTAAATCGATAATTTAAAAATTCTCACAACGTTCACACAGTACATAATCCTTTAACACTTAAAACTTATTCCAATACAAGTGTTTGTTTCCTGTTCAAAACAAAATTCAATTTGAGTGAGAAAATTAAATAAAATTTCTTATTTATCTGAATAAATAAATAAACTACTCTCGTATCGTTTGAATCAATATGTCAATCTCGATTGAAATGTCTACACAATACCGCCATTATTACCATCATCATCATCATCATTAGCATCATCATCAGCATCATCGTCATCACCATCTTTTCATAGTCATGCTAAGTGTGCCTTCTTAAGCAAGTCTATAGTTCCGAAGCAACAGACAAACAAACAGACGGAGATGCTTGCCAGACAGTCAGTCATTCCAACCCCGACAACATGTGTGTGAAGAATGTTTTCGCACCATGTTGATGGCATGTTTGTTTCAACAAATTGTTTTAAAAGATTTTTTTGTTGTTGTCGCTAGCTATCGTTGTTGTTATTGGCTTTTGTTTAAAAGAAAATCTTTTAACGATAATCTGCCAAACATTTCAAGCCATAAATTTCTTTTTCATTCTTATTCTTCTTCTTTTCTTTACGACTTAAGAAAATTTGTCAATTCCTTTTCTTTTCTTGACTTTTATTCGGTTATCGAAATTCACACATACACATACATAGACAGACACACAGACAAATTATAAAATAAACGAACAAAAATTATTAAAGATTTCTCCGTGTATTGCCTAGTAGTTGTGGAAGCCAATAAATTTTCCAACAATTTAACACACTTAAGCCCCCACAACTACTACTATTACTACCACCGACACGCACACATGCACTCTCATGCCTCTGCTACTTTATATTATCATTATGTACGTTAAGTATGGCGGCAGCATGTTTACAAGTATTTTTCTTCTAACGTTCCTGAAAGAAAGAGACAAAAAAAGGATTTTCTTGTCATGGCTTCTTGTGTTGTCTTGTGTTGTGTTGATTTTAATGTGACTTTCAAGTGTGTGTAATGATTTGTTCGCATTGTTCGCAGTTCGCTCCGTTAACAGAGATGATTTGTATTGAATTTTTTACTCTGTGTTAAATATTTACTTGTGGTTGTTTGTTGTGTATTGCATTATAATAGGAAGCGGACGGAGTGCTGTATGTAGCTGGCCTGAAATCGGTGATTATGATTAAATTTCTAATGGTTTCAGTTTTCTAATGAAGCCACTTTAAATGCCATATTTGTGGCAATCATAATTAGAGCTTATTGAGAGGTGGGGAATTATCTTGTAATTATTGCTATCGAATTTCAATACATAATTACAATTATCGAAAAGTGTACAATAGCAACTTGTTGTTATCGAAAGGCCATTGGAAACATTATTGTTATTGTTGTTGGCCATATAAAATTTCCTGTAGAAAATTATTTTCTGTATGAAATTGAAATATTGTTATGAAATATTGTTAGCGAAAAATTTTCTATAGGAAATTTTTGTTATCGAAAAATGGTCAATAGAATATTACAATTACAATCGAAAAGTGTACAATAGCAAGTTGTCGTTATCGAAATTTTAAAAATTATTCTTATCGAATAATTGGCAGTACAATATTTTAGTAGGTTTTTGCTTACAATTCTAGTTAAAAAGAAATTTTCATTATAAAATTTTAGTTTTTGAACAATTGTCTATGAAAAATTTTGGTTATCGATAAGTTTTCTGCATAACATTTTAGTTGTCAACAAATATTCCATTTACGGTTTTAGTTATCGAAAAATTTTCTTTGTATAATTTTAGTTATCGATAGATTTTTTTATACAAATTTAGTTATCGAAGAATTTGTTGAATAAAGGTTAAGTTAACCGACAATATTCTGCAGAAAATTTGAGTTATCGAAAATTTTACTTATAGATAAATTTTAATTTTCAAAAGATTTTCTATGTACATTTATAGCTATGGAAAATAATTCATATAAGTTATCGGAATATGTTCTATACAAAATGTTTGTTATCGAAAAATTTTAGTTATTAAATATTTTTTATATAAAATTATTGTATTGTTATTATTTTCATTAGAAAATTATTGTTATTGAAATATTTTTTATAGAAAATTATTGTTATCGAAAAATTTTGTATAGAATATTATTGTTATCGAAAAATTTTGTGTAGAATATTATTGTTATCCAACGATTTCCTATAGAATATTATTGTTATCGAAAAATTTTCTATAAAAAATTACTGTTATCGAACAATTTTCTATAGATCATTACTGTTATCGAATAATTTTCTATAGAATATTATTGTTATCGAAAAATTTTCTATAAAAAATTATTGTTATAGAACAATTTACTATAGAAAATTATTGTTATCGAACAAGTTTTTATAGAAAATTTATTGTTATCGAACAAGTTTCTATAGAAATTTATTGTTATCGAACGAGTTTCTATAGAAATTTATTGCTATCAAAACATGTGTATAGAAAATTATTGTTATCGAACAAGTTTCTGCAGAAAATTATTATTATCGAACAAGTTTCTATAGAAAATTATTGTTATCGAACAAGTTTCTATAGAAATTTATTCTTATCAAAACATGTGCATAGAAAATTATTGTTATCGAAAAATTTTCTAAAGTAATGTTATCGAAACATTTTCTATAGAGAATTATTGTTATCGAAATATTTTCGATACAAAAATATTGTTATCGGCAGATTTGGAAATTCCTCTAATACAGGTTTGACCCTCACTATGCATATAAATACTTTACTATGTCCGACTAACGGATTTTGGTGCAGCTGTTACATCCCCTTCAAGATTATTTCGTTTGTACCAAGAAAACAGTACAGTTTCGCACCATATTTTACACCTTAAGGCCTTTTTAGAACTAAAGAAAGAAACAAGGAAAAATCGAAGCTAACTTTGAGTGCATCGTTAAAAGAGCTCAAGGCTATACCGAGTGCTGTTGCATTGAAGTGCTTTGAAAATGAGAAAAAATCGTTGCAGCAACTGCATCATAGCCATTCGCTAAAGCGTAGCTAACAGTAGAAAAATTTTGACAATTGCTTTTATAATTGACTTGCAGTGTTTAGTGCTTTTGACACTGTTTTGAGAATGAAATTCATTTATTTGTTCAGTGAGTATCAATTACTCTTCGTTATGATGCTGATGTGTGCTGCAAGTGTTATGATGACACTGATGATGATGCTGATATCAATTGTCATTTCGATGAATATTTATGAAAACATGTGTGCATAAATACATGAATCCTCTTTTCAAAATGCAAATTCATAATCGAGTATAACATGCAAATACACACACACACTCTAATTCACACACTCATTCATTCATTCATGTTCATAAAAATCGTATTCCAAAATATTCGTATTCATTCTTGCATTCATTACTGTACTCATTCTTTCATTGTTCTCTTCTAATCGAAAAATTTTATCATTTCTATCTATGTGTGTGTGTGTTAAATTGGAGGGCTTTTAAAGCAGATGAAAAACATTTGCTTGCATTTGTGTATGTTTGTGTATATGTATTATAAACAGGGGAAGACAGAGGAAGAGAGAAGGATAATAAATTTGAATACAGAAAACACAAGAGAATAAAGGAAAATAAATAAAAAAACAAAAAATAAACAGAAACATTATAATGCATTTTTATTCAATGAACCGATAAACAAAACAAGTTTTAATACGAAAAACATTAAGGGTATGCACATAAAGCCACAACGAAAACATGTCATCAATTTAAATCCTTTTAAAAACATGGTAAATAAATTTTACAAATAAAAGCTTGAGTACTTACCCCATTTTTATAGCAAATTTGCATTGAACCCCCTACTACGTCTTACGCTCAATGCAACACACAACCATGTTTATAATGATGGGTGGTATTGTTGTCATCAGTTTCTTTGTTTTTCGTTTATTTCACTTTAAAAGACAACCATTATCTGCTTGGATAACTTTGGTGGCTTTGTAGAACAGTTCTAAGAACCACAAATAAACAACAAAACAATGCTTTGCATCATTAAAATAATTTTTTATTTATCGAAAGCAAAGTACATCTTATAGTGCTACACAAACAAAAAAATTATCGTTGGAATACACTGTGCTACGAAACAGATGTTATACTTACAATAATTTTGATAATCTTATTTGACACTTCTTGTTATGGGAAGACTGCATTATCCAAAGCAATGAATTTACAATTTAAAATTTTTAGACAACAATTTTATTTCCGATACCAATAGAATTTATGTGATCCAAATGTTTTCGATAACAAAAAATTTCATTAGAAAATTACATCGATAACAATAAATTCCTCTTCTTTATCAAAATTTTTCGATAACAAAAATTTTCCTTTAACAAAAATGTTCTACAGAAAATTTTCGATAACCAAAATGGTTCTATAGAAAATTTTCGATAACAAAAATCTTCTACAGACAATTTTTCGATAACAAAAATGTTCCATAAAAAAATTAAATTTTTCGATAACAAAAATGTTCTGTAAAAAATCCTTCGATAACTTAAATGTTCTATAGAAAATCCTTCGATAACTTAAATGTTCTATAGAAAATCTTTCGATAACCTCCTGTAGAAAATCTTTTGATCACTTTCTATAGAAAATCCTTCGATCACTGTCTGTAGATAATCCTTCGATTACTTTTTATAGAGATCCTTCAATAACTTTCTATAGGAAAATCCTTCGATAACAATAATTTTCTATAGAACATCCCTTGATAACAATTATTTTCTATAGAAATAAGCTCGATAACATTTATTATTTTGAAGTCGCCGTGGTCTAGTAGGTAGTGTGTTGGCTTATTAGACGAAAGGCCCGAGTTCGAATCCCAGGCCAGACATCAAAAACAAAATACAAAAAGTATTTCTTCGGCGACTTCCTCTCAGCAGATTTCTGGCAAAAACTCTGAGAGTAAAAATTGCAATGAAAAGCTTCTCAAAAAAAAAATCTGTCGTTCGGAGTCGACTTTAAACTGTAGGTCCCGCCACTCATGTATAAAATTAACGCACACAACATGAGTGGTGTGAGAAGCTAGGTCTATAATCCTGACTGAAGGGTTGTAATGGCCAATTATGTATGTATGTATGTAACATTTATTATATAATTTGTTTAGAAAATTAATCAAATTAAAATCATTTTCTAATTTCGATAATTAATCGATAAATTTTCTATATATATAGTTATTGATAAATCTTGTAACTTTCTACAGAAAATCGTTCGATAACTTTCTATAGAAATCCTTCGATAACAATTATGTATTTTCTATAGAAATAAGTTCGATAACACTAATTATATAATTTCTAAAGAAAATTAATCAAATTAGAATCATTTTCTACTTTCGATAATTAATCGATAAATTTTCTATAGATATAGTTATGTATTGATAAATTCTGTAACTTTCTATAGAAATCCTCCGATAACAATAATTTTCTATAGAATATCCTTCGATAACCAATATTTTTTATAGAAATGTTTTTGATAACAACAATTTTCTATAGAAATGTCTTCGATATCATTAATTTTATAATTTCTATATAAAATTAATCAAATTACAATAATTTTCTAATTTCGATAATTAGTCGATAAATTTTCTATCGATATAGTTATCGATAATTTTTCGATAACAATAATTTTCTATTGAAAGTCACTGGACAACAATAATTTTCTAGTTATCGATAATTGTTCGATAATAATGATTTTCCATAGAGAATATTTCGATAACAATAATTTTCTAAAGAAAATTTTCTTTAACATTCTATAGACAAATTTCTAGCTTCAAAAACCATAATTTTCTGTAGAAAACGTATCGTTAAAAATAATATTCCATTGAAAAATTTTTAGACTGTAGTGCAGCCTTTATTTCGGAGTTTAACAGTTAACAATGCTTTCAGCATTACTATTAGAGTCTGTCAGTATTCTCACCAGACCATATTCTCATACTCAATTTTTTAGTTTTAATCTTTTAAATCTCTTTAAGATTTTTAATGCCTTAATAAAATTTCAATAATTCTTCTATTCTATTATGAATACATAATTTAATTTTGAACTTAAATTTAATAAAACAAACTAAAGAATTGAAAAACTTTCATAAACTTTTATTTTTATCAATATTTTCCTTTGAGAGAATTTTTATCCATGCAATCCATTATTAACTCTCATCGGTCGATTCTATTTACTTTTAAGTTTATTTGTTTGTTTGTTTGTTAGTTTAGTTTGTTTAGTTTGTTTATTTGTTTTTGTTTTAATTCTTAGTTGTTTAGCCTCCACGTCATTTATCATATTCTGACGTCTATGGAGATATAAAAGAACATTTTTTTTCATAATAATTCCATTGGCCGATATCACTACCACCACTCCTAAAACCAGGTGATGGAAGATGGAAACAAAAAAAGTTTTCTTTCGTTTTGTTTTTGTTTAAATCAATAAAATTATTGCCCCTCCGATGTTATATTGCTTCTGTATTAGGATAAACTTATTTGTTTTTAAAACTTTACTACACATACGGATATGCAACACACATGCTAATGTCATAAACCTCTACTGTAGCCACAGACATGTCATGCCTGTGAGGCTAAACCACCACCACCACCACGAGCCACTAGGCTGGCAGGAAGGAAGCGTTAGTGCGCCGCCACATATTAATACAGGAAGTTATGACAGTCACCTTTTGTGAGTTTCCTTCGAGCGATTTATTCATATTTTAGGTTAGGAAATCGATATTTTGCCAATTGTTGTTTCATTATCACGTTTGTCATATCGTTTGAAAACAATGACATTTTAATTATTGCTTTCGTTTTCGTTTTTGTTTTTGCTTTTGCTTTTGTTTATGGTATATAAACCTATAATTGACTTGTGTACCACAATTAATGAATATCCATCCTGCTTGAGGAAATTTTAAAGGAAAGTATTAATTACGCTGAACTTGAGCATGAAATGGGAGGAATTTTTTATTGAAACAAGTTATTCAGGAGATACTGAAGCAAGAAAGAAATTTAATTAAATTTTCTTACAAAAATAAATACTGCCTTTTGATGACAATAATTTTCGATAACAACATAAATTCAGTTATCGAAAATTTTTCTATTGACAACTGTGTTATCGAAAATTTGGCTTTAAAAGATTATTAGTACACAGCTTTTCGATAACAATAATTTTCTACATAGTAATTTTCGATAACAACATCCATTAAGTTACCTGTTGCTATCGTAAAATTTCTCTGTTTAAGATTTTTGTTATTAATAATCGATGAGAAAGTAGGTAGGTAGTTAGGTATGGTGTCTGTCTAAGCTAAATAGACGTTCTTATATCACATGAGGCCTGTTGTTGTCATATCATATGTCACTCGATTATTCGAAAACAATAATTTTCTGTAGAAAATGCTTCGATAACAATAATTTTCTGTAGAAAATGCTTCGATAACAATAATTTTCTGTAGAAAATGCTTCGATAACAATCATTTTCTGTAGAAAATGCTTCGATAACAATCATTTTCTGTAGAAAATGTTTCGATAACAATAATTTTCTATAGAAAATGTTTCGATAACAATAATTTTCTATAGAAAATTTTTCGATAACACTAATTTTCTATAGAAAATTCGATAACAATAATTTTCTATAGAAAATTCGATAACAATAATTTTCTATAGGAAATTTTTCGATAACAATAATTCTCTATAGGAAATTTTTCGATAACAATCATTTTCTATAGGAAATTTTTCTATAACAATCATTTTTTATAGAAAATTATCGATAGCAATAATTTTTTATAAAAGATTTTACGATAACAATAATTCTCTATAGTAAATTTTTCGATAACAATAATTCTCTATAGAAAATTTTTCGATAACAATAACTCTCTATAGAAAATTTTTCGATAACAATAATTTTCTATGGAAATTTTACGATAACAATAATTTTCTATAGAAGATTTTAAGGATAACAATAATTCTCTATAGAAAATTTTTCGATAACAATCATTTTCTATAGAAAATTTTTCGATAACAATAATTTTTTATAGAAAATTATCGATAGCAATAATTTTTTATAAAAAATTTTACGATAACAATAATTTTCTATAGAAGATTTTAAGGATAACAATAATTCTCTATAGAAAATTTTTCGATAACAATAATTTTCTATGGAAATTTTACGATAACAATAATTTTCTATAGAAAATTTTTCGATAACAACAATTTGCTATAGAAAATTTTCCGTTAACAACAATTTGGTATAAAAAATTCTTCGATATCAACAAGTTTCTGCAGAAATTTTTCGATAACAACAATATCTATTTTCTATATAAAATTTTTCGATAACAACAATTTCTATTTTTTATAGAAGTTTTTCGATAACAGCAATTTTCTATCTTTCTATAAAAAATTTTCAATAACAGCTATTCTCTATAGAATATTTTCGATAACACCAATTTTCTGTATAATATTTTTATAAACTTCTTCGAGGTGTCTGTTTAGTACGCGGAGTTAGTTTCTTTGCCTATTTGCTTCCTGTTTCTACGTCTTACCTACATGACTGGATACATGATATTGAGGCCACGTTAGTTGTATGTTTAATTGCACTTCTCATAAGGAAACTAAACTTATAGAAAAATATTTTTAGGGGGTAATTGTTGTTGATAAATTTTCTATAGAAAGCTACTGCAAAAAATCACTAAAAACTTTTCATGTAAAACTGAAGTTTTTCAATTAAATTTGTTAAGAATTTATGTCACATTATTCTACTAATCTTATCAATACATTTACTTAATTGCATACTAATTTATCTTTAATCCTTGCCTATTAAGTCTCTCAAAACAAACTCCTCTTAATTCTTAATTTTGTACTGTGCCTGCATCAATAAAACGAATACTCATGTAAAATTTTCTTTTAATCTCTTTCTAGGTGAGTACACAATCAACAAGAAACAAAAAAAAATTATTCTTTTTAAAATCAATTCTGACATCAATTTGCACTTAAAATATTAAGAAAAACAATAACAACATCTGTAAGTACATATTTTTTCATTTCAATTTCAATTTCATTTATAAACAGACAGAAAATTTCAAATTAAATTTCCGTTTAAATTTTCAAAATAAAACAAAGATGGCGCTTTTACAAGAGTTCTGTTAAATAACGGAAAAAAGAATCCAATTTTAAAGCAACAATTTTATTTGCCTTCATATGCCACAGTTATGAAGTACCTCCTTCCCGTAATGAAAACACTCTCAATGTCTTTTGGTCTCACAAGCAACATGTTTATATTTTTTTTATTTATGACGTCATGGATTTCCAATAGGCCAACTATGACGTCACTCTTTAGAGTCCTTAAGTTGTACCAAAGCAAAAAGCTTTTTATTCAGTTTCAATCAACAACAGCTGATTTCATTTGAACTTACTTTCAGGCTCTCATTTTTTACATTAAAGAGAGAGATAGAGAGTATACATGTTTGCAAGTGTTTCATTTCATTTTTTTTTTGTTTTTGTTTTTTCCCGCCAATATTTCTTCCTTCAACCGAACATCTCTCTATTTGGGTTACTAGGTCTTCCTTCTTCTACTTCTTCTACTTGCTCGTATTTTTATGCTCTCTTTAGTATTTGTTTTGTTCTTGAAATTCGTATATGTGCGCCTATGTTTTCATTTTGTTTTCGTATCCCGTTTCCTTGCTTGTATTGGTATGCGAATGTGTGTGTGTGTATGTGTTCATTTGTATTTTTAATATGCGCTGGCGTGTTATATAACCACGTGGTCTTCATTTGGAGTACAATTTATTTATTCTTCTTTTTCTTCTTTTTGTAATTTTTATTTTGATTTTGCAAATAAGAAAACTTTACTCTCTTTACTCTGTTTACGGTTTGTTTTTGTAAAAAAAAAAAAACGAGAGTGTATGGTTAAATAGAGCAACGCTTTAAATGAATTCGAGCACTAATGGTGCCACAATTGAAGCGATTTTTATTTCTGACGGCGTTTTTTGAAAAGTTTTTCTAATTATTAAGGATAACACAGTGCAACCTAAGAAGAAGAATTAACATTACACTGAACAACAGTTTAAGTTTTTTTTTAATTATTAAGGAAGTGATACATTACTTCCAGTCGAGTCCAAACTAATTGGAGGTTAGAGGAGCTGCTAATGGCCGCAAAAACTCTGTCCGTCAAATAATCTCGAGAGTTCCAATAGATAAATTTATCATGACTAGATCACAAATGTGGCGACAATCACACACATACATAACATAATTAGTCTTTACAACCCCTCAGTCAGGATTACAACCTAGTTTCTCTTACAACTTATACTGGGTGTGTTAATTTTATCCATAAGTGGCGAGACTCCCACAGTTTAAAATCGACTCCGAATGAAAGGTTTTTGAGAAACTTTTCATGACAATTTCATTTACTCTCAGAGTTTTTGCCAGAAATCTGCTGCTAAGGGAGTTACCTTTGAAATATTTCTTTTCATATTTAGTTTTGTTGGAGATGTTTTGACCTGATGGTTGAATCGAGGCCTCACGTTTAATAAGCCAACACACTATCTACTAAACTACGACGATAATCGCGTACTCCTTCAGATCATTACTGACCCTATAGAAATAATTCAGACGAGAACTCAGACTTCCGTTGCAAAAGCACCTATAAGGCAGTGACAAGTCATCATCCACATACCACATCTACAAATGTCTGTCAGAGTAGGTGATTGTTTGTCATCTCACTTCTTGCAGCAGAGGAATTGTTCATGGCCCATTATTTTGCTGCATTGTTACCGCAGTATTAAGCAAGGAGAATGGCAACCAATCATCAATGGCTACAAGTGACAGTAATAGCCATAACTAGCCTATCTGCGACTATGTTTTCTTTATTACTCAAGCGATTAAGGATAAAATTAAAATGTCTAGTCGTCTTATATAGCAATTCGCAGTCTACTAATTTGAGTGAATGTCGTATAAACATCAACCAAAGCTTTTAAAGTTCTTTGATTCTTCATTTAAATCGAAATATCTCAATCTGCCTTTGGCTTGGAGAACACTACAGTTATTTACTTGACTTCCTTGGTATAAAACTGTGGTCTGAAGCTTCAACGGGGCGCCTTCAGACCACAATCCGTACCAGACAGTTACTTTTTCCGGAATGGTTTTTTCGAGCCACATACGCCACGATATTGCCTGTCAACGTACCGATTGAGTGATAAATGACTTCCAAAGTAAAAGAAAATTTTCTTCGATTAATTTCCAATGAGATTCTATTGCTCTCGCATCCAATCAACATATCCATGGCGTTGATAATGGTCAGCTGGCAAATGTAAAATAAGCAGTATTAAGCGATGTAAAAGGCTCGATTGTTGCGAAAGCCTGTAAAAAGAAAAATTCGGGTTCTGTACTATACTTTCACTACATACACACACACAATTGCCCATTACCACCCTTCAGTTAGGATTACGGCCTAGTTTCTCACACCACTCATGTTGTGTGCCGTAATTTTATACTTGAGTGGCGGGACCTACAGTTTAACGTCGACTCCGAACGACTGATTTTTAAGAAACTTTTCATGGCATTTTTCTTTCATATTTCGTTTTTGATGTCTGGCCTGGGACACGAGCCCGGGCTTCACGTCTAATAAGCCAACACACTATCTACTGGACTACGGCGACTTCATACTTTCACTACAGGAAGTGATATTTTCAACAGTTTGTATATTGTTGTGATGTAAAGATCTGAGAAGATCTGTGAGCGTCTCAGTCTCTTTATAATCATGTCAATAATCACCCCTTATCTCGCCAAATTGACCACGTTTGCATCACGTTTTACACGTTCTTTGATTGTTGAAGATTCCATTCACGCAAATGGAAAATGTTTCACACAATGGATGACACTTTAAATGAAAGATATTAAACAGCTGTCAGGCGGCTTTTAAAACCGTTAAATCTGATACTTTTAGAAGCAATAATGCACTTTCAAAAACGCCAAATCTATACATTGTTTTACGCTCTTGTACTCTATCGTATCAGGTTCATTCAATTCAATGCATTTCATTATTTTCAATCTGGCAATGCTATCAGTTTGTTTTGTTTTCATTTGAGTTTTGTGTTGTTGTTAATATTTTCAAGTTGTAAAATTCAGACACTTACACACACACACAACCATTCTCATACGCATTCCGCTACACAATCAATGACAATGGCCTGTAACGATGAAAGGAAGAAACGAAGCAAAGAAAAAACCTGTTTATGTATAATGAGTTTAAGCTTCAATGAATGGGTGGTATAAGGTATTAGTACACCACGTTTGGCTTCAATATTACAGAGAGCATAATATTAACTGAGAGCCAGAGCCAGAATCATAGAGAGAGAGAGAACTCTAATGTTGTAGGTGTGTTTGTGTGTGTTTTGTATAAAATGACTTTGAAATAAAATGTTACAATGAAATCAAAGTATTATTAATAAGCATGAGTAAGTGTGTGTGTGTGTTTGTGTGTTTATAGATGAATAGATGTGTTTGCAATTTATTTTCAAATAAACTTTTGAAAATTTTTGTTTGAAAAAATTAGAAAAAAAGGCAGAAATTAAGAAAAAAAATAAATAATTTTTAATAATTTAAATAGAAGGGGGGATGTTAAATAAATGGTTAAAAACCCTGTGCACAAACATTGGTACAAGAATACCTCTACACATACAACATATAACCAACAATGTTGTGAAATGAAGACTGAAGACGAAATAAAAAAAAAAAAAAACAAAAATTTCTGCTTCATTTTTATAAATTCAGTTCAGTGGTGAATGGCAAACGTGCTAGACAGTTACGGTTAAAACGCTAGCAGTGTAAAGAGTGCAAGAGAAAATACAAAAACAACAAAGAATTTTTGAAAATTTTTTAATTAAAAAACAAAAAAATTTTTAAAAAAAAGAAATTCAAATTAAAAAATTTAATAAAAAAAAAAATCCAACGGAAGTGTTTAAAATAGATAAAGGCAAAGCGATAATAGAAGAAAATAGAGTTAAAATTGTCTATTCTTTCTTTTTTGAAATTTTGTGCGTGATAAAAATGTCATGATTTCATGTCCTTGAAGGAATTTGAAAGTTGTTTTAATATATCGTATATGCTAAATAGAAAATATATGGAAAAAAGCAACGAATAAAAAAAAATATCAAATCAAAAAAAAATCAAATAAAATCAAATAAGAAAAGTAATAAAAATAATGAAAAAATTAAAAGAAATTTAAATTTAAAGAAAATAAAAATTTAATTAAAATTCTTCTCAAAAAACTTTAATTTTTTGTTGAATTATGCTTAAAAAAATCCTTCTTTACTGCCAGCTGCCTTAAAGAAAATTTAATTTTTTGAAATTATTATTCCATCGCCTTATAAAGGTTCGAAAATATATTTTCTTTTCCAATCCACGTCCAATTCCAAGTCCAATTTGTATTTTTTTCCATTGCATTTAAAAGCATCTCAAGATTACGCAGTTTCTTAAAAAAAACCAGGAAATGAAAAGCAAAGAACAACAATTACCACAATGGTAATGTAGGAATGAATGTAAGAGACATTCAGGAATTGTAAAATTTAACACTAAGGCAACCAGTTTTTAAAAATTTCTTTTTCGTCCTTTTCATTGTGTATTTGCAAAAGGTGATCAAATTTAAATTAAAAAAAAACCCTAAGTAGAGCCACTAAAAGACAGCTACCATACGATCTATTATAGTGCCCTTTACGTTCTGTATTGGATTTTCCAATAATGCTTCACCCAACATAGGTACGAACCTTAGACACGAACCAGTTCTATAAGGATAGCTCTGAGAGTAAATAAAATTGCTATGAAATGTTTCTTATAAAACTGTTGTTCAGAATCGACTTTAAACTGTAGGTCCCACGTCGCTCATGGATGAATTTAACACACACATCATAGTTGGAGTGAACAGCTAGGTTGTAATCCTGTCTAAAGTATTTTAATGGGTTTGAGTCTCCGATTCTTACCATTTCTCTTGTCATAAGTGTACTTTTATGAACTTCCCTTTTTTCCTAATGAAAGATTCTGGTCCTATCCGAGAAGTAGAAACTCCCCTCAATGAGGTCATGGACTTCCATGTAACCTGGAATATAGCAGAAGGAAATCATATCCTCTTTTTTCCAACGGATTCAAGTTTTGAGTTAACCTTAAACATGCCTAGTGCTCGAAAGGCAGCCTGACTGTCAAATAGCATTCCTATGTCCGCTGCTTCGGATTTGATTGTGGCCTAAATGTCAGATAGTATTGCCATTTATTCTTTCCCATACAATGTCAATGAAGCAAATTTTCTAATGCCGTCACCGTCTCTTCTAAAATGCATGTAAATTCCCCAATCGGCTGCGAATATTTTATATTTGACACGAATATCATTGGCATATGATCCACCCGATTAGCACAGAAAGGGAGAATGCAGACTACAAATGTAACCATTTACGCGGCCTTAGAATTTGCTAGTCTTTATCCAAAATACAGGCAAAGAAAGTGTTTCAAACCCCACAATATAACGGTTCTCAATTCCGAGGAAAGAATCTTGCGTACCATCTGCCTGTCATTATCACAAACACAGTCGCTATGGCTTTGACCTTTACAGACCTTGTAACACCGCTATAGGAAGGGTTATGAGCGTCAGTCTCTGTATCTAGTCTAACTATGCCTAAGAATTTTTGAGTTTCAGACAAACTGTTCATACAGTGGCTTCACTGACCAAATCCTTATGGCATCTCTTTTTTATTTGCAATCAATACTCACGAGATGACCTCTACTCTTGGAGAGTATTGTGTTGCAGGGAAGAAAATGCGATATTGGAGGGAAGAAAAGCGAGACGATGTAAATCTAATCCGAAATTTTGGGCTAACAACCATAAGATATCTTTGAAAGCCTACCTTATTTTGAAGCATTTTAACAAGGTCTAGAATGTTAGGGTTGCCAACTGTTGCTGCCTAGAAAAGGTGGTGCTACCAGACCGTTTTATGATGTTAGTTATTTTTATTGTTCTCTCTTGGAAAGCCAGGTTATTCTGAACGAATTGTTTCTGGGGCGATTATAAATCCGTAATTCTGTCTTCTGCCTTACTTGTAGCCGAGATACCACACCACCTCTATATCTCAGGCAGGAAGGGCACGTAGAAGTGACAGTCATATCAAGGGCACATAGGCGAAGCATTGTTTCGTTTCCTTTCCCATCTCTATAGATCTTGCAGAAGTTATTGACAATATTTTCACAACCTTTGCATATTGCTTGGTATCCAATATGCAATGGTCAGCAGGAATACTAACAAAGATGCTGAAAGTATGCTTTTGGAGTTTTAATCAAAGCTTTCAAGCACGCTTTTGTCTATGCTTGCTTTTCTCTCAAGTCGAGACCCTCACGGTTGGCGTACACCATCCTACAATTCGTTGTATTAGTACATCGTGTCCTAACAAACTATTCAGACGGCTTATAATATTTACACAGATATTTACCATCCTTAATGGTCATCACCGCTGTTCGTAATGCCAACACTTATGCTTGAAAGGCACACCCTTTAATGGTTGGGCTAGTGTTATAGGCAATATACTGTATTAAGCAGCAGTCTTAATAAAATTCCTTCTTTTATTCATTTCTTTACTGCAGTGCGCTGCTGTTTAAAATTGATTTCTTTGGGAGAAAAAAAGAAACACAAAAACAATACCAAACTTTGGCTTCATTTTTAATGTCGAAACAAGTGAAAGAAAATTTAAAAATAATCCTTAAAGGATAGTCTTTGGTTGGCAAAAAAATTAATGCGAAATAATTTTTGTGTTTAAAGGACCTTTTTCTTAAATCCTCCAAAAAGGAGGCTTATTTTTGGCTTAAAATTTATCATATTGGTGTGGTCTTACACTGGCGCATCTTTTGATGTTTGTGCAGCTGTTTAGTATTCAAATGAACTTTAAGGTTGATATCCGTTATTCCTGGCGCCTATTCCCATATTATTTATTGCCATGTTGTTGTTGTTCTCATTCAATTTAAATTCGTTTTTTTCTGCGTTTTTATCTTTGCTTAACCAAAAATGGTACAAAGAAATAGACAATCCCCTGCGGCCACAAGTTTACTTTGTGGTTAAAAGGGAAAACTTTTCTTTTTTTTTGGAATTTTTTTCGTCCTTTGGGTTGAGATTTTTTCCATTTCTCTTTTGCTTAAATAAAAAATAAAATATTAGCAAAGAAATTGCTGTGTTTCCTGTTTCTGTTTTTGCCTTCTTTCTCATTTTTTTTGCCTGCTGCTTCAAATTGTTGCTGCTAATACAGAGTTCGTGTCGTGCAAGTTTGACTGCTGATTTGCCTTTTTATAAACGACAAAGCGATTTAGTCTGGTTAAATTCTATTTTTTTTTTGCTTTCTTTTCCTCTTCTATTCCTCGTTCTTTTTTTCAACGTTTCAGTTTATATTTCATCTTTTATTCTCTTTTTAAATACATTTGTTTTCGTACTTTTTTCTACAGCCTTTTATTATTATAAATATTATCATGAGTTTTGTGTTTCTGTGTTGCCTAACATAAGGAGGCGTAAACATTTAATGTGACAGTGTTTTTCAATAAACAAGAATTTTGTAATTATAATAGCCAATCATTAATTAGGTTTCGTTCCTTAATTACACATAATTTATAGACATTTTTCTTGAAATTTTAGAACATAGAAAGCTTTTATTGAAAAATTAGTTTTGCATAACCTAAAAGTATGCAACATATTTATTTATATTTTGTTAGATTTCATCTCAAGCTTGGACTCAATAACATCCACAATTAAATTCAGAAATTTTATTCAGAGGTTTTAATATTTGTATACAATTTGCCTCTTATGTACTAAAGTATAAAATCCTTCCAGGCGCCTTTGCTTCTTGCGTACCTACGCTAGTTGGTCACATCTATCGATGATAGGGCTTCCTCGATCTGGTCATTCTAAGGTCGTCCAAGCAAGCAAGGTCATCCTCTTCGCCGACTTCTGCAGATCCCCTCATCAAATACCCGTCTCGCCGGAGTATCCTCCTCCATTCGAACGACATAGCAGAACCAGCGCAGCCGCTGGATGTTAAAATGCTGCACCACATCCATGTCGTTGGGTACATATACAGCTCACTGTTGGATCAGATGCGGAAATAATCGCCAACTCACACTGGCGTAGGACTTTTCTTTCGAATTCTCTCAAGGCTGTTGCATCAGTGCTTAATAGTGTTCATGCCTCTACGCCCCTCCACGCCATAAAGAAGCACGGGGAGGATAAGCGTTTTGTAGAGAAGTGTCCAAAAGTATGTCACGGGTTTCATTGATTTAGGTGGTCCCATTACCATCAAGTTAGTTTCTTTATACAATATCGAGATCTGTTGGAGGAACTTAGTAGCTTACAGAGCATCACCAAAAATAATTCATTCTCTGGCCTACCAAAGCTTAACACCATTAGAAGGTCTGGCAGCACCAAGTCTTCGAAAGATCAGAGTTCTTACTATTACATCCCACACATCAATTAAATACATTTTCTCTGATGGCAACCCTACCGCTCTAAAACTTAATACGGTAGGCCAATCATTCGTTTGCCGGTGTAGTGCATTTTCTCTGACGGCAACCCTACCGTTTTAAAACCTAATGCAGTAGACCAATCATTGGTTTGACGGCAAAAGCTTGATTAATGAAACCGAAACAATGTGAAGAAAAAAGAATTTAAAAAGATATCAATTTCCCATTTTACAAGCTTCGTGGTCGTTATTTCTAAACCAGATTTTGGACTTAAAGTTGAAAATGGAGGCTTCGCACTTCACTGAATATATTCTAGGCCTCTAGTTCTAGTTACACCGGATGAAAAGCATTGCTAGGAAAGAGAGGCTTAAAGTTTATATGCTCTCTGTATTGTAGACCAAGAGTAGTGTGTTTATATCTCAAGCTGAATATTCCATTGAATATATTCAAGCCCTCTGGTGCCATTTGCAGTGGTTGAAAATCATGGCTAGACTAGCAGTATTGTCTTTAAATCTTCCATGGTATTATGTGCTGTGTGACAAGTGACAACGCCTTGTTAAAAATCCAAAATACAAAAACCTGTTCTCGTTATAATACATGTTTCGCAGCTAACGAAATTGATGCTTTGCTGGAATGTAAATTCAAATCTATAAGGCAGCGGTAGTTGAAGCATAATTCATATTAAAATAGAAGAGCTGATATGAATATTATGATTTATTGTTTATAAAATAATACTAATAAATTAAATAATAAATTAATAATACAATGAAAGTGTTAAATGTTAAATATTTTCATACCAAAAGTATGCTTTAAATTTCTATGTGTTATTATCCTAAAATTAGTCAATAAAAATGGTTTAACATGTAAACCCCTTGAAATATGTTTTATATTGAGAAGCAGTACTTGCAGTTATAATAAATAATTTAAATAATAGTGTTTTATAATTCACAAAAATGCTAAACGAAAAATAATTGCTAAATAAAGTAGCCTGAAAATAGGCAACAAAACTGTTGTGAAGAGGTGCAGTGAAAGCGACAACAAAAAAGGTGTTAAGGGTGAAAAATTATAAAAATAAAAATAAAGAAATAATTGAAAAATAATAATGAAATGTGAATAAGAAATTAAACAAATATAAGAAAAATATTAGAAAAAATTAAAAAAAATATTAAAAAAATAATATATTTTGTAATTCACATTAAAAATCAATTGAAAAACTACAATAAATACCAGAAAATAAATATAATTGTATTAATTTAAATAAATAAAAATTAATTATTATAAATAAATAAAAAAAACAACAATAAAAAAGAATATTAAAATAAAAAATCAGTAAAAAAGAATTCATGCTTAAATAAATAAAAAAAACCGGAAAAATATAAATTTTTAATAAAAAAATAATACAAAATATAAAACTGAATAATAATAAATGACCTTTTGTTAAACAATAAAGATTTGTAATCTTTTAAACTCAAAAGCTAAAATATTATCATCATAGAAAAAATAAAAATAAAAAACGAAAAGAATATTTCAAACCTAATCCTCTTCGAATCCTAATAGCAGGCTTCAATAAAAATTTATTACCTCACCTCAAACTATGCTTTTAAAATATCCCCACATTGTGCCACATTTACTGTAAATACAATACAATTTATCACACCTATAAGTATGCTTTTATAAAATAAATTTTTTTACAACGCCGCCCTAAAACTATGCTTTAAATTTTTTGATGGTAAAACAAAAACAGTTTTAATAATTTTACAAAACTGCATAATAAATAACAACAACCACAACAATGTAATCCCGTGAGCAAAATATATTTTAAAGTAGCATTCACCCTTCCATCCAACATCCACCCTTAATTGGAAATTTATAACCCTGAAGTTGTAAAAAAGAGAAAAAAACTAAAATTCCTACTGCTCATCCCCCCGACATGAGCCATCACTTTCAAGTCAGCTATACAGCTCTTGGAATGTCTGATGATAATCAAACCAGCTATTCGTTGCCCTCGGTGGCTTCGTCTAGCCGTGCCGCACGCAATGTTATCTTTAACGATGATCAGAACGATACACCAACAATGGCCGGTTTTCCACCGCAACAATTACCACCACCCGCTCGACGCAGCTCAAAACTATTTCAATTCCAAAGGCCACGCTCTATGTCGGCCTGGAGTAATATCAGCCACAGTAGCATGAAATTGGATGAAAGGTAAGCCCGCTTAAATTGCCATTAATTGTGTTCGTGTTCAGAATGTATTTTGGATGAAAATTTCTTTGATTTGTTTTTTTTGTTTTCCCTAGGCTCTACTGCTTTGTTAGGTGTACTGTTTGTCTTTCTGCCTGTCCGTCTGCCATTCAGTCTGTTGTGATGTATTCCTTTATGACCCTTAGTTTTTTTTTCTGGTCAAACTTTGCGTGTTGCTTTCAATTTATTTGGCTGTGGGTTATTCTATTATTGTTTACTCACCATGTACTGTGTCCAATTATTTCATTTGTTTAACGAATTCTTCTTTGTCATTGAAATTTAGTGTTCTCTGAAATTATACGAGGGTAGTTACAAAATTAGCTTAAAAAATTGACTCAAAAAAAAAACATTAAATTATTGAAAAATTTAATTTTTTTCTCACTTCCCTAGCCCATCTAAATTCTTGTAGAGTCCACTCTTCCCCATATCTACCGCCTACGTACTAAACCCACCCTTATTTTCTGTAACCACGTTCCCTAGCAATAGCAGTCTAGGAGGGATGGTTAGCTTTCAAGTATTTTAAGTTAATATCGGCTCATTGGCTTTTCAAACTTCAGAAGTCTAGCATAACTTCAGTCATTTGAGAACGGCACTCGTTCCATATAAGTAGGTTCTCAATTCAATATTTCACCTAGAAGCTGGCAGAGGTTGTAATCCAGTTCCCAGGACCATCTAAATCACGAACGGTTAAATGGCAGCTCTGCAATCTACTCTTTGTTCACGCTGGCCACCCTACTTTTAGGTTTGGTCCTTCGAGCCGGATGAACCAGTGACCTACAGTTTGAAAATGTTGGAGATCCATCATATCTAAACCTGTGTGGGTATTTCATGGAGCACCCATGACATGTCAAGAGGTTCGAATCGTAGTGTTTTCTCTCCATATGGAGACTCCCGTGGTGACTTTCATTTGCCCATGGAAATCCATGATTCTTCTCGATTTAAAACTCTTCTTTATTCTTCGTTTTCAGCGACACTGTCGGATATTTTCTGTAATAAGTTTTGATGTTATGTTCCTTGAGAAACTGTCCTGCAGTTCGCTAAAAGAAGTGCATGTGGTAGGAATGACCAGAGCTATAGTGATAAGAGGGAAAATGGGAAACAAGTTTCATTAGATTGTCCTTTGCACAGAGCGATGATTTTGGAAATGCTACGCAATGATTCGAGCAATGATGTGTCATACAAATGAGATTGACTTAAGAATATTCAGGACAGGGGTAAATAGGATCATCCTCCGATGGATTCCAGCAAACCATGTGAGAATTTACGGCAATGATCAGCCAAATCAGTTTGAGAGAAGGGAAACTCCGATGCCGCTAACTGGATCAGAACCTTTCTGTGGCGTGGGAAGAGTGTATATGTGGCGAAAGCAAGACACTATCCTTTGTAACATAATCCATAAAATTATCCGATTTCCTTTCAAAAAAATACGCCATGGCTTTGCCTGCATTGTTTATATCGTCTTTGGATACAATTTTTCCAAGCCAATTCACTGTTTTAGTAGTTTATCTGGCGCAAATAGGTACCAATAAATGGCATCTCTGTCAGTCCAGGAATTTATATGAATCGATAAATGACAACTCTGTTTTCTCCCAGGGTTTAGTAAAACTTACTTACTTAATTGATCATTACAACTCTTTAGCTAGGATTACAACCCAGTTTCTCATACCACCTATTATGCATGATAGGCAGGAGCTACAGTTGAAAGTCGATTTCGAACGACAGAGTTTTGAGAAACTATGCATGGCAATTTTTATTTACTCAAAGAGTTTTTGCCAGAAGATTGGTGAGAGGAAATATTTGTTCACATTATTTTCATGTTCGAAGATTTTTGAGCCGGGAATAGAACCACAAGCCCGCGTATAAATCCGCAATAAAAACCGAAATTGAACTAGAAGGTGGACAAGGCTTATGCTCTGTAAAGCGAATAATAGTGGAGTTGAAACGTTTGCAAACTTTCTCTTAAAATGTCTTTACGATACTAATTTTTTCTTCTACGAAGTGGTAACCCTGTCATCATAGAACTTGTTTCAGAGAACCGTTAACGTGCTAAGCTCGAAAAATTTTGATCGCGGAAATTATGTTAAGGGAAATAAAAAATTAGAAAGTGAATAACTAGATGGAAGAGATGTTTTTTTTAAAGCGCTATGCTCTTTGAAGCAATAAACACGCGGAGAAGCTTTGTTGATGTATTAGTCTACCTAGCTTTAGATCTAGTTGATGTCTACTTTTTGGGATATTTTAGAATTTTCTTAGGGTTTAAACTCAATTGTTTCGAATAGCTACACACTGGCTGGTTCATAGGGACCTATATTGAGTTTAGGGTAGGTTAACATTAAGCTGCAAGGATATGACGAATCACTGTGAAGTGAAGAGGAGAAACCATACACATACATACATCATTGGTTGTTACAATCCCTCGGTCAGGATTACTGCATAGCTTCTCACACCACTTATGTTGTGTGTGTCAGCGGGACCTACAGTTCAAAGTCAACTCCGAACGACAGACTTTTCGACGAAGAAATATTTTTTCATGTTTTCCTTGTTGTTGGAGATTTCTGACCAGGGGTTTGAACCGCGGCCTCACGTCTACCTACTACACCACACGACTTATATATTTTTATTAATTTTTTTTTATATTTTATGTACTTGTTCCACTGTGCTTTAACAAATGACAGCTTGTCTACGTGTTTATTGCTTGTCTCATCACAATTTCTACTTCATTAGCTAAGGGGGGTCGGGGGTATTTGATTTGCAGCAATTCAATGTCACTGTTTTGTTGTTGCGAATACAATTTTCTATTTGACTTTTGACACTCTCTATCTCTTTTTCGCTTTATCTCGCGCCCGCTCTCTCTCTCTCTCTCTCTGTCGCTTTATGCTGTTGTGTACGCTTTTATGGCATTTAATAAAGAGAATATATTTCGAGTGAGAAAAAAAAAAAAAAACTTGGGAGTTTATTTGTGAAAATTACCTGGTGACTATATGAATTTCAATGAATGCATAGAGTTTGAGGCTTGGGAGGTACGTGTTTGAGAATTTGGGGATTTTAAACAAATTCATGTCGCATTCTTTTTTGTTGAATAATTTTTTCAAATTAAATAGAAAAATTATGTAAATTTTCTATTTATTTAAACACCAACAACATCAGTGTCTGTGTATATTTTCATCTGTTTTTCATCCACTTGAAGCAAAACATAATATTTTTATTTGAATGTTATTTGCCATAAGGTATTGTTATTTGACTTTATTTATCCTTTTTTTTTGTTTATAAATTTAAATACGAATTATTTATGTTTTTCAATTCCCATATATTCGCCTCTTATTATGTGCCCAATAAACATAGAACATGTACCGGAGTCTTCCCATACCCAATGGGCGTGTTTTATAAACTTTTTCATCGTATTTGTTTGGACCAAAAAAAATTTGAAAATATGTCATAAAATATTTTATTTGAAATTAATTTTTCTAACAATCTCCTCTTTTAGGAAGGAATTTTAAATGGGCACTCGAAAATTGTTTTCAAAATGATAATGAGAACACGGGTATTAGGGAAATGATTTCATAGCTGGGAGTGGTATTGCATTGTAACTTTTAAAATTAAGCCTTTTTGATCCGCTTAATAATAAAGATTTATCTACATTAGTCAGGATTACAACCTAGCTTCTCACATCACTTATGTTGTGGATGTTAATTTTAACCATGAGTAGCAGGCAGCTACAGTATAAAGTCGACTCTGTACGACAAATGTTTGAGAAACTTGGTAATTTTGTTATCAAACTTTCTGGCTGGTTTTCCAGTGTAGGGTAGTCTTGCTTTTGATGTGCAGCCCTTGCGCTGACCAACTTGTTTTTCTTCCCTGATTTTGATGGAACTTGGTCAGTACAGAGACTGTGTTCACCCGTGGCATCACAACGGGCCGCTATGCGTGCTCAAGTCTGCTTTTTGATATCAGAGCTATCAGTCCGACTTGGTAATTTTGTTTACTCTCAGAGTTTTTCCCTGAAGACTGTTGAGAGAAAGTAGGTGAAAGAGGTATTTTTCATATTTCCGGATGTCTGAGCTTAGGTTTGAATCACGAGTTCTTCTCCTATAAGTCGATGTTAGCAATAAAAGACGTTCAATGATTTTTGACAGGAAGATACCTCATTATGCGTTATCTTCCAATTTGATTTACAACTTTGCGACTCTGTCTGTTCTAGGAAATCGGCGAAAGCAGTTTTTTTTTATTTTTCCAGATGTCTGAGCTAGGGTTCGAATCTCGTGTTAGCAAAAAAGACAGCTCAAGGATTTTGACAAGGCGTTCTCTTCCACTTCGGTTTACAACATTGGGAGTATATTAAGAAGAGAAGGAAGTAGGTACTTGACTTGACTTACCTACATACATAATTCGTCATTACAACCCTATATATAGAGTGATGATCTAGCTCCTCACGCCACTTATATTGTGTGTGTTAATTTTAATCGCGAGCGACGGGTGGATTTGCAATTTAAAGTCGACTCCGAACGTCAGATATTTTTGAGAGGTTTCTTCATGGCAATTTTCTATTTACTAACGAGAGTTTTTGCCACAAATCTGCTGAGAAAAAGTTGCCAAAGAAATATTCTTTCTTTCTTTCGTTTTGTTGGCGATGTTTGATCTGGTGTTTGAACCGTGACCTCACGTCTAATAAGCCCACACATAATCCTTTACACTAAGGCGGCTTGACTTATTAACTGCGATATTACTAAGGAATTTATTTACCTTGGCTAGTAACGAAAATGATGCCTGTATGGAGATGGACACCGTAGGAACACAGATACTATTATGGTCTCAATAGGTAATGGCAACGAAATTAATGCTCTCGTATACTTTATCACACCTGTGCTTTATTACGATGATACAGCATGAACGCTGTTACCTACCGATACCGTCTTTCAAAAGATATTCGCTTATGTTCGAGTGAGTTGTCGTTAATTTTTGCATTTGATACAACATTTTGCCGGAAGAGCTTTTCAACAATGTGGACTTTGTTGAGCACATAGTAATGTACAGCGACAATGTTGGCTTAGTTCTGTTGTTGCCTTCGATAAAGATGTTTTGGCGTGGAAGTGGCAAGTTGCTTATAAGCCTCTTGTATGGTTATGATTTTTTTGAATGCGAGGCGTATACTTATTATTTAATTATGGCATTGCCTCTAAACCATATTAATCATACGCCATGGTTAACTACAGACAAAGATTTAAAATTAATGCAATATTAAGCATGTTATTTGCCTCACTTGGTGACCTATTTAAGGAAAATATTTTCATTTCTTTGTTCTTGACTTCATTCTTAATTCACTTTCATCAAACCATTAACAAAATTTCTAAGTTATACGCGTGCTTCTAGTCCAAAATCTTCTTCTACTTTTTTCTGTTGTTTTCGTTTTCATCTCAAGAGGTTAAACTGTTCATGGTTAAACTGTAAATTCATAAATCTCTGCATTAAAGCCACATTATGCTCTTAGATGAGTAGTTGGTTTGATGAAATTCTCCTACCAAAATTGCAACAGCAACAGCAACATCAGTAGCAGTAGCAGCTGGGAATGCTTTATCAGCTGCTAATGGTATGGAGTATAGAATGCATTACTCTTCATACACTTCTTGTGAAGGCCAAAAAGCATTCGTTAATGTCAATAACAACTGCACACTTGATACGTGACTGTGTTAGAAATTTTGTGAAATTGTTTTCCAAAAAAAGAAGAAAAAAAACATTGTCTAGTCAAGAAATGAATTGTATTGAATTGAATTGAGTTGAATTGGATTCGGTTTGGGGTTTGGCTTATTCATGAAGATGAAAATAAAATGAAATTTCTTAAGAATTATTAAAGTGTTGACCTTTTGCGATGTGAACACATGGTTTTTAAGAGGGGACCAATAAAAATTTATGAAAGAAAATAGAATTGAAATTGAAAATATGTCATCCTAATCCAATATTTATTGAGAATAACTGGGTGGGTTCAATAAAATGTTTTCTTTAATTTTAAAATCTCTCAAAATTATGATCAATATTTTGTTGTTTTTCTTTTTAAATAAAATACGATACTTTTCCAAGCAAAACAAAAATCTGTCTTGAATTTCCATCAACATTGACTACAGCGACGAGACAGACTCTTTCTCGTCCACCATTTCGAATAACATCGAATGAACGCAATACAACGGAATATGAAACTTAGTTGGCCTTAACAAGACGATTCGTTTGAAGTTCATACCAGTGCCCTGATGCCGAAACGTTTTGAACGTAATGTTACAACAAAATTGATTGCAATGTGAAATCAGGTGCTCTTACAAATTCTCTAGAAATATACACCGACAGCTTGAAGTCGAAGTAACGTGTAT
The DNA here is from genome assembly GCA_930367235.1 of Sarcophaga rosellei. Taxonomy (NCBI): domain Eukaryota; kingdom Metazoa; phylum Arthropoda; class Insecta; order Diptera; family Sarcophagidae; genus Sarcophaga; species Sarcophaga rosellei. The sequence goes on from OV884021.1 coordinate 77,924,561, forward strand.
ACAGATAACCTGGGTAGCAAGAACTCATAGAAACTCTCAGGTCACTCCAATAACTTCCACGATGATAGTATGCCTATTGCCATGGCAGAATATTGCTTTAGAATATGCTAAATATAGGCGGACAGCCAGCTTTTCATAAAGCCCGTAATTTCGAAGGTCATGTCGACGTGCAAGCTTGTCTATGAATGTTGCCTATTTCTCCTAGAAAATGTCGGACTTTCCTAATATCCTTATTATGACGCTAGCCATACGGAAATACATAAAAGCAGTGAGAGAGAGACAAAAAGAAAGAAAGAAAGAAAAGACGTAAAAAATCGTCTGTCACTTAATGTGTCACTAACCTGCATCCACGGAATACTAGGAATATTAGGAACCCAATTCTTAACATGCCTGACGGAACTGTCTAAATTTAGAATACGAACATTGTTCGATGAATGAGATTAGCCTCGACGGCTTCGGTGGCTTTTTAAATTAAATGGAGCATGGTAGCAACTTGAGCAACTTGAGTTACAGCTTGGTGCCGCTCACTTTCTTGCAGGCACCTTTACTTCGATAATAGGTTACATCAGTCGATGAGAGGGCTTCCCATGTGCACTTGGTCTTTGCAATACAAAGAAGGTCATTTCCCATTGCTCTACGGCTCGCCAAAACATCTTTATCGAAGGCAACAACAGGCCTAAGCCAACATTGTTGCTGGATATTACTATGTGCTCAACCAAGTCCACGATGTTGAAAAGCTCATTCGGCAAAATGTTGTATCGAATGCAAAAATTAACGACAACTCACTCGAACATCAGCGAATATCTTTTGAAACACGGTATCGATAGGTAACAGCATTCATGCTTTCGCATCGTAATAAAGCACAGGGTGGGATAAAGTATACGAGAGCTTTAGTTTCGTTGCAATTGCCAATTGAGACAGAGATACTGTGTTTCTACGGTGGTCATCTCTAGACAAACATCATTTTTGTTCGTAACAGCAGCATAGCCAAGGTAAACAAATTCCTTAAAAACATCGCAGTGAAGTCAAGTCGCGTTAGTGTAATGGTTACTGTAATGGGTAGTGTGTTGGCTTATAAGACGTGAGGCCACGGTTCAAACCCTAGGGCAGATATCACCTACAACAAAGAAATATGAAAAATGTTATTGGCGAGCAGATTTCTGGCAAAAACTCTGAGAGTATATAACAAATTGCAATGAAAAGTTTCTCGAAAATATATGTGGTTTGGAGTCCGTTTTAAACCACAAATGGTCTTACCACAACATAAGTGGTGTGTGAAGCTAGGTTGTAATCTTAATTAAAGGATTGTAATGACCAAATGTGGGTGCATCTTCTAACTTACCTAATTATAATTCATGGAAAATGTCTCGCTTAAGTGTAGGATCGTTAGTGCAGATATAGGATCGTTATTACTTGAACAAAAAAACTTTTTTAAAACAAATATTTGAAGAAAATATTTCGTTTTTATTAGACACATAAAAAAACTTTCCTTTGCAAGTAAATTTTTAACTCAAACATCATATTTTATTCTTCTTCTGATAAACTGAAAAAAAAACTTTAAAATTATTTTCTTCAATGGACTTTTAAGAAGATGAAAGTAAGAATTCCTCTCTATTATCAGTACTAATTTTATGACTTTCATATTTTGCAGCGAAGAACTTTCTTTCGCCATGACATGAGAAATAATATCGTGCCTGTTTTATTACCACCTCCCCCCCATTTTTGTTTTGTTTTGATTATTATTGCAAAACTTTCTTCAATACCCCCCACATAACATTACATATTTAATGATGATTTTATTTACAGCCGCCATCGACCACCCGCCCCTCCAAACAACATAAAACTTTACTTTCATCAACAAGTTTGAAGGGCTCTTCATAACTTCCGTATTCGCAGAAAATCAAAAAAATCAAAAAAATATTTCCTGTCGATTGGGAAAATACATGAGCTTAACTGCCAGCCGTCAAAATATTTTTCAAATCCTCCATACAATTCGTTTTGTTTCATTTCATTTCACTTGACTTTGTTTTGTTTTATACTTCGTTTATATTTTCTTTCTTTTTTTTTTTGTATTTTTGGTCCATGTCATGTGAAAAAATGAAATAAAATGATGAATGTGGTCGATTGGCTTAAGGGCGGAGGGATGGCTTGTAAGACGAATAGTTTCAGCTACCAAAAGAAAGAATTTCTCATGCTGCGGCAGCAAAATTTTTATTGGCTCTACGACCACTACCATAATATCAACACGTATAATATTTGTTTTTATTATTTATGGGGATTCATAAATGTAACAACACGTTTGTAAATGCCTCTACCAAAATATGGGTTATATGAAAACAGGATTGCCAACTCGTTTTATATTAAAAAAGTTTTTTTTTTTTGGAAACAAAATTTCAAACAAAAATTTCTCTTGAATTCTTTGAAATCCTTTCATTACAATGAAATCGTTAATTTTTATTTATTTTTTAACATGTTGGCAACCCTGCTGGTTTAATAAAAATCCACAGAATATTTGTTTCGTAAACACATAAACAATAAAACAATAAAAGGCCACAAAATAAATGTTTGAAAGGGTAACACACACATATTCATACACTGTCCCCTAATCTGATCACTAACTTGGCCTTCTACTGTACACAATTGTACTGTACAGCTGAATTAATTAAAAAAGTTGCCACATCTTGCAGCGTTATTGGAGAAAAATGAACTGGCTGCATATACGAGGCCAAGGTTTGGCACACAAGGAGTCCAATTGATTGCCTATAGATTTCCTTAATATGATTTGTTGTCCATTAAAAGATAATTTAATGCTGGCATGTTATATATAATTTAATTATGACCAAGACTGTATCTTAAAGGAATTTTTATTTGGTTTTGCAATTTTTTTTTTTTTTTTGTTAACTTGGCATACATTGGCATGACCTAACCTTTAGGATTTTTCCTTAGTGGGCTGCCCTTCTTCTGAAGTCAGTCAGAGGTATGACAGTACTATCATGGGTTAATCGCAGATGTCTTGGTCTCTGCATGAATCTAGTTTCCCTATGCGATACCTGGCAGTATATCATACGAAGGATGGTATATTTTTCGATGGCTTGTTATCGCCTAACAGGGATCCAATATTTAATACCTATTATGTACGAAATTCTGTACGCCTGCTCAAGAAATTTTAAATTAAGACATTCCTCAGCATTTAGGCTTGTGCGAACAGAAGATGATACCTGATACGGCATGCCAACTATGCAGTGAGAAGGAAGACAACAGGGGATATATTCTCTGAATGCGTTGCTTTAGCAAATAGTCGAAGGCGAATGGCCCTTTTTGGACTTAAGTAGGTTCGTCCACCTTAGTCTAGTAGATAGTGTGTTCGCTTATTAGACGTAAAAGCTCGGGTTCGAGCCCTAGGCCAGCCATCAAAACGAAATAAAAAAAAAATTTCTTCGGCGACTACCTCTCAGCAGATTTCTGGCAAAAACTCTGAAAGTAAATAAACCTGCCATGAAAAAGTTTCTCAAAACCATTAAACTGTAGGTCCCGCCACTCAAGTATAAAAAATTAAGGCACCCAACCTGAGTGGTGTGAGAAGCTAGGCCGTAATCCTGACTGAAGGGTTGTAATGGCCAATTATGTATGTATGTAGGTTCGTCCACTGATCATCAAATATTCCATGACCTTCATATGAGAGGCTATAGCCAGAAAACTACTGTAAACAGTGCTCCCACATTCAAGGAACCATTCACCCGTCAATAATTGCAGATTCCTTAGGAGATTGTATATCTTTTCTTTTGAATGATTTTCACTCATTGTAGCTGATGGGTAAGCGAATCATCGGTATTTTATTTCAATTACAGAGTTTCTTTTTTGGCGCAAGAGATATTTTTCTTGCAGCCTGCAGGGTTAGGTTAGTTTAGCTTCTGCTTTATATTGCTAAGAGTGCACATAGAATAGAATTTAACACGTTGACTGCCAACTACGAGATAACTCGTAGATTGTGTTCCGTTCCAGTTTGCCACCTACGAGTTATCTCATACTCACTAAACCTGCCATTTTGTGTAGCTAAGAATAAAGCCGTATTATATCAGTTCTAATCGATAAATGGCTTCTGGGAAAAGAACAAAAAATCAATGTTGGTTTGCCTAGCCAGTTTTTTAAAATTGCCTCGGCAATCAATGTGTTAACTGATCATTTAGTGAGGATTACAACCTCAGATTTTTTTTAAAAACTTTTCATGACAATTTTATTTCGCTCTCAATTTTTTTTGCCAGATATCTGCTGCTAAGGAAGTTACCGAAAAAATAATTTTTCATGTTTATTTTTGATCGAGATACTATACCTGGGGTTTGAACCCTGGCCTCATTTCTATTTAACCAACGTAGTACATATTAGGCTAGAGCGACTTGAAACATTACTTATGGTGTTTTCTTTTCTACAAAGAAAACGTCACCCTCTTACAAGGTGCATTAAAAAAATTGCTGACCAACCCTGTTATAATGTAATTTTTATTTGAGATGAACATAACACAAATATGAAAAAAGGGGTATGCCCCGTGCCCTTAAAAATATGTTTAATTTTTTGATTTGTTTTCAATAAAATATGTAAACATAAAAAAGGTCTTGCCAGACCGCTAATTTTTCGATGTCATTTTTTTAGAGCTTTTTTTTATAACCAAATAAATTTTTTTAACACAGTTCTAACACTGAATGCAATTTTTTATATTACTGACCATGTAGCTTATAAATGTAATGTTCTCTTAAGGTTACCCCACAAAACAATGAAAAAATTAATTTCAAAATTGGATAACGATACTAGGCGACTTTTTTTAAATTTCATCTGGTAACCCTATAAATAAACAAAAGTCATTTGCTTTACAGGGCATTATCAGCACTCTCGATTTATACAGGGCGTAAAATGCAATGCCCTCCACCATTTTCAAGTGCGAATTATTTAGAATAAAACATACCACCCTTTTAGAGGGAGAAACATTTTTAAGAAACAAACACAAAATTGCATTTTTTAAAATAAAGTGGACATTTTTTGGTAGAAAAGAAAACACCATTAGATTGGTCATTATAAGCCTTTAGTGAGGATTACAACCTAGCTTCTCTTACTACCCATATTGTAAGTGTTAATCTTATCCATGAGTGCTAGGACGGACCTACAGTTTTAATGTCGACTCCGAAGGACAGATTTAAACATCTTTTCATGGTAATTTTTATTTCCTAACAGAGTGTTTGCCAGACGAATGCTGAGACGAAATTGCCGTCAAAAATATATTTTTTTCCCATATTTTGTTGGTCGAGGTATCTGAGCTTAGGTTTAAATCACGGGCTCTTGTCTCATAAGCCAACATACTACTAAGTAGACTATAGAGTCGTATATCCTAATATCGTTGCCATAAGGGGTTTCCATTCTTTAACAGACAAAATTCAATCTTCAATAGTACTCTTGTGGGTTTATCGCAAAGGTCTTGGTTCATGCTGTTAATTTGGACCATGAGTTTTTGTTTTCACTTTATTTTACTGGTTCATTGAATATTTTTACGCTTTCAGTTCATTAATTTACAATTTGGCAACTTCCAGAACTTATCTTTAATGGTCTTCCTATACAGTTTTGTTGTTGTAATGCTCTATCATAAGTCTTTTTTTTTTTTGGTTTGAAATTTCCAAAACTAAACACATTCAGTTGGTCGGTGTACGTATTGAGAGCAAACACTGACGGAAATTTTGTTTAACAACCCTCGCATATACTGTTTTGCTTCACTTTTACAAAATTCCTCTAAAAAAAAACAAAAAATGAAAAAATAGAGTAGCCCTGAACAAAGTTATCGTATTTTATTATTTTGTTTTTTAATATTTTCCCATGTTTACAGTTACAATCTCATATTATCTGCTCTGTGTGTGTATGTGTTCGTGTTTCTATTGTATGTGTATGTGCCATATGAGAGAGGATGTGCATTGAAGTGAAGATTTTTTTTTTTGTTTTTCTTTATTAAACCTTGACTTTATTGTGGTACGCAAAAATAATTTCCAACTTACTGCCATTATCTGTTTTGCTATTTCCCTCTCTCTCTCTCGCTCTCTGTTGTTTATTCTCTTTTTTTTAATTTAGTTGCAAAGGTGTGTGGTATGGGAATTATTGTGAGACGATGTATTTTGTTTTTATAAACAAAAGTTAATTTATCTTTATGACTGTGTGTGTGTGTGTGTATGCGTGCTATTTCTATGATCATATGGGCATACACTAGTGATCATTAAAATAGGTACACTTCTCAATACAATAGGCAAACTATTGACATGAACTAGACGAGGGTCCTCAGGAATTCTTTTAAGGACATATGAGCTGACAATTACAATGTATTCATGGATCAACGAGGAACGGTGCAAACATCTATTCAAGGGGGAATGTAACGCACACGATTTTTTGTAATACATTTCAGATCGGATACCAGGCCACAGTGACATGCACTATACGGGGGTGCGATACAACCATCGAACTCTCCTCCTCAGGAATTCTTTTAAGGATCTATGAGCTTATAATTACAATGCATTCATGGATCAACGAGGAACGGCGCAGAAAATCTATTGAAGAGGGAATGTAAGGCACACGAATTTTTCTAATACATTCCAGATCTGTATATAGCTGTCGTAGATACATATATCAACGAGATATCGGAAGGTACACGTCATATGCATACCAGTCCAACCACAGTGACATGAACTGATCGAGGTGCTGTACAATCATGAAATTCTCTTATTCAGGAGTTCTTTTAAGGATCTGTGAGCTTATAATTACAATGCATTCATGGACCAACGAGGAACGAGGCAGTAAATCTATTGAAGAGTGAATGTAAGGCAATGTCTATGCAAATGCTGCATAGAATCTAAAAGAGAACACCGATAGGGAGGCTTCGAACACCAATGAATTGGCTCGGAAAATGCGGCCAAGACTAGATGAAAGGTGCTCAAAAAGTCTGCTTAAACTTTAAAGCAGCATGCTCGGTGTGGTTGGTAAATTTATTACTGGGCATTGCTTTGTGGGCACTTATGGTCTTGGCAAACGATTTTTACAGAAGCTGCAGAGGCGAGGAAGAGGAGGAAAGCCTCTTGGGTTAGGTTAGGTTAGGTTAGTGTGGTAGCCTCATACCAAAATCTCACTTGAGCACGCATAGCAGCCCGTTGTGACACCACAGGCGAACACAGTCCTTGTACTGACTAAGTTCCTCCGAACTAAGGAGGGAGAAGTTGGTCAGCGCAAGGGCTGCACATTCAAAGCACGATTATCCCACGCTGGAAAACCAGCCAGAAAGCTTGATAAACGGGGCTATATCCTTGACATCAATGGACGATAGCTCCGTCAAGCTGACAAGGGTTGGAGAGTCAAATAACCTATATCTGCACCTAGCAAGAAATGGGCATTGACAAAGACAGTGGATAAGAATCTTCTCTTTCTCAGCGGATCTTCACCCACGGCAGAAGTCTTTAAATGGGAGCTGCATTTTTTCCGCGTGTCTACCCACAACGCATTGGCCTGTAAGCATGACCCATGTGATCGAGATGATGTTACGATCAAGTCCAAGTAACTGGTTGGTGCGCCAAGTGAGCCTAGCGGTGGAGTAGGACTCCTCATTGATCCAGGATAGGTTGGCCTCTCGGAAGAATCTCTGCGCGATGGTCAGTTTGAACGAAGTAAGTGGCAAACCTAAGTGGATTGAATAGGATTCCGGAAGTAGTGCGCTAGCCCTGGCTAGCTCGTGGACTCTGCAGTTTCCCGGAATGTCACAGTGTCCGAAAACCCCGATAACACTGAAGTTCCCAGAAAGAAGGTTGAGGCAGCGGCGACATTCCCTGACGATCCTGGAATTATTCGCAACGTTCGTCAAGGACTTTATGGCAGCTTGGCTATCAGAAAACAAAGAAAGCCTATTGGGTACTTGCGCAGCACTATGCCGCAAAAGCAGAAGGCATGGGCGATCTGAGCGATCTATCTGTCTTGGACATTGCCAGCCTAAGTCACGTTTTTCTATGTTTTTGTTTCTGCTTTAGGTTGCCTAGTTTCGCCACCAATCTTGCATTTCTTAAACGAATTTAAATCATGCTTAAGATACGTTCTTAAATTCTTTTTCTCACACTTCTATGTGAGACTTCTATGTAAGACGTCCTTATGGTTGTTGTCTAAAAGCATTTTAAAAATTAATAGAATAGCGTTGTTGTTGTGGTTCTTGTTGTGGTGGCTGGTGTTTATTAAACATTTTCCATGTGTAAAGGCATTACACATGACAGACTATTTGGTTTTGTTTTGTTTTCTTTGGCAACAAAAGATTGAAAATAAAATAGAAAAACACAAGCAAAATTAAGATTTTCTGTTTTATGATAAGCTTAACAGCAACAACAACAACAGCTATCTTATATTTATTGTTTTTTTGTATGCGTATGTGTTACAAAATCTTCTGCCTTTTGTTCTATTTTGTACAGCAGCAGCAGCAGTAGCAGTAGTAGCATCCTTGTAAACACAATACATTTTGCTTTTGTATGTGTGCAATGCTTTACATGAATGCTTTACATGGGAGTGTAAAGCATACCCATACTACTACTACTACTACAACTGTACACCGCATAGTTATCAAAATGTAATGGTTTTGTAATGTTTTTGTTGTTGTTGTTATTGTTGTTGTTGTTATTCTAACATTTATAGAATTTTTAGTTCACCCTCCTATAAAACATTAGTTTTGCGGTTTAATTTCAGTTTCAAAGCATTGCAGCTTAAAATGATTTGAAAATGTGTTAACAGTGATGCTGCTGGTGTTGCTGGTGTTGAGTATTTAAAATGGATTTGAATTTATTTGAAGGTTAGCGTGGCTATTTGATGAGCTTAACGAATTCTTAGAAAATTTATGGGTTTTCCTGCTTTGCAGGTATAATAGAGAAGGTCGAGCAGCTGCAAAATTAACAAAAAATTTGAAATGGACTCGCGGCGATTACAATCGTAACGAATTGAAAAACACGGACTGAAAACTTGACTGATGTTACAGCAGACGCCAAGTAAAAGAGGAAGAGGTCTGACATAGGCTTAGTAAGAGATATGGCACGTGTATTGTGTTGCTTGAAGTGGTCCTTGCTGGATCCGTTAAGGGTGTACAGTTCCGGTAGTAATCATACATATATACATAATTGGTCATTACAGCCATTTATTCAGGACTTCAACCTATAGGCGAGTCCTACAGATTTTTGAGCAACTTTTCATTGCAATTTTATTTGACACTCAGAGGTTATGCCACAAATCTGTTGATAGGAAGTCGGCGAAGAATTATTTTTTTTATATTTCGTTTCGATGTCTGACCTGGGGTTTGAACTGTGGCCTCACACCCAAAAAGCCAACACACTACCGACTAGACTACGGTAACCGGTACAAATGGATGAAGCTAAATCAAAACTAGTCTTTTGTTTGTCTTCGAAAATTATGGCAGTGTTGGCAACTGTCAGAACGAAATGTGATACGATCGGAACCTGATGTTTGTATTACTTTCTGGAGCCGAAAAATGGCTTGTGACAGCGGAAGGAAAGGAGAAACGTGAAGTTTTCATCAACCAGAAGAGACGTACTCGAATTCATATTCATCTTTTGAGGACCCTTCAGCAGTTGCATGTGAATATCGATCATCATCAATCAATAGGTGGCGAGCACTGTGCTTTAATTTTTCTTTTATACTAACAGCATCATTCCAGCAAAACTTACATGTAAACATACGTGCAAATACTCTTTTGGGCCTTCGAATAGGACTACAAGGCTGCTTTTATGCACAAGGGATAAAGCATCATATGGTGTTAGATAAGATATAGAGGCCAGCATGTGTTGGCCTATCACAGGCAATGAGAAACTGTCCTGCTGCAGCGCGAATTGTTGTCTACAACACATGGTTGTAAAGATAAAAGCCTTGGAGCCTATAGTTAGATTGATGGGAGAGAAGTCTAACCATTCGAGACCCAGGGAATCGAATAACTGACAGCTGCCTCCTTAACTGATCTCTGGAGAGAACCGGTGGACTCCTCTAAGATTTTATGAAATACTTTGTAACGAGACTTGACGATAAAATTATATGAAGTGATCTGGAAACAGCATAAATTTGAAAAGGGAGACTATTATGTGGTATATAGATGTGTCAAGAACGGATCTTGGAATAGAAGCAAGAGTTTTTGAACCCAGAATGAAATATTATGAGCCTTTGGGAAATCTTGCGGTTATCTTTCAAGCGAAAGCAGTGGATGAATGTACTCCATTCAAATTGGATACTTACTTACATACTTAATTGGCCATTAATATCCCGATTAACGGATTTCGGCCTGCCGCAACACATCCTTCCAGGCGCCTCTGCTTCTTGCGCGCCTACGCCAGTTGGTCACACCAATCGATGACAGGGCTTCCTCGATTTGGTCCTTCCAACGCAGACAAGGTCATCCTCTCCGCCGACTTTCGCAGATATCCGCATCAAATACCCGTCTCGCCGGAGCATCCTCCTCCATTCTAACGATATGGCCGAGCCAGCGCAGCCGCTGGACGTTAATACGCTGTACAACGTCTATGTCGTTGAGGAGATCAAATTGGATAGGCAGCTACAAATGACAGGACATGGCAATACTATTTGGCAGTTAGGTCACGCTCAGGTAATTAACACGACGATTGAGGTTAAATTGAAGAGAGTTCTGCTATCCCAGGTCATGTGGCAATTCTCGGCAATAGCGAAGTGGACGAGCTTGCAAAGTGGGGACCTTCCATGCCGTTTAATCCTTTTGTGAGGTGATGGTGGATGTTTGAAAAGGTATGCTCAACGAAAGAGAAGATAAAGAGAGACAAAGACTCTTCTCCAACCAATTATTGTTGAAGCAATCGAAACTTTTGTTGTTGAAATTAAAATAAGAGGAGATCTGAGTCACGTATCAGACTAACCACAAATAAATTAAGGTTGGTAGATGGTCTTTAGTTAAGGCACTGTAGGCTGAAGGTTTGAGGCAATCGAAACCTTTGTTGGGTAATTAAACTAAGAGGAGATCTGAGTCACGTATCAGACTATTCAGGAATAACTTGATGTTGGTAGATGGTTCTTATCTAGAGCACTGTAGGCTGAAGGTTTGAGGCAATCGAAACCTTTGTTGGGTAATTAAACTAAGAGGAGATCTGAGTCACGTATCAGACTATTCAGGAATAACTTGAGGTTGGTAGACGATCCTTAGCTAGGGCACTGTACATTTGACCAAAATAGGGGTTGTGAAATACTATAAGACATCGTATAGCTCACCATATTTATCTGCAGCGATATTTAATAGCTTCAGCACCCTGTATACCACCTATATCAAGAACAGACGTTTTTTTTATATGTCAAAAAGGGGGTTTGCCGTATTTTAAACCATCAATTGAGACAAAGCTTTTATCATTATTCTTCATTAAATTACGTTAAGGATTTATTTTGTCTCTCTCTCTCTCTCTCTCTCTCTCTCTCTCTCTGCTAACAAATATTCCACATTTGATGGCCTATTTAAGGATTTAAACGTCTGTTTTCCAATTTCCCTGTCTTAACATTAGGATTTCCTACTACTTTTTCCAAATGTTTTCTTTTTTAAACACAGCGCAAGTCTTTATTGATGACGACGATTTGTTTAAAATCTCATTTACATGTGATTTATTATCTGACAAAACATTTATAAAACGTAACAATTGCTTGCTTGTGTGTATGCACACTCACACACATATACTCCTGCTTAATTTTTTTAATGGGGGAAGACGCAGTGATGAGACTGTAATGTTTTCTTAAAGAGAGATTTGTATGGATTTCCTGCTCCGTTGTTGTCACATTGTCTAGGCATGGGTGTGAGTGCGTGCGTGTCAATAAACTCAGACGTTATTATGTTTACAATTATTTGTCATTTTTATTTGAAGGATTTTAATATCCGTTATTTAATGAAATTAATCGGGTGACACGACTGTCACATACACCAGCATATTCACTTATAGATATTTAAAGCTCCGCGTATAATATTTTCAAAAACAAATTTGTTTTTCATTTCTTAAGATTTCGTGGGTAGAATTGTTTGGAAATTGATTTTCTGCTTACAAATTTAAAACAACAACAACAACAACAGCAATAACTCACATAAGTTAACAACCAATTACTTCCCAAGTCTTTAAAAGGAATTTTCGGGATTTAAAGAGGCAAAGTTTTTAAATAAATTTTCTGTCCACACAAAAAGCTCCCTTTAAGTTGCACAAGATTGCGGGACTAGCATGTACCGGTATAACCGGAGGTTATGAGAGTCTGTCTGACAGCGGCCCTATTGGATTTGAATCCTTTGCACCTCATAGACTATGAGCTATGGAAACCATGTTTAGCATAATGAGAGACACTAGACTGACACGAGATTCATCAATTGATTACATACTTGGTCATTACAACCCTTCAATTAGGGGTCCTAGAGTTCATCAGACCAATAGGTTTGAAGTAGGCATAGGAACTCTAGCACCATTACACCTTATCAGCAATATCTTGAAATTTTCTACATTACTGTTCATATTGATTGAAGTAATTGGAGGAACATACAAACGTAATTGGTCATTACAACCCTTTAGTGAGGATTACAACGTAGCTTCTTGTGGTGTAAATAGGTTGTGTATGAGATAATTTTATACATGAGTGGCGGGGAGCCTACATTTTAAAGTCAACTCTGAATGACACTCTTTTTGAGAAACCTTTTCGTGGCAATTTTCTATTTGCCAGAAATCTTCTGCTAAGGCAGTGGCCGAAGAAATATTTTTTTTTATTTCGTTGGAGATGTCTGACCTGCACTCACGTCTAATAAGCCAACAAACTACCTACCCTAGACAAACACCGACTGTCATTAGTTGACCACGTATATAAATTGAGTGGCTGACAGCCCGCTATACTATACTTTTGACACAGTCAAGGAATTTATTTATCTCCGCCGTTACCACCAAAAATGATGTCAGTCTGGAGATCAAGCGCAGGATCACTCTTGCCAACAGGTGCTACTATGGTCTCAATGGGCAATTGAGTAGCAGAGACATCTCTCGTGCGACAAAACTAGTACTCTACTAGACACTCATCCTACCCATGCTTCTTTATGGCGCAGAGGCATGGACCCTATTAAGTACTGATGCAGCGGCCTTGACAGTGTTCGAGAGAAAAGTCCTACGTAAGATGTGTTGGCAATGATTTCAGTATCCCATTCAACAGTGAGCTGTATGAGCTCCTCAACGACATAGACGTTGTATAGCTTATTAATATGCAGCGGCTGCGCTGGCTCGGCCATGTCGTTCGAATAGAGGATTCTCCGGCGAGACGGATATTTTATGCGGAAAAATGTGAAAGTCGACGAAGAGGACGACCTTGTATCCGTTGGAAGGACAAAATCGAGGAAGCCCTGTGATCGACCAACTGGCGTATGATTATGAAAAATGTTAAGCAGCAACAACACTTACTCTTAGTTTGATATACCGGTGCCCTGACAAACTTGATAGGAATCTTGCCTCTTACTTGATAGGAAACCTAGTGCTTCATTTTGATATTCGCTACGATTTCACGTTTGCGGATTGTGAAAGAATGGTTTTAGAATCTGAAATGTTCGAACAGAAGGCCATTTATTATTCTGATTTAAAGGCGAGACTCAAATTCAAATGAAAAAAATTTTCCTGTTTAGCTAGTTCAGCTTGCCTAGGCGATCCTTTAGTATTCTCAAGTCATCCACATATCAGCCTAGTCTTCAGATGGAAGGCTGCACTGTTAGAGAGAATTGCTATACACCGTCCTTTGTTCTTCCTGACCACGATGAATTGAGGTCTGAATTCGTTAGCATACTGATCAACGTAAAAAATATGCACGATTTTTATCCATTGACTCTGAAACTGTAAATCCCGGCTTTTGTCCAAAAATCTGTTCTCGATCTATTGAGACATCATAGCTTGGCTCCATTTGATTTGATAAAAATCTTTCGGCTCTTTCTTTTCGCCGCTCTTTGTGCTCCACTTCTGGCTCCATAGCCGACGTGTAACCTGCACTCCCTCAAAGGTTTATCTGCCTGCTTATTGCTGTGAATTCCCAATTGTCCTGTAATCCAGTAGAGAATGGACATATTTCCCTTGCTGAAACGAAGTTGGATGCTCATGAAAATACCCACTTCCTGAGAATGAACTTTACCTCCTTTCACATCGTGTAAATCGGATCTCTTCCACCTCTTGGAAAGCTTTTTATAGGTCCCCCATCTAATCCACGTAATTTTACCCAGCAACCACAATTTCTAATCTTTTCTCTTTCGCTTACAATTGAGCAATTGACACGTGAAAGCAACCTGAGTTCATGGTAAAAAAGTCAAACAACTTTTGCCTGGAGTGTCCAAAGTTTTCCAGGACTTTTGCTTTACAATGGTTTTATCATTAATTTCTTCGAATTCATATTTTATTTGTATTGTTCGCAGTAAATTTTTACAAATTCTATTACCCACGCTGTCATTATTATTTCGGTCATGTACTGTTTGTTAACTGTTCTGTTCAACTGCTGACTTCAAATATCAAGCAATTGTTACTGTGGCTACAATCATTGTGTGTTGTTTGTGTGTGTGCGTGCATGAGTGAGAATGAGAGTGACTGTGAGAGTATTGTTTTCCTTGAAAATTGTTGCAAAAGCATAATAAGAGATTAAAATCAAGTCAAGCTTTGGTAAGAGAGGGAGAGAGAAAGAGAGCGTGTGATAATGTATTGTTTTGTTTTTCTATACGATACTGTGCGAGAGAGTGGCAGTGAGAGTGTAAGGCTAAGTGTGTTTATATGTGATTAAATTACAAATAAGTGTGTGTGTGTGTGTTTATTAAAATGCGTTTTTAAACACTTTTTCTGTTTTTATTTTTGTTTTTATTTTTAAATGAAGAAATAAATTCGAAATAAAATGTTAAAATAATAATAAAAAACCAAACCTAGCAAGGGGAAGTGAGATTAAACGAGAGAGAGCATGAGAGGCAGAGTGGGACGTTTATTACTGTTATTGTTATTGGAGTTGCCGTGCTTGTTTGTTCTTTCTTTTATTAAATCGTGCAACAATAATGGGATTTTTAATGCTGAAAGGTAAAGAAGGAATTAAAAGGTTTTTATGATTTCAAATTCAAACAGGAAAATAAAGAAAAACAAGAGAGGCTGTTGTAATAAAATTGTTGCTTTAAAACAGAAAATTCTATTAAAATAATTACAATTTGTTGCCGTTTTAATTGTAAGTTAAGAACACTCGGATACTTTAAAAGGGATACGCATTTATCGGTAACAAAAGCCTTGTTTAATAAAGCATTTATTGAGCAATGATTTTGATACAGGTTTTATTGCTTTGAAATGCCACGAACGTCCAATAATATTTCACTTAAACAGACGCCTCTGAAATGGAAGACTTTTTCGAAATATTTGGGGTGGTATGGTGGCCTTAACTTAACGAGTGTTGGTTTACCAAATGTGAAATATGAGAGGATTACAGGGGATAAACAGGGCCTTTGGCCTAGATTCACAAAAAAAATTCTAGTGGAATAAAATCGGAATGTTGTTGAAAGCGTATACCATTCAGATCACAAATCTTCAATTGAACGTCATAAGAAGTCAGTTATTATACGGTCATAGCACTCTAAATTGTGTCGATTACGATTGTCCCAGTAACACTTTCCCAAAAAAAATATGGAACATTGAGACCTGCGGACCCGTACTTCTAAACTTAACATGTGAGCAGACACCATGGTTATTATGCTGAGTTTGTAGCCGCCATGGTCTAGTAGGTAGTGTGTTGACTTATAAGCATGAGGCCATGGTTCCAACCCCAAGTCAGTCATATCCAACAAAACAAGACACGAGAATAAATATATCTTCGGCGACAGACGCTCTGGGGGTAATAAAATTGAAAAGTTTCACAAAAATCTGTCGTTTGGAGACGGCTTTAAACTGTAGGTCCCCTACCACTCATGTATAAAATTAACACACACAACATAAGTGGTGGGAGAAGCTAGGTCGTAATCCTGATTGAAGGGTTGCAAACACCAATTATGTGTGTGTGTATGTGTGTATGTATTCGCCCGTTTAAAGTGTGCGAATTCGTTAAGTATGACAGTGAGGATAATTTTTAGTATAGATAGCCTTTGATATAGCCTTGCTCTTCTTAACCAAATGCCATAAGTTCAGTTCAATTGCCTTTCAGTGTATGCAGCTGCATATTTCAAATGCCAGCATTTCTAATTGGCCAAGGACACTATTCTGCTTGTGGCTGCCATTAAATAAATGCAGTAAATAACAGGATTTTTAAGGATATTGGGTAAAAAAAAAACGTCATGGAAATAATGCAGAGAAAATGTAAAATCACAACGTAAAAGTTTACAATTTGTTTTGCTTTACAGAGTAAATAAAGGGTGTTTTTTGCAATAAAACAATGATTATTCGATTGACATGAATTTTATTTATCCGAAAGGTTATCTTGTGGCATTACATTTTAAATATGATTTCTGGCATATGACCGCCACAGCTGGCGCGGATGTAGTCCAATCTGGACGTCCAATTTTCGATGACTTTCCAACATTTGTGGCCGTATATCGGCAATAACACGGCGAATGTTGTCTTCCAAATGGTCAAGCGTTTGTGGCTTTACCGTATAGACCAATGACTTTACATAGCCCCACAGAAAGTAGCCTAGCGGTGTTAAATCACAAGATCTTGGAGGCCAATTCACAGGTCTAAAACGTGAAATTAGGCGGTCACCAAACGTGTCTTTCAATAAATCTATTGTGGCACGAGCTGTGTGACATGTTGCGCCGTCTTGTTAAAACCACATCTCCTGGACATGATGGTTATTCAATTCAGGAATGAAAAAGTTAGTAATCATGGCTATATACCGATCACCATTGACTGTAACGTTCTGGCCACCAACGTTTTTGAAAAAGTACGGACCAATGATTCCACCAGCCCATAAAGCGCACCAAACAGTCAGTTTTTCTGGATGTAACGGTGTTTCCACATACACTTGAGGATTACCTTCACTCCAAATGCGGCTTCGTTTGGCTTCAATTCTTGCACGAGTTGGATTTTGTAAGCACGCAAACCAAGATCCTTCCGCAAAATCTTCCATAAAGTGGATGGACACAGATCCAATTCCTGTGCTCGATGGCGGATGGACTCATTCGGGTCTTCCTCAATGCTACGCTCTACAGCAACAATAGCTTCTTCTGTACGCACCGTACAGCGTCTCTGGGGATGCGAGTTATCAATAAGAGTAAACGTGGTGTGAAAACGTTCCATGGTTAATCGAATTAACTGCTCTGATGGACGATTTTGTCGACGATAAAATGGACGTAGTGTGCGATACGTTTTCCGCACAGAACCATTATTTTCGAAATAAAATTGCACTATTTGCAAGCGTTGTTCAGGCGTGAGTCTATTCATGATGAATTGCCAAACCAAACTGAGAATAAATCACTTGGCAGCTGTTAAATCGGTCGCCATCTTGAAAAGTAATGCCAACTTAAAGTTCTATACCTCTATAAAAAACACCCTTTATTTTGAAAAAATAGAAGAAGAATAGAAGAGAGAGGGAGAGATACGATTGCCAGTGATTTATGATTTTTAATTGGAAACATAAATTTGATTTCAATTAAATTTTGGAATAATCCTCATCATAAATCTTCTGTGTGTGTATTAAGGCAGCAAACAAAGCAACTAGCCAAGTAACAAACCCGGCAACCAAGTAACCAACCAACCATTTGTTATAACTTGTCTGGATGTAGAGAAAACCCAATAAATCTTGTGAACATTTAATAACAAACCATTTAAACATGGTTAGTTACATTGCTTAAATTAATTCAATGTATTCGATACATGGCACCGGAAAACTGCAATCAATGGTAATGAAAAATTGAATTACAGCCACATGGTCTTCTGTCTGACAAACTTAGGTATTGTCTTTTTACAACCTGCCTTAATACAAAAACTGTTACAACAGTGAACATGACTTTCCCTTTAAAAGGGTTTACCCTAACCCTAACCGTTTAAAAGGATTGACTTCCGTTTCGTAAATATAACTTCCTTAAATTTTTATTCTTTCATGAGCAATTTTCAGGAGAGGGGGAATACAGAATTGGTTATTATCATCCCAGAAACAACAGAAGCACTTGCCATTAAATATTTCTCTCGTTTGTTTTTCTATTTTATGGCAGAAGATGGTTTTTTAATGAATATTTTGTGTGTCAATGACAAAGAGAAAGGGAGAGAGCGGGAGAGAGAGAGAGGGATAAGTAAAATTTTGCAGAAACACTTGTAGGATATTCTGTTTAGTTTTTCCCCCTTTACAATACAAAATTTAATTGTTAACAATGCCGTTAAAACATTACAAGCAGAAAACTAAAGACACTAGTGGCGAAAATAATAAGAACAACAATGAACTCTACCGAAAAGGGATATTAATTGAAGTCGCCGTAGTCTAGTAGATGATGTGTATGGTGGCTGATTGCTTTACAGACATTTCAAACGTAATGAAATATGAAAGAAATTTTATTTCGTTGACTTTCTCTCAGGCTACCTGTAACATATGATCACTCTCTGCCCCTGGGGCAGAATGTATACTCACATACGTGAGTATAACCAAAACAAAGAGAACCTATTCTACAGCAGCGCTGGAGTCAGTTTTGCGTTTCAGATCAATACACGCAGTGGTGAGGATTAGGCCCGTGTGGAATATAATTACGATAACGTGAGACAGGTCGAAAACGAGATCCATGAGAGCATATCATAACCAGATAAATCGAATTGCGACCCCAGAAAACATGGAAAACTTTCGTAATATGCCAAACGAAAGTCTAGACCATCAAGAGATATGCCCAATCCAATTTGGAGTGGAAGTCTATGGGACAAGATTTACTAGAACTTAGCAATACTATTCGACACTTAGGCCGCTATCCACATGTGGTTGATTCGGGAATAACGTGATACAGTCTGGGCAAACTAAATCATCGGCGACAAGCTCTTCTGGATCCCCGGAAATGTGGGAACGGCAATAGCTTACTGAGGGGGGCTAGAATTTTTCTGTGGAGGAGAAAAATAATTTTTAAGGATATCCGGCAAAAGATTATGTTAGGCTAGGTTGAAGTGGTAGCTTAGATTACCAAAGCTGACTTGAGCACGCATAGCGGAAAGGCGGAGATTTCTGCCTTAATATCTAGACTCTTGTTAGAAGAGATTTGAGGATAAGTTATGGTACAAGGCCACCGAAAGATCTGCTTAAAGTCCCACAAATAGATTCCGTGACGACAACAATGAATCACCAGAACCTGTGTGAACGGTGTTACAGAAGCGAAAAACCTGGTTGCTTATTAAGTACACGGCAAGGAGTTCTTCAAGTTCTCCCATATCCTATACTTCATCAGACGAATAGGACTAACGGAGACATAGAAACTCTAGCACCACTACACTTCGTCAGCCAAATCTTAAAACTTTCTACGTTACTGTCCATATGGATAGAAATAATTGGAGGAGCATGGCTTGTATAATTGGTAATTACAATCCTTAAGTCAGGATTGCAATCTAGTTTCTTACACCACTTTATGTTGTGTGTGTTAATTTTATACGTGATTTTTAATGACAGATTTTTGGGAAACATATTCATGGCAATTTTTTCTTTACACTCAGAGTTTTTGCCAGAAATCTACTGAAAAGTCGCCGAAGAAATATTTGTTTTCATATTTCGTTTTCGATGGATATGTCTGCCCTTATGTTTGAATCGAGGCCTCATTTATAATAAGCCAACAGGCGAATACTCTTCCAAAAGTAATGCTGAAATAACTATTTACCCAGATATCCTATCCAGCTACCTTTTAGAGCTCTTTGGCTGTACTTGGTTTATGAAGATCACTGTTGCTCGCTTCATTTCCTAACCACGACCACTCCGAATCCAGTAAAATTTCCAACCAATAGGGAATTATATCAGCAGTGTTCTTGCCTACTTATTTATCGCGTAATAAAATTATTTCCTGAACGTTTTGTCTTTCACAGATTTTTTTCTTGTACTCATCCTTAAAATATTTGGTTTTTAGCAATTCACGCTCAATTTACTTAAGCCTTTCCATAAAAATTTATAAAAAAAAAAATTAAAAACAAACCTGCCAACTCAAAGACAAACTCTACTTCAGAATTCCCATGAATAGAAATTTTTTCATATCGATTTGAGTGAAAGTGAAACAAACAAAAAAAAATAAATTCAAAAAATCCTTTCAAATTTTTAAAACAACACACACACATACACACATACACAAATTTCTAATCCTTTAAAATTTTCATCAAAAAAAACGAAACTTTTTTCCTCTTTTTTTTTTCTAAATCATGATTTGTTTGGATTTTGTTTTAACAATAAATTATTGAAAAAAAGAGAGAGAGAGAGACAGAGAGAGAGCAAAGTTAAACAAATGAAGTTGGCAGCAAAACAAAATTTCTTTGGTTTTTTTTTGGCTTTAAAAACGACAAAAACCTGCAGTCAAAACCTACAAAACAACAATGTAAACATAGAAAAAAATTTAAATTTTTTCTCTTTTTATTTTAGAAAACTTTTATTTTAAATAAATAAATAAAAATTTCATATAAACTTGGCTTATTTCACTGACAGATTGAATTAAAAGCATAGGGTTTTGGAATCCCTTTTTTCCCTTCAGTTTTTCTTCAAATATTGATTTTCATTTTCCATAAAAAGTTGAGTTCCCTTCCTGCCTGTCAAAGGATTTTTTTGTGTAAAGTTAAGAAAAATTTAATAAAATACACACACATATACATACATGCAGTTAAACAGACACACACATTAAAAAAAATTGTATGATAAGGGTTTAACTCGTGCTCTTTTAAAAAGGGACTGCCTGATACGCTCTTTTAAACACGAATTTTTAAAACGGAATTAAAAGAAATAAATCGATGTCTCTTTTGGTACAATATACAGTGGATGACAAGTTATTTCGTTCATTATTCTTTATACGCATCTACTTCTCTAGGTGCCTTCTCTTGTTTAACTCAGTAGTACCTTGGATTTCCTGCTATCCACTGCTGAAGACAGCAGTTTTGAAATTCGGCAACCAGGTATGTTGGACCACTTACGATTTGTAGAATTCCATGCTGCTTTTTCCCTCCATCGTCTCTTCTTCAGGCGTCCAATCCAACAGCGGCCTGGAACCCAGTAGAGGCGAATGTTGTTTCGACGTATACGGTGTGTAGAGTTAATAAAACTCCTGACGCCCTTTGGATTTGACTAGATGGGATCCCAGCGCTTTGGTTGCTGCCCGACTGTCCATAAATATGATCAAGTTCGAAGGAGGCAGGTCCACGGTTTCAACCATGCGTGCAGCTTCTTCAATAGCAAATCTCCACATGAAATACTCAGGCCAGTTTCAGGTCAGTTTGACTCCTGCAGCTCTGTCCAAGCCGTCTTAGTCTAATACATAGTGTGTTGACTTATTAGACGAGAGCATGTGGTTCAAACCCTAGCTCAGACGGCTCGAACAGAACGAAATATGAAACCTCCTCTTCCTCTCAGCAGTCTTCTGGCAAAAACTCTGCAATGAAAAGTTTCTCAAATCTGTTGTTCGGTGTCGAAAATAAACTGTAAATATAATCATTCGTGGACTAAATAAATGTACATAACATTAGTGGTGCAAGAAGCTATGTTTTTATCCAGACTAAAGATATAAAAGATTATCAATTAAATAAGTATGGAAACCTCATGCTCTTTCCAGATTATTTTATAAAAATAATCTGTACTTCACTCTACAATGAAGTAGATTTACTGTCCGGCTTCTTTTGATAATGAAATCGATCGGTATTTGTACATAAATGTTTATGACATGTTACGAAGAAACTGCTAGAATTGTTTTACCTCCACATTTTCTTACTCCTTTTTCTGCAAGAATTAAACCCAATTCCTATCAGAAAGAATGGAAACGAAAGATGTTACAACAACAAATCAACAGTAGAGTTCTAGAAGTTGTCAAGATGGACAATAAAGGAAATATAAATTGAGTGAAAACTAACTTTGCCAGTATTCTGATGTAGTAAAAATAGCACCGTACATCTAATTTTATATATGCAATCTTCTATCGCATTAAAAAGCTTTAATTTACAACTGTACGAAAACCGCTGTGAGTCACTGTATACCAAAGGGTTATGATTTATAACTTTTAAATCATTTGTTATCTCAAAACAACGTTTTAAATTTTAAACATCCATCAACTGTTCTATGCTCTCTGCTCTTCTTTAACTGCATCATGCATCATAAATTATTTCTTCTTCTTCCTCTTCTTCAGTGCAAGTCTTTAAGTCCAAAATACAATTTAATTAAAAACCAACAACAACAACAATAAATATTTCTCACATTATTATTATTGTTGTTGTTGGTGTTCTAAGTTGCATTTTCTGTTTCTCTTTCTCATTTTGTTTTTTTTATAAGAATTAATTGAAGCCATAATTCATTAAGTTCTCACGTCAAATCAAGTCACTTTCTCACATGGGGTGGTGACAATGACACTTTGAAAGTGACACTTAAAATAATAAAAAGAACAAGAAGAAGAAGTAGTAAAAGTAGAAGAAATCGAAAAGAATTTTAAAATATTTTTTATAATGATACAATATGCCAGTCAGTGTACATACTTACATACATACGTACGTAGTAATTGTTTTTATTGTATTTCGTTTAGAAATAATTATTTGTTGTAAAACCAAACGCACTCACTCTCTCATATGTACTCGTATGTGAGAAGAGATGAGAGTATGTACTAGTGCATTGAGTGCCTTTTATTTAATTGACACTTCCCCATCAATATCATGCAATTCCGGGGGAATTATTACCAACAACAAGATTTTTCGGTCAGCTGTGTATATAGCATGACACTATAAATTATCACCGGCCATTGTTTCGCAATGAATAATTATTTTTGAAGAAGCATTTGTGATCACTAAATTAAGTTTTTTTGTGCAATTAATCGTGATTCAAAAATTATTAAAAAAAGTGTAAAAAATTCGTGAAAATATGCCAAGAGTGGTTAGTCTACTAGCGGAATTCGTTGAACTCTTCATGATCATTTACAAGATCAGGATTACGCACAGGAGATATGTACGTTTACATAGATAATTGAGGATTACAACCCTTTAGTCAGGATTACAACCTAGCTTCGCACACCACTTATGTTGTGTGTTAATTTTATACATGAGTGGCGGTAACTACAGTTTAAAGTCGACTCCGAAACACTAGATTCTTGATAAACTTTTCATGGCAATTCTATTTAGTAAATTGGTTATACCCCTTATCGCCTTCTTATTTGGGATTATTGAGGAAAAGTTTATTTCACATGTAAAACCACCGTGCATGCGGATGTAGAACAGTTTCCGTGGACCTTATGACAAAATCTTAATTCTTTGGCAAACGAAACATATCTTAAGCATAAGAAAACGGGCTGTGAGAGCTATTATTGGAGTCCTAACAGGGAATGACCACTTTTCTTAGACACAGGATTAGTAGGCTATGTAAAGGAGCAGAGAAAACCGTGGATAATTTTCTACGTCACTGTACATATGCAGAGATGGCTAGGTAGTCCATTTGTTGGCGAACTGTTAGATCTGATCATAAACAGGATTGACTGGCTAGAAGGCTATTGGAAGGAGCAGAGAAAACTGTGGCTCACTTTCTATGTCACTGTACATATCTGCAGGTGCGTAAGCAGGGATGGCTAGGTAGTCGAATTTTTGACGTACTGTTAGATCTAAAAGTCTAGCGGCTTGAGGATCTAATAGGGTCCATAAACGAGATTGATTGGCTAGAAGGCTATTGGAAGGAGCAGAGAAAACAGTGGATCATTGTGTACTTGTCTGTAAGTGCTTAGACAGAGACGGCTAGGTAGTCGATTTGTTGAGGAACTGATAGATCTGAAAGACTACCAACTTGATGATCAATCAAAAACAGGATTGACTGGCTAGAGAGCTATTGGAATGAGCCGTGAAAACAGTGAATAATTTTGCACTTTCCTGTAGGTAGTTAGCAAAGCCCAAAGGGCTATATAAAGGAGCAGAGAAAACAGGGGATCATGTTGTACTTGTCTGTAGGTACTCAGACAAAGCTTAGAGGGCTATTTGAAGGGGCAGAGAAAACAGTGGATCATTTGGTACTCGCCCGTAGGTGCTTAGACACTGACGGCTAGGTAGTCGATTTGTTTAGGAACTGGTAGAAAAATATCTTATTTTTCAAAAAAAAATCGATTTTTATCATTAAATTTCGATAACAAATATGATTTTATATTACCAAAAAAATATCACAACAAAATCGTTGTACTGGAAAGATTTTTCCACAAAAAATATGTTGAAAATTTGAAAATTATTTCTCTGAAATTTTTTTAATGTTGATGTTTAGTAGACAACTGAGGTGTAGTACAGTGTATAGTAAAATATCGAGATCATTAGAACAGTTGGGTTCTTAGTCTTGATGTTTTTTGTATATTTTTATATTTTTTTTATTTTATTTTAATTTTTTTTTATTTATTTAATTTTTTTATATTTTTTTTATTATAAATGTTGCATTGGACAATCATCAACACATGTCAAGCAATTTAATTTCTTTGATTTTCATTCGTCACAAAATTTTTTATTTGTTGGTTTTTTATTATTTATTCCCCCTTTTTTTTTATGTATGTATTTGTTTTTGTGCTAGTATAACACGCTATAATTAGTGTGAACAAATTTTCGATGACACAATTTTCGATAAGTTGAAATTTCTTAAACAATCTTGAGAGACAGGGATACCTTGACGCCTATCTCTTAATGCAAAAGTTGTTTAATTTTAAAGGGGACTTCTTGTTTTATAGTGCTTTTTATAGCCGTTGAGACTGTAATTTTATCTTAAATTTATTGAATTTAATTTAAATTTTCTTATTTCTTTTTGTTTTTTATTTTTCTAATGGAAATAGGCAACAAAAACAAATCGGTCTTCATCAAATGCACATGACTAAAACGAAATGTGTATCCAAAGAAATTAAAATCAGCTAACCAGAAACATTTCTCATGTTTAGCAACATTTTCAATGTGTTTATATACATGGAAACATTTTGCAAAATGTTTAAATACATGTATCAAAAGAAAATAAAATCAGACAAACAGAAATATTTCTCATGTATAGGAACATTTCCTGTGCGTTTGCATACACTGGCATGTTTATATACATTGAAAAATGTTTATATACAAATGTTATGTCTTTAATAAATTAGTGTCCATGTCCATAATATTTTCTAAAATCATTTCGATTTAGTATACGTGGGGGGGGGGGGGGTATCCAAGAAAAAAAGAAAATTAATTTTTCATTTCTCATTTTTTATTTTCTTTTTTCACAAATAATTTCTCAGTATCTCAGCAAATGAAATGAAAAAAAAGAATAAGAAATAATTTATTTGTGAAGAGTGTAAAACAATTTGCAAGACATTTAGTCACTCGGAATACTGTGTGGCCGGCACAAGTTCAAATGGTTTTTTGTTTTTTTATTTCAAATAATTTATACAATTTTGTTTATCAAACCAAACCAAAAATATAAAAAGAAAAGAAAATCTATTAAAATTCTTATAAAATTGTGATGACATCGTATATAATCAACATAATGGGACAATATTTTAAGCAGCTAAATGGAAAAGATTTAATCATGACTGATTTTGAAATAAACAAATGAGCCAATTTTGTTTAGGCCATATAAAAAATTTAAATAAATATATATGTATAAAAAAATAAAATAAATTTAATTAAAAAAAAGACACCAAATGAAAATAAAAAATTTCATTTCGAAAATTTTTTGTTGGAAAAAAATTACGAAACGTTTGGATAACATTAACCTGTTGCTTTAGAAGAAATAAAAATAAAAAAAATTAAAATATTCAAAAAGCAATAAATAACCATAAATCATAACAAATAAAATAAATAATCTTCAAGATCAAACAGCATTCATTGTCAAATCAGTTTTTCTTTAAATATTTTCAACGAAAATTTTTCAAAAAATTTTTCGAAACAAAAGAATTATGTTTTAAAAAATAACATTTTAAAAATAAAAAAATTGTTTTTATAGAAATATTCTAAATATTTTTGGTTATGTTTAAAGAAATTAAAATAATTTTTTTTTGTTTAAAAAATCGATAGAAATTTTTCAAAAAATTGTTTTTGAAATATTTTTTTTTTATTTAAACAAATATGGTTAAATAGTTTTGTTTACAAATATGTAATTTAAAAAACATTAATTTAGTTCAGAAAAATTTTCGTCAACTTATTCACTTGAGAAAAAGATTTATCGATAAAAAAAAATTCAACAGAAAAATATTTTTTAAATATTTTCTTAATAAAATTGTAAACAAACATTGTTATAAAGTTTTGTTTACAAATAATTTTAAAAATAAAATTTAATTCAGAAAAAATTTTCTCTAACGTATTTACTTGAGAAAAGAATTTATCGATAAAAAAAACTTCAACAGATAATTTTTAATAAAAATTTTTTAAAATTAAATTTCAAACAAACTTCGTTAAAATGTTTTGTTCACAAATAATTTTGAAAACAAAATTTACTTTTGGAAAGTTTTCGTCAACTCATTTATTTGAGGAAAATTATTTCAATAAAAAATTTTTTTTCTAAAAACTATCGATAAAAATATTATTCAAAAAAAGTTATCATAGAAAAAAATATTCAAAAACCAATATTCACTTCAGAAAAATTGTCGTTAATTCATTTATTAAAGAACTTTATTTATCGATAAAAACTTCAAAAGAAAATTTTGCTGAAAACTATCGATAAAAAATTTATTCAAAAAAAGTTATCACAGAAAAAAATATTACATCAGAAAAATTGTCTTCTTTTCATTTATTTAAGCAAAAAACTTCTTCATAAAAAATCTTCAACAGAAAATTTTATTAAAAATTATCGATAAAAAATTTATTCGAAAAAAGTTATCATAGAAAAAAATATTTAAAAACAAAATTTACTTTAGGAAAATTTTCGTTTATGCACTGATTTAAGAAGAAACATTTTCGTTAAAAAATCTTCAAAATAAATTCTGCTAAAAGTTATCGATAAAAATATTTATTTAAATAATATTCCATTAATGCAAATTATAACAAAAATATTTCTTTCTAAACAGAATTTATATCAGACAAATTTTCGTCATTGAGTTACATTAAAAAAAATCGATAATAATTTTCGATAGAAATTTTTTTTAAAGTATCGAGAAAAAAAATTTGTTTACAAAAATTCATGAGACAAAAAATTTTATTAATCGATAAAAATATTTCTTATAATAATTCCCTAAAAAATATTTTTTTTGAAAAGATTTCGATAACAAAACGAACGAAAATAGCGATAATACTATTTGTTGAAAATATTTTGTTTGACATTAGAACTCTATTTGGAATGAATTAATAAGAATAGATTTATATTAGAAACTATTTCAATAACAATATAGTGCTCCCACTAATTTACGATAAAATAAATTTTAATTGTAATATTTTTCGATAACAAAATTTACAAAAAACTTTCGTTTTCATTGTGAAAAATTTTTAATTTTTGTGGCAATAATTTTCCATAAAGAAATGAAAACTGCAAAAATTTTTGCTAGCAAGGTGTTAAAAATATGCCGCTAATCGAACTTGATTTGCTACAGTTTCCGATAAATAGATTCTGTTGAGGAGCATTTTTGTTAAAAAAAAACCTTTATTAGACACGTTTTCAATAAAAAAAAATATTGTGTAAATAAACTGCTTTAAAGAAAATTTTCATAAAAAAAATATACATATATTTCCGATGGAGTCTTGGTTTGACCGCGATCGCAAACAGACGTTTAGTGTGCTAATTTTTCGTAAAAAATAAAAAATTAAAAAAAAATTAAAACAAAACAAAAACATAATAGACTACAGTTATTAACAAAAACAAACATTTACTTATTCAAAAAAAAAAAATAAAAAAATAAAAAAAAAATAAATAAAAACAATTTTAATGCAGGAATGCACTTAAAAATATTGCATTCTTTTGTATAAAAACAAAATTACTACGCGATGCCTAACTTAAGTGATGTCAGTAGTGAAGATGCTAATGATGCTGAAATGCTACGAACAAGTGAAAATAACAACAACGTAGCTGAACCGGTTTGGCAAAGTGTTAGAATAAAACGAAAACGAATTGAATCCCCTCAACATAATAATAAAAGAATTAATATACATGAAGTACCATCTACATCATCCAACAACAATAGATACTCAGCCCTTGATACTAATGACGAAGAAGCAGATGAAGCTCATAAAGCAATACCAAAACCTCCTCCTATTTACATTCCTAATGTGGAAAATATCAATCTTATGATAAAAAAATTAAGCGAAGTTATTTCTGCTACTGATTTTAGCTATAAGTCATTGAGAGAAAATCAGGTTCGATTAATGATTAAATCTGTAGATTCTTATAGGAAAGTCATAGAATATCTAAATAGATCTAATATTAGTTTTCATACATACCAATTAAAGCACGAAAGATCATTCAGAGTTGTTATTAAAGGACTTCATCCTACTACACCGACGGAAGATATTAAAGCCGAACTCTTAGCAATAGGTCATTCAGTAAGATCTGTGACAAATGTAAGGAGTCGTGTCACAAAAGAACCACTTTCAATGTTTTTTGTGGACTTGGATCCAAACCCTACCAACAAAACCATATATGAAATAAAGTTTATAAATCGGGCAGTTGTTAAAATTGAACCACCTAGAAGAACCTATGATTTAGTGCAGTGCCATCGTTGTCAACAATTTGGACACACAAAGGCATACTGTAAAAAACCGTTCAGATGTGTTAAGTGCGGCATGGATCATGCAACTGTTGAATGTAAAAAACCTATTAACACTCCTCCCCGTTGCGTCCATTGTATGTTAAATCACACTGCCAATTACAAAGGTTGTAGAGTCTACCAACATCTTGTTTCTAATAGGACAACTACAAAATATTCAAATGGTCAAAGAACATCTAATGTAAACTTAAACTCTACAGAGTTTCCACAACTAAATAATACCAATTTTAATCAGCCAAATCAAAATCGTTTTAATGTGTCATATTCAGAAGCAGTCAAATCTACAAACGCAAGCGAAAACACTCGTATGGATCGACTTGAAAAAATGATGGAGAATTTAATGAATATGATGTCAATGTTAATGGCTAAATTATGCAAATAAACTTAAGGATAGCAATATGGAACGCTAACGGTTTATCTAACCATACAAATGAAATTGAAATCTTTATAAAAAATAACTATATCGACATCTTTTTAGTCTCTGAAACGCATTTTACAAATAGATCATTTTTTAGGATAAAAGACTATGATATTGTTACTGCTAACCATCCTGATGGAAGAGCTCATGGTGGAGCAGCTATTTTAATTAAAAATAATATAAAATATGAAATTGTGAATTCTATTGAAGAAAACTTTCTTCAAGCTGCAGGTGTAAAACTAACATGTGATAACAACAGTATAATTATATATTCGGTATATTTTCCACCAAGACATAGTGTTAAATGTGAACAATATGAAAACTTTTTTAAAGATCTTGGCCCCAAATTCATTGTTGGTGGTGACTATAATGCCAAGCACACTTGGTGGGGATCCCGATTGGCAAACCCTAAAGGAAGAGAGTTATATAAATGCATTTCAAAAAACAATTACTCAACTTTATCTACAGGTAACCCTACATATTGGCCTAGTGACAATAACAAAATACCTGATCTTCTGGATTTCTATGTTTACAAAGGAATATCAAGATCATTTCTGGATATTTCTGATAGTGCTGATTTAAGCTCTGATCACAGCCCTGTAATTTTGACTTTCAGTACATTATTTCAAACCGTAGTCAACAAAGTTAAAACAATCACATCTAAAACAAATATGCAGTATTTTGAAAATTGGATTAATGAACATTTAAATTTGAATGTACGAATTAAAGATAGCTATGACTTAGACGACACTGTTGAATGTTTTACCAATGTAATTCACGAAGCAGCTTTTGTATCCACTCCCCAAGAATCTCTCCAACCTCGTGGAAATATTGTTAGATTATCGGCTGAAATAAGAGAACTCATTGCTAATAAAAGAAGATTAAGAAGAGTGTACCAAAATACCAGAAGTCCATTAGACAAAACAAATTTTAATAGAGCATCACAACACTTAAAAAGTCGTTTAAGGGGTTATAAGAATGACTCTGTAAGAAATTATTTAATTAATCTGAATGTGTCTAATGATAATGAACATAAACTATGGAATGCTATAAAATATCTTAAAAGGCCAATAAAAAGAAATATTCCCATAAAAAATAGTAATGATGAATGGTGTAGATCAGACATTAGTAAAGCAAATGCATTTAAAGAACATTTAAAATCAACATTCTGTCCATTTGTCTTAAATAGTCAATCAGTTAGAAATGATATTTTAAATTTTTTGGATATACCTTGTCAAATGGATCGTCCTATTAAACATATAAGTCCAACAGAAGTAAAAGATACTATTGATAAACTTAACAACACGAAATCACCAGGTTACGATAATATTGACTCAAAAGTACTCAAATCTCTTCCAAAGAAAGGCATAATTTTTCTTACAACCATTTTTAATTCAATTTTAAGATTAAATCATTTCCCATCGCAATGGAAATTTGCAAAAATAATTATGATACTGAAACCCAACAAACCTGAAAATGCTGTTTCATCTTACAGGCCAATTAGCTTATTAAGCTGTTTTTCAAAGATTTTTGAACGTCTCCTTCTCAAAAGACTACTGCCTATTCTAGAGAAACAAAACATAATTCCTGATTATCAATTTGGTTTCAGACACAAACATGGCACACATGAACAATGTCATCGTATAGTTAATCACATTTCTAATGCTCTAGAAAAGAAACTGTACTGTTCTGCAGTGTTTTTAGATGTTGAACAAGCCTTTGATAGGGTTTGGCACTTTGGGCTCTTATACAAACTTAAAATGCTTCTACCAGCACCATTTTACTTGCTGCTAAAATCATATCTCCACGAAAGACACTTCTTTGTTAGTATTAATGAAGAATACTCAGATTTTGATGTCATCAACTCGGGAATACCACAAGGAAGTGTTTTGGGTCCAGTACTATATACTGTCTTTACGTCTGATATGCCGATAATGGAGAATCTAACTACTGCAACATTTGCCGATGACACTGCTATATTATCGTCTAATTATTCCCCTATTATAGCCTCGGAATTGTTACAAAATCAAATAAATCTTATCCAAGATTGGTTGCAGAAGTGGAACATAAAAGTAAACACACAAAAATCGGTTCATGTAACCTTTACTATGAGAAAAGAAGAATGTTCTCCAGTATATTTAAATGGATGCATTGTACCTACAGGTAATACAGTCAAGTATTTAGGCCTTCATCTTGATAGGAGGCTAACATGGAAAACACACATAAAAAATAAGCGAAAGCAACTGAACATTAAAACAGGAAAAATGTATTGGCTATTAAAACCTGGATCTGGGCTAAGTTTAGAAAATAAAGTTTTACTATATAAAACAATTCTTAAGCCGATATGGACATACGGTATTCAACTTTGGGGGACTGCTAGTAACTCGAATATTGAAATATTACAGAGATACCAGTCAAAAACTTTAAGATTATTAACAAATGCCCCTTGGTTTGTGAAAAACGACAATATACACAACGATCTAAAAATTGCAAAAGTTAAAGACGAAATTAATCGATTTAGTGAAAGATACCTCAATAGATTAAGTAACCACACAAATGTGCTAGCAATTAACCTATTAAATGATAGTGAAGAAATACAAAGATTAAAAAGGTTTCATGTACTTGACCTACCCTTTAGAAAATAGAAATATGTAAATAAATATGTATATATTAATTTAACTATACAATTTTGTATTTTCGTATATTGAGTTCATTGGAACTTAATCTATAAGTTATTTTTTATTATTATCTAATTTGCTTATTATTTTAATTTTGTAAAATAGATTGCAAATAAAAATGAATTGAAAAAAAAAAAAAAAAAAAAAAATATATTTCCGATAACAAGCTAATAACAATTACGTCTAATTGTAGTATAAAGTTAACAGGTGTTAAATAATAAAAAACAACAAACAACAAATAGAAAAAAATAAAACAATAAAACATTAAAAATTGAAACTGTGCCAACTGTGGAAATACTAGCATAAATATAATGTCGATTAGTAATTTATCGAACAAGTCTTTGACCCCTTCATCTTCGTCGAATCGTTTGTCGCGCATGGTTAACTTTAATGATGATCCTAATGACTCTGGCTGTGGACCAACATCATCAGCTCTTCAGCTGCAGGTGCCTGTCAGGCGTACTTCAAAACTGTTCCAACGTCCGCGATCTATGTCGGCATGGAGTAACGTTAGTTATGGCAGTACCAAATGGGATGAAAGGTAAAGGACGAAAGAAATATTTTTATGGCACTTAAAATTGATTTGTTTTTCCAATTTGAAATCTAAATCTTAAGTAATAAATCGTTGTAAAAAATTATAGTTCTGGAACCAAAACCACACATAGTAATCTTCTCTCGCAATGAAAAAAAATCTGAAGTACATGCCTCTGTATAGAGTTATAAAAATTTGAAAAGAAGTATTCATTGATGGCCTGTGGAAATTGTATTCCTCGAAATCCTATATAATTTCATTTCCTTCCCTTTTTTAATACGACCATCGCAGGGGATGGCCCCGCTATATGAGTACTTTGTATTGGCAATATGGAATGAGGTTGTTAGAGGAGGAGGGTGGAAGTAGTGTTATATTCTGCAAGAAGGGGGTTTCACGTACGGATAGTGCGGTTAAAATACAGCTTCTCTGTGCCATACATTGCATGACCTACTGACACATCAATCACTGTAATACATAAGAATTCTTTTAACCACGTTTACTTCTGCTGTTGTTTATCGACTTATTGGTAAATATCCCCTTTATCCTTTTTTGTTTGCGTTTCTAAGGGCCTCTATGACATTATGAGTTCAAAAATTCGATTTTAAACTTATGATTGATTATATTTCTTATGTAAACACAATCTAACTTTTTGGGTGTTTTTGTTTAACTTCCGTAGCACTACTAATCGATCACAATCATCCTTGCTTCAGACCCTCATACGCGCATTCAAACGCCACCCGTATAATACAGTGCTTTCTTCTTCACTGTATGGGTACTCTCGCTCGGTGGCGCTCTTTAAAAGTGAAAATATTTTCTCTGTTAAACTAAATATAACGGAGGTCAAGAGCGGCTGTTTAGCCAGTGTGTGTTAAACCATTGCGTTTTTCTTTATTATTGCTATGAGTTTGCTGTCGCTTTATATTTTTATACTCGTGATAATAAAAACGAACAACAACAACGGCAACAACAACAAAGTTTAACGCTGAAACTCTTGAAACATAAAAAATGGAAATGTGGCATTTCCATTATGTTTCTATGGACATGAAAACCCAATGTGTAGCACAAGAAGAGAGAAGGGAGCAAGACTGAGAAAGCTGAGTGTATGTGCGTGTCAGTGTGTGCAGAAGGAAACTCGTGTTTAAATCAAGCATTTATATGTGATGCGGGTGCTTTTTATTTTTTTTTTTAACCCGTTTAAATAATTCCTTCCTTCAGTCATTCAAAAATCAAAATGTTAAACCCCATGATGGTAGTGGCCTTTTAAGTACAGGAAATAAAGAATACGATCGTGATAGGAAACGAAAATAAACAAAAGGAACCCATATAATCATATACTTTGAAAGTATTTGAAATCTAAAGCATTCATAAACATTAAAAAAATGCCAAAAGTTATGTTTAAAGATTTTAATTGTTTGACAGCATAGTCCTTAAAAACGCCTTTAAATACCGCGCAATATTCCGGGTCGTATAGAGAGTGAGCACTTATAAATCTTAAGGAAGAAAGTCAAGAAAAAACATTTTTATTTGCCCGTTAAGTTGGTTGGCAATTTCCTTAGTTTATTAATAACAATTGAAAATTATTTTATAATGAACTCTTTAGCAAGAGAAACAATAAAGTTGACATGAACTAAATAATTATGATGAGTCTCGTAAATAGTTATAGCCAATAACACACGAGCGTTATAAAGCCAAATATGGCAAAATATGTGATAAAAAAACAAGATTTTAAAGAGAAAAATTTACGATAACAAGGGTTTGTTATAAGAAAAAATCGTAGTCTCCTCATAACACAGCATCCTTTTTGTTTGGAACTTGGTACTTATTTTTACGCCACTACAAAATAGTATAGCTTATAAACCGATAAGGTTAGCAACGTATTGAGTATGAGAGGCCATGAAACATTGGACTTTAAAAAACAAACTATAATATTCCAAAATCAGTTTTAAATTTAGTATGTCTCTATCATCTAGTGTTCTCGCTCTATAGCGTACAAAAACATTTGTACAACAAATTTGCGTTATCGAAATAGTTTTTGTGGACAATTTGTCATTGCAGACATTTATAAAAAGCATATACATAGAAAATTTGTCAATAGAAAATTATTATAATTGAATAGTAATATTGTATAGAAAGTTATTATAATAGAAAAATTTTGTTATCGAAAATTTTCCATGAACAATGTATGTTATCGATAAATTTTCTACAGAAAATTTATGTTATCGATAATTTTTTCTATAGAAAATGTATGTTATCGATAATTTTTTCTATAGAAAATGTATGTTACGATCAGTTTTTCTATAGAAAATGTATGTTATCGATCATTTTTCTATAAAAAATGTATGTTATCGATACATTTTCTATGGAAAATATATTTTATCGATCAGGTTTTCTATAGAAAATGTATGTTATCGATAAATTTTCTATAGAAAATGTATGTTATCGATCAGATTTTCTATAGAAAATGTATGTTATTGATCATTTTTTCTATAGAAAATGTATGTTATCGATCAGATTTTCTATAGAAAATGTATGTTATTGATAATTTTTTCTGTAGAAAATATGTTATCGATAAATTTTCTATAGAAAATGTATGTTATCGATCATTTTTTATATAGAAAATAAATTTTCTATCCGAAATTTCAATTATTTAATCATTTATCTGCTATAGTTTGAACACCACCTTTCGAACTCCTCTTTTACCATCGTTCTACAAGCATTTATATCGTACCTCTTTCAATTATATGTGTGTTTAACTGTTAATACCACTGCCACAGTTATCTTAAGTGCTATAAAACCCAAGATTTTCATTTTAATCCCAAACGAAATACTTAGAATTACATGAGGGCTTGTGTTTTTAAGCATACATAAAAGGGATTTAACCCTCTCTTCTCGTAGGAAAATTGAAACTCACACCCTGGCATTTGTCTTCAAGTAGATTTAACCAGTAAATCGTTTACAAAAAATAAAGCCACACATGGTTAATTAGTAGAGGATTTTAATTTAGTTGAAATTCTAAACTTAGGAAGCGAAAAGGTGGTCGAAAAAAAGACTAAAAAGAAGACGGTGTAAAAGGACATGACATTGCGACGCCCAAGCTGTGTAACGTTTTATTCGACTTTACTTTTAAAAAAGTGGAGAACCAACCCTATCCTTTGTATAATCGTAGGTATTAATGAAGGACTTTATTTTTAGAAATAATAAAACTCATGCTTTCCACGTGCTTTTTAATGTTTTTTTTACCTTTTTCGTCTTCCTTTTTCTCCATTTTACTGGCTTGAGAATTTTATTTATTCTGTTCACC
This sequence comes from Sarcophaga rosellei, assembly GCA_930367235.1. Taxonomy (NCBI): domain Eukaryota; kingdom Metazoa; phylum Arthropoda; class Insecta; order Diptera; family Sarcophagidae; genus Sarcophaga; species Sarcophaga rosellei. The sequence continues at coordinate 77,960,372 of OV884021.1, forward strand.
TGGTTCTATGCCTTAAAAATCCTTCACTTGTGCCTGAAATTCTATTCAAATTGATTACTAGTTTGTATTCATTTCAGCATTTCATTTTGTATGCCAATGGTGTTTAACCAACAACATACACACACGCAAAGTCTCTCTCTCTCTCTCTCGACTCTCTCACTCATGTTCCTTTCCGTTTGTATTTATTTGTTGTTTATTAATCGTACATAAATAATGTCAATGTATTCGTGCGTGTTCATTACTAACGAATTAATTGAAGTGAACTCTTGTTAATCACATCAGCTCAGCATATACTCGTATATTCATGGGTATGTGTGTTGGGGGAGAAGATAAGTGTTTTTTTTGTGATTGTATGTGATAGCAGATGTGTATTATTGTACTTCAAGGTTAATTTTAAAGTTTTAATAGGAAATCCATCACTTGTATTATGTTCGATGCCTTAAATTGTGACTTACGAAGGCAAAGAGTATGCCAAGAGGAGTTTCAATCGTGCGTTGAGTTAAATGTTCGTGTTAATGAGCATATGTTTGAATAAGACAAAGTTGCCAGCATGCATGCATGTTGTTTTTGATTCATTAAGTATTTGAAGAGAAAAAGAGTGAATATGTCTTCCGTAATAAAATCGTTTGAAAATGTATTCAGATTCGTGTAAAAAGAATTCAAGTGTTTCACTCATGCTATACATATTCTGTACAGTGGGTCACAAATTATTCGACTTTAAATAAAATTTTGAGTACATATAGCAAGTATATCAAGCTCTCTAATGGAAATCGAAATCGTGTGTGTGTTAATATACCAGAATAGTACCTTGTGGTCTACTAGGGAATCAAACAAATGGAAAATTAGAAAAAAAAACCCTAAAGAAGCTAAGATTTCGATACTTCAACTTCACCAAGAACTTTAGTAATGTGACTTAAAGTATTGCCTGTGGATCGATTACAGCCGTCGATTATTTTCTCTTCGTTCTCCACCAGGATTTCGTACATTTCGTGCAGTATCTTGGCGATATGGGGACCAATGTTGACTTTCAAATGTTCCAAGCCTGGTGGATTATCCGTGTGAACACTGTCTTTAGGGTACATCCCACACAGAGCTCTAATGACGTTGAATCGTATAGTGTTGGTGGTTATTTAACGTCGTTAAAACGTGAAATTTTACTTTGGGGAACAGTTTCATGCACTACAGCTAAAATCGGTGATACGTGGCAATGTCCTATTGAAGCTACGTGCTGCGTCCAGTTCATAACCTTCAGTTACTAGCAAGAAAATCGATGATAATTGTTCTTCCAGCTTAATTTTTTGAGAAAATACGACCCAATAGCATTTCCAAACCAAAATATTTACCAAATAGTTACTTTTTCCGTAGAGAAAGGATTTTCAATAATCACTTCTGACGTTTACAGTCCTCGTATTCGACAATGTTTTTTGTTGCTGTAAACATTGAGCAAAATTAGCTTTCACGCTGAAGAACATTCTATTTGCTTAGCCAGCATTTGAAAGCCTGTTGGTCTAATACCCAATCAACACATCTGCGGTGTTGTGAATGCTTAGCGGGACTTTAGAATGGATGTGCAAATCCAAATCCAAGTGACATCAAAATGAACAGCACGTTCGACCCAATTGATGGGAACGCTGTATAATTGAGAAATTCAGATTATTTCTCACACTTTCACTAACAGAAGCGATATTTTTTTTAGCACGAGCACTGGAGTAATGCTTAGGCCTGATCTCATCTAGAACGCTTACAGTCTTCTCTGTGAATTTCTTTGTAATCTTGCCAAATTCCTTGTAGAGTAGGTCCATTACGACGACCAGTCCGTAACGCTCTTAAAGTGATCACATTTATTTCAAAGGCATTTGTGTTCTCTGACTATTGAAGGATCCGATCGTATCTGTAAATAGCAAACCGTTCACCTAATAAGAAAAACTTTAATTGAAAGACATTTAACAGTTAGATAGTCTTGCCAGATCAGCGATAAAGCCCATAAACAGCCCATAAAGCTGACAATTTTCCTAATGTGGACTCCATGATTCCACTACTCCCTCTAAAAATTATGTGAGTTTCTTTAAAAGCCTGTAGTTCCACCCCAAGCTGTCTTATTATTAACCCTTAAACGTCCTTAGACTGCACTAATCCATATCTTATTTGATTGTCGTAACATTTTTACTGTTACTCAGTGTACAACGCTTTAAAAAAAAAGAATTTCTCATTTGTATTGCTTGCCGTCTATTATTTTTTAATGCCATACATGCCACACTAATTTGCTAAAAAAAGTTAAATCTTGCTTTTTCGTCCTAAGCTATTTTATTATTAACCCTTAAACGCCCGGCATGAATTAATGCAGTCTTATTTTTTTTTGCCGTAACATTTTTTCTGTTACTCAGTGTATATTGCCTGTTAAACTAGAATTTTTTCTTTGAACAGCTTACCGATGATTACTTTTTTTTAATAACTTTATAAAAGCAAAACTTGTTGCCACACTAATTTGCCAAAGAGTTAACATCACTGCCTGCCGGTATTTGCATGCCTGCGAGTAAAGCCTTACAATTTAGATGGCCCGGTTGTGATTATAATTTAAAATAACACGCGATAATAAAAGTTGTTTTCTTATTACTATTACTACTGCTATTTGCTATTTTTACAGTTATTTTCAACAATTTACCGTTTAAAGTCTAAAACAAAATGGAAACTTCCGTTTAAAAAAAAAAACAACGAAAAACTGTTGCCAAACGAGCATAAAAAAACTGAGTAGCGATAGGAAGGAAATGCATTTGCAACATGCAACAGGAGGGTGATTATAACAAAAACAGAGAGAGAAAGAGAGAAAAACAATTTGTTTTTACAACTTAAACAGAAATTTAATAGAGGGAAAGAAGATGGAAGGAGAGATGTTTATATGCGGGTGTTACATTTGAAAGTACTCGTATTTTTTTGTTGCCAAAATCAATTTATTAAACTGACAGGCCATGTAAGCAGCATGTGAAGTCAAATAATTTTGATAGATTTTTATTGCAACAATGATTTGTGGCCTAAACTACACTATGCAACAGATTATATCGAAAATATTTGCAGTAATCATACGTTTTCAGAAAATTAAGGAAAATTCGTTTTCTTCAGTTCAAGAACAATTCAATTGGAAAGAAATTTTGAAGCAACAATAGCATTTGCATTTGAGGTCAGACCTAAGCATTACTCCGGTGCTCGTGCTGAAGTAAATATCGCTTTCGTTAGTGAAAGAGTGAGAAATAATCTGAATTTCTTAATTCCACGGCGGTTTCAAATATTTTACTCTGGAAGCGAACAATTTCCCTCCTATCCCATGTTCTTGAACTATACGTACATATATCACAGAATTATCCTTCGCTTAAAAGAGTATGAAGCCTTAAAATTGTTTCATTTAAAAAGAATATTTTCATTACATTTACAAAGATTCTGTTGTCCTTGATACAGATTTTTTAGAGCCCACTGCTCCTCTATGGAAGCGGGAAGAAATTTACACTCCACGCCAAAACTGCTCCACGTTTCCCCCATTCGATAATGAGTTCCCCGTGTCAATATACAATGACCACCCCTCAATCGGGCTTTCCAATGACAAGTGGATGGTGGTATACATGAACAAATTAGTGATTTTCCCGATAGAAGTCTACTCTCAGAGGCTAGGAGCCTTAAAAGTTTTGTGTGATGTTTATACGATATTTATTCTGATTAGAAGATACCAGACGAGAGGGCAATATATTCTAATATTATCCTTGCTGGTCACGTAGGCGGTCAGGAAAATGTAGTCTCTGCTGTCCCATATCACTCACTTGAAACTCAAAGCAATTCTTCTTCCTTTTGGCAAACTTCCCTCATGACCTTGTAATTGAAGATTATGAGCTGGACTTCAAGTAGCTTCAACAGGACATTGCTACGAGTCACTCAACATAACCGATTTTGACTGTAGTGCATGAAACTGTTCCCCCATAGTACAATTTCACATTTTGGCGACGTTAATTAGCCACCAATATTATACGACTTAAGGCCTTTAGACCTTTATGTGGGATGTACCCTAAAGACAGTGTTTACACGGATAATCCACTAAGTTCGGATCATTTGAAAGCCAACATTCGTCCCCATATCGCCAAGATACAGCACGAAATGTACGAAATACTGGTTGAAAATGAAGAGAAAATGATCGACCACTGTAATCAATCCAGAGGCAATAATTTAAGTGACATTTGTTTGAAACATTAGGAGGCAGCAACACCATAAAAAAAGAAAATAAAAAAGACAATATAACAACAATAACAATAAAAAGATTTTATAAAAAGATTCTTGTTGTTTTAACTTTCTGTGGAAACATATCTCTGTGCCCTTTAAATATTTAAAATTCCCTCGAGACTTATGGTTGTTAATTTAAGTATATTTCTTTTTTTATTTTTCATACAATATTTTCGTGTTTAACATCTGTTTTCTTTTATTTTTTTTAATAAAAATGTTCATAATTTTTCTTTTCTTTTTTCTTTCCAGGTGAGTGACCAACTTTTGATAACCAAAACATAAAAAAAAATTCACATCGTTTTGCTTACTGTTTACCAAGTAAGTACCTTTGTTTCCCTTTAGAAAATTTATAAATCAGTTCTCAAAATATTTATGAAATGACAACTGCTTTGAAGAGGTCATGATATCCTCGATTATTTTGTATGAAAATCAGTGAATGGAAAAAATATTTTTTTTTTAATTTTTAAATTTAAAAACTTTAATAATTCAAGCGCTAGATGTAGAGATATACACTAAAATTTTTGTTTTATATTTCGCTCTTCTAAATATTTGTGAATAATTTGTAAACATTGTTTGTGTCAATTATGGATCCTAGTAATCGTTAGTTTCATGAATTTGTTTATTGGGTTCATAACTGTGTTCATAATTTACCTTATATTTGAGTACCAAAAAAAAGTACCGAAAAATTTAGTACTCAAATCCTACTTTAAAATAATAGATATTCCTTCTATTTAATTTTTTTTCAAGTACTTTTTTCTATAAGAAAGTACCAAAAATTTCGTACTATAATCGTTAGGTTCATGAAATTGTTTATTGGGTTCATAATTTCCTTTGTATTTGAGCACCAAAAAAAGTACCAAGGCGTTTAGTACCAAAATCGTATTTTAAAACAATAGATGTTCGCTTTATTTTTTGGTTTTTAAGAATTAAAAAAATACTTTTATATATAAGAAAGTATCAAAAATTTTGTTCTTTAATCGTTAGGTCCATGCAGTTGTTTTATTGGATACATAATTGTGTTATATTTGAGTATTAAAAAAGTACCAAAAAATTTAATATCAAAACCATATTTCAAAACAATAGATATTCGTTAAAAAATACGTCAATTTATTTAATGGCAGCCCTATTAAATGCTTCTGTACAACATACTGTCTGTATATTTCTTCCCCTCATTTCTTTTTGTTTCTTAAAGATTGCTGATGAAATCACGACCATTTTTTTTATTCTGGAATGCTATTTGAGTGCCGTTACACATTTTATTACGTGAGGGATTACAGTTATTGGCCTGACCAGTCGTTGGCTATTATTTAACGTGTTACAGTTTTTCGATTTATAAAAACTGTTAAGGACAAGTGAGTGAGTGAGCCGTACTTGTTGTCAAGTATGGTCGTTATCCCCTGTGTGATGATGAAAAATACTTTATTTTCTGTGTTCATTTTCCAAATTTCTCGTATTTTGTTGTTTCATACACACACACACACAAAAGAATTGAAAGAGAAAATGAAAAAAATATTCTCTTTTGACGTCTTTCAAATAGGGAAAGGGGAGAACAGCTTTAGAGACTGGCAGGCAGCCAGCCGAACATAGCTCTAAAAATGTAATTAATGATGGGCAAATTACATTTAATTTCGTTACGTTAATAGATCTCTCATTAAATGTGAATTACTGCTGGTTATTTTATCTGTCTTTCTGTCTGTGTCTCTGCCTCTGTTGTTCGTCTGTTTGTATGTTTTAATTTATTTTTTTTTTATTTCTTTTTCATAATTTTTCCATTGACTACCGTAATACATATTTCAAGGGCCACAGCCTAGTAAGGCGTGTGATTATTTGTTTTTGTTTTTTTTTTATTAAATCATAAATTTTTCTAGATTGTATTGGAACACGTATACGAAACTAATTATACACAAGGCTTCGGTTCCCTTTTTTATTCTTTTTTTCTTTTGAAGCAAAAAGGTTAAAAGTATTGTATTGCCTTGGCTTTACAAATAAAAGTTGAATTAATAAAAAAATGTTTCCAAATAATTGGAAATTTTGTAAGTAATTAAAGGTAATCAACATCTCTTAATTAAATACAAAAAAATCTCTTCCTGCCTTACTATACAAGCATAAGATCCTAAATGCCAATGGAATTACTTCACAGTGAACAAAAAATAAATTTAAAAACCTTGAAGCATCACTCTTATTGGCTTAAAAAAAAAGGTATTCTTTTACCAAAACTCCTCTTAATTAAAGGAAGAGGCGGCTGCATGCTGAATACGTGCTCATTGTGAGTCCTATCTGTTCGCTCAGCAAATGTTTAAACCTTAAGCAGCATGCTAGAGGCAAATTGCCGACACCATTAGCAAATACATACATGGTTTGGTCGTGTATCAAACGCTACCTTAAAATCAACTAATATGAGCACCCACCATTCAAATATGGCTCTATAAAATACACGATTTGCTTGCTGTAGGGTATTTTCAGTTTACATTTTTGCCAGCTTAGTTCCGTCAAAGGTGGGAAGGTTTTTTTTATCACACTGTCCTTTAAATCGCCTCGAACTTTCATTCATACATAATACATACATACATAATTGGCCATTACAACCCTTCAGTCAGGATTACGGCCTATCTTCTCACACCACTCATGTTGGGTGCCTTAATTTTATACTTAAGTGGCGGGACCTACAGTTTAATGTCGACACTGAACAATATATTTTGGAGAAGCTTTTCATGGCAATTTTTGTTTACTCTCAGAGTTTTTGGCAGAAAACTGGTGAGAGGAAGTCACCGCCGAAGGAATATTTTTTTATATTTCGTTTAGTTAGAGACATATGACCTGGGGTTTGTACTGACGCCTTATGTCTAATAAGCCAACACACTACCTATTAGACTTCGGCGACTATACAGCTTTATGGTCCGTTAATATGTGTGTCTCATCATACGATATACTCTGATAGCGAATGCTCAGAACGGCAGTTTTTATAGCTATTCCTTCTTTTAACTGGAAAGGAATTTCTGAACTTCCTCGAGATCTTACTCGATGAAATCGTATCTTACTTCGACTAAAGCACTATAAAAATCGCTTCTTATTCTAGAATATACGAGTATTTTGCAATTCTTCATTTAGATCTATGCCCGTAAAACTCTATTGAATCCCACTTTCGTGCATAAGGCTGCACAAATTGAATAGTTTTCTTAGAATCTTCGAATGTTATCTAAATTCTCATGCCATAATTGACCATCACTGTTGTTTCAAAATTTGTTTCGTTTGTTAAGTTTCTGAATTCCTTTTAAAAATTAATTTTTAATAACAAAAACTAAGACTTCAAACTGAAATATTACTACCTTACCCTCCTTAACAATTTTAAAAATAGAAGAAGAAAACAATGTTACATGTAATCATACAATCTTGTTAATAATTTATAAATAAAGTTTATAAAATTAAAGAAACTCTTGTAAAACTATTTTTATTAAACACGGCTGCACTCCCCTTTAAATCAAAACAAAACAGAACAAAACACTGGCCCTCCCTACATGCATACATAGGCATAGACACTCGCACACACTAGAAACAAGTGCACTAAACAGGCAAGAAAAACTGAAATACACACAACAAAGAAGCTGAGTGTTGTGTTACAAGGTTATATTCGAAACACACACACACGCATACACTCACACACTCAAATGAAACACAGGTTCATTAGTCAGTGAGTGTGAACTCTATTTTGCGTTTGTTTTCGCTTTTGCGAGTATTTTTAGTTGTTTTTGTTTGTATGCCGTTATTTTGTTTCGGGGTTCTCTCTCTCTCGCTGTTCGTGTGTGTGCTTAATATTAATCGTAGGGAGTGGTGGTGCATACACAATGTTTGTATTTGTTTGAATTGTACCACGTGTTCTTGATTAATGGTGTGTGAGTATTGTAAACTCATACACATACAGTCTATGTTTATACTATTAAACTCTCATTTTCATTTCAAACACAACCACATATAGAGAGAACGAGAGAGCGACAGAGAGAGAGAGAGAGAGAGTGTGTAACACAGTAGTAAAGTGAATGGCTTTGTGTACGAATGAGCCTAAAAAGAAAAACATGAAAACAGGAAAGTTTACAACATATGAAGGAGGCATAGTTAGTCGTAAACAGGATGTTATTACTGGCTACTGTGTTGCAATGTATAATATACTCCTGTGAGTGTTTATTTTTCTTGGCAACATTGTTGCTAACGAAATCAAAACAAAAAAAGCTTCCTTTAGGGAACAAAATGTGTTGCGAGAGAAAAGCTTGTGTGAGCATTTACATCACATAATATTTACTTTAATGGAAATATTCCATGTTGACAATAGATGGCGCTGGCAATCTAAACAAATTTTTGGAATTTAAATACAAGGTTTGAACATTTTGAAAGCAAAAACTTAAAGAAAAAATAATTTTCTTGAAATTTTCAATGTTTTTTTTTTATTATTAAAAAGAAATAAAATTTCAGTTTTATTACGTTAGGTATACATACGTACATACATACATATGTACGTACATATGTACATATATCGAGATTTTTTTTCTAAGGAATAAAACATTTTTTTGGGCTGTTAATCAAGTAAATAGGCCCCCATTCTCAAAATTTAGGCAAATTTGTGCAACATTTTGGGATTTAGAGAAGCTTTAGAGGTTTTTTTTTAAATAAATAAACATGTAATTGATGATCAAAAAATCACATTTTCTAAGGTCAACAATTCTGTAAATTGGCCTCCAAGGCGTTGTTAGAGTACAGGGACCTTAGGACATCTTCAACAAAACTAAATATTTAAAAACATTTCTTCCGCGACTGCATTTCAGCAGATTATTGGCAAAAACTCTGAGAGTAAACAAAAATTCCGATGAAAAACTTCACAAAAATCTGTCGTTTGCAGTCGATTTTTAAACTGTAGGTCCCCCACCACTCGTGTTTAAAATTAACACACACAACAGAAGTGGTGTGATAAGATAGGTTGTAATCCTGGCTAAAGGGTTGTAATGACCAATTACTTATGTGCAGTGAAGTCATAGGCCTTCCAACCTATCCTATGTTGTCCCCCTAATGTCTATCACATTACAGTTGTCACGAACTTCAAGATGCTTTCGACTTCACTGACAACTGGTTGTCTAGTACTTGATAAGCAACCTTCTATTTCCATCTGTGGTGCATTAACGTCCCAGACGTACCCAGTATGTATTCTGATTGCTTATTGTCTTCATCACAGAGTCTACATATTGGGCAGAAGGCTGGTTCAGAAGGCTACTTACAATCTTTACTGCTTAGAAGATGCCGGATATTTCTTAATATATTCTAATATTATCCTTGCTGGTCATGTAAACAGTCTGGAAAATGTAGTCTCTGCTGTCCTATACTACTCACTTAAAACTCAAAGCAATCCTTTTCCTTCTGGACAAACTTTGCTCATGATTTCACCCAATACAGTGGTAAACAGCCCTTTAATAAAGGGATACTGGCCTCAATTTACTGCTGATACCGCTCAATACAGTGGCAAACAGCCTAACCTCCTTGCCTTACTTTGGTGGTGGTACGAAATTGTTAAAGGATAATCCGGTTATGAACAATTGAGGCTTCTTGGATGCTCCTACAGGGCTCTAATTATTCATTTTATTTTCAGAGTTACTGCCTTCCTTCAAATTTCTTTCCATATGTCAATTGGTGTGGTGGTACCAAAGATCATAAGAGAAGTTATTCTGAAGATAGTTCGTGGGGCTGAAGGCTTAACTGTTCATTCATAGTATTCGCTATTTTGCTTTAAGGAATGTCTTGTATTATGATTACCAGTAGCTTGCATATGACATTAAACAAAACAAGGCCTCTCTAGTTGTTGTCCTGAGGCTATAGGAAAGAAAAGATTTTTCAAAAATAATTTTTTTTTTCACTTTCTCCTGGAATCGCTTGAATTAAAAGACAAAACAGGGAAACACACTTTATGTTTATTTCTTGGCATTTGCAACGACATAATTATTTTGCCATGATTAACTAGTTTTTGTATATTTGTCGACTTTCATGACTGAATTATTACCTTAGCTTAGTAGGGAAGCATTGATGAGGCAGTGTTTCATATTGATAGGCAGACAGCCAGCCAGTCAGCCAAACACACATCTTTGTATATACATACGTATTCTAGAATATGTATTTAACTCGTAGAAATGCTGAATAAATGTTTACCAAAATATATACGAACATTTTGTTTGCTTTTATCGAGAGAATCGTAAATAATACAGCAACAACAATAACAACAAAATAACAACAACAAAACAATCGTTTATTACCAGCATAAATTATTATTTTCATCAATAAAATCCATTCCCTTCCGCTCTCTGTTCCACACTTCCTTATTACGTTGTAATACACGCACACAACTCATGTGTTGAATTCTTTACTTTGAATAGGTGAGAGATAAATGAGCATGTGTGTGTGTGCGTGTGTTGCAGGATACGGAAACTCAGAAATTTCATTTCATTTTCCTTATAAAGTGTGACGGATATTCATTAGAATTTTTCTATGAAGTCCGTCTATCTTAGCTAGTGTTTACTGTTCGTAATTCATATTTTCTCGTATTGTTGTTTGATGGCAGTGCTTGAGTAACTTTTATATAAATATTACTACAAATATTATTCAGCAACAATTATTACATCAATGTTATGAATGAATGAATGAAGAGCTAGAAAAAACATTTTCAAGTATCGATAGATACTTACACTCGGAGAGAAAAGTTAATAGAATGAAAGAAAACAAAAATATTGCAAAACAAAACATTGTAAATTTTTATAAAAGTGACATGAACTTGAAGAAATTTTAATCAACATAAGGCTAAGCTTATACTTCAGATCCACTTCTGGCCTCTAAGTGCTGATGTACTTCACCAACTAAGTCTGTAATTTAGTCTTAATTGCTTAAATGGTGATTATAAATTTTTAGTCAAGACTACAACCTAGTTTCTCCCACCACTTCTAAAGAATGTTTCAAAAAATTGTCAGAAGTCTTCTAAGATGAAGTCGCCGAAAACAAACTTTTTCCGTATTTCCCTTTGTTCAAGATTTTTGAGCTGAGGTTTGAGGCATGGTTTCGAGACTAATAAGCCAATATACTACCCACTAAATCGCGGCAGCTTGAGGTAGTCATACATAATTACAACTCTGTAGTCGGGATTACAACCTAGTTTCTCCCACCATTTATGTTGTGTGGGTGTTAATTTTATACATGAGTGCCGCAGCCTACAGTTTAATATCGACTCCCAACAAAAAATTTTTTGAGAAATTTTTTCATGCCAATTTTTTTAAATTTACTCTCAGAATTTTTGCCAGAAATCTGCTGAGTGGAAGTAGCCGAAAGAAATATTTTCTTCTGTGTTTTCTTTTGTTCAACATGCTCGATCTAGGGTTTGAGGCGTGGGTTCGTGTCTAAGAAACCAACAGACTACATACTAGACTACGGCGACTTGTGTTTGTTACTCGCTTGGGCTTCATTTATTCAAAAAACAATTTTCGGGTATATCCCCGACATTCACAAGAGATTTTGTGATAGTCTTCTAATCTGTTACTGTCACTCATTTAATAGCCGTAGGAATAGTAGTGAATTCTACTGCAAAGTGCAGATGTCTGTCTGACTTTGCAAGTTTTTGAGGTACAAGTTCTACCACAAACCACAACTCAATTTACCCACGCCGCTAATAAACCAACATACTACTAACTAAACTAAGGCGCCTTGAGTTTGATGCTCACTTGGGCTTCATTCATCGACCACACAATCTCTGAGTGTATCCCTATGCCATTGTGATGAGGATCCTCGAAATTCACAAAAGGTTTTATGATAGTCTTGTATCATATTCAAGTTCCGCCATAAACCGTAACCCATTTTACTCACCAATTTTGAGCCACTGATGTACACTTACCGAAAATTTGGCAGGCAACGTTTTGAGGTTCAAGATGTAATCCATTTTTAAAGCGATAGGTGTACTGAAATAAAATTCAATAAATCGTCAAACATTTTTCATCACACTTCCATCTTTGAAGAGATTTTTTAATTTTTTATTTGCAACATTTTCTTGAGTGTACGATTTGTAGAGATTTTCCCTTTAGGATCTCGATTAAATCATAGAAATTCATGAAAAAAAATCTTTTGTTGCTGGCACACTGACTCGATTACAATGACACGAACAATGGCACTTGTAAACTTAAATCTCGTACAAGAGGCTTGAAACTCAATAAATAAGACAGCCAGTCCAACCATCAACCAATACTTTCGTGTTAAACTCATATCGTAAGGCTAACAAGCACACACAGGATACAGAGCCACACACACACACGTATAGAGAAATTGAATTACAAAACCTTTCATTTTCTATGTAAGTAAGTATGGCTATTCGTAACACACACACACACACATAGTGTGCACTACAAGAAATCATAATCTGTTTGTAAATATAATACTAGCCCTGCCTCTCTCTTTCGCTTTCAAGTGACTAAATTGAAGGGAATATTGAGTATTGAGAGCATGAGAAAAATAAGAAGGAAAAGAGGAAGAAAAGAATCTCAACATAAATGTCATGATTAATACATTGACATACTACTTGGCTATGAATTACTAATTCAGAGAGATACTCTCTCTCTCTCTCTCCGTCTCTTTTTCTCTTTTGCTTTGTCGCTCTCTATATTAGTCTGTCGGTTGTGACAAAACTAATGAGTATGACACAACAACATTGGTGTCTATGACTATAAAACGGTAAATGATGTTAATGATGATGCCGATACTGATGCTGATGCTGATGATACTGACTTTATTGTCAATTTTTAGATTTCGAACATGGATTACAACACACAAACACACAACACTTCATTTAAATATTAGTGTATGTGTATGTGTATCTCTCGATTATGGTTTTTGTAAATCGATTACCATTCATAATGTCGAGATGATAATATCCATACTCATGTTGCTGATGCTAATGCTGTTGCTGATGCTGTCCGTTGATAAATAATTTTGTAAACGCCCCCAATCCCCACAATCATTTATGAAGAGCAGAAACATGTTCTGATGGGCTCTTGGAAATGCAGAACTATCTTGTTAAATGCCTTGTTATCGTATGTATGAGTTGATAAGTTGATATACACAGAGAGAGAGTTCTGAATGAAATCTTTCAATTGTTGTTGATTTAATGCGCCTTTAATGTCATCAAAATAGGCCTTCAATTACAGAAAGAAATTAAACAAGAAGACAGTTTATATCTTCCCTTTGAACCACAAAGGCTTGTTAATCCTTCTTAGAACACAGCTTTATCCCGTTTGAGTTTCGAAGGTAAACTTAAATAAAACACACATAAAGCTCTTTTTAATTATAATGCCTGCACCCTAGCCATTATGTACGAAATACGTCGTTCAAAGTCGTTGTTTTTGAGTTAGTTTCGACCATTTTTTCGCACATTTCGCCCATTATCTCGGCAATAACTTGATGAATGTTAGTTTTCAAATGCTCCAATGTAAGGTTCTTCCCTAGCGCCTTTAACAAAATTCTATTAGGGTAACACCACATGATCTTAGTGGCCTGTTGGCATCTTCAAAACGTGACATTATTCTTTCTGGAAACTTCCTACTTACTTAATTGGTCATTACAACCCCTTGATCACGATTACCAAATAGCTTCTCTTACCACCAATGTTGTGTGTGTTTTAATTTTATCCACTATTTGAAAAAGTTTTCTTGGCAATTTTGTTTTATTTTGAGAGTTTTTTTTTTTTTTTTTTTTAAATTACATACTGGACTACGGGATATTTCCCATGCAATAAAACCCATATTGGTAGAGTTATGTTGCCCTGTGGTATTGTTTTGTTTAAACCACATGACGTGCAGTTCATAATCATCCATTGCAGGTTGAAAAATCTGGTTATCATACGATCCTAAACGGTTCTCTACGTGGCATTTTCGAAAAAATACGGTCCAGCAGCCAACTTTTCCAGATGAAATGCTGTTTTCATAATCACTTCTCTTTCCAATAAGCTTGTGAGAAGTAGGACGTAATAGCTGAAGACAACTTTATTCAAAAAATTTCACTCACAGCTAAATCCGGTGAACCGACCGATTAATGGATTTTTCTACTGTATCGGCCAAAACATGTTGCTTTCTTTTAAATGCTAAATAAAATGGCCTGCGAAGATATCATAAGAATCGCTATTGATTGGATTATGCTTCCTAGCTCCCGAAAAAATGGACGTCATGTCTGTAATGGCTAACATACCCAGCTTGCCTTTCATGAAGCGTTGCAGTACAGTAACTAAACTGTCTATTAACCCATAATGTCTTCCCCAATTTTAGTATGTCCTAACAAACTTTGAACTGCTCTGTATTAGAAAGGATAACGCTCTACCTACTACTTGATAGGTAGATACCTACTATGTAGTTGATTAGCAGATATTTGCTTAGGTAATGCATCAAGTTGTCAAGTATGTGGTTTTGTGATTTGTTTTCATTCTACAAATTCTACATATTGCTCTTGAGGCGATTGCTATTGGGAATAAAATTCTACAATGTTCGAACAGAAGGATGGTTCATATTCTCAAGCTGTTCCTAGTTAACATGATTCAAGAGGCAAATCTCTTTCATTGTAAATTTTCTACTGCCTCCATTCTTACGCACTTCGCAAACTATATCTTCTTTTGAGGCAAGGAGTCAAATTGACTTCAAGGTACTCCTTTGCCATTAAAGCCATTCTGATTGTCTTTGAAACGTTTGCGTAGGTCTTGGCAGAACTCTACTGATACTTCTTCTTGAATTCGTTACTATTTCTGTAGATAATACGTGGGATTTGCGTTATTCCCAAAGGTTACCTTAATCGTTGTCTAATTTACTTTCAACTGATCCACATCACGATTGTATGGCTGTTCAGATGGCATGTAAATATTTCGTGTGCGATCCGGTACTGCAAAGTTTTCCAAAGACGAATCTGTTCAAGTGGTCGCCTATCCTTCTATTACGCATGCCTGTATATTGTGGTCAATTTGATAAACACATAACCTTGCGTACCGTTCTGTGTGGGTAAAGTGTTCGCTCCAATTACGATATTATTCAGTGTATACATTTCCATAAAGAATTTCCCAGAGTGCTGTGTTGGTAATTATCCTTAGGACCTAGTTCTGCGTTACTCCGTTCCGCTACCAGGAGGTTAACCATGTGGTTTTTGCTAAACTTCTATTCCGGATAAATTTATAATGCAGAAATGCAATGCTATTTGAGCACGGCTAATCTGGCGATGTTTTAGCATCATCTGCGCATTTTTTCTAGCTAAAATGGGCCAATTTAGCTGCTTCTTAAAGCGATCGTCTAGTCTAACATCCATATCGTGTCCGTTGTTTGAAGCCAAAGTTCCATATCAGGTTAGATGGTTGATTCTAAAATATTTCACTACAAATACTCATTAGTTTAATGCAGGTAGTTGATTAGGTAATCCAATCTGTTGCTGAATTTTTGACATTGTTACATAATACTACATGGCTCGCGGCGCCTCAAAGACGAACGTCAAAGTGTCTCTTTCGGACATCGGGCCGATTGAAAAGGGGAGGCTGTGTATTGTGTCTATTAATTTACTACTTAAGTACAGACACAAACCATACATAACCTTTAAAATTAAAAAAAAAATACCGTAATACGTGAAATAATCGAACTTTTCCCTTCGGCAACGGTAGTGCCAAAGGGGTTAAATTAAAAATTTCTTTCTTTTTTATTTTTTTTCTTTCATTTAATTATTTCCTCATTATCGCTCTATTTATTCGCTGTAATAATTGTCTAACGAATGACCATGACTTTTAGAAAATTTAAAAATTTTTATTTTCAGTTGTAAATTTAATTCGCCTTTTAATTACTTTTTTTTTATTATTATGGAGCCCAGTAGGAAATGTTTGATTACAAAAACAATTATTGTGTTATAGTGGCAAAAACAAAAACAATAAAAAAAAGAAAAAATAGCCACTGAAAGTAAGCGTGCTAAACAGCAAAATCATTCGCAACAAACAATGCTTGACACACTGTTGTGGAATTCAATTCAATCATCATTGAAAACCAATTCAAGCAACACTTGTTGGTCTCTTTTTGTGTTTTTTCGCTCTCTCTTTCTCTCTCTCTCTCTCTAGCTCACTGTGTCTAAATGTAAAAGCCCCAATTGCAAAACAAATGAGAGAATCATTCAACGTCATAACTATCAATCAAATTCGCCAACAAACATTGCTTGTAGGTATGTTCATGTCTGTATATATGTATGTATGTATGAATGTATGTATTTATGTTTTTGTGTGTATGTGTGCGTGTGTTTAATTTATAAAATTAAAACGTTAACTTATGATGGGAACTTCTAAATTGGAAAACATTTCTTATGAAAAATTATTGTCAATAGATTTTCACTCACAGA
Organism: Sarcophaga rosellei; assembly: GCA_930367235.1. Lineage (NCBI taxonomy): Eukaryota > Metazoa > Arthropoda > Insecta > Diptera > Sarcophagidae > Sarcophaga > Sarcophaga rosellei. The sequence goes on from OV884021.1 coordinate 77,977,043, forward strand.
CCATAAAAATGTCTTGACATGCGTTTCAATTAAAAAAAAAATTGTTACTCTACTCAGGGTCAACTACAATAATAGTGATGCAGGCCATGATTATAGGGCGCCTATTTTGTGTAGAAAACAATTTTTCAAACTGGTAACAGAGCACGTAAATTATAGGCATTAAAAGGCATCACAAAAAACCGCCATATTTTCCTTTGACCACAGGAAACTCATATTCCTACTGAGGCAAATTACAAGGTCATTTGCACATCTTTATGGTACTGTAAGTATAAGGAAATTTGATTGCAGCAATCATAATTCATTATACGGGAAATATTATTTGTAAACCATAAAGAAAAATCGTTCCTTTTTTATTTTCTTTAAGTGGCATTTCTGGCATTTTCCTGAAGTTCTGGCATGACCCTAAAGTGCGTGTGTGGGGTGCTGGCTTCAGGATATCCTAATGCAACAATTCTTAAATCTGACAAATTGTGTGCAGATAAAGGTCTTTCAGTCGCCGTAGTCTAGCAGGTAGCGTGTTGGCTTATTAGACGTAAGGCCACGGTTCAAATATGAACAAAATATATCCACGGCGACTTCCTCTCAGCAGATTTCTGGCAAAAAACTCTGGGAGTGAAATCAAAACTTGCCATGAAAAGTTTCATCAAAAACCTGTCATTTGCAGACGACTTTTTAAACTGTAGGACCTCGGCCGCTCATGTATAAAATTGACACACACACAACATAAAGTAGGATGAGAAGCTAGGTCTTAAACCTTGAAGCGTTCTAATGAAAAATTATTTTTTTTATAGCTTTACGAGCTAAAGGCTGGGAATCTTCAAAAGACATTGGTAGCCCGGCCTACCAATGTGCACGATTCCCCACAAGACTTATTCTCGGCTTGCTGAGCGCCTGCGTACTAAACCCAACCTCGTTCGTCACACTTTCAACCATTTACTTACTTAAACGTGAGCCTGTTATCAATCATCACTCCCAAGTATTTAATCGCCTGCTTTGATGTTATGATTATGTATGTGCGTATGTATGTATGTGTGTATGTATGTATGTGTGTATGCGAAAACGATATTAGTTTCCTTCACTAAGTGAAGGATTTTGATTATCTCGGAATGTTTGGGAGCTATGTTCCTAATACACATCTTCAAAGGTTACCTCTAAAGCGACACAGTTATTCTTGCCCCGCTAGAGGCCCTTTGGTACAACTTTTTATTTAAATTCCCTAATGATGCCCTAGATAGATATTCACTTCGATTTTAGAACCTACAATCACTTATGCTTTGGTCAAGCTATCTGTGTTATAATCACGGATGTTATTCCACTGCTTTCGATCATAACTCTTAGGGATACTCTATTTTTTGATTGAAAATTAGACACTTTTGATATACGATCCGATTCCCTAATAATAGAAGTCTTGAGAAATTTCTGAGTTAGCTTTTAATGATAATCTAGGCATTACAGTGCAAGAAATCCAGGCCCAAGGTCAGATAGAAAGCGCACGACAGGCGTACACAAACACCAAAGCAGTACGCTCAGTGTGGTTGTCGGAGTTATTACCCGCCATTGTATTAAAAGCTCTCATGCGAGATGCATTTCCCTTAGCCTTATGACCAATGACAGCTACAGCAGAAGTTGCATAGGCGAAGAAAAAACCGTCTTATGAATCATAGCTTACTTGGGTGCTATAAGGTCCCGTTGCAACACCGATATTATATATTCCGATCAGTGGTATATCGTAGAATAATGATTGCTTACCCGAGAAATTTTTTAGGTACATAATCTCGGTAGTTTAAGTGGCGATTTATGGAAACCAGACAGACTAGACTTCTTCCTATCCACATACATGTAGTCTCGTGCTACCCACAAAGATGCTTCACCGCGTCAAATAGCCAAAGAATACCAAGCTTATCTACGGCAATTTCAATATCTATGTTTCGCAACCTGCTGTGGATTTTAGGGTCTGTACCCTATCCGATAGACAGCACGTCAGATATGCAATTTTCAATGATATTACTCTGCCTTAGAACACATGTTCTCAAAATTTCCCTGACAATTCCTCTAAGCTTGCTTAAGGACGTAAGGTGATGTTCATAAGGAATTTTATCTTTGCTTTGCTGTCCGAGATTTTCAGGGAAAATCTCAGCACATAACAAGTATTTTTCCACCTACAATATGGACATCACTTTGTCTGGAAAGTACTGCAGTAGTTAGGCAGCCAATAGAGAAGTCTAATATCAAGGCACAGCCTGCTATGCTCAGCATTTTGAGGCCATCGGTATGTACTCTAAGGACCCTATTGGGCATCTTCTGATCGTGAGACCAGAAGTTCCAACGAACGGAATCTCCCATCAAGTAAAGTATAAGAAAGCATGTCGAAAACTTTCTAGTATTGTTGCGTGCCTATATTGCAGGTTGCAACAGGATTTAACTGCATTCAGGATTACTATCATCAGCTCAACCCTCTGCTTCAATATAAGGTCAGAGAGGAGCCAGCTCATTAAAGCTCATAATGCCGTCGCTGGGGTATTGGAGAGTACTCTGGTGATCAGGACAGCTGATAGCCTGGGCATTCTGTCTGGTACGAGCATGGTAAAGCAAGGTTGGCTCCCTCATAATCTGATAAAGCCAATCTGAATACGTTTTTCTATACAATTTTTGTAACTCCTATGAAATCTCGACTATGGTAAATGCCTGCTTGTTGTCTTTGAGGATACTTTTCTGTCCTTTTGCAGATCTCATTTGCATTTTTCTAATGATAGTGGCTATCGAATTCTACTGAAGAATTTTAGGCTGATTGTGGTTCTTATAAAATGACAGAAAAATGTTTGCTGATCCCGATCTCAGTAAGTAAAGTAAGAGTAAAAAGAGTGAAAAATGAATGAAAATATTTGTTAACAGGACGATTAAGATTTCCTTCCTTTAGAAATTCTTTCTCTTTTTATGTTAAAAAACACAAATCCTGAAAGCTTTTTTTTCATTTTAATTTCCTGTAGCTTTCTTACACACTCTTTTAACAGTTAATAATTGCTTAGACCCACTAAAAGCCTCTAATATAACTGTTATACACACTTCCGTTTCAAATAATTCCAATACTTGTAAACAGGACTCTCTTTGAAAACTTTATGTTAACTGCGGACATAACATTACAGTGTTATGGTGTTAACATTAATGTTAACGAAACGTTTGCATTTAACAGCAACTTTTACATGGCAATTTGAAAGTTTTCAAATTCGTATGGCAAAGTTTCGTTTGTTATTACTGACTCCAGTTTATTTTTATACGTTAACGATAACACAACACCGTTTCAAATGAAATACGGCGAGAGGAATTTAATAAAAAAATAAAAAAAAGAAAGAAAAATACAAAAAAAAAATAAAAAAATATTTGAAATGAAAATGAATTAAAGAAGAGCGAAAGGAAAATATATTTTAACAGTGTTTTTGTATTTCAAAAAAAAAAAAAATATATTAAAAAATTAGAAAAAATAAAAAAAATTAATTTTTTTTTATAAGAATTCAAAAAAAAAAACAAACATTCTTTTTTGTATAAAATTAAAAAAAAATATTAAAAAAGAATTAAAAAAAAATATGATAGAAAAATAATTTGTAAAAATGTATAAAAGCTTTGTTAGTGTTTATAGAGTGTCTCCCCCTTAAAACTTATTTAAAGCGCCGGCGCTTGTTTGTGTTAAAACCGTGTTTAATTTTGTTAAAAAAAAATTTGAAAAAATAAATGTATTTTGTTTAAAAGTTATAAAAATAAAAATAAATTACGAATTTCTGTGCTTAAAAATGTTTTCTAATTCATTACTTCCGTTGTGGTAATTAATTAAAAATTAAAAAAAAATTTTTTTTAATTTTTTTAAAATTTTTTTATAAAATTTTTTTAAATTTTTTTATTCATGTCTGGGAATATTTTCGTTGTGGTTCATCAAATTTTAAGTGCCAATAAATCAGTGTGTGTAATTGTTGGCATTTCAAAAAAAAAAAGAGGTGGAAAAAATATGATTCATTCAACAAATAAAAAACATTAAAAAAAATCCAAAAAAAAAAAAATTAAAAATAAATTAAAAAACAATACAAAAAGAAAAAGAAAAATTTAAAAACATAAAAAAATTATTTTAAATTGGAAATCAAAAATTAAAGTTAAAAAAAAAATTGGAAAAAATGTAACAATAATTGTGAATAAAATTTTAAAATCGAATAAAATTTAATACTTCCACGACAAGATACATTTGCCTCACAAGGTGGCCGCAGTAGCCCGGTAGGCATTTGATTATTTTGAGTTTTACGAATCAAATAAAAATATTTGCAACAGAATTTGGAACACATAAGGATTTTATTAACTTAATTGGTCATTACAAGCCCTTAGTTAGGATTACAACCAAGTTTCCCACAGCATCCATGTTGAGCGTGTTAATTTTATTCATGAGTGGCGAGGGACCTACAGTTTAACGATGACTCCGTACAACAGATTTTTAGGAAACTTTTCATGGCAATTTTATTTACTTTCGAATTTTTTTTCCAGAAAACGGTTGCGAGCAAGTCTCTGAAATGAAATTTTCTTTCATAATACGTTGTAGTCGGCGTATCTGGACTGTGGTTTGAAACTCGGCTTTGTATGTAATAAATCAATACACTACGAACAAGACTACGGCGACTTCAGTAGTCGGTCATCATATTTATACTAGATTTTCGCATGATCGTAGCTCTTGAGGTTATCAGTTTCATTGTCGGGTTTATAGCCTCTTGGTTTACCTTCGTATTTAGTGGTAACCAGTTGAGGTCGTCAGGGTAAACAGGGTCCCACAGTTCCATGAACGTTTGTTATAATGATGGCTATCATCCTCATAATAGACTCAAACCGAGTTTGATGATTTCTTCATTTATTCAAAAGGTGGCCACATTGATTACACAGTTAAGGTCAATTGATTTCTTGCAGCAATAAAGAGAAAAATTGCTAAGAGACTCTGGATTTGTTATCCATATTCTAGTTTAGTCTGCTGTTAAATGTATTTGGCGATACTACGTTAGAATAAGAGCTGCCTGGAGGTTACAAACAGAGGAATTTCTTTACATTGCATTCCCTCCCAATCCATGGTCTTTGTACAATATAGCCGGTAACCACTCAGAAGTTCTTCAAATTCTTATCGGCTAACCTTGCGGAACTATGCTCACGTTTATGTGCTCATTAACGACCAATTTTATACGTGTCACTAGGATCGAGATTTATCTGTGACATTACAACGGGCCGCTATACATGCTCAAGTGAGATTTTGGTATCAAAGCTACCAATCCAACCTACATGCCTACCTAGGATCGAGGGTAACCAAGTTTGTTTTAGGAACCAAGCTACTAAAGAATTGTACCCCAATCAACTGTATTGTCCCCATAGCTTGTGTATTCAGGTAAACCGATTTCAACTACTTGCGCACCGTACTGGGATACATCCCCTCACTGCAATGTGAATTTAAAAAGTCACATGGACGTTTAGGAAGCTCTTATTTCATCGCTGTAGCATACAGGTATTAGAGGGCATTGGAATTTTATAGGAGGGCATTGGAATTTCCTCTGTCCTTCTACACAAAAATCTGCAAAGTTTCCCTTGACGATAGGGTTGCCATTTGCCGTTGTATATAAACAGCGCCCTCTATCGAAATTTTATTGTATTGTATTACTGTGAGGAGTATAGTCATGAGAAAAACTTTGCTCATTGACTTCTACGTTTTTTTTCTTCCTTTTGTACACGAACATCCTTAATATTTACGTTCGCAGTTAATGAAAAATGAACGCGGCTTTCAAATTAAAATTGTTCCCTTCATCGCTTCGGTATGTTTTCCGTATTGCTTTCAGAAATATTTTTCCAAAAATAAACATTTTCTTGAACTTAAAAGTCTTTGAAATAAATCCCAGCAACAAACAGTTCTTCTTTTAGCTGAGGCGAGAACCCCCACGCTCCAGAACTTATGGTCGCCTAAACTTTATTTGTTTGCTTTATCAAGAGCTGTAGGGTTAATTAAAATGTTAATGAAAAAATGACGTTAAAAAAAATAATAGGCAACAACAACAACAATAAATAAAATTTAAGTGCTTATTAGCCTGAGAAGTAACTCTTGACTGGTCCTTGTGTTGTTCGATTAGGAACCCCCAAATTGTGGTTATATTTTGTGGTGTATTGAGGCTGAGTTTGAGGTTTTTTTCTCTTATTAAAGATTGTAAGATGTTTTGTTAAATCTTTTCATTCTCGTATATAAAAAAAATGTTTGTGTTACAAAGAAACCCTCTTATGTTGCTTTATTTAAAGTGTAACCGCTTTAAAAAGCAATTAAAATGTCAACTGTCAGCATTATAATGGGAATTTTAGATTAGAAAGGAAATTCTTTAAAGCAATTAAATTAACTGGTGTGGTTATGTTTTTTACCTTTTAAGGGTTAATTAGAAAGGGTTTTTAATAATTGGCTGTGAGTACGTACATTACGTGCATTGTACTCGCTGTCTTCAGCCATCAGTTTTATTTCAGACCAAGTAAATCCAGTTTAATCAACCTTAGATGGTAATATCTTCTCCAGCTAGGTCTTCTGTACCTTCAGCTACCTCTAGGGCTGAAAATAATCGCCATTTTGGCAAAGTAAACCTGTTGTAGCCTCCAAAACATTACATCTTCCACTATATTTCCACTGGAGCATTCCACCAAAGTCCTTGCGTGGCCACTATATTTTTAATATTTTTCGCACACAGCGTTTAATAAATATTGGCAGTGACTGTATATACGATAAGGTTACAAGAAGCGGTCATTTTGTGAACCCAAAGGTTACTTAAGTACACACAGCGACTCGTTGTAATTTCAAAAGCTGGCAGTGGCTTAGAAACTAACCGACAAATCCGGATTAATCGATTTTCAATGATCAGCATTAGAGCTTTGCATTTAAAGCTTGGGTCCCTTAGAATCAAGTTGAAAACCAGTGCGACACCCATGAGATGTAAATGCATAATTGACTTCAGCCCTGAGTTAAATAAAAGTATTGATAAAATGAATTATTATGTCAGGGTGCAGTGTTTAGCAAACATTTCTGCGAAACTCTGCTTGTAGAGTTTTTTTTTGCACACCTTGGGTCAAGTTAAACTTTTTTTGGATCTTAGCAAAGGATACGTTACAATATTATTTTACTTATTATTGCTGTATGTATTCCTAACTGGCATTGCTCTGCCTTCATAACAATTCCTGTTGTGCCTCCCCTATTTCTGTTCAAATCCTTAGAGGGTTTTGATGAAACCATGATGTTACCGTTTCTAGATCGGTTAACTCATCACAAGAGTTTTACTCTATGTTACTCTACTATGTAAAAATAGTTACATTGCTTTTCATATTTAATTTATTGTAACGCCATGTGTAAGAAAATAATCAGGGGTGGTCTTAATCGAAACTGCACAATTAATTTTAATGAAGGCAATGACACCCTAGTCATACGACGGTTATCCATAATTGTCAGTCTAGTGACTGCCCAAAAACCCAGGCGAGTTTCGCAAGATGAAGCCTCGTCAAATTGTTTAGAGGTTGTCTAATAAGCAGGCTTTCTTGATTGCTTAGAGGAGATAGAAGATTGCTAAGTCACCAGAGTCTGATAGGTTATGTATTGAGACATCTCAAACAAAACGAAATATGAACAAAAATATTTCTTTCGAGGACTTCCTCCCAGCACTCTTTTTGCAATCAACTCTGAGGGTAAAACAAAAATTGCCATGAAAAGTTTCCCAAAAAACTATTGTTCGGAGGCCAATTGTTCGAACTTGATCGAAATGTCATCTCGATGGCAGTGATCATGCTTACAGGTTATTGTGTTATGGGAAGATACGCTCTTGTGAGGTTCTTCTTCTTGTTCTTGGTTCTCCAAGCCTTGTTCAAATACTGAAATTAAATTTTTTTTCGACGACTTTCTTTCAACAGATTTTGGCAGAAACTCTCGAGAGTAAATAAAATTGCCATGAAAAAGTTTCTTAAAAATTCTATAGTTCGGAACTCATGTATAAAATGAGTACACTCAGCATGACTGGTGTGAGTTCATAATCCTGATTAAAGCGTTGTAATGACCAATTATGTATGTATGTATGCTAAGTGTACCTCATCTTCAACTTCTTCTTCCTTTTTTAAATCTTTCTCTTGCACTCTTGCTTGTATGTATATGGCAATTGAATATGCCCAATGCATAGTTGGATTCGAAAGGCCTAATAAAATTGGTGTCAGTTTCTTTTAAGAATTAATTGTTGAATAAAAAAAATTTCTTTCAAAACAATTTGATGAATTTTTAAAAGACGAAAATATTCCCAATACCATGGTTATCGTGAATGCCATTCAAATAATGTGGAACTGCTGAATATCTTGTAAGGGAAACCTTTATTCATGGTTTCTTAAAAATTTCACAACAACAAAGAACAATATTGTTAAAGCAAAAGAAAATTAATTTACAAAATAAAGTCGTAATAAAATAAAGCAAATTTATAATAAAAAACAAGAGAGAGAGCGAAAAAGAAAAATACAAAGGAAACATTTTAAATGGAAAATAAATGTTACCAAGTGCGATACCTTAACCAAAAAATAAAGGAATAAAATAAAAACGCCAATTTTACATACATAAATTGTTTGGATGTGTAAACACTCACTCACTACGACGGTTTCTCACACACATACATACATGCATACACATGCTAAGTTTACGTACGGGTTTCTTTGTTTTAGTTTAAGTGTGTATAGAGGAAAACAAAAAAAGGAAAATAAACTAAAATGGTTACACAAACAAATTACAAGTGTTTGCCTATGAAGAAATACATAAGAGAAAGTGTTTGTGTATGATATACAGAGAGAGAGAGAAAGTGAAACGTATATTGTATTGTTATTTATGATGTTTATTTAAGGCATTTAAATACGTATACACATACATACATATGTACATGCATATGTATTCTAAAAAAAAAACAACCAGCAATAGCTTGTTTTAATAGTGACCTTAAAGAAATAATACAAAACAATAAAAACAACAACAACAACAACAACAATTATAATATAACAAAAATAAAACAGAGAGCGTAGCTTTGCCAACAGCATTTAAATCTTCAGCAAAATAAAATTCATTACAAAAACCAGGGGCCAACACACATATTATATTGTGTTGTACTGGGTATTGCTTTGTATTATTTTGTCTTTGTGTTCATATGAAGATAATAAAAGAGCTGTTCCTGCAAACCAAGAGGAGTATGAGAGAGCGAGAGAGAGAGTGTGAATATAAGAGTATGAGTATAGTGTTTGTGTCTAAAGTAGGCTTTTACTTGAATTGATAGATTTTTTTGGCATGACTCCCGCTCTCACTCTCTCTCTCTATCTCTCTCTCTCTGTCAGCACAAAACATGTGTTAATTTTTTCAATTAATATGTATGTATGCACAGTGAGCGTCAAATTCTAACAAAACTCAACTTTAAGGAGAGCAACCAAAAAAGTTTTTAAATATTTTGAACTTTTTTTTTGAATCCTTTTTTGTTTTCATTTTAAAAACTGTAAATAAAAGAAATTTAAAATTATAAATAACGGTAATTTATTAATGAAAAAAATTTTTTTTTGTGTACACTTTCTTTTCACGCTCACTGTATGTGTAAAAACTGTGCGGATATAAGTGTTTATACATGCTCTCACGTCTCTGTTTATTAATGGCATTAATATATTACAGTGTTGATAACTTAAATAAATAAAAATAAACGCAATAAAAAAAAAAATGTTAAACACATAGAAAGAAATAAAAAAGGAAATCAACCAAGATTGAGCAAAGAATTCTACAAAAAAAAAAAATAAAAAAAATTAAAAAAAAAATTCGTTTTCATTTCTCGTGCAGAAATAATATCCAAACGGATGTAAAACACAAAGGAAAAGAAAACTTTATTCTTTTCTTCTTATTTCAACTCACCATTTTGGAGAACATGCCAAAATTCAATTTAATGCCTTACAACAACACCAAAAATTAAAACAAAAAAAAGAAATATAATTTTTTTTTTAATATCTTTAAACCATAAAGCAGCCTAACAAATACACGTCACGTCATCATCATCTTAAATATCTTCAAAAAAAAAAAAAAACAAGAAAAAAAACAACAAATCCGTCCCTTTTTTTCGGTTTTTCATCTCCATCACCGGCATTTCGTTTTGATTTTAATGGTCATTTGACGGCGTAAACTAAAGTTCCTTTATGAAATAAATGAACACAATGGAATGAACCAAAAACAACAACAAAATTAACAAAAACAACTAATTTTCTCTCTGGTAAGTTTTATTTTTTTCTTTTTTCACAACTAAGTTGTATACCTTTGGCTCAAGTGTTGGAATAAAAAAAATCAAGGAATTTATAAAGAAATTCCAAAGCAAATTATGAATAAAATATTATCGTATCTTTCTTTTACTGCGTGTGTTTCTTTTTATTACAAATTCAGATTTTAGTTTTAAATTTTTTTTTCTTAATTCCTACTGCTTTCTTTTTAAGGTTATGAGGAGTTTAATTAACCATCCGAATGCTCATAATCCGTACGCTAAGCCGTTCATTATAACACTTCTAGTCAGGATTACAATTTAGCTTCTCACACCATCCATGTTGTGTGCGTGTATTTTATGCATGAGTTCCCTTTCATGTATCGGGTTATCCATTTCGTGGTTTGCAAAAGTAAACGTAATTAAAACACATATAATATATTTTTTACATGATATTTCTTTTTTATTGTAAAGTTTCAACGTGTTGACATTATGTGTGAAACACTACATATTGCAAGCATTGATTCCTTTGAGGTAATTTTCGGCTACTTTTTGACACATATTGGGCGGTATCTCAGCCATAACTTGACGAATATTGGTTTTTAAGTGCTCAAGAGTTGAAGGGTTATCTGCATAAACACGTTCTTTCGCGTAGCCCCACAAAAAAAAGTCTAATGGTGTCAAATCGCATGATCTCGGTGGCCAGTTGATATCGCCACGACGAGAAATTACGCGGCCAGGAAATGTCTCTTGCAATAAAGCCATATTCGCTCGAGTTGTGTGGCATGTGGCACCGTCTTGTTGAAGCCACATATTCTCCAAGTCGTATTCTTCAATAGCAGGCAAAAAAAAGTCGGTTATCATATGACCATAACGCTCCGGTGACAGTTTTTCCATCGTCGTTTTCGAAAAAGTAATGTCCAATCACACCTTTGGACCAAAGAGCGCACCAAATAGTGCGCTCTTCTGGATGTAATAGCCTCTCTTCAATTATTTGAGGATTCTCAGAACCCCAAATACGACAAATTTCTTTATTAACTTACCCACCGAGTGTGAAATGTGCTTCATCGCTGAAGAAAATTTTGTTCGAAAAATTGCCGTCCACCGCCTGTTGTTCAAGCATCCATTCCACGTATCTACGTCGTTGTGAATGGTCAGCTGGCTTCAGTTGTTGCGTGAGCTGGACTTTATATGGATGAAGGTGTAGATCTAAATGCAAAATACGCCATAATGTACCGTAAGACAGTCCTAATTCCTGAGAACAACGAGGAATCGACATATTCGGGTCTTTGGCAACACTTTCACTTACAATATTTTCAGCGGAACGAGCGAAACGATGCTGTACAGGCCTTTCAATATTTGTAACCACTCCTGTCTCTTCAAATTTCTTCACAATTTTGCCAATTGCTTGGGTAGTTGGACGATTATGTAAACCATAATCTCCTCTTAAAGCACGATACGTGGCTGTGGCAGAGTCACCATTTTTCTAGTAGGTTTTGATAATTTTTATGCATTGTGCGATAGTTAAGCGATCCATTTTCGTCAATGTCAGACTTTCAACTGAAAAGAAAAAAATTGGTTTCACAACTTAGTTTGACAGATGTCGAATTCTAGTCCCATACTTTTGAAACTACGAAATGGATAGCCCTTAATTTTTTAATATTTAAAATGTCTCATTAAGTGCAGATGTTTTGCCATTCTCCTGCTGCAAGTTTGCTTACAAGGGATTGAAAACTACTGTCCAATAGCAATGAATTCCGGCAACTTCCTTAGCAGCAGTCGTCTGGCAAAAACTCTAAAACTAAACAAAAATTGCCATGAAAAGCTTCTTCAAAATCTATTGTTCAGTCTCGACTTTAAACTGTAGCTCCCGCCATTCAAAAATAAGATTAACGCACACAACATAGGCGGTGTTAGAAGCTAGGTTGTAATCCTGACTAAAGGGTTGTAATGACCAATTTAGTAGTAACTTAACAACCTAAGCACTCACCTACAGGCTGTACGGTATTCATTATGCTCGTTCTACTATCCACACGATAGCTTTACTCACAGAAAGATGGCATCAGACACACCATTCAATCAGCAAGGTTGTGACTCTGAATATTTCCAAAGCCTTTAACAAACTGCAGTCTACAGCAGTAGGGCTCAGTTATTGCTGTAGTTGTAGAAAGAACCCTGCAGCTAATTTTGGAACATCCTTCCAAATGTCATGTAAATAATAAATTGTTTGTGTGTGTGTCATTAGCGGATTGTTGGCAGTAGCAGTAGAGCAAATAATAAGCGGTCTTACCTACAGATCACTGGACGGTTGTCCCCCCAGAAGTCCTGGATCTATATACCGACGGCTCTAAACTCGTTGATGAGGTTGGAAGCAGTGTCTACTCTGGAAAATTGGACCTGAACATTTCTCTCCGTCTGCCGAACTATTGCAGCGTCTTTCAGGCGGAGGTGACGGCAAATTACCGGGACGCTCAATGGATCCGCTTCAATGGTGTTCCATTCACTCGCGTCTCGGTCTTTTCTGATAGTCAGGCTGCGATAAGATTTCTATCGGGTTTCGTGAATAACTCTAGGATCGTGAGGGAATGTCGCCGCTGTCTCCACCTTCTTTCTGGGCGCTTAACCAGTGCCGTCTCACTGGTGTGGAAGACACGCGGAAAGAATGAGACTTCCATTTAACGACTTTTGCCGTGAATGCAGATCCGCTGAGGAAGAGGAGACTGTTATCCACTTTTTTTTTGTCAGTGCCCGTCTCTTGCTAGGTGTAGATATAGGTTATTTGGCTCCCCATTTCTTGTCAGCTTGACGGAGCTATCATCTATTGATATCAAGGATATAGTTGCTACGTTCATCAAACTTTCTGGCTGGTTTTCCAGTGTAGGGTAGTCGTGCTTTTGATGTGCAGCCCTTGCGCTGACCAACTTCTTCCTCTTCCCCGATTTTGGTGGAACTTGGTCAGTACAGGGAATGCCGCCATGCGTGCTCAAGTGAGATTTGGATTTTCCAAATCGCTTGTGATCTTTCAACTTCTTTTAAAGAATTTTTCTTTTATTCTTATCTTAAATCTTACCTTTTGACCCTCCTGACGTATGCTTAATATACGACTTTACCATTTGCATTAAGTATACGCCTTGGGGGTTCGTTATTAAATTTTTAAAACAAAAAACAGAGAGAAACTATTACAATTTATTTCACACGTATGCAAACCCCCATAAGAAATAATTTATGCTGTGTCCCCTAAGTACATAGTGTATCTTAAATGATCCTGGCAATAAATAAAATGAAATTAAATCAATAATACCGTATAGGTAGGGAGGGGTAAAGTCATAAATATTTTATTTTTATTCTTTTATCTTTTTGATTTCTTTGTTTATTAACTTGTTTATGGCTAAACCAATACACACACACACATTTCCATATACATATGCGCCATTAAATTGTGATTGACACCTGTAGTTGCTTGTGCACTAAAACTATAAATCCCCAATCCAATGGCCCATGAACTCTTAATATTCACAGAACATTAATCACTCTCACTCTCACTCGCTCTCGCGTTGCTCTCGAACCTCATTGAAAATCAATGTCAAGTCAAGATATTGATGCTTGCTCGGTATACTGCACGCAGCCAGACAGGCAGGCGATGGTTGGTAATGGTGGTTCTTGTCTTGAATTTGAGAGGATTTTGAAAGAAAAAAATGGCAAAATAATTGCACACTTTCGTTACGTTACGAATTTTATTAAGCGCATCCATAAAATATTCAATAACAATAAAAATTGATTTATTTGTACACAATCGAAATCGTGGTGAATACATGGATACTCCAGGACCTGGTTGGCCATTAAATGAAGCATTTTTTTTTGGTAGGGTACCACACACACTCGCCCACACACTGTGATAGTGAAAATTTTATTAGCTTTCTGAATAATGTTTTATGTTATCATCGTAAATAAAATGTGAGATTTTCAAATGTAAAGATATTGTGGAGTGCAGGCTACAGACCAACCATGAGTCAATTGCCCCTTCACAAAGCATAATTGCAACAACGAGCGTTATAAAAGCAGTTAGGCAGTGCCTCCTGTTGGAAACTAAAAGTTTTTAATAATCAAAGTTCACTTCTTTTACATTCAATACATTTTTACAGAAAGCCTTATTTCTAAACAAGTATAGTTGGCAACCCTATCATTCTAGAACCCGATACATAGCATAGCGTTTATTGCCTCCTACCTTTAGCAGCTCACTTCCTTTAACGCAACACAATTGCCTGAGGGACATATCTCAGTAATAGAAAAAAATCCTGGTAATCTTCGTTTATCCCTGGTGTTTCATAAAATTTTATTCATAATTTGTATACATTTACATACGTGTGTGATTAATTTAATTTTTAATCTTTATATCGCCATAATTCATACGAGTGAGGACCCATTTACACACTAAAAATCTCTTTTTAGCACTCATTGTGTACGACATTTATTTGAAATGCCAAATTATAATTAAATTTTATACATTTTACACACACATACATATACACACAATATACAGCATACATTTGTTTGTATTAGCCAGTTGGAAGAGTAGCAAAAAATCGATAACACATACGAAAAGTATTTCATGATGACAATTATTATTGGAAATATCAACGAACCACAGAGACCACTGGTTGATAAAACATAAACTTTATATACACACCATAAGCAGAGAGAGAAAGAGAGAAGATGAGAAGAGGTGAGCAAGTGAGTTAGACTGAAAGCGAGAATGAACAGAGGGTTAACCGAATATATTAAAATCAATAATTAGAGAAAAACAACATATTTTTCCTTTTTTTCACTACAATACGTTACAACAGTGTAAACGGATTATAATATGAAATGATGATATGATGCATAAATAAGACATTCAATACAGTGCTACACAAAAATAAAGAAATCTATAAAAACTTTATGCGGTCATTTATTATCGAAAATTTTCTATTCTATATGTTATCGAAAATTTGTACATACATATATAGATAATTTGTTATCGAAATTTTTTTATATGAAGACAATTTGTTATTGAAAATTCCCTATATAGAAAATTTGTTATCGAAAATTATCTGTATAGAAAATTTGTTATCGAAAATTATCCGAATAGATTATTTGTTATCGAAAATTATCCGAATAGATTATTTGTTATCGAAAATTATGCGAATTGAAAATTTGTTATCGAAAATTATCCGAATAGAAAGTTTGTTATCGAAAATTATCCGAATAGAAAATTTGTTATCGAAAATTATCCATATAGAAATATTGTTATCGAAAATTATCTATATAGAAAATTTGTTATCATAAATTGGCTATCGAAAATTATCTATATAGAAAATTTGTTGTTGTGTTGTCGAAAATTATCTATATATAGAGAATTTGTTATCGAAAATTATCTTATTTGTTATCGAAAATTATCTATATATAGAGAATTTGTTATATATAGAGTATTTGTTGGCGGAAATTGTCTACATACAGAAAATTTTTTATAGAAAATTATCTACATTAGAAAATTTGTTATCGAAAATTATCTGTATAGAAAATTTGTTATCGAAAAATTTGTATGTAGAAAATTTGTTATCAAAAAATTTTGTATGTAGAAAATTTGTTATCGAAAATTATCTATATTAGAAAATTTGTTATCGAAAATTATCTATATAGAAAATTTGTTATCGATAATTGGCTAGCGAAAATTATCTATATAGAAAATTTGTTGTTGTTGTTGTCGAAAATTATCTATATACAAAATCGAAAATTATCTATATATAGAGAATTTGTTATCGAAAATTATAGAGTATTTGTTATCGGAAATTGTCTACATACAAAAAATTTGTTATCGAAAATTATCTATTTAGAAAATTTGTCATCCAACATCATCTATTTACAAAATTTGTTATCGAAAATTATCTAGAAAATTTGTTATCGAAAATTTCTATATAGAAAGAAAATTATCTGCTATATAGAAAATTTACTATCGAGGAATTTCTATATATAGGCAATTTGTTATCGAAAAATTTCTACATCAAAAGATATCGTTTTCAAGTTTTCTTTTTTACACAGGACTTTATGGGGATGTTTTTAAATTTATTTTTTTAATAGTTCCGCTAAAAACATAACCATTTACAGAATGTTTTTGTTATCGAACATTTTTTCATCAATTTATCGACGTGTGTGTAAATATAGTGTTAAAGTTTTGGTAAACATTTCGATCTGTTATTATTTTAAAATTGAGTCCGGACTATAGGCTGGGTATTCACAGCATCAGTTACGTTGCTTACATGACCTCCCAGTGTACATTAATGCATACATGAATGCGTTTTTTTTCCTTCTGATTTTGTTGTAGTTATTGATTCTGTAAATATTAAATTAATATATTTAAGCCACAAAAAATAATAAAAAACAAAAATAAAACAGAAATAAATCCAGTCAAGAGTGAAAGATAAAATTATGGTTGATAAGCATTTACGTACATACTCCCAGTGTTGGACATCTGCAGATAGCTACCCAGCCACACACATACACATTTACAAATAACAGAAAATTAACTCTGACAATAAACCGAACAAATTTGTTTAAATAACCACAAAAACAAACTCCAAATAAATGCTCATGCATATGCATGCCTCATATTATTATGGTTGAGTATGTGAAATCCTCTCACCACTCTGTTCATTGGGAATATCAGGCCCAAAACGTAATGTTATGGTGATGACATATAAAATTTTGCTAAAGTGTTGGCATCTAAGCAGGTTTCCCTTAATTATGCGTGCCACACGCTTTAAGCACAAACCACACCGTTTAACCGACCGTGTATGAAGGTCGGCATGGGGAAAATGATTTTTTTGAAGCCTAATTCGATTGGCTCTTTCATATACGAACAGAAGGTATTTATTTACACCAAAATATTTTCAATTTTTTTTTTTTTTTTGGGATATTCACTTGAGCATATGTTTTGGAAGAGTTAAATATGAAGAGTGATATTGAAGTGGGTTTTTGTCGTAATTAGGGCGGCTCCACAGCTTGGTAATAAAAAGCTAATTTAGGAAAATCTTAATAGAATTATTGGCCTATATTACTGTAATTTCAATGCAAGGAATTAAATTGTATTACTCTTGAGAAATTCCCCACTAATTGGTTATTATTGGAGAAAAAAATAATTCAATTGAATGGCAACAAAGGTCACAAAAATAATTAAAACTTGAGATAAAATTTAGCAGCTGCCCTAATACAGTTCTTGAGTAACAACCTGCCTGCGTCCTTAGCAAATAAAATAAAAATAAAAATGCAAATAACCACACAGTATGATGGGCTATAGAAAATGTTTTGTGTTTTTTTTTTCTTTTTTTTATTAAATCTGTCTACCATATGCTACTTTTATAGAAAAAAAGAAAATTTAAATTTGAAAAATTCTTTAAAAAAATGAGTAAAAATTTTGTAAATTCTTCTAAGACTTCTCTGCTTAAATTTTTCATAATTCGAGCACATAAATCAGGTTGAATTTGAATTGATGACACAGGTTATATTGGTTTGGAGGATCGCTGTGGATTGTGGCCTATTCGCATACAATTGCGACATAGTAAACCCTCACCAGAAATAGCCTAACAGTGTTAAATCTCACGAATCTGGTGACGTATTCACATTTCCTCAATGTGAGATGACCATGCCCTTAAATATATAAAATATCCAATGTGGTATGAGCTGTGTGGCACGTAGTGCCGTCTTAGGTTATGCAGTTGTTTGTTATCGACAATTATCTATATAGGAAATTTGTTATCGATAAATTTCTATGTATAAAAAATTTGTTATCGAAAATTATCTATATATAAAAAATTTGTTATCGAAAATTATCTATATATAGAGAATTTGTTATCGAAAATTATCTATATATATAGAGAATTTGTTATCGAGAATTATCTATATAGAAAATTTGTTATCAAAAATTATCTATTTAGAAAATTTGTTATCGAAAACTTTTTATATAAAAAATGTATTGTCTAAAATTATCTATATCTAGAAAATTTGTTATCGAAAATTTGTTATCGAAAATTATTTATATAGAAAATTTGTTATCGAAAATTATCTATATAGAAAATTTGTTATCGAAAATTATTTATATAGAAAATTTGTTATCGAAAATTATCTATATAGAAAATTTGTTATCGAAAATTATTTATATAGAAAATTTGTTATCGAAAATTATTTATATAGAAAATTTGTTATCGAAAATTAACTATATTTATATACATTTTTATTGAAACTTATCTATGTATATAGAAAATTTGTTGCCGAATGTTATCTGTAAATATCAAATTTGTTATCGAAAATGATCTATATAGAAAATTTTTTATCGAAAATTGTAAACGACCTCTAGTGTTCACCAGAGCACTGTATCTCATTCAGCGAGCATACGCCGTTGTCTATGGTCGTCCATTGTCCTGGTCAGACATTTACAACAAAACGAAATATGAAAACAAATATTTCTTTAGGCGACTTCCTCTCAGCAGATTTCTGGCAAAAATTCGGAGTGTAAATAGAAAATTGCCAAGGAAAATTTCCTCTAAAATCTGTCGACTTTAAACTATTCATGTATGAAATTCACACACAACATAGGTGGTGTGAGAAGCTAGGCTGTAACCCTGACTGATGGGTTGTAATGGCCAATTATGTACGTATACATGTTTTGCGTTCACTGTAGTGTGGCTGGCACGAGTAAATGGCGTTCAAAATTTATGATGACCCTATATGTCTTGTGTCATCTATGGAAACATATTTTGGAGCTTTGTGTTGCCTTTAAGAAATCTTTCTTTACATGGTAAAATATTTTTAAACTGCAAATCTGACATTTAAATTTCAATATTTATCCTCCATGAATCTTTTTTCTTGCCGGAATGCTTTTACTTGTGCCAACATTTTACCAACTGCTGTGAGAAAGAGCATTCAAGTAAAAAGCCTATATGGAGTGGAGTCTGTCTCCATTAACTAGGAGTCACTATAAAGGACCTGCCAATTATTTTCTCCATTTCTTCTTGTTCTTCTTACACTACTCAGCACTCTCAGCACTCTCAGCACTTTAAATGAGTTCAAGGTCCTTTAAGAAAAGAGCAACTAAAAGCCATGTATGTCATCACAAATAATGGTTAAATGTTAAAAATAAAAATGAAAACACAAGAAAACAATTTTAAAATTTGTTATTTTTTTTTAATTCAAATTTAGTATGTTCCTTCTAATATGACTTCATTCGGTTTTATTTCTGTTACTCACACTGTGTATCCTTTTTAGTCCTTTTTCCGTTTTTTGGTCTGTTTTTTTTTGTAACGCATTTAACCTTGACCGTTACCAATAAACCTTAAAATGGTATTTTGGATATACAAAGAACATCAATAATAATTGTTATCGTTGTTGGTTTTTAATTTTTACTTATTAAAGGACTACATATGTATGGTAAGAGCCTTGACTAAACCAAACTATACATACACTCATGCCTCCTCCGTGTCCTTCGTATATTACTTTTTGACTGGTGCCTGCCCCGAAAATTTATGGCCTAAAATTGAAAAACTGCTTTGGCTGAGAAAATTAAATTGACCCCAACAAACAAAGAGAATTTGATTTGGGGCACAACATTACAATACGTTTTTAATGAATATTTTATAAAACCAATACAACTAATAGACCGTTCAAGCGTGAGGCGTTAGAATGACGAGGGTGAGGGTTTAGTAATGTGGCATAATGAAGCAAATTAGGTGAAGGAATAAACTCTCTGGTAGCAGCTCAAAAATTCAATTGCGTTTTTGTTAAATTTCTTTTCATTTTCATGATAGCTTGCCTTCATAATAGTTATCGATATAAGAATGAGTTGTTCCGTTTTGTGTTAAATTTCTTTTCATTTTCATGATGCTTTGCCTTCAGAATAGTTATCAATTATTAAGAATTAAATATTAGCGTTATTGCTTTTCTATATTATTTGAAAATGCTATCGATTTATTTTACATGAAAGTTCCAAATTTTACTGTTATCGATTTTCTATGTACAATTTTATATTATATTTTATTTTTGTCGATTTCTTTTTATATATATAGAAAAATAATCGATTCTCTGTCACTTATTTTGCTGCTATCAATGCCTCTAACCTATCTTATCGTTATCGATTTTCTGTAGATATTTTTATTAAAATATCGATTGTGTATTAATATTGTCAATGCTATCGATATTCTATAAATACTTTTATTGTTAGCGATTGTGTATTGATATGTTTACTGTTATCGATATTCTATAAATATTTTCATTGTTATCGATTGTGTATTAATATTGTCACTGTTATCGATATTCTATAAATATTTTTATTGTTATCGATTGTGTATTGATGTTTTCACTGTTATCGATATTCTATAAATATTTTTACTGTTATCGATATTCTATAAATTTGTTTACAGTTATGGATTGTGTATTGATATTTTCACTGTTATCGATTTTCTATAAATGTTTTTACTTTTTATTGATTCCCTATAGATATTTTTACTGTTATCGATTTTAGTGACCAATTCCACCGTAATGTACTTTCAGGAAAAATTTCCCCTGTTATCGATTTTTTCCAATATTTTCATTCTTATCGATTTTCTATAGAAAATTTCAATATTATGGATTTTCTATTGAATATTATAATGTTATCGATTTTTTTACAAAAAAATTTTACTGTTATCGATTTTCCATAATTAATTTTATTATTTTGTCGATTTTTTTTATCAGCAAATTACCTGCATTAAAATCCCAAAATTGCTTTGTAATGAAAATATTTGCCTTCCGTACATATGTACATACACTATACATGCAAATACAAATTTTTTTGGCAGCCGGCAGTTGGCAAATGAAAATTCGATAAAATCCAAAAGATTAAAACAAAGTCTCTCTCATTATTATTGTCATCACAAAAATTTTTAGCAGACTTTGCTGGGAATTATCGGCATGAATTGCCATGAGTTGTTTTTGTCAACATAACAAATTGAGAGACAGGAATTTAATAAAAATTTTTATCTTTTGTTCTTTAATACGATTTTGAATTTTACGTGAAAGTGTTTAGAAACAACAATAAAATCGATTAGTTTTTAATTGAAAATTATGTGTCAGATTTATAGATTCTATTACGATAACAGTTCGTAAATAAAGGTTATTTGTGCTGTATATTAAACTTGTGTTCAAAACAGAAACAAAACTGTTTAAATAGTTATCGGTTGTGGGTGATTAATATACCATATATTGAGCAAACATTACTCAAGTAGGGTATTAAAATTCATTCGTATATCGGTAAACATTTTTGTTTTCGTTTTTTACTTCTTTTGTTACATTGTGAGACGAATGTCAGTTTTTATTTGACGTCAACCGAAATGTCTCTTAATTATGATAAAGTATCTCCACTTAAGTTATCGATATGTTGTACAAATACACTCTTGACAACGTAAGTAATAATGTTGTCATTTTAATACATGAAAAAAAGAAAACAAATTTTGGCTCGAATACACCTGAGGATTAAATAATGAAATAAATATAACAATTTTTCACTTAAACAAGTCTCTTTCTTCTTTGTTGTTGTAGCGATAATCTGTTGCCTCATTCATTTATGTTCCAAAAATACAGGGGAGTAGAATTGATGAAACTGATTAAATCAAACATATAATTTGTTTAACTTGTATACATATACATATGAGGTTTTATGGTAAATAAACTAATTTTCTATAAAGTATCGATAACTGTGAAATTCTCATTAGTTAAAAAATACTTTTGATTATCATGCAATCGATTCATTATAAAATAATTACAAGTTTCCTAATAAAAAAATCCACCATTATTGAGTTATTAAAGAAAAGTTCAATGTTATCGATGTTCCACAAATAACTTCAATGCTATTGGTTTTCTACAGATAATTTCAGTGTTGTCCTATTTTTCTTAAGGACATTTATCTTTTTCGGTGTTTAACAAAAGCAACTGAATATTTCTCAGTTATCGCTTTCCGAATGAAAATTATTTTTTTCAATATAAACTTTCCTTGTTATCGATATGCTATGAAATAAGTATTCATTGTAAGAAAACTAGAAAATTTAACTGTTAACGGCTTTCTATATACAATTTCAAACAGTTATCGATTTTTTATATACTTTGTTATCGATTGTTAATTTTTCGCTGTTATCGAATTTCTTTGGAAAATATTGCTGTTGTTGATTTTTTCCTATAGAAGAAACAACTTTCCGTATTTTCTTTGGAGAGTATATATTGCTATTGATTAATGTTACAAATAATTTTGGTGTTATCGTTTTTCTATGGATATTAAGGATATTCTACAGTAAATTCTATTTATTGTTATCGATTTTTATTATAATTTATCACTGTTTTTGTTTTTTATGTGAAATATATCACCCTTACCATAATTATCGATTTTAAAATGAATCCAATTGTTTACAGAAAATTTTTCTCTTACCAATTTTCTATTGAAATCTGTACTTATCGATTTGTTATCGATATAAGTTGAAAGTTGAATACGATATCGATTCCACAATTAAACATTTTGTATGAAAAATTTTTTTGTTATCGCTTTTCGATGTTCCATTGAAAGCTATACTTATCGATTTGCTATAGAAATTGTAAATGTTATCGATATAAGTTGAAAGTTGAATATGCTATCGATTCCACAGTTAAACATTTTGTATGAAAAATTTTTTTGTTATCGCTTTTCGACTATACATACATATGTATATCGATTTTATATGGGAAAAATTACTGTTGTTGACTTTAAATACAAAAATTTACTCATTCTTTAGAAAATTGAATTGAAACAGATTTTCTTATATGAAATCTATAGTCTGAAATTATCGATATTATCTACCATTAAAAAAAAGTACCTTGTTATATGTTTTCTAGAAAATTTGTGGCCAAAACCGGAGAGTAAATAGAAAATTGCCATGAAAAGTTTCTCCAAAAGGCTCTGTCGTTGTCTGTAAACTATAGGTCCCGCCATTGATGTATAAAATTAACACACGCAACAAAAGTGGTGTGAGAAGCTAGATCGTAATCCTGACTGAAGGCTTGTAATGACCAATTATGTATGCTTGTATTTAATTTAAATCCAATAAAGTAAATATTTGTTATGTTCATTACCAAAAAAAAAAAAAACAGTTAAATTGATCCAATTTGACAGAGAAATGGCAAATGAACAAGAAATTTTTAAATAATTTTCAAATGAAATAATATTTTATAGAAAATCTATATTTTATGCTCATAAAATTATACGCATTTAATATAACAAATACAATAATAACAACGCATGCTAATGTTTGTCATACATCTGTTATTTTCATAAAATTTTATTGCTCCATTCCATAACAACATTCAACCTGCATTCCACGAACAACAAATTGAAGATGAAAATGAATAATTAATGCACGAATACCAATACTAATACGGCATATACATATGTATGTATATGAGGGAAATATATTGTGTATAAATTGTCGGAGAGAGAAAGAGTCCTTTACATACACATATCCCATACCCATGCCCACACACATACATTTGTATGCTTGAGTGTGTGTTTTTGAGAAGCATACAGTAAATTTGCATAATTTATCTGAGATCCAGCAACATTGGAAGTCAGTCAGCAAACGAAACATTCGATGAAAATAATAAAAAAATTTAAAAAACCGAAAAGAATTCGTTATTCTTTCAAAAGCTTATGGCGAATGCATGAGTTTGTATCTTAGGGGCCCATTCGACGGTGTCTACCACGTCTCCAATATATGTATGTGACAAACGTTTGGAGAGTGAAAAGTAAATGATTTGAGGCCATAATGTTATGAAAATATTTATGGAAACCATTCCATATGAACATTTATCGAATATTTGTTTTTGTTTTCGATATTTATTGACACTTAAAGTGTTTTCTTATGAAATTATAACGTCCCGGAAAAGGGAATATTACAGAGGAATTGTAAATAACAATGCTTTCCATATGCATTCGAAGTGGTAAGAATAGGAAGATGAAATTTATTTATCTTTCTACGTGAAGGCCTATTTAGTCAGTTGAAAATGTTTTAAATTGTGAATTTAAAATTGAAAATTTGTATGTATGTATGTATGTTTGCTTCAAATGATCTGAAAAAGTTTCATTGCCTTACAGATTTTAAAACAAAACATTCACTATAAACGTGTAATTACCATTAAAATTCTATAACATGTAGTCACCATAGTCTCGTAGGCAGTGTGTTAACTTATTAGAATTGAACCCATGATTCAAACCGCAGCTCAGACATCTTGAATTCCTTTCAGTAGATTTGTGGCAAGAACTCTGAAAGTAGGCCAAAAATGATCTTAAATTGGAGGAAATTTCTGATAGTCTGCTCTTAAGCAAGAGCTTATGCCATAGAAAGCGTTTTGCACCGGTCGATACAAATGATAGTCAAAAGGGGCAAGATCTGGGCCCCATACAACAGATGAGGTAAAACTTTCCATCCACTGCTTTTCGAACAGTTTCTGGCCGACACGACAATATGTAACCGAGCGTTAAAATGATGGAAAATTTCAGAGTTGCGCTTGGTTGCTTATTCAATGCGTTTACGGCCAATACTTGCTTTTAATGAATTACTCATTATCTGTACAGATCTTCCGCGATAGTATGGGCCAGTTTAAGCAGTTCAGAATGAATCATACCATCTGATTCTGCTCAAATACAGTGTGTTACCGTGTTGCAGTTGCTTTTCTGTTTGACGGTAGATTTTGCTCGTTGCCTGGACTTAACATATGATTTCTTGAACTTAAGTTAGTCCTGAGGAGCCATTTCCTATTGCTGGTGATAGTTTGATGCAAATATGTTTTCTTTTTCAAAGCAATCAAACAACATTACGGACATGTAAAATCACCTTAAAACGTTACGAGACTTCAACTCATTTGACATGCAATTTCCATGCTTTTTAATGCATCCCGCTGTTTTGAAAACGTTTAGAAATGGCTGATTGCGTCACTTGTCATGACTAAGCAAACGTTTTTTGAGTTTACCACGAACCTAAATTGCGAGGAGTTTTCAATTTATGGTTTGTGAGCTTTTTTGGCTCTCTCGGAATCTCTTTAACTTTGTTGTGAAAATCAGCATTTTTTAGAGGGACATAGCACTCGTTACATTGTGTTTCTGCTCAGCATATAATTTCACAAGCAAACGATAACTTACAAATGCAGTTTTCTTCGTATAAGAGTGGCTTAACTAAACTTCTGGCAAGTTATCGATTCTGTTATCGATTGTCATTAAAAAAGTGCATGTAATCGACTTTTTTAATAAATTACATTATTTTTCCTTATTTGTTGTGCTTCAACAGAAATTTCTGTAAATAAATCACTGATTGCAATACATTCTGCTTCCTTCCACACAGAATGCATAAATAAAATGTAATCGTTTAATATCCTGGAATTAAAACACAAACAATTTATAAATGTAATCGATATTGTATGCCATGAGATTTCTTTTAATTTATTCACTTGAAAACCAAAAACAGTGGGTGTAAATCACAACACAAATCAAGAGACACACACAGTTAGTATGGCATTAAAAGCTTTACAGAAGGCATTACATCGACTGAATGGCATTTTCATGTCAGATTTCATTAAATTCAACGTCATAATCTCAAAACGTCATTATCATTAGCAAGATTATCATTATGAATGTTTGTTTCATGTTAAATTTTATTTTTAATTGAATTTTCTTTTTTTTAATTGAGAAATTCACTTGTTGTTGTTGGTGTTGTTGTTGAGGTTATTTTTCTCTGAGTGTTTCAATTGACAATTTGTGAAGTGTAAGTGGAAGTTCATTAGGACAAGCGAAGTATTTACAGAAATAAAATTTTTTTTTTTTTGATTACTAGGAGTCCATTTTGTTTTAAGGAAATACAGGATAATTAAGACAAAAATGTTGCCTTCAGCTTCTACAAGAGTTTTCTCCTTTTTTTCTTAGTATTTAAGAAAATCCATTTTCTTAATAAAAATACTTCAGGAGTAATAAATACACTTCAGGAGCTTAAACTCCAGGGGAAGTTAAGGAAGAAATTTTTTTGGAATTTTTTTTCGATTTTTTTCCGATTATTTGTTAAACTTTAATAATAAAAATTGTTTTCAAAAGCGAAACTTTTCCTATCTATCTACTCATATAACAATAGAAATAGACTCTCACACACACCCATACACAGACCCACTTCCAAGCAATATGAGATTACATTGCATATTTCTAGGGAGTGGGAAAAGGAAGAACTCCCCGATATGTTACACACTCACAGTTCATTGTTGTGTTGAAGGAAATTAAGTTTGAAAGGAAATGTTTGAGAGAATTTTCAAGATTATCTCCAGCTCTGTGCCCAATCAAACCAAGAGAAAGAGGGACAAAGCATTGTATTGAAAGCAAACAGTTCAGCAAGGAGCAGAGAGTTGCATAAATGACTTGATTTGAAATCCCTTAAATAGCCATTGAAATGGAAAGAATATAAGAATTGATTGGCCACATGTGATTAGAAAGAAAATACAATCGATTCGATTACAAAAAAAAAAAAAAAAAAAAGGAAAATGGAAATGCATTTCCGTTCTTGTCTTTTTATCGTTCGTTTTATAAAATATAAAAGCTTGAAAAAGTCTGCACCGATAACTGTTAGATTTCCAATGGCAATCAAATACATTGAAATTTTCTTTTATACGAATCACATAACAAAGAATTTTTGTAACGAAAATCGATAACAGTGCAATTTTTTTATAATAATTTAGGGATACGAGGTCAATTTTCTATAGAAAATCGATAACAGAGCAGTGAATTTTTATAACAATCCGACGACTTCCATAGAAAATCGATAACAGTGCAGTATTTTATAATAAATTAGCGATAACAGTTAAATTTTCAGTAGAAAACCGATAACAGTGCAGTATTTTATAATAAATTATCGATAACAGTTAAATTTTCAGTAGAAAATCGATAATAGTGCACTATTTTATATCAAATTCGGTATAGCAGTTTAGGTTTCTATAGAAAATCGATAACAGTCCAAATTTGTATAACAAATTGGGGATGACAGTTAAAGTTTCCATAGAAAATCGATAACAGCGCAGTATTTTAAAATAAATTAGGGATGACAGTTAAGTTTTTCATAGAAAATCGATAACAATGCAGTTTTTTACAACAAATTCGGGATGACAGTTAAAGTTTCCATAGAAAATCGATAAGAGCGCAGTATTTTAAAATAAATTAGCGATAACAGTTTAATTTCCTGTAGAAAATCGATAATAGTGTGGTATTTTATAACAAATTCGGGATAGCAGTTTAGTTTTCTATATAAAATCGATAACAGCGCACAGTATTTTATAATAAATTAGCGATAACAGTTACATTTTCAATAGAAAGTCGATAACAGTGCACAATTTTTGAAATAAATCCACAGTAAAGGGTCATCCAACAGGCACATTCGAACTCGATAACGGTCATCTTGCTGAAACCTCTTTACTTAATTGGAAATTACAACCCTTTAGTCAGGATTACAACCTTGCTCCTCGCAACACCCATAGTCTGTGTGTTCATTTTATCCATGAGTGGTAGTATGAAGTCTACTCCGAACAACAGATTTTTGAAAAATTTTTCCACCCCAATCTTGTTTTACTCTGAGTGTTTTTACCAGAACACAGTTGAGAGGAAGTCACCGAAAGAAATACTCTTTTATTTTGTTTTTATGCGAGATGTCTGACCTGAGATTTGAACCACAGACTCTTGTCTTGTAAGCCAACACTTTGACTACTAGACTACATCGACTTCCAAATTATTGAAGCTGTATTCAGTCAAATTATCGTGGACGATATTAGGTCAAGGACGTGTATTCTCTGAATGGTCGCTGGAGCAGTTGGCAAGTGATCCTAATTTTCATTTAAAAATCATCTTCAGCAATTACGTGCATTCCAAGAGCGTCCAATGTATTTCTTTAAAGTCCGTGTTTTGTGTAGATTTGCGGATGGTGGCTTCATCGGTGCTTCGGTTCTTTCAAAACAACGTCAATTAAAAAAGTTAATAAGAATAATGCACTTGAACAAATGCCAATGTCAATCAGGCTCAGTTATGATAAAAGTATTCTTGTTCTCTTTCATGTATGGAAAGGATGTCTCCGACCTTTTCTGTTCCCTTTCGGACAACTGATGTTTCCTTGCTAAGGGTAATGATATCATGAGTATCAACGTTTCAAGTCAGACCTTATAAAGAGAAAAGTGATTCTCAAATATGTTTTTAAGCGACTAAATGTCAGACGTGCGCTCTGGAAGCGATTATCGATATCCTTACCTGATCATTCATTTCTGAATATATAATCTGAAGTGGAAAATCATTTTTAAAGCAATTTTTTCTCTTTCCTAAAACATGTTTTTCTTGACGAACAAAATTTTGTTGAAAATTTTTTCTTTCTGTCAAATTGTCTTGTTTTTTCGTTTGCTTTCAATCAACCAAAAAAATCCAATGAATAATTCTTTGCAATTTTTTCATTCTTTCCTATAATTTTCTAATAGTTTCTGTGGCATTCCTTAATCCCTAAAAGTAATTTCAATTTACACAACAGCTTAAACGCTGGCTATCTCCTGAGTAACAAACATCACAGTTTGATACGCATGATGCCAACATTTCCGCTCAAAGACAATAAATATGACACCCAACTGACCACAATAATGGCTACGTTGTTTTAAGCGGAAGATGAACTACTTTTTTTTTATGGTTTTCTCAGCGTATTTTTATGCTCAATCATAATCGTTTATTTAAAGCCCACCTCCCACCTTTTTGCAACTGCCTTTAATAGGTTTTTTGAAAATAAGAGACAGAGAGAGAGAGAGAGTGCACCAATAGCATCCATGTAACCGAATGGGAAATCTACTAAAAACCACGGCCATTAAAACTGAAAACCATTTAAACTTACGGCTGTCAGATGCGCAAATACGAATTCTTTGGTGACCTTTTTCGTTTTTGTAAGTTTGGACAGTCACACAGTAATTCTCTGAAGCAAATGTGTTTGACAATTAAAACCAGATGAACTATTTCCATTGAGAAGTAAAGAAGTTTATGGCCGGGTAGCTGTAAAATTGTCCAGTGCCGTGTAATGTGTGTGATTTATGGCCTATTGTGGGCTTTGAGTGCTCTCATGGTTGCCTTAATGTTTCTCAAGTCTTTGATTAATTAATAGCGGGCACTTGGAAGAAAATTGGAAAACATTTTTGGTTCCAAAAAATGTTAAGAATTTAAAAGAATTTTTTTTCAATCTGCCCTGCAAAATCTCTTCGGCTTGCAACAGCATGACTTGTCTTGCCTTGCATACATACAGTAAGCGTCAAAGGAAAATGTACACTAAAAAATATGCCTTAATAAATTCCCGTTATTTTTATTTTAAAATTGTTTTAAATTTAAACAACAAAAAATTTCGAAATACTTTCAAATTTGTACAATACAACGATACAAGCCTTTTCTGTGTGCGTGTGCTACTGCTGTCATGTCATTACTTCATGACTGAATTGTCTTGTATCCTAAAAACCAAGAAAGCGCTTCTAAATGAACAGATTTTCTGCAGTTTATTGGAAATTTTTGAAATCCTTCCGTGCAGTAACAAGGCATTAAAAAAATAACCAAAGAAATGCTTTGAATGGCAAATGTGCAATGAATTAATATGGTATTCGCTGTTATCTCATTAACAGCACATGTTTAGAAGCTATAAAACACTGAGAAGGTGGACGTTTTTTTTCAAGAAAAATAAATGAAAACTTTGCAAATAATTTTCAGTTAGGAAAGGCAGGCTCAGCAGCCATTGCCAACAAGATTAAGTATGAAGAAATATTTCTTAGGCAACTGCCTCCCAGAAGATTTCTGGAAAAAACTCTGAGAGTAAATAGAATATTGTCATGAAAAGTTTCTTAAAAAAATCTGTCCTTTTGACACGACTTTAAACTGTAAATGCCGCTACTCATGAAGAAAATTAACACACACACAACTTAAGTGGTGTGAGAAGCTAGGTTGTAATCCTGACTAAAAGGGTTGTAATATCCAATACATATCCTATAAATTTGATATTCGTATCGTATTTAGTATCATAACAATAGAAACCTAATTTGAATATAAAATAAATGAAACTAAAAAGGAAATGTGAAGTGAAGAGTCTGTATTTAATTTCAATTTTTGTTTTATTTCTTATTCATTGTGGCTTTAAACTTCAACTTAAGCAAACATTTCATTTCAATTCAATTCATTCATTCATTCGTTCATACATTCATTCAATCTTCATGCATTCACTCAGTCATTTGCATATTTTGTCGTCATATTAAACAAGAACAAATCAGCAGACAACGTTTTCCTAATTTTAACTTTTCAAATCTCTCTATAAAATAAAGTGATGCAGAGAGGGAGTGGGGAAGGAGGAGGAAACATGTTTATAAATAGAATCATTTTCTTCTCACCATTTTCCTCCGCCTCTCTCTCTCTCGCTATTCTGTACAAAGTGTGAATAATAATGACTTTGAATTGTTTAACCCCAATTTCAACAGTCATTTTGTTAAAACAATATTTCCCAAGATACACATGCACACATGCATACACTCACATAGATATACATACATACATGCATACATACATACCTTCATTCATAAATACTAAAATAAACTCAACATAACAATGATATTTAAAGAAAATTTATGCTACACTCATACATAAGTAGAACACTCGTAAATATTGCAAGCATTCCGACAGAGAGAGATCGAGAGAGGAAGAAATTCTAATACCCACTGCAATAATATTTGTATAGACATGGTTTTAGTTAAAAAACTCACATACATCTATGTATACATCTATGCATGTAAGCATGCATATGTACAGTGAGCGTCAAAAGAAACTGTACATTAAAAAAATATTCATTAATAATTTACCGTTATTTTTATTTTAAAATTTTTTTCATTGCCAGTCTTTAAAATTGAAAAAAAAAAATACAAACAAAAATTTCGAAATATTTTCAAATTTTTTTAGGGCACTCTCCTTTTGGCGATTTTTAGAATTTTATCTATAGTGTACAGTTTCTTTTGACGCTCACTGTATATGGGTAAGGTTTTCCAAATTCCCATACTCACTTTCTTCTTCTATTCTTTAAACGTTTTACTAACCATAATACAACACCAACAACAAGTGAAACCCGACGAGTATGAGTAAGAAAATTTTAATAAATTATTACTGACTGTATAACCAGTCAGAGGGAGATAAAGAGTGAGAGAGTGAACAAGAAACTGTGTCAGTTCATAGGAAAAAATCATAAATTTTTTAAAACAATTCTTCGTTTTTATGGTAGTAGTGTTAGTAGTAGTGTTAGTACCAGTGTTGATAACTTTATAGGGGCATCACTATATAAACAGTGTTTGTTGAAAAATCCAATTGTTCTCTCTTGAACACCGTAAAAGAAAAGAAATTATTGAAGAATGAGCATAGCTAAACTAAACTAAAAAAAATCATTTTAAGGCACCCTGCATAGAAAAGCGCTACTTTGTAAAAATTTTACTTGTTTTTTAAAACCAGGGAGACACAGCAGCTCTGGATGAAAGAAGAATTCAATAGTTTTCGTTCGAAAAATGTTTCACTGTGGAAATCGAGATCTTGAATACTAGGAGCCTATGTGGATCTTTTTACTGGTATAGTATCTTCAAGGAGGAAGTAATGTTTGTTCCCAAAGCTATAAAATGTATGCCTACAATCCTTTAGCCAGGATTACAACCTAGCTTCCTACACTACCCATGGGTGTGTTTTATTTTTATCCATGAGCGGCTGTGGGCCCCACTTTAATGTCGATTTTGAACCTCAGATTGGAGAAATTTTTTATGGCAATTAATTAATTATTAACTCTCCAGGTTTTTGCCAGAAGAGCGCTGAAAGTTAGTCGGCGTTTTTTGGTGATGGAGGTGTTTGAGCTAAGGTTTGAACCACGGGCTGTCCTCCAATATGCCAGCACACTAACTGCTAGGCTATGGCGACTTTGATGGATGCTTTGCAACAGAATATATCCTGACGTATTCGAACACCCAGGCTGTCATAAAGTCGCTTTCCAACATCATATCGTATTGCTAATCAAGCTTGTCGATTAATGTTCTCATTATTTAAGCCCCCAAACATAGTTTTATACTCGCAAACTGTATTGTGGACTTACGAGCCAAACCGGCCTGGAAAATTGCCTCTGTTGTCCGCTGCAGGCTAAGGTTGCAAGGTTGGGAAAAGTTCCACTCCTTGGTTAACGCTTCCTTCATTGAAGTGAGTACTTATTCGAGTGTTGAGTGAATCTAGCCGATTCTTAAACCATTTGCACTCGTAAACAAACATTTGCCATGTGGTTTCTGGAGCCATGCCTGCTGACTAACCGATTCGGAAAAGATGGAAGGCACCGTCTGTCACTTCGGCACAAATGCAATCATGTAAGAGCATACTCAGAACTCCGTTATTTACATTCTCTGACGGAACTGTCAGAATATGTGGTAAATTTCAGGAGATTAGGGCCATAAGACTTCCCATTGGTGTACATCAGCGTATTCCTTTAATTAAATGGGCTTTACAGATCCTTTTAGATGTATTGACATGGAACCAAGGACTACAAGAGTCACAAATCGAATGAGGATTACAAGCCCTTAAATGTTTACAATTCGACATTCATCACGACTAAGTTTACAGCTCCCACACCCAAATTTGAACTTGAATTTCTGGTGTTTGCAGTCCAAAGTTTTAATCGATATACCATGACACTATGGCCTTATAGGTCTCTATTAATTTATTGTCATTAGAGGAGCAGTTCCCTAATAATTTAACCCGTTTCTGGCAAT
The DNA here is from genome assembly GCA_930367235.1 of Sarcophaga rosellei. Lineage (NCBI taxonomy): Eukaryota > Metazoa > Arthropoda > Insecta > Diptera > Sarcophagidae > Sarcophaga > Sarcophaga rosellei. Next base: position 78,010,207 of record OV884021.1, read on the forward strand.
TCGTTCAATGTTTGATTCAAACGTATCGAGCAATATTCCTAACTGTGTTTAACCTTGAAGCCAGCACAGTGTGGATTCAGCCACTTAAGACCTTCGTTAAGATCCTCTCAGTCACCGGTAATATTTGTTTCCATTTTAATCTCCAATTTCACAACCTATTTAATATACCTTTACCCTTGAGTAGCGTCCCAAATACTCTGTAACCATACCACATCACACCACACATGGTTAATATGACTTATGCATCTTTAAACTTAATAACAGTACTTTGTTTTATGTCTGTGTATGTGTATGTGTACGAGCATGTGCGAGTGTATGCAAGTAAACGCATTTAAAAGTTAAAAAGTTAATATCTGCACTTGATTCTCTCGTATACATGTGTCGGGAAACTAAAAGGAACTCTTCAAGACATTACAAGTGCATGTATGCATATAAGTGAGTGTGTGTACGTGTGTATGTTAGTAAGTACTTATATTTGATGTTATTTTGTTTGAAAATGTCATCATAAACTTATGCATCATAAAGTGCAAGAGAAGTTCCTACTTATACTTGTTCTTGCCGACATCTTGAGAATTGTGATGCTACCACACACAGCATCACATATACATTCACTCGCACAAATATATGTATATACACACCCACTCGCATTCCTTTGCCTGAATTACAAGCAATTGTAAAAATTTTACTGTTTGTAACAACGCCAAGCGTCTCCCATCTTACTACTTGAGATCGTAGTTAAGGTTTTGGAAAAGTAGAAGAAAGAGAGAGAAAGTAACAGTGTGAGAGTGTGAGTTAGCAAGAAAGAAATAAATTTTTATGTTTTCCTTCCTTCTATTGAACGCTGAAGCAAAGGTTCAAAGGCAGAATTTTTGAAATAAGTTTTTCTCTTCTTTTTTTGCAAATAATTTCGAGAGCAAACCAACTGAAAAAATTAAATTATTGAACGAAAATCGATAAGCCCCCTGTGCTTTTAACTATGTTTATTTCTTTCTATTCTTATTTATTATAGACATACATATATATTTATCATATATTTTTTAGTTTCTCTTCATGGTTATTTTTAATTTACACTCAGCGTTCTGTCAAAGCCGTTTAAGTTGGAGTTTGAACCATGGACTATCGTCTAAACAGCTTTGTGTATCTTTTTTTAACACGAGTACGCTATATACGCAAATAAATTGTAAGTAATTCGATACAATCTAAAAAGGTGCGGTTTTTGGTCCTAGTGAACTGGTTAGCTATTGGACCAAGTTTTACCTAGGGTCGGGTATATAGACGCCTAAGCTAATTGTTCTTTTCCAATGAGCAACAAAAAGTTTTCTATATAACTTGGGCAAAATTGCCACAATGCAGTCTTTTTTTCGATAACTTGCATTTTTTGTGAATGGCTTCCATATCTTGTGTCGATGTCTTGCATTTTTTGCCGATTATTTGATTTTTTTTTGTGGATGACATATTTTTGTAGTCTATGACGGCAGTTTTATGGTAGATGACTTGCATTTTTCGGTCGATAACTTGCATTTTTTTTATCGATAACTTGCGTTTATATTGCTGATCATTTTATTTTCAACGATGACTTGCATGGTTTTAGTCGGTGACATGCATATTTATGGTCGATGACTTGCATTTTTTGGTGTTAATTTTTTTCAACGATGACTTGCATTTTTATGGTTGATGGTTTGCATATTTTAGTCGCTGACTTGCATTTTTTGGTGATAATTTTTTTCAACAATGACTTGCATTTATTGTTCGATGACTTGCACTTTTATGGTCGATGAGCTGCACTTTTTTGGTCGATGACTTGTATTTTTTTGGATGATGACATAAATCTTTTGGTAGATTATAGGCATTAGTTTGGTCGTTGTCTTGCATTTTCTTTGGTTGATGACTTACATTTTTATTCAGTGATTTATATTTTTTTTTTGTCTATGGCTTGAATTTTTTTTTTTTTTTTGTTGGCGATTTTATTTTTTCTCAGAATTTTTGTCAGTAGAATGCCCGAAGAAGGGAAAGAGAAATTGGTTTACAACGTACTTAATCAAAAAATAGTGTTAAAGAAGATCTTCTAAAACTGTAGAAAATGTTCGAATGGTGATCAATTGTTATAATTTTTAATATTTTAAAAAACTTTCACAATAAATTTTCCAGAAAAAAATGATTTTCTCTTAAAAATTAAATACGAGAAGAAGAAATACAAAAATAATCTTTGTTTTGTATTTTGTATTTCAATTTTACGATGAAAAAAAAGTATTCTTCTGCCACATTTGCTACTCAGTATGCATTTGAGTGTCAAATGCTGATAAAAAGAATTCTTTTCTAGCACGTAGTACAGCTGCATGGCATTGCAATTTTTGCAAAAAAATTTTCCTACTGCGCACCCCCCTCTCCTTTTCTAAGAAATGCTCACGTAAACGTTTAACTTGATACTCACATGTATCATATTGATGCAGTGCTCTGCGGAATCAATTTAGAAAAGTTGCAGGAAAAGAAAAAGAACAGAAATCCTATTAAACAGAATGGTAAGTAAGACGTACTTTCTTAAGAACTTCTTTTTTCTTTCATTTGATGTCATTGGGTCAGGGAATATATCGTTGGTCTCATATAGAAAGGCCCTAACTCACACTTTTTTCGAAATTGATTTTTTTTTGTGATTTAACACAAATACACATTGGAATCACAAAAAAATCAATTTAAAAAAAAAGTGAGTTAGGGCATTTCTACATGAGACCAACGATATATAAACATAAATATGGCGGATAATAACATCTTAAGAAGATAGGGGCTCTAGATTGTCTATTTCAGAACAAGAAAGTCATTTTCAATACTTCATTTAACCCGAATTAAACCCCTCGTGACCTAACCTATCGAGTGGCTGATAACTCCAAACCTAATTATCCAGCGAACTCATTAATATCGAGAAATATTTCAACTCGAGACAGATGGGTCATGGACAAAGAGTGAAACAGCTGCACAGATGTAAAACCCCCGAATATGTTATAAACATTTGTGAGTATCTTCCAAGCGAGTTGTGCTAAATATACGCCATCAAAAGGCAGGATACGGCAACACTATCTGACAGTCACAGTGCCATCAGATCCGAGCATTTCACTCATTTGGGCTCGAGAATAATATGAAACTGTCATGGCATGTGGAATCAACTGTAAAAAGTACAAGACCCCAATTTAAGTGGGAATTTATCAATCAGATGAGGTTGTGAATGGAAAATTTCATGCCAGTGATAGGACCAGAAGCTTAAAAGAATGTGTTCGAATTCAGAATTGTTTCCCAACCAGCTAGGTTTAAGACATTCTAAACTTTTGTTATTTAACACGTTAATCGCCATGTCAGTCATATGTGTCTGACGCTAAAAAGTTCTACATGAGCCATATCAGACATATATGTCTGGCCGATTTGGTAGAAGTCCACGTCAATCACAGATGTCCGACGCAAGCGAAGCTGTGAAGCCTATTAAAATTATCTTTGGCTTGTCGCGATCTCTTCAGAACATTAGGGTGTCTAATAATTATTTTTCTTGAGTTCACAGACATCATTTTGGCAACTCCTTCGTATTCTCGCAAAAAATATTTTTGTATTCTGGAACTGCTTTCAAAGTTGTTTTCTTTTCTTTTTTTATTAAATTATCATTAGTTTTTTTGCTTTTAGTTGTTGTATTATTGTTTGCCGTAGTTCTTGTATGCTTTTGTCATTTTCTTTTTGGCACAAAATACGATTCAAAACATAATTGCCACTTAAAGTCTCAAGTGTCTCAATAGTTTCATTATTTTACACAACAACTCTCAACAACAAAATTCTGAAGACATGAAGAGGAAGGAGAGAAGAAAGGAACAAGAAAAGGGACAAAGAAACATGTACGTTTTCAATACCAAAATAAAAAAAATGAAGAACTGGAGGGGGGTGTCTTATATAAATATACGTGAACTACAACTGAAGACATACATACGTATGGTGTCGATTGTAGTCTGTTGAGAGCAAAACATTTAGAATTTCTTCTTGAAAAGTATTTAAATATTGAATTTAATGGAAGTTCTTCTTTTTGTTTTAATTATTTTAATTTAATTATCCTCATAAAAATGGGAAAATTAAAAATTTTCATTCAAACATAATCAGAGCACTATTCTCAAATGCATGAGCACAGGGCATATGGCGTTTTGTGTGAAGCAAGAAGAGTATTAAAATTTTTTTTTAAATAAAGGAAGAAAACAAAAGGAGAAAACGAAAACAAAATAATTCATCCTTTAGAGACTTATAAACTATTGAAGTCTGCTTAGTAGTATTGGCATAGGCAAGAGGAATATTTCATTTGGTTGCCAATGACAATGCAAATACAGACACCGTGTCTCAGTATACACAAAGCTGTGTGTATATGTCTGCATTGGGAAATGTCAGCCAGCCTGTTCAACTATAAATAGTTAAAACCATATGGGTATTGTTAGTGTGATTGTCAGCAAAGCTGTCATAATGGATGAATTGTAATGAATACTTATGTATGACATTCACAAGAATGCATTGAAATGATGACAAATGTTATGGCGGGGATGGGGGGGTAAAGGATAAAGTACTTAATTTAGGACTTATTAAGGGAGGAAAGGCAGAATATTATCTAATTGAAGGTAATTTATATTAGTTTTGCTTACATATTAGAATTGAAGAGCAAGAGAGGCTAAATGTCAAATGTGTAATTTAAATCGTTTAAACCCTTTGGTTGCCAGAAGAAGCTCATGATATTATCCTCCTTACAGTGGTAATAGTTAAACCATATGGTCTATTGTATACGCCATTGATTTTATAGGGGATTCCTATGTAATACCCCCTCTAAGCCTATTGCCCTACAATAGTCATAACGTTCATAAGGTGAAATAGGCTACAACCGCTGGACTTCACTTTTCATTGTCACTGCCCAACAACATTTTGGATTGTCTGAAACACTCTAAACAAATGGGTCATCGCATTTGTTCATCTTTGGTTCTCCAAACGTCTCTTTCTAAATCTCAGAGAAGAATCATCGCATCAGAGAAGAGTTCACCTTTGACTTCATTTTCCAAACATGCCTTACCAAACCTCAGAGAAGAATCATCGCATCTGTTCATCTTTGGTTTCCAAAACGTCTCCCACCAAACCTCAGAAAGGTATCGACTTGTATGCTCTCAACCTTCGAAGTTCATCTAACTATTCATTATTAAGAATTCCTACATGGCCTGAGATCCAGCACATCTCGATACCTTTTGGCCCCAACAGTTTCATATTGTTCTCGAATCAAGTACGTATAGATAGTGCTTGGATGGTGACTTAATTATCATTGTTGTATGGCTTTTCCTTGCTTGCTATCCCAGTTGAACTAAGCATATCTGTTGATGTCATAAACTTCAGCTACGAAGATACACGAGCATATTTCCCCATGGGTTCAGAATATTTCACTTTCGAACCGAACATCACAAAACCTGTGAGGCCACGGTTCAAACCCCCCAAGTCAGGCATATCCAACTAAACGAAACATGAAAGAAAATATATCTTTGCCGACTTCCTCTCTGCAGATTGTTGGCAAAAAATTATCATGAAAAGTTTCTCAAAAGAAATCTGTCGTTCGGAGTCGACTTTAAACTGTTGGTCCACCGCCACTCATGTATTAAATAAATACACGTGACATAAGTGATGTGAGAAATTAGGTTATAATCCTGACAAAATGGTTGTAATGACCAATTTTGTATGTATGTATGTATGTTAACAAAACTTAACATTGGTCTGTTAACTTTAACATTAGCTCTGTTAAAAAATTGGTTTTTGTCTTTGCTGTTAAATTCTGATTTATCCTTAGACACACCATAAGTGATGTGAGAAGCTAGATTGTAATACTTTGTTTGTAATGATTAATTGTGTATATACATATGAATGTATGTATGTGTGACCATCCTCTTAAAAGAGTATGTATGTTCCATTTACTCTTTTTACTCGCATGTCCTTGTAAAGTATTCCCCAAAATCATAGAGTCTATGGACGCTATCTAGGGGGCAGTTAACTACGAAGCTATCAAGCTTTCGATTTGTTAGGTCAACGATGCCGCTGGTTAAATTCCGTGGACGACTTGCCGGTGCTTTAGAACTTTATTACAGAGCGTAATGGGTATTGGTCGCACATTGATTCCCCCTCTTTCCTGAGAGCTTACGCTTCTTAATTTGCCTGTGATGTTGGTTCTTGGTGTTATCGTTTGAAGGAGGGAGTATGACAGCCCCTGACATGATTATTTAGAGGGAAGCGAAGAACTATTTGATCTTCTGATTAATTAGAACCTGGGAAGTTTCGATTTGTAGTCAAGCACATGAAACACTACACCTTGCCACCTCAAATACTCACTCTGCAGGTTCTGTTAATAGCGCCCTGGTTCGAACAAAATTTTTGTAATCCTCATGTAAATTCAACTAAATTTTTTGGATTTTTTTTTATGGTGGAATTGAACCCCATTCCTCTACTGCAGTTGACTGTCTGTGTTGCATGATGTCCCTGCCACCATCATTGAATTTAAAGCAGCCACCTAAAGTTTTTCTTCCTTCACGCTTCAGCAACTGTCATGCTGCTGCTCGTTTTCGCTGCAATGCGTCAGAAATACAAGTCGAAAGTGCATACAATTTCAAAACTGATGAAGCTGATGAACATCTGAAATTAAATTTTCAAAAGTTAAGAATCAAAAATTCACACTCGGCCCCCTCCCTATCTCCTCCCAGCCACAGATTTAACAAGTGAACTTTATTGCATTTGTTTTCGTAGATTTTTTTTCTTCGTTTGTTTTTTTCTTTTTGCTGCGCTTTAATTAAGAAAATCAAATAAATCTTGTGTGTGTGTAGTAATAACGGCGAAATGTCATGGCTTTACTGCCATAACGAACGATTTGTAATTGACTGCTGCTGCTGCTGCGGCGAGGGGAATGGTGGCAAGATTACTGCGAAAAATGATTGATTTTCGTGGCATTAAAAAAAAAGAAAAAACACGAAACGGGGAGAGAGAAAGCGAGCAGAAATCTAGCATAAATCAATACAAGGGTCATTAAATGCTAAAGTCAGTAAAATAGGGTTGAACTTTAAGAGCGTCACAGCTATAGCTGCAACAGGAAAAAATTTTTAAAGCACAACTTAAGGCGTTTAACATGGTTGTCATGCAGCTTTCTCTTTGTTCGTTAATTAAAGATTTTCGTTTAAAATGTATTTTTTTCCAAACAGAATTCATAAATCAAAACCGTGTTCTGCTCTGTGTTTGCGTAATAAATTGAAGGGAGAACGCTATTGCTGTGCTCTGTTCCTCTGTGTGTGTAAGTGTGTGATAGAAATCTATGAATATTACAATTTATGTGTTTACAATATGATGATAATGATTACATGCTTGTAATATTAGTTTCTCATTAATTTAAATGGAAATTTAAAAACGTTTAGCGCGAACAAGCAGACCAAGAGAATATTCTTGGCAGTTGGTCGTTGATATTCTACACCCGTCTCTCTGTTTTAATGAAGACAAATGCCTGCAGCGTGCATTTTAGTTGACAACTTAATCGTTTTGGAATTTTGTTGAATTTTTTTACAGTCTTTTTGTATTAAAATCTCAAAAGAATTTTGAAATTAATGGAGGCGGGAAATGGGCATAATAGTAAGTCAATGATGTTTGGACCTTAGCGCTTCTTAGCTGAACACTTCTACGGTCAACGGATGATCGTCAGTTTACTAGCCTTCTCACCCTGCACTGTCTATTTAAGTCCCTTTGTAATAGCGATAGTACCTATTGCTTCAGTCTGCTATAAATTTCAGACCACGACTCTTTGATCCACAAGAATCCTTCGTTTCAGGACCATATCTATTTGGTCTATGGGTGCATTATCCCATGTTTCCTTTGCAAACTTTTAACCTCGACTAATTGCTCAGTCTACTAAAGTCCTACAAGGACTCGTTGTAATACCAATGGTAACTTTCCTTCAGTCGACTATAAATTTCAGACCGTAACTCTTTGATCCTTCGTTTCAGGACCTTATCTGCCTGGTCTATGGGTTCATTATACCATCTTTCCTTAGCAAATAAGACAAACTGGTGTCAGAAGGTCTTTTCCATAGAAAAGTCGCGACCATATCTCCTTGTGGCGTTAATAACCGACAGTGAATGCATATTTGCAATCGTTGTAGTTTAGTTGGTAGAGTGTTGGCTTATTAGACATGAGGGCACAGTTCAAACCCCAGATCAGACATTTCAAGCAAAACGAAATATGAAAACAAATATTTCTTCGGCGACATCTTCTCAATAGATTTCTCGCAAAAGCTCTGAGAATACAATAAAATTGTTATGAAAAGTTTCTTAAATAAAATATGGAGTCGACTTTAAAATGTAGGCTCCCCCACTACTCATGTATACAATTAACGCACACAACATAAGTGGTGTGACAAGATAGATTGTAATCTTGACTAAAGGGTTGTAGTGATCAATTATGTATGTATGTATGTTAACCACTTAACATTGGTCTGTTAAGTTTAACATTAGCACTGTTAAAATTTTTGGTTTTTGTCTCTGCTAATTAAATTCTGATTTATCTTCACACACATAACATAAGTGGTGTGAGAAACTAGGTCGTAATCGTGACTAAAGCGTTGTAATGATAAATTATGCATGTGTGTACGTATGTATGAGTACCAGAACACTAATGTGGATATAAGAATGGACATATGCTGTGAAAACCTTGCGATAATACTTGCTATATGGTTTTGACCTGGAACGCTTGGAGTATGCGGTATCGTTGGAAACCGCAAACAATTCGGCACCGAAATATTCTTGAGGGAAACCGACATATCGTTTGAGGCGTTAAGATTGCTGACGTGAAGCAGAGAAAAATAAAAATTCTTTTGCGAATACCTCGAGTTCCCAGTAAAAAAATTTATTTTGTACCATGATAATGCAAGTTTTTATTACAAAAATCCATATATTCTGCCATGGATTGGTTCCACATTCCCCTTATTCTTGGAATTTATATACGAACTACTCTACAATCTAAAACAATATCTCGGCATAAAGGAATTCCATTTCAATGACGTTATTTGCCCTTCAGAAAAATTATTTTTATAAAGTTTACACATCCTCTGTTATAGAAGAGCTGAAATGTATGGAATTCTGAGTTCCAAAATAAAATTAATTTTCCCAAGAAAATTGCGTTTCATTTGAAAACTTCCAGACTTATTGATTCATCCTTGCAATTTATTTTAAATTTAATTTCTTTAAAGTGAGTTTTAAAATTCCAAATACAATTTCAATTCATTTTCATTCTCTCTCTCTCTGCCTCTGTCGCTCTGTCCGTTGTATGCCTTCCACAAAATAATCCTATGTAATCTTTTCGAACTTCATTTCCTGTCCATGAAATGGATTTGGCCTTTCTCTCTTAAATATCTCTTCCTGTCGATTAAATGTCACTGCTGTGGTTCTGTTTTTTTGCTCTCTTTTCTTTGTTCTCCCCTTTATTTTTTCTATTGTTCTTCTCATATTTCTAAGACAATTTCCGTTTGTGATTAGAAAATATTACAGTTAACAGTAGAACAATACATATACACAACATTGAGGTGAGATTATCACAACCTGTATGCGAAACTCAATAAAGAGGAAATCGTAACAACAATTGAAAAGATTTTACAGAGAAAAAGCAGCAGCAACAGAACAATTTTAAATAGCATTTCCAATAACAAGAGACATTACACCAGGAAAGAAAATTAATGAAACACTAAATAAATTAGACAATGAAAGAAGCTGAGCTATTAAAAGGACACACAAACTTGCTTGTTTGATATAGAAGCTTTGAAGGAGTGGCGCATTGCCTAGCATAGTTAAAGATGCGCTTATTAAATGTCTTAAGAAAACTTTAATTAAATTAAAAACAGAAATTAAACAGCATGTCTTACATAAAAGGGCAGTTAAGTTAATAAATTTTAATTGTTTAATACTGTTAAGCTTAACGGCTCTTTTTTGTACAAGAAGGAAGAAAAACTAAGTGAACGAAATATGAAGGAAATAATATAAGTTGCCATAAACTAGTAGTTGAACGTGAGGCAACGGTTCAAACTCCAGGTCAGACATTTTCAACAGCAACGAAAAAAATATTTCTTTGGCAACTTCCTCTCTCAGCAGATTTCTGACAAAAGCTCTGAGAGTAAATATAAAATTGACTTGAAAAGTTTCTCAGGGAAATCTGGCGTTTGGAGTCAATTTTAAACTGTAGGTTGAGTCACTCACGTATAAAATTAACACATATAACAGGGATGGTGTGAGAAGCTAGGTTGTGATCCTAACTAAAGGGTTGTAATAACCTATTCTGCCTGTATATGTACTTGCTTTTCTCATATGAAATGGTTTGCTTTCGGCTTTCTTCTAAGCGTTCTCTAATTTTTTACACTTTCTTGTTGTTTTTGTACGATTTTTGTGTGTTATTTTCACAAATTTTTCAATTATGTTAACTTAACAGTCTTTACTGTTAACATAACATTAACCTAACAGTCTTTACTGTTAACATAACATTAACTTAACAGTCTTTACTGTTAACATAACATTAACTTAACAGTCTTTACTGTGAACAAAACATTAACTTAACAGTCTTTCTGTTAACACAACATTCACTGTAAAGAAAATATAACTTCCACAGCTAACTTCATACCCATGTAACAAGGAGTAAAGGCCTGGAGAAAGGATTCTGTACTTGTCTAGCTTTTAGTTTGACCACAGCGCTTTGTCCACATTCATTTTGCCTCGCTGTAAGTTCATTGCTTTCTGAACAATTTAAGGTGTGGAGGGTTGGGGAGGAGTTGCGATGAGTTGATAATCTAATTGCATCCATTGTCTCTTAACTCAAAGGACTCCACTGCTGAAGTTAAAAAACGAAAAAAGTTTCGGATATCATATGGCTTCCATAATATATCGAACTTATGGATGAATTCTATACACTGAAAGCCACATTGAAACTCTCTAAGTGTATTACGAATCATCTTGGAGGTCATTATGTTAGAAGCGAGTATACTGTCAGTCTCATATTTATCTGAAAGATAACTAATATATGTACATCTTTACTGTTAACATAACATTTACTGGAAAGTAAATATAACTTTCGTAGCTAACTTCAAACATTTGCAGCAAAATTAACTACAGGCATGGAGAAAGCGTTCCGTACTTGTTCAGCTTTTAGTTTCGAAACTTCATATAGAACTGCAATGATTGACCACAATGATTGACCAATACGATTGACCACAATGATTGACCACAACGATTGACCACAACGATTGACCACAACGATTGACCACAACGATTTCCACAATGATTGACCACAAGGATTGACCACAATGATTTCCACAATGATTTTCACAATGATTGACCACTACGATTGACCACTACAATTGACCACAACCATTTACACAATGATTGACCACTACGATTGACCACAACGATTTGTTCACATCCATGTTGGCTCGCTGGAAGTTCCTCTTTAGTACATACTCGTACAACGTTATTTAGTAGTTTTTCTATTGTGTTTCGCATGCAGCCATTTTGTTTCTGGTTTTAAATGTCCAATTACCTCTTGGTAATCTCCTAGTATGCCTGCTGCGGTTATTTCTAGTTCGAAGACAGTTGTTTTGTAAAGATTTTTTGGGGCATACGTTCCTTTTCTGCATTCTGCATCAGATAAATTTATATTGAAAAATCATGATGACCTTTTGACATTTGATACACTGTCCCCTCATTGGCACTTTCCTATGTTCTCATATTTATGTATGTCTGACAGTATTTCTGTGTACAAATCAAACTCTTACCACAAGCATACTCATTCGACTTTTCTTTATCAGATTAGTACATGAAAGAGATTTTTACTTGACAGCTTGTCAAAATATTTGTCTGAGTCTGTGTTCTACTCAATTAAGGGCATATTGTTCTTTTGCAAACAAGGCCAATTAATGACTAATCAAGAGAGTTTTTAAGAGATTTTTAAAAAGTTTTTAAATTTCCAAAATTTATTTTTTTTTTTTTTTTTGATTTTAATGAAATAATCTTGGGAAATTGCTTGTTGGCTTATTCATACTCCTTAGAACGGAACATAAAATATTTTAACAGTTTCAACAGCAAGTTTTTGTATTTAATTGTAATTAATCTTGTTGCCATTGCTAACGTATACATACATACGTACCGTACGTATACATATAATGAAAATATTTATGAAATTTTAATCTCCAGATAATCATATTTAATCGACTGTTTATTAACATCCGAGCCTACAACAGCGTTTATAACATTAAAGCGCCTAACCACACGCAATGATGTAAGCACAGCAAGACATTAATTTACGCACACTTGTAATCTTGTAATCATACACACACACTCACAAGCATTGAAATGTTTACACAAAACTTTATTAACACTTGAAATTATTCTCAGCATACAACTTTCAGCAAGAGAGTAAGTGAGAGAGAGAGAGAGAGAGAGGGAGAGGGAAAATGACAAGTGAATAAATGAACACAACGTATGAACGAACGAAATTAACGAACAAACTGATGTCGTTAAACAACAGGCATGCCTGCACACACACAAACAGCTTAATGTTCGATAAAATGATGATGACGGATTCTTTTTAAGGGGACCTAAGCGTTGTTATTATTGTTGTTGTTGTTCTAATGAAACTGGTTTCTGTTCCTTCTGCTGAAAATATTATGTCTGACAACATGTATTGAAAAAGCATTCTCCCGGTGTTTTAATTATGCCTGCATACGAGTATGCGTGTTTATTATGCATGTAAGTTCCTTAGTGTTTACAGTAAATAAGACGCAGTAAGCCAATCAGATAGAGAAAGAGAGAAGAGATAGAGAGAGCACAGCTCATAAATATGTAAAGCCTTAAATAAATAAATACCAAATAACTTTCACTAACACAGTGACATTTTTGAAAAATAACAATTAAACTGTGTTTATAACTTTAATGACAAGTCAACTCATACATTGTGTAAATGGAAATCCTCACACACACACAAATACTTGTTAATATTCGTAAAAGTCACGCACTTAGATTGTCGTAAAGAAAAGTTTGCTAAACAAGCAGCGTCTTTGTATTGTTATTTTTGCTTGCTCACATGGCTTATGAAATTATGTATGTATGTATGCGGGATGGGGAAACATTATTTAAAACATGATTATCTTGTAATTTAATTACAAAAAAGTTTTCCAATTGGTACGTGTAAGGCACAGTGTTTGAAGGATGTTAAAGGCCGTGCTGGAATTTTAAAAAAAAATTTTTTGTATTCTAATTTGTGTATGCAAGTATAGGCATTCAATGGCAATATTTCAACTTAAAAATGACACAAAAAAAATACTTCATATGACAGATGATAGGTTATCGTGATTTGTAAAGAGATTCTTTAAATATTTTATTAGAAACGGTCTGCGCGTTGCAGCCGAGAACGGAAAATGCTTGCAAGTTGTACGTATAATTACTTGGAAGCCTTTAAAACATAGTCATTCAATAATTTCCTCATTTTTTTTTCAAATCACTTCATAATTATTGTCAGAATCAGTTCGTGATGTCAGCAAGTACCTGTGTTAAAAGTTATTTACAAAAAAAAAACAGAAAAAAATAATCACAGAATTTTTTTGGCTCCCGTAATCAAGACCACGTTTTTCATTTAAAAATCTTCCAGATAATTTTGATATGCTTAAGTGCCTCAACAAAGGCCCTCTTTGTCATCATGAACGGCCTTTCAACCTACATTACTTGCTTCAGTGCCTTACTCAATGCAACTCAGTGCCCTAACAAGCTCACAAATTATTTTCTCTGGCTACTCTTCTATTCCCAGATTTTAAATGGATTTGATTGATTATACTTCGTCTTGAAATCTAGCATTTCTATTCTCGCTTTGACAATCAGACCAGATGCAACCCTCAGGTCTAAAGTGCTTGACACATGATGACTTTTCCTTGATCGTCTATGGCTGCAGCTTTATGTCTGTCTCACATAGGTCCCTATCAAAGAGAGCTTTGAATTGATTCCTATGCATACGACGGTGGGATCAAAAACTCTGCGAACTCTTTTGTTTTATTTGTCAGCATAGTTTTTTTCTTTTTTTTTTGGGCACTTTGTAGAACGTATCTTAAACTGCGAATTCTTTTCTTTTATTTGTCAGCCTAATTTTTTTATGGCACCCTTTATAACGTTCTAATATCTTTTTACTACTCTCCTACTAAAGATGATATAGTTTTGTCTATGTGAGATATTTTTGAATTGTTGCAGTCAAGAAGCTGCAATTGTCTAGTGGCTTTCCACGCTGTCCTCAATAATCAGTCACTGAAGCCGGTATGGTTGATATTTTTGCCTTAAAGACGGTGCATGACCATTGGCCTTTTATACTGAGCTATAGCTTACGACTCCGCAAAAGACTACTCTTCACCTACAGCTCCAACCGGTTTCATATCACCCGTGAAGGTTTGTCCTACATTTTGTCCATCATTCTAGTCGTTTGGAAGAAGGCGTTATGAACTTTCCATTGAAGTTATCCGTGAATATTTCTATGGAGTTATTTACAAGGATTGTCATGCATTGCTCTGGTCGGTTGGAAAAGGGCGTTATGAACTTTCTACAGAGGTTAGATGGCTGTATCATGCATACAATATTCCCGAAACTTACTATTTTCCATGGTACCATCCAGTGAACGGGATTGGATTTGTACCTCTGTCCTGTTGCCCAGAAAAAGTAGAATTTCTTTGAATAGCCAGCAGATTTTTAAAGCTTTCAAACTGGAGTTCAATGGCATCTACAGACTTGCCTTTGAATGTGGAGTTCACTAGAAACAATATTGGACTTGTATTCGTTGGCCTTTTTCTTCTAGTAAAAACACATCACGTGGCATTTCTCAGAATTTCAAATCAAACTCGTGCTCATTTGCTGCGAACTAATCCGATATCCATAAGCCAAATACCAACACCATACATTGACGAAAGAAGGTGAATGTTTATATCAATACATTACTTGTATCATTTCCCATTACTTTCTTCACCACACACACTTTATCCACCACAGCGTATGAGTTATATTCGTGCCATAGAATACCAAGAAATATTACTCATACGTCTGGGTGTCATTGTTTGTTTAATTACGTAGAGTTTTAATGACCCAAATTTTCTTGTAATTTCGTTGTTGTCGCAAACAAAACAAATTAAATAAATTACAAAAAGAAATACAAATAAAAAGCAACAACAAAAACAACAAAAATTAAAAGAAAAAATCCCCAACAACACGAAATATGAAGAACTATTTCTTCGGCGCCTTCCTCTCAGCAGATTGCTTGCAAAAAACTTTAGTGTCAAATAAAATTGCAATGAAAAGTTTCTCAGAAAAAATCTGTCATTCGGAGTCGACTTTGAACTGTAGATTCCGCAACTCATGTATAAAATTAACATACACACACACACACACAACGTAAGTGGTGTGAGAAGCTAGGTCGTAGTCTTGACTAAAGGGTTGTAATGACCAATTATGTTATGTATATAAGAACGTATGAATATATGAGGACCTCAAGCAATACATGTTCACAGAAGATGTTGTTTGTAGACAAGAACAGATGGCAACTCTATTAGACTAGAATATGCCATAGTAACCCCATTGCTTGGTGTGAAAAAACTTGTTTAATAAGACTGAAAAACAGCAAAATAGGAATTAAAAGAGAAGGGGCCAGTGATGCTTTTTTAGAGCACTAAGTTCCTTAAATGTTTCTAAGTTTCTTAAAAATTAAAAAAATAGAAAGAATTTAAAAAAAACGCTGAAAGATAAAACTCCTTTAAAACTCCTCCGCCTCTGCCTTGTTCCTCAAGTCTTTCCGTGTATATGAAAGAATATTTTTAAATCTAAATGCTGTTGTTGTCGTCGTTCTCTGTATGAATATGAAAACTGTCACGAGGGTAACATTTGAATAAAAAAAAGAGGAATAAAAACGAAAAGAGAAGTTCTAAATGATGTCATATCCTTGTTTATTTTTTTATTAAAATAGAAAATCAAGAAGCAAATCTAACCGTCTCTCTCTCTTTCCCTCTCTTTCCCTTGCTCGTTGTTTATGTATTTGTGTTTCCTTTTGCTTGTAAATGAGATTCGTAAACAAATTATGGGAATAGTTTTGCATATTCCAAACGAACGAAAGAAAAATTATTTTAAAATCTGTTTAGGGAACTAACACAACAGCAGAGAAGTATACATACACACGAACTTTAAAGGCAAAGATGCTGCTGTTGCTCGCCTTTCTCTCTCTCTCGGTCTCTCTTTCTCGTCTGTCGTTATTTATTCTGTCATTTATTTTTTATATCGTAATATAATTGAATATTTTATAATGAATTTTATAAGGACTTTTATGGAAAGGAAGGGGGGGCTCTTTTCAGAAGTATTCATAAGCCACACACAGACTAAAAGGCTACTGCCAAGGTTTTAAAAGGGAATTTAAGAACTAAATGTGAAAAGAATTGCTTGTTTATAAATAAAATTATTTAATTCTCATACAGGAGATTTAAATTTATCAAAGAGTAGTCATAAAACATTTACTCACTTGAATGAATAAATATGACAATACTTAGACTTCAATGACTATCAAAATTGAAGACACAAAAGCAAATAATTAAACTCTGATAAAAGAAAGCCCGGAAGAAGAAACGGACAAAGTATGTCAAAAGACATCTAAGACATCCCTTCTAAAGCTAAGGTTTGTCAAACTCGAGCAATCCAGTTCGGAAGACGAGAGAAAAGGAAACCACAACCTTTTTTTCTCAGATGACTCTTACGTATGAGCCGGTTGAACATGTCCTATCCTTTGCTATCCACTGCTTTCCCAAAAAGGGACGCTTAAGAGAGTTTTTATTGCCAATTAACTGGACACATTCAGTTTCTGTTGGCCACTATTCCTAAATCCTGTAACACCTCTTGGGCCACAATGTGTTAGACCCACAGTGAAAATCATACCCGATGAATTGCACAACAATTCAACGACCACTGTCATAGGTAAGACAATGTAAAAGAGGCGAAGTCACCGTAACCTATTTGGGAGCGCGTTGGCTTATTAGACGTGAGGCCACAGTTCAAAGCCCAGGTCAGGCCTCTTGAATAAAACGAAACATGAATAAAAAAATTGTCTTATATTTCTTCGGTAATGACTACCTCTCAGCTTTAGGCCCCGCCACATATAGATAAAAATAACACGCACAACATACCTAAGTGATGTGAGAAGTTAGGGCGTAATCCTGACTGAACGATGTACACTTGCTAAAGAAGAGTACATTTGTACTTTTAGAAGGAGTTTAATAAGGTACGCTTTCCTCACATCAGCTGTTTAATTCCTTGATTGAATACATTACCTCTGAGCAGATGTATTTTTATTTGTTCCCTTAAGAAGCATACGGCTCTCTCAACAACTCTTTCTGCATTTCTTATTATTTCCTATCATTTTTTTAGTTCTATTAAGTAAATGTTTCTCACTAGACAGACGATTGGGGTCTCTTCTAGAAATTTCTATACTGATAGGGTTGCCACGGTGACTTCAATTACAGTACTTTTGAGTGTGCAACTGTAGGGGATTAAGCATTGCAGTGTGTTTCTGGATTTCAAATTAAATTGGGCGCTTAATATCTAGGCTTGGATATCCTAAGCTTCCCTTTCCATCTCGGTACGCAGCAGATTTCTAGGAATATTTGAGGCTGTGAGGGCAGCGGCTCTTTTACGTGATGATCTTTTCCAAACTTTTAAGTGAACTGTTGGTGGTCATATCATGAAGAGGTATAGCCACCTTGGTGAATATGCTGAGATCATGTATTTTTCTTTTAATGTCTCAGCTAAAGGATCTTTGTTTCTTTTTCTTATAAGGCTTCACGGAGGATACATTAAGGAAATTAACATCTCTGTCATCTTTGTAGTGGCAAGTTTAACCGAACCCCTATGCATCCTTATGAGTACCATGACTTTGAAATCTCACAATTCACCAAACGTATTGGCACCTTTGAACCTGTAATTAATTATCTCCCTCAAAACAACATTGTTGAGTGTTTAATTGCTATTATTTTAATATAAAATTAAAATCCTCTTTAATATTTATAAACATTCTGTTTATTATTCAACGCCATCATTCCAAATCATTTGTTATGCATAACTTCAGTATTTAATTTTCTAAATTGCTTTGGATCTCAACAAAATGGCAATAAAACACCAAGATACGGGCAGCATAATTTTCCTCATCTTTACACATACACACACACACACACACACGGATTCATGTAATGCATGAAATACAAAATTTTAATGCCGCTCAAATCTCTTAATGAAGGATATAAAGAAAATCTTTTTTAAAATGCGTAACAACACGCATTTTAAACGCAGTTTAAATTAAGTATTCCGCTCATAAAACAAAACAACAGCGTTCTTATAATAATGTCTTGAAAAATTTATTTCATGAATAACAATTGCTTGTTAATATTTGAAGATAACTCATAAGAATAGTTTTTAGGAAACAGAAACAATTTTTAAAAAGATTTCAACGAATATCACATACGATTTTGAAAACAAAGTGGCTGTAAGAGCTACGGCCTCAAGAGCATTCAAGATAGCAAAAATATTTGCCTGAAAGATGCTACGGTCATTATCTAAACTAAAATTAAATAATTAGCCCTCATGCCTCCATGCAATTTCGTCGCATCTGTAGAGATGGGTATACCTTTCTGCCCCTGGACTACTAGCCTTAACCCTACACAGTATCCCCAATACTGGCAAGTAGCATCTCCTTGAACACTAAATAGTCAGAAGCGATTTTGTCATGAAGCCTGTTAATACAACCAGTGTATGACTGGCTTTGTTGTTTTTAAAAATTATTTCGTTTTCAAACTATTTTTCGAATTTCTAATTGACGGCTTCAAATGAATGCATTCTCTTACCCCCTTTACTCCCAGCATATGAAACGGAATTTGAATCTCTTCAACTGTAATTTCAGCTGGGCTCACCCATTATACTCTGTGCTCTTTAAACAGAATCAAGTTGACAGTGGCCAATTAAAAAAAAAAAAGGAAAAACAACAAGAAAAATTGAAAAATTCAGTCACTTGCATGTGACTAAACATTAAATGTGAATGACTGACTTACTCCCACACAACGACAGGAGAGTGTATGAAAGTGTATGCCTCAACAACAGCACAGAAAACGCTGTAATTACCTTCTGTAAGTGGCAGCATATGAAAGCAACAACCTGTACTTATTTCTGTATGTAGTATGTATTTGTGTATATATGGTATGTTTGTATTACCCATTGCTTTATTTGACATCACAAACAGCAGCACCAACAACAAGAAAAAAATAAAAAATTTTCCCGTGTCGTGCTCTCTCAGTGTGTAGAAAAAAAGAGGGTCATGATGTCATCTCTTTAACAATCTATCATTTTAAGTACACATACATACACTGACAAACACTTACACATACAGATACACATTTAAGTAGGCCTATAAGCATGTGTTGGTTATGAAAATACAATCTAAGAGACCCATTAGCCGTTGACAATTGTGCACATAAGCAGGCTAAACTAAACAACCAACTAACCAACCATCCATCCATCCAACTGACTAAACCAAACGCTTAATGCACCGCACTGTTAAATCACGCATAGCAAAATACCTCTCTTATTAACTCATACTCTCAGACACACACAAAAACACTTATATATGTGTGTGCATGTCAGAATGTCATACCTTCCCCCCAATATATGCTACAATAAATAGCCACTGACATACTAAATAGCATACATACATTTACTGTTCTCTCTCTCTCTTACTTCCTTGTATAGAGAATTGTTTCAACACAATGGGATGAATTAGGCTAAAACAAGTTACAAATTGAAATATCGTATTAGCCCTGTATCTTTTGCCTTTAAAATTTTTGTGTAAGCAGTGTAAGTACTGCTGCAAATATGGCTTCAATTATCAAATACGTTACATAACATGACGTATTTACAGCCTAGATTTGCACCACCATACAGGAATGATCCGAAACTGTATTTTAAAACAGCGCTATAGAGTCTTACCCTGGTTTCCTTAACAGACTTCTTGACAAAATCGCTGCTGACTGTTTAGTGTCCGAGGAGATGTTTCTGCCAGTGTTAGGGATTCGCATACAAGATAGGACACTGTGAAAGGTTAATTGTGGTAGTCCAGCTGCAGAAAGCTGCACGAATGTGCCGACATTTGATGGAAGCATTTCGACTCGGGATTTCATCTTAGTTTAGATGATAACCGCGGCATCTTTCAGGCAAATATTTTTACTATCTTCAAAGCATTTGAAGCCGTAGCTAATATAGCCCCTTCAGATTCTGAATCTTAAGTGATTTTCGTTGACAGGCTACCCTAAATGCCATTGGGTCGATTTGGTGTAAATCACAACTAGTTCGTGATTGTAAAGGATCCGTAAAAACCTATCTCTGCTGGTTTCCGGAACATAGGAGTAATGCTACAACCATACGGCTTATGCTCTCTTTAAGTTAGCTTCACTTTCAGAAATAAAGACAATACTCGTTTGGTGGCGGATAATGAGGCTGCAATTATGTTTGTAGCAAACAGTCAGTCTTCAATTATGTTTGTAGCAAACAGTCAGGCTGCAATTATGTTTGTAGCAAACAGTCAGTCTGCAATTATGTTTGTAGCAAACAGTCAGTCTGCAATTATGTTCGTAGCAAACAGTCAGTCTGCAAGTATGTTTGTAGTAAACAGTCAGTTTGCAATTATGTTTGTAGTAAACAGTCAGTCTGCAATTATGTTTGTAGCAAACATTCAGTTTGCAATTATGTTTGTAGTAAACAGTCAGTCTGCAATTATGTTTGTAGCAAACAATCAGTCTGCATTTATGTTTGTAGCAAACAGTCAGTCTGCAATTATGTTCGTAGCAAACAGTCAGTCTGCAATTATGTCTGTAGCAAACAGTCAGTTTGCAATTATGTTTGTAGCAAACAATCAGTCTGCAATTATGTTTGTAGCAAACCGTCAGACTGCAATTATGTTTTTAGCGAACAGCCGGGCTGAAATTGTGTTTGTAGCGAACATAATCTCAACTTTCTTCCTTTTCCATGAATTTCGGATTATTTAAAGCTAACTCTTATATCATTTAAAGCTAACTCTTATAGCTAACGCTTACAGTGACTTTACAGGACACATTTGGAGAAAAAAAGGTCCTACTCACCTCGCATGGACCACTGTTCTTTTGATATTCATGCCTTAAGACCTGTAATTCCAGCAAATTTGCTTCTGCACTGATTTATCCCACTGTACTCCTATTGCCTTAATATGCTTTGTCTTCCGCTGTGTCAACGTTATGTTGACAACAGGACAATAGCAACCATAAATAATTTCCCCTTCCACACCCCTTAAATCCTCGAATATCTTATTCAATTCATTAACTTGTGGAACAACTAGTGTGCGGTGAAAAAATCGCTGCTAGCAAATGACTACTAAAGCAACAAAATAGGGAGTAAAACCAAGTAATTAAGTTGTGATTATCACATTACACACACACACACACAAACTCACACATACTTAACCTGACACCCAAAGTGAAATCCATTGGCTCAACCAAACTTGGCTAAATCCAACACAGGCAGCATACAACGTTTGTCATCAGCAGCAGCATCAGCAGTTTAAAATGTTTCAACCAAAAACTGGTGGGGTCCAGTACTGAGTGTTTCACAGTGTACTTGAAGTAAAGGAAGAAGGGTGATGCTGTGGGTGTCATTTGTTCATCTGTCTTTATTAAGTTAAGAAGTTACGACTAGAAAAAAAGGGAGAAAAAAGTTTTCAATGGCGATCATCAGTTCTTAAAGTTTTTTTTTTTTTTTTGCAAACTTTCGATGATTAATTTAATTAAACGCAGTCTGTGCAGCTGTTAATTATGATGGAAAGAGGAAATATTAGCAGAGAATTGTTAAGTTAATTGAAAGCGAATGGATGCTGTTTAAAGTTGTTTTAAATTGCCATGAGCATTTGCTAGTTATTCTCAAATGTTCGTTTTTAACCCCTAAAAATATACTTTAGAAATTTAAATTAAATAAGCCTAAAAGTAGGCAAATTTTTTTTGTTGAAAAAAAAAATGAAATTTCGATAAGAATGGCCGCATATAGCCAGACTGTATTAAGTTAAGGCAAAATTTTCTATTCAAAAAAATCTTTGATTTTGTGATTAATTATTAAAACCCGACTTAATGCTGCAACTCTTTTGAAAAACAGGCATTATGAGCAAGAGATTTTTATACAATCTCAACAAACCTTTAAAAAAAATTTTTTTTAAATATTTGTTTACTTTTAAAAATCTTAAATAAATACTCAAACCCCTAATGTAGGCAACAATAATACAAAATGTAAATTTAAAAACTCTCTCTCTCTCTCTCATTCATCATTGTTATTCAAATTTGAACTCTTCAAAATGAACAAAAGCAAGGATTTCTTTTTTATAAAAGAATTCCTTTTTCTGTTTCCGAAAACTTGAGAAAATTTATTTCATAACCGTTCTTATGCCTAAACAAAGTACATATCGATGGCTTAATATAGAAAGGTCGTATCTTACATTTTCAGTACTTTACAGGAGAAGAAAAAAACTTAATAAAATTTAAAACAAAAACGTTATGTTATGTTTCTTTTAATTACTGTAAATCAACTATTCGTCAGCATAGGAGCCTGAATTTTTCAGAGGATGTGTATGGGGGTTTTGTCTACCAGAATAAATAAAAACCCCGATTTTGAAAAAAACGAGATACGACCTTTCTATATTAAGCCATCGATATACAAAGAATTGTAAAGAAAAGAATTCCTTGAAGTTTTTCATATGTTTTCTTAGACTTTGTATGTCTTTCAATATATGTACATATGCATGCGTTATTCATTTTTCTTTTGTTATTATTTCTTCAATTCTTTTGATTTTTTATTTGAATTTGTCTTTAAGTGCGGATTAAATTTAAATAAATTTTTATTAAAATTTTATTATGTTTTGTTAATGTTTTAACCTTTCAAAAACGAGTATTTCTTGGGGATGTAAGGATTACAAGTTTAAATTCCTTTGGTCAGTTGATGTTTATTTATTGAAATAAATTCTTTATATATTGAAATTTAAGAATACACTTGAATTGATAACTCAGATAACTTGCAAGAAAAACTAAAGCTCTCAAAACTCTTTATTTTTACTCACTGAATGGGAATGTTACCTTTACAGTATGGCAACTTCTAGAACCAAACTGTTGATTTGTTTTTGTTATTCCTTTCTTTTCAATCTTTCAAGATCTTTTTATGTTGTTTTGTGATAGCAATTTGATCTTAGGTTATTACACGAGTTATTATACATTATTACGAGTTATTATAGATGGCATGCTATCACATGAGTTTAGGTGGAGTTCAGGGCAACCGTAAGACTTTGTTCTAGTATTACACACATACATACTTACATGCATAATTGGTCATTATAACCTTTCAGTCAGGATTACGATCTAGGTTCTCACATCACATATGTTGTGTGTGTGCTAATTTTATACACGTGAGATGTGTGTGCGATTTCAAGTCGACTCAGAAAGGCAGATTTTTTTGAGAAATTTTTCCACGTCAACTTTTCATTTATTTTCAGAGTTTTTGCCAGAGGAAGTCGCCGACGAAATATTTGATTTCATATTTCGTTTTCGTTCAAGATGCTTGATCGGGTGTTTGAAGGACCACGGCCTCACATCTAATAAGGCAAGACACCACATACTGGGCTACACTGCAGTAGTCTGCAGTCGCTTCTTATTATTTACATCGAGTTTTCTCGGCGTTGGCACTATACTGGTTATTATAGATGGAATTCCATTAAATGTGTTGAAGCTAAGTTCAGGGAAACCGTAAGGCTCTGTTCCAGTATTAGTCCTTTGATGTTAGGGTATACTACTCTATTGAGTCTTGAGTGTCTTGTACTCCACTGTTCCATTGCCACATACAATGCATACATCAAATAAAGGAAATTATTTCCAAAAAAAAATCACATATTTCTACGTGCTACTTGCCTTGCTTGCAGAAAATATTCGTTTGTAGTCGATTGGCCAGCGGAATATACAATGCATTACAAAAAACGTTCACTATCTGTATGCGTGGCATGTTCGTTTTTGCAACATAGCTTCCAAGCTAACCTTATCTTTCCCACAATCTAGTTTGCCTCAACCAAACACAATGCACTGCTTGGGTGTAGACTGTTCTCTGTGTAGGACACAACCTCCTCCAAACAAAATGATTTCTTTGTGGAATGCAACCAAGTGATTGAGCAAGCGAAGATGCTAGAAATAGTAACTACTTTGCTGAATACCAAAAAACTGCCTTCACCTTGATTTTGAACACTTCTACGACTTTACTTCTGTTGTTTGAGCACTCTTTTCCACAAGATCTGAAGAAACCAGAGCCAAAGTAGCTAACAGCGCTACCGTACAGCTATTCATGTGTGTGACGATAAATTCGAATTTGAAAATCCAAGACGCAATCCATAAATTTTAGCAGCGCCACATGTGGCCTTAACAGAGCAAAATTTGCCCTGAACAGAGCACTGTTAGCTATTTAACAGTATCCATCTGAACAAGATCACTTGTTTAGAAGCTAATTTTAGACAAATACTAGGTCTATGAGTACCATATCATACTTAAAGGAAGGTTTCAAGGCCTTTTAATATAATCAGCAACATAGTCACATACAAAGTGATATGGTATGGAGAAAATTGGCTTTAAAGCTATCAAATTTTTGCTTGAAAATTCTCTAGAAGATCAGTGACCATTTGGGAACATATAAGAAATAGTACACCATACAGACTATATGCAAATGGAGGGTTCTCTTTCGAATAGTGGTAGGGGAATCGCTGGAATAATTTTGAGAGTTGAGTAAATATCCTTCCTCCATCCCCACCAACTATCCTATACATTGCAACGTTTTTATTCACAAATAATAATGATCGTAATGAGAATTATATTTTATGTCAGTAGTCTGCAATAATTATAAAGTAGAAGACTAATCTACTTATTGCCGCTGTTAAACAGTCAACAGTGCTCTGTTAATAGCAAAGTTTACCCTGTTAAAGGCAAGAAGTGGCTCTGCTAAAAGTGTGGGTTTGCGTCTTTGGTTTTTAAATTCGAATTTATCTTCACACACATTGATTAATCACCTTTCTGTGTTTCAGGCTATTTTGATGCCTTGAATGCTACGTTTAAAAGTCAAAATCAATTCAAATCTTTAATATTTACATATGAAAACTTATATTTTATTTCGATTAATATTAAGAAATTTATTTCATAAACTTATCCATTTAGCATCAGTGGTTTTTACGCATACGTGTGCTGACTTTGAGGTAAAAATCCTGCTTAAAAATTCTATATTAAAGCAAACCAATATATTATAGTCCCCCGTGAAATTGTTTTCCATATTTCATTACAAATTTGTATTTGAATTTCCTTCATTATTCCAAAAAAAAAAAGGAAACAAAATTATTAACCAATCAACCTACCTCTGCCACAATCTCTTAATTTTAATAAAATTCTTCTGAACTCTTTCTTTACGTCCCACAAGAACGCCATTTAAACTTTCCTCTTTAACAGGGGTTAATAACTTTACAGGTGGTGCATGGTGTTGTTGTACTAACTTCTGCTTACCTTCTAAATGGGTTTTAAGGTCAGATTATATATGTATGCCAGTAGTTTGTTGCTTTAAAAATGAAAACCTTTCCAAATCACTAATAAAATTTCCCAACTAAGTTTTCAATTTACTTAAAACAATAACAACAACAGAAACAAAAAACTGTTCACAATATTTTGTTACATGTTTTATCCTGAATCTTACACGAATAACAACAACAACAACAACAATGTAAACAATATTATTGAAAATTGATCTTAAGTAAAGGAAACGAAAGTAAAGTAAAGTAAAACAAAAGTATGAGTGTGTTAGAAATGGTTTTCTTGTTGCTACAACAGATTGATAAAATCAATAAACACTAATACATATGTACATATACATATATCCTAAGCATATTCATTTACTCTTGTGTACAAACAGTTAGTCTATCCCTCTCTCTGTCTCTTTCTCCACTACTTAGACGTGTATGTAACAAATAAGTTTACCTACCCACTTTCATCTCTCTTTAAACACACATGTCTGTGGCTGTGTGACTGTGTGTGAGTAAATGAGAAGAGTGTTTGCATGCAGACAACAACAAATATTTTGTGACAACAAACCGCAAGACTTTTCACCATCATCATCATCATCATCATCATCATCATACTCTGTAGCTAGCTGGTAGCGGGAATCTTGAAATATTCACAATTTTCAAGCGCCCCTTTTTTTATTTCTATCGAAGCCATGTTAAATATTGAAAATCTTTTTCTATTTTCTTTCCTCCTTTTTTTCTTCTTCTATTTTCATTTTTAACCATTTAATTTAGTAATGGATGGCTGTATTTCGCTTTTAGAAGAGTGAAAAACAAAGTAAAGCAAAAAAAAAAGGAACATTTTCCCTGTTTTACTCTCTTAAATTGATAAAAACCGATAACAGCTGTATACAAGCATTACAAAAAAAAAAAAGTTCTTTGCTTTAAAACTTTTTTAATGTGAAAAGTTTAAAATTCATTGAAATTGGAATTTTATAAAACAATTCTTAAACGTGATCATTTTGTCTCATTTCATTTCATTTTTGTTAAATTGAAATTAACTATAAATAGTTTATTGATAAAAAAAAAAGTTATTTTTATCGAAAATTATAATCGTCAAAAAACTTTGTTTTTTTATCAAATTATATTGTTATCGGAAATTTTTTTATAGAAATTTTTTAATTTTTTTCATTTTTTATAGAGAACTAATGTTTTACTAGAATTCAGTTATCGAAAAACTTTGTTTCGAAAAAATTTCTTATCAAATAACATTGTTATCGGAAATTTTTTTTATAGAAATTTTTGAATTTCTTTAATTTTTTATAGAAAATTTTTTTTTTCATTAAATTTTTTTTATTAAATGTTTGTTATCGAAAATTGTTATTAAATAATTTATTGATAAAGGGAACCCATTGTTATCGAAAATGTATGTTATTGGGAAAGAATGTGATAGAAAATTATTGTTATTGAAAAATGTTATCGTATTTGAATTTCGTTCCATTTTATACATTTTCATTATGGAACTGTATATTGTAGCTAAATATAGTTATCGAAAAGGTTTTATTTTTATCAAAACGGATTGTTATCGAAAACAATAATTTTAGCAAATTCTTGTTATCGTAATTTTTTGTTATCGTAAAATCTTGTTTTCAAAATTTGCATTTTCAAAAATTTATCGAAATTGAGAATAGTTGTTATCAAAGATTTTTCTTATTAAAAACTAATGCATTCACAAAATTTTGTTATCGTAAATCATGTTAACGAAAAATTTCGATATCGATAATATAAGTTATCGGAAATTTTTGTATTGGTAACCACGTTAACACCTCTGTTGCATCTTATGGTGAAAACCAGAGCTTTGAAGATTATCGTTAGGATAAAGGGGGGAAATGCCTGACACAGGACACCTCCCGCCTTTACTGTGTCCTGCCCAGAACCAAAGAACTCTATGAGTTTGGAGGATGCTTCTCAACAAGATATAAGATAATAAGAGTGAAAGGATCAGTTTAAGTGACGGAGAATTCAGTAATGAAGGAAAGGCATGGGGAATAGGAGCGGGAGTCACTAGTTTCACTTTAATTTTTTTACAGTTACTTAGGTAAATTTTTGTTAAGTTTTTAATATTGAGAGTTTAATCAGTAGCTTTTGTTATCGATAGTTTTTCTTTCAGCAAATATTTGTTAACAAAAATATTCTTTTTATTTCAATTACATCTCAGTTATCGAAAATTCTTTTGTTATAAATTTTTTCAAGAAAATTTTTTTCATTGTTATGTTTCCAATGTTTATATTTTTCTTTGTGTTGTCTTTAATCGATAATTTTTTTTCAATAGGCGATATTTTTATCGAATATTTGCAATTGCAAGTTTGCAAATATTTATTATCGAACATTTCAATCTCTAATAATAACTGTTTTTAATTTATTTATTGTCCATTAATGGCAATTACATTTCTGATATTATAATTTATGCTGTTTAATATCCTGTTTTTATCGATAATTTAAATTTATTTCAGTCATTAAACATTTCCAAAAGTTAAACGATAATAGTTTACCATCAATTTCGATGGTTTTTTTTTGCGTTCTTCTTTAAAATTTTTATCATTTGCCATCATCGTTTATTGGTTTTTATTTTTTATTTTGTTTTTCATTTTTATTTTTCTCTTTACATGAGAGTACATGGTTTATGTATGTACGCAAGTATCGATAAAATTTGTTACAGATTTCGGTCGTAAATTCTTGAAGTGCATTCAGTAACAAAACAACACCCATTATGGCTATTTTAAGCTATTGTTTTTGTATATCTTTTTATGTTCATTTTATTTTATTTTTTTGCTTCTTCATATACTCAGCTGTTACCCAGAAGAAACATAAAGAAAGAGGAAGTAAAAGGTCTCATGTTAAAAGCTGCCGGACGGCCAAATCGTAAAACGCATGCCGTAATAAATTTACCAGAGTATTGCACTTGAGTACTGGGCAACACATGTGCATTTTAAGTGGATTTATTGTCTTAAGGATGGCTCGAACTACATTGGGGGTTAAATAGAAAGAACAGGAATTATGACTTCAGAAATATTTGCTGCTGTTTTGTTAAAGGACTTTACATGTCACACAGTCTTTAATTCATGTTTGTTTCTTATGCACGTAGTTGATATGGATTTATGTGCACAGCAAAACGTACTTTATATGTATGATGCATGCAACATAATGTTGTCGGTTGCAACATCTGTGCCATTCACTAAATACTAAAGGATTGCGTAGACCATTCGAGAAATTTACCAAAAATCTTCTAGACTGGAGACCGTTTTAACGAAAATATTCAATACCTTCCTCTTTCTTCCGTTTCTGCCAATAAAGAATAATGATGATATCCAGTGTAATTCCCTATGGCAACGACAGTTTAGAGATCTATTTGTGGAGACCATTTGAGATTGGAGTTTGAATGGCAAGCTTGAAATGGGTAGGAGAATATGATCAGAATTAAGGCATGTTTAGAAATGTTCTCCCACGTCTCACTTACTTCAATATCAGTCGAATTTAGAAAATTAATTGAGACCTACCCGTTTCTGTGGCGTCACAGCTGGCCGTTATGCGCGCTCAAGTAAGCTTTTGGTATCAAAGCTACCTACCTCACTGCTTTTGTGACTCTCAATTTCATTCCCACATCCGCAGCCATTTGTTTTGCCAATACTGGTGGCCGGTGGTATCTAGAAAAGCAAAGTAAACACAAACGTTAGTGGTTCTGGATCTCAAGATACTTACATACATACATAATTGATCATTACAACCCCTTCAGTTAGGTTTACAACCTAGTTCCTCACACCACTTATGTTGTTTGTGCGTAAAAATTTATAAATGAGTAGCGCAGGACCCACAGTTTAAAATCGACTCCGAACAACAGATGTTTTTGGAAGAACTTTTCATGGCAATTTTCTATTTACCCACGAAGCTATTGCCAGAAACCTGTTGAGAATACGAAGCCAAAGAAATATTTCTTTTCATATATCGTTTTCTATCTGATGTTTGAACGGTGGTCTCACGTCTAATAAGCCAACATATTCCCTACTAGACTACGGCGACTAATACAGCGCTTGCAACAGGGATAGTAAATTTAAGGGAGTTTTGTATCTCCATGTGAATAATGTGACCTCTGTTTTGGTTGTGCTTGCTCCGAGTCCACATTCAGGCTAGATTCCAGAATTTCTGAAAGTAATTTTGAATTTTTGTCAGTAGTCGCTACGACCGCATCCGCATAAGCAATAAGTCTTAAGCGTGTTTGTTTTTCGTGGTTTTCCGTAGAGTATTAAGGTTGCAGTTTCATAGCAAAGGTGAGACTATATCCCCATGTAGGTATCCTTCAGACCTGCACTGTAAAAGCACTCTCAAGCAATTTTATAGCGAAGGTGAGAGTACATTTGCTTGTGGTATCCTTCCCATCGCCACTATAAAAGCACTCTCAAGCAGTCCCATAGCGAAAGTGAGAGTACATTTTCTTGTGGTATTCTAAAGTGGCCTAAAGTGGTTCTATGCAGCGTATATCCATCAATCTTCTGGGATCGCTGCATTTGATATATCGCATCTGTGTTCGGTGAAGTGAATTCTAGACAGCCAGGTTAGTAGAAGGATGCTTTCTTAAAAGGCTAGACCATCTAGCTTCCATTAAATTAAGAAAGTTTTCTGTGTTGTTGAAGACTTTAGAACAGCTCAACAATGCTGGAGTTTTCTTGCTTAAGAGCATACTGTGTTATAGGGACTCTATATGTTATAAGGACTCTGTGTGTTATAGGAACTCTGTGTGTTATAGGGATTCTGTGTGTTATAGAGGCTCTGTTTGTTGCTGATTTTTTATGAATTTTTATTTGCTTAAGGGGCCTAGTAAATTTTTTTGGGAGAGGGGGTTTTCATTGTCCACTTGTGTAAATTTGCTACCGGACAACACGTATGTATGTACTTATGTACACACACATATTTATGACAAATTTTTTGCATGTGACCAAATATATTTGTCTGGGTACAGTGAGCGCCGAAAGAAACTGTACGCTAAAGATAAAATTCTAACAATCACCAAACTTAACTTTAATGATTTAACCCGTATGTGCCCAACTTTTTTTTTTCTCGTAAAAACATGGATTTTTTTGTATTTATTGGAATCTATATGGTATACCACACAGCTGATGAATATCTTACCGTTTTAAAAATGCGGCGATAAGCACATATGGGTTAAGGAGAGTACCCGAAAATATTTGACAATATTTTAAAATTTTTAAAAATTTTAAAAACTGGCAATTAATGAATATTTTTTTTAATGTACAGTTTTTTTGACGCTCACTGTATGTATGTATGAATGTATTTACTATTAAGTTGTATTTACAAAATCTTAAAAAAAAAAAAAAAAAAAAACAAGCATGTAACCTAAAAATAAATATCAAATGCAATAACAGGACTTATTTTAAACTTGTATTCCATAGGGAGAGAGAAAGAGACACTCTTTTTTTCACTCCTTAACTGCTTAACATTTACAAACTGCTGCTCTTCTCATATGCTTGTAATGCAATGGTATGAATATTTTTTCGATGTGAGAGTGTATGTCTATGTATTGTTGTTTTGTGTAACTGTTTATAAATTGCGAATGAGTGCTTCAAAAAAAAAAGAAAATAAAACTATACAGACGTAAAGTTTTTCTTTCATATTCACACGAATACATTGATATACTTGTGGTAATGCTATATTGTAGATATAACAGAGAAGGAGAAAGAGAGTGGGAGAGTGTATTCACTTTAAATATTAAAAAGAAAGCAAATAAACAACAACAAGTTTCTCCCAGCAATAAAGTGCTTCATTAAAAGTTATATGTTCGGTTTTCATGCAATTCAGTGTTCAGCTCTTCTGCAACATTGGCTGCATTTAGCACAAGCATACACAACTAACCAGCCATGTTTTTTTTTTGTTTTTTTATTTGAAATTTTATTTATGAAAACCTGTATGTTTGCATGTACTCCATGCAACATGTACACAAAAGTTATGTTTAGTTTAATAACAACAACAACAATAATAATAAACAATAAAAGTAATAAAAAATAATTCATTTACTTGCCTTGCTTTTATTATTTTGAAAAGAAAACAAAAAAATTTGTTTTTTTTTCCAAGTAGAACAACAATATTTCATGTTGTTTTATTGTAAATTAAAATCAACAACAACAACAAAAAATATTGCATACAATTTTTATGGCAAACATTTCATTTTCATTCATACTTTTAATTGCTTTTAATGGCATGTGTGGCATGGCTTAAACGGAACAGAAGGAGATGTTTAAGGCCTGCATTCCTTTTTAATTTTCTTTCATCAAAACCATACCCCCCTCCATGTATGTTGATGGTCTTGTTTCTAATGTTTCCAAACATTTTGACATGTCACATGCATACATGCAGTAAAAAAATCTGACGCTGATATTTGAAACAAATGTTAACAAATACTGCGGCAACAACGACGTCAATACATACATACATATGTATGTATGCTGTTGCAACAAATTTTAACCGTAACTGACAGATTAACCTCAAAAACGGAAAACAAACTTTTGTTCTAAAAATAAAAGAAACACGCGAAATATTGATTAAGAGAGAGAGAGCACAGTTATATTTAGATTTCTCATACTCTTTGCTGCAGGACAACAAACATGCTCCAAATACGAAAAACTTTTCCAAAATTTAGTTGCGAGAGTTGCTTTAAGGGGTGGGTGGCTGCTGTAACAGTGGAGTGGTTTGGCGAAATAAACTGTAAGCTGCTTAAAATATAGGCAAGAATAAACCAGGTATATAAAATCTTTAAAGACAATCTAGCACGCTTCAAGGATTCAAGCGTAAAAGAAATCTATCTGTGTGAGTTTAAATTCGAATTTGAAAATGCAAGACGCAATTCATAAATTTTAGCAGCGCCACATTTTCTCTTAACAGAACAAAAAATTTACCTTAACAGAGCACTGTTAGCTATTTCACAGTATCCATCTGAATAAACCGACTTGTTTAGAAGCTAAGTTTAGGGCATATACTGGCTCTATGAGCACCATACCATACTCAAAGGAAGGTTCCATGGCCTTTTAATATAATCAGCAACATAGTCACATATAAAGTGATATGGTATTGTGAAAATTGGCATTGAAACTATAAATATTTTGATTGAAAAATTCTCTAAAAGATCAGTGGCCATTTGGGGACATATAAGAAATAGTGCACCATATAGACTATTTGCAAATTTAAGTACAGAGGGTAGTGGGATAGCTGAAATAGTTTTGAGGTTCGAGAAATTGAATTTTGAAAAAAATCGATTTTTGTCCCCCTCCATCCCCCACCAACTATACTATAGATTTACACAATTTTATTCACAATAATAGTGATCATAATGGGAACTAAATATTATGTCAATAGTCTGCAATAATTGCAAATTAAGGTACTAATCTACTTAATGCTGCTGTTAAACAGTTAACAGCGCTCTGTTAATAGCAAATTTTGCTCTGTTAATGGCGGAAAGCGGCGCTGCTAAAAGTGTGGGTTTGCGTCTTTGGTTTTTAAATTTACATACAAATTCACATACATAGCCAGGTATCTCAAGTTCCAAAATTATTTGGGATATACTACTTATTGGGCTTTATTAGGGACACCTTATTCTACAATTTGTATATAGTGGGGTATCTGAAGCAAGTCCCATTTTTCCACAATATCGATCATCCTACCCTATGTTAAAATAGTAAATTTTTGAAGTCCGATAACTCAAGTTCCAAAATTATTTGGGATATACCACTTACTGGGTATTATTGGGGACAACTTAGGCCACAATTTGTATATAGTGGGATATCTGTCATCCGATCCAGACATTCTTAAATTTTGAAATTTTAAAAGAATTTCCGTATTATCAGAGCTGTTGTTCCACTCAGAAACGTGTGGAGCACAATTCTAAAGGAATTTAAATTTTCTCTGATATTGTATATTTCGGTGATTTCTTCCTTGACTATTTTTCGTATTTTCTGTTAAACACTTGACATTGCCCTGTTAACTTTAACATTAGCTCTGTTAAAATGTTTGGTTTTTGTCTTTGCTAGTTAAATTCGAATTTATGTTCACACATCATTGCATTTTTTAATACAACTCGAAGTTAGTTACTTACATAAAGGCTGACTCATAACTCACGACTGACTGGCAATATTGCCTGTCCCTCTATTTATAAGACCTTATTTTATGTCTGGCAACTTTGTAATTTTATCTATGTAGTGTTTTTGTTGTAGTGTTGAGAAAACAGTAGAGATTGTCTCTATTTTCCACATCAGTCTCTAAACATTTGAAAAATTCAATTTTAATTCCAAAAAAAATTGTTTGATTTTATGGCAGCCTTTGCCGTTAATATTTCAACAGGCCTTTATAGGCCAGGCCAGCAAATTTTTCGCTAAAATGATTAAAATTTCAATTATTTGCCATAATTTTTGGCGTCTATTTATATTGTAATGCTTATGATGGCCAAAAAATACCACGTAAAAGAGGACATTTTATGGTTGTTACTAGGACAAAACATTTTCAATTGAAAGGTATGTATGTATGTATATGTATGTGTGTGTGTTTAAGTATGTTCTTTCATTTTCTAAAACGCATACAAAAACGTGCGCTTTCCACTTTTTTCCTTTCATAATAACATACACACGTACATAGTATTTCTAAGTATAGTTGTATTGGTTGCTACACACGTATTTGCTATTGTTTAACTACTACCTGCTATGGCCACTTCTACCGCGCTCTCCCTCTCTCTCTCGCCCACTCTCGGCGTTGTCCTGTTTGTTTGTTTCTATTGCGCAAAATTTTTATTTCTTTATTCGGGTTTTTGTTTATTCATTTGTTTTATTACTGTATTGTTGTTGTTGTTATTTTCATGTTGCCATTGTGTTTGCGGTCAAACAGGGTTTTTGTTTTGTTTGTTTGTTTTTCGTTTTTTCCAAAAAACTGCGAACAATGAATGACAACAATTGTTTGTATAGCACAACTGCCTGTGTATGTGTGTAAGTGTATTATTTAAAGGCTTTCCACTGCAAATATTGTTGCAGTCACCCGTATTGTTTGGTTTTTGTACATGGGGTTCGAGTAGATAACTATTGTCTTGGCTTGACCGAACATGTTGTATTGCGTTGTGTTGTATTGTATGGTATTAGGTGTGTAGAGTATGACCTCGTGTAAGTGTATTTGGTGCGAGTGTTTTATTTCAAAATTTATTATGCTTGTACTACTCTATATTACGTTAGTTTCATTTGTGTGTGGCTGTGTGATCGTAAGTTTTTGTTAATTGTTGTTGTTGGTATTTCCTGTTTCATTCCATTTTAATTTTATTAAATTGTGTTGCTTTTACGTGTCAGTTTTCTTTGTTTTTTCCATTTGTGTGTATAAAATTAGGCTTAACGTATGTACGTTTAAACTATTTTCATTATAATTAAAGTTCTCCTCCAAACCAGTAATTTATGAAGTCTTTAAATGAACACATTCTATTAGTTCATCGCAATATAAAGGGGAGCCTCCATTTTTAGGTTTCAAAAGCGATAAAATATTTGTTAGGTTTCCACTCTTAAATGATAAAGTCCTGCTTAATACAGAGATCTTCTTCCTTTCATAGCAAAATTCATTCGAAGCAATGCTATATCTATCGGACTGTATAAAACCCTTAGTAGTGCAATGAATGGCCATGCGATTTACGGAAAGAAGGCAATGAATACTCGTCTTATCCATGTCAGTCCAGCCATATTGCAGGTGCCCTAATGGCGATCCAAGAGCACTCAGTTTAAGTGGTACGATCGTAGTACTAATGTAATGTTACATGTCAGGGTATGCGTTCACTGTTCCAACTCCAACATGTTTATCAGAAACACATATTCGGGGATATTCTTAAGGGCTGTAATCCATGAAAAAGTTTACTTTGAATGACGGTAATGGTCGTTGAGGTGATATTCGTTAGGGACTAGCCTACTTAAGCAAATCAAGAGATTTTCCCTCTTTTCCCACTCTTCAAATATGGAGACTCTTACAATATGAATAGGACCTCAGCCTTGAAAACCCCCCACATTGGTCAGGAACATCTATTTCAACTTTTTGAAGCCAATCAAACAAATATTATGTCGATAAGGTGGGGAAACCGCCTTGAAGTAAAAGGTCTCATTTAGGCTAGCTTTTAAGCTCAATCAATATTGTTACGTTTTTAGCTTTTTAAAAGAGTTTAGATTATGAGTTAGTTAATTGCAAATCAAAATAAAAACAAATATGTGTTTGGTTTCAATTAAACTCTTTATTAATCACAGTACTTTTGTGTGTGACCGTATACAACTTCACGATACAACAACTATTGCTTGTTCACTTGTTCCGCGCCAACACTAACAACTCTTCAAACCACGACTTTTTACTTAGAACTCAACGTGTCTTCACACAAGACTGACTGAATTATTACTGACTGACTGCTTGCCTTGTCTTGCCCTTTTATATACGCACGTAATTAGTGTGATGAACATTCTCGATGTGGAATGTTCGCGTTTTCACTTTCTCGTGAGTTCTATTGCGACTTCATTGTTGTTGTTGCGTTTGCTTACATACTTGTCTATAGCTTTTCTCTCATACTTGGTGTTGTGGGTTTACTTGGAACGTGTTCGATGTATACGTTAGTGTGTATCTGTGTCGTGTGTATTGTGTACACATACTTATGCTCATGATCTTTGTTTTTGTGGCTTTTGCTTATTGTTTATGTTAAACGATGTTTTCTTGTGCAACGATATTAGGTCGTTTCCATTTGCGTAACAATATTAAATCCGGCAATCACACATATCCTAAAGGAAATCAACCAGAGACCAAAATAATTCTTGCCATTGTAGCAATCTTTATATTGGAGAACTCGGTCAAGAATTTTAGAAAGAGAGAAACCTCCATCTTTTTATGACAAAATCAGGGCACAAGACGATATCTCCCTTTATCTCAGACCCACAGTTCCTGCAGTAGTAGCCGCATTCTGGCAAAGCCAAGTCTTTCAGCATGCCTTCCAAAAATACATTGGCCCTTGAGATTCTCTAAGGACAGAAGTGTGTTGGTCTCCATGTATGGCAACGAGATTGAGCTTCCCTCTAAAACGAGAAGAAAATATCCCAATAAGTTGAGGCAATCGTGTTAAATACAGCCCTTAACGTATCTACGTACTCAGAGAGGGCAAATACTAGGTTAGCTAGAGTGCAACAGAATGCACTGTTTATTAGAACAAGTAGCTGCCAGCACAGTTTGTCTATCAATCGGCAGTATTATCAATTTTTGGATACCACCGTAGAACAAGCTTGCTTCCACCACAATCTACAAGAGGTAGTTTGAGGAAAAGCATAAAAAAGGAAATCAAATAAAAAAATATGTACACAAGGTAATACTCAAGGAATTTTATTTGAAAGCCAAAGCAAGACAACAATTTTAACTGTTCTCACGCACACACACCCACACATCTAAGCAACAGCTTCTCTGCTCTAAAAAAAAAAAAAAAACAAAACGTTTGTGAAACCAATGAAGACGAATTGAATTAATCTCTTTACACGAGCACTGATGTCATTAAAACACCATTTTTTTTTATTTCCTGTATTTCAAATACCATCATGGCGTATGATTGTTGTTTATTATGCCGTTCAGTGGGGA
Organism: Sarcophaga rosellei; assembly: GCA_930367235.1. Classification (NCBI taxonomy): domain Eukaryota; kingdom Metazoa; phylum Arthropoda; class Insecta; order Diptera; family Sarcophagidae; genus Sarcophaga; species Sarcophaga rosellei. Next base: position 78,047,578 of record OV884021.1, read on the forward strand.
ATAAATATCACTCAAACGCCTGCTGTTTATGTGTACTTTAGTACACGTGTGCTATACCGGAAAGTTTTTAAGGCCATAGCATTATGCATGAGCATAGCATTTCCTGTTGGTATAATAAATTTATTTTTTTTTGCGTTTGTTTAAATATTTAAACAAATGAACCTGTGAGTGACCTGTTTATGTCTTTATCAACATGGAATATAAGTTGTATGTATGATTTGTATGTATTCTATGAGAGAGGTTACACTTGTTACAAACATAACATTTAAACAAAAGAAAGGATTGAGGCCATAGGGCAAGTAAAAGTTCATTTTCTTTATGTCTTGAATTTTTATCATCTTTTATTGTCATTATCTTCTGTGCTGGAATGGCTTGCAGTACTTTCACTTACTGTTTCTGATCTTGATTATGTGCATAAAAATTAGCAAAAAAGAAAGGAAAAAAAGAAGAGAAAATAAAAACGAAAGCAGGTTAAGAGTCCTGCTAATTGACATTTAACTGGAAGCCTTCAATACAACAGAACAGAATTTAATTTCAGACTCAATTTCTGTTATTTTTTTACTCTTTTTTTGTTTTTGCTTTTTTGTGCTGAGCCGTGTGTTTAATTATTAAAAGTGACATGTACGAGTTGAAGCACGTAAAACCCATAGTTTTTATGCCTCTCTCTCTCTCCATCTCTCTCACTCTATAACTCTGCTGTACTGTATTCTGTCTTGTTCAGTTCAGTTGCAATGAAAATGAAAATTTTCATGAATATTTTAATGGATTTTCATTTTCATGTTTTTTTTATTATTTTTTTGCTGTGGCTTTTGATTTCATTTTTGTTTTTTTTGTGTGTGTTTTTCTGTTTTCATTCATTTTCAATGCACAACCTTTTCAATTGTCGAGAAGCGTGAGTGCTTTAAAAGGGTTTTTCTGGTTGACTTTTTTCTTTTTTTCTGGGTTTTTGTTGCTGTTGTTGAGCCGCAAATAAATTATAAATTAAATTAAACTTTTTATTGAGTTAAAAAAACACTTTCACAAGCCCTCTGCTGCTCTGCTCTGATTTCAATTACTAATATGCATGCGTATTTGTATTTTGTATACAGGCCCGCATCAAAAAAGTGTTGAGGCACGTTAATATATTTCAATTTTAATGGATTATCTGCACAAGAACACGGATTTTTTATATTAATGCCACTTCAATACATTAATAAAAGTCAATTCAGATGACATTAAAAAATCATTAAATATTTGTTGTTAAAAAAAGTTCAAGGAAAACCATTTCGTTCCACACAGCTATGGAGCTAATCTTACTAGCGTAAGTACTCATTGCAAACCTTTAGTCAGGATTGCAACTTAGCCGCTCACAACACTTATGTTATGGGTGTTAATTTTTATCTGTCAGTGGTGCAGCCTACAGTTTAATGTCAACTTCGAACGCCAGGTTTTATTTTGAGAAACTTTTCATGACAATTTTATTTCACTCTCGCAGAGTTTTTGCAAGAAGAGCTGCTGCTGAGAGTAAGTTCATATTTTGTTGTAGTCGAGATATCCAAGCTGGGGTTTGAGCCACGGCTTTGCTTCTAATAAGCCAACACATTATCTACTATACTACGGCAAGTTCAATGGTTTCAGAATTTGCCTTTTTTTCTCCATGAAATCGTGAACTATTCTAAGATCTCAAGGGCTTCTATTGCACTGGAGAGAACACTAAGTGAACCACGATTAAACTGAAAAATTCCAGCATACATACATAATTGGTCATTGCAACCCTTTAGTCTGTCTTACAGCCTAGCTTCTCACTTATGTTGTGTGTGTCTAAAGTCGTCTTCGAACGACAAATTTTTTTGGAGGAAATTTTCATGGCAATTTTTTATTTACTTCCAGTGTGTTTAGCACAAATCTGCTGCTAAAGAAGTTGCCGAAGAAATATTTCTTTTCATATTTCGTTTTGTTGAAAATGTCTGAGCTGGGGTTTGAACCGTTGCCTCACGACTAATAAGCTACTAGATTATGCTGACCTATGCATCACTGCTTATTAATTTCTTCAGTAGAAGAGAGAATCCTTTTGACCGCTTAGTTGGCCGAATCTTAAACCAGCCAACTTTTCTGTCTCCAACTTGACTTTTTTGCGTAATCTCTTGCGTTTTTAAGGAACATTATGTAAGAAGGCGCCCCATAGCATTATTTGTGCAAAACGAACAACTCGAAGCAGGAAGAAGATGGGATCCAGTGGAGAGTCATTCTATTTCTCCTGCATAGCTAACTCAGCTCGATTAGACTAATATCTAGCCATGGGGATGAGTGCTCTAGTGCCTGCTTGTCAGTAAATATTGAAATGTTCTTTTCAACACATCTCGGTATGAAAAATTCATGTCATTTTCTCCATGGGTTACGAATATTTCACATAGGGACCGAAGACCCCTTTACTATGCCTCTATCTGTCCTTGATTATCTGTGTATCTCTAAATGACTATGCAGCCTGAAAATTCCTCCATTCGTTCTTATAACTTAGTCTCGTTGATGAAGTTTTCCGCCTTCGTCTAGAGGACGTATAAGGAATTAGCGATTACCGCGATGAATTTCGTATTGGTTTTATCTGCCATTATATATCCGATTCCTTATAGCTTTTTGAATAGAATCTTCAATTTTTTGAATTGCAACAAGGGGCCTGGACGTTATCAATGGTACCCTGATTGATGTTTATGCTGCTGGCTTAAAGAGGTGTGAACCAGGTGGGCTGTGAAACGCATTGGCAGTTGGTGAGGAATATGCATCTGGATTATCTGGGTCTATGCCGTCCAAATATACAAGCAATTTAACTTGTTTGAAAAGTATAGAGTACGAGACATAGCCATACTATCTGACAGTCAGACAGCCATTCGAACACTTGGTTCATAGCAAGTAAAATCGGGGATATTACGTGTGTGCCTGGGCAAAGTGAATCAATTTGACGGGGAAAACAGAGTCAGCCTTTTCTAGATTACAGATCATTACAGATCCCTATATCTTGCGAGAAGAAAAGCTTTCTCTACGTTGATGACCAACCAAAACCTTTCCCTGACGAAGGGAAATAGAGGTTTGAAAGTGTATAATCGGCATAGTTTAGTAAGTAGTGTATTGCCTGTTTGGGCGTGAGAACTCGCTTCAAACCCCAGGTCAGACATCTCCAACAACAACGAAATATGAAAAAATATTTCATCGGCGACTTCCTCTCAGCAGATTTCTGGCGAAAACTCTGAAAATCTGTAGGTCCCGCCACTCATGTATCAAATTAATACACACAACATAGGTGGTGTGGTTGAAGTCTCAGCTAAAGGGTTGTAATGACCAATTATGTATGTACTCGGCCATAGAGATAATAGAGAAAGGCGGACATTCTTTCCGAACCTGATCTAAATTCACTGCCATAGTTTTGGGTGGCTTAAACCCTGATTCGAAATATTTCGAACATTGAATCACCAGTTGCGATGCAAGTAATTTGTATTGTAATTTTTTTTATCAATACTTAACTAGAAAACTATTATTAGTAGCTTTGGTGCTTCTTTTTTATCCTCCACTGCCAAGCAAACAAAGCCATTAACAATGTTGACGCCTTAAAGCAGGCAACGATAATAAAAAATGTCTTTACATGCTCACACTCGTTAAAGGACTGCTCAATAAAAAAAAACTTTTGAATAGAATTTGAATTTAAGAGAGCATATTAAGAGCGATAGAGAGAGAGAAGGAGAAAAAGAACGGAAGTAAGCCGTTATCAAGTATAATAAAACAAGGAAATGTTAAAGACTTTTTCTTTCGAGTTTATGTGTGCCAGTATTTCTGTGTATTAAGCTGTAAGGGTGAGAGTTTAGTGATTGGATTTCTTATATATATTTCTGATATAACGAGCAACAAGTTGGTTGGTTGGTTGGTTGCTTGATATCAAATGTTTATTTTGTAATTTTCTTATTTACTTATGCGCCTTTTTTTATTTATTTTTTCTTTTCTTTTCCTGTCTTTTCTTTGTCTTATCGATTAATGTTGGTTTTTCTATAACAGGTTGCCAAGAGTTCTTATTATTATTTTAATTGTTTTCTTATAATATTTAACAACAAATGGTTTCCATTTCCTATCATTCATTCATTCATTTCATTCATTCAGTTGCTGTTCATATCTTTAATGATTAATGAAGCATTTCTTTCGTTTCCAATTAAATTTCATGGAAATTAATTGAAGAACTTCAATTAAAAATCTAATTTAGTTTGCCAGTTAATGCCACAAAAGAAAACTCACAAACTATTTAATTGGCATTCATTAGAATAGTTTTTGCAAATAGAAATTACTAATGACCGGCATAAAAGCCTTTCAAAAGCCTGTAAAGAAGCCTTAAGAAAATTATTTCATTACAGTTTATTAACCTTTTTAGAAAGAAAATTAATTTTCTTTTAAATTTTTATTTCTATTTCAAAAATTTGCCAGTGCTTCTCATTTAAAATGCAAAAACGTTTTGCAATAAATGCGTAGCAGCATGGCTGTATAGATTCATTGACCTGTAAAATGTCTCTCTATTAAGAGTGTCATGAATTTTGATTAGACAGCCAGACAGTTTATTCAGTTTATTAACGCCATAAAAACAAAGAAACAAGAGAAGAAAAAAAAAGACAAAAATAGAAAAAATATTCTCTCCTTCTGTCTCTGCATGTCTTTCCTCATCTATTCACACATAAAACAGTAACAGTAATTGAGCGGTAAAAAGCTAAATCTAAAACAATCGATTTTCCATAACCTTAGGAAATCTAAGGGAAAATGCTAAACTTAAAGCATGAAAAGGAAAATAGAAAGCTTAACTAGTACGTCATACACAAACGACACGACTCTTGATTAGTTAGTACACGACTATAAAGTTATCGTTCTTCAACTTTAATACAGTGGAGTTGTAACTGGTAATCGACTTTGTCAAGTTCGAGACTCAAAGAAAATGTTCTGTACTCCAATACATCGGCAGAAAATTAATACGAATTTGTTGTTGTTTTTGTAACAGATTTAGTGGTTCCATATTAAACCCAATCTAATAAGTAAGAAAAATAATTAAAAATTAATTAACATTCCAAACAAAGTGTTGCTGTACGGTATATCGTTATTAAGATGTGTGTAATTGCTGAGAAGTTACCGTAGTCTAGTAGGTACTGTGTTGGCTTATTACATTAGAACTCATATTACAAAACCCAGCTCAAACGAGAATTTTTTCCACTTCCTCTCAGCAGTTTTCTGTGAGAAACTCGGAGAGTAAATAAAATTTACATGAAGGTTAGGTTAGAGGACGTGTACGTGTGACAAGTACAGTACCCGGGGGTTGCATTGTCCTAGCTTCTCACACCACTCGTGTTGTATGCGTTAATTTTATACATGAGTAGCGGGAGCTACAGTTTAAAGTCGACTCCGAACGACAGATTTTTGAAAAGCTTTTCATGGCAATTTTTACTCTCAGAGTTTTTTGCAGATTTCTGCTGAGAGGAAGTCGCCGAAGAAATATTTTCATAATTTCGTTTTGATGTCTGACCTGGGATTTGAACTCGGACCTTTTAAAAATGTCCATGACTTCAAAAATTTCCATGAAAATCTTAAGTTTTTCTCTGCCTTGTGAATTGACTGCTGCAGTGACATACAGGGGGGGGGAGAGTAAAATTCGGGATGCCCAATTGGTAGTTTTGATATTCATACGATATCCGGGGAGAAGTAATTATCATTAAATATAGATGGCAACTGACATTTCAAACATCTCTTCCCTTTCCCCCGGCGAATGTTTTGGCTGTATCAAGCTCCACTGCTTTCAGGCTCATCTACTTGATTATTTTCGTGATTTTCTACATATTTGGGGAATCTAGCAAAGACTGATCCTATTTGCCTTGTCTAGTTGCTTCACAATGCCCAGACAGATCCATGCTATCCTCGATTTAATCTCATATGAATCAGGTTTTCTTGCTGTCACATAATATTGCTACCTCCCGTCTTGTATAGTTTCTATTCAAGTTGAATTGAGCACTTATTTCGATTGGGTAGAACCAGACGTACCATGCCTGTCTCGGTATTGTGTCCAACTCCATCTACATTGTTTGAAATGAAGTCTTTTAATTGTTAAAAAGTCGAAATGGATGAGGTAATGGGGAAAAGTTCATTCTTATGACAGCACTTTGGCCTATCGTGATGCCACAATTAATTTTCAATCCGGGGATCAAACATTTCCTAAGAAAAAAACCAACCTAGGTTCAAAATAATTCATGCTATTGCAGTTATAGAGGTCGTCGTAGTCTAGTAGATAGTGTGTTGGCCTATTAGACGTGAGGCCTCGTTTCATACCCTAGGTCAGACATCTCCAACAGAACGAAATTTGCAAAATATTTCTTCGGCATCTTACTCTCAGCAGATTTCTGGAAAAAAAATTTGTGAGTAAATAAAATTGCCATGAAAAGTTTCTCAAAAATCTGTCGACTTTAAGCGTAGGTCCCGCCACTTATGAATTAAATCAACGCACACAACAGAAGTAGTGAGAGAGAGAAGCGAGGTCGTAATTCTGCCTGAAGGGTTGTAATGACCAATTATGTATGTATGGAAGCCGAAGCATACGGCGACTTTGTAGTGGGCTTTTAACACAGCATTATTGAAGCTTCGGGTTCGTTACAACGTCTTTAATGCTCATTGGCGTTTTGTTGCTGTGAAACTTCCTAAGACCTCAAGGCTCTTGGTGATGGTCTACCCTAAGACTACCGCACTAAGATAATTTTTGATTTAAAGTGAGCAAAGCAGAATTTAGTATACTCTCCTGTAAATTACAAACTCTGTGATTAATTTCTAATTTCGCACATGTGTTAAATAGGCTCTCCCATTAAGCCTATGCTTTTTAGTTTTAATTAATCATACGCTCCGTAGAACTTTGCTTAGCTTAAAATTAACAAAATCCCCATTAAAGTTGACAGGCATATATTCATTTCGGTGGGAATCAATTTTTAATCAAATTATAATCGTATTTATAATGACACTCCCCTCTACTCTCCATTTTTAATAAGATTTCAGAGTATGATTTGTTTTATTAAGTTTCCACTTGAAAGTGAGAAAATTGATTTGCAGGAAAATTAATTTTCCAAGTGCTTTAACTTAAGCAAATAAAGTGTTACAAGAGTTTCAATTAAACTTTTCGCGAAGGCAATACAAGCCAACAATACAATATTCATTTCAGAATTTCAGAATTTTAAAAACAACCGCTCTCTTCCGCTCCCCCTGTACTCACTAAAAGTAATTTCCTGGGCTCCACCAACGAGATTATTTTATTATTTACCGTAATAACAGCAACCGCCACCACCATCAACTACAACAACTACATACAACAACAAGTTTTTACAGTTTATTAACTAACGGAACATTATCTATAAAATTAATATAAAAAACTTACAACAACAAGTTATTAAAAGACATGAAAACATTTTGTTAAGCCTGTTGCTAAAGCCTGTTGTTGGCTGGCTGTCTGTCTGTCTGTCTGTCTGCCTGGTTGGCAATAAAGAACTTTGCCTAGGCCTAGAGAGAGGGAAAATTATGGTGAGGCTTGGGAGGGAAAGTTGAAAACATATTGTTGTTTAATATCTTACGTTTACTAATGAGTATGTGGCGCCTGCTTTTGTTTTTTTCCGCTACACGCCTTAACCACTCATTTGTGTAATATGTTACCGTATTGGTGCTGGTGTTTCAGGCGTGCGTTAGGGCCTATGATCATTAAACAAAACAAACAAAATAAAAAATTATTCTGTAAACGTAAGTAATTATGGTTTCTAGACTAAGTAGGAAGGAAGATTAAATGATAGAGGGTTTAAGGTGGTACATGTTTTAATAAATAAAAGTGCCCTACAATTCGCATTACATTACCAGAGAGCGCCAATCTTTGTGTGAAAATGAGAGACAAATCTGAGTTCGGAAGGAATATAGGTTCACTAGCAAAGGTCATCTGCAACTATAGTAGTTGATAAACTAACAGATCCTGTGACTCATTGTGTTTGTTACCCTACATACATACATACATAATTGCTCACTACAACCCTTCAGTCGGGATTATGACCTAGCTTCCCAACCACTTATTTTGTGTGCGTTAATTTTATACTTGAGTGGCGGGACCCCCAGTTTAATGTCGACTCCTAACGACAGATTTTTATCAATTTTTCATCGCAGTTTTTGCTAGAAATCTGCTGAGAGTTAACCATCGAAGAAATATTTTTTCAAATTTCGTTGTGATGTCTGACTTATGGTTTGAACCGTGGCCAACACACTACCTACTAGACTACGGCGACTTGTTACCCTATCCACATTAATTCCACGCACGAATCCGAAAAGCAAGACACGTCACGAATACTGAGACAATGCCCTGCCTAAACCGGTATGCACAATATCCATAGACCTTGCGAGAATCCTTGACTAAATTGACCAGATTTGAAAGAAAAATTTGCTTGAGACAACTTAGATCACGTATGAGACGTGTTCCACGAAACTCAACTTTAAGTTTCTGTTCAGCTGGGTACTCACAAGGATGCTATTGTACGGATTCATTCCGATCTTCCGACATTTGTTCAACAATTTTTCAGTCTAGATCATAAAGAAGACATGCAACAAGAAACCCAAGATTAAGTTTCTTAAGTTTTCCTATAAATTTTCATAACACGGACATGCCCTACCTTCCGACATTTATTCATCGTTCAGTCCAGATTATGAAAAGGACATTCGGCATGAAAGCCAAGCTTAAGTTTCTGTACAGCGTGGTAGTCACAAAAGAGCTGTTGCTCGTTGCTAACCTGACACTTGCTATAAATTTTCATAACATAGGCATGCCCTACTTTCCGAGCTATTGTTCAGCTGTTGTTCAGTCCAAGACATGAAGAAGAGGTGTACCGAGAAGCCCAAGTCTAAGTTTCTTATCAATTGAATAGTCACAAAGCTGTTGTTGCATGGATTTATACTGTTAATGATCTTGACAGATCCCACAGCTTGCCATAATATGGACAGGACCTAGCTTCCGGTACTAGCTTCCGGTGCTTGTCAAGAGAGTTTTTATTCCTATCACCGACACACAAGGCCAGTGGACTCTGTATGTTCTGTGGCTGGTGATATAAGTCCATCTAAGCTTGTCTTCGTATCCTTACGTTCCATACTGCAACCTTATTAGTAGACTTATGCCCTTTAAAGTAAAGAGTTCTAGTCGTTTATATTGACAGAAAAGATCCGAGGGTTCTGGTAGATCAGCAAGCTAAGTAGAGTCCTTAAGGCCGTGTGTAGGTACCACACCAAGTAATAAGCCCTTAGTAGATCAAAATGCTTCAAAATATTATCGACTCAGATGCTTAAATTCCTTTGAGTGACAACGTTGAAGTTGATGGCATTAATCGATGTAATGCAGTCAAGGTAGATATCGATAACTAAAGCTTCTAGAATTACTTTTTGTATAAACTTCGGGGTCTTATAGATGACGTACGCCTCTAAATGGAAAACGGTCCCATAGTCTAGTAGGTAGCGTGTTGCCTTGTTAGACAGGAGTCCGTGGTTCAAGACCAAACATTTCGGCGATTTTTCCTCTCACCAGTATTCTGGCAAAAACTCTGTGAATAAAAAAAATTGCCATGAAAAGTTTTCTCAAAAATCTGTCTTTCGGAGTCGACTTTAAACTGTAGGTCTCATCACCCATGGATGACAATATGGGTGATGTGTGAAGCTGGATTGTAGTCCTGCCTTAACTTAACGAAATTACTTGATTTTGTTATTGTAATTGCGTTTTAAACTGTTTCCCCAATTCTATCGCATACGAGTACACCCACGAAATCCCTGTAGCACTGGTCTAATTACACTTTAATACGCAACTGTTTGTTTGCATACACGCTCACACTTGCCACACACACACATACATACGCAAAAACAAACAAACGGCATTGCCTTTAACAAACCGGAAATAAAAAATTTTGTAGAAATATTACCACCACATTACTTATGCCTGCCCTTTGTATTTAGGGAAATCGTTTTAAAGGTTTTCAGTTGAAATGTTTTCCTGTCGTTTAATTTTTTTTTTTTGGCAAAGTACAGTGACCTTTTTGTGGTGCATTTATATCAATTAAACTTTAAGGAAATTGTAACATAACACGAACGAACAGTTCAGGCTAAAATGAAGGCAATGACAGCCTGCGTTATGCATGAAAGAAATATTTTTCTTTTCTACAATTCTTGGCCGAGCTATGCTCAACCATTCTGATTAGGTTTCGATGGAGTCTGATTGGCAAAATATCATTCTGCCAAGGCGTCCCACGTGACAGAGTCCCCTTCTTCTGAAGAAGGCTTTATGAGATATTTTCAGACTTATTACGTGTATACCCAAAGGTCAAGGCCTTGATAAGGCTGTTGTGAGCTTCTTAAGATGAGTCCTGACTTGATTTTACGCATATCTTCCTCTGCGTATACATATATCCAGCTAGCATACGAGCTGCTCCAGATATAGGAATCAAGCCCAGAGACGGAAAACTCTCTCTGCATGTGTTCCAATCAGAAGTCATTGTTCTCTTTACGACCAATTAATGGCGCTTCAGTAGCATAACATTGTCTGAGAATTTTGTACAATGGGTCAATTCGACCTCCGGGTTCTGTCTTAATTGACAAGTACACATTCTTCTCTGACCTAATTCATAACACAATTCCCAGGACCTCTACCATTTCTCTAAGAAAAAGGTGATGTTCATGCCCAAGCTTGGATGTTGATATAATGTTCCAATGGGCCTTTTTAGCAGGCAGGTTCTCTGAGTATAGCACGGTATTCCTGGAGAAATTACGGATTTTTCTATTCAATATTTTTGGTCCTGAGAAATGTCCTGTGTACGTACCCGACTGCATGACTTCTTTTGGGAATTCGCTTTGATGATGATTAGGCGAGAAGTTTGCGATAAATTGCACTTCTTGATTAACTGCCCCTCAGTAGAACAGAATGAATCGGGCAAACCTTATCTTTAATGTGCAGCCCTTGCGTGGACAAACTTCTTCGCTAGTTTGGTAGAATTCGATCAGTAGAGGGACTGCTCTTATCTTTGGCGTTCCAATGGGCCGTTATGTGTGCTCAAGTGCTCAAAATTTGGTAATTAAAGCCAGAGAGCAGGAAACAATTGATTTTCTCTCTCTACTAAATATTTACAATGTGATATACGTCCTCGGAATAATACTAGTCGGTTATAGGCCCTCTTACTTTATTCTTAATGAGGTAGCGACTTTTATGAAGAAGAAGAGACCTTTTGTCGACAATATCTCACTGCCTAGGCATTTGCGCGAATGCGTGCAAGAACACTGGGATCCTTTTACTTTACTTGAACGTGACTGAACTGCTGGAACTGAGGATAAATGGCATTGCTCGGTATAAAAGAGATTTTGCATCACAAGAATACTGGGATCTCTATTGTTTACATCTGTGACTGGGCTATCTGAACTGAAGATAAATGGCATTGCACGGCACAACAGAGGTTCTGGATCACTTGGGCTAGAAGTCCTTTCCAAATGGTGTACATAAAGGCGTCTTTATTTAAATGTAATGAGACAAGTATAATAAGCCTGATAGCTTGGTCTGATGATTATATGCATATAGTGAAGCCACCTAAGCTAACCTAGTCAATAGACGGTAATTGAATCGACTTTTGTTTCATTATGTCTCCTTATAAAGGCTCTCTTTTCCTTAGTTAAAACTTTTCTTTTGTAAACCACTTCAAAGTAAAAAAAAAAAATTTCATTCCATTTTCAATTTAAATTCTTAAAGAAAATTTAAAAACTTTAAAATAATTTCCATAAAATATTAAATTCTCTGTGTGTTGAAAACAGCCTGAGCAGAAATGATTTAATATGCACATCCAGCCTCCGCACTCATACACTCATACACGCATACATACAACGAACCCTTAATGTATGAAAAAGTTTTTTTTCCACTCTCATTTGTATGTGGAAGTGTTAACATTTCATATACATTTACTCACTCACATAAACGTGTTGCCTTTTTTTCTCTCTCTCTCTCTCTCTTTGACTTTCGCTTTGAAAAATTAATTCTAATTTATGTTGTGTTGTGTTGTGTTGTTGTTGTAAAACAACACTCGTATTTTATGAAAATTTATGCAAAAGTGCAAATTTTCAATTGAGTTTTTAGAAAATTTTCATTTTTTTTGTACTTTATTTTGTTAATAATTTAAGGTATGCTTAGAGAGGGGAAGGTCACCCAAGTAGGGGTTATGGAAGAGTAAATTATATATTTTTTTAAATCAAATTTAGAATATAAATGTCATGGAAATTATAAAACAGAATTTAATGTGATTACTTTCAACTGATTTTGTGAAATTTAAAATGAAATATGAAAAGCAACGGATTTAAAACCGCTAAACATATAGAGCTCCTGTCTGCCATAAGCTATTTAAGCTGTTTTATGGTACAAGTTGGGTTTTTTGTATGTTAGAATTTTATACATAGTGTATAGAATCTTTTGTCGCTCACTGTAAGTGTGTGTCGATGCTTCAAATTTAAATCGACAGATGATGTCGCATTAATTTACATTTTTTCAATTTATTTCTGTTTATTTTCTTTTTTTCTTATTTTAAATTGTTTTTAAAAGCTTTTTATTTTTATAATTGAAAAAAATGTTTTGCTTTTGTGAGTTAAAAAAAAAAAAAATTGTTTTTGCAACCTAAACTTGAGCCAAAGGTTTGTTGTGTTATCAGGCAAGGACGATTGGTTTTTAATTAAAAAAAAATACTTTTTTTACAGGACCAATTTATCATCAACAGCTTTAATGAAATCCTGACTAAATAATTACTAAAGAAAATAAACAAAATTAACTTTAAATTGTATTATAAATAAATAAATGAAAAAAAAACCTAAAGGAACAACAACTGATAAACGGAAGGACCAAAACTATAATAAACAGTTTTTTTAATGTAAAAATTAAACAAAAAAATCATGAATTTTTAAATTCTTTACGAAACTGTACTGAAACTATAAAAAAAATTAAAAAAAAAATATATTTGGTATCTAATACTACAGACTCTTTAATTTAATATTCAATTTCCGAAGGACCAATAACTAAACAAAAAAAAAAATTTTTAAAAATTAAAAAAATATTTTCCTTTTATAAAATTAAGCTAATCTTTATAGCCAATATAACTAAACAAATAAATATAAAATTTTAAATAATTATTAAAAATAATTAATAACTAGTGACACATAATAAAGTTTTATTAATCACCTGATAATAATTTATGATTTGAAATTATTTTTAATTTAAAAACAAAAAAAAACAAATCCCTGTGTGTGTAAATATATTTTTTAAACATTAAAATTTTGTTAAAAAAAACATGAAAGAATTTTAATGCATTTGGTAAACAGGCTTTAATTAGACAACTAAGAGACCAAAATCTGTTAAAGGATTACGTTTAAATAAGGAACAAATAAAAACAAAATAATAAATAAATAAAAATAGAAAAAATTTACTACAATAAATTATTATTAGAGACATTAATTATAAATAAATAAAAATAATAAAAAATATTTATTAAATTAAATTAGTTTTAAAACTTAAATAATATATAAGAAAACTAAATTTTAAAAACATAAATTAAATTAAAAAAAAAAAAATTAACTCGAAGGTAAAGTGGTCCTTATAAAATTCATCCTTCTATAATCCAATAAGAGAAAAAAATTAAAATTTCAAGGCAAGGAAATGGACAATCTTATACCAGGATATCTTTTATTTTATTTCCTTAATGAATTATTACATTAAGCACCGTAATATTACCGTTTTTTGTCACTATTCCACATCTGCATACCCAAAACAAATTCTTCAGAAATATCTACAGTCTAGCACTTACAATTTCCGAGAGGCTAGTTTAAATTTTGATCTAATTCATAGTGCGACTAGACAAGTCCATTCAGCGTAGTCTTTGGTACTCGCCGTAGTCTAGTAGGCAGTATGTTGGCTTTAAAGACGTGAGGCCTCGGTTCAAACCCTAGGTCAGACTTTCCCTTCAAAACGAAATAACGAGAAATATGTCTTAGGCGACTTCCTCTCAGCTGATTTCTGGCAAAAACTCTGACTGTAAAATAAAATTGCCATGAAAAGTTTCTCAAAAATCTGTTGTTCTGCTGGATTTGTCGGTACACTTTAAAAATGTTTGATATTGGCTGGTGTTGGGTTGTTTAAGTCATGTGCGTGAACTCAAATTCGAATTTGAAAATTCGAAAATCCATAAATTTTAGCAGCGCCACATTTGGCGTTAACAGAGTAAAAATTGCTCTTAACAGAATAAAAGATTAACCTTAACAGAACACTGTTAGTTGTTTAACGGTATCCATTTGAACAAGCCCACTTGTTTAGAAGCTAATTTTATAACAAATACTAGGTCTATCATACTCAAAAGAAGGTTCCAAGGACTCTTAGTATAATCAGCAAAAAAGTCAAATATAAAGTGATATGGTATTGTGAAAATTGGCTTTGAAACTATACATTTTTTTATTGGAAATTCTCTAGAAGATCAGTGGCCATTTTGGAATATATAAGAAATAGTACACCATAAAGACTATCCACAAATGGTAGTTCAGGGGGTCCCCTTTCAAACCGTAGTAGTGGGATAGCTGGAATAATTCTGTTCTCCATCAACACCAATCATCTTTTACATTTCAACACTTTTGTTCACTAATAATAATGATCGTAATGAGAATCATATTTTATATCAATAGTCTGCAATAATTGCAAAGTAGTAGAATAATCCACTATTGCCACTGTTAAACACCTAACAGTGCTACTGTTAAGCAGCTAACAGTGCTCCTGTTAATAGCAAAGTTTACCCTGTTAGAGACAAGAAGTGGCGCTGCTAAAAGTGTGGGTTTGCGTCTTTGGTTTTTAAATTCGAATTTATCTCCACATACAAATTTAAGTTTCAGTTCCCTCTAATGATGTTCATGTACCACAGAGATGAGAAATATTTTGTATTTTAGATTTTATTTTTAAATTTTCCGCAGAAAAATTGCATTTCCTTGCCTAACAATTTAGAAAAAAATTTTAATTATTTTTTTTTATAAATTTTAAACAATTTCTAGTCAATTAATAATTTTAATAATAAAAACATTAAAAAAGAGAAAAACAAACCATTAAGTGGAGTCCTATTAAAATATTTTTAAAAAATATTAAAAAAAAAAACAAATAAATTTTAAAAGTTATTAATTGTATTAAATAAATACATCAATGGGCTGTATATAACAATAAAATAATAAAAAAATTTAAAAATAATTACACGTAATTAATTATAAAAATCATTAAAAAAAAAAAACAAAATAAAGTTAAACAAGGAAAAAAACCCAGAATTTTTTTTTCTCAACCCACATAAACCACAGCTTCAGGTAATAGAAACCAAAATAAACAAAAAAAATAAATAAATAAATTAAAATGTAGAAAAAAAAATAACAAATTAAAACACAATATACTGGGAGTCATTTAATAAACAGAGAAAAAAATTATTAAAAAAAAACTACACTTCATATATGATTAATTAACAGCCATTAAACTCGTAAACGTATGATAAGTTATTAAAACAATTAACAACAGAAAATAAAAAATGAAAAAATAAACATATTTTTTAAATAATTAATCATGATAATGAATTACGAAAATTAAAAGTTAAATTATAAACATTAACTATAATAATTAAATGCTTTAAATCCATATTAATTTGTAAAAAAAAAAATTATAAACTCAACTCAACTCAAAACAACTCTTCAGCACATTTAGTTTTACAAACCAAAAACCCGCTATTAGTGTTACTTCCCCTTTCTCCATAACCTCAAAGAGTTACACAACTCTTTCCTTACTATTCGCCCATAATTTCTATAAATAATCTCTCTCTCTCTCTCTCTCTTTCTCTCTCTCACTGTTATTTTAATTTTTCTTTTATTTTTCATTGTATTTCTGTGTAGTTTCTCTCTGTTTATACCCTTATATATATATCACTCCCCCTCCCCGCCCTATGTTCCATTTATCCTACAATTATTTTCGTATTCTGTGGAAGACTGGCTTTAAGCAATTTATCAAAATGCCCTTAAGGCTGGCCAATTCTACCTCGGATGTATATATAAATGTACCCACATCTACTCCAACCAAAAAAAAGCCATTAAATGCCAATAATAATTGCCATACAATTACAACATATGCAACAAATGCTGCAATTACATCCACTGCAGCAGCATCGGCAACGGAAACAGCAACATCATCGTCTTCAGTTTCAGCTTCGGCGTCAGCTACAACAGCAACGGGCATTTTGCATAAATGTAATCGTTTCTCTAAATGGTTAATTGTAAGTTTTTCTTTTTCTCTCTCTCTCTCTTTTTATATCCTTTCTCATTTCTTTCCTTTATTAATTTTATTTTGAATATATTTTTCTCTCCCTTTTTTCATGCACCCCCTAGCTTGGCTTAGTTTCCTTGGATCCTTTCTAATTCAACACTTGCCTATAAGTATGCACGTTTATTTATTAGTTTAGTTATGGCACGTTGCAATACAATTTAAAATTATTTCTTATAAATATCCCGCCCTTTTCCAATGTCCTTGCAGTTGCAGGAGTTTTAAAAAACCTGCCAGAGTTTGATTGCATTTCTCCAGAAGTTGTGTTAATGGTACATGGCGCTTAACCACCAGTTATTTGAAAGTTTCCTCAGGACACTTCTCAAAAATCCTTTGCAGTTTCGTCCCTACATCTGTATAGACCTAGCGATTTTATATTTGGGTCTTCGTATGTATCGATTACTCTCAAATGGCAGTAATAGTTGTATAAATAAAACACAGGCCAATAGTTCTAGTCTAACAATTCAGAGGTTCCAGACACTGCTCTTCACCGACGGTTTCCGGATGTTGGACAGAGTAGGCTGTATATTTGTATATTTGTTAAAGATTTCGACACAAGACTTTCGTATAGGCTGGCTGTAAATTTCTAGTCTGAGATTGGTTGGGCTGGTTGATTTTTCATCAAAATCTTCACATTTACTCGGTTCGCCAGGTACTAATTAAATTTGCTACAAACGTCTCCTAGACGTCAAATCACGTTTATGAATACTGGGAATCTCTTAAGCTCGTAGATTGCAAATAAAATAAAAATAAATTTGTATTCAGTTTCGATTGAAATTCTTTATTATACGCACAATTCTGTGTGCCACTTGTTTACAACTTGATGTAAACAACAACAATTGCTTTTCTTTGTTATTCCTCTGTTTATATACTTTACATAAACAATAGCAATTACTTGACAATTATTCGACAGATCTTTATAACGGAGATCTTCAAACCCCGATTACTCTCGCGCACACAAACCGCATCTTCACTAACTCACTCGCTTGCTTTGTCTTGCCTTTTATATGGCAGGGTAAACAGTCTGATGAAGGTTTGTGATTTCATCTTCTCGAAATCTCTATAAATGTAAACAATGAGTTGTGTTGTTTGTGGATTTTTGTTTACTTGTTTGCCACTTTTTTATGCTGGTGTTTGTTATAATATTGAGCAGTACGATAATTTGTAAACAGATTTGTTTACTGCATTATTTTAGCTCCTTCCCTTCCTTTTACAATATCATTACAGTCCTTGACATCTCTGGTTTTCTTATGTTGCCCTCTACTTTCATAGCTTCAACTACTGTTTATTACAGGATGTTGTCGTATCTGAAAATTATTACCCACAATATGTTTTTGGAAAATATTTAATAAACTTGGCTTTCATTTGTACTCTTTTTTTCATTTTATTTGTTGAAATGTTATGTTAAAACCTATGATTACTTATGCTTTCAACTTTTGTGGTTTAAAGTTTTTAAAATGGAAGAACGCATACATACATACATGTTCTTCGAATATAAAATGACATGGGTTTTTCGAATTTGTTTTATGAGATGCATAACTTTTGTGGCAAATAAAATTTCAACTATTCACAACAACAACAACAGATCATAAATACTTTAAATGCTTGCTTGCAACATGTCAGAAGCATAGATTATATGGCCAAACTTTATCTCCATAGTTTAAGTTTTAAAACCACATTTTAAGTATGAAATTATGACACAATTTTATGCAATCAAATGACAAATTCTCTACCTTGCTTGGATAAGGTGCATCTTGCATTTGCCAAATGCATATAGATTTTGTTATCTTACAGAAGCAGTATGTGAGAGAATGAAATCCAGTTGTGAACATATTACCTCTCTTTAAAAGCGATTGAAATTTTAAATAAAAAAAAATTAATTTTAATATACAACACTGCGCTCTAAATGTTACCACACGATCCTATTAAATTTTACAGTGCTTCGTAATACAAAAGTGTACCACTTTTTACCACCAGTACGTTACCTTTAACTGTGTTTATGCTTCATGCACTTTCTGTCAGGCCACTTTTATAGCTCACTGTTGATTTGTAATAAATGTTAATACAGGAGACCATCTGGAGCGCTAAGCTGAAACTTCATATTAGATTTCAGATTGTTCTCACTTCTGATTTCTGCGATGTCCTTGTACTCTCTCTCGATTATACAAAGTTTCTACTCATCCAGCACTCTATTGGCCGGCATTGCATAAAACATGATGTGTGTGAATATATGTACGTTCTAATTTGAAAACCCAAGACACAAACCATCAATTTTACCAGAGACATTTTTCGCATTAACTTTGCTCTGTTAATGCTGATATTAACAGTGCAATGTTAACTGTTTAACAGAGATAACAATAGAAATTTTCAAGAATTTCAAGATGATTATAGTCTGCATAAAGAAACGACTTTCTAGAAGGATAGGAAGCTTCACAGGGGTGTGATCATTACTGGGCATCAAAGCAATGCCCACACAGCTGAAAATGTCACTTCTGTTAGAGAAAATGTGGCTCATAATGCAAATTAGGCGATTCCATGGATAGTCGATTCCATAGATGTACCTCCTACCATTTGCAACGCCTCAGATATGCTGATTGCTTTCTAAAACTATAGGCTTTCAATGCCGATATTTCAAACAAAATTTTCTTCAGAGATGGAAGTGTGCGTTTCCTACCTCGTGGTTTCGTCAACAAGCATAATTGTCGTACATATGGTAGAGAGAACTCGGAAGTGTTTATATAACAGTCACTGTCTTCGGAAGGAGAGACTTTTTACAGCTCTCTGACGAACTCCAGAGGTTATTGGACGGTATTTTATTAAATTTTCCTTGAAAGGCCCTCATGATACTCGATTTTTTGGTTCTGCAATTGAAGATTACAAAGTGCATAGCACGTGGGTTCTACAAGACAATGCTATGAGCATTAGAAATTTCCCTTGAGAGTAGTACTGTGTTTTGGCAACATCAATTAGCCATCAAGATAATAAGAATTGATTACATTGGCCTGGTTTTAGAGGAGCTACACCAAAACCTATGTCTGTGCAGATAATGCACTAAAGTTGGAATATTAGAAAGCCAACATTTGTCAAGTTGTTGCTGAGATGCAGATCAGAATGTGTGATCCAATTCAGAGGCGCTCATTTATGTTACATTGACTTTCGTATATAGTTTCACATTTTGCCTGTCACATGTGGTCATGGTGTGTAGTATGCTCTAAACTCTATCATGAGATATTATGTGTGTAAAGATAAATTCGAATTTGAAAATCTAAGACGCAAACCATAAATTTTAGCAGCACCACATTTGGCGTTAATAGAGCGAAATTTTCCCTTAACAGAGCACTGTTAGCTGTTTAACAGTATCCATCTGAACAAGCTCACTTGTTTAGGAGCTAATTTTAGGACAAATACTAGTACTGGTAAACATATCACACTCAAAGGAAGGTTCCAGAGCCTCTTAATATAATCAGGAATATAGTCACATATAAAGTGATGTTGTATTGAGTTTGAGCTTTAAAATTCTTTAAAAAATCAGTGGCCATTTGGGATCATATACAAAATAGTACATCTACCAGATTATATGCAAATTGTAGTCCACATTGTCCTCTTTCGAACCATGGTAGTAGTATAGCTGAAATAATTTTGGGATTTGAGAAAATGAATTTTTGAAATCAATCAATGAGTTTTTGAACCCCTCTAACCCCCACCAACTATCCTACAGATTTTAACACTTTTATTCACAAATAATAATGATCATAATGAGAATTAAATTTTATATGAAGAGTTTGCAATAATTGGAAAATAGTAGACTATTCTACTTATTGCCACTGTTAAACAGTTAACAGTGCTCTGTTAATAGCAAATTTTGCCCTGTTAAAGGCAAAAAGTGGCGTTGCTAAAAGTGAGGGTTTGCGTCTTTGGGTTTTAAATTCGATTGAGATATTTATAGTGCCTTTTCTAAAAGAAAATTAAACTTCATGACTTTTTAATGCCTGTATGTTCTGTTTTAATCTTTAACTTATTTATTACGCATCCTGTGTTACTATTTCATGTTTTCTTAATATTTACATTTTTTTGTTGTTGTTTTTTCTTTGCTTTGATGGCCTCTAATAAAGTTTTCTTTTGGGAGGGTAAAGAAAATTATCATTTTAAAAATTATTTCACTTGATTTGATTTTCGTTTTTTTTTTCTTATTTTAAGGTTTCTAAATTACATTTCGATACGATAATACATTTATTTGATGTAAGGGTGTTGGAAAATAACAAATTATTGCATGGTTTCGTTTCGTTTCGTTGGGTTTTTTTATTATTTTTTTATTTTATTAACGGTATTATGCTACACACAGAAGAAAGATCCTTAAAAGTCCTTTAACTTTCAAAGGTTCGTTCAACAACATCGATAAAGATTTATAACGTTACAGCCACAGCCAGAAAACAGTCATGGATGTTTATGTTCACATTTCTTGTCCCCAAAGACCTGAGGGCTTATTTTCTTAACTTTTCTGTTCGCTCGCTTTTTTTGTTTTTTTTTGCCAAACAAAAGTTGTTAAAAAAACTGATGTAAACAGAATTTTTTTTATCATTTTTATGTGAAAACAAACGAACAAAAAAAAAACGAGACCCGCTTACATTCTCAATAGAAATTAAATTTCCAAAAAAAGAACACACACACTCTCTTTCTCTCTCCCGCTTTCGAAAATAAATAATAAATTTAGAACCCCCCACGAAATGATTATAAAAAGAGCAAAAAACTGAAACAAATAAAAAGAAACAAATAAAAGGAAACTCTCTTGAAGTTTTTATAGTTCTTTGAAGATGGTTCAAGCAGCTCCTTTGTTATGCATGAGTAGTGAGCTCATGTACGTGTATATTGAAGTATTTTAGGCGAGAGTTCCCATATGTGTCGTAGTGGTGTTAGTGTCGGTATTCATGTTAATGATGATATGTGTGTGTGTTGTATTCGTTTATTTTATTATCTTTATAAATCGTTAAGTCTATAAAAGCCTTAAAGGATATGCCACACATATACTCGTATATCGCAATTATAGAGATAGAAGGGAAGGTATTCCACCTATTCAAGTTGCCATAATCTAGTAGGTAGTGTGTTCGATTATCCAAATTCATTATTTCTAATGACTTGATGGCCAATTGATATTACCAAAAGACGATTTTATTCTCATGGTAAATTCTTCCTGTTCATGGCATCGTCTTGTAGAATCCACGTGCTATCCACTATATAATTTTCAATTGCAGGCCAAAAAGCCACGTATTATGAGAGTCTTCCAAAGACAATTCAACAAAATACAATCCAATTTCCACTGCAGTTCATCAGAACACATTAAATAGTCTCTCTTTCCGAAGACATTGCCAATGGTAGGAGGTAAGTATATACGCATATAATCAGTCATCAGTGGGCCTATCCATGGAATTGACTAACTCGTATTATGTGCGCCATATTTTCTCTAACAGAAGTGACATTTTCAGCTGTGTGGGCATTGCTCTGATGCCCAGGAATGATCACGCCTGTGAAGCTTCCTACCACTTAACATTTTTCTAGAAGATCGGTTCCATATGCCGACTATAATCGTCTTGAAATTCTTGAGAATTTATATTTTTACCTCTGTTAAACAGTTAACATTTCTCTGTTAACATCAGAATTTGGTTTGTTATTGCAAAAATTGCCTCTGGTAAAATTTAGGGTTTGCGTCTTGGGTTTTCAAATTCGAATCTATCTTAGTCTAGTAGGTAGTATGTTGACTTATTAGACGTGAGTCCACGTTTCAAAACTCCAGGTCAGACAACAGATTAATTTCCATGAAAACTTATTCAAACATCTGTCATTCGAAGAAGAACCTGCCACTCAAAGAAAATTGAATACATACAACAAGAGTGGTAAGAACAATAAATCGCCGTAATCTACTAGGCAGTGTGTTCGATTATTATTACAAACTACTGGTCAGATATCTCAAATAAAAACGAGAAACGAAAAACTATTTATTCGTTGATTTCCTCTCTCCAGCAGTCTTTTGGTAAAAAGGCCATCTCTGAGAGTAAAATAATATTAGCCATGAAAATTTTGCTACAATCTGTTGTTCGAAGTCGACATTAAATTCAAACCACTAAAGGGTTGTACTGACCCATTAAAGAATAACCATCAGCGGCGTGGAAGCTTCTCTCCTCTTAAGTTTATTTACGTGTTCATTGCCATTAATTTCTACATGAGATGTTATTTAGCTGAGGGAAACACCATTAACTTGCCCGGACAGTTGCTTACAATCCTTAGCCATCACCTCAATAAGCCGGTTGCATGAATAGCCAGCCACCCTTTGCTCGGATACACTGTTGCTACATGCCGCTCTTTTTTCCTCGTGCCCATTGTTAAATTGATCATATCATTCGAATATTTCTCTTATTGTACTCCTAGTCCGTAAGCTATTGCCCCTTGGCCTCTTGAAATATCAAGAATGGCCTGCCTTTAAAAACTCCCTACTTAGCCTATTTTGTGCATCTAAAGAACAGTCATGAAGGAAGCTGTCAGCCACTCGATTTTTTTGGGAAAAGACTCAATGAATAAGGCGGCATTGCCGCTATACCCGATAGAACAAACTCAACAAAGATCTTCGGGTAATAGCTGTTGGCAAAACCTTGTAGAGTTACTTCACTCGTTCGCCCAACACGCTCCTAAGAGTCTTATACCATATGCGGTAGGGGGCAAAGATATTAACCTTTAGTTGGCGAATATCATGGAATCTCCATTTTTTCAGGGTTCAGGGTCAGAGGGCACTGAGGTTTCAAACATGGGGCATACTTAATACTTATTCTGCAAATTAGCTGCTGTATCTACCAAGCGATAACTCTACCTCAGGGCAGATCATCAAGGCTAGCAGGCGTTTCTAAATTCTTAAATCGTGACTTTGATCTGACCATAGTTGCTTGAAGGAATCTCCGTGCCCTCGTAATTTATTGGTCTCGGGATAATATCTTGTCTAATGTCAGAATTGCGTAGAGCAGTATACGCCGATTACGTATCTGTAATAAAGTTTCCTTTTTCTGCAAGCAAGCTGCTGTATACACCTTACTACAGCGCTACCAGGGCATAAAAGCTAGCAGCCGTTTTTAAACTATTAATCGTGAGTTTGATCTGCCCATTGTTGCTTGAGGAAATCTCCGTGCCCTCGTAATTTATTGGTTTCGGTACAACATCAATGAAGGAATTGTAGGCGTCATAGGCTCTGTAGCTAAGTTTCTTTTTTTCTGCAAGCAATCGTGACTTTGACCTGGCCATTGTTGCTTGACAGAATCTCCGTGCCCTAATAATTTATTGGTTCCGGTACAACATCGTCTCCAATGAGGGAAATGTTGGCTTCAACGCCTCATAGTAGCGTAGAGATGTATACGATGTAATCAAAGAAAAAAAATCCTGTTTATGTTCCATTGAGTTGCATTAGACATATCCTGGCCTTGGGCATCGTTCCCCTAGGCTCATAAATATTATTTAACTTGTTAAAGAGTCATGTTAACATAAGAAAAAATTATTTGTTTTCGGTTAAGCTTTCGCTTGCATTTCTTTTTTTGCCACACACACTCACTTTTACTCTTTTCTGAAGACATTTGGCCTTAGAGGCATAAAGATAAACCAAGAGAAGAAGAAGTAGAAGACGAGAAGGAAATGTAACAGGAAAGAATAATAAACTGTTAAAAACAGTTGTTGTTTTTTTTACTGTTATTCTCTTATATTTTGATACTCTATCCTTATGCTTGCTTGCTATTCTAATTGGTTTCGCATTTCATTTCAGCATTAAAAGGCATTTAAAGCAATCGCTGTGTATGACCAATAACATTAGAAAAGTAACACAGAGTTTTACTAAGAATTTCTTGGTATTCTTTTTTTATTTTTCTGTTTTTGTTTTTCCTTTTGTGTTATGAGACTTAAGGATGATTCTTAGCCTCTTGTTTTGAAAGCTTAGGAAACGTAGAGTAGATTTCTTTGTTGCTGCTTTCACATCAGCCTTTCTTTGCTAAAGGCTATTTAGATTGGTTGGTCTTGCTTCACTGACTGGGTATATACCCAGTATACGCCTATATAGGCGCGGGCTTGGTGTTATTCAAGGAATGAAAAGTGTAGTGCTAACTAGGAAGGCAGGTAATGAATTAGATCCACCAGGAGATCAAAAACAGCCTATTGTGTTGTGCTAGTGTTTCTCAAAGAGAAAGAGAAATTTATTTTTAAATTTTTAGTTTCTCTATGTGTCCATTTCTAAGTTGTTTTCCATGTTCCTGAAGTGTGCTGCAATTCAGGCTCTCTCTCTCTCTCTCTCTGTGTGTGTGTGTTAATGTCAATTTATTTTTGTATTTAAAATTACATTTTTTGCCTAGAGTTTTTACTTTAATTTGTTTGCTGTTCCCCTTCCCTTCTTCTATTCTTCTAATGAAACTTTAAAATGTGTTTTATTGCTTAACAATCTGTACGAAAATCCAATTTTCTTGTTAGCATTTTCGATATTTTTTCTCCTTTCTTTACAATTGAATTTCAATTGCCCCCAAAAAAGTTTTCCTAACAAATTTTTGTCAAAATAAAATATTTTTTTTCTCTGAGATTTTATTTGAAAAATAAACAAAAAAAAAATGAATAAAAATGTCTTTCGAAATCTTTTAAACTAAGTTGAGAACAGGAATCTAAAAAAATTTTTTTTGCTCGTTTGTTTCTCATTTAAAAAGGATTTAAAAAAGTCTGCATGTGACAGTCCATGATTATGCATTTGAATATGGAAATTTTCTTTCAAATTAAAGAAACAATTTGCAGAATTTTTAAAAAGAAGAAGAAGTAAATAAATGACAGGAATAAAATTTATACCACCTCTCCTACATATTTTTATCCTGGAGAAAATTTCTTTGCTGCATAATTTAAACAAAGTCAACTAAATTACCTTAGATATGTCAAAAGGTGCCGTGCCACAGGTTCCATAATATCAATTGCATTACCATTAATCTATATAAAGTATCCTCTCTATAATGTCTCCCCCCAACCCTATTGCTTTGACAAACTTTAACATGCTGCTTGATCTCAACATGGACTATTACTCTTACGTAAAGTGGTTTAATGCCTCTCAGGTTCCAGAAATGTGTTTTTATGTTTGATTACCATCATCATAGAGCCTCCATGTTTGTTTCGAAACGATTCGCAGATTCTGCAGAAGTATACTTTGTGTTTGTAGTGCCCTGTCAAAATAAGTTTTACTAACCCTATCTTATTCCTCGATAGTCTGATGCATGACTCAAATCTTCGCTTGTTGTAATGTGCTAGAAAAAAGTTTTGATTGCCTCAAGTCAGTCTCTCTAAAACCGTCATATTTAAACGTATCAATCGTCATCAATCAATCACTTCAATCATCAATTGTAAAGAAAAAAATAAAGCGTTTATATAAGGCTATCAATCAGCATCAATCGTTATCAATCATCGTCAATAAATTGTCATTAATCAATCATCATCAATCAATCACATCAATCATCAATTGTGGAGCAAAAAGGAGGCGGTTATTATAAGGCAATAGCGCACTGAATTGATGTCATTGAGTCTTACAGAGTCATTTTCAAAAAATACAACACTAGAGAGCAAAAATATCCCCTTTTTCCGAACGTAGTGGTTTTTCAACAATCTCCTGTCGTTTCTTCGAGTTGGTGGTACATTTCCAAATACAAAATCAATCTCATAATTCTTGGAGTGACACTCTACCAGACAAAATTCGTCTTAGCGGGTAGACTAGAAGAAGAAGAGGAAGGTTTTATTAAACGCAGTCTTCCTATAGAAAGTATAGCCTACTGGGTGACTTAGCTGTATGCCGATAGGTATGAGATCTTGAACCCTATGGTTAGTCATTAACCATTCGACCTACCTCACTACCGTCATCTCAAAGCTGTTGTTACTGCTGCTACATTTCGCCCTTTGTTTCGCTCGTGCCAATGTTAATTTGAGCACATCATTCGAATATTTCACTTATTGCATTTCTAATCCATAAAGTATTGTCCATTGGACCCTTGGGATATCGTAGAATGGTCCTTTCTTTAAGAATTCCTCGCAGAGCCTATTTTGGGCATGTAAAGAACAGTCATGAAGGAAGTTGTCAGCCACTTGATTTGTCAGAAAAAAACTCAATATATAGAGCAGTTTGTCCCTGTCACCAAGAGGAAAACACATCTAAAAAATTTCGTGTAGTGTCTCCTCACTTTCTGTAAGCAGCTATCCATGCTGGTGGAGTGTGCCTCTAGGTATCTTCATTAGCTCTGCGTCATCGTCTTCCCTAGAGGCATATAGGCATCTGTTGTCCGTTGATTTACGTCCGATATCATACTACTGTCCTTGTCCGTGCAGGTGGAGTATGCCTCTATGTACCTCCATTAGCTCTGCGCTATCGTCCTCCCTAGAGGCGTCAATGGTCCATTGGTTTACGTGAAATGTCGTGCTTCTGTTTATGTCTGAAGGGCAACGGACAAAAGACATCCCTATTTATTTTTATTTAGAATTTTTGTCTGCACGTAATGGAAGGAGAGAAACCTCATCTTGGAGCATAAATCTTCTAGTAGGAAACTTCTCAAAATGGAAGAACAGTTGAGCAAGGACTAGGCAACTTAAATTACAACCAACACATGCCTTGGTTTTGCCTGCAAAATTAACTCCTGCAGCCCTCAAGACAAACTACCGCTCTCCCTGAATCGACACTTGCAATGGTAAAGTCTCCTATCGATCTGATATTGACCTGCCTCAGCTCAATCTGTAAGCTTTTATAATTTAAAGCCTCTTTTAATTACCTTGTACGCCATTTAATATTAGCGGAAATTATTTTTATTAACCACTTTAGTTTATGGCTGCTTCTCTACACCCAAAGCCAGCCCTCTCCCAACCAAGCTCAGCTAAAGACACTTCTTTTCCAAAAATAAAACGAAAAAATTATTTGGCAGTTGAATTAAACAATAAAACATATAAATAAACAACAACAATAATAACAAAAAATTTTATTGACTATATAAAACAACATCAAAACAAATAAAAGAAGTCGAAAAGAAAAGTATTTTTAAGCTTGGAAATGAAATTAAAAAGAACAAAACAACGTTAATGAGGAAAAGAAAATCGAAAAAGAAAAACTCAATTACACTTGAATTGATGTGTCATTAAAATGGAAACATAATTTTATCGTTTTCCTTCCCTTCCCTTTCATTTCATTTTCTAATTCTTTTCTCTGTTGTCGTTTTTTTTTCTTTCTTTCTCGAGTTCATGTCATATAAAGACAGGAAATTGTCTTCACAAATAATGGAATTTTAAAAATGATTCTCTGAAATGAGTTTTTAAATGAAATTTAATTATTAAGACACACACACACACACAATACGATTAAGATTACGATTACAGTTCAATTGATTGCAAAACTAAAGTTGTAAAGCTGACTTCACTCCAAAATGGGAATTTAAAAGCATATTACACTGGCGGCTAAAAATTAACACAAATTGATAAGCAGTTCAAATAAGATTTCAAAAATAAAAATAAAAAAAAATGAATAAACCACAAGCTTTATTAAATCAAGTTAATGATGCTTTTATCGATAACTCCCCATTGTTTTGTACTCAATATCTGGTTTTTAGGAAGCAAAAAATACTATCCAACTGCATACATACATACATAATTGGTCATTACAACCAGAGATCAGCAATGAGCATTCAAAAAGATGAGTAGATTCGAATCTTACTCATAATTTCTGATACTTATACGCATATGCGATGTATGTATGTCATGCCATTTAAGCGAAGCATACAATCAGTCCAATATTGTGAAGTAATATTGGTGCGAACAAAGTTGAGTCTCCATATCAAATGACCGCGAAATGTCCAATTCAATACAGACAGTTGGAACATTTATGCCCTGTAGGTGGCAGAGATCAGCAATGAGTATTCAAAAAGATGAGTAGATTCGAATCATACTCATAATTTCTGATACTTAAACGCATTCATGCTTATATTAATATCATACTCATACTACTCATATTCAAAGTTTGATGTACTCATCGTATTCATCATTCGAATCACTCGAATCATTTATGAGTATTATAAGTATTTTTCTAATTTATGAATCTGAATGAATATGCGTATGAATCAAACATATTTCGAATGTTATAAGTTTGATATCAACGTTGTACTCATACTCATTGTAACCTGTACTTATAAATCAACGTTGTAGTGAGTATTAATAAATCAGAGTAGTTCAATTTCAATACTGTTGATTCACTCATACTCAAAATTTCATTAGTACTTATGAGTAGTGAAGAAACGATTCATTGCTGATCTCTGATAAGAACCCTGTAGTCAGGATTACAACCCCGCTTCTCATACCACTCAGGTTGTGTGTGTGTAATTTGTATACACGAGTGGCCGGACATAAAATGGACATACAAATTGCTGTGTATAGCAAGATTTGTTTTGAACTCGGATTGGTTTTCTCTAGGGAATGTTTGATTGTGGTATTACACACATACATAATTGGTCATTACAACCCTGTAGTCAGTTACAACCCTGCTTCTTATACCACTCACGTTGTGTGTGTAATTTTTATACACGAGTGGCCGGACCTACAGTTTAAACGTCGGCCCCGAACGATAAACTTTTGAGAAACTTTTCATGACAATTTTTCTTATTTACTCTTCAGAGTTTTTGCCACAAATCTGCTGAGAGGAAGTTGCCGAAGAAATATTTTTTTTTTGTTTAAATTTCATTCTGTTGGAGATGTCTGACCTGGGGTTTGAAGCGTGGCCATCACACTACCTATTAGACTATGGCGACTTCTATTACATACATAATGACATGGCCTTGCTAGACCCAAGTATTATAATGAAAGATTTAATTGAAATCATAGCTTCATGTGTGGTTCATTGAACTCTTCTTTTGACAGGAAAAATGAATGAAAAAAAGGATCTTTTTAGCATGGATTTTATTTTAAAAATTTTTTTAAAAAAAATTTTCCTTCAGACGTACACCCCCAGGAATGCTTACAATCACTTGTAGTGTCACTTGTAACAATTTTAATCAAATATTTGACGTATGTTATGAGAATATCAATCAAAAATTACCAAAAAACATGGAAATCTTTTACCAAAGAAATGTTAAAAACAACCACAGAAATTTTGTCTTTAAAAATATAATTTTCCAGAACAATTTCATAATTCTGGGAAAATCTTAAAAATCAACCACTGTTGTATAGGTTGAAATTGAAATGATATTTCTTTTTTCCTGGATAGGATTATGTATTTCTTTGTAAAAACTAAATTAAAAAATCAAAACAAAATCAAATCAAAAAAAAAAATATGAACAAAATTTCACGCTCAACTGAAGCAAAAACTGAATTGAAATTGGAAAAATCAGAATCGAAAAACACACAATTTAAAATGTAGGAAATAAATTATAAAATACAGGAAAGGAATGTAATAAAGTTTTACAGCTTAAACATGCAGTAGACGACTACATGTCAATCTTCGTAAGCACTACTTTTATAGGGGAAAAATTCCTGTCAATTGTACTGAAATTCTGGATCCATACCATGTCCATACCAGTAGACGACTACCTGATTGACACCCTTCGTAAGCAACTACTTTTATAGGGGAAAACTTCCGATCAACAGTACTGATGTTCTGGCACCATATCTTGGCCATACCATGTTACTCAGCTGACGAGAAGAGAGCAGCGAACAATGAAAGCAAAATATTTCAACTTTCAATAAGAAAATGTAATACAGTTTAGAAGATTCAAAGATCACTAGCGAAAATGCAGTATTCAATTCTATTGATTCCTAAAATTAGCTCCATCACATGACTTGCGTTTCATTATCTTTCTCTTGCCGTAACCTCAACTTGTTAGAGAATAAAATCTACAAGTGGGAAAAAACTTCTGTCAACAATTAGGTTATCAAATTGTAGGAAATATAAAAAATTATAGTAGGAATGGAAACATATTACAGAGTGAGAGATACTCTCTTAGAATATAAAGGGATGACGTCATATCCCCTGTGGAATATCCAAAGCTATACTTATAGTATTCTCTCTTTGGCCATCCTATTCCCATGTGAAAGTTCAAGTGTTAACGAATTTTGTTTTGAAAGAGCTTAGTTTTCATCAAAGCAATGAGATATTCCAACCTCCACATGATTGACTGATTTAAAGCCTATGTCTACAAGTATACAGATGTATCCGGAAATGGAACCGAGTAATGGATTTTGAAGTCATTCAGAGTCCTTTTTGTCCACATAAAAGTCTTAAATATCAAGAAAATTTACATTTTTGTGGAGACACTTACAGTTTTTAAAACTTTAAATTCTTTAATCATAAAGACATCATAAAGACAGAACAGGAAATGCATAACACACACATACATCCTTAATTGGCAATTACAACTCTTCAGTCAGGATTACAATCTAGCTTCTCACACCACTTATCTTGTGTCTGTTAATTCTCTTTTCATGGGAATTCTTTTGTTTACTCTCAGAGTTTTTGGCAGAAATCTGTTTGAGACGTCTGATCTGGGGTTTGAACCGTGGCCTCACGTCTAGTAAGCCAACACATTTGCTGCTATACTACGGCGACTTCGAGACACATACAATTTCTAAAACTTTGGATTCTTTCATCATGTCGCCGTAGTCTAGTAGGTAGTGTCTTCGCTTATTAGACGTAAAGCCCGGGTTCGAGCCCCTGGCCAGACATCAAAACGAAGTATGAAAAAAAAAAATATTTCTTAGGCGACTTCCTTTCAGCAGATTTCTGGCAAAAACTCTGAGAGTAAATAAACCTGCCATGAAATACTTTCTCGAAATCTGTCGTTCGGAGTCGACGTTAAACAGTAGGTCCCGCCACTCAAGTATAAAATTAAGGCACACAACATGAGTGTCGTGAGAAGCTAGGCCGTAATCCTGACTGAAGGGTTGTATAGGCCAATTATGTGTGTATGTATGTATGTATTATTTCATCATGAAGACCAAGTCCAGAAATAATAGCAATCAATGCAGAAGGCCACTTGATACACCAGAGACTACAATATTAAACCTCGGCTTTCATAGGCATGTTCAGAAGCCTCACTTTCTCTTCTACAGCACACCAATGCCGTGTTTGGCTAGTAAAACTTGAATAATGAATTTCCGAGTGAGAGAAAGAAACTCCAGGCAGCAGAAAAAAAGTTTTCGACCGTTTGGCTTCCGCCACAAGCAGGATCTTTATAGGCTATGATTCTCAATATGTTGAGGCAATGAACTTGAATGAATTTTGGCAAGTAGAACAAAACTTTACTCTTTGGAAACAGTAACTGTAGGACCTCAAATATGTTTAAATGAATAGAAGAAATGCCAATGAATGGATATTATGAACGAGAGAGGTGTAATGTAGTAATGGGAGAATAAAGAGGCTTTCTCATACTGCGACCTTAGTTGATCCACTAGAAGTCTTCTTGTCAATCATAGGCCTAGTGTAGTTCATTCAGTAATAGTTTTAGCAGATTTTGTTTACTTAACGTATATGGACGTGTGCGTAAAAGTCTGTGTCTTCTATCCCCAATGTAGTTGAGGATCAAGTGCTTCATCTAGTTACCTCAGCTTGCAGTTAAATCTGTGGCTATGCCCCTCCTCTACAGGGTCCTTAACGGGGATCTGCTACTGCCCCCAAAAATATTTTCAGCCAGTTTTCGCTGTCTAGTTTCAAAGCAAATTCCGCTCTCCTAGCATCATAGCTAAGAGATATTTTAAAGGTTCAAAGCTAAAACTGAGAGCTGAGGCCTATTTTGCCTCTGAAGTATGTAGAATACGTAGGCGAGTGTGACAGAAAAACTGAGCCGGGTTTTGATAATCATCGTCAGGAGTTTGTATTTAAAGCCTAACTATACTATTGAGATAGGAAATGAGAGAAGATGGTATATATAGTCCAAGGCGGACATTGGCAAATACAGTGGACAATACTCTCGTCTTTCTCAGCCATTCTTCAACCCCTACAAAAAAACATTTCCATTCTCCCCGCATGCCTACCCATTGCTTAATGATCTGCTAGAATATAGGTACCATAACAGTGATGTCTCTAACATCCAATCTAAGTAGTTAATCGATACACTTCCTATCCAAACTAGACCAGGTGGGTGTGATAATGATTCTTCCTCAACCCAGGATTTGTCAAGGACCAATAAATAAATACCTTTGTCTGCTTAACAGTGGTCGAAGGTATAGTTATATTCATATATGGATTGGTATTCGATAGGAGTGTGCCTGCTCTAGCAAGTTCATCGGCTAAACGATTACTCGGGTTATCTACATGTCCATGTGAAATCCATATAAGACTGGCACAAAACCAATCTCAAATTCCCCATCCATTTATGGTAGTATAGGGCATTGAAAGAAAATCAAAAACGAATTGAAAACATGAATCCTTAAATCGAAAATACTCGTGTATCTGATTAGTTTGATTTCTTTTAAAAGTGAAATAGAATCTCTCTTGGATTTGATAAATCAAAGTGCACTCATCGTATAGCAATTGGCTCAAGATCTCAATCCTAAATTTCCAATAAAACCTTGTTTTCCTTTGAACACATACACACACACATAGCTACACACAAGCACAGTCATAATTTTTATTGACACACAATCATGATTATTTTATTTTTTTTTGGAATTCCGTTTTGTTGCTCTCTTTTACTATCGTATGCTATTCTAAATAGACACACACACACACATATATGTACATCCGCACAACTACACATGCACACATTTGCAAAATATTGTAGCAACAACAACAGCAAACAGAGGAGAACATTCAACTTAAAGAAACTCCTTGTATTGGCTTTATTATGGAGAGTGTTTAGCTTACAAGTGTTATCGTATATGATTACATAGTTATTTCGAGAAGAAAGAAAAACGAAAGTAAAAGAGAACAGTCTGATAGACTTGTTTAGATTCTTTATGTCTTATTAAATCACGCACACACACACTCTCAAACACTCATACATGTATGCTACATGTGTACCTGTCATACGAATTAAGAAAACAAACATCACATCACTGCTACGATATATTCTGTGTTCCTTTGTTTCTCGTTTGCCTATTTGTGTACGTGATGTTGTTTTTTGATATGAGACAAGCAGCGAGAGAGAGAGAGAGAGCATGTATGTTTGTGTATGTCTATGGAAGAGTTTATCTTCTACATGAATGCCATGTTATGCCATGCCTGATACAATATCTGATTAAGGCATTAAAACAAATCATTTTTTGTTGTTTTGTTTCATAGGACGGAAAAGCAGTGGGATAGAGACAAGGTAGGAAAAAAAGGCATCAATAGTAAAAAGGACTCTTAAATTGTTGCGAGAAGTTCAGTGCTTAATCTGGAAATATGATGTAAGAAAAAGAAAAACGAAAATTTGCAAAATAAACATAAAATTATAATAACAATTCTATATAGTTACATAGAATAACAAGAACAAGTCAACAATATAGTTCTCGAACTTGCCAAAACCAAAGCTAAATGAAATATAACTTCAGTGGAAAGTAAGTTTGCCTCTCCTTAAATATTAAAAAACAGGCTTGAAGTTCTATTCACGTAGAAAGAGACATATTCTCAATTGCAAGACTACATAGTTAGACAGAACTACAATAACAAGTCAACAATTTAGTTCTCGAACTTGCCAAAACCAAACCCAAATGAAATATAAATTCAGTAGAAGGTATGTTTGCCTCTCCTGAACTGTTAAATAACAGATTTGAAGTTCTATTAAACGTAGAAACAAAATTATTCTCGATTGCAAACTCTTAAGGGACGGGGAAGTTTATGTCGCTTCTTCTTCCTGCGAACTTGCTTACTTACTTAAAGAGTCATTAAAACCTTTAACCAAGCTTACGACCTAGTTTCTTACAACACCTATGTAATGTGTTTTCAATTTATCCAATTTACGGGCTTATTAGTCGCAAAGCCGCGTTTCAAACCCCAGCTTAGACATGAACAAAACGAAATTTGAAAAAAATTTTCTTCGTCGCCTCCCGTTCAGCAGATTTCTGGCAAAAACTCTCGAGGGTAAAATAAAATTGCCATGAAAAAGTTTCTCAAAAATCTGTCGTTTGGAATCGGCTTTAAACTGTAGGTTCCTCACTACTTATGTATAAAATTAAGACACTCAACTTAAGTGGTGTGGGAACATAAGTGGTCATTAGAGAAGAATACATCTGAGTTTCTATCATGCGGATCATCTCAGTGATCTGTCAAGCATGGAGATTGACAATCGATATGACTTCAGCAGAAATTCCGGGTAGTCTTTTCGTTAGGGCAATGCAAGACTGTGTATGTACTCGTATAGAATGCTTCCTAGTAACAAGAGAGAAGCTGCTTGTTGAATGGGATGTGGATAGCACAAAAGGGCTAATATATTAGCCTTAATGGAACACTAACGTGTGCTTATTTGTAGTGATATCACTTGACCTAACCTAAAATAACAGAATGTAGGTGAACGGATACATGCAGTTATATATCTTCCTTGTAAGCCCCACGTAATGCCAGGCCTAAAGACAAGTGCTTGCGCGAGGTAGGATATTCGATAACAGTGGACACAAAGCATTCTCTCTTACAACAACTGCCTCTCATTTCACGTTTCACATTTTTAGTTTCAATTTAGGGCAGCTGGACCTTTTTTAAAGTCCTTTTTTAATAAGGAAAATGAACTTAAAATGTTGAAAACACCTTTTTCTGTTCACTTGCTTACCTTCTCCTCTCTGAATGGTCGAATTTCTTTCTAGGCTTGCAAAATAATTTTCAAATTTTGTGCCCCCCCTCCACTTTTATTTCCACACTTCTTTTATGTCTTTCGGTGTTTATTTAATATTTTTATGAAATTGAATATTTAAAATGCACACCCTCCCCTAAAAAACACCTTTAACTTGCTGTCCATAATCGATTTGTGACCATTGGCTCCAAAAGAAAAATAAAAACAACTCCCCATAGACCGTACCAGAGCTGAACAAAAACTGTGAAAGTGGAAAATTTATGGGGCGTCTAAAACACGCATTGAATAAAACGCCGATAAAAATAAACACATCAAGTGAAAGGAAAAATAACAATGATAGAAAGAAAGAAAGAAAAGAAAAAGAAAGGAAAAAAAGGAACAACAACACAGTTATTGGCAATAATGGACATGTCAACACGCACCAATAATTCCCCAAAAGCTTATCGAGAATAAATTTTTCCACCAACACACGAGTAAATTCAACGACAAAAATGTTGCAGAACGCCTTGCTAAATTGGTGGGTTAGGACAGAATTGATAGGCAATAAAACAACAGCAACAACAACAGCAATAATGGAAACGATATAATGCCCTACAAATGACGGGAGGGAAAGAGTACGTATGGCAAATAATAGAAGGAAAAGGTTAATTTATTTACTTTAAAAACTCCCCAAAAAAGAAAAAACAAACTTTTCCTCTCAAGATTGTTTCTAAAGCCACTTTATCTATCCGTTCCACCACTGACACTTGAGAAATCAGAAAAAAATATTTTATTTCTTGCCCTCAGGAAATGATGGGCTTTTGTCTTTTAAAACTTAAAAAAGAACAGAAGAAAAGGAAACATAAGGCCTCTAAGCGAACTGTGAGAAAAAATGATAAATTTATACGCCTTAAAAGGCAGCAGCCACTAAACAAGACACATAGTGGACCATGTGATACCCTACACTTATCACAAAAATTCCCTTAAAGGACACATAAATTTATTACATAAGCTTCTGTAACCAAAGCAATGCTAAAATCAGAACAACTAAACTGTTTCAGGTTTCTATGAACCAAAGGGATTGATAGGCAGGCGAGGATAAATACATACACCACATGTAGGCCATAGTCTTTCATTTCCTCTAGCACTGGAACTACTTGGTATTGCTGATGAAACCATTTCGATTGTCAATCTTCATGCTTGACAGATCACTGAGATTATTTGCATGATTGAAACTCAGTTGCTTTATGAGAGCACAGCCTTTAATTCCCCTTAAGACTGGTGAAGTTAATTCGACACTGTCAATCTCCATGCTTGACGGATCACTGATATTATCTGCAGGCTTGAAACGCATGTGCTTTCTGATAGCACAGCCTTTAATTTCCCCTAACACTGGAACTACCCGGTGTTGCATTTCGACATTCAATCTTCATGCTTGACGGATCACTGATATTATCTGCATGATTGAAACTCAGTTCCTTTATAATACCACAGCCTTTCATTTCCCCTAACATTGGAACTAACCGGACCATTTCTTCATGCTTGACAGATCACTGATATTATCTGCATGATTGAAACGCACTTGCTTTCTGATAGCACAGCCTTTCATTTCCCCTAACACTGGAACTACCCGGTGTTGCTGCTGAAACCATTTCCACTGTCAATCTTCATGCTTGACAGATCGTTGAGGTTATTTGCATAATCGAAACTCAGTTGCTTTATGATAGTCCAGCCTTTCATTTCACCTAACACTGGAATTACCCACAGTTTTTGATAAAGTTCTTGCGTGCTTGACAGATCATCAATCATCATCAATCCTTATGCTTCACAGATCACTAAGATTATCAGAATGATAGAAACTCATGTGCTTCTTCCAGTGAAAACTATCATCTCCGTTTTTTCAGGATGCACACCTCAGTCGACCAGCTGCCCAAATGCTATCTTTCAACCTATCTTCTCACACCTCTTATGTTGTGTGTGCTAATTTTATATATGAGGGGCGGGGGACCCACAGTTTAAAGTCGACTCCAAACGACAGATGTTTTTAGAAATTTTTCATGGCAATTTTCTTCACTTATTCTCAGAGTTTTTGCCAGAAATCTGCTGAGAGAAAGTTGCCGAAAAATATTTTTTCGTATTTCGATTTAATCAAGATGTCTGACCTGGGGATTGAACCGAGGCCTCACGTCTAATAAGCCAACGCACTACTTACTAGACTACGATGACTTCATGGTTGCCCCCAATAGGATCCCAAAATTCTAAGAGTCACATTCGTTATACAACTTGTTTCAACTTCACTGGGAATTCGCAGTTCCCCACAACAGGTTGTCCCAAATAATGTATCAAAAGTATAAGTCCACATCCATCATGAAACTTCACTAGCAGTTTGTACATCCAAAACTTCTTGGGGTAGATGAGAACACATCTCTTTTTCATTTTTCTTATAATGAGCGATTTGCCTCACTATGTAGAAGCAGTTTGATGTTGTTGCCATCACGAATTGTAAACTTAATAGGCCGCCCAATACAAGAAAAGTTCTTCTCTTTCATCAATTATTTGGCCATTGAATTGTTTTCTCTTTATGACCGACCATATTGCCGTAGACAAATAAAATTATCTGGCCTTTCTCTATTCTCCATGGGAACCCCATCACATCCCTCCCAGGCAGATAAGAGCCAAGTCGTTAAATATAAACATCATGATTACTATTGAGTGGGTTTTCGTTTTTAAAATTGTTTTCTTCTTTTTTTAAATTTATCTCGAATACAACAAATGTGCCACAGAATTCTTTTTTAAAAGCCTTTTATTTTTCCCTTTTTTTTCTCGTTATTGTTGTTGTAACAACATTATTTTCCTTACCAAACATGTGTGTGTCTGATGTCATAGCCTTGCAAGCTATTCCTTTCTGATACCGTTACTACGTGTGTGTGTGTGTGTAGGTGTAGGTGTGAGTATCATTGTCATGACTGCTAGAAAGCAACGAAGTGAAACGAAAATAAAAACGTTCACACTCGAAACCACTGAAGAGTAAAAAGACACAGATTTTGTTGTTTATGACGTTATTGTTGTTGTTGTTGGTTTTCTATTCAAAAGAATAAAAATTCTCCTGATATGAGCAATATTCCTGAAGAAAAATCGAACACAAAAGGCCTCATGATTTAATTTTTGGTGAATTTTTCTGCTTTTTTCTGTTATTTTAACAGAATGAAATGCAAAGACAAGAGAATCCTTGTAAAGGAATCAAATTTCGATTTTTTTAAGGGTCTTATTAAAGAAAGCCAAGGGTTTGTTTTTTTGGGAAATTCTGAAATATTCTGAAATTTTAATTACAAATATTACTTGTGGTTGAACATTCATCAGTTTTTCCATGCCACTATTTCAGCCTAAAAAGTGCCACATTAATCGGGTAGTGAGTGCATGGCATAATTCACATCTGACTCTATCGTGTGATCTGAATCAGAGATCAGCAATGAGTACATATTCAAAAAGATTAGTAGATTCGAATCATACGCATAATTTCTGATACTCATACGCATTCTTACTTATTTTAATATCATATTCATAATACTCATATTTTTTTACGGTGCGTATGAGTAATGATCATTTATTTACATGAATTGAATATTACGTATACGCTACGTAAGAGTTTATTTGGTCAACGAAAATGAACGAAATTAAAAAAATTGGTTTTTATCAAAGATCAGCAATGAGTATTCAAAAATATGAGTATATTCGAATCATACTCCCAATTTCTGATTCATAACATTTTAATTTCATTCTACTCATATTCAAAGTTTGAAGTACTCATCATACTTGTACTTAACAATAAGCATGATGTTCTTGATTTCGGCTCTCTCCTTTACTCAACATTTACAAAAATCACAAAATAAGTATGATTCGCGTACGAATTCTCACTAGAAGGTTGTGTATTTGCTTTGCTTGCCGTCTTTATATTTTTGCTTTTTTCTTCTTTTTTTGTAAATACAACAACAACTAAGATTGTAAATTTTGATGAATGTTTCGAATCACTCGAATCATTTATGAGTATTATAAGTATTTTTCTAAATTTATGAGTCTGATCATAAAGATCAACTGTACTCAGGATTTTAATATGATCATAGCCTCTATACTTAGGCCAATTGGTCTTAGGGCTCTTAGGTCACCATTCTCATAACGGGATCAAACTGAAGCGCATCATCAAACCACAGCCCCGGAGGATTGAGTAGGTCTATATATAGTCTATTAGGCCTACTGTTTTCTTCCAGCAATAAAAAGCTGTTGCTGCCTTTATAGTTCTGGATTACTGGCCAATTTAATTACAAAACATTTGGAGCCTTTTGGATCTATTTCGTTGATGGTAGGGATTGCGAATTGATTGATGTCATGACTCCATATGAAGAGTACTATCTCTCTAGT
Organism: Sarcophaga rosellei; assembly: GCA_930367235.1. Taxonomy (NCBI): domain Eukaryota; kingdom Metazoa; phylum Arthropoda; class Insecta; order Diptera; family Sarcophagidae; genus Sarcophaga; species Sarcophaga rosellei. Next base: position 78,087,136 of record OV884021.1, read on the forward strand.
TATTGGACTAATTTCCAGCTCACATTCGTTGCTTTACTTCGATTACGATCATATTGAATAATTTGAAGCGTTTGTAGTTACCAAATTTTGGTTCCATTTTGGTTCCATTTTTTCGTACCATTTAGGTCCATTTTGGTACCATTTTTTGGTGCCAACGTATTCAACGTAATCGTAATCGAAGTAAAGCAACGAACGTGGTCTAGAAGTAACTCCAATCACCAAAATTTTGGTACCATTTTTGGTACCATTTTTTGGTACCAAAATTTTCATCCCAAAACGTACTAAAAACGCGAAATAAATACAATTTTTAAATTCTTTACTTGTCATTATTTTCACTAAAACATTAAGGAATTTAAACTGACTTTCAATTTTTAAACATTTACCAGCCATAAAATAATGGATAATACAGTAGTATTACGGTTCAAATATTTTTTTCCCCCTTCAGGATATTTTTTACGTATGAACTCATCCTTTTGTTATGACAGCAATAAAATCAACAACAATATCTCTAGAAGAGTAAGAAGAAGATCGAAATCATTACATTTGTTTGCAATCACTGAAGTGTTCCAAAATAAATATTTTTCTTCGTTGCCATTTTCGTTTTCATTTCAGGCACATTTTTTTTTGTGTCTTTATTACTTATAAAAACATTCCCCGGGATTTTCATTTTCTTTCTTATTATTACGTATGTACGTACATACGTACCAGATTAGATTTTTCTTTTCTGAAAAGTTTTAAAGCAAATGTTTATCCATGTTCATATTGACGCGTTTACTTAAATTTAAGAAAACAAAACAAAAAAATAAAAAAAACTCAAAGAAAAACACTTGAAAAGCTTAACAACGCATACGAAGAAAATTATTTTCTCAAGAGTTTGACAAGAGGAAAAACTTCAAAACTAAATTGAAAGATTTAAAAAAGTCCTGTGTTTGCCAAAATGGTACGCAAAAATTGAGGTGCAAAGCATACGACATAAATAGGGAATCATTCATTTTACTTAAAAGGGGACAAAAGAGAAATTGTTAAATTAAGTACTTTTTTGGGTACTTTTTTTTTGGTCATTTGTTTATGGTACTTTTTTTAAATTTTTATGTACATACCCATGGAGTTTTAAGATATTTTTTTTTATTAATTTCCGTCTTTATTTCTTTTTTAGTTTTTTTCTTTTTTGGTGTACTTTTTTAGTACCTTTTAGACCACATAAAGCCCATGGTGGTATCACAATTTAACAATTTCCCTAAATCCTGAACCATTCGCAGCTTCTAATGAAGCTTCTACCGCCACTACCAATGTCTACTTAACAGACACCAAGGCGTGTGCTAGGCATATGTCCTGTAAGTCCCCGTAGTCTAGCAAATAGTGTGTTGCCTTATAGATATGATGCCACGGTTCAAACCCCCAGGTCAGGTCCAACAAAACGAAATATGAAGAAACATTTCTTCGTTGACTTCCCCTCAGCAGATTTCTGGAAAAAACTGTGATAATAAACAAAAATTGCCATGAAAAGTTTCTTAAAAATGTGTCATTCAGAGTCGACTTTAAACTGTAGGTTCTTTGACGCTCATGTATAAAATTAACACGTATTAAAGGAACAGTTTCCTTATCTTTCCCATCATCAATGTCCAGTAATGACTGCAACAACTACACCGAGAGTGTTTCTTTTTGGAGTTCAACAGACTTTCCGCACGCTCTCTGTCTGGGCTTGGCTAGATTTTCTGTGTCATTCTGTCCATATTCGAAGTCGCTCATCTAGCATTAACGGAATCTATAAATGTATTCCCAATTATGTACCTCTAGACCTATAAAGCGATACACAAAGTAGAGAAATCATCAGAAATTTCGGTGCTTGGACCATTCGCTCTATAGTTACACGGAATAATAACGTGCCTCGTACCTCCTTGGTCATACCCATTCGCTATATCAATGAGATGTTTGCAACAGCTACAAACCGTCTTAGAGCACACTGCCTAGATAGTTGCCTGGCAATCTGAAGGCATGGTAATACAATGCTAAAGTTCTGCATTTTTTACTCATTTGTAAAGGCAGATTACTTATCACAAGATAAGATGATTTCAGTAGTCTTGAAGTCGCGATAGTCTAGTAGGTAGTACATTGGCTTATTAGACGTGAGGCCTCGGTTCAAACCCAAGGTCAGATATCTCCAACATAACGGAATATGAAGAAACGTTTCTTCAGCGACTTCCTCTCAGCAGATGAAGCATGAAAAGTCTCTGAAAAGTCTGTCGTTCGGAATCGACTTTAAACTGAAGGTCACGCCACTCATGTATAAAATTAACACACACAACATAAAGTGCCGTGAGAAACTATGTCCTAATCCTGACGAAATAGTTGTAACGTGTCACCTTTTAAACGAGCTGTACTGTTCCCTAAGGCAATTAATATTATCAGAGATATTCCACGTTAAACCCTTTTCCCAAAAATTGGTACCAAAAGTTTTCGGGCAAATTTAACAAACATTTCTCACAAATATTTCATTATAAAGCGAAATAAATTAAATTCTGCTGAAAAGATATTGAAATTTAACTTTTATTTCTTCCTTAATGTATACTATACACGCGTTGACTACCTAAAAATATGCTACAGTTTTCTTTTTTTTCTAATTACATTAACAAAGTATCGCATTTTCACATGACAGAGAGGGAAAACAATCCTAATGATGATCCCTTTTAAATGCATTAAATCGTTAAAAATCTATGACAAAAGGAATTTAATGAAGAAGAGGAAAATGCTATAATTTCCTGAAAATAAAAAACAGAAAGATTTTTATCACTTTTAATCACTTAATCAATCTGGAGGTTTTCAAAAGCAAACAATTATTGTGTGCTGTTGCACTGATATTCGCTGAAGATAACATGGATGATTATTTTCCATTTCGTGTTACAAAAGCATTTTTTAATTAAAGTAATGATGATTTCAATGACAAAAAAATACATTTTAAAATGAAAGGAAGTAAAACATTTAATTATACACTCACCTACACACACATACACACACACATTTCCTGCTATTTCTTTTCCTTCTGCACAATGCTTAAGAAAACGTTCTCCATAAAATGAAGGTACATTTGCACTTTAAAGACATGATGAGATGATGATGTTTAAAGGAAAATTTCTCTTTCTTTTGTTTTCATCATCACAATGGAAATATTTTCATTGTTTTTCACTGTTATTTTATTTTTCTGGGAAATTTAAACAATAAAAAAAATTAAATGTTTCCACAAATACTTACGTCAAGAGTAGTATCGCTTATTTAAGCAGTTTTAAGATACAATTACTGCGATACCATGGCGATATAATGATTGCGATAAGAGGGTTCGATAATGAGGATTTTTGTGGATGATAAACAACAATGATCAAAAACAAACAGTTTTTGGGGGGAAATGCACTATGGCCTGCTAACCATTATAATTTTATAAAATATTCTGCGGGTCGATTATATGTTTCCTTAGTACTTAACAAATAAAACATTTGAGTATAAAATTCCTGGATGACGTCACCGTAGTCTTGCAGAAGTTTCACTATTGTTGGCATCACCCAAGAATTTGCGAAGAATTTGGGTGAATTGTATCCACCCAATTGAGTATACCCAACTGAAACATCTTCTACTATTTAAACGAGAAAATTAATTGGGACTTTAACGTGGCCTATATCAACAAAGAAATAGCATTTGAAAAACTACACTTGGCAACCCTATCATTCTAGAACAAGCTAAATTATATATTTTCTTCGTTCAAACAAAACGAAATATGGAAATCTCTGCTCTTCTGGCAAGAACTCAGACAGTAAATTAAAACTGCCACGAAAAGTCTTACAAATCTGTCGTTCGGAGTCGACTTTAAATTGTAGGCCCCCCGCTACTCATGTAGAAATTTAAGACACACACACACACATATAAATTTAACATCACACAGTAAGTGATGTGAAAATATTTTTTTGTTTTTGTCCGAAAACATCCCATAGTGCCACCCAATAAACGTTACTTTACTACAAGTTTATTACGTTGTTTGTTAGTCAAATTGTGCTTTAATAGTCCGAAAAAAAATTTTAAATTTCTTTTTGTAACAATTTGTCTCATTTTTATACTTTGTCTTCTTCTTTTTTGTGTTTTTCACTGGCAATTTTAAGGTTCTTGAGCATTGACCATAACGGCAATGATAATCATCATTAAATTAAACCCAAACTTAAGCAAATAAGTAATTACGTGGTAGACCCTTTAAGTTAAACTGGTTTAAAGATTTTTTTTGTGGGGTTCATACCTAATTTTTCTATTTCTTTTACGTTTTTTGTTTTTGTTTTTCTTATTTTATAACGCCGTCTGAGCCTAAAAAAGGTGTCAATTTAACAAAGTCGATAAATTTGCTTTTAGGGAACCTGTTCAGAGACTGTATTAGGATATGCCTGATTATCTATTAAAAGTTGTTTTTGTTCCAAGAAAAAGGATACGAATTTTTTAAAAGAGGTCAACTATGACGGTCGTTATCAATTTTAAATATGTCAAGAAAAATGTTGCACAATAAATTTTTTATATTTTTTCTGGCAATCGGATTTAATTTTTAACACAATAAAATTTTAAATGAATTTTCTTTGAATATTTTTTCTTTTCTTTACTGGATGTTTTAAATATTTATGAAGGATTTCATAAAATTACAAAGTAAATGCGGTAGCAACCCACAGTTTAATTTGGGGTTTTCGGTTGAAAAAAATGCACTTGAAGTCGCAGTTGTCTAGTGGGAAGTATGGTGGCCTCGGTTCAAACCCCATATCAGACATCTGCAACGAAACGAAGCAGAACAAGTTTCATTCTTCTCAATCCACGTAGCAAACTGGTGTGTCGTTTTATATCCTCAAGAGACTTTTTCTCAAAAATTTGTCGTTCAGAGTCGATTTTAAACTGTAGGTCCCCCGCCACTTATAGATAAAATTAACGCACACAACATAAGTGCGAGAAGCTAGGTTGTAATCCTGACTAAAGGGTTGTAATGACTAATTATGTATGTATGACTGTGTGTAACAAGAGCGAGGAATATTATATCTCCTTGTAGTGTTTTCCTCCTGTCGCTCCTTATAGTTATGTTATCTGCATTGCAATTATTATTTGTCCTGGTGACTTGCCTTAGCAGTTGCAGCCATGAGAACTAGTGTACTCCCTCTGAGGTAATAAGGTATCCTTATATTGTTTCCTCCCAGCCAAGCCTATTTCTCTAATTAATTTCAGGATGCTATTCGGTAGCAATAATAACAAATCTCTTTCTAGAACTTAATATACACGCACGTATTTCTTCCTAGGATGCATTAAGTCCCTACAGGTTTGTGGAATGAGTTCCGATGATTTATTCTCATCTATACAGAATCTACATGTTGGGCGCGAGACAACGCCAATTCTGAACAAATGTACCTGGAGCATAGAGTGCCCTATCCGAAGAACGGTTATCAACATCAGCTTAATTCTTGAAAGTCTGATGCATGACTCAGATCTCCTTTTAATGCAATTTCTATACAAATGTTTTGTTTACCTCAAACCCATTTGGCTTGAGAAGTCTTCAAACATCCGATACTATTTTACAAAAGGATTCTGGACCCCCTTAGAAGAGTGGTAATTCCCCTGCTCCCAAGCTTGCCTGCAAAGAGAACTCCCACATAACCTGGTACCCATATGACCTAGTAACCAGATGAGAGAATGCCCACATGATCTGGTACCCAGCAGACGGTAACGATATTCTGTCTACCTAACTAAATCGTTTTCTACAAACAGTCCAATAATATCTTCAATTTAACCTCCTAAGAGCAGAGTGCTCGAAAATGGCGGCCTGACTTAACAGAATTGACGACGGTATTGCTATGTTCCCTCTTTTGTACCACCTATCCAAGTTAAATTGAGGACATCTGCTGATGGCAAAGACTCCCACTTGGAAAATGCCAGTGAGTTTGCCCAGGGGTTCGAAATATTACACTTCAGCTCCTGTTCTTTCTTGACCTTTTTGTATACCACAATTTGTACCTTTTGTAAGAGCGTATATAGTACCCAGGTTACTCCATTTGCTTCTATTTCTAAGTCTCGATGCGAAGCATTTCCAAAATCATAAAGACCACCGGTTCTGTCTATAGGGATATTAAGATCAGCCAATCGCCAGTTGCACTGCCATCTATAGATATAAATATATTAAATAGTATTAAAATGTACGAAAAGTACTTTTTCAAAAAGTACGAAAAAAGTTGTCTGGTAAAGAAGCTTTCTAGTTTTAATTGATTCCAAATATTCTGGTAGTATTTTAGTGAAATATACTAATGATAGTTAATATAGTGTATTATAGCGTTTGATAAGAATATGCAATGCAAAAAGTACTAAAGTACTATTTGAAAAAAGTACCAAATTTTTTTTATTTTTATTTTTTAGTTTATTTTTTTTTTTTCTCTCTGTTTTATCAGATAATAATAGCTATGCATGTTAATTCCCTAGAATGCTTTGCCTTTTCCCCTCTAATTTTTTTCTTTCTCTGTGTGTGTGTTCTTTGTAATTATTTGAGTTTTGTGGTTTAAGCATGTATTCGTTTTAAAATTATTTTTATATTCTGCACCCCATACACAACAGAATTCAATACGACCGAAATGAAATCAAAACTCCCAGTATTATTTTATAAAAACAAAAAACTTTTAAATTAATTAATTAATGAAATCACAAAATGAAAAGAAAATTAAAAAAAATTTTTCAATCATGCTTCTTTTGTCTCTCTTCTAAAAAAACACGAATTTTTGCTGCAATCCGCTAAAAAAAAAACAAAAACTATTGCTTCAAATAATTGGTAAAAATAAATGAATTAAATTAAATTAAAATTATATTAAAAATTTCAAACTTAATTCAATTGAAATTCAATCGAAAAAAATAAACGTTTTAACAAAAACAATGAAAATCTGAATGCACTTTAACTAACACTGCCGAACGTACGCATTAAAATTGACTATCAATGCGCCTTTAACACGTGCTTTCTTCCATATTGCAACTAAAACTCTAATAACTACAACAACAATAATAAAAATTACCAACAAATTCATTACAATCAAAACAAAACATAACAAATAAAAATTTGCGCTCACCTTCTTCTATTCACGTACAATTTTTAAAATAAATTTTGGATCCTTTTTTTCTTAAAATTTTATTAAAAAAAATAAAATTCTTGTTGCCTTGTGTTACTGTTACTGTTTTTGCAATGTAATGACCATAGAATGTCAATGTTCTTCTTCCGTTTGCATAATCTCCAGCGTGCTGAGGAGAATAAACGTAAAAAACGCGCCGAACAGCGTCATCGCCAACAGCAACGTCAACGTCGTGGTGCCAAAGTGTTTCGTTGTGTCAGCGACTCGACGGGCCACTTGACTTTGGCACCATCGCGACTCTTTGAAAAGACACCAATGAGTCCATCGGATAGTTTAGATGAAATAGCATTACAAATACCCAGGTAAGATCTCTAATTATCAAAATAAACTAAAAATTGTTTCACATTTTAGTACTTTTGAAATATATTTTACAAAAAGTACCACAGATTTAAATTAAACAGGTAACACTTTATATTATAGTTTCAGACACAAAACAAAGCAAAAAGAAATACAAAAAAAATGCTATCTAAACTTTTCTATATAAAAATTATATGTATTATCGATAATTTTCTATATAAAAATTTTGTTATCGATAACTTTCTATATTATATAATCGATAATACTCTAGATGTAAATTATGTTATCTATATTTTTTTATATAAAAATAATGTTATCGATAATTTTCTACATAGCATTTATGTTATCGAAAATTTTCTACATAGAATTTATGTTATCGATAATTTTCTATATAGAAATTATGTAATCGATAATATTCCTGATAGAATTTATGTTATTGATAATTTCCTATATAAAAAATGATGTTATCGATAATTTCCTATATAAAAAAGTATGTTATCGATAATTTTCTAAATAAAAAATTATGTTATCGATAATTCTCTATATAAAAAATTATGTTATCGATAATTTTCTATATAAAAATTTTCTGCAAAGAATTTATGCTATCGATAACTTTCTATATACAATATTATGTTATCGATAGTTTTCTATATACAAAATTATGTTATCGATAATATTCGATATAAAAGATGTTGCCCGCTGAAATTCTTCTTTATAAAATAAAATTTTCAAAGTCTTTGCCTGATATCCTGGGCAGGATATGAAAATGTATGCAGATGCTGGTCCTTACGTAGCAAAGTTATTATTTCTAAAGGTGGCCTTCCATTTACACATTGAATTTACAGAGATTCTACTAACCCTTTACTAAACTACGCTCCTATAGTGCAGCGGACTTAGATATAGTGAAAATTCAAAGTTGAGAAACATTCAAGGTATGCAGCATAGCACCATAGTCGCCACGACGAGGATAGCGCCTACAAAGATATCGGAAACAACAATTATCAATGGAATTTGTAATTAAAAATTTTGTTCTACAAAACCTGTTATTGAAAATCTTGTTATACAAACTGGCATGATAGGTGTACGTCCATAGGCGTAAGAATTTTAACCTTTAGGGTTGGTCTCCTGCCATTCAACCTACCATCTTACAGAAAAATTTGCGTATTCAGCCTTTATTTTATCGAATTTTTTATACAATCAAAATTTTGTTATCAAAAATGAATACAAAGTTTTGTTATCGTTAATTTATACAAAATGTTGTTATCGAAAATATATACAAAATTTTGTTATCGAAAATTTATACAAAATTTTGTTATCGTTAATTTATTAACGTATTATTGAAAAAAGTATGCCAAATGCTCTAATAATCTCCATATTTTTGTTTCTTTACAGGTATGCTATTGAAATTTATTGCATCAGTACGTAAGTTATACAAATTTTTCTTTGAAAGTGATCATTAAACTAAACAACCTTAAAGCAATTCAAAAACGATTAATTCCGTCAAATTTTTCAATTTTAATCGTATGCAAAAATTTTGAAACGATTTTCCTCCACTTTGGTTTAATTGAAGCAAATCCAATAACAAAAATAAAGAGAGAAGGAGACGAAATTCAATTTAAAAATGATTTTTCTCTTTCTAAACCGATTCCGTTACAATTCCAATTCACCCAAATTCTGTTTTTTCGCAATTATTCCCTTTTCAAAACACATAACTGACGACGGACAATCTACCTTCAGCTTCATACAATTGCCATTGAATGGGTGGGATGTTCACAAATCCCTTCAAACAGAAAACAAAAGTACTCCTGCATACTTTTGTGCGTACTATGCCGCATGAAAGGAATTTTTAATGCCGATTGATTTTTTCGCTTTTCAATGGATTCATCTTCTGCACAATGTGGCAAAATTCTTATTCACATATTCAGAAAGTGATTTCTGTTCGGTACGGGAAGAGCAAAACAGAATTTTTTTGTTATTGTTTTTGTTGTTGCTCAGTGATGAAAAACAATAAAATGGTAGAAAGGGATATGCCAACGATACTATGGCAGAATAGCAATTTTGTTTACATTCAGAGAACGTAAAAAATGAACTGGAGGTGTACTATATGAGGCATTGCACTTTGAACTGAATGTCCCGGGACATTTAACAAAATTTAATTTCTTTATACCTATAGAAAATATTGTTATCGATTAATAAAACGTATTCTAATTCAAAATAGTAAATTCGCACACATTTTGTTACTGAAAACTGCCTGTATAATATATTTCTGTTATCGAAAATGTCCTAAACACAACAATTTTGTTTTCGAATATTTCATATACAAAAGAAATTGATATCGATAAAATCATTTTTGCATAGATTTATTACGAAAATTTAATTTATTATGACGAACCCAAGTGCAAGAATTCGTCTGTGAAGCACTTGCAACAAGCAAAACCTATGGCCAAGCTAGTTAAAGTTCTGTAATTGGTGATCCAAGTTAGTTCTCTATAAAAATTTGTTATCGAAAACTTTCTCTATAAAAATTTGTTATCGAAAATTTTCTCTACATAAAAATTTGTAATCGAAAATTTTCTCTATACAGAACTTTGTTATCAAAAATTTTCTCTATAAAAATTTGTTATCGAAAATTTTCTCTATACAAAATTTTTTTGTCAATAATTTTCTGTATATAAAAAATTGTTATCGAAAGTTTTCTATATATAAAAAATTGTTATCGCTAATTTCCTATATAAAGGGAGAAAAAATCACCCCTTACAAAGAATTGTTATCGAAAATTTTCTATAATAAGCAATTGTTATCAAAAATTTTCGATAATAAGAAATTGTTATCCATAATTTACCACATATTAAAAGAATTTTTAGCGAAAATTTTCTATATATAAAAAATTGTTATCGAAAATTTTCTCTATAAAAACTTTTTATCGATAATTTTCTGCATATAAAAAATTGTTATCGAAAATTTTCTATATATTAAAAATTTGTTGTTGAAAATTTTCTATATATAAAAATTTTTTATCCAAAAATTTTCTATATGCAAGAAATTTGTTATCGAAAATTTTCAGTACATAAAAAAATGTTTTAGAAAATTTTTCTATATAAAAAATTTTTTTATCGAAAACTTTTTTATACAAAAATTTGTTATCGAAAACTTTTTATACAAAAATTTGTTATCCAAAATTTTCTGTACATATGTACAAATTTGTTATCGAAAATGTTCTATATATAAAAATTTGTTATCGTTTTCTGTATACCAAAATTTGTAATCGAAAATTTTCTATAGACAAAAATTTGTTATCGAAAATTTTCTAGACAAAAATTTGCTATCGAAAATTTTCTATAGACAAAAATTTGTTACCGAAAAAGTTCTATATAGACAAAAATTTCTTATCGAAAGTTTTCTATATATGAAAATTGGTTATCGAAAATGTTTGTATACAACAATTTATTAAAGAACATTGTTTATAAGCAATTTTAAAAAATTTGTTATCGAAACTTTCTGTAACTAAATATTTATTATCGAAACTTTTCTATATCTAAAAATTTGTGAATTTGTTATCGAAAATTTTTTTATATAAAAAATTTATTATCGATAATAAATTATCGAAATTTGTTTACATATAAAATGTATGCTTAAATTTCAATAGTTTAACAAAATCACATTAATATAGAATCGCTCATATAAGCCACATTGTTCTTACCATTTGTATGAGTGCTTATGACATTTGTTTCCCTCTTATTTTGATTATTTTGTAATGAAAACAATAAAAAGCAACGGAAATCATGACAATCATACAACCAATTCGGTTTAACGAGATGATTGTTTGATTTACTTTTATGCTGAAAGAGAAAAGCGCTTGAAAACCCCAGCTCTGGTTAGGATTATTCATAAACTCCTAAATATTGTATGTACGTACGTATGTATATGCGACGGTGAAATGAAATTGCGGTGAAGCAAGTTTTTATTTATTTTTTACAACGAAAAAGTTTAGATGAGATATTCGCGACAAATTTATTTAAAATATGACAAAACAAGAGGAGGATAAAGATAAAATATTCGAGTTAAATTGTAGAAGAGACACAGGAAGGAAGAGACGCTTACATGGAGGAGAGATTTAAAGTCGGAGTTTAGGGATATGTTTTTCACGTGTTACAGGAAGAACTCATAATCTGGTGGTTTGTCATGACAAATTGTGCCACAAAAAATGTTTGAAAATCAAAATGAAGAAAAGAAAAATAGAAAATAAATTTTAATATCTATTAACCTTCTATTCTATTCAAGGGAAAGTTAATTAATTTAAACGTTTTTGAAATGAAGAAAAAATAACCGCAGTTGTTTACCTTAATAATGCGTAAGAGGCTTGACATTTATTGTTTTCAGACAAGAAACTTTGCAACGTATTTTAAAGACTCTTATAAATACAAAACATGTATGAGAATATCTGAGACTGCAAACACGCTCTTACGAACTTTAAGAGTTGATAACGGTCATTTTGTTTAAGCTATATCTGTCAAATTAGTTGTCACTTATTCAGTTTGTTTTGAAAAGTTACCATGGGCGACCACAGACAACATTGTGTGTTCGCTGAATGAGCTCTAAAGCAGTTGGTAACTAAGCCTGATTTTATTTGAAATGTTATCTTCAACGACGAGGCAAATTTCTGGAGGCATATGTATAGGCACACAATAATTATCGAATTTGAAATGTTACGACTTCCCTTAAGATCCAAGAGCATTCAATTCCTTCCGAAAAAGCCACTGGCGTTATCGGTCCATATTTGTTTGAAAACAACGTTGGCCAGGCCATCTCTGTCAATGCTGAGCACTATAGATCGATGATTACCAACTCCTTTGCTCAGGTTTAGGTGATCTGGATATCAGCGACAAGGGGTTTTAACGTGATGAAATGAAACACACGAGCGATCTGAGGGCATTTTCATCTTACGAAGGGGATCATTCTTTTTGAACCTGTCAAACGTTTCTTAGGGATACATTCATACATATAGCCTTTAGTCAGGATTACGACCTACTAGCTTTTCACGCCCCTTATGTTGTGTGTTAAATTTATATATGAGCGATAGGCATCTGCAGTTTAAAGTCGACTCCGAACGACAAATTTTTGAGAAACTTTTCATGGGAATTTTCGACTTACTCTCAAGAGTTTTTGCCAGAAATCTGCTGAGAGGAAGTCGCCGAAGGAATATTTTTTAAAATTTCATTCTGTTGGAGATGTCTGACCTGGAGTTTGAAGCGAGGCCTCACATCTTATACGGCAACATACTACCTACTAGACTACGACGTCTTTTAAGCGTTGTATAGTTGTTAATAGATCCTACTAGACTCCGGCGACTTCGCCTGCTAACCACAGCAATCTTCACACCCAATATAACCTATTTCGTCGGTCAAAGTCCGCCTGATTTGTGTGTCAGATTCATGGAATGTACTTTCTCTTGCATGTTGATATCTTTGTTATAAAGAACACTTTGCACATAACCTCTACGCCTCCTTAGGATCAGGGGGGTTACGATTCGAAAATTAAAAGTTTTCGAAAAGTGTTTTCGATAAGTAAATAAAACAAAAAACATATGCCTTGGGCGTAGAGGTAAAGCGAGTAGCTTTCGGGAATGTTAGCCTTGCATTCGTTTAGATTGTAAGGGACAGGGAATACTACTGCTGAATGAGCTGGACAGAAGTCTTGGGCCCTATGGGGAAAGTACAATATAACGTCCAAATACTCACGTAGTGTTTTCTTGGACTCAGTTTCCACATGCCTGTACAATAGTTGTGATGAAACAGTGACCTATAAATCACAACTACTAATTTCGTCTAGCAGGCACGCAAGAGGCCTTAAAATATACTTCCGGTTTACTGGCCCATTATGTTCAAATTTTGTTGAATTTTCAGTCGGAAGTATGTCCCCCTTTTTCCATTTCTCTTACCTGTTTATACCCCATGGATTAATAAATTGAAGACCGAAATTGTTTTTAAAAAAATTTCTTTTTATTTCATTTCATTTTCCATACTATTCTGCTGATGCAGACTTTTCAACAAAGGTTTGCCAAATTAAAGTTCCAGCCACGAATACTATTCCAAATATCATGCAGCTAAGCATTATAGTCTGATCCGTAGACATCTTTTGTGATTTTCAATTTAAAATTTTTCGTTTTTTTTTTCGTTTTGTTTTTTGACAATAATTTTCCGAATTTAGATAAATTTATTCAGCTGGCGGTGGTAGTGATGGTGGTGGACCATAGGTAACTATTAAGAATCTTATTACAGCCGCTATACCAATAAATACCAAAATTCCGGGATATTCCATAACAAACTCCACACAAGTACTGAAAGTGACTTCAATTTTTTTAGAGGAAAAAAAAATTGTTGAAAAAATATTCTTGATTTTGAAGTAAAAATAACAACAACAAGAAAATTATTTGACAAAATTGTCTTGGAAAAGTTTATAAAAAAATAAATTTTTTTTGTTACAATTTTAAAGTGTTTAATTTAAAATAAATCGAAATTTTCATTTTGTTTTTGTATATTCTACTCCCTTGATTTAAAGAAGTACTCGGTAATGACAATGCCCAACATTATGCCAAAGCCCAAGCCATGCACGTAATCCAATATGCCCATTAGCATTTCATCCCACTCCATTCCGTTTATTTGCTTGTTTTGTTGTCTGCTTGTATAGATATGGTCAAAAAATATTTAATCGCGGCCCCCCAAAAAAAGGTCCAAAATAATGAAACACACAACTACAGAGGCGGCTATTGATAAAACTTGTTTCATATCACACACAAATAAATATCGTAAAACAAAAATTTTTTCTCCGCAGAAAGTTTTTCTTCAAAATTTTAAAAAAATTATTTTTAAAATGAAATTTCAAAATGACATTCAGTACCTACGTCAGACGAATAATTTTACTAAATCACAAAAAGAGTTCATATGAAGGCTTCTTAAATGCCCTACAGTAATGAATACAAAAAAAAACAAATGCAAATAAGGGTGGGTAGGTTGGAGCCTACCACTATCCCTAAATAACACACTCTTGAACCATCTAAAATAGTCATTTCATGTGGTATTTCAAGTCAGTAGACATCCATCGCACTACTGAAACACAGATTAATAAAAGCCGTTTAGCAAACCCAAATCTCAACCTTTCGCATTTTGATTTTCGATTAAGGCTACAAAGCATATTTTCATTTCTACGCGATTTAATTCGCTGTTGCAGATTCTAGAACAACAGGGTTGCCAACTTCCATAGCATAGCAAAAAAAGGAGATCAATCACATGTATTCGAGATGTTATGTGTTCATACATCAAAGCCATTATTACGTGTTCTTGTACGCTTACCATTAAGGTGTATCAATTAACTTAATAAAGAGTATTTTTTTCCAATATACTTGCAGATGCTATCCTCATAATTCCACACACTTCCGGTCAATCGATATTTACCGCACTACTGAAGCACAGATTAGTAAAAGTCGTATAACAAACCCAAATGAAGTCTTTTTCTTTACAAATACAATACGACCACAAAGCACAAACTACTTCAGACTTCTTTTTTGCTTTCTTCATTACCGTGCAATTTGGTAAAATTTAGCAGTTTCTGGAACAATAGGATTGCCAACTACCGCCCTCTTCTTGAAGAATCGTATGTATGTACTTCAGTACTTCAGACTTCCGGTTTTTTCTTCATTGTCGTGTAATTTCGTAAAATGTAGCAGTTTCTGGAACGATAGGGCTGCCAACTATCGCCCTCTTCTTGAAGAATCGTATGTATGTACAAAATACTTCAGACTTCCGTTTTTTTCCTTCATTGTCGTGTAATTTGATAAAATGTAGCAGATGCTGGAATGATAGGGTTGCCAACTATCACCATCTTCTTGAAGAATACAAATACATACGTTCCTACTCTTTCTCAAGTGGTGCCTTATCCTCCTAAGACATTTGTGGTGCTGAGTCTGCATCAGACGTATCTTGAAATGCGAATGCTTTGTATGGTAGGAATACTTTGCGACCTAGCTTCTCACACCACCTACAAATGTTGCTATGTGTTAATTTTATACATGAGCGGCAAGAAACCGAACGAGAAACTTTTCATGGCAATTTGATTTATTATCAGAGTTTTTGCCAAAAATAGTAATCGCCGTAGTCTAGTAGGTAGTGTGTTCGCTTATTACACGTAAATTCCGGGTTCGAGTCCCAGGCCAGACATCAAAACGAAATTTGAAAAAGAAGTATTCCTTCGGCGGCTTCCTCTCTGCCATTAAAAGTTGCTCAAAAAATCTGTCGTTCGGAGTCGACTTTAAACTTTAGGTCCCGCCACTCATGCATATAATTAACACACACAACATGAGTGGTGTGAGAAGCTAGGACGTAATCTTGACTGAAGGGTTGTAATGCCCAATTATGTATGTATGATAAGCGGAAGTCGCCGAAGGAATATTTTTTTAAATTTCGTACTGTTGAAGATATCTGACCTGGGGTTTGAACCGTTGTCTCATGTCTAATAGGCCAACACACTATCTATTAGAGCACGGTGACTACAAACACCGGCAAAATAATACAATAAATCTGGCAAATATTGGATGCAAAGCATACAGAAAGTTTGCTCAAACACCAAAGGTATACGCTCAGTGTGTACCACGCTATCGGTGATCATGTGCTTTTCGACTTTTCTTCCTCGCAACAAAATCTATAGGTATTAATATTGAATATGTTTATGCTATACAGATATTTACATCAGGGCGTAGTACCCTCTAAATGCCTGTAAAAATGTTCTAATGACGTCATTTGTCACATTTGAATGTAAATTTTCTTCTACAAACAACAAGGCTGTATAACCGGTTACGGATATCAGATTGAATTGCGTTCTCTAGGTCTTACTATTCTCGCTCATATTCCGTGAAGTAATTGGAACCATTTGAATATAAATTTCTATTGCATAGCCAGATCCAGATCCTAGTCGGAAAGATTACTGTTTATGTTGGATATGGGCACATATCTATATGGCTCACAGCTGAAGTTATGCGCGATTATAGTCGTTCCAATATAGTGAAATGAGCAATAAATCTTCTATATTTAGGATGAAGTTATAAGGCGCAGGTATTTCTGTTCCGCATAATTCTCACAAGGTTTTTTTTTCAAAGGCACCGGGTTAAGTTCCAAGCGATGCCAACAACTCAAACAAACAAATAAAATTTTAGAAATGCTTTATAAATAGGCCTTCAATTTTTGTTGTATACATCGTGTGTATAACTCTGTAAATAGGCCTTCTGTTTAAGCTGTCAATATTTCCACAATAAAAAGCCGGCCTTGAATTTAATTTCCAAACATTTGAATTGTTTTTGTGTTTTTGAACGTATTTGAAAATTATTTTCTTTCCTTTTTCTGTGTTTTCTTTTTTTTGCTAAAAGAAGAAGAAAATTTTCAATTTTATTGCAAAATTCTTGAGAGTTATGGAGCCTATGCCTTTGTGGTATGTGCCAGTTGCAGCATTGGTCGTAATACTATTACGTGTGGGCTGGAAGGCTTTGAATTAGAAGGAGGGGAAAATCGAATCGAAGACATAACAAAGCAAACGCGATTAAACGAAAAGACAGAAGACAAGATGGATTTGCGACCCTATATTCGTCTAATTTTGGGCATCTATTTGGGTCATTTCATATATTTTAAAATAATTCGTTCTAAACGTGCATAAAAATTTTAAATTGTAATCGAAAATCGAAAATACAAAATAAAATGCGAATGAATTGAAACTCATGATGAGCTGAGAGATTTTTTATTATTATCTGTTACATGTGTTACAACTGTTACAGCAGTTACATCGGTTTGCATGTTTTAATGAACATCCCACTTGTACGCCTTTATTCTTCTTTGCGCGATAACATGGAAATGCCCGCCACATTGAAGGCTTTGGTGTCTTCTTCTTGTTATTATTATTATTGTTATTATTGTTGAAGTGATTCAGCAGCTTTTGCTTCATGCGTTTATAGAACAAACGCGTTTGATGCGGATGTATGATGCAGGCCAAACCCCAAAGCAGTATTAATGTCGACAGTAACTGTTCCATCAAGAATTCAAACAACAACAATTTTGGATTTCGCGACTGAAAACAAAAAATTTACACAAAAAAAAACGAATTTTTATTTTTTTAATTATTAAAAACAGACGTTAAGAAAAATTAACAAACAAAATAATACTCATACTTTACATTGTCACTGTCAAATTTTTCTTGGTTTTGGTTTTGGTTTTCTTGGCAAGTTGTAGGCGAAAGAATTTTGTTTTTGTTTAACAATTACAAACTCTAAGCAGCACCTCGGCAAGCACCAGGCCAGCAACTATGCCCAGAAAGAATGTAAGTGCTTGACTCATTTTTTTGTTTTTTTAAATGGAAATTTTGTTAATCAGAAATGTTATCAAATGGTTGTTGAAGGAAATTTTATTTTAATTTTGAAATATTTTTTGTTTTTTGTTTGATTTTTATAATGAGAATGAAATTTAAATACACACAGGGTGTTCAATATAATCATACATTTTCATAATTTTCAAAGAGTCGTTATCGCTGTAATCGATTTCGAATAATTGTAAAAAATAAAACTTTCAAGACCTTTGAAAATCTTTATATCAAGCAAAATTATATGTGATCTCATCTTCCTCGGCGATAATTTTTCCTTTGGTAATGAGTAATCAATTATTTGTGTCTCTATATTGCCTAAAAGAGCTAAGATTGTGTATATTGACCCAAAGCACGCGATAGCCAATTTTTCATTAACTTATAAGAGACATCATCCCCCTTCAAATATGCTGCTAATAGTATACTGGACCACCAAAACTGAACTATCAGCAACGAACATCAATGGAACAAGCCAATTAATGATGGATAGTTGGCAATCCTATCAGTCAAGAACCTGCTAAACTACTTGTAAAACTTGGATAATTAAACTGAAACAAACCCAGGCATAATATGGAAAATGCTTTGTAACAGATTGATAGCGAAGACACCGTAGTTTAGTAGATAGTATGTTGGCTTCATAGATGTAAAGCCTTGATTCAAACCCCTGGTCAGTCTTTTCCAACAAAACGAAAAATTAACAAATATTTCTTCGGCGACTTCCCCTTAGCAGATTTCTTGCAAAAACTCTGATTTTCTAATCAATAAAATTGCCATGAAAAATTTGTCCAAAATCTGTTATTCGAAGTCGACCTTTAAAGTCCTCTGACCCTAATGTATAAAGTTAACATAACGCAACATAAGTGGCGTGAAAAGCTAGGTTGTGATCCTGAGTTGTAATGACCAATAATGTATGTATGATTTCGAACAGTTGTAAAATAGACTTAAACTGGGCAATGGACCCAAGACATATGGCTACACACTTTTAAAAAATGTTATATATTATGTGATCTACTCTTTCTCATCACCTTCCTTCAAATAATCTGTTAAAATACCACACTTGACACCAACGAACATCAGCGAAAGATCAGGCAGCTCAACAAGCCAATAAATGATAGACTGTTGGCAGTCCTATCAGTCAAGAAACTGCTAAGCTATGTTGTAATTAAACTGAAACAACCGAATAGCTGGTTGTGGCAGATTGATGATCCTTAAAAGAAATTAAAAAAATAATAAAAGGATATCGCTAGGACTATCCACCTCTTTTTCATTTTATAAAGAGAAAGCAAGCCGCAAAGTCGTCTCTTTCTCATAATCCACAAGCTTTGTTTATACATCTCCGTGAATCTTAAGCTTACAATTGCCAAAGGAGCAAATAACGCTAAATAAGCTCGTGTAGAAAGTCAGGCGAAGAAATTTCAAGTCTATGTTTTCCATTTCAATATAAGAATATACACTGGTCAGTTGATCAGTACCTTTAGGTATGTAGGTAGGTATAGGTGGCCGTCTCCCCAAAGAATCGGATAGAAGCACTTAGGCCTCATGGGGCCTATTGTGATACCACAGTTCATGTCAATTATCCCTTAGGTCTGGAACCACTTAGAGTTTCCAATAAATCTTTCTTCTTTGACATAGTGCCGGGCATGTTCCCAGTAGGTAAAGAACAGTCTCTTCTTTCTCCTTATGCCTGCAGCTTCTACAGAAATCATTTGCGAGATGTCCCAGACAAATGCGCCTCGTGTGCACGACCATAATGTAATGCTCCGTCACGACTCCGATAACCGTACAGAGCATGTTGTTTGGAGTTCAAGCCGCCTTGCAGTGCGCCTTCTATCCAACTACGTCCAGATTATGTACGCCATTCTGCCCTTATCCGAAGCCGCCCACCTGCGGATGATGGAGTCCGTGACCTCGTTGTCAATCGTGAGCTTGCAGGTTCCCAAAGGAACTCCAAAATGCAAGAATACGTCGGAGAGTTCGTTGGTCGTGCCGTGTCTGGCCTGTTCATCTGCTCTGCAGTTGCCCGGGATATAATTGTGTCCCGGAACCCAAATGATGTGTACATTATATCTCTCCGTCACCCTGTTTAGGTGTTTTCGACAGCCATAGACCTTCCTAAGGTTCATTACATTGGATACGCCTGGCTATCGAATAGTATGGTAATATTTCTATTCGGCACATTCGCATCCCAAATAATAGCAACCGCAGCCTGTATTGCCAACACTTTTCCCTGGAAAACTCTGCAATAATCCGGTAGTCCTATAGATTCGGCTATACCTATTGACTCCAAGTAAATTCCGCTACCGACTGTTCCTCCCAGCTTGGATCCATCAGTGAACATTTGGACGGAGTCCTTGACGGGGTGCACAGCACCATTCCTCCAGACCTCTTTATCAGGAATGGTCGCCCTGAATTTCATTAACAAGTCATATCGTGGTATCATATAGTCAATATCCCCGACAGTCTCAAATTTAACCAGGATACTCGAGTAACCAATATCTGATCCACGCCATTACCCACTTGCCCAGAGACGCCTGCCAATCGTAGCCGCCACGCCCCTACTACAATATAGATCAAGCGGTAGAAGGCCCAAAATAATCTCTAGCGCCACCGTATGAGTAGTACACAAGGCACCAGTAATTATCACGCAAGCAGATATTTGCAGCGGTACTACTAGATTCAAGTTTGTAGCCTCACCATAGGATTCCCGCCATACTAGGCATCCATAGGTCAAGACCACTGCTGTATAGATCCAGTATCAGTACGGCGACAGACATGGAGACGAAAGTCTTGAGGATGTTGATAACAGCCGACTTGTCCAAGTAAATCAGAATATTTTTCTAGGATAATATAAGTCGCCGTGGTCTAGTAGGTAGTTCGAATCCCAGGTCAGACATCAAAACGAAAATATGAAAATATTTCTTCGGTGACTTCCTCTCAGCAGATTTCTAACAAAAACTCTGAGAGTAAAAATTGCCATGAGCGCTTCTGAAAAAATCTGTCGTTCGGAGTCGACTTTAAAGTGTAGGTCTCGCCACTCATGTATGAAATTAACGCACTCAACACGCGTGGTGTGAGAAGCTAGGACGTTGTACAATGGGTCAATTCGTCCTCCGGGTACTGTACTTGTCACAGTTGACAAGTACTCGTCCTCTAACCTAACCTAACCTAACCTTTCTAGGATAATTCACATTATCCAATAGACTTTAAGCCGCATTGTGACACAACTTAAATGTGGCTACGCGACAGCCCAGTACTTTCATATGTCCATAGTTCAGGTTGTGCAGGGATTTGATTGCAATGAGCCTTACTGCCACCAACTCAATACTCTACTTCAATAGAGCATATTGAGCTCATTGAGCATTAGCAATAAAGCCGATTTCTACTATCAGTGTTGGCAACTAAAGCGGGAAGATACGTTGGTAAAATTTATTTTATGTTGGCAGCATTATATAAAACAAATTACTTGCAAGACTATAGCTCTTAGCCTACATCAGTTTATTTCATTGTTATCGTTTTCAAGTGGACGTCTTTTCTCTGCACTCTATAACAAATTGTTGATTAGCTATTTAATCTTTCTCTCTCTCTCTCTCTCTCACTATCTCTCTCCCTCGCACTCTATCTCTCTCTTTCACCTCCTCTGTTCTTCATTCGTTTTTTGATTGCTCCTTACTTGGTCATTTCTTTTGTGTCCAAGGCCTTGTATATACAATAGAAGCAATACAAATAAATGTATAACAAAATAACAGGTTATCCATTAAGTGATTTCAGGCTTTCAATGTGGAAATTTTGAACAAAATCTTCCCGCAGAGATGAGCGTCATTCCGTGGTGGACACTTTGTTTCGCCTGTATTCGCCTTGGCAAGCTGCATAGTGTGCCTTCTTTTACCTTTGAAATAACAAAAAGGATAACCCTTTATAAATAGAGAAAGAAGAAAAAAAATACCATTCACACAGAGACACTTTGACAGCTGTACTGGCTGTTATAAAAACCAATTGAAAGTATGACTGCGTTCTGAGAGTGTTTAAATCGTGAAAACTTTTCTTTTTTAAATTTTTTCTCCTCTCTTTCTTTTCAGTCTATTTTCTTTTAATTTAATTTGATTTTTATTGTTGTTATGTTTAGTTTGAAACAACAACAATAACTTCTGCTAAAACTCTTAACAATTATAACAACAACAATAACTAAAACCAGAACAAAGTAATAAAATAAAATAGAAAAGTTTTATCGAATTTGTTGCTCTGAACGAACACTTTATCAGTCAAATTTAATCAAGATACTCCAACTCAAGACAACTCAACTCATTTCTATTGAAATACAACAACAATTTAAGGGGGAAGGGGCACTAAAAAGCCAACAGGGGAAAATCATCATCATCATCATCATCATCTGGGGAAATATAAAATAAAAATTTAGAAAAAGGAAAATCACAACAACAATTACCTGCGAATAAGAAGCACAGATAAGTCGTGATATAATAATTGTAAGAAAAGCTTGAGAATATTTAATTTAAATTGAAAAAACTTAAAAAATAGCATCCATCAAAATGAAAGGATTGGTTGAACATTGCTTATTTTCATCAAAATAAGCATCCTTCCAACTGCAAACATTCTAAGGATGATTACTTAAAAATATGTTTACAGGAAATGAGCTTTCAGTTCCAAAAAAAATAAGAAATTTTATTGCTTGAATGTATGGTTCGCTGATGTTACGTTTTTGCCTTTTAAAAAGGTTAAAATATGAGCTCGTATATTGCAAATAAAATAAAAATAAATTTGTGTTCAGTTTTGATTAAAATTCTTTATTATCCGCACAATTCTGTGTGCCACTAATCACAGCCTTATGTAAACAACAACAATTGCTTACTTTTGTTATTCCTCCGTGTGCACCGTTTGTATAAACAATAACAATTACTAGACAATTATTTGATAGATATTCAAACCGCAATTACTCTCTTCAAACACACTGCGTCTTCACACAAGACTCACTAAACTTTACTAACTTACTCGCCTGCTTTGCCTTGCCTTTTATATGGCAGGGTAAATAGTGTGATGAATGTTCTTGAAGGCGATTGTTCATGACTTCGCCTTCTCGAAATCTCTATAAATGTAAACATCGTTTTTTACATTTATTCTTGTAGTGTTGTTTGTGGATTTTTTTATTTCCTTGTTTACCATTTTTTTTATACAGGTGTTTGTTGTTATATTAGCAGTACGATAATTTGTAAACAGGTTTGTTTACCGTATTGTTTTGTTTTTGTAGCTTTTGTTTATAATTTTAATGTTATAACACCACTATTTTGTATCTTTGTGTCTTTGCTCACTGTTGCTTAGCGACCTTTGTGACTGACATACAATGCTAAATCGATCTTAGGGATGCGAAAATATTATCGATTCCATCAGGTCTTTAAAGTTTTACATCCAACAGCAACAATTTTGCGTACCATGCAAAACACGATTCACGTTTGGTGGACCGTGTACACATACCAGTAGCACTGCAAATTAATAGACAAAGTGCCCAAGCACTCAGTTGTCCTGATAAACAGTGCACTGTGTTCCATTTCAATTAAGGCATTATTACATACACTTCTCACACCACTTATGTTGTGTTGTGTTAATATAATACATTAAAGCCGACTCCGAACGACAGATGTTTCTCAGAATTTGTTATTTGTTTGAAAAGAAGTTGCCGAAGAAATATTTCTTCATATTTCGTTTTGTTGGAGATATTTGACTTGGGGAAGGTTTAGCTTTTTATTGCTTAAAATTTCGAAATTCTTTCACAACTATTTCACTCAGGACCTGGATATAATCAGATACGATAAATGAGTATCTAGAAAACATAATGAGCCAGCGAAAGGCCAACAAGAATGAGGACACTATTCGGTCTTTATTCTTTATAAGACTTTACTTCATTCATCTACACACAGAATGTTAACTGCAGTCTGCGTCAAATGGCAAACCCTGTCATTCTAGAACTTGCAACAGAATACCAATTATGGAATAAATACGGAATAAATTATGGAATAAAACGTTGATGTAAATATAAGAATAAAACAAGAACTTCTGCCTTATTGTGGCGATAAGAAACCTATTTTCTCAGTTTGCAAGCAATAAAACTTAAATACTTATTAGGGTTTGTTTCTTTGCTAAAAAAAAAAAATACAAAACTCGTTCCCTAGTATTCATTCTCTAAATCCTCTCTACGCTAAATTCTTTATTTCTAATATGTAGAGGGGTCTCTTACTACTTCGGTAAGGATGTCTTCAAGAATGTCTGTCTTCAATAAAGATTCACAATTAATTGTCTCCGAAGGTTTTTGTTACAACTGCTTAAACGGCAAATAAGTTTGTACGAGTTGGTATCATATTTTTGTATTTCGTAAAGGAAATATTTATCCCACTCTTGCTGTCCTTCACCTGAAACTTTTATAAATAACTGTGACCAATAAGCCTAAGGCAGATAAATTTATTAACCCGACTAGCTGTTTAAAGCTTAAACACTCTGACAAAACATATTCGATTCTGTTAAATAAGAAATGAATGTGAATGAATAAGTGAATGAATGCGAATGGAAGTGAATGAATGAATGAATGAATGAGTGGAGTAATAATAAAGTTTTTATTTAATAGAAAACAATAACAATAACAACAACAACAATTATAATAACAAACAACAAACAAATAAAACTTTCAGTCTTTATTTAAAAACTTTTTTTTCATTTTGTTTTTGAAGGCCATAATGTTTGAATGAAAGTTATTACATACAGGCAAGACTCAATTAATAGGACTTTGAAAAGGAAATTAAATTAATTTTATTATTAAATTAAATTAAAGAAAAACGGACTTACATACCCACGTACATATATATATTCATACATAATTGGTCATTACAGCCCTTTAGTCAGGCTTACCACCTAGCTCCTCAACACTACTTATGTTGTGTGTGTTAATTTTATACATGAGTGGCCTGGGGACCTACAGTTTAAAGTCTAATCCGAACGATAGATGTTTGGGAAACTTTTCATGGCAATTTGTTATTTACTTTCAGAGTTTTTGCCAGAAATCTGTTGAGGGGAAGTCGCCCAAAAAGAGATATTTTTTCATATTTCATGATCCGATCTGGCATTTGAACCGTGGCCTTACGTCTAATAAACCAACACTAGACTAAGGCGACTTAACTCCTCTTAAATTACAAGAACAACAAAATCAATTATGCTGTAGCCTTCAAGACGCTTAAGAGAGTTTTAATGGTTGAATCGGCTTATCTGTTTAAGAGTTTCAAAACCTTATCTCAGACAATCCAGTCAACTGTTTGATATCTTTCAACTGAAGTTTCATTAATTTTAATGAAAGGTTGGCCATTCACGAATAGTGTTGATCCTTAATCTGTGTTAAGACATGAATAAAATTCGATTGGAAGATATTGGAAGCTCATCGCAATGTATGCACCGCCGAAGATGTGTTGCAAATAATCCGAATTTGTCATTTCTTAGGCGCTGTCAGCATCAGGGCCTGTCTTGTGGCTCATTCCGAAATATTTTCCATATGCTCAACAGACTCTGGCTCCACCAGTTTCTCATAAATCCTACAGAAAAAAGGGGGTAAGCTTATGCCACATACCAGTTCTTGCACTCAAGGCCAAAATTTCCATCAAAACAGCTATAAAAGTTTCAATAGATTCCCTTGTCAACTTCCAGATCCATTCATTACTAGAACAGCCTTACCCGGGGTCTTAGAAGCCTAGAATTTCAAAATTCTCTTCCAAATCTGGGATTACGTTAACAAGCAAAATTGTTTCATAAGAAGCTTGGATATCCCAAAAGTGATCGAAGAGAAACCATTACGCTCTGAAAATACTGGACTAGAGGTATCGATGGGCTGTAGTTTTACTAAAATGGATTTGGAGAAACCATTCCAATGCATTCAGAGCGCTGAGACCATATGAAAACAGAATTATTTTTAAGCCTGCAATAGACAATTATGGACTGGATAATTGTGTGGTTGCAACAAGACAATGTCACGAAGCACATTTTAATACATGAGTAATTGCCAAACAGAAAAATAAATGTTTGAATAACAAGCCATCAAGATAATGTGATTTGAGGCCATTGCGGGGTTTTGTAATGCGAAATCAAATTCCGTACCTATGCGGTTAATGGCCTAATATTGGGGAGCTTTGAAAATCAAACCAGTTATCGGTGTGTAGCTGCCCTATCAACTACAACTAATGCGGAGCCAGTTATTCAAAGGGTCTTATGTTTTATTTAACTTCACTTTTGAAATCGAAAATTGGTTAACTCTTTACTTCTATTTCCATTCATGTTGACTTAATATTTTTTCTTCGTATCTTTCTCTCTTTACCTCCACTCTTTTCATTTAATTTGTTTTTTGTGTCAGAACTTATTCCAGTGTTTTGTTTTATTTATTAAATGCCATAAATTATTAATTTTTTCATTTTCTTTTCATAGAATTCAGTTGTTTTTCTATCTCTCTCTCTCCTATTTTATTGATTTTTTTTCTCAGTCTCCCTCCATTGCAACGTGTTAATTTATTGTCCAGGTATTATTGGATTAAGGCACTGAGGGGTGTTTTGCTCTAGTCTCCCTAAAGACTTTATAATAATCGACCATAAATCAAATTTAATGATCATATCAATCATAAATTAAGAAAATAAACAACAACAAAGACAAATAAACAAATAAATAAACACCCCTTTAATAAATTAAATAAATATAGTCAATCAAGCATGAAGCATTACTGACAAGCAAGCATGAAGAATTTAGTCTATCAAAAAAGATACCAATTCATATCATATACAAAATAAACACAATAAAATCAAACAATAACAAAAAATAATCAAAAAACAAACATAGAAAAACCACAAAAGTATACAGTAATAACAATAACAAATCAACAGAGAGATTCTCGAAGTTGCCGGATCAAAAAGAAAAGTATTATTTCGTGTAATTCTTGCTCACCGTAGATAGTGCATTTGTGTACTTCTATTTCATTATATTTTTTACAATGTCTTAATCGATAAGTCACCAATATTATCTATGTAAAGATATATTCGTATTCAACTAGCAATGGCAAAACGATAAGTTGAATTTTTTTTGATTTTTGTCGTTGAGGAAGATACTAGTTTCGAAGTCTATACATCCGGTAGCAAGGGCCGGCCAAGAAGAATCCTGTTTTTGAATCCTTGATATCAAAGATATCCAGTGCAGCCCTTGCGCTGACCAACTTTTTCCTCTTCCCTGATTTTGGTGGAACTTGGTCAGTACAGGAACTATGTTCACCCGTGGCATCACAACGGGCCGCTATGCGTGCTCAAGTGAGCTTTGTGATATCAGAGCTATCACTCCGACCTAACCTAACCTATGGGTATCCAGCCCACTGAATTCATTTCCCCCATAAGTCCAGTTTTTACCCGATTTAGCCCCATTTGTACAAAGCACTTTTTTGTTGCTCATTTAAAGAACACAATTAGCTTTGTCGCCCTCATCTATGGTCCTAAGTAATGCTCGACCGTAATAAAACCTATTTTAATCCTTGATACTGTGAGTATATAGTGGGATACCTAAAGCAAATTAAATTTTTCCACAATATTGATCATCCTGCCCAGACATTGTTAACATTGTTTGGATACTCTGCCGGCATTAATGCGAACTTTCATTCTCTTACGTACGAGGTCTAGAAGCCTTAAAATAGACTTTGAGGCAGCGACCCTCTAGCTGCTATTCATTCTAAATTTCACAATTCTTGCTTTTCAAAAATCTTTGTCTTCGATTTAAAAAAGGGTATTGACTTCATCATATTAGTAGATTTTCATTTTCAAAAGATTCTTCTTTTTCCAAAGAGAAGAGAGTGCTGCTCCACTAATTGTTTTTTTACGTTTTCCCTGAGATTTTCTTTTAAAATGTAATTTTTCCCTCTTCTCTTGTGTTTTATTATTGCTTTACAATCCGGCATTTAACATGACACAGAAGTGATTGGCAGTATTTTGTTCAAACAAATAAAATTACAAGTTAAACATGGTAAAAGTTTTCCTTTCTTCTTCTCATCGTCATTCAAACAACCATTTCAGACGTGCACTGTTCGAGTAAAGATTTCAGTTTTTTGAAACGCAGTTTAAATTCCTTGTTCCAAAACGTACAGCCAACGTACAATAATCATCAACAACAAGTAGAGAAGAAGAAAAATTACTTCGACTTTAAAAGGGGAATTATTTTTTGGTCTTTAACTATGTTCTCCAGACATTATTCTGTTCGGTTCTGTTTTCCTTGGTTTATTGTCTCGTTTAGTGGGGATAAGGATTTGTTTGTTAACCACACACAGTTACGCACACACACACCGATACCAAAAAACGTTTAGCAAGAGACCATCAGTGGAAAGAAGACTCAAATAAGGCACGTTGTTGTCGTTTTCAAAATCCTCCTTTCAATGATTTACCTCTTACAACACGTAACCATTACCACCAACAACACAAGCAAGAAAAAAGGAAGAAAATCTCATTAAGTGTCGTAAGGTATTGGAAGTTGTACTGCATGTGGTACCTCATAGCGAAGGCTAATGATAGGGTATTGTGAAACTCCGTCCCACTTAAGTCCAACAATTATTTAATCAGTGCCTTCATTATTTTTTTCTTTAAGAAATTACATCCTTAACGTACATGTTCGAGTTCCTGTTGCCATTAATCTTGTTTTTAAAGGGGATCAGGTTATGACTGGTTGTGCAGGCAATTGACAAAATACAACTACTTTTGGAGGCCCGAGAAATGTCTATTTAAGGATGCCTTAGGCAGCTGGGTCCTCGCTTTTATAAGAAGCACAGGACCTCTATAGAGACCTTCATAAGTTACATAACTTTATGCACACTTAAATTCCAATCATCAGTGACCAGCGGAGCACCTTCCATTTAATTGCCTGATCGATACTACAATATCCGCGCTTTCGTTGTGCCGTATCTGATAACCTGATCTGCAGGTTTGCACCACACACTGCAGTGCCCAATACAGTACTACACTGTACTTCCCGAGAAGCCTGGTTACAACAATTCTACAGGTCAAAATCAACCTCAAGTTAACATATTGCTTAGTCAGTGCTTTCACAGAAACTCGGCAGCAATTCAACCTGTAGTGCGCAGCACTCATCAAGGAAGTGAATTTCCTACCCAATAACAGCGTTATGTTCGATTATTCCCAAAAAGATCACATGATGGCCGGTTAGATTGCCTAGACTACACCACTGCTTTCTGTATGCAAAACGAAGAATATCCCGGTTTTATAGTCCGTGAAACCTATACTAAGGACTCACATCTGCGAGCTGACATCTTTTCAAATCCTGGCAAACTCCTCTATTCTAGAAAAATCTCCTCAAAACCTTAAAAAGTTCTTTTCTGTCAATCTACCAATCACCACCTCTACCGGCTGTAGTGGCAGAATCATTTCCAACCAAGTCTGGACAGTACTTCTAACGTCACTTGGCATTAAAGAGAAACATCTTTGAATATATGCTTCGCTGCCATTAGGAATACAGCGTGTTCCCCAAAAGGAATAAAATATAATCGAATGAGATTTTCTTTCTGTATCTATATTGCCTTGTAAACCGGAATTTGGTATTATTGGCCAACAATTGTAAGTTAAGTGCACCTAACCATAGCTTTGTTGTTATCATGATATAAAGTGACGAATCGTTCAATGTCCCCTCGTAGTTGATAATCCACAGGTACAGGCCCAGTATAAACTTGTTATTGTTACGTTTTTACCGTTTACGTTTTAAATTAAACTTCTTTGTTATTCGTACAATTCTGTGTGCCACTGTTCACAACTTTATGTAAACAACAACAATTGCTTTATTTGTTATTTCTGTATTTACACTCTTTGTATAAACAATAACAATTACTAGACAATTGTTCGACAGATGATCTTCAAACCAGGATTACTCTCTTCACGATTACATCGCGTCTTCACACAAGACTGATTGAACTTTTCTAACTCACTCGCCTGCTTTGCCTTGCCTTTTATATGGCAGAGTCAACAGTCGGATGAATGTTCTTGAAGGCGAATGTTCGTGGCTTCGCCTTCTCGATATCTCTGTAAATGTAAACATCATTGTTTCATTATTGTTGTTTGTGTATTTTGTTTACATTTATTCTTGTAGTATTTGTTGTTGTATTTTTGTTTAGTTGTTTACCATATTTTTATGCTGGTGTTTGTTGTTGCAATTTTTTTTTCTTGTTTATAATTTTACTGTTAAGCGATGTAGAAGCAAAACACCAGTATCCAGACAATCTTCTTTGACTCTGGTCTGCACGGTACACAACAGGAGGCATATCCTAAAATTTGACCCCAATTGTTTTTCATAGCTTCAATACATCTGGCCACCCTTAGAACATTGTTTATTGACAATTGTATTTGTTTTCAAATTTTTCGTCGATTTATTAAGATTTTCTTTTAATTGCTTTCTTCCATTTCTCTGTTTATTCTTTAACTTGTTTTTTTTTCCTTTTCCTTCTGCATTCCACTATCATTGCCTGTTGCCCCCTCATTATGTTCGAAGGAAATTAAATATGAATTTAACATTTTATTTACAACAACAATACGCAGAGTACATTCTGCATTGCATTGCATTGTTCCGCATTGTATCGTGTCGTGTCGTTTAATTAATCTAAAGAGCATCTCAGTGGCGATGAAAAAAAGGACATGAGCTGTATTTAAGGATATCAGCAGCAGCAGTATTTAATGACAATTTAAATGCTTGTGTAACGATTAAAAGATAAACAAAAATATACACACACACTCACAGAGAGGAATACAAAGTATATTACAATGCAATTCAGGATAATATTCCAGAATGTAAATGGAAATGGATTTTATTAACAAACAAAAATACGAGGTCAGGTCGATGCCTTACGATGCGCTATAGCAGGAGAAAATTTTTTTCTTAAAAGTTGTGCAACATTTGGACTGCGTTGTTGGGAATCTGAACTAAGAGGAGATCTGAGTATTGCACTAGACTATCAAGGGGTGCCGTAAGGCCTAAGGTTTTCATAAGGCTATGTACTATCAGAAAACGCTTATTCAGAGTTAAGATTGTCTCAAGGCCAACATATTGTTACTATAACGATAAGAGCTCGTCATCATGCAATCTGTGCAGTATTATTGCAAGGATAACCTATATGCTAGGCAGGAATTATCATTGTTAATACTGATTTGTCATTGTTGACACTGGATTTATCATGACAGTAGGCGTTTATACTCTACAAGACGCTCATCCTCCCCGTGCTTCTTTAAGGTGCAGGGGCAAGGACACTATTAAGCACTAATGCAGCAGCATTGAGAGTATTCGAGAGATCTTGTTTGAGTTGGAAGGACCAGATCGAGTAAGCACTGTCATCGATTGGTGTGACCAACTGGCGTAGGCGCGCAAGAAGCAGAGGCGCCTGGAAGGGTGTGATAAGGCAGGCCGATATATGTTAATCGGGTTATTATTGGCCAGTTAAGTAAGTAGGCTTAGAGGAGATATTATTTGGAGGCCCTAAAAATTTTTTAAAAAAGTGCGATAGACCGCATTGCAGTACTAAGACTCCACTTCCCTACAATGGTAACATTCGTCTTTTCCTATAATTCTTGCCAGGCTGGGGTATCACATTATGTAGTGCAGCCTGGCACTCTTGAAAGGGCTTCGCTATAAGCACGTTGCAGTTGAACAATAATACTTTGAATCTTACACAACTCGTATCCTAGCAGTACATACGATATAGTAATCGGAAGTAGAAGTTCTTACGCAAAATTTTATTTAAGTTTTGTTTGCTATGTAATGTAGCCTCCGAAGTTTAGTAGGTAGTGTCCTGGCTCATTAGACGAGAGGCCATGGTTCAAACTCCAGGTCAGACATCTCGAACGAAATATGAAAATCTATTTCTTCGGCGACTTCTTCTCAGCAGATTTCTGGCAACAACTCTGAGAGAAAGCTTCTCAAAATAATCTGTTGATCGGAGTCGAATTTAAACTGTAGGTCATTCCTTGACACTCATGTAAGGTGGTGTGAGAAGCTAGGTCGTAATCCTGACTAAAGGGTTGTAATGACCAATTATGTATGTATGTTTGTATGCATGTATGCCTGTAACGTTGACATGTTTGCCGTCTTTTATTTTGCAAAATACTGTAGTTCTTGCAGTTTTTGTTGTTAATTCAGTTCAAATGTTTGCTTGTGTGGACTGGTATGGAAATGTAAAATTTTCAATTAACAATTATATACAAAAGCAACAACCACAATAAAAATTAAAACAATTTTTATTTTTCAATTTTTCAATTTTTTCTTTGTTTTTTGCTTTCGCAAGCAAAACTGCTACACAATTATACTTTTAACTCAACAGCAATGTAATATTTAATGATTTTCGTTTCATTTTTAATTTGTTTTTCTTTTTTTTATCAATTAAATGCGTTGTTGTTATTGTTATTGTATTATTATTGCTATTATTATCATGACTTTTTTTTTGTTTTTCATTACCAAACATGAACGAATTGAAATAAATTTATTAATATTACAACAATAACAACAACCATAACAATCAAAAATAATAATAACAATAAAAATTAAAAATAACAACAACAACAACAACCAAACTATTGAACAAGCATGCAGCAGTTATACATTCAACATGAGATTACCATGAAGAAAGAAAAAACATTTGAAAACAGTGAGTGAGAAATGAATACCACCAGTGCGTATGAGTAATTTATTCCATTGAATTCCATAAATAATAATTAAATATTAATCATACGTCATGTATGGTTATGTTTTGATGTTAATAGAAGTAAAGTATGGCTGAGTACATACATATGTATATAAATAGCCAAGAAAAGTAGGCGAATGTATGACTATGTATATAAGAGGGTGGTTTAATCACTCTTTTTTGAATTATATGCAGGTTTTTAAACAAAACCTCCATACATTTCCATTCCAGAGTCAACCATTCCCTAGAAAAACCATCTCGAGTTCAAAATAAATCTTGCTATTGCATACATACCCAATTAGTCTCTACAACCCTTCAGTCAGAATTCCAACCTAGCTTCTCACATCACTTATGTTGTGAGTGTTGTTAATTTTATACATGAGCGTATAACTCATGAAAGGCAGTCGGTCGCAAAATAAATATTTTTTTCATATTTCGTTCCGCTTTAGATGTCTGGCCTGAGGCTTGAACCGTAGTCTCACGTCTAAAAAGCCAACACACTAACTAGTAGATTATAGCGATTTCGTTGACTTTCCTCCACCGAATGGTGCTGGTCCCTTTGCCTAAAATTCCCACATAATCTGGCATCCAGCGAAGGGTAATCTTGTTTTCCCTACCCAGACGGTTTAGTTTTCCAAAACAGTTCCATACTGTCTGCGATCTACTTACTTCATTGGCCATAACAATCCGATTAACTGATTTCGGCCAGCCGCAACACATCCTTCTAGGCGCCTCTGTTTCTTGCGCGCCTATGCCAGTTGGTCACACCAATCGATGACAGGGCTTCCTCCATTTGGTCCTTCCAACGGATACAAGGTCGTCCCTTTCGGAATATTTCATTGTGGCCATAATATCACCCGCTGTTGTTCCAAAATCCATTCTCCAGATGTCTGAATACCACGAAGTACATAGTCCCCCTTTCTGTAGCTTCCAGATTACTCCATTGGTTTCTCTTGCTAAATCCAGATGTGTAGGCTTACGACTTCATGTCGTGAGTGTTAATTTTATACATGAGTGGCGGGACCTACCTCTCAAACGACAGATTTGAAAATGTTTTCACGAAAATTTTATTTTACTCGCAGAGAGTTTGCCAGAAGACCGCTGAGAGGAAGTCGCAGAAAGAAATATTTCTTCAGATTTTGCTTTGTTCGAGATGTCTGAGTTGTGGTTTGAAACCACAAGCTTTCGTCTAATAATCCAAAGTCTTCGTCTAATAAAAGAAACACAAACTTAACTAAGATGTTGGTTCTTTCCATTTATTTCATAATTTTTCTTAAAATTAAAAAAAAAAACAATTTGAGATATGATATGGGAAGCTAGGTCGTAAACCTAACTGAAGCGTTGTAATGACGAACTATGTATGTGTATATACTAATATGTAGGTAATCTGTGATATTTTTGAATTTAAAATTTCTTAAAAGAAAGTAACGTTTCCATTTGTAGTGTTAACCTTAAAGCTTTTTCAAGCCACATAGCTTTCTGTTATTTGTTAAGCTTTTTTGCTTAAAAAACAAAAACTGTTTTTACATTTAAGCTATGAGAACATTTAAAGCTTTTTTAAAGCTTATTTAATAACATTAAAAGAGCCAGAACACATGCAAATGAAACTCTTCAACTGTTAAGAAAGAAAAACATGGACTTTCAAAAGCTTTTTTTTGTTGTCTTACCGGCAAAATTTGAGTCAAGAAAACAGCTGTTTAGGCTTTTATAATTTTTTTTTATGGAAAAGCTGAGTTTAGTTTTTTGTTAAAAAAAATTATAACAGTTTGTTGTTTTGCATATAAGTTTAGGAATTTTAAAAAATTGCTGGTTTTTTGAAGCTTCAGTCGTCAGTCAAATGCCGAAGCGTTGAAATCGTTTCACTAGGAAAAACACACACGCTAACGGTTTCAGAAGAAAAGAAAATTTTAAATAAAAAAAATTAAATGTAACGGTTTTTTATAATTTAAAATTATTAAAAAAAATTAAAAGAAAAATTAAAAGAAAAATAAAAAAAAATTAAAAAAAAATTAAAAAAAAAATAAAAAAGAGAATGAAATTGAAGTTGAAATGGAAATTAAAAAAAAATTGGAAGAAAAATTTTAAAATTTTTTAAAAAATATAAAAGAAGTATTTGAGTTTATGGAAGTGAATTCGAAAATTAAAAAAAAAAAACTTTAAAAAAATATTAAAAAATTTTATTGTGTTTGTGCTTGTCTCAAGTGATTCTTAATGTGTTTAAATCTGAAACGTTCATTAATATTTCTTTTTTAAAATTCTTCTCTCGAAATTTATGCAAAATTCATGCCTGAATTTTCCTTTAAAAAATATTTTAAAATTCGATTTTTTTTTGGGTCTTTGCTTTTCTTTTATGGAATTCATTTTCAATATTTACTTAAGTTATCTGTTTAATAACATCCTTCTCTGTTTTTGGAATTCAGTTTTATCTCCTTTCTTACTCCGGCAAATGCAAATAGGAATTTGAAAGACAAAATTCTGATTCTTAAACAAATATTCTTGAAATCAAAGGCTGTAGCTGTGTACAGTGAGCGACAAAAGAAACTGTACATTAAAAAAATGTTATGTTTTGCTTTTAAAATTATTTCACTGACATACATACATACATTCATAATTGGCAATTACAACCCTTCAGTCAGGATTACGGCCTAGCTTCTCACTACTTCTTTGACAGTTTTTAAAATTGAAAACAAAAAAAAAAAAAAAAAACAAAAAAAATTACGAAAAAAATTCGAAATATTAACAAATTTTTTCGGCCACACTCCTTAAGCGGTAAAAGTGTAGTATGGTTGAATTGTTAGAATTTTATCCTTAGTGCACAGTTACTTTTGACGCTCACTGTATGTATGAATATATTTGAAAAAAAAAAAAACAAATTAAAAATCATTTTTATTTGCATGCCTCCCACTCTCTCTCTCTCTCTCTCTGCTCTCCAAAATATAACATTTTGAGTCATTCTTCGAAAAATGAAAACAAATAAAAATTATTCACCATAAATGACAGTCATAATGAGGCTGGTTTTATAGCGAAACATTAAATCGTTATTTGTTTTGCAGCCAACTTAATGTTGGTTTTTTCTTCTTCTTCTTTATTTTTTTTTTTTTTTGCTCTCATTAAATACAACAAGTTAAACATCCTTGCCATTAAAGTGAAGGTTAATGGATGAATTTATAATAAAAAAAAAATATTTTTTTTTTTCTCTGACAGTCGTAAACCCAATAAGTACACTGAAATAGTCGCCTCTCTCTCTCTCTCTCCTTCTCTCTCTTAATATTTATTTATAAAATCATTAATTAAACTGTGAACTAAAATTGGCAGATCTAATCTTAAATTAAAAAACACACACCACCATTAACCATCCCACGTATAGATCTGTGTGTCAGCCAAGTACACTATCAACTGACTACCACAAGTAGGAGGGGTGATGGAGAGCTTAATCAAAAGCACTTAAAGTTAAGAAAATTAGCTAGATTGACAACAGTTCTTAGCTACTCAAATCCGTCGTTCATGACTTCTGGAAAGCAAACTCACTAGACCAAGAATTTAAAAACGATAAGGTGCTCAACAACAATCCTCCCTCAGTGTCAGAACATCATTTTTAAAGAAACTTGTTCTTTAAAGTTGGTAGTGTTTTGGCTTATCAGACGTGAGGCCACGCTTCAAAGCCCAAGTCAGACATCTCGAACGAAACGAAATACAAAAATATATTTCTTCGCGTCTTCCTCTCAGCAGATTTCTGGCAAGAACTCTGAGAGTAAATAACAAATTGCCATGAAAAGTTCCTCCAAAAATCTGTCGTTCGGAGTTAAGTTCAAATTGTAAATTCTGCAACTCGTGTATAAAATTACCACACACACAACATAAGGGCTGTTGAGAAGCTAGGTTAGGCGAGAAATCATTTCTTTCAGCAACTTCCATGGTATACAAGCGTCAAAGCGTGCTTATCTAAATAATGCCTACTTTGACATCATTTCAAGCGAATACTAGCGTATCTACTTAATTGGTTGTTACAATATTTTAATCAAGATTACAAACCTAGCTATCACATGTGGACCTATTAAATGAGAGCCCTTGAGTCATACCCTGGCTCAGAAATCACGAATAAATTTCTTCGGCAACTTCCTTTCAGCAGTCTGCTGACTCGAGAGTCAAAGAAAATTGCCAAGAACATTTACTCAAAAACCCTATCTTTCGAAGTCAACGTGTAACTTTAGGTTCCACTACTCTTGTATAAAATTAACACACACAACTTGGGTTGTTCTTAAATAAATTTAATATGTATTATGTAGCAGGTATGTAGCGGCCCTATGCTCCCTAGGGGAGTAAGAGGAACATATATATATATATATATATATATGTAGCGGGTATATAGATTTGTAACTCTACCTACTATAAGTAGACAGCCCGTATTAGACTGTTGTGTGTTAGTAATCCTCGTTTGTCAAACAATTTGCACATTTTCCCAAGAACAGTATGAGAAGAGTCATTATAGGGTTTCCATGGAGTCTGGCCAAACCATTCATACCACATCCACTTGGTCTGAACTTTTACTGGCAGCATATCGAACCCTTAAAAATTCGTCTGTCGCTTGCATTATCTGGACACCATTCCTTTCATGGATTAGAAATATACGATCTAGAATGTTTAGTTTGGCACTTCTCTTGGAACACTATCCAATGTCGATGTCCACTATTCCTTTGCCTTTTGTAGAGAAGGCGATATTGTTGACAGTTTTAATTTGTAGGGATTCTGATATGTTGATAACGATTTCTGCTATAATTCGTCTGAAATCAATTCACATTTGGTGGTTCTACTGTAAGAGCAAAGGTCAATATTTTGAAGGCATTCATTAAGGCGATATCCCTAGCAAGCGATTCATTAGAGCACATTGTAGTGATGAGCTACAACAGTACGTTAACCCAGTGGATAACATTTATTTGTGTGTTTCTTTATTAAATTGGTTAAAGCCGTCGTAGTCTAGTGGATAGTATACTGGCTAATTACATGCGAGGCCATGGTACAAACCCTAGGTCAGACAACTCGACTAAAAACGAAATATGAAAAACATATTTCTTAGGCAACTTCCTCTCAGCAGATTTCTGGCAAAAACTCTCTGAGAGTAAATATCAAATTGCCATGAAAAGTTCCTCCTAGAAAATCTGTCGTTCGGAGTCAAGTTGAAATTGTAAGTTCCGCCAATCGTGTATGAAATTAACACACACAACATATGTGAATATGAAAATAGAAGCTAGGTCTTAACTGAAGGGTTGTAATGACCAATTATGTATGTATCTATGTATGTAAATAATGCATATAAACAGGAGTTCTTCTTTGTGATAACAATTTTTGAAACGACTCGGTTAAAATATTTTAAAAAAAACTTCCTTTTTTTCTTAATTTTCTACGAAAACTGAGGGAACAGAAAAACGTTCCTTTTTTAAAGCAAAAAACAAAGAAAGAAAGTTAATAAAGCTTATGAAAAGATAAATAAATAAATAAATAAATAAATAAATAAAGAAATAAATATTTAATTAATAATGACAGTTACAGACAAAATGAAGTACAGGACAACATGGAACAGGAGCACTTTCATTTCATTTTCAAATTTATTTTCTTCATAATTTCATAATTCATAAGCCCTTCATTCATTCATTCATTCATTCAGTCAGTCATTCATTCATTACTGCCTGTCCTGTTAAATTATTACAGAGTTAGTAGGTTAGAGCTCCCTTAAGTGTCTATTTTCGTTTTCAAAATTAAACATAATGACGTACATTCATATGAAATTCAACATTTTCCATCAAAACTTCTTAGACTAGAAGACTTTTTCTTCTTTTCTTCTTCATCATCTTTTTGTAGGTGCCTTAAGCAATATTTCTTTTATTAGTTTAATTGGCCAGTCAGAGAGAGAGAGAGAGAGCAAAATTAATTGAAAACTAAACGTAGACATTATATGAGGGTTCTGAAGGGCAATAAATTTGTAAAAAAAAGAAAAAAAAAATGTTTGCCAAAAATTGCATTTATAAGGGCCCAGGCAAAGATAATGAAACTTGAAAATGGCAGGACATTTATAGATTAATTAGTTTTGTGGCTTCAAAATTGATTTAACAACAAATGGCTCAATTATGATGGCAATTATGTAGACGCCGTAGTCTAGTAGATAGTGTGTTCACTTATTAGACGTAAAGCCCGGGTTCGAGCCCCAGGCCAGACATCAAAACGAAATATGAAAACAAAAAAAAAATATTTCTGCGGCGACTGCCTCTCAGCAGATTTTTGGCAAAAACTCTGAGAGTAAATAAACCTGCCATAAAAAATTTTCTCAAAATTTGTCGTTCGGAGTCGACGTTAAACTGTAGATCCCGCCACTCAAGTATAAAAAAACTTAAGGCACACACAACAAAATTTGTGTGAGAAGCTAGGCCGTAATCCTGACTGAAGGGTTGTAATGGCCAATTATGTACACTGCTGTTCAAAAAAATAGATTCACCTGCTCTCCGAAAGATTTACTAGACAT
This sequence comes from Sarcophaga rosellei, assembly GCA_930367235.1. Taxonomy (NCBI): domain Eukaryota; kingdom Metazoa; phylum Arthropoda; class Insecta; order Diptera; family Sarcophagidae; genus Sarcophaga; species Sarcophaga rosellei. The sequence continues at coordinate 78,126,251 of OV884021.1, forward strand.
CTCTTATGCAAAGGAGTATATGTAAAAAAGTGGCTGCACTTTGTTTACTGGCCTCTTATGAATATAATTCCGATACATTTCAAAAATTTGAAGAGTAACTCTTCTTTAATTAGTTGCAAAATGTTGATCTTGGTGAATCTATTTTATTGAACAGCAGTGTATGTATGTATGTATGTATCTTCAAGCTATAGCTGCCAACAAGCGCCATAGAAATCGTATGCAATAGCCTAGGAACTACTGCTTGCACAACAACTGAAAGAGACTCTCTTAATGCAATGAAAAAATTCATTTGTATGTAGGGGCCTTAACACAACCTTAACACAAACCATTTTTTTTAAATGGACTTCCTTTTCAACACAACCCCTTTCAAGATAAAGGTTTTACAATTAAATGAACCAATTTTTTACAATGTAAAGATTACTGAAGGTAAAGGCCTATTTTATAAAAAGTCACTGTAGTTTAATGGGTACATGAGGCCTCGGTTCAAACCTCTGGAAAATATTTCTCCGGCGGCTTCCTCTCAGCAGGTTTCTGGCAAAAGCTCTGAAAAGTTTCTTAAAAATCAGCCGTTCATAATCGTATTTAAACTGTAGGTTCCGTAACTCATGTATAAAATGAATACAACACCATGAGAAACTATGTTGTAATCCTGACTGAAGGGTTGTAATGACAAATTATGTATGTATGTATGTATGTATTAGCCATCGATTAAAAACTTTTTTAAAAAGGTAAAAATGTTGTTCTTGTTTTTGTTTTTTTTTTTTTTTTAATTTTCAGCCTAAGAACTTATAATTCGTTAGGAATTAAAATATTTGGGGATAAATAACTAAATGGGGTAAATTCTCTCTCTCTCTCTCTCTCTCAGTATTTACTTTTTTAATAAGCTTATGTATAGTGAGCTTTAAAAGAAACTGTACACTAAGTATACAATCCAAATAATCACCAAACTCAACTTCTGAAACTTAAGGAGAGTGCCCGAAAAATTTTGACATTAAATCGAATTTTTTTTGGAATTTTTTTTTTATTTTTTTATTTTTAAAAACTGCCAATGAAATAATTTTAAAATAAAAATAACGGTAATTTATTAATAAATAATTTTTTTAAATGTACAGTTTCTTTTGACGCTCACTGTATATGCGTGTGAATTTTAAAGCTCATGTATGTATATTAGGGTTGCCCCAAAATAAAAGTTGCGAATGTTCCCAACTAAAATGAAAGTTAAATAAAAATTGAACTAGATTGAATTTTGAAAAACGGAAAAAACCATTTTGGTTAAATTACATGGTCTTTATAATCAAGAAATTTCAACAATTTAGTTAAGTAAATTCTATGAAAAAATTAAAAAAAACAAAAATTTTGTCCGAAATTTTCAAAATATTTGAATTTTCAAATTTTTTTTTAAATTTCTGATAACCTATTGAAAGCGCCTCTTAAAGACCTTTCATATGACACCAAATTTATACATAGTTCTTTTGGAAGAAATATGAAAAAAATCCAAAAAACCTCAGAAAAGGACCTTTTTATCCTTTGATCCAGCTCACCAAATATTGACCCCAGGACAAAAATTTTGAGAAACGTGGTCTTAGAATGAATCAAACTTTCATTTTAGTCGGGAACATCTATACCTTATTTTGTCTCCATACAAAGGGGGCCACCCTAATGTATATATATGAAAAACGGTCTTCAGTTTAATAAATAATTTATTTCATGTGCAAAAATTAAATTTTTTAAATTTTTAAATATTTTTGTTCTTCTTCCTCTTCTTTTTATTACTAAAAATATTTAAAATTTAATGTTTTTGAAAATATATGAAATCAATTTCATTTTATCCACTCAAGTCAAATAATTTCTCTCCATTATTTATTAAGTCATGTCTTGTCTTGCCTGTTTACCTAGTTTACTGACCTACACGTTGGTGTCTGTGTGTTTTTGACCTGCTTTTAATGGTTTTCCTTTTTAATTGCTATTTATTTAATTATTTTATTGTTTATTTATTTACGCTCTTCATAAGGCCTAATAAGAATTGTCAAAGAAATTGTTGTCGCATTAGTTGTGTAAATAAATACTCGAAATATTAAATACTCTGGGAAGTCAACAAGTGAAGACAACGCACACCATAAATAATACGAAGAAAATAAATAATTTGTGAAAACAATTGAAAAAAAGAACAAATTAATTATTTCTTCAAATATAGAATAATTATTAATGAATTAGCACTTTATTTAAATAAAATAAAATAAATATTTTTGCATACAATATATAAGTATTCTTGCCATGAAAATTTCCTTAAAAATCTGTCATTAGGAGGCGATGCCACTCATGTATAAAATTAACACGTACAACATAAGTGATGTGATGAGCTAGGTTGTAATCCTTACTGTAGGATTGTAATTACCCAATATGTGTGTATGTATGTATGAATGTTATTTGCCAGAAACAGGACGTGTTTTAATCCTTCGGAGTAAAAATATTAAAACAAAACCGGACTCACAGCAATTTGCCAAGTAAACTTTGAGAGCCTCAAGCGTGCTTCCGGTGCTTTACGTAGCCCACCCATTCTTAATATGGAATATAATTTCAATTCTGTAAATCAAAACTATAGCTTTTGTAGGCTATTGTCTATTATGTACCTTTAAGCCTAGCTTAAGCACCACTTGAGATTTTAACTCCCTCGTTACTCTACTAATATGAACGTTTTCATTCGATGTTGTCGTAAATGAAACAGTTTTCAGCAAGAGAGCTTTCGTTTTAGAAGTACAATGGAAAAGTTCTTCTCAATTTTTTTTTTTTATTTCTAATGAATTGTGGGGGCCCTCCAAATAATCCATGCAGAAGCCCCTCGATCTGTCCGAGAGGAGTGAAATAAATTTAGATGAGCAAATGATGTAACTTAAAATTACTTAGGATTTCTCTTCCAAATTTTCATTATTTTCTCTTTTTTTTAAGTCGCTATCAGTAACTAATGGCACGTAAAGTAGTCCTTAATCTAATTTCTTTTCTTTTATCTCCCCTGTTAACACCACATTTTTATTATCTTTTTAAATTTGAAAATAAACATTAAACATCTTTCTGTAGCCTTTTTAAGTTTACTTAACTTTACTTAACTTTTTGTTTTTGTTAACAATTCTAATGTAAAATCTTAAAATAGGTCACCCCCTGTTATTTAGAAGGTAAAAATTCCCTATTTTTTCTATTTCCATTCCATTATCACTAAACTCTCTTCTACAATATAATTCAACAATTCAATTTATTTCCTCCTTAAATTTTTTTTTCTATAGAAAAACATCTTCTTTTTCCTTTTGGCCTTTAAACAAGTCTAAATCGTTACCGCGTGTGTGTGTGCCTTTAAAATCGTTACGATAAAATCTAATGGAAGTGTTAAAATTAGTTTATCGATAATAATGACACTTGACACACTACTAGACCTTCTTTATAAAAAAAAAAGTGACAGAAATAAAAAAACACTCGTAATATTGATGTAAAAAATAAACTTTCAATGTTTTGTCATTGAGCCAAAACAAAAACGGAACAGAAACGGCAACAGTTGTCAGTTGTAACTTGTAGACTGAAAACAAAAAAAAAAAAAAATTGTTTTCTATTTTTATAACACAGTTTAAAATCAGACGTTGTATGATGAGGGCTTAAAACGGCGAAGTAAATTGTAAGCGACTTTGTCAGTGCAACTCTTTTTGTTATACGGTAATACCATCAGTATCTGTATGACGTCCAATGTATGTACACAAGACATTCTAGGTAGTAATCCTGACGAGAGAGGCGTAATGACCAATTACGTATGTAGATAATCCTTCAAATGTATCATGTCCTAGGATAAGAAAGATTCGCCTGTCTTTGCCTAGAAATAATCTCCATCTGTGAACTTGTGTTAGCTCTAGTAGTTAGGATTTTTTGCTGGTTTATGCCGATTTTTCTTAAGAAATATCCTGACCTGCCCATGATTTTTACTTTTGAGTTGATGTTATCCATTCTGTTGAAACAGGAGTCATGGACTTTCTTATTGGAAGTCTCTTAAATTAATAAATAAATGTTTACAAATAAATTTTTATACAAAATATATCGATAACAATAATTTTCTACAGAGAATTTATCGATAACAATTACTTTCTATAGAAAATTTATCGATAACAACTACTTTCTATAGGAAATGTATCGATTACAAATACTTTATATAAAAAATTTATCGATTACAATAATTTGCTATACAAAATTTATCGATTACAATAAATTGTTATATAAAATTAACCGATAACAATAATTTTCTACAGATAATTTATCGATAACAGTTACTTTCTATAGAGAATTTATCGATAACAATTACTTCCTATAGAAAATTTATCGATAACAATTTTCTATAAAAATTTTATCGATAACAATTACTTTCTATAGAAAAAATCAATTTCAATTACTTTCTATAGCAAATATATTGATTACACATACTTTCTATAGAAAATTTATCGATTACGATAATTTGCTATACAAAATTTATCGATTACAATAATTTTCTATAGAGAATTTATCGATAATAATTACTGTCTATAGAAAATTTATCGATAACAATAATTTTCTATAGAGAATTTATCGATAACAATAATTTTCTATAGAGAATTAATCGATAACAATAATTTTTTATAGGGAATTTATCGATAACAATTACTTGCTATACAAAACATATCGATTGCAATAAATTGTTATACAAAATTTATGGATTTCAATAATTTTCTATAGAGAATTTATCGATAACAATTATTTTCTATTGAAAATATATCGATTACAAATACTTTCTATAGAAAATTTATCGTTAACAATAATTTTCTGTAGAGAATTTATCGATAAAAATTACAATTATATAGAAAATATGTTAATTTTACTTACTCTCTATAGAAAATATATGGATTACAATAGTTTGATTTACAAAATTTATCGATTACAATAATTTTCTTCAGAGAATTTATCGGTAAAAATAATTTTCTATAGAAAATTTATCGATTACAAATACTTTCTATAGAAAATTATTTTCTATACAAAATTTATCGGTCAACCATACTAAGCAGAAGATAATTTAAAGGGTTTATACAGGCATGTGCTTAGTTTTACACTTCACTGTCTTACGCTCTCATAAAGTTCACTTTAATACACTGTACATGAAGCCGTTATTTGCAAATATTGTTTATTAATGCTCTTCCTCAACAATATGGCATCATGACACATTGAAACTGTAAAACCAATAACAAACAAACACTTGCACAAACAAAGAAAGAAAGAGAATGAGAGAGAGTGTGAGTGTGAGAAAGCATATGTGTTTTAAACACATTGTTGTTCTCCCATAATATTTAAAAAAAAGGTCGTCAATACAATACAAAGTATGTGGAGTCGTCTGTGGTGTATTTAGTTATTATGTGAGTGTGTGTATTTGTTTGTATGTGTGTAATATTATTGTAAAGCAATTCCTTTTATTTCTTCTCTTTAAATGCCTTTTTCTTGTGTTTCATATGTGTTTTTGGAGAAATCGTAACGAAAACATATTTTAAAAGGGGCGTCCTTTGTTTGGTAAAACTTAATAGACCGTAAAATATCGATTATAAGCACAAATTAGAGCACTAGCGTGAGAGAAAAAAAGGTTAATTTGTTGCTTTTTGTATACAAAAAATAGCAACGTCACTAATACCAAGCCCCACCACCACCACCACCACCACTTGTACCACCATTAGCAGGATTAGAAATATGAAACAAAAGAATATTTTGTTTTCCTCAGTAAAATTTGTTCCTTTTTGGGGTTTGTTTTTATTGTCATTTATTTTTATAAAAATGAAAAAATATTGCCAATTCATCTTCCGGTATTTCGTTCGTTTTGCCTGTTGCTTCTTTAAGCCACAATAACCCTCTGTATCGTGGCATTTCGATTTTTTTATACACAGTTTTTTTACTTTTTTGTTCGATTGTTTCTAATCCCGGGCAATCAACCACCTACGGTTTGTTATATTTTTTGAAAAGGAGAAAAAAAAAGAAAAAGAAACAAACCATTCAACCAATAATCAAATATTCAACCATAAAAATTCGTTTTTTCTTTCTGTTCACTTTGGCACCAACCAGCAGTTTTATTTATTAGTTGCGTTTTGTTTTCTGTCAGCTTATTTTTTACTCAAGAAAATCTCCATATCAAAATGCCACAAATAAAAATCTAAAAACTATGCTCATGCCAGAAATCACCATTGGAATGTTGAAAATATTTGACTTTAGCAAAAAAAGAAAAAATGAAAGAAAAAACCATTTGACCATAAAATCATTAAGAATTCAAATGTTGGCTAAAAAACAAACAAAATCAATTGAAGTTGTAGTTTAGTTGAGAGCACATTGCCATTATTCGATGGAAGGAGTCATTCAATATTACTTGACCACAGAAAAAATTGATCTCAATACTGTTTCTAAAAATGAAATAAATTTGTAATAAATACCACACAAAATTCCTTTCAAAAAAATGTTTCGATAACATCAAATTTATATACAAGAATTTTCGATAACATAAATTTTCTATGGAAAATGTTATCAATTATAATAATTCTTTAAGAAAAGCTATCGACAATAGTTTTGTAAGTAAAATTTTTCGATAACAATAAATTGCTATAGTAAAGTTTTCGATAGCAATAATATTCTATGGAGTAGTTTTCGATAACAAGAATTTTCTATAGAAAAGTTATCGATAATATTTTCTATAGAAAAGTTATTTTTATAGTTATTTTCTATAGAAAAGTTATCGATAATATTTTCCGCAGAAACAACAATTTTCTATGAAAGTTTATCGATTAAAATAATTTTCCTTAAATTTCTATAGAAAATTTATGGATTATAATAATTTTCTACACAAAATTTATCGAATATAATAATTTTCTATAAAAAAATTTATCAATAACAATAATTTTCTATAGAAAATATATCGATTTAAATTACTTTCTATAGCAAATGCATCGATTACAAATACTTTCTACAAAAAATTTATCGGATACAATAATTTTCTATAAAAAATTTATCGATTACAATAATTTTCTATTGAAAATTTATGTATCACAATAATTTTCTATACAAAATTTATCGACAACAATAATTTTCTATACAGAATTAATCGATTACAATAAGTTTCTATACAAAATTTATCGATAACAATTATTTTCTATAGAGAATTTATCGATAACAATTACTTTCTGTAGAAAATATATCGATTACAATTACTTTCTATTGCAAATTATTTTCTATAGAACATTTATGGGTAACTATAATTTTCTATAGAAAATTTATCGATTAATATTATATTCGATAGAAAATTTATCGATTAATATTATTTTCTATTTTCTATAGAAAACTTAGCTATTACAGTTAATTTTTATGGAAATTGCAATTGAAATCAACTTCCTCTCTAACCATCCTCTCTACTTGCTTCTTACTTTTCTAAGAAACAAAAAATTATAACGGCCTTCTAGTCAGCTTTCGATTTTAGTATGACACTTGTTTACCTGCAGCTGTTGTAAACACAATCTTTTACTGCAAACAGACAGTTGCATGTGCGTATTCTAGGTTGTTAAATTTGTTTCATTTATTTGCTTCTTTGTAGTTTATCTTAATGTTATTGTTCTTGTGCCAGGCTAAGGAAAAGTTAATTTATTGCTTGTTGTTTTTTTTTAAGACCCAAGTCGCTTATCCATAACTTTTCAAAGCTTTTTACCATTTTGAGTTCGGCAATAAAACACGTGTTGTAAATCAAACTCAACAATGTTTCAAAAAGAGAAACATACAGAGAAAAAACTAAAGAAAGAAAATGTACAGAAGTAACTAAAAAAAAACGACAACAACTGAATGAAATTTCCAATTTAACCTGACTTGCTATATTTTACGTGAGTTTTTTGTTTTTATTGCCTTTGGCTTATTTAGCCATTTTTCTGTTTTATTTCCTTTACTAGAATTTTTTTCTTTCAATTTTTTTCATCTCATACAAGCAGCACTTGTTGTTTTGACATCCAATTGTCCAATCATCTGTGCTAAAGCTGTAGTTTTTCTTTCAATTTTTTTTCTGCTTGCCAAAGAAAACCTTTTCAATTCAAGTGTTGAAGAGTTTTATTGGATGACTCGTCTTTTGCAAAATGCCAACAAAATGTATTGAAGCATAAATAACAATTTCAGTTATTTTCCTTCCACACATGCATTTGATAAACACACGCGCACACTTACATACATTCGGATATGTAGTTCTGAAACATTAATGACTGCATGTACACACACATACAGACAAACATGCGAATGTTGTGTTGTGTTATGTGTATACATTGTAGTTTTACACTCTCTAATTTACTATTCAGTGGCAAGAGTGTTTCTCTTCAATTCCTTTTTTTTTATTATTAGTTTTTTTTTGTAGCATACTTTCTAGAGCTGTGAGTATTTGTTTATAAGTGAATGCGAGTTTTTTTTTTTTTGTATTTTTAATTCTGTGTTGTGTATGAGTAGCAGAACGTAACATGTGTTTCGTAGTCTCTCCTCATAACACAGCATTCTTTTTGTTTGAAACTTGGCATTTACATTTATGCCACTACCAGATAGTGTAGCTTATAAGCCGATAATGTTAGCAACACATTGAGTATGAGAGGCCATGAAATATTGGACTTTTAAATACAAACAATAAATATTCTAAAATCAGTTTTAAATTTGTTATGTTTTTAGAAAAAATACTACAATGGCTTCTATCATTTAGTACTGTCCAAATTATTAGATTTATCGAAAAATTTTCTTCAACAAATGTGCATTATCGAAAAAGATGTTGTGGAAAATTTGTCATCACAGAAATTTACAAAAACCTTATACATAGAAAATTTGTGAATAGAAGATTATTGTAATTGAATCGTAATATTGTATAGAAAGTGTATGTTATCGATAAATTGTCTATAGAAAATGTATGTTATCGATAAGTTTTCTATAGAAAATATATGTTAACGAAAAATTTTTTATAGAAAATTATGTTATCGAAAAATGTTCAATAGAAAATGTATGTTATCGAAAAATTTTCAATAGAAAATGTATGTTATCGATAAATTTTCTATAGAAGATCTACATATGTATTGATAAATTGCATATTCGAAAAATTTTCTACCGAAAATGTATGTTATCGATAAATTTGCTATAGAAAATCTAAGTTATCAATAAATGTTCTATAGAAAGTCTAAGTTATCGATAAATTTTCTATAGAAAATATATGTTATGTTATATTTTCTATTGAAAACTTGTGTTATCGAAAAATCTTCTAGCTAAAATTTCAATTATTGAAAAAATTGTATAGAAAAAATTATCGAAAAACTTTGGTATTAATTAATTAATTTATTTTTTGTTCGAAATTTTCTGTAACAACCTTCAGTTATCGAAAATATACAATAAAAAATTCGGTTTTTTTTTCAGAAATGTTTGTGGAAATTTAAAGTTATCGTCAAACTTTCTATTAAAAATTCTATTTGTAGAATTATATACAAAAATCTGTAGAAAATTTTACAAAATTTTTATAATATTGTATCGCTTACATATAGCATCATAATGGAGTGCTATGCGTGCTCAAGTAAGCTTTGACATTAAAGCTACCGCTCCAAACTAAAATATTGCCAATATACAAAACAAGCTTTAATTTTTCCAAAACTAGTGATAAATTATTTTCAATTTTTTATTTTCTACAAAGTAAAGTAGAGTGTATCTTGGATTCGTTAGTGCTTATACTATATGTTTATGCTTCAGTTTTCATATACATATGTAGTTTTCCTTATATCGCCACACTCGATAATTTATAAACGTCAGCAACTTTATACGGTTCAATTCATAACCGTTTACCAGTTTCTTACATTTTAATTAATACGATTTAAAAACGAAAAAAATCCCTAAAAAGATTTTCATAAAGGCCAAGGAACTTTTTAAATATTATTTGAAAATATTTAAAAAAAATATAAAATTAAAATTTAACTTAAAATTCACAAAAAGGAAAGAAGAAAGAAGTAATAACAGCTCGTTTACGTTTACGTTGCGTTAGTTCGCCATGGCGTTGTTTAAATTTTTGATTGTGCTCTTGGCGTGTAATACCAAAATGACGTCAAAGTGATTGCTCTCAGACAATTTTGTTTTTGGTGTAAAACCATTAAATATTTTAAATACTTTTTCTCATTCTTCCCTACTTTCTATCTTTATTTTTGCCTTCTTTTTATTTCATTTTCTATTCTTTATTTTCTATTCTTTCTGTTTTTTCAAAATGTAATCAACTGTATTCCCCCTGGTTGTTAAACAGCAAAACATTGTTGGCATCGTTGCCGTTGTTGTTGTTGTTGCTGCTGCTGTCGCTGACGTTGTCGTTGTCCTTTTTAGCAATAAAAACTATAAAAAAAGTGGATTAAAAAACATTTCGGAATTAAGAAAATCTTACGCTTTCCCGTCTGCTTTTTATTGTTGTAGTCGTAACAAGATTTTCTTTTCACTGATTTTCAATGACATTTAAAAGAAAGAAACCCCATTCATTTTGTTGTGTATTTGTTTTTTTATTGCGTTTGCTTTTAACAGGTAAAGAGACCAGGTTACTATTGTTTAAAGGAATCTTTGTAAAGTGTGGTTAAATTCAAAGAAATAAATTTTCTAAATTACGAGCGGTTTTAAGGCAGTTGGAATGCAATCAATACTACACTGCATATGCAGCAAATATAAAATAATTTAATGGGCTTGTCCACTACCAAGTCAGAAATATTTTGAAATATTAATGGTCGTGCTCTCTTAATTCAATGAAAAACTTGAATTATTAGAAAAGCCAATGGATTTGGATCTGCTCGCCCTAGTCTAGTATTTAATTTGTTGGCTTATTAGATGTGAGGCCACGGTTCAAACCCCAGGTCAAACATGCAAACGAAAATATTTCTTAGGCAACTTCCTCTCAGCAGATTTCTGCCAAAAAGAGTAAATAAAAAATTTCCTTGACGGGTAACAGGCTCTCTCCCGAGCCTCCTTGCATTCTTACAATGTGAAACCTGACATAAGGCTCATAGACGTCAAATTTATCGCAGATAGTTACATTCTACATTCCTACATTCTCTTCTAAAATTGTAACCACAGATCCCACTTGATGATTCATTTGATTGTACAGTTTTTGGATAGGAATAGTTTTATTTTTAACCTCATCAGCATGTGATATGTGACTGAAGGTTGGCAGGGATACTTGAGGATGACTACCAATCGGAGTAGGACCCTTTGGAGAAAAATTAATTGCGTTCAAATTACCGATTTGGAGGGCAACCGGACAAGTCTTCTTAATACTGGAGAGTTTGACCAATGAATATATGTGGTAACGACTATAATTCCCAGTATGATTACTATTACTACATACATACATACAAACATACATACATACGTACATACATACATACATACATACATCCATACATACATAAATACATACATAATTGGTCATTACAACCCTTCAGTCGGGATTACAACCCAGCCTCTCGCAACGCTTATATTGGGTGTGTTAATTTTATACATGAGTAGTGGGGGGACCTGCAGTTTAAAGTCGATTCCGAACGATAGATTTTTAATAAACTTTTCATTGCAATTTTCTATTTACTCCCAGAGTTTTTGTCAGAAAACTGCTGAGTGGAAGTTGCCGAAGAAATATTTTTTCATATTTTCGTTTTGATGTCTGAACCGGGGGTTTGAACAGAGACCTCACGTCTAATAAGCCAACACACTACCTACTAGACCACGGCGACATCGACGCCACAATTATTACTAGGAATTTTTGGTTTGAGTGGTGTCGCCTTTAGATCTGTTACACTTATCGGTTCCATGACAGTTTGTAATACGTCTTCATGTGACCATGATAGTTAAGACATTACACTGGATCAGTTCGTCTATGTGGTTCCTCAGTTGCATTATTTCGATGCAATTCGTATCTCACATTATATATGGGATGTGTTTTACATACATGCATACATACACAATTGGCCATTACAACTCTTCAGTTAGGATTACGGCCTAGCTTCTCACATGGGATGTGTTTTAGTTTTCTTTAATTTAATGTCAGAAAGTTCTTGTTCTACTCGAAGCATATGCTGTTGACCGGAGATCAGCACTGAGTATTCAAAAAGATGAGTATTTACGAATCATACTCATAATTTCTGCTACTTATAAGCATTCATACTTATTTTAATATCATACTCATACTACTCATAACTTTTTACGGTACGTATGAGTAATGATCATTTATTTACATGAATTGAGTATTACGTATACGCTACGTTAGACTTTATTTGGTCAACGAAAATGAACGAAATTAAATAAAAAAATAGGTTCTTATCAGAGATCAGCAATGCGTTTTAAAAAGATGAGTAGATACGAATCATACTCATAATTTCTGATACTTAATACGCATTCATACTTATTTTAATATCATACTCATACTACTTGTATTTAAAGTTTGAAATACTCCTCGTACTCATACTTAACAATACGCATGATGTTGTTGATTTCGACTCTCCTTTACTTTACATTTACAAGAATCACAAAATAAGTATGCTTCGCATACGAACACTACAATACTCAGGTTTGTGGTGTGGAAGGTTTGTGTCTTTGCTTTGCTTGCTGTCTTTGTCTTTTTCTTTCTTCTTTTTTTGTAAATGCAACAACAACTAAGACTGTAAATTTTGGTGAATGATTCGAGTCACTCAAATCATTTATGTGTATTACAAATATTTTTCTAAATTTATAAATCGAAATGAGTATAGGCGTATGAATCGAACATATTTTGAATGTTATGAGCTTGATGTCACCGTTGTACTCATACTCATTGCATTGTGTACTTATAAATCAATATTGTAGTGAGTACGAATGAATCAGAGTAGTTGAATTTCAATAGTGTTAACTCACTCATATTCAAAATTTCATGATTACTTATGAGTAGCGAAAAAACGTTTCATTGCTGATCTATGCTGTGGATCCTTCTCGCGATTTATTAAATTAGCAATTTTTCCACTTTCAATTCCTCACCAACTACGCCAGATTTCTTTTTCTGAAATGTATATGTTATTGGAATATTTTGTACATAAAAATGCTATGTATTTGTGTTATCGATAACTTTTCTATAGAGAGATAGAGTTTTCAAAAACCTTTATCGTATCGGATACGTACATATTTTGTAGTGATTTTATGTTTGCCTATTATAATCTCTGAAAAATTAGGAAGTGTTAGTAGTTTTTAAAAAAAAAAAATGTTTGTTATCGAAAATTTTAATTAAAAACTTGGAATTAAAGTTTCTAAGCTGTTCTGTTTTCTTCGTGTTTAAATTTAAAGATAAACTTAATTGAGTTATTAAAATGCAAATGAATTAAATTGAAAAAAAGAAGAAAAAAAGAAAATAAATTTCTATAGAATCACACAGACAGTTATCGTTTGTTTCAGTCACTAGTGCTTGAAGCACTGTGCTTGAAGCACAGTTAGTCTATCAGCCATGTATTCATTCATATGCTTATGCTGTGTTTCTACTGTTGAAAAGCAACTCAAATTTCCATTGTTCAATTCATTCTTTCATAACATAACATAAAAATTTTGGTGTTATTTTATGTCATGACATTGATGTTCCGATATTTTTATGTTTAAAAATTTTTGTTCACTTTCACTTTTGCTCTCACTTTTGCTATTTTAAATGCAAATTTTTTTTTTATTGGCTGGCTGATACGGTTACGGTTCGTTGAATTCGTAAAAGGAAAATTTTTGTTGTGTGTTGTTGTTGTTTTTATTATATAGTTTTTGAATATTGATATGCGAATAAATTAAATATTTATGATTCTGTATTTGTTTTAATGCATACGCCGGCTCTACTCTGGAAGTCCTTTTTTATGCTAATCTTGTAATGGAGTTCATATATAAATGTATGTAGCCAGCGCCTGTTTTTTGCTGTTTTTGTAGTAGAAAACATATTCAAATTTTATGCTTTCGCATAGAAATAGAAGAGAGAGAATTTTTTCAATGTTAATGTCTTTATTTCTCCATTTACCTTACAGCAGCTATCCTTAACACATCTTTATATTTTCTTTCCCTTCTCTTACCTGCAGCAGTAGCTTGTATTTTCCTGTTTGTATTTGGGGAATGCAGGAAATTAAAACATGAATAAAATATTAAAGAAATTAATTTTGAATTACTTTCTCTCTCTCTCCTTTTTCCTTTTTTTCGCATTTTTTTATTCATTTGGATTCGTTGTAAAAATTAAAAGAAAAATTTAATTTCGTTTGTTTTTCAAGCATACCAACCGGGTTTACCTTCTTGTTTTTTTTTTATAAGTTATGTAATCCTTTTTTAAAATTTAAACGCTTAAGAGTATGACTACGAATGCGTGAAACGTAAATATTTAAACTGTTTTAACAATTCTCGTATAAGATTTACCCTTAAAAAATGAAATTTTATTACCCCACAAATGGCTTTAAGCCTCAGTAAATATCAACCAAGCATTAGAAATTCGATAACAGAATTTTATTATTTTAATATAAATTTTTTGCTTTTTATTAAGAAAATAATGTATTTCCAAAAACTAATATCCACTACGATTTATCGATAACACAATACTAATACATAATATTTTCTGTTTTCTTTCCCTATTCATACATATTTCTACAGAAATCTTATGTTATCGAATTTTTCTTTGTCAGATATCTTCCGGCTTTACATACGTACTCGTACATAAGTGGTCATTACAACGCCCTTATTACGGCCCAGCTTCTCACACCACTCATGTTGTGTGCCTTAATTTTGTACTTGAGTGGCGAGACCTACAGTTTAACGTCGACTCCGAACGACAGATTTATGAGAAATTTTTTCATGACAGGTTTATTTACTCTCAGAGTTTTTGACAGAAATCTGCTGAGAGGAAGTCGCCGAAAAAATATTTTTTTTCATATTTCGTTTTGATGTCTGGCCTGGAGCTCGAACCCGGTCTTTACGTCTGATAAGCGAACACACTACCTACTTGACTACGGCGAATACTATAGTTTTAGATAACACAACACAATTTTATATTATTTGTTCTCTGGATAAGAGAATTCATACAAATTGCATTTAAAAAGAAATTTTTTTTTTTAATAAAAAATTAATTTGAAACGAGGTCAACAAGTTCTTAATAAAGTTAACATGACACTGCTAAGAGAGAAAGAGAAAACGAATCCTTTTTGTTCGCCAGACAAAAACACTCAGTCAGTTAGTTAGTTCTCAAAACTTAAATGACCCTTTTAGTATGAGCTCTCTGGATTCATTTAATGAAAATTATTCATTGAATAAATTAAGTTCGACAATACACTTGAAAAATTTTAAAAAAATTTTAAGTTTTAAAGATTTCATCAGGGATTTCTATTAAAAAGAATTTAAAAGTTTTTTGTTTTTGTTGTTTTTTTTATATAAATAATTCATTTAATATTTTGCAGTTAAAAAAATATTCCTTTCGATTAATTAAAATAAGCACAAGAAAAAAAAATATTAATTTTAACCCGCCGCCTAAAAAAAAGGTCATTGTTGAACACATAGAAAAGGTCAGTAGCAGGCACAAGACCAACAGGCTACAGACGTTAGGGAAACCTTTTTCATTGTAATTTCAAGAGTTTTTCATTTGAAAGTAAAGCAAAAAACACAGAAAAAACCACTTGAAATTATAATAAAAATAACAAGTGATGACGTGTAATCAGGATTTACCGTTAAAAGGATATTAATACCAACTGTTAGACTCTTATAGTGGTTGTAGTGATGTTGTTGTTGTTCTAGGTGTTGTTGTTGTCATTGTTAACAATACAAACTCAATTTCAAGTCTGTAAGCCTTACAGTGTTCAACAATGAAAAAGTTTCTCCTTGGCGTTGTTTAGCGGTTTAAGCTCTGCAACTTCAAGCAGCAGCAGATAGCAATGTGCGAGTGTGTGTGAGAGAGATTTTCGATTTTTGTTAGGCAAATTTAATCAAGTTATGGCGTAAATAATCTTTTAAACAAATTTTATTTTTCTCTTTCACTTGCTTTAAATAAAACCACGACAGAAAATCAAGAAATGAAGAATGAAAGGCTGACCTCAAATCTTCAGCTTTGGGAATACCACAAAAGGCGCTCGGTGTGTTGAAATTCTAGTTAAGTTTCATTCATTTTTTTATTGCGTTTTTATTGTGTTACCTTAGCAAAATGAAATAAAATTTAAAAATTTATTAAGAAAATGAAAATTAAATTGTTTTTGTAGCTTCCCAAAAGAAAAACCATTTACTTTAGAAAATTTAATTTGTGATGCTTTTGGCTTTTTACCTCATAAGAAAAACTTTAGGAAAATATTATTTTTCTAAGCAGTTTCCTTTTAATTTTTTTTTTGCTTGATTTTTCATTTTCATTAAAATTCCATTAAAATTTTTTTATTACTTTTTAAAGCATATTAAATGCTTGTGTTTAGGAGAATATTTTAATTGAAACGTGACTTTAATTTTGGTTTCCCATCTAAAGCCTTAAAGACGTTTAAATATCGAATAAAAAATTCAAAAGCTTTGAAGTCTTTAATCTAGAAAATATTTCAAAGAGGTTTACATTAGAGTAGTGAAGCATACATAATTGGTCACTAAAACCCTTCAGTCAGGATTATGACGTAGTTTCTCACACCACTTACGTTGTGTGCATTAATTTTATGCACGATCGGCCGGGCCTCCAATTTAAAGTCGATTTCGATCCACAGACTTTTTTTGAGAAACTTTTCATGTCTCAATTTCATTTTACTCTCAGAGTTTTTGCCAGGTATCTGCTGACAGGCAGTCGCCAAAGAAGTTTTGTTTTCAAATTTCATTTTATGGGAGATATCTGTGTTGTGAACCGAGGCCTCATGTCTAATAAACCAACACGCTGCCTACTAGACAACGGCGACTACGGTCATATTATCCTCTGGCATAAGAGGGACCCTACAACTAATCTAACCTAACCTAAGCAATACCCCAAATGTATATACAGTTAAGTTAGGATCTGGAGATCTCTTCCTACTCCTGTGTAGACTGTCATGCCATACATGTGTGTGAAGATAAATTAAAATTTAACTAGCAAAGACAAAAACCAAAAATTTTAACAGAGCTAATGCTAGAGTTAACAGAGAAAATACGAAAACTAGTCAAGGAAGGAATCACCCAAATATACGATATCAGGAAATTGCTGCAGATATCCGACTATATACAAATTGTAGCCGAAGGTGTCCCTAATAAAACCGAATAAGTGGTATGTCCCAAATAAGTTTGGAACTGGAGATATTGGGCTCCAAATATACCCTATGTTAACAGTGCCTGGTTTAAATGGGTCTTGCTGCAGATATCTGATTTCAATTTGTATATAATCAGTATAATTTGTATATAGTCAGATATCTGCAGCAAGTCCCTGATATCGTATATTTGCGTGATTTCTTCCTTGACAATTTTTCGTATTTTCTGTTAACCACTTAACATTAGCTCTGTTAACTCTCGCATTAGCTCTGTTAAAATTTTTGGTTTTTGTCTTTGCTAGTTAAATTTGAATTTATCTTCACACACATACGCCATATCTAATCCAGTTTGCATTCATTTGCGACTCCACCTGCTATTTTATTTATTTTTTAAGAATTTTTATAACATTTAATTAGAATTATTTTGCTTATTACTCTGCTTCCCTCTCTCTCCCACTCTCACTATTAATTCTGAACTTTTTCTCTCTCTCTCTCCCTCTCTAAAAGCCATTAATTTTTATAAACAAAACGCGGGTATTTTTATAGTTTTTCACTGAGTTTTTTTTTTTATTTTAATTCAGAAAAGTTTTCTTTTTTCCGTAATTTTTGTAGATTTTAATCACACTGCCATTTATATACTCATATACAGTACAGTAATCCTTCGATTTACGTCGCCTCGATTAACGTTGCTTCGATTATGTCGTCAAATTTTTTATTCCATCTCACTTCAATATGCGTTGTCATTTGATTTACGTCACCTTTTTTTGGAACCAATTGCGACGTAAATCGAGGGATTACTGTACACACATATGCTCGCATACACTTACACGACGTCATATATGAAAAGAGAAAAATGTTTCGCCATACAGTTGATAGAATAATGATTCGTTAATGTGATTACCATGTCTCGTGGAAAAAATTTTTTTCTTTGAATTTAATTTAATTTATTAATTCAGTTAATTTGCAATAACGGTCATTGAATTTTAAATTATTGGCACCAACACCATCCCCTTACTAAACGTTAACATCAAAATTAAATCAAATCCGATACGCTGTCTAATGCCCTGGTAAATAATCAAACCCAGGCGACTTTGGATCTAACTACTTAGTTTTTTATTAAAAACCCCCGCCGTATGAAATATAACCTTTTGAAAAATCCATTTTCAAAATGTTGCAACAAAACACGAGACACGACCTAATTATGCTTTACTTTATTTAATTAATTCTTTGCTTTCATCGTTTTCCCTTTTTTTAAGCAAAAATAATATATTTTTTCTGATTATTGTGGTTGCTGTTGTTATTGTCACTTTGTAATCGTGGTTCAATACTCTTGAGTGCAATAAATGAAAATGGGGGAAAGAAAGAAAAAAAACCACCATTTAGCATTGAGGGAATATAAAATAGTGGCGAGACAAAAAATAATTGATTTTTATCAAATCCATTAAAGGAAATTAGTTTAACAGTAGTAGTAACCAACCACCACAACAAAGTACTCTGCTTGATACTTTAAGTGTTTTTTAAAGAAAAAAAAGAAAAAGAAAAATAAAATTCAATAAAATGTTAAGAAACAATTAAAAAATGTATTTAAAAAGGCTTTTGATTCGACAATTTTATTCGACTCACTTAGGTGGTCATTATAAGGCTTTAGCCAAGATTACAACCTAGCTTCTCACATCACTCATGTTAAGTGTGTTAATTTTATCTATGAGTGGCAGGACCTACAATTAAAAGTCTACTTCGGGACTAGCCAGATTTTTTAAGAAACTTTTCATGTGGCAATTTTATTTTACTACCAGAGTTTTTGCCAGAAATCTGTTGAGAAAACGCTGGAGAAATATTTTTTTTAATATTTTTGCTAGATATGTCTGACCTGGGCTTTGAACCATGGCCTCACGTCTAATAAGCCAACACATTACTTACTAGACTACGGCAACGCATTCTTACCTTTTCGATAGTACGCTAGAAAAGCAAACTATCTGGAAAGTGTTTCAAATTTTCAATCATTTTTTAAGCGCAGATAACTGTTAATAAAATAGTAAATTATTGTATCGGGTTATCCATTTCGTGGTTTGCAAAAGAAAACGTAAATAAAACACATATAAAATGTTTTTTTCATTATATTTCTTTTTTATTGTAAAGTTTGAACGTTTATAGTATGTGTGAAACACTACATCATTTAAATGACCTCCACCGCGAAGTGTTGCAAGCATTGATTCTTTTGAGGTAATTTTCGACCACTTATTGACACATATTGCGCGGTATCCCAGCCATAACTTGACGAATATTGGTTTTTAAGTGCTCAAGATTTGAAGGTTTATCGGCATAAACACGGTCTTTCGTGTAGCCCCACAAAAAAAATCGAATGGTGTCAAATCGAATGATCTTGGTGGCCAATTGATATCGCTACGACGAGAAATTACGCGGCCAGGAAATGTCTCTTGCAATAAAGCCATATTCGCTCGAGTTGTGTGGCATGTGGCACCGTCTTGTTGAACCCATATATTCTCCAAGTCGTATTCTTCAATAGCAGGCAAAAAAAAGTCGGTTATCATATGACCATAACGCTTCGAATTTACGGTGACAGTCGTTCCATCGTCGTTTTCGAAGAAGTAAGGTCCAATCACACCTTCGGACCAAAGAGCGCACCCAACAGCGACTTTTTCTGGATGTAA
Source organism: Sarcophaga rosellei (assembly GCA_930367235.1). NCBI lineage: Eukaryota > Metazoa > Arthropoda > Insecta > Diptera > Sarcophagidae > Sarcophaga > Sarcophaga rosellei. The sequence continues at coordinate 78,146,184 of OV884021.1, forward strand.
TGGCCTCTCTTCAATTATTTGAAGATTCTCAGAACCCCAAATACGACAATTTTGTTTATTAACATACCCACCGAGTGTGAAATGTGCTTCATCGCTGAAGAAAATTTTGTTCGACAAATTGCCGTCCACCGCCTGTTGTTCAAGCACCCATTCCACGTATCTACGACGTTGTGAATGGTCAGCTGGCTTCAGTTGTTGCGTAAGCTGGACTTTATATGGATGTAGGTGTAGATCTAAATGCAAAATACGCCATAATGTGCTGTAAGACAGTCCTAATTCCTGAGAACGACACATTCGGGTCTTCGGCAACACTTTCACTTACAATAGCGATATTTTCAGCGGAACGAGCGAAACGATGCTGTACAGGCCTTTCAATATTTGTAACCACTCCAGTCTCTTCAAATTTCTTTACAATTTTGCCAATTGCTTCCGTAGTTGGACGATTATGTAAACCATAATCTCCTCTTAAAGCACGATATGTGGCTGTGGCAGAATCACCATTTTTGTAGTATGTTTTGATAATTTTTAATGCATTGTGTGATAGTTAAGCGATCCATTTTCGTCAATGTCAGACTTTCAACTGAAAAGAAAAAAATTGGCTTCACAACTTAGTTTGACAGATGTCGAATTCCAGTCCCATACTTTTGAAACCACGAAATGGATAGCCCTTTATAATATGGAGCTGAATATCACCTTTCAAACAAGCTATTTTGTAGATTGATACGATAAGCATTACCAGAGATATAACACAATTTCTACCAACAATTCAATCACTTGTTCGATCTTCTTCAACACCAGGCTACAGTGTCATGCATAAACGAAACAGAAGCACGATCTTTAACACTGGAAGGTATGCACACACACACAATTTTGATTAAAATAATAATAAACAGGAGCTTATGTGCATATAATTGAATAAATACAAAAATAAACGTGTGTGTGTGTGTGTGTGTGAGAAGAAAACACACAACTGAGTGAATGAGAGATTGAAAGAAAATAAAGTTTGATTATCCACATGTTATACGCTGTTTAACTATTTTGTAAAAACAAAAACAACAACAAAATATAAAAAAACATGGTTTCCCTTGTTATTCATATGTACAGAAGGAGAATACTAGTATGTGTGTACTCTTGCATAGAGGGAATATGTGAGAATAAGTTGTTTACATACATGTTTATATTGTTGCGTTATTTTTTGTTATTTTTTTTATGTGTTCGTGTGTGTGAGTTGTTATATTTCTGTTTATTTTTTCCTAAGTAAACGTATTGTGTAAAGCATTGCGTGTATATTTTTTTGCAATATATGTGTGTGTGTTAAAAAGTGTAGCAGTAATTACCAGTATTTCTCTCAGAGGTGTTTTTATTTTCTCTTTAAGGTCGTAAATTATTTACGAAAGAAACTCGTAAACTTTAAACGTCTTAATGTTAGTTTTTGGTTTTTTTTTGTTTTTTTCTTGTTGTTATACGAGGCATTTTAAATGAATTCTAATGGCAGTCAATAGTAAGAGATTAATGGAAACATGTTTACTTTTTTTTTGTATATATGTGTGTGGGTAAGCATGTCTGCTGAAAATAAAAATAAAGGAAATATTAATGAATGTGTTGGCTTAAACATATAAATTTCCGAATTAAATATGTTATCTGACCAAGGCCAGCCAATAAAATAATACAACAAATTATTGCCAAACAAAAAATTAATAAGGCAATCAAATTGTAATCATTTAAATGAGAAATAAAACAATAACAGTAATAAATCGAGACTTAAATACTAGAAGAAAAACAAATAAATAAAGGGAAAAAATATTTTTAAAAATAAAAAAAATTAAAAAAAAATTTTTTTTAAATAAAAAAATAAAAAAAATATAAAAGTTTTTTAAATAAAAAAAATTAAAAAAATTTTTAAATAAAAAAAATTTAAAAGAAAATAAAACTCAAAATAAAAAATAAAAAAAAAAATTCAAAAAGAATTTATAAAAAAATTTAAAATAAAAATTTTAAATTCAAATTCGAATTCTTTTATAAACAATTTTATATAAAATTCCTTTATAATAAATTTTATTTAAAAAATTTTTTTTTAACAATAAAGAAAATTAAAAAAAAAAATCATTTTAAATAAAAAAAAAAAAAAATTAAAAAAAAAAAAAATTAAAAAAAAAATAAAAAAAATTTATCAAAAAAATAAAAAATTAAAAAAGAATTTATAAAACAAGTTGAATAGAAATTCAAAATTCAAATTCTTTAATAAATAATTTTACGGGTGTGAAGAAAAATTTGAATTTAAAAACCAAAGACGCAAACCCACACTTTTAGCACTTTTAGGGTAAGCTGAGCACTGTTAACTGTTTAACAGTGACAATAAGTAGATTAGTCTTCTACTTTGCAATTATTGCAGACTATTGACATAATTCTCATTATGATCATTATTGTTTGCGAACAAAAGTGTTGAAATGTAATGGATGGTTGGTTGGGATGGAGGACAGATATTTACTCAACCCAACTCTCAATATTATTCCAGCTATCCCACTACCACGGTTTGGAAGAGTACACTCGGGACTACCATTTCCATATAGCCTGTATGGTGTACTATTTCTTATATGCTCCAAAAGGGCCTCTGATCTTCTAGAGAATTTCCAATTATTATTTTTAGCCAAAAATCGATTCTTTCAAAATTGAAAATCTCAACTCTCAAAATTAGTACAGCTATCCCACTACAACGGTTGGAAAGAGCAACCTCTGGACTACCATTTTTTGCATATAGTCTGTATGGTGTACTATTTCTTATACGTTCCAAAATGGCCACTCATCTTCTAGAGAATTTTAAAGCAAAAAAATCACTTTATATATGCTGAGTATATTAAAAGGCCTTGGAACCTTTCTTTGCATATAGTATGGTACTCATATACCTAGAGTATTTCCCAAAATTAGCTCCTAAACAAGTGAGCTTCTTCAGATGGATACTGTTAAATAGCTAACAGTGCTCTGTTAAGGGCAAATTTTGTTCTGTTAAGAGAAAATTGAATACTTCCCAAAATTAGCTCCTAAACAAGTGGGCTTGTTCAGATGGATACTGTTAAATAGCTAACAGTGCTCTGTTAACGCCAAATGTGGCGCTGCTAAAATTTATGGATTGCATCTTGGATTTTGAAATTCGAATTTATCTTCACACACATAATAATTTTTCATCTCCGTTCCTTTCATCTCCGTTCCCTTAATAAAAATATGCGCTGTACTATTTAAACAAATAACCTTCAACTTAAATACTTCTCTTTCCATCTTCCTTTTTTAATTTCCATTTCAAAAAAAAAAAAAATAAAAAAAAAAGTCTTATAAGCAATAAAAATGCAATATTACCATGGTTATCAATAATAATATTAATAAGATGCTTTATGTCATCGTTGCCATCAAAGAAAATTATTAAAAAAAATAAAAATAAGAAGAAGAAAAATAGAGAATTAAATAATTCATATGACATTAGCAAAAGGTTTTTAAAATTGTTGTTTTTTTTTAAGTGGCAATATTACAACGTTATTAATAATTAAGAAAAAATCCATCAAATGGATAATTTATTATGTAATATGGCGAGTGGTAGTCGTTACTCGTCATATAATTGTTTAACATCATGGGATTCATATGATAAAATACCCAGGTAAGTTAAAGAACAAAAATATATGAAGAAAATTATTTTAAAAAAATATTTCAATAAAAGTGGAATAAAGTACATTTATTACCAGAAATTGTTGTAAAATCAGTAATACAATATGTATTTAATATCATAATAGAAGTAAACCGTAGCATGCCGAGATCTTGTGTTTTGAAACCCCCAGAGAGCATCCCGGCGTCATATTGAGCATGAAGCGATCTTTCTATTGAAGAACTGTTTTTTAAGCACTGCAGTGCCTAGTAGTCGTAGCCTAGTAGGTAGTGTGTTGGCTTATTAGACTTCAAACCCCCGGTCAGACACCTCCAACAACACCAAAAAATACTTCCTCTCAGCAAATTTCTGGCAAAAACTCTGAGAAAGTTTCTTAACACGTTGCCTGTCGACTACGAGATAACTCGTAGTAGGCACCCTAGAGGGGAACGCTTACTAAACCTGCTATTTTTGTGTAGCTACGAATAAAATTGTATTATATCAGTGCTAGTATCCATAAATGGCTTCTGGGAAAAGAAAAAAAGTCAAGGTTTGCTTGCGTGGCCAGTTTTCTGAAAATTGCCACGGCAGCCAACGTGTTAAAAATCTGTCGTTCAGAGTCGACTTTAAACTGTAGTTCGCCCGCCACTCATGTATAAAATTAACACACACAGCAAAAGTGGTGTGAGAAACTAGGTTGTAAACCTGACTGAAGGGTTGTGTGTATGTATGAACACAAGGATGGAACACAAGGGCTCCATCAGGACGGCATTATGTAGTCATCTCACAGCGTTGATGTAAAATGGCTGCCAAGATTGTGCAATTTGACCCCTTCAGACAGCATCCCAACATCATATTGAGCATGAATGGATCTGTTTTTGAAGTCTGCAGTCCCTAATCAGATGATCGGCTACCATCCTCAGGCTACTTCCGGATAGTCTGATGCATAACTCAGCAAGCTTAGAATGCCTCTGACACATTGAGTTCAAGAGTGAAAATATTTCTTCGGTGACTTTTTCTCAACAGATTTCTGGCAAAAACTCTGGACGTAAATAAAATTGCCATGAAAAGTTTCTCAAAAGTCTGTAGTTCGACGTCGACTGTAAACTGTAGGTCCCCCCACCACTCAGAAATAAAACTAACACACTCACAGCATATGTGGTGTGATAAGCTAGGTTGTAGTCCTGACTGAAGGGTGGTAATGACCAATTATGTATGAACACCAGCGACCTGTGGTTCCATTAGGATGGTTTTTTTCTGGTCAGCCCATGGAACCAGTTTACAGGCATCGAGATCATGCAAATTGACCCCGTCAGACAGCATCATATTGGGCATGAAGGATCTGTTTTTCAAGTCTGGAGTGCCCTGTCAGTTTGCCAATTATCATCGTCAGGCTACTTCCGCATAGTCTGATTCCTTAACTCAAATGTGTTCCTTTTCCAGGAATAGCCCATGCAGTTCCTTACTATACTATATACTATACCTCTTATCATCCAAATATTCGAATCAAGGAATGAATTTCATATGTCATTGCTATACAACGACTAACTAAGTTGAACTGAAACTTAGAAGATGCCCTTGATACTCCGTGGCTCGTGAATATCTCTCTCTCTCTCTCTCTCTCTCTCTCTCTCTCTGGTACCGAAAATTCCCTCTCCTGTGCCATTGTCTATACTTGATTCAGCCTTACATAACATGTTATATACCAGTATTGCTTCATTCACTCTTATTCCTTAGTCTTGTTAAAATTATACAAATTGCTGGAAACACAGGAGTGTAACTCGATTTATTAGGTAGCAATAGGCCTTGATTTAAAACTTTTTTTTTTAATTCTTTACTGCTTTATTAATGCTTTAATAATTTTCATAATTAAGAGTAGCACAACTGACATTTTCTCCTTCTTCCACAGCACCAACCATATGCCTGAAGGTTTATAATTAAATATGCACTCATACCGTCAACTATAGTATGAGCTCTCGAACAAACACAAAAAAAGAAAAAAAGCGAAATACTGTGTAAATAAATTGTTTTAATTAAAATGCAAATAATGAATGCATATTAAAGCATATTTAAGGCATATTATTGCATATTAATGTCTCCATTAAGTGTTTTATTGTTTTCACATTCAAACAATAAAACCACTTACCTTTGACCCTGTCACGCTCTCTCGCTCTGTGGCATTTAATGTGTATCTCAAACTGTATTTTTAATTGAAAGTGTCATATGCAAGTTTAAACCAGGACACTCAAGTTTAAGAGCCTTGTGAGCCGCAAAAGAAAAAAAAATGTTTTTAAATTATTTTGAGGCCAATAACTCACAAACCCCAAAACCCCAAAATCTTAATTGATTAAGTGCATTGACACACATACATACATACACATGCACTGTGGAAATATGAAAAGAGAAGAGCATTAAATTTGAAACTTTTAGTGGATTTAATAGACAGCATTAGGTGTCAGTAGTCTACAGGAGAGAAGAGAAAGACGAGAACGCAAAGAAAGGAATCCGAGTTTATTATTACGGTTGTTTGAGTCTCAAGTTCAATTAACTCTGTGAGCAAGAATAATAAAGAAAGGAAAATTAAAATACAATTGTGTGTGTAATAGTAGGACAAAGCCAAGGACCAAATACAAAGAACAGAGCTGGGAATACAAAATTTATTTTATTTTGTTTTCTTTCTCTGTGGCTATGATATCAAATCCAATCAAAACTAAAAATTATTTTTTGTTTTTCGTATCGAAATTTGATACACTGATGTGCATCGAAACAGAAGCCAAAAGTACAACAAACTTTTTTGCAACAGTGTTTTTGCAATATATTGGCCAATAAATGCTTTGACTTTCCAGTTTCATATTTTTTCATACACTTTTTGCTTTACATTAACTTTTTTATGATTTATTGAGTTTAAAAGCAACCAAAAGCAACATTCACTTCTACTCGAGGGACTTGGTTTACATGGGTTTTTCATATCCATTAAAGCCATTAAAAGGTTTTCATTAAATGGCATGCAATTTACTAAGTGCTTGAAAGCTAAACTTTAAAAAACGTATCACAGAACAATTCAGTGTTAAACGTTATAGTAGGAAAGGGAAGCTATTTTGTGTGGCATAAAATAAAGCAAAATTGATTGAAACATCATAGCTCTGAGAATTTTTTCAGGGACTAGGACTCCCACTAAGTTTCTTTTGAAGTAGCAGTCAACTCTTGTTGAACTCGGTAAACTGCAAACAAAAATAACTACTAACACTTATTACAGGTTACCTATCTAAATATATGCTTACACACCGTCATCCCAAATAAAGACTATTGAGTTACGAAGCCAGACTGTCTCCCAATTTCTCAGTAAATATGCATTGGCGGTTCGACATTAGGCGTAAATAGCTGTGGAACTTTTATATCCACATAAATCATAAATATCCTCTTGGCAATTATGTGGCAGTTCAATAGCAGAATATGCCCTCTTTTGAAAGTCCTAATAACGTCTAAACTTGCCCATAAATGCAAGCAAGGTGTCGGGTTATCCCAAGGTCTTCATTATTTGAATTCCTTGGCATAGTGACATACTATGAAAAATGATTACGGACGCACTGGCCAGAACGGGTTGCACACTGGAAGGCTTCCTATGGAATTCGCACAAGCGATGTTCTAGGTTTATGCTAACAAGAATTAAAGGTTGAATAGGGTCCCTCATATAAATAATAGGTATATGAATAGGGTTCCTATTCATTATGAGGGACCATATTCCTATTATTTATACCTATTATTTATATGAGGGATCCTATTCCCATTATTTATATGAGGGACCCTATTCAACCTTTAATTCTTGTTGATCGAATTTCAATCAATGAAGCGACTGCTGATAATTACAATAATCGAGAGCTTTAGTTAGCATTGATTTTCCCCTGGCAACAGTACTCTTCAAATACGCATTCTTCCTTTCTCGATATGATATATATATTATGTGGTCACAAGACATGGAGCTCACAAAATCAACGGCATGTCCAAAAAATGTCTATCTTCCTGTGCCAGTTTCTCTCATTTCGTACCGTCATTCTCTCTCTCTCTCTCCCTCATATCATTTCCGGCTATTAATGCTTCAACTAAAGTCCCCATTTCACATTTAAATCAGCAAAAGCCGTCTTGCTCTTAGAGGTAGTGTGTTTGCGTAGTAGACGAGATTTGTAAGAATATTTTCAAGTTAATTTTATTTTACTCTCTGAGATCTTGCCAGAAATCTGTTGGGAGGAAGTCGTCGAACAAATATTTCTTTTCATATTTGTTAAAGTCTGAACCGAGGCCTTAAGTCTAATAAGCTTACACACTACCTATAAAAATACGGCGACTTCAGCTGCCACACTACTTTCACTACTGCACCACTGACCCATTAAATTATCATTCTAGATATTGTTACGTTTTTACCTTTTAGAAACGTTTACAATATGAGTTCGTAGATTGCAAATACAATAAAAATAAATTTGTGTTTAATTTCAATAAAATTCTTTATTGTTCACACAATTCTGTATGCCACTGTTCACAACTTGATGTAAACAACAACAATTGTTTTATTTGTTAGGTTAGGTTAAGTAAGTGGACGTGTACTTGTCAATTAAGACAAGTACAGTACCCGGAGGTCGAATTGACCCATTGTACTAATTTGTTTTTCATCTCTGTCTTTATTTGTTATTCATCTCTGTTTACACCCTTTGCGTAAACACTAACAATCATTAAGCAATTATACGACACATCTTTATAACGGAGATCTTCAAACCACGATTACTCTCTTCACATGCAATGCGTTTCCACACAAGACTCGCTGAATTTTTACTCCTTCGTTGCCTGCTTTGTCTTGAATTTTATATGTCAACGTAAACAGTCTTATTAATGTTCCTGGAGTCGAATGTTCGTGGCTTCGCCTTCTCGAGAACTTCTTAAATGTAAACTTCTTAAATGTAAACTTCATTGTTGTTTATGTTTTTTGTTTACATCGTTTGTTGTTGCCTTCTTGTTTACTTGTTTACCGTGTAAACAAGTTCATTGTTTTTTGTTTTTGTAGCTATACGACAGATCTTTATAACGGCGATCTTCAAACCACGATTACTCTCTTCACACGCAATGCGTCTCCACACAAGTCTGAATGAATTTTTAGTCCTTCGTTGCCTGCTTTGTCTTGCATTTTATATGTCAATTGTTGGTGCCTTTTTGTTTACTTGTTTATCATGTAAACAAGTTCATTGTTTTCTGTTTTTGTTTTAAATGTTAAACGATGTTATACCATTCCTATTTTCGTAACAATATTCTATCATTTTAGATGTCCTACATATGGTATGTATGGTTTCTGTGTGCAGTTTCTTAGCTATGCTGTATATCTTTCTTTATATCTTTACATTACTGGTGGTTCATCATCTTCGATTCTATAAGCTGCTCATTTAAATGTTTTTTTTTATTTTTCTACGTCAGTGTTAAAAGAATTTAAAAACTACCCTCGTATTAATAAATAAATAATTTAAATTTTACCATTTTTAATACCAGATTCATAACAATACTTATGCGTATGATTAATATTTAATTCATAATTCATATCAATCATACGGCACAGCTTTATGCCTGCATGCATTTGAAGTATGAATACTCATACACACGCTCACAATAAATCCAATGAATTTAATATACCTAGTAAATAAACAATAAAAATTTTATGTTTATTATTTAAATAAAAACAAACAATTGATTTATTTACCTCAGTACTAGGCACAATTCGATTTCAATATTTCATATGAAATGAAATTTGTAAAGAAAATGCAGGATTTTGGAAATAAATTTATTTGAAAAAAAAATCAATAATTTATTGCTATAAATTAATTAAAAATGAATTAATTTAAAGCTTTTAATATGATTAAAAATTTAAAGCAAATTAATAAAATTAAGTCAATTTAACAAACCAAATCTGTTGAATTAAATTCTTAGAATAATTTTGTTATTAAGCGAAGAGTATTTAATATGAATTTTTCTTTATTTGCTTAAAGCGTTCTTGTTGTCTGCTTTATAAAAAAAAAATCCATTTTTCTTTTAAAAATCCCATTCAGCAGCATCTCTTTTATAAAAAAAAAATAAAACAGCAGACACAACAAAAATCATCATCTTTAAGTAGCTCAACCAGCAAAATTTTCTTTCTTCATTATCAGCTGCTTCTCCTTTCCGAAAGAGAAAAATTAAAAATCAATGAATAGTAAAACAAGACAAATTGAATTAAAAAAAAAGGGAGAAGAAGAAACGGTACACACAATTCAATTTTCTTTTCAAAATAAATTTCAATCACTCGCTCTGTCTGCCAGGCTTGTATTTGCGAGACATTAAAAGTTAAAGCAATGGAGGTGAAAATTTTTTTAATTGAATTTAATTATTTAATGACAATAAATTAAGAAAACAAAAAAAAAAATCACGTTTAAGTTAGTAAATGAAATGGAAATTATGTTAGAAAAAGTTTAAAAATTTTCACGGCTTTGAATTCGTAGTCACTTAAGTCAGATGGCAACAATTCCTTACGCTACGTCTTTTGCTACGTCAGTTGAAAGACCAATTTTTGAGCTAACAAAACCAGTCAACACTGTTTGGTTGCTTTAAGCACATCATAATTCTATTGTTCACAATGGTGAGTCCTTCAAACTGCCAGACGAAATCAGCATTTACTGGAAGCTTTATTAAGCCATTATTCTTGGAAAAAAAAATTGCACGTACGTGCCATCGTTTACTTATGGACTTATGCGATAAGCACGCTCTATCAAAAACACAGTGTATCAAATTGGTGTCAGGCCTGGGGTCTGGGGCTCGAAACCAGGCTTTACGTCTGATAAGCGAACATACTACCTACTAGACTACGGCGACTGTATCAATCGCAGTGTATCAACTACAGAGTAGGAAATACAGTGTATCAAACGCAGTGTATCAAACACAGTGTATTAGGCACAGTGTATCTAACACAATGTATCAAACGCAGTGTGTCAAACACAGTGTATCAAAAACAGTCTATCAAACATAGTGTACCAAACAATGTGTATCAAACACAGTCTGTCAAATAAGTCTATCACACACGGTGTTCTTTTTTTGTCTTGAGCCGGAGGTGGGAATTTTCGAAAGACACTTTTATTCCAACAAAAGAGTGCACGATTCATCATCACTGGTGCCTATGTACTAAACCCACCCCCTACACACTTCAACCACTCTCCCCCGCGGGACTGCCGTAGGGTATTACTTCGCGGAGATCTGGTTAGCACGAAAGCTTCATCACATTAAGTCAAATTTCGCCACCGATCCTCCAGTCTTCGGAGTTCTAGCATGACTTCAGCCATTCTCTAACTATATTGGCTCCATAGATTCCTACAATTCAACAGCTCTTCCATTAGCCGGTTTGGTCCTAAACTCGTTTCTCCGGGCCATCTAACTCTGGTGCAGCATGTTATAGAATATGCTCCGCATCTTCCTCCTCATCTACACAGTTTGGGCATATAGGGGAAGTATCATGACCAAATCTGTGCAGGTACTTCCTGAAGCACCCATGACCAGTTAGGAACTGGGTCACGTAGTCGTTCAGCTCGCAATGTTTTTCCTTCATCCAAAGGGTTACATCAGGGACAAGGCGAAATGTCCATTTTCCCTTTAAACTACTCTCCCATCGTGACGGCCATTTGTGCATGGAAGTCCTTCGTTCCTCCGCTTTTATAGCTGCTATTCGTCCTGAATACTCGGGACGGCGAAAATATATCCTCCTCATTTTTATCCGCCAATATGTCTATCGGTACCAATACCGCTCCATTAGACACTGTCCTGAATCCACTTATCCGTCTAATCGTGCTTAGACGATACACCGAGGACAGTATTCTCCTCGTCGTTCTCACGGAGAGTGCCTCCGACCATATTGGGCAAGCATATAGCATTATCGACGTTACAATCGCCGAAATTATCCTCCTTTTGAATGGACCTGGTCCTCCAATATTTGGCATCATCCTCGCCAGTGCTCCCTGTGCTACAGATGCCTTTTCGCCGATGTATTTCACGTGCTCCTTAAAGTTCAACCTGTCGTCGATAATCACTCCCAGGTACTCTATCGAGCTCTTCGATTCGATCCTAGTGCCTCCAACGGTCACTTCCTTCTTCACCACTATCTTCCGGCCGCTTATCAAGACGGCCTCCGTTTTTTGTGCAGCAAGTGTCAAACCTGCCTCATCCAGCCATGCTCCAACATTTCGAATTGCTGTGTTCGTTTTCTCCTCTATTTCCCTTACCGTCTTAGCCACCGAGACTATGGCAATGTCATCTGCAAAGCCCACAATTGTAGTTCCGTTTGGCAATCGCAGTCGAAGTACACCATCGTACATAATGTTCCATAGTAGTGGGCCAAGTACAGAGCCTTGCGGGACACCCGCCGTCACTAGATAGTTGCTATTAACTGTCAATTGTTCGAAAGTCCCTGTTGCAAAACCCTATACAATATGTTCTTATGCTTGAAAAATAGGCACACATTTTTCGACTGTTAAACGATACGTATACGTAAATGCAAACCTTCTTTTGTGTCCTTTTTAAAATTCAAAAACGCATATGCCATGATAAATCCTCTTTAACTCATATTCAAAATGTTTTCCACAAAATTCTCGTTTAAGAAAGCACACTTAAATTTCAACTCCTTTCCCCAATAAAACAGAATTTATTTTTGCTTTGTAGAAAGGCCTTTAGTGTTTAGCATAAATTGGTAATTTCCACATTATTATGGCATATTAAATTGTCGTAAATCTGGCTGAAATGAATTATGGTAGGGGTACCCCCCCCCCTACCAAAAAAAAAAACACAACTACGAAAACGTTTAAATCACATAAACATTTATTTGACCGGAGAGGGAGGGTGTGTTTATGAGTATATTTAGCATGTCTTTTAAATGAGGGTAATTTGCACATGAAAATACACACAAAAAAACTTCCTTTTTATGATTTCATTTTATTTTATTTCTTTTCTTCTTTTTTTCTTCGCCTCACAATAAACAAATTTCCTTAGAGTTTCGTGCTCCATAATAAACAATGCCATGCATCCCATCCATATCATCATGGCCACCTCCTTTATTAGTTTAGAAAGTAAATTACATCGTAAGATGTATATGAACCGCACACAAGGCAAACGTTAACGTCTCTATTATTTCCGTATATTTCTCTCTGATAATTGGCTGAAATTATTTTTGCTTTTAACGCTCGTTTATTGAAAGGCAAAAAGAAGAAGAAGAGACAACAGTCATGGCATGTTTATTTCCTAATAAATGAATGCTTATCCATCGTAGGCGTATGAGTAACATAAATTTCCTGATTTAATATGTAGTAAATATTACTCATACGTCGTCAAGCATTCCAAAGAGAACAATAAATTTAATGAAATAAAAATTCTGATTTGTAATGTAAACTCAGAAGATAGCAATCAAGCACGAGAAATATTTGTTTGGTGGTTGTCGCTCTGTTAACTTAAAGGGTTTGGAGGAGCTTTTAAGGCTTTATTTGTCAAGGGCATGGCTTATGAGTTTATTCCCGGTAATATGGACAATTATGGAGTAAGCAGCAGTCGTACTGCCTGCTGATCTGAAACATCACTGGCTGAAGCAATAGGATCTATAATTGCCTCTTCGCCTATAAACACCTTTTCTGCTTCATGGTCCGTGTCTATGGGAGGGAGCTAACACCTCGGATATTATTGTTGTCTGCAGCCAATTTGTATTTACAATCTTTTTAAAGTTTAGATTGAATTTGCTCAGCTTGGCTATGCCTTGGACCCGAATCTAAATCTATAGGAGATGACATTACCCTTTGATCACAATGAGTGATTCTTCACTGTTTGCGACTGTCACCGGCTTACCGCTGCCTTCATAAGCATAACAATCAAACGCATTCTCTCTTCTCCTTCTGCTCCCTCCTTTCCTGATGATCCTGTAGAGATGATGGCATTTGAAGTAGAAAAACGCATATCATCGATCAAAAAAAATGAAAGTTATCTACCAAAAAATGCAAGTCATCTACCAAAAAATGCAAGTTCTCGACCAAAAAATGCATGTCATTGACCGAAAAATGCAAGTTATCGACAAAGAAATAATGCGAATCATCTGCCAAAAAAAATGGAAGTTATCGACCAAAAAATGCAAATCATTTACCAAAAAATGCAAGTTATCGACCAAAAAATGCAAGTTATCGGCCAGAAAAATGCAAGTCATTGACCCAAAAATGCATGTCATTGACCAAAAGAGATTACATTTGAAGTAGAAAGATTATCGTTATCATTATCTTTTAAATTCAAATCGAATCAAGCAAGGCCATTAGCCTTCTCCCTTTCAACAGCACTACTGTGCCAGAGAACCCAACGAATTCCAGTTCAATCTTGCCCAACATCTCTTACCACGTCATAGTTTGGATCCATTCAGTCGGCCATAGCAATATTTGACTGAAAATAAAAATTAAGTAAGAACATGAATTCCATCTGTAGACCCCGGTCTTTGCATTTGTCATCTAGTCTAGGCCCCAAATCTTCATAAAAGATCCCAGCTCCAGTGTCCGCAATCAGTTTCTACTAATCCGTGAACCAACCTATGATAGGAATTCCCTGTCTTAAGAAGCCGTACAAATAGGAACGAAAGAGATTCCTCAAAATTTTTTCATTTAGAATAACTGGCATGATTTACCTCGAACCACTGGCATTCTGAAAGAGTCCACATAAGTCCATCCATTTACAAGAATCACACATCTGTTCTGTATTCAAAAACTACCAGGAATAATTTCCCAAAGCAAAGTGTAACCCATAAAGTATGGGTTGACGAGGAAACGATTTAATTTCCTTGCATTTATCATGTGCTAACCACCAAGCTTTTGTCATCTGCTGGCTAACTATAAGCCCATAAAGAGAATCATAAATACCAATCACAAAATCCAAGCAACAAAAAAAACGATTTTCACAAAAGCGGAACTGAATGTATTGAGAGAATTCCAATAAAAGTACGTTAACATTGAGTATTATTTGGCGAAAATAATGACAACCACCGTAATGGCAAGATAAAAATAAAAGAGAAACTCTCATCAAATCGAAATTTTCTAATTTAATATCCTTTCTCTCCATTTTATGGTCATGTTTTTATGGCAGCATTTTAATGCCTGATTGGTCCACTACTAAAGCTAGTTATTATTATGTTGTTGTTCACACACAGCTTAGTTTCATGCTGAGAACAACTAACGCTTTAATCATTTCCATAATCGATAATAAAGAAACGATAAAAAAAATTATTATTAACAGGAGGGGGGAAAAACTGTGCGCGACCATAAATCGGATAATAATGGTCAGAAGGCAATATTTTTTTTATTTATTCTTCAAAAGAAAATTTATCGTCGACTTAGAACTTGGCTTTTATTTAAAGCACCAGCAAATGTTTTCATTTTATAATGAAAGTGGAAAGTAAAATATGGCGAGCAGGTCGATAGATATTCAGGCAAACTTTAGACATACTCCTGCTCTGACGAATGCACTATATTTCAGATTAAGTTAGCACTTATAAATCGCATTGCAAAACTGCGCTCTAATATGTGTTCATGGACTCACAAGGATATCTTAGGAAATTGTGTGACAGATGAGCTTGCTAGAATAGACTACCGAATTCTAATCTAAATGCGAACAAAGGTATGCCACTTCCATCCTTCAAAACGATCCAAGAAAACCTCATCCCATCTTATATCCAAAAAATGCCAGTCATCAACCAAAAGAAGATGCTTGTTATCGACCAAAAAACGCAAGTCATTGACCAAAAAAGTGCCAGTCATCAACCAAAAAAATGCAAGTAATTGACCAACAAAATGCAAGTCATCAACCAAAAAAAAAATGCAAGTCGTCAACCAAAAAAAAAATCAAGTCATTGACAAAAAAAAAATGCAAGTCATCAACCCAAAAAATGCAAATCATCAAACAAAAACATGCAAGTCATTGACCAAAAAATGCAAGTCATTGACCGAAAAAATGCTAGTCATTGACCGAAAAAATGCAAGTCATTGACCAAAAACATGCAAGTTATTGCGCAAAAAATACAAGTCATTGACCAAAAATGCAAGTCATTGACAGAAAAAATGCAAGTCATTGACCAAAAAAATGCAAGTCATCAACCAAAAAACATGCAAGTAATTCACCAAAGACATGCAAGTCATCAACCAAAAAAAATGCAAGTCATTGACCAAAAAATGCAAGTCATCGACCCATAAAATGCAAGTCATCAACCCAACAAATGCAAATCATCAAACAAAAACATGCAAGTCATTGACCAAAAAATGCAAGTCATTGACCGGAAAAATGCAAGTCATTGACCAAAAAAATGCAAGTCATTCGCCAAAAAAAAATACAAGTCATTGACCAAAAAATGCAAGTCATCAACCAAAAACATGCAGGTCATTGACCAAAAAATGCAAGTCATTGAGCAAAAAATGCAAGTCATTGACCAAGAAATGCAAGTCATGCGCCAAAAAAAATACAAGTCATTGACCAAAAAAATGCAAGTCATTGAGCAAAAAATGCAAGTCATTCACCAAAAACATGCAAGTCATCAACCCAAAAAATGCAAGTCATCAAAAAAAAACATGCAACTCATTGACAAAAAAATGCAAGTCATTGACCAAGAAAATGCAAGTCATCAACCAAAAACATGCAAGTCATTGACCAAAAAACATGCAAGTCATTGACCAAAAACATGCAAGTCAGAGATCAAAACATGCAAGCCATGGCCAATAAAATGCAAGTCATTGACCAAAAAATGCAAGTCATTAACCTAAAAAATGCAAGTCATCAAACAAAAAACATGCAAGTCATTGATCAAAAAAATCCAAGTCATTGACCAAAAAAATGCAAGTCATCGACCAAAAAAAATTCAACTTGCGAAAAATATGACATTTTTTGGTTCTATATACATATATAAGTACATATTAACTCAATGAGAATTATTAACATTTTTAAGTTCATTTACACACAATTTCATTTTTTTTAACCATATATCACTTTTTTGCCATATCTCCGTCGCTTATATCTCTGGTCCTAAGTAAAGCTGGACCCTAATGAGAGCTGTTTCGGAACCATTGATAACATGGCTACCCGGCCCATGAGCACATTTTTTTTGATTATTTGAAGAAATCAATTAGCTTCGACGGTTATATCTTCGGTGCCAAGGATTATCTGAACTTCATGAAAACTGTTTTGGAATTCTTGACTGAATAGCTTTCCGAAAACCTTGCCTTTTAATTTTAACTCATTTAAGGAGCAATCGAATCGAATAGTCTTGGGCTGGATATCAAGCTATCGTGAGCATATATCGTAGAAGGGGCATCAATCAAGGTATGCAATAAATGGGAATTTCTACAGCAAGACGACTAAACAAAATGCAAGTCATCAACCCAACAACATCGTAACTTGTAGCCTGTAATCTATGCCGTTCGCATAACTGTGAACTGCCTTATGCATTAAAGAATACAACAGCAAAACCAAAATTGGCAAATCGATAAATTGTCGTCCATTTAAAAATCATTTACACTAGTACACGACTCCTGTCGTGTAACCAAAACACAATAATTAGGTGACCACACTACGTATACGTAATATTCGAGTTGATTTAAATATTAATCATACGTCATGGGGGTTGGTGTTACTAGTGTTACTGCCCACAAATTTACATTCATATTATTAACTCTTTCCCATTGATAATAAAATAATCAAAACAAAAAAAAGTTTGAAAAACCATTCAAATTTAATTATTGTCGACACAAAAAAAACAAAAACTGACTTTAAGTGTAATGTTTTCAAGCAGACAGCTGAACACAGACTTTGTTTTGTGAGAGTGGAACAGTGGAAAGACACTTTTGTGTTGTAAAAATAGTTTCGAAGGTCATGTCTGTCTACACAGCCACTATAAAATTAAAAACTAAAAATACAATTTCTTGTTAAATTAACGTGAAAGAATAGAAGGAAAAAAACGGAAAACAAAGAAAAAGAAAACCAACAAAAATTACAGCAAATTTACTGTTCTTTACAACTGTAAATTTGAGATATTTAAACGATAATAAAAAAATTTATGGTGGTTGTAACACTTTTGTCACCCACTTCCCAATTAAAAAAAAACGTTGTTGTAGTGTTCAAAAACAAATTGAGACAGAATGCAGATGAGACAGAAACCGAAAGTTTAATAAAGGAGAACAAAGAAATTGAAAACGTCGTTCCACAATAATATAAGAAGCCACCTGGAGTTGGATATAAAATTGGGCGTTAAATCCAAATTAATCATTTTGAAATCTAGTGTTCGATCTGTTCGAACTATATATGCAGAAATCATTTCAAAGTCGGCATGTATAACTCACGCGATAAGACGGCTGGATCAGTGCAAAGTCTTTCAAGGCGAAGGATTAAGGATGAAATTATCTTCAAGAAGGATATTTTGATAGCCAAGCGATTGTCAGAATCATGGATTATAACAATGCCACCTTTTATGTGATTTACAGCAGCCGCAAATACCTCAATGAGATAGAATAACAGCACAATGAAATGGCCAGATCTAGCACAACACTTAAACGCTCTAATGATAGATGCCACAAACGCAGCTTCGGATACAAATGAAGCACACACGCACATACATGATAGGTCATTATTACCCTTCAGTTAGGATTACGACCTAGTTTCTCACGCCATTTATATTGTGTGTGTTCATTTTTATACATGAGTGGTGGAAGGCCTACAGTTTAAAGTCGACTCCAAATGACAGAGATCTTTGAGAAACTTTTTCATGGCAATTTTAGATACTCACAGAGTGCCAGAAATCCGGGAGACTGCAAAGCTGAACGGAGCTAACCAGATGTGGCACAAGCATTAAACACTCTGGTGAGTTCTTTATACAGGAAGACTCCATTAAAAACCTGCCTCAATGCAATGATAAGTGCTGCAAACGTAGCTTCGGATGTAGGCAACACAGAGTAGTAAATCTCTGTCAGATTAAATGATCGGAAATCACGTGAAAAGTCGACTCAAACTTTAAAAGAACAGTCTATACAGGTTGGTTGGAGTAATCACTAGGCATTACGTTAGAGGCGCTTATACGAGCCGTATTGGTCGTGGGCATATGGCAAATGACTTCTACAGGAGCTGCGTAGAGGAGGAAGCATGTTAGTTGGAGTAATCAATAGGCATTGCATTGGGGACACTTATGCGAACCGCATTAGACATGGGCTTAAGGGAAATGACTTCTACAGGAGCTAAATAGAAGAGGAAGAGAAGATAACCACCGTAGGCTTAAGGCAAATGACTTCTACACGAGTAACCACTGTTTATCTATTGAATAAATCATTATACAGATGGTCTCACTGATCTGTTGAGAGTGGACATTAGCCCCATAATGAGATGCTTAAGGAGAGGCTTTGAATAGTTCTAAAATTAAGGGAAATAAACGTGTTCGCTGTCGCAAAGGTCATATATACATACATCAGAGATATAATTGGTTACTACAATCCTTCAGTCAGGATTACGATCTAGCTTTTCACTCCGCTTATGTTACGTGTATTAATATGTTTATACATGAGTGGAGGAGGAGCTACAGTTTTAAGTCGACTCCGAAAGACAGATTTTGTTTGAGAAGCTTTTAATTTTCAATTTTTACTCTCAGATTTATTGCAGGAAATCCTACAGAAGAGGATGTCGCCAATTAAATATTGAAGATGTCTGAGCTGAGTATTGAACTTCATTACAATATATAATGAATTGGAATTGAAGACTGGCCTGTAAACCTTCTAAGTTTGCCACACACTAGTTGAGTACGTTGCTGAAAAAAGAAGATTTGGAGGGGGGTGAGAAGACGCTAGACAGTCGACACGGAAAGATGTAGGTTCCACATTCACATTGTCTTGGTCGGAAATTCAATAAAATTGGGGAACTTTGACAAAAATGGAGATGTTTTGGAGACAGCTTGAAAAGCAGAGCATTTTAAAAATTGGTCGCTATAGTTAGTACAGGCTTATGATTAAATACACCACTCTGCTGAATTACAGCGGAAATAACAGTGGAAATTAAAGCGGCAATTACAGCGACAACTACAAAGGAAATTACAGTGGCATTAACAGCGGCATTTACAGCGAGAATAACAGAGGCATTTACAGCGGAAATTACAGCGGGTATAACAATGTCATTTAGAGCGGCATTTAAAGCGGGAATAACAGCGGCATTTACAGCGGAAATTACAGGGGCATTAACAGTTTCATTAACAGCGGCATTTACAATGGCATTTACAGCGGCATACACAGCAAGAATAACAGTTAGAATAACAGCAGCAATTACAGCTACAACTACAGTGATAAGTACAGCGAGAATTACAGTGGCAATTACAGCGGCAACTACAGAGGCAATATGATTGCTAAGACCTCTAAAAGTTTGGTTTGACCTTTTTTGTCATTTTTTGCCTAGTTTTTGGCTTCTTGCTTATTCCCTTCTTGTCATGAATATTTTATGCTGAACACAAGAAAACAAATGAAAAACAAACACTGTAACAATCCAATTAGAAAACTTGTCATACCCATGAACGTTGTCTCTGTAATAAATGATGTTCTCTTTAGAAAGTTGAGCAGAAAAATTAAATTTAAAAAATAGTTTCGTTTTATTAAACAAATTTTATATACGAAAATAAAATAAAAAAAGATTTCTTTTATCTTTTCTTTTAAAATCTTTTTTTTTTCTCTTCTGTAAAGTAGAAATCCTTGAGCTCCTAGAACGAAAGTAAAAATAATTCTTTAAAGAATATTTCTTTTGACAAAAAAAAGAACAAGGATTTCTTACAAAATCCTGTAAACTCACGTAGGAATTGAAATGTTTTTCGGCTTATAAAAATTCAAAGGATTTGATTATGAGCTGTTTTACAAGGTGCTTAAAGAAAAGGCAAAAAAAAATTTTTTGGGGGTTTTGCAGCGTCTCTACAAAGAGACATAAAAACGTCCTTTTTTTGTCATAAAATTTGTAGTTTTCCTTGTGATGTTTTTTTTTTTGTAATATAAAACGTGCAGTTTCTTTAGTTTCGGTGTTCAAGTTGCAAAGTTTTGTGTTAAAATTGCCTTACGGTTACTCAAACACATATTGATTGTCCTTGAGATAACATTTGTCTCAACATTTCATGCCTTGAAACAAGATGTGGCATTTAAAGACATGTTTTAAGTTTACATACATGTATACAGACATACATATATAATTGGTTATTACAGACCTTCAGTCAGGATTACAACCTGAGCTTTGCAAATAATGCCGAATGTGTTGACAAATCTGTTCACTAACTGTCTGAAAGAAGAGTTATTTTATGATGAATAGTGTAAGAAAAATTGATCTGTACTTAGTTACTTACTTAATTGGTCCTTCTAACCTTTAGTCAAGTTTCAAACCTACCTGCTTACAGCAGTCATGTTGTGTGTGTTAATTTTATACATGAGCGGCTAGAGCAACAGTTTGAGGTCAACTCCGAACAACAGATTTTTGAGAAACTTTTCATGGCAATTCTTTTTATTTACTCTCAGAGCTTTTGTCAGAAATGTAGTGAGAGGAAGTTGCCGAAGAAATATCGTCGTTTTGTTGGAAATACCAGACCAGGGGTTTGAATCGTGGCCTCATGTCTAATAAGCCAATACACAGCCTACTAGACTACGACGACTTTGACTTTGATTCCATTTATGATCTGCTTGACCATTTGATGTGGCATCCAAACCCATCATAGATGTGATCCCTAGCAGTTATATTTGGCGTTGTAGCCATCGGCTGCCAGAAAGTGTCATCCTAGAGATTTTATATTATATAAGCACTCTGTAATCCTCAGCATATCGTGCACAGTGCTGCTTATATTGGTAAGCCTTAAAAAATGATTCCGAATCCTCAGTAAATCTCTGAATAATCTTTCCCCATATAACAAATACTTATGTGAAGTATGAATGTATCTACCATGTACTTTTGTATTGTATTGTGCTTGAGAGAAATATAAGAGATTGAGAGCAATAAAATCCATCTTTTCATTATACTCTCATGCAATATGGCATCTTATTATTGTCACTTTAAATATGATTTCCACTACCCAGTCGCTCTCTCTCGGCAAAGTAAGTGCGTAAATACTTAAACATGTTTATTGCAAATGTGTGTGTACGTGCAAGTGTAATGCCTTTAAATATGCCATGAACAGTAGTAGATATTCAGCATTTAAAAGATATTTATTGCACAACATGTTGCCAACAGTGACAGTGACAGTGAGAACAGACCCCCCCCCCCCCCCCCCTGTAATCCTTTTTCCATTCGAACATTTCTCTCTCTTGCTTGCTCTCATACCATTTGATAGATTTCTGTATGGCTTTATTTTGTAGCAAATAAAATGCAATTTAAAGTGGCCAAAAAATGTTCCGTCACAACTGTGTTTGCCGGGATTTTATTTCTCTCTTTAAAGAAGAATGGAAAATCAAAATCCTTTGATTGTCATCGATTGAAATTTTCTAGTAAAACCACACAAAATTATTCAAATAAAGTTCTCTTCTAAAAGAAGGAATAAAAGCAAAACGAAAATATCTGGAAATTCTTTTAAAATGTATTTCTTATGATGCCATAATCCAATGAATCCAAGCAGAGTTGTAGTAAGATACCCAAAAAAGGATTTTGCTGGCCCAGCAAAAGTTATTCATTGCCTTTCGAATTGTAAAATAAGGCGCCTAAAACTTCCGACTTCGCCAGCACTGCTTAGCATGGAACATCCAAACGGTCTCATTTCCTAATATGATCGACCTGCTGGTGACTTTCCTATAAACTGCCTCCTCTCATGCTGGCTATGTTACTATACCTGTGGAGCTCGCTTTACTATTTCCCAATTCCTTTTGGATGGTAGATTTGCCTCCATTCCATGGTCACCCCGTAGACTAGTATCTTGGCTTTTTAAACCGAAGCTCGTGGTTCATAACCCAGCTCAGACATTCATTTTTGCAACTTCTTCTCAAGTCAAAATTGCCATGAAAAGCCTCTCAAATCTGTCGTTCAGTGTCGACTTTCAAACTGTAGGTCCTGCTACTCATGGAAACAATTTAACACTGGTCGTGTTAGAAGCTTGGTTGTAATCCTAACTAAAGTCAGAACCATTTACGTAAGTAAGTCGTTTACGAATTAAATTTCCGTTTGATTTTCGCGAAATGGCGGTATTTTGAAAATTAATTGAACATCGGCTGTCAGGACGGGTTTACCACTCTCTTCTCTCTTCTCTGTAACCCTAAAGAACTATCCACGCTATCCTTTACTTTCATCAACACTAGCCACCTTCAAACATAGGAATTGGCTGTACCTCTTCAAAGGTACCATCGTCCATCAAATTAATCTGTTTGAAACGTCTGGTGCAGTCTTACTTACTTAATTGGCCATTAACAACCCGATTAACAGATTTCGATCTGCCGCAACACATCCTTCCAGGCGCTTCTACTTCTTGCGCGCTTACGCCAGTTGTTCGTCATAATGACAGGTCTTCCTCGATTTGGTCCTTCCAACACATACAAGGCCTCGTCCTCTTCGTCGACTTCCGCAGATCCCCGCATTAAATACCCATCTTGCCAGAGCATCCTCCTCCATTCGAACGACATGGCTGAGCCAGCGCAGCCGCTGGCTATAACTACGCTGCACAATGTCTATGTCGTTGAGGAGCTCATATAGCTCACTGTTGGATCGGATGTGGAAATCGTCGCCAACTCAAGGCTGCTGCATCAGTGCTTAATAGGGTCCATGCCTCTGTGCTATGAAGAAGAACGGGTAGGATGAGCGCCTTGTAGTGCATGGCGTAGTCTCCGTACTCCAATAGGTAGTGAGGCCTCGGTTCAAACCCCAGGTCAGACTTCTCCAAATAAACGAAATATGAACAAATATTTCTTCGTCAACTTCCTCTCAGCAGATTTCTGGCAAAAACTGTTTTGCGATGAAAAGTTTCTTAAAAATTTGTCGTTCGAACTCGACTTTAAACTGTAGGTCTCCTGCCACTCATATATAAGAATTAACACAAACACAGCGTAAATGATGTGACAATCTAGGTCATAATCCTGACTGAAAGATTGTAAGAACCAGTTATGCATGTATGCATGTGTGTATGTATTGACACTAAAAAATTTTTCAGAAAGTAATGGAACACTAACGGTGACCACAGTCTATTTGTTTTTATGCTTAGCATAACATATTGTACAGCTTATTGACAAGTTCCCGGCCTGGTCACACGTTCTCCTGAATATTCTCGGACGTCTTGTCTAACCATACACCAAACCAGCTCACCAGTTCACAGCTGTGCAGGCGCTCCATTGTCTTTACACAGCTGATAATGTGGCACAGGTTAGGTTAGGTTAGAGGATGTGTACGAATTGACCCATTGTACAACGTCCTAGCTTCTCACACCACTCGTGTTGTGTGCGTTAATTTCATACATGAGTAGCGGGACCTACAGTTTAAAGTCCACTCCGAACGACAGATTTTTGAGAAGCTTTTCATGGCAATTTTTACGCTCAGAGTTTTTTTGCCAGAAATCTGCTGAGAGGATGTCGCCGAAGAAATATTTTCATATTTTCGTTTTGATGTCTGACCTGGGATTTGAACTCGGGCCTTTCGTCTAATAAGCCAACACACTACCTACTAGACCACGGCGACTTCAAAATGTGGCACAGGTTCTTTTCTCTTCTATAAGAGGTATAAGAGGCATATACGTGTCTCTGGCAAGCCTACACTGGTTTTATAAGTACAAATGTATGTGTTTTTACAAGAGATAGCCATAGGTAGCCAAGGGCAATGGAGGGGCAAATGGAGTGAAAGCCTTATTGCAGTCCATCAGGTTGTTGTAATAATAAAACCATGAAATTCATTGGAAATTTTGTATTCACTCTCTCTCTCTCTCTCTCTCTCTCAGCTTTTCACATATAGTCGCTGATCAATAAAACTCAGGTTTTTAATTGTTTTTGTTGTTGGCACAATATTTAAGTAAAATTTTACAATGTTGTCCCTGCCATGTTGTCATCTGCTGTTGTTTGTATTGTTTTTTGTTTTAAATACCGTTAAAAGGATTTCATGTTACCGAGTCTTTTATACTGCCAGTAAAATATTTTCTGTCACAATTTCTCTTCCTCTCACATTTTTTTCTGCTGCTCCCTGTATTCCTTCCATAACGATTTTACTGCTGCATACTGTACTGTTCTGCAGCATCATTATTTACGAAAAAACAAAAACAACAACAACTTTACTGAACTGAGAGTTTTTCTTCCTTTTCCTCCATTACTTTAGCCTAATGAAGATGTTATGTATTTATGTGTGTGTATGCATTTGGGCATAGGGGGATATATGTGTGTGTGTGTGGTAGTAAGAGAATAAAATTTCCTGGAATTTATGGTTGTTTTTGTTGTTGTTGTTTCTTTAAAATCAAGATGTATATGCATCGGGCTGTTAAACTTGTATGTGAATGTGCAAATGTATTGGTCTGTGTGTGTGTGTTCAATAAATTTGACACTTTCATTTGAAAACTTCGAAATAATAATGGATGATGGCAAAACAAATCTGTTGTGGTTATTGCATAACCTGAAATGGAATTCGATAGAAATTATTTCATTACGATCGATAAACTATTGAAAATGGAATGGAATTTGAAACAATAACACTGGCTAGCATGAGGTGGAATTGATTGAAGCATAAAGTTTATAAAAGTTCAAGAACATAATATGTCACATGACATGTCATGTGGAAAAGTTTAATGCTAAAGGTTAAAAAATAGGTCATCCACATATGAGGACATACAGGGAAGAAACAAAATTTTAAATGATTGCCATGCAGGTGTTAGCAACCAAGACGACTTAATGTGACTGAGGTGGATATATTACAGGATGTTTTCATGCTTAGCATGTCATATTGTACAGCTTAATGACAAGTTCCCAGCAAGTTAGCAATTAAGATGTCTTTTATGTATTGAAGGCGGATGTATTGCAAGCCTGCCTCTGAACTTTGCATATAAAACTGAATGTGTTGGCCGAACCGTTCACTAACTGTCTGAAAGAAGAGCTATTTTATGATGAAAAGTGTAAGAAAAATTGGTCTGTACTTACCTACTTTTTGACTAATTGATCATTTAAAGTAATCCTTTAAATCCTTTAAATTTTTCTGAAAAAAAACCCGAACTTGAAAGCTCCTATATGTGAAATTTAATTTCAGTTTTCTTTTGTCTTTTGTTGTTATTCTCTACGAATTCATCCACTTTAATTGCCTCGTGTAATGCGGTTGGCTTTTCATATTTTAAAATTCTGGAGCAGTCAAGTGCCGTCTACAATGTTTTTAGACGCTGTCGTCTTTTCTTGCTTGCCCGCATCAAACCGAGTTGGCTTTTAATTTGTTCCCCCTTCAAACGAAAAATGAAATTAAATTTTTGCTTTAAATTTCTTACGCAAGGCAATATTGCACTTTTTTTCTGAAATTTTAAAATTTCTTCTTCTTCCCTGTGTAGGGTGTGTATATTTATATATACGTGTGTGCATATATATATGTATATGTGTGCAATATTTTTAATTAACTTTTCTTCATTATTTTTGATGTTTTTCTTCATTCTCTTTCTGTTTTTATTGTCTTTTCAGAGTCCGTGTGGAATATTACGTTAATGAAAATACATTCAAAGAAAGACTGCAACTCTACTTCATTAAGAATCAGAGATCAAGTAAGTAATAAAAATAAAATGCACAATAACTGGCCCCATCAATGAATAACAATAGAAAAAGAAAAATTGGAAATGAAAAAGAAAATTTAAACACAGAAGAGTCATTTGTAAGCATAAATATCATAAGAATTTAAGAAGCAAGACTGATTTAATCATACCCTTGCCCTTACCCTTACAAGCCATAGAATTGAAAGATATCGATGACTTGCATTTTCTATAATAAATTTAACGATGACTTG
This sequence comes from Sarcophaga rosellei, assembly GCA_930367235.1. Lineage (NCBI taxonomy): Eukaryota > Metazoa > Arthropoda > Insecta > Diptera > Sarcophagidae > Sarcophaga > Sarcophaga rosellei. The sequence continues at coordinate 78,172,801 of OV884021.1, forward strand.
CATTTTCTAGAGAAAATGTATCGATTACTTGCATTTTTTAGGGTAAATTTATCGATTACTTATATTTTCTATAATAAATGAAAAGATGACTTGCCTTTTCTAGAGTAAATTTATCGATGACTTGCATTTTCTAGAGTAAATTTAACGATGACTTGCATTTTCTATAGAAAATTTAACGATGACTTGCATTTTCTATAGCAAATTTATCGATGACTTGAATTTTCTATAATAAATTTAACGATGACTTGCATTTCTTAGAGTAAATTTATCGATGACTTGCATTTTCTATGGATGGTTTACCTCACGCTGCTCAAATGTGGAAACACAGCTGATGGTTTCTAGTTTAACTGAGACAATCGGAACAAGTATGAATCGAAACATGTCTACCTCACGGCCTCGACACTTGTATCTAGCACACAACCAGTTACATTATCAGGGTACTTTGAGAGTCATTGCAGCCTGAGGCAGAAATTATTCAAAAGTGAACGTAGCTTTCACAGAACACAATCTTTGTGATTCATCTGCCCTCTACAGATAGAAGTTTCAACAACTTGGTTGCAAAACTCAAAACTACGAACAGTGCTTGAATTCAAAGGATTTCCTTTGGTCGGTTCAGGCCCTAATCCCAATTCAATACCTTGTCTTGTTTATGTCCTTTCAAAGGCCTTCAACCATTAAATTCTTTAAAAAATTGTGCTGTATTTATGAAGCTTTTAAATTAATTTTGCCACTAATTATTTAATGACGTAGTTTGTCACAAGTTGTCCTGCCTTTACAAATGTTTAATTTTTAACAACCTCAGCAACTTAACCTTGGGATTTTATGTTAAAAAAGAAACATTTCCTATATTTCCTACATTACTTTCTGTTTCTATTTCATTTCATTGTATCTAATTAGAGCAAAGAAAACATAACTTTGCTACCTTACATCTGCAGGTTGTTTGTAGAAAATTTGTTTGGAGCTGGGGTAACGTTTACCTTTTTAGTTTTTTTTTTTTGTTTTTGTTATGTCATGTTGGCTAATATGCGTTAGAGTTTTTGATTAAAACCCTGCCATTGCCTTAGAATGGTAATAGCTCCTGGCTGTTTTAGGTCAAACAATTAGGCCAGAACTAATTTTGCCTTTAAACGATAAATGTACTTGAAAATGTTTTCTAACACACAATGGGCTGGCAAAAGAATTTCTCAATTGCCTACACAAAGGTGTGTTAGAGATGGTAAAAGGAATTTTTCATCAGAATTTTATTTCATTTGTCTTTTTTTGTAATGAAATGGCATTTGAATTTAATTAAAGTTGCTACCGTTGGATAGGTGCACTCCTTTGCTGGATTTTGTTTGGTTTGAGGGTTTGCTGATTGAATGGAAACGTATCTTTCTCATGACAATGATGGATGGATTGTTAAGGAATCATTGTAAACATGTTACCGTGAGTCAAATCTGATATGACAGCCTACCTGTGAATTTATTGGTTTTTTTAATTCCAATTTTAATATTACAACTCAACCGGGCAGCACAACGGACCCTCACCTTCATTGACTGTCATCAATCTTTTCTGATAGTCAGGCTGCTCTGAGATCTCTGTCGAGTATTATGATTACTGCATAATCGTTAGGGAGTATCACCGCTGTCTTGACCTTCTTTCTGAGCTCTTTAGTGTCTCACTTTCCTGGAAAACCTGGGCACAGTCACATTTCGGGAAGCTGCAAAGCCAACTAGCTCGCCAGAGCTGGAGACCTACTTTCGGAATCCTCGTCAATCGACTTGGATATGACACTTACCTCGCTTAAATTGGCCATTGTGCCAAAATTCTTTCGGAATGCCAACCCATCCTGGTTCAATAAGGAGTCCTGCTCCACTGCTAGACTCACTTGGCCATTGATGAATAGAAGACTCACCAACCAGTTACTCGGGCTTGATCGTAGTCATGCTTATAGGTCATTGTGTTATGGGGAGACAAGCGGAAAGAACGCAGCTCCTACCTAATGACTCGTGCCAAGGCTTCAGATCTGCTAAGGAAGAGTATATTGTTATCTACTTTCTTCGTCAATGTCCATCACTTGCAAGAATTATTCTAAAATTAGCTTGACTGAACTATCATGCATTGTTGTCAAGCGTATACATAGCTTCGTTTATCAAACTTTTGGGCTGGTTTTCCAGCGTAAGGTAGTCGCGGAGCCCTTGCGCTGACCAACTTCTTCATTAGTCCGGTGGAACTCGGTCAGTTCAGGCACTGCTATTATTTGTGTCATCACAACGGGTCGCTATACGTGCTTAACTAAGCTTTTGGTATCAAAGCTACCTCACTCCAATCTACCTCACATTACAACTGAAATGTGTATGTATTTTAAAACGATTTCTTACATTGAAAACCATCTATTATTGGCAGACCCTTTAAAACCCTTTCTATTCATACTATGTGCAGTTAATCTAATGTTGTCTCTGTCTCTCTCTACATCTCCTACGCTCATGTTTATGTAAATACACAACTCGTACCCTGATTTATAATTGTTTGCTTGCGTATGAGTCATATTTAATTCATAGTCAAACAACAATATTACTCATACGTCAAGTATGCTCACACAACAAACTTATCATTATCATATGTATGAAATGAAATGAAAGAGAAACTCGAAATAGAAACTCTCTATCACAACTTGAATTGAATTTGTTTGAAGCAAATTTTGACTTTTATTGATGATGATGATAATCATTATCATCATGATGATGTTGTCATTAATGATAATGATGATGCTAATGCTTGTTTATATTTGGAATATTATTTAATGAACGCATTTCTATTGGCATTTGCCTAATCATCGTAATGAGTTGATTAAAATTTTGTAAAATTTTTGTTTTTAATTAATTTCTGTAAATGGCAGCACACTTGAATAGGCATTTAAAATACACAAAACTCTTATTGCCTTTATTTGAAATGTTGTTTACAATTAAATTAGAATTCAAATTGAATGATTAAACACCAGCATTTTAGTATTCCATGGTTGGAATGGAGTTAAATTTAATTTAACATCTGTTTGACAATGATCATCACAGGTTTGCATTTACAACATGACTTCCTTGAAAATCAAATTTAAAATCAACGTGAAAGTTTAACGTCTTTGTGAATTGATCCGTTGTCTAGTAACGACAGTTGCTTTAGATTGTCATTCTTCATTATGCTAAGCGGCGGTCATTGGTATATAAAGTGCATATTCTTTTTCCTCAAGTGATCTGCCTGGTGGGGCACATCGAGCTTGTCATCGAAACCGCTAATAGCGGAGTGTCTTATTAAAATTCCCATTAGAATGCGAACCGTTTTCTTGTCGATCACAAGTAGTTCCCTAGTTCTCCCGCAGTTCACTGCTAGACACAGCAGTTCTGAAATTCGCCAACCACTCACGGCCTGTTGAATTCCTGCTACTTTTTCCAATTTGAAGAATATGATGAAAGAGATGTCCTTATAATGCAATTGAAGAATTTGACTGGAACGCTTTTGGATAGTTAAGTCTGGCAATGAAGCAAGATTCTTCCTCAGCCCAAGATTTGTCTGTGTTCAAGGTAGTCGAACGACAGAAACTTTTGTGTAACTTTACATGGCAATTTTCTGAAAAGAAGTCGCCAAAGAAATACTTTTTATATTTCCTTTTGCAGGAGATGTCTGCCCTGGAGTTTAATAAGCCAACACACTACCTACTAGACTGTGGCGACTGTACTTATTCTATCGATCACGGAAAATCTATTCGTGATATTTAAACGATTTTATGTTCCGCACACGTTTCGTTTTCTTTTTTGATTCAATTTTAACGCATTGACTTTTCTTTAGGGGTTTGCTGTTTTATCATTGTGAAGAGGTGCCTTAGTACTGCATGACCATACGATTTATTGTAGTCCCTTCACACTTTATAATGCATCTCCTTCAAGCCTATTGCCTTGCCAAAATACAACGTGCTGCTCAATGTCAATAATGCCAATTCTTTGTCCAGCATCTGGTATGCACTCATGTGTTGCCTTGTGGGACGTATTAATACACCATAGGCTCCAAGAATGTGTTCACATAATACAAGCGCAGCGTTGCAGAATCTACATGATGCCGTCGAGACAACACCCGTTCTGCTCTAAGTATCTGTAGTAGCTTGTCAAGAGGTCAAACCGACTATCAACTTCATATTATTTCCTGATAATTTATTTCAAATCTCCGCTTATTGTACATACATACATACATAACATATATATTTGATCATTACAACCCTTCAGCCAGGATTACAACCTATCTTCTTACACCATCCATGTGGTGTGTGTTAATTTTATACATAAGTTACGGGAGATCTGCAGTTTAAAGTCGACTACGAAAGACAGAAGCTTTTGCATGGAAATTTTATTTTACTCTCGAGAGTTTTTGCCAGAAGACTGCTGAGAGAAAGTCCCTGAGAAAAATCTTGTCGATATTTCGTGCATGTTTGAGAAGTCTAAGCTGCAATTTGAACCGTGGCATCATGTCTAATAAGCCAACTACCACTACTCAATCGACTACGGCGTTTTCTTATTAAACTTTCCCAAAAAAAAGCCTTTAATTGCCTCAAACCCATTTGATTTGAGAAGAGTCTTTGCCTCCCTTTATCTTTCCTTTTTTTGAGCATACCTTTCCAAACATTCGCCATCACTTCACAGAAGGTTTGTAAATGTCGTTGAAACATCCCTCTTCGCAATTTCTTTTGCTTGCTCATTGCAGAAAATTCCCACTTGACCAGGGACCCAGCTTAGTTCCTCTACCTAACCATCTCAGCTTCACCAGTAAGCCTCGTCTATTTATCCTCCTAAGAGCCAATTTTTCGATGTAAGATAGGAGGCCCTCAATGAAAGACTTGAAAATACCAGGCGTATTACATTCTTTTAAGCTGTCTTGCTAACAATTTATAACCGAAAAAAATTTGTAAAAATTAATAAAAAAAATCGATAAATATAATCGATAAATAACCATCAAATTTGTTTTTCTCATTTCCAGGTTTACGAATACGTATTGCTGATTTATTTTTTAAATTATTAGCCTGTGTTTTGTACATTTTACGTGTGATAACGGATACAAATCCAACATATGCCACTTGGTAAGTATGCCCCCCCAAGCCACTCCACCCACCCTATCTCCCGCTCAAGCCAACACTTCAACAACGACATGCAGATACTCTCTTAGTATATGTGAAAACACAAACCAATAAAATTAAAAAATAAATCATTTTTGTTTCATACAAACTCTTACGTCCAACACCAACACCACCACCACTACCACCACCATCAAATGTACGTGTCACCATGCGCAGTTATGGCTGTAATATTAGCAATAAAACAGAATTTTTAGAATCGGCCGAATTGACCGAAGAGGAATTTCAAGAGAATCCCATTATCAACTGGGAGGCAATATTGTGGGTTAATCGTCCCACTGTATTATGGGCTGTACAATTAATTTTAGCATTAGTTTCACTAACCGAAGCCGTTCTCCTAACATATCTTGGCTATAAGGTGAGTATGATATAATGATTGTAAGTATGTATGTGTGTGTTTATGAGTGCCTGTGTAAGTGACAGGATATCGATAACAATTTATTTGTTTTCTTATATTATATTTACTTACATACGTATGTATATAAGAGAGCTATTGTTGCTCTCTTTCTCTCTCTCTCTCTTACTTTACCTCTTTCTATTTGTACAATTTTAATTGTTTTTCTTTAATTTATTTCATGTCGTCCCTGTTTTCTTTTACTTTTTCTCTCTCTCCCGCTCTCTTTTATGCTTATTTTTTTTTTATCCCATGTTTGTGTACCTTATGGGATTTTGTCTTTTGTCTTCCTTTGGTTTTCTACTCTTTTTTCTTTTTTATTATGTTTTCTAGGGAAATATATGGCAACAGATTCTGTCATTTCATTTTATATTAGAATTAATTACGACAATACCTTTTGCTTTAACGGTAAGTGGAAAAATGTGATACTTAAACGCCTTAAAGCAGGCTTTAAATTTTCTTCTATAAATCTAATAAATCTTGCTGGCTCTCTTCTAAATCTATGTAGATATTATGGCCGCCTTTAAGAAACCTATTTATACCGATATTCCTGAATTGCTGGTTAGCAAAACGTTCACTCGAGAACATGTTCGTAAGTATTGGTTTACATTTCGAATTTTATATTTTTTAATTTTTAATTTTTTCATGATGATATAAAAATAGAAAAACAAAAAGGAATACAAAAAAGTAGAATAGAAATATTATTTTTAACCCGTGTGTCTAATTCTAATTATAGAACGATTTACATCGTGCCATGCAAAAATCACAGTCCGCCTTGTCTCAACAATTGACAATATTGTCAGCTACCCTGTTGTGTTTAGTTTTTACAAGGTGAGTATAACTTATCAACGAACAATAGAAATTATTTCTAAAAGGTTGAGACAAAATGCGTGTTTATTTTAAATAAAATATTTACAACATATATGTAAGTCAAACAGACTCATAAATTTTAACGCTCATTTCCCTAATTAGCCTTAGCAAACCTTTTGTCCGATTTCGTATTACTTCAGTACTTTTTGTCAAGCAACTACGGCAGATATCCACGCCTATCCTAAACAGAGGCTCCTCAAGTTGATCCAATGCAAGCAAAGTGATCCTACACACCCTTGGCCGCATGCTAGTGAGCGATTCCAACCAGAGACTCTAATCTGTTACACTTTCTCCAAAATCTTTCGATTAGGTTAGGTTAGGTTGTCAACTGTAACAAGTACAGTACCCGGAGGTCGAATTGACCCATTGTGCAACGTCCTAGCTTCTCACACCACTCGTGTTGTGTGCGTTAATTTTATACATGAATAGTCGACTCCGAACAACAGATTTTTGAGAAACTTTTCATGGCAATTTTTACTCTCAGAGTTTTTGCCAGAAATCTGCTGAGAGGAAGTCGCCAAAGAAATATTTTCGTTTTGATGTCTGACCTGGAATTCGAACTCCGGCCTTTCGTCTAATAAGCCAACACACTACCTACTAGACCACAGCGACTTCAATCTTTCGATTATCATAAAAAAAAATTAAAAAAAAAATTAAAAAAAAATTTACAGCAATTTGACGCCTTCTACTCGATCTGTCCCTCTCCCCTGTAATTATACTCATGTACTTTCTTGGTCATTACAGACCTTTAGCCAGGATTACAACTTAGCTTCTCACAACACCCATGTGAGTTCGTTAACTTTACTCATGAGTGGAGAGACTTACTATGTAATGTCAACTCTAAACGACGGATTTAGGAGTTTTTAACCTGAAGACTGCTGATAGGAAGTTGCCGTAAGAAATCTTTCTCCCTATTTCATTTTGTTCGACATGTCTTAATCCTGGGCTTGAACCACAGGCTGTCATCGAATAAGAAAGCACACTAGCTACTTGACTACGGCTACTTCTTCTACTGTAATTTGTTTTCCGGTATTCCAACACATTGCACTCCACGAATAGAAGTTATCTCCTGACTGTTGGTCTGAAAAAAAAATGAACTCTATCCCATCTGAATAATATGATCGAGCCAATACATCGGCTGAAGAACGTCCAAATCAGTGAGAAGCTCAAATATTTCAGTCTTAGAGCGGTCGCAAAAATCATCGATAACTCGCATCGATAACATACACGAAGATCTTGCATAAAACTTTTTCTTTGAATGATCCCCAGCAGCTACATAGGTGAGTAACAGCGTTCATGCTTCTAGACCACAAGGAAGCACAAATAAAATGAGCGACTTGTAGAGTATTAGTTTCATCACACGAGGAAGGTCTCTGCTCAATTGCGTATGGGGATCATAACCTATTGATGTTGACTCGGACTCCAGTCTGACAGCAACGTTAGTGCCCAAGTAGCCTTGACAGCATAGAAGATGTCATCTGTAACCTGGAAAACGATATGAAGTACTTCCTAAGGATATAGGCTTCGTTATGTCCTTGTTTACTGGACAGGAAATACAAATTTTTTAAATTGTTTACACAAAAATGTCTGAAAAGTCTCTGAAATTTTAGAGAAAACACAAGAATTAACTGAAATCTGGGAAACTAAGCCACTGTAAAATATTTCGTGGTATTAAATGGCATCTCTTAAGGCAAAATAAGTCTTTACTTCTGCAAAAACCCTTTAAATTTGTAAAAATCTGTTCAAAATTTCATTCCAAAGATTGAAACTCCTTAAACACCCTTTCAAAAAAAACACCTTTTTTGCACACCCTATAACGACATACTATTTGAAATAAAAAACAAATGAACACTCAGAAAAAAAAGTTGATAATGACCACAATGTCTCCACCCTTAAAAGAAAATCAATCAAAACAATCCTAACAATACCAACAAACCTTTAACCATTTCAATGATGCTTTAGCCTGATTGTAATTGTAATTGTTGTTGTAATTTTTTATGTTAACATTTCATTTCTCTTCTTTCCCCTTTCTTGTGGCAGCGTTTGTGGCATACAACATTTTCAACGTGCCGGCCATCGTCATTTGAATTTATTTCAATCAACCTATTATGTGGTCGTCACATTTTCAACAGTTGGTTACGGTGATTTTGTACCCGATATCTGGCCTTCACAACTCTACATGGTCATCATGATATGTGTGGCCTTAATTGTGCTACCAACACAGGTAATTTAATAAAACAAATAAAAAAAATTTTAAATTTAGAAACAATAAAGATAATAAAGTTTTTAATATGTAAACAAAAGAAAAAAATAATTATCATATGTGTAATTGTGGGTATGGGTGTTTCCATATTAAATTAGTAGCAAAAACAAATTTATTAAAATCAAGCACATTTAAAAATATATAAATAAATAAAATTTAATTTAAAAAACTTTTAGAAATTTGCTATCGAAAATTTTCTACATATAAAATTTGTTATCGAAAATTTTCTACATATAAAATTTGTTATCGAAAATTTTCTATATATAAAATTTGTTATCGAAAATTTTCTATATATAAAATTTGTTATCGAAAATTTTCTATACATATATAAAATTTGTTATCAAAATTTTCTGTATCCAAAATTTTTTATTGAAAATTTTCTATATATAAAATTTGTTATCGAAAATTTTCTATATATAAAATTTGTTATCGAAAATTTTCTATATATAAAATTTGTTATCGAAAATTGTCTATATATATAAAATTTGTTATCGAAAAATTCGCATTCTATACAAAAGTTTGTTATCGAAATTTCTTTATAAAAAAATTTGTTATCGAAAAATTTCTATAAAAAATTGTTATCGAAAACTTTTAAAGGAAAATTTTCAAGGGTTTGTTGCCAAGGAAAAATTGACTTGTTAGATATTATTACAGTATTTATTTCCATAAAAACGTAATTATCGGTAATTTGTCTCCAGACAATTATGATTAAGTGTTTTGGGAACGAATATAAATAACTCATATAACATGGATGCTTTACATGATGGATAGATCCTTAAATACCTTACCAGCACAAGTCATAATAAATTATTTAAAAAACATCACATTCAGTCTGACATATTCCTGGAAATTACTCTTGATGTTGATAATAAAAAAAAACATGTTTTTAAAGGTTTTATGCCCTTTCATAAACACTCACATGTCGGTGCCATAAATTTAACAAATATTTGGGTCATGCATGTATGGTTTAAAAGGATTAAAATCACAATAATTTTTTTTTAAATTTTATGCCAAACCAAAAATTTCTTACCATCATATCAAATACCACATCAAATATGCTTTTCTACCAAAAAAAAACAAAGTAATTTTCCTGCCATAAATCAATATCTTTTGAAGTTTCTTTACCAATATTATGACAGCAGCATCAAATATTTCTTTTTGCTTTTGAGTTAAAAATATAATTTCAGGTATTTCGTCTTCTTTTTTAGGATACATTTTAAGGATAATAAAAGGAAAATAAATTTAAAAATAGCCAATCAATCAAAATGCATTCGAATTTGCCATATTTTAAAAGCTTTTGAAGTTTGAAAGCAAAAAAATAAAAACAAATTTATTTGAAGACTCAATGAGAAATTGAAATACAGGATACAGGAATTTTTCTAAACTTAGACATTTTCTTGTGGGGTTTTCTTATTACTGTAATAAAGAGACCGTACGATCTGTTGTAGTCCTCTCATGCTTTATAAGTTATCGCCATAATATTTTCTCCAAGCCTATTGCCTTGTCAAACTTCGGGATGTTGCTTAGTGTTAATATAATACCTATTCTCTTCCCACAATCTGGTATACGCCGAGGATTTTCCTTCAAGGATGCATTATTTACTCAAAGATTCCAAAAGTTTATTTCCATGATCCATTCTCATCGTCACAGAATCTATATATGTACATGTTGTCCTTGAGACAACCCCCATTCTAAAAAGTTGTAGTCTGGGCTTGCAGTGCCCCATCAAACGACATCAAATTAATTCTGGATAGTCTGATACATGACTCAGATTTCCTTTCATAGTAGTACCTAAACAAAAGTTTTGTTTGCCCTGGTGTGAGAAGAGTCTCTGGCTCTGTTTTTATTTACCATTTCGTTCAGTACACCTTACGAAACATCGGTCACCACTACACGATGGAGTTCTGCTCCTTTGCATCTCTTTATCTTCCATTTCGTTGAGGTCACCTTTCCGCCACCACTATACAGAAATTTCTGTATGAAGAGGTTTGTTATCGAAAATTTTCTATATTAAAAATTTTTGTAATCGAACATTTTCTATATAAAAAATGTTTGTAATCGAACATTTTCTATATAAAAAATGTTTGTTATCGAATATTTTCTTTATAAAAAATGCTTGTTACCGAACATTTTCTATATAAAAAATGTTTGTTATTGAAAATTTTCTATATTAAAAATGTTTGTTATCGAAATTTTTCTTTATAAAAAATGTTTGTTATCGAAAATTTTCTATACAAAAAAATGTTTGTTATCGAAATTTTTCTATTTAAAAAATGTTAGTTATCGAAAATTTTTTAAATACAAAATGTTTGTTATCAAAAATTTTCTATATAAAACAGTTTTATTTTTATCGAATTTTATTGCCGAGAATTATTACATGATCCAGGGCTTAGCACAGTGTGCCGTATTTTACTTACCTAGCCGACTACTAAAGAAAAACCTTTGCTATCTTCGATTTAAGCTCATAAGAGACAAGTGCTGGAATGATGGTCTCACTATCACATAGTATTGCTCCTATCACAATGAGGCCAAAAACCCCCATTTCTGTCTCAAGATCCGCAAAATAATCCCTCCTTTAAGGAGAATGCAGCTTCCAGATGACTACACCCATTTTTGTTACAAAGTCTTGCTGCAAAGCACTTTCCAGAATCATAGAGTCTACTTTTTCTCTCCAGGGGCCCGCTACTATTGGTCCTGCCTACCCAGGAGCTTTCATGTGTCAGATTCAGATTCCTTTTACTTTTATTGACTCCAAGAGTAACAGTTTTTTTGTATTTCCACTTACTTAGCCACGTGTGTTGTGTGCCTGCCTGCCTTTGTAATCGATAACTTTAATCAATCAAATATTTTTTGAAAAAAAAAAACAATTTTTAACACCCTATTTGAAGAAAATCTTGAGCTTAAGCTCAATTGAAAACAAGAAAGAAAAGAAAATTGAAGAAATAATCGAGGATTTTTTTTCCTTTGCAGTTCGAACAATTGGCCTTCACTTGGATGGAACGACAAAAACTGGGTGGCAGCTATTCATCGCATCGTGCTCAAAGTGAAAAGCATGTGGTTGTGTGCTCAACGACTCTGCATGCCGATACCATAATGGATTTCTTAAATGAATTCTATGCTCACCCGCTACTGCAGGATTACTATGTGGTCCTATTGAGTCCCATGGAATTGGATACAACAATGCGTATGATATTGCAGGTGCCCATATGGGCACAAAGGGTTATTTATATACAGGTAAACTGAGCAGCAAAGGAATATTTCTCTACGAATTCAATGGGATTTTTAAATTTTCTTCATATAATCTATTTAAAAGGGATCCTGTTTAAAGGATGGTGATTTGGCCAGAGCACGCATGAATGAGGCAGAGGCCTGTTTTATATTAGCCGCACGCAATTATGCCGATAAGACTGCTGCCGATGAACATACAATACTGCGTTCATGGGCTGTTAAAGATTTTGCACCCAGTGTACCACAATATGTACAAATATTTCGGTGAGTCTGTGTTTCACTTCTACTATTCCACATAATATTTGCTTTAATTAAACAATTTATTTCTTTAACTCTCTCTCTCTCTCTCTCTCTCTCTCTCCGTTTATCTTTTAATTTTTTTTTTTTGCATTTTGCTAGACCCGAACACAAATTACACGTTAAATTTGCCGAGCATGTGGTGTGTGAAGATGAATTTAAATATGCTCTATTGGCGAATAACTGTACCTGTCCCGGTGCCAGTACATTAGTCACATTGCTATTGCATACATCAAGGGGCCAGTAAGTTGAATAAATTAAAGCATACGTTTCTGTCATTCTTCTGTTTACGTTTGCTTTTGTGTTTGTGCTTCAGTTAACATTATTTGCCTCATTTGTAAACATATGATATGTGTTCTCTCTCTCATACGGTTCTAAAGGTAGATTAACTTAATAAAACTGTGTTCTGTTGTGGGCACAGCAATAAAGTAGAGAAATTAATTTAGAAGACTAAGTATTTCGGGGTTTAACTTTGTTTTATTACCCACTTGAGAATTTATTTTGACACATGCTTACATTACACTTGAGGATGTACGCCAAGCAAAAGGTTCGGTTCGGTCACCTTTCCTAGTTATAGGATGTGTATGAATTTAAAGGAGTGTTTTGGTTTACAGGTTTCTGTTTAAATATTCAATTAAAATTTTCTTCATTACAAATTATTTAATTTGAGAGAAGTGAATTAAAATGCTATCGCAGTGGAACTACAAAGTTTGTTAAACTATTCCTGGGCATAAGCTTCTAGCACGCTCGCCGTACTTTTAGGAAATTTCTTCGACCTTATTTTCGCTAAGTTTCTCTATTATTTCTTCAGATAATTTATTCTTTTTTGTCCTTTATTTAAGATTACTTTTGGAAACTCCCAAAACATAACCTTCGGTACCATTTTTAGCCTGACATACATACATAAACCCGGGTTGACCACAGAGTTGGCAACAGTATTGTAACCGAAAACTTTTGAAAATAATCTTCTCTCTCTACCATAATTACATTCAAATCTTCAGTTTGTTTAACTTAAAATTAAACAACTTTTAACTTTACACTCCCTCTCCCTCCCTCTCTCTCTCTCTTTTCGCACTTCATTCAAAATGTTTGAAAGGTCAAAACGAAATTAAACAAACGAACTGACCAACTGACCAACTAAAATTCAAACATTTATTTGGTATGTATGTTGGTTAGCCGATGAGTAAATAAATAATTTCCATGAAAACCTAATCAAGATAAGCCTAAGCAAATATGTGTTATGATAACTGTTTTGGTTCTAAAATGGATTGAAAAGGGAGAGATGGTGTCAAAGAATTTGAAAAAGGGAAAATCCAATTTGCAATGAGTAATTGATATGTAAACACACATGCTGGTCTAGTAGTTAAGTTTTATTTTAAAAGGGTTTTCAGTCAAAAACATGTTGTATATAAGGGTTTTCCCCTTGACAGTTAGTGGTATAAGTGGTACTTATAGTGCAAGTAAGGGTTTTCAAATTAAAAAGTGTTTGTTATCGAAAATTTCTTATATAAAAAATATTTGTTATCGAAATCTTTCTATATAAAAAATTGTTGTTATCGAAAATTTTCTATATAAAAAATGTTTGTTATTGAAAACTTTCTATTTAAAAATGTTTATTATCGATAATTTTTTACTTAAAAAATGTCTGTTATCGATAATTTTCAAAATTTTTTTTTTAATGTATGTTATCGAAATTTTTTATATACAAATCTTTGTTATCGAAAATTTTCTAAATAAAATGTATTTGTTATCGAAAACTTCTGTATTTTATAGCAAAAAAGTTTATTAACGAAAATTTTCTGAAGAAAACTGTTTGTTATCGCAAATTTTTCATACAAAAAGTTTTCGGTAAAAACCATTTTTTGTATAAATTTTCTATATAAAAAATGTTTGTTACCGAAAATTTTCTATATGAAAAATGTTTCTAATCGAAAATTTTTTATAAAAATTTTAGTTATCGAAAATTTTCTAAATAAAAAATATTTGTTATCGAAAATTTTTTATTTAAAAAATATTTGTTATCACAAATTTTCTATATAAAAATATTTGTTATCGAAAGTTTTGTATATAATAATTGTTTATTATCGAAAATTTTATGTATAAAAAATATTTGTTATCGAAAATTGTTTATAAAAAATGCTTGCTATCGAAAAAATTTTTTATAAAAAATTTTTGTTATCGAAAACTTTTTGTATCAAAAATGTTTATTATTGAAAATTTTCTATATAAAAATATTTGTTACCAAAAATTTTTTAGATAAAAAATGTTTGTTATCGATAACTTTTTGTATAAGAAATGATTGTCATTGTTATCGAAAACTCTCTAAATAAAAATATTTATTACCGATTATTTTTAATAAAAATCTTGTGAAATAACTTTTGTTTCTAACAATAATGATTTTATTGCTTATCCAGGGAAGGCCAACAATCACCGGAAGAATGGCATCGTCTCTATGGCAAGTGTTCTGGCAATGAAATCTATCACATCGTTTTGGGCGACAGTCGGTTTTTTGGTGAATATGAAGGCAAGAGTTTCACTTATGCCAGTTTTCATTCACATCGAAAGTAAGTTGACGAAAATTCATAAAAAATTCTTTCATGATTACCACGAACCTTAATTTGAATTTGAAATTTTTATTATTTTGTCATTTGTTGTTGAATTTATTTTGTTTTTAACTCTTCTATCCCCGTAGGTATGGCGTGGCTTTGGTTGGCGTTAGACCAGCTCATTTACCTGAATTCTATGAGGATACAATACTTCTAAATCCTGGCCCCAGGCATATTATGAAAAAGGATGATACCTGCTATTATATGAGCATAACGAAAGAGGAAAATTCTGCATTTGTCGTCAATCAAAATCAACAGAATCAAAGTGCAGATACAGCAACGGGTAAAGATGCAGGTGGTAAGTAGACTAAGCAAAGCAAAAAAATAAATTGTAAAACACATCCAAAACCCCTTTCTACCGGACCCAAAACCCCAACAAACATTTACTATTTAAAGGGGTGTATCTCGAAATGGAATTTCGAGAAATTTGTTCTCTCTCTCTGCATATGATTATTGTTTATAATGTTTGTATGTGGTTTTCATTTATTCTTTTTCTTTTTATGGTTTTCATTTTTCATTTATTTTTTCTTCTTCTTCTGCTTTTCATTTGAAATGGTGACTTATTACAGTGTGATGGAGTTTAATTTGAATTGTTTTTTGTTTTTTCTGTCATTAAAATTTTAAATGACGTTAATTTTTGTTCTACATGAACCAGTTCTCTTACAACATATCGCTTAAAACAACATTTTCTATGCTTTTATGCTGTTTGTTTTATTTGTGTGCGTGAGTGTGTATTATGTATATGTGTATGTATGCCAGTATTTGTGTGGCTGTCTGTCAATTATATTCGTTTCGTTTGTTTCTCTTGCTGTGTATGTGACATTTGCGTGTTACCACCACCTGATTTTCATTTCGATTTTTCTTTAATTTGATTTTTTGATTAATTCTTGTACATGAAATAAAAATAAAATGAAATTGAATTTTTGAAGTGCTTCTGCCAAGAAATTACTACACAATTAAGATTAATTAACTTAATATATTACGTCAATACTGTTCCTGTGTAAACAATTGTGTATATCTCCTGAACTGTTCAAAGTCAAAGTTCAATGTTTACATACTTTATTGTTAATTCACTTAAATTCTATGAAAAAAGTTTCCTTTTGTTAAAGAGCCCTCTTATAATCAGTTATCGGAAATTTGCTATATAAAAAATGTTATCGGTAACTTTTTATATAACAAAAGTATCAAAAATTTATATATATACTATATTCAAAATTTATTATCGAAAATTTTCTATATATAAAATTTATTAAAGAAATTTTCTATATATGAAATTTGTTATCGAAAACTTCCTATATAGAAAACTTTGTTATCGAAAATTTGTTATTGAAAATTTTCTATATTCAAAATTTGTTATTGAAAATTTTCTATATTGAAAATTTGTTATCGAAAATTTTCTATATATAAAATTTTTTATCGAAAACTTTCTATATATGAAATTTGTTATCGAAAACTTCCTATATAGAAAACTTTGTTATCGAAAACTTTGTTATCGAAAATTTTTAATATATAAAATTTGGTAACGAAAACATTCTATATATACAATTTGTTATCGAAAACTTTCTATATAGAAAACTTTGTTATCGAAAATTTTCTATATAGAGAACTTTGTTATCGAAAATTTTCTATATAGAAAACTTTGTTACCGAAAATTTTCTATTAAAAAATTTGTTACCGAAAATATTCTCATAAAAAATTTATTACCGAAAATATTCTATTGAAAAATTTGTTACCGAAAATTTTCTATCAAAAAATTTGTTATCGAAAATTTTCTATATAATAAATTTGTTATCGAAAATTATCTATATATAAAATTTGTTATCGAAAACTTTCTATATATGAAATTTGTTATCGAAAACTTCCTATATAGAAAACTTTGTTATCGAAAACTTTGTTATCGAAAATTTTCTATATATAAAATTTGTTATCGAAAATTTTTAATATATAAAATTTGGTAACGAAAACATTCTATATATACAATTTGTTATCGAAAACTTTCCATATAGAAAACTTTGTTATCGAAAACTTTCCATATAGAAAACTTTGTTATCGAAAATTTTCTATATAGAGAACTTTGTTATCGAAAATTTTCTATATAGAAAACTTTGTTACCGAAAATTTTCTATTGAAAAATTTATTACCGAAAATATTCTATTGAAAAATTTATTACCGAAAATATTCTATTGAAAAATTTGTTACCGAAAATTTTCTATTAAAAAATTTGTTACCGAAAATTTTCTATTAAAAAATTTGTTATCGAAAATTTTCTATATAATAAATTTGTTATCGAAAATTATCTATATATAAAATTTGTTATCGAAAACTTTCTATATATGAAATTTGTTATCGAAAACTTCCTATATAGAAAACTTTGTTATCGAAAACTTTGTTATCGAAAATTTTCTATACAAAAAATTTGTTATCGAAAATTTTTAATATATAAAATTTGGTAACGAAAACATTCTATATATACAATTTGTTATCGAAAACTTTCTATATAGAAAACTTTGTTATCGAAAATTTTCTATATAGAGAACTTTGTTATCGAAAATTTTCTATATAGAAAACTTTGTTACCGAAAATTTTCTATTAAAAAATTTGTTACCGAAAATATTCTCATAAAAAATTTATTACCGAAAATATTCTATTGAAAAATTTGTTACCGAAAATTTTCTATCAAAAAATTTGTTATCGAAAATTTTCTATATAATAAATTTGTTATCGAAAATTATCTATATATAAAATTTGTTATCGAAAACTTTCTATATATGAAATTTGTTATCGAAAACTTCCTATATAGAAAACTTTGTTATCGAAAACTTTGTTATCGAAAATTTTCTATATATAAAATTTGTTATCGAAAATTTTTAATATATAAAATTTGGTAACGAAAACATTCTATATATACAATTTGTTATCGAAAACTTTCCATATAGAAAACTTTGTTATCGAAAATTTTCTATATAGAGAACTTTGTTATCGAAAATTTTCTATATAGAAAACTTTGTTACCGAAAATTTTCTATTAAAAAATTTGTTACCGAAAATATTCTAATAAAAAATTTATTACCGAAAATATTCTATTAAAAAATTTGTTACCGAAAATTTTCTATTAAAAAATTTGTTATCGAAAATTTTCTATATAGTAAATTTGTTATCGAAAATTATCTATATATAATATTTGTTATCGAAAATTTTCTATATATAAAATTTGTTATCGAAAGTTTTCAATATATAAAATTATCGAAAATTTTTTTATATACAAAATTTGTTATCGAAAATTTTCTATATTCAAAATTTGTTATTGAAAATTTTCTATATAAAATTTGTTATCGAAAAATGCCTATACATATATAAAATTTTTATTTTTGTTTTCGTAACTTTTTTGTATATAAAATTTGTTATCTATTAAATATGCTATCGACATTTTTCTTATTTAAATAAATTTTAAATCTGTAAAATGTTTTTTGTTTTGTACTGTCACAGACAATTCTTTAAAATGTTTCTCAAATAACACAAGAAAACCTACAAGGAATGACGTTCGTACTCTTATTACTCCTCAGGCAACAATTTGCTCTTCAGACTTAAGAGGGAAAGTAAAAAGGCATCAATTTTCAAATTAAAGCTCTATTAGTTAAGGCATATGAAATTTAATTAGAATAGCTAGCGAGTATATTATTATATCATAAATTAATTAATTACTCATCTAACATCGAAACAGGAAAATTTAAGGGAATGAGAAGACTTTCTAATTTTAATTTCATTTAAATGAATTTTAAATCTGTAAAATAGTTTTTGTTTTGTACTGGCACAGACACTTCTTTAAAATGATTCTCAAATAACACAAGAAAACCTACAACGAATGACGTTCATACTCTTATTACGCCTCAGGCAACAATTTGCTCTTCAGACTTAAGAGGGAAAGTAAAACGGCATCAATTTTAAAATTAAAACTCTATTAGTTAAGGCATATGAAATTTAATTAGAATAGCTAGCGAGTATATTACTGGAAACGTAAGTGGGGTTCACATAAATTAATTAATTACTCATCTAACATCGAAACAAGAAAATTTAAGGGAATGAGAAGACTTTCTAATTTTAATTTCATTTAAAAATGACGTTGAAAGTCTGGCATTTGAACACATTTGTATACAAAATAAAGCAGCAAGTAAGTCTTGAGATTGTAAATAGAATTATACAGGCTTTGTTAATTTTCTTCGTCTAAGTTGAAAAGGAATAAATTTTCCTTCTTAAAGAATTATATTCCTTTAAACAGAATTAGAGCGTATGTGGGTTTGAATTTCATTTGATGATGTCTTCTCTTTACTACTCTGCTAATGGTTTCATAAAATCTTGCGGTTATAAAATATTATTTTACGGCAGATTTATTTCTTTCTGCTGATTTTGCTTTTAAGAAAATAATGAAGTCTTCATTATAAAATTTAACTTTTCCTTTCAAACCTGCTCTTAAAAATGAGCAAATAAAATGCAAACTTTTCGATAATAATGGCGTTGATAATAATTTAATGAAAATAAAAATAAATAAATTTAAAACATCCGATACTAATTGTACTCGACGTCTCACAGCCAGAGTAGAGATAACGTTTATGCATAAAACGTATTAAAAATACATAATCTTAAAACAATTCAATTAAATGAAACGAACTCTCGGTATTTCACCTAAGGAAGTAAATTAAATATTCGGCTATCAATAATTTATCTATTAAAAAAATTTCGAATATTCTGCTATCAGTTATCGATAAGTTTTCCTTTCGAACATTTTTCTATAACAAATTTGTTATCGAACAGTTTTCTATAAAAACTTTGTTATGTTCTTTAATAGATTTTCAAATATTCTTCTATTCGTTATCGATAATTTATCTATTAAAAAACTTTATTATCGAACAGTTTTCTATAAAAAAATTTTTATCGAAAATGTTTCTATAGAAATGTAGTTATCGAAAATGCTTCTATAAAAATTTGTTATCGAACAGTTTTTTATAACAACTTTGTTATCGAACAGTTTTCTATAAAATTTTTATCGTGTTCTTTAAAAAAATTTTAAATATTCTTCTATCCGTTATCGATAATTTTTCTATTAAATAACTTTGTTTTATAATAAAAAGTTTTATATAAAAAGTTTGTTATCGAATATGTTTTTAAAAAAATATTTGTTAACAAAAATTTTATAGAAAATTGAACTGTTTTCTATAACAACTTTGTTATCGAACAGCTTTCTATAAAAACTTTGAAATGTTCTTTAAAAAAAATTTCAAATATTCTTCTACCCGTTATCGATAAGTTTTCTAATAAAAAACTTTGTTATCGAACAGTTTTCTATAAAAATTTAGTTATCGAAAATGTCTTCTTAAACATTTTGTTTTCGAAAAAGACAGTTTTCCATAAAAATTTTGTTATCGAAAATGTTTCATTAATAATGTATTTATTGAAAATGGCTCTATAAAAAATTTGTTACCGACATTATTATCGACAATCTTTCTCTAAAAATTTAGTTATCGAAAATGTCTTCTTAAAAATTTGGTTATCGAAAAAGTTTCTATCAAATTGTTATCGAAATTGTTTTTATAAAAGTTTTGTTGTCGAAAAAGTTTTTATAAAAATGTTGTTATCGAAAATGTTTCTACAAAAATGTTGTTATCGAAAAATTTTATTATAAAAATTTGTTTAGAAAATTTTCTCAAAATTATTATAATTTATTATTGGATGGTATGCTTATTGGCTTGTATTATACATTTTTTAATATTTATTTTTTGATTATTCAAGTTTATTGTATTCATTTGCTCTTACAGGAAATGCGTTTATGTTGTTTTTTTTTCTACTTCCAGTTTTTATCGTCTTCCTGTTTTAACAGGAAACATTTTACATAAAATGTTTATGAATGAAAAAACAAAAATTCTGTCTTGTTTCGTTTATAATTTTTTAGTTGATACATTTAATTTTTTTTTAATTATAATGATGTTATCATCAATTAAATAGAGTTTTAGAAAAAAATTGTCTTTTTTTAAATAATAAATGAAACGTTTTTAAGATAAAATGTTAAATGAATTTAAATTAAATTTATAAAAATTTTTTGAGCGTGTTTTTTTAATTTAATTTAAAGAATAAGTGTTAGAAAGCTCGGAATTAATCTAAATTGAATCCAGATTAGAATACGATATGAACCCTGTTCCCCTTTTGTTTTCTTTAAATTTTCACGTACGAAAACTACTTTAAATGCATTGCGAGTGACAAACGACAATAGAAAACAAACAATAGCAGAAAGGAATACAATCTACCGATTTCAGTTATGATTGCAAAATATGTTTTATTCTCTGTTTTTATTTCTCATTTTCAGTTTCATTTTCAAATGAAAATTCTTTTGAAATACAATGGTTTTTTTTTGCCAGTATTCGCTTTACATGTGTGTATTGCTCTATAAGTATGTGTGTCTGTGTATGTGTTTGTTTGTTTGTTTAGTTTAAGGCTTTTTACAAATGTGTGCATATCAAAAATGTACATATATGTATGTATGTATATATGGCTGTATGTCTCTAAGTATGGCTGTATAACTAACTGTAGATGTTTAAAAGAATGCATAAAAAATTTGAAATTAAATAAACAGCCATTCACCATTATATTCTGTTATTAAAAAACAACAACAACAACAACAGCAATAGCAAGAACAATATTAGGCAATAACAATACAATTAACATTTTCACATATTTTTACAACTATGTACTACTACAACTACTAGTCCTTTCCCTTGTTGTTTCGTTTCGTTTCGTTTTCGTTGCCATTTGTAATACCAATACATTCTCATACAATACATAATAATAATTTAAATAATGCGTAAAAAACATCATGTGTGTGTATATTTCTTTAATAATGACAACAATAACAACAACAACTTTAACGGAATTGCTAACATTTGCAACAATAATAACAAACAAACGCTGAAAAAAAATAATCACAACAAAAAAATGTTCATTAATAATGCGCCTGTATTAACAGCAATAACAGCAACAACAACAACAACCACAACAACATCGACAATAGTATCATCATCATTACCAACAATAATAACATCATCAGCATCAGCATTCACATCAACAACAAAATCTACAGCATTAACAACTACCGCTACAATATGGTCAACGGCTACGGCAACAATAACAAAATCACCATCAATACATACATTGGCACCACAAGCGGTGCCTGTGCCTTCGGTATGTGTACGTGTGCCTCATACCACCACGAATAGTTTCTATCACTGTGATACTACTAACGAAAGAGCACAACAACAGTTGGGTACACAGCAACAGCAACAGAAACAGCCAACTCAAACGCCTACACTCGATAGGCGATCTCAGCAACAACAACTAAACCAACAACACCTCAGCCACAACCACCATCAACACCACCACAATCATTATCTTCATCAACAACTAAATATAAATAAAAAATCCTCTTCCGAATGTGATTTTACAACACTATTTGTGCGTGAGTGTGAACACCTTCAAAAGTCTTCTAAATTCTCTCTCTCTCTTTTTCTAAATTTTTTATACTACCCCTCTCCCCCTCCACACTCCACCGAAAACCAAGAATTTTTTTTGCATTTTGTTCAAGTAAATGTTTTTTGAGCAACCCAAGCGTAATCAAACAGAGTGCAAGACAAAAAAGTACCACTCTCGCTCTCACTCTTACTATCTTAGTAGTTTAAAAAAAATCAACAATTTGCCTTCTATTTGCTGCCCCCCCTTGTAATATTATATTATTATCACTCATACCAGGCCTTTTGCAAAAAAAAAAAAAAAAAACTCCCAACCCTACCCAACTCTCTCTCTCTCTCTTTAACTCACTTAACCGTAAAGCGTGTGTGTTTTTAGATTAGTTTTGTTTACATGTAATCATTTGCTTTCCCCTCTCTCTTTCTCTCTCTCTCTCACTTTCACTCTCACCGTTAATTGTTCGATTTTTGTTTTGTTTTTGATTTCATTTATGCCTGCATGTTTAAATGTTTTTTAGTTTTGCTTCCTTCCGCTCGCTCGCTCTTTTTGTAAATAAAACTCTTTGCATATATTTTCTCATTAGCACAGTTTACACACACACATACACACACTAATGCAATACATTTTCTTTATCTTACTTTCTCTTTAAAAATGAAATCAAAAAGAATCATAAAAACTCTCTTAAATAATAAATGTAACGCCAAAGACTTTAAAATTTTTAATGTGCGTGTATTTTAATTGTGTTGCAATAAAAACAAACAAGGAAACATCATGCAAGCAAGTGAGCTAGTAATAGTCGATCCGAAACGACTGTAAGATATGCTACACTTAGTTTTTAGGAAGAAAATAAGACCACAAAACTGTTGAACAATAGCCTAAGCTATCGAAAATTTTTTGATTTTAATCGAGTGTCAGTGGATTTAATACTTCTTAAAGCCCTCTTTTCCTGGCTGAAGCTTCGCTCATTTTTATTCCGTTCAATCTCATCAAGCAGCATAGGAATGTCACAAGGCATTCCCGCAATTTTTTTATCATTCCCTTTCCATGTTTGAGTTTCTTTAATCAAAGTTTTCCAACTAAAAAAGTAATTTTCCTACTAGAGCAGGTTCTAGAATGCTAGGGTTGCCATCTGCCGGTTCTAAAAAAGGCCGTTATCTGTTAAAATTTATTGAATTGTTACATTGTGTGTAGTGGCAAGGAATTTTGCTCATTGTCACCACAAGTATTGCTCTCTGACCTTCCTTTTGTATTTGAAATGCAGGTTACTCTTCCCTGAAATTCCGTAGTCAGAGCATTTCTACAATGAATTCTCTTTATATTCAATACAAAAAAATTTTGATCCCAATTTGTTAAACTTCATCCAAATTCTACCCTACATTGCTTGTAGCTGTAGCAGAGAACTTTAATTAAGGCATAAGTGGGGCTAGTGAATGGACTCAAGAGGATAGACATACTTAGACAACGGGCGTAGCAATTTAGATTCCCAATATTGATACAGATCGGCGAAATCTTCTGCATAGTATAAGCTCAGTTTTTTCTGCAACACAGTAGTGGGCATGTGCCCGAAAGGTGAAGCGCAGTTTCTGAACAGTTAGAACCCAGAAACCTGATATTTACTGGGCTATCAGAATATCTATATAAGTGCCTCTTACTCTCATTAGAACCATAGTGTCTCCAGATTTTTCTTTCTATACCCTGCAAGTGGTTTCAACTCATTCTACGATTTGTTTATCAACGCTGTTCATACTTCCAGTTCAGCGGTGTTCTCTCCAACAGCTATCCAACGACTGTATCTGTGGCCTACACAGAATACATCCGACCCATCGCCACTGACGTATACGATTTTATTTGGGCCCTGTGTGAGCAGGACAAGCGTCAGGACATTTGAGAATGTCGCTAATTAGAGTATCTGCCATTCGTTTGTTATTTACGTTAAGGAGAGTTATGCCTCTCTAGTTCCTATACTCAGCTAAATCTCATTTCTTTGTAATATTAGTTACCAGCACCTCCTTGAATTCATCGCTAAGCTCACGTGGCCATCGACGCTAAGATCATCGTTCTATCATGGTAGAATCTGCTTTAAGCAATTCTGATAATATATTAACGTCAGGGCCTCGATGTCCTTGTTCAGATAAAGTTGTGTTTTCACTGTTGTTCTACACAATCTAAGTGTTGAGAGCATCAATATCGGGTCCAGCTATGCACGTAGGATAAGTCGACATAACCTTTTATCGTTTGAATCTCCATCTACAGAATGTCCAGCACCAATGGTATAGCAAACCGAAACATAACCTCTCGTATTCTATTATCAGCCTCTCCACGCCACGTGGCATATTATGCCGTTAATGAGCTCCAGTCGACCGGCCATGAGGAATATAACCGCAGTAGAATCATGAAGAAAATGTCCATCCTAACTTTTCTTGCTGGAGGCGTTATGTATTCGATGTCGGTTGCGGAAACATAATCTGCTGAAAATCTGATCTGAGAGCCAACCGACTAGTGTGGCTGTCAGAGAGCGTGGTATTATCTTTTTTAGAGTTTTTTTTTATCCTTAATAACCACCATAGCAGTACGTATGGCCAGCAATTTCGTATGAAAGACTGCGCAATGATTACGAACACTAATCGAATAAGCTATACATGACGATTCTAAAAGGATGTGGGCACCTTTAACGAGTTTCGAACCATCCATAAGGATGTTTGGAGGCTCTTTGTCGAGTTTCGCTACACCATTTATTAATTCCCTTGTTTTTAGAAGGGAAATTCTGAATATCCTCAAGATGTCTTAGGGCAGTCCGTTTACTTCTTCCAACATCTCTCACAATTCGTGCTTCACAAGATTTCATAAAAGTGGATAAGCCATCATAACCTGTGGAGTTCTCCTGGTTATGAGCAACTCAATAGGCAATTGAGTAGCAGAGAGCTCTCTCTTATGACAACACTAATACTCTACAAGACTGTCATCCTCCCCGTGCTTCTTTATGGCGCAGAGGCATGGACTCTATTAAGCACTGATGCAGCAGCCTTGAGAGTATTCGAGAGAAAAGTTCTACTTAAGATTTTCGGTCCAGTGCGAGTTGGCGATGATTTCCGCATACGATCCAACAGTTAGCTGTATGAGCTCCTCAACGACTTGGACATTGTGCAGCGTATTAACATCCAGCGGCTGCTCTGGCTCGGTCATGTCATTCGAATGGAGGAGAATGCTCCGCCAAGACGGTTATTTAATGCGGGGGTCTGCGGAAGTCGGCGAAGAGGACGACCTTGTATGCGTTGGAAGGACCAGATCGAGAAATCCATGTCATCAATTGGTGCCAGCAACTAGCATAGGCGCTTAAGAAGCAGAGGCGCGTGGAAGGATGTGTTAAGGCAGGCCGAAATCCGTTAATCAGGTTATTAATGAGCAATTAAGTAAATAAGTAAGAAATTTTCTGTTGTGCAGCATACACAATCCTGCGAATTCGCCTGCTACGACGCCCAACTTCAACTCACGAAAATTTAGCAATTTCTGGTATTAAAAATCTTGTTTTTCTGTCAGGACTTTTTATTCAATTTTTCGTGAACGTGAACAATCCTTAGGTGCAACGTCATTAGGCTGTGTAGGGTATTTGAAAAATATTTTCTTAAAACGTTAATTTAATGCACTAAAGGCATGTGATTTAAAAATGAAATAATATTTACAACAACACCAACAACAATAAAAACAAATCAGTTTAATATAGCTTTAACACGAAACCCCTATTAAAATATGAAAATAATGCTAAATAGGCCTGCAATCAAGAAAAATCAAATTGTTTTTTGAAATATTTGAAATAGGCCTCTGATTGAGAAATTAAATTTCGTTTTTTTTTGCTAATGAATACTCTAGAAGCAGCTATGCTTTCCTACACTACCACACTTGTTAAGCAAATAGTATGTTGCATGTTTTTTAAATCAAAAAAAAAAGAATCTCGTAAGCCGCCTATTTTGAATTTAAAGTTTTTCATTAAATTTTCCTTAAAACTAAAATAATTTTCCCGTTTGTTTTGTTCGTTTCCTTAGCATCAGATAATCCAACGTCTGTGATAATCTCGGATTCAAAACAGAATCTTAAAGATACCGCGGTTACATCGACAAATGCAACGCAAATGCCAGCAGCAACGACAACAACCACTGTGACCACAAGCACTACGATACCCTTAAGTTTACAAGGCGGTACGGGGAGCGAGCGATCAGTAGGTGCAGCGGCAGGTGGAGGAGGTGGTGCTACAACCCTAGGCACTATGGGTAATACTTTGACTGTGGGCCCCCAAGGTGGTGGAGGTGGCGGCGGCGGCTTAACTGTGGGCTCTACGACCGGTAATCATTTAGAATTGCCTCAAACGGGTAATCCAAATCTATTAAGTCCGGATATCTTGAATCAAAGAAGAGGTAAACATGCGAACTATTTCTCTTTCACTGAAATTCCTTTCATTTCTTAACTATGTACTTTGCAGGCAGTCGCCGACCTTCAATATTACCTGTGCCTGATATGTTCACCTCCTCTTCGTTTAGTATATCCGGCAATGATGACGGCGATGAGGGTGATGAAAGTGAAGATGAAATTGATGATGATGTACCCTGGCGTTCACCATCTGAGAAAATTGCGTAAGTTTTTCTCTCTTTTCTTTTTTTGTATTTCTTGCATTTTTTTTCTCTCTCTCTCTCTCGTATTAATTTTAATGAAAATAGAATTTTTCCTTCCTTCCCCCTTCAATTGAAATCTTTAGCTGTCTGTCCAGAGCATATACAATAGTTTTCTTATGAATATAATTTCCTTTAAATAGCTTTCTAAGCATAACAATAATAACAACAACAACACAACTATCACTAACATTAATCATTCCAAAAAGGGGGGTAACAAAACACATTAACTCTCTGAGCTCCTTAACCGCAAAACCTCATAAAGCCAAAGCCTCCACAAAGAAATATAAACACAGTTCTGTAGAAAAACCAAACTCCTCCTCCTTTGTATGCAATAGACATAGCGGCTGTAGTATGAGTTTATGAAGCAAGAAGACATACACATTCAGCGGATTTATCAAATACGTGTGTATATATGGCTTGAGAATAACATTGTGTGTGTGTTCCAATATAGAGAATTTAAAATTCTATGCCCACCTGACGTGCAATATTAACCAGTAATGGTTAATCCTCATCTTCTTCATCATTATAGCTTCTGCCCAAGTCGTTGCTTAGTTGTTCCCAGCTTCTAGTCATGTACTTTAAGATTCTTTATACGGACTTCAGTTACGTTTCGAACACAAATTTTGTGCTACATGTTCCATAGCTCACCCGATTTGTCTGGTCTTTTACACAAATGGCCTTAGGTTCCCAACTTTCCTTTGCAAACAAACTGTAGTTTGTTTGAAATCATTTGTTTGTCCTTCTCCAGAGGTCCTTGCGCTGACCAACTTCTTCCCTAGTCAGTACAGGGCGTTTACCTGTGACTCCACAACAGGCCACTATGCGTGCTCAAGTGAGTTTTGGTATTCAAAGCTACCACTTCGAACTAACTACCTACCCTCTGCAGATGAATTTTAGAACAATTTCTTATTCAAACATTTCAAACGAATTTAGTTTTTGGCCTTCACAACAACCCATTCATCGTAGTTCGACCTGCTTAACACATACTTCCAGGAGCCTCTACTTTCATGTCACTTCGTCAATTGTTCACACTAATCGAGGGCAGGACTTGGGGGTAAGATAGCGTCCAAGGCGTCGAGGAGAGTCGTACCTTCAGCGTTACCTTCTTTACGTTCAATCTTCCATCCCTTGAACCAGAGCATGTTGGTTGAAGCTTCCGTGCCAGCCGGAGATCGGGACGAACGCAACAACAGCGGGTTTGTAACCGATCTTCTTGATGTATGAAAAGACTTCCTTCTAGACTTCTCCATAGCGGGCCTCGCTGTATGGTGGTTCAGAAGAATCTATCTGGTTGACACCAACGATCAATTGTTTGACAACGATGACAAGACTTTCTCGAATTGATTCTGCCAAGGCAGACAAGACATCGAAACGAAATATGAAAAAAATATTTCTTCGGCGACTTCCTCTCAGTAGATTTCTGGCAAAAACTCTGAGCGTAAAAATAAACCTGCCATGAAAAAGTTTCTCAAAATCTGTCGTTCGGAGTCGACGTTAAACTGTAGATCCCGCTACTCATGTATAAAATTAAGACACACAACATGAGTGATGTGAGAAGCTAGGTCGTAATCCTGACTGATGGGTTGTAATGGCCAAATATGTATGTATGTATGTAAGGCAGACAAGGTCGTCCTCTATGCCGACAGTCAAACTTGTTTCCCCAGAATATCGTTTTCCGAACGAAATGATCGAGCCCGCGCAGCCGCTGGATGTTAATGCGCAGCACAACGTACGTACGCTCTTTGCCGGATTGGATACGGAAATCATCACCAACTCGCACTGGACCGAAGATCTTATGGAGGATTTTTCTCTCGTATACTCTCAAGGCTGCGGTATCCGAGCGTAACATGATTCTGCGCCATAGAGAAGGACAATAAGGTTGAGCGATATTAGTTTCAGCAAGTGTGATGCACTCCCGCCTTTCGTAGAACACTCTTCATAAAGAAGTTAAAGAAGTCGTATGATAAGAGAAAGCTTTATCTAAATACTCACAAGGTATCAAAAGGTTCGGAGAGATCCATTTCTACCTTAACGAAACTGAAATATTTGCTCAACCTTAACAGGTTTCGCAGGAATATCGAACTTAGCAGAACACGATGCCTTATAGGTCTTTATAAGGCCGTCTTATAGTCGACAGAAAAGAGGATGTACTTCTTCATGGTTAGACGTAATTTCAAGTTCTGATCACTGGTGGACTTACCCGGTCTGAACCGCAATCCGATCAGAGTTTTGACAAGTGCATTCAGTCCATTACACAATACTATCGTATGTATTGTGTTAGGAAGAAATCAAATTTATGCCCCTGCAGTTGGCGCAAATCATGCGGTCTCCCATTTTCCACACAGGGCAGAGGATACTAATGGTCCTTCAGCCATATTTTGTAACTAATATGATGCATGCACCCCAACAGATCTTTACCTCCGATCTTAAACAATTCATCGCCTCCACCTTTATTGTTCTTAAATCGAAGTATCGCGGATTTTACCTCTTCTTAGCTTGACAGCGGAATATCCACGCCGTAAGCATCGATTAACTTGGATGCATTATCATTTTTTATGGCGGAATTGATATATCGTAGTAGAGGAGAGAAGTGTTACCTCCATAACCTCAGCACATCTTGCGAATCTTCCATTATTGCAGTAAGATGCGCCAGACGTTAAACCTTTGGTTAGATGCTTAACCCTACTGATGAAATTTTCGAGCATGCCATCATATTTTTGCACAACTCGGCTTCCCTGGCCTTTCCTGCATCCTTTTCTTGGATCTGAAAAGGCGTCTCTCCTCCCAACTTCTCTCTTCCTCTCTCTGTACATACATACATACATAATAAGCTTCTCACACCACTCATGTTGTGTGCCTTAATTTTATACTTGAGTAGCGGGAACTACAGTTTAACGTCGACTCTGAACGACAGATTTTGAGAAACTTTTTCATTGCAGGTCTATTTACTCTCAGAGTTTTTGCCAGAAACCTGATGAGAGGAAGTCGCCGCCGAAGAAATATTTTTTTTTCATATTTCGTTTTTATGTCTGGCCTGGGGCTCGAACCCGTGCTTTACGTCTAATAAGCGAATACACTACCTACTAGACTACGGCGACTACCTCTCTCTCTCTGTAGTCCTCAACAATTGCTTGCGTGGCGACTGACTTCAACATTGTCTTGTTTGCTGCGTTTTTCGCTGCAGCTGTCTTGCGACACTTCTTATCGTACAAATGGTTTCTTTGAGTTGAGTCTTGAAACCAAGGACTTTTTCCGCAGTAGTATGCGAGAAGTGGAAGATGTTGCCCAAAGTCCATCAAAGTCCTTTGGAGTATATTTGAATCGACAGAGCTTATCCGAGGGTTGAGGGGAGAACGCCTGAGCTGTTCTGACGTCCAGCCCGAAAGTCTAGTCGGAAACCTTAATACATATCCTACTGTCAACTTCTTGCAGCATTTGGGAGTTATTAAGAGCTCTCACGGATTATGAGCTCCTTTTTTTGTCATTTTTCCTATAAAACGTAAATTTTTTAATGTTTATTCTCGTACGCATTAAATTAAACCACGTTCCAAATGAAACGAAATAAATTCAAATTATTTTGACCACCAGTTGTTCATTAAAATCAGAAATTTCCCCGACCCACACATGCATTCTTGCAGCCACTACTTCCACACAAAAGACAGCATTTTTCTCAGACGAAAATCACAAATTCTGACACTCTGGGTTATGTAAACAGAAAAACAAAAGAAAACTGTCTGCCATTCAAGCTGTGATTTAAACACACACACACACACTCACAGCCATTGCTTGTTCTTCAGAATGAAAGAAAGAAAAAACGAACGAACAAAATTCCTTGAAAAATTTCTTGCTTCAAGGATAACAAGAAAAACGTAAAGAAAACCCAAGAATTTCAAACATTTTTATGCGAAAAAAGAAACCAAAGTAGTCCCATAAAAAAACAAGAATTTTTTTTTGTTTGTTGGTGTTCATCTGTACTGTTTTAACTGATTTTTGTTTTCGCCTTCACTGTACTCCACCTCTTAGTTGCTTGGGTGGCCATTTTCCACAATCACGTACGTATTCTCTTATTATGAGTTCATCGGAAGATTCCAATTTACGTTGTTGCTGCCAGAGTAACAGCAACAGTACTAGCGAGGCGGACAATAACCAACAGAATCCTATGCTAGTAGCAACAGCAGCAACAACAACAACAACAACCAACCGAACACGTACATTGGCCCAATACACAACTGGCAGTGGTGGTGGTTGGGGCATTGGGTCTGGTACTGGTACTGGTACTGGCATTGGTTTTGGTGGTATTGGACGCCGTTATCAGAAAATGAAAAAGAGTTACAGTTGTGACAGCGATTGTTTGCGTAAAGTTTCTCATACGCGTCCAGCTAATAATTATTATATGCCCGGCATTGAATGTGACCCACAGAGACAGCAACAGCAACAACAACAACAGCAAGCATCTGATACTTATTGTTCGTCATGTTGTTGTTCGACTACAACAATAGCGCCAGCCTCTACCGCTACAACAGCCACATTTACCACTACCATGTCGAGTCAGCAACATGCATTGGCAGCTGCCGCTCAAAACATAAATGCGCCTGCCACCAGTACCCCGTTTCATACCACAACCTCCAGTAGCTCAATGTCATCGCGGGCAGCACGCCCTGTTTGGGCCGTAGACTATTTACGGTAAGTCGTAACGTAGACAACTTTGACGTGTGAGTAACGAAACTCCAAGCAGGCCTACAGGCTCATGCACAAGAACAATTAGGGTCAAGAATTGCTATTTTCTTTTCATTTCTTTTCTTTTCTTTCTTGCGTTTTTTTTTTCTTTTCAAAAAAATGATTTTCTTTGTGGCATGTCGATTAAGAAAAAAAATAATAAAGCGTTGGTGTTGTTGTTGTTGCTGCTAATGTTCTTGTAAATGAGCCTGCACTCGACCTGCACCATGGCACGTGAAAGTTGCTTCGTTTGCGTTAATTGCTTCAGTTCAATTCCATGCCATTTTCAATTCCGTTGCGTTGAGTTACATTGCATTACGTTGACATGTCACGTTTCTCTAGTGTTTGCCTAAACATCGTATTTATTTTTGCTCCATAAAAGATAAAGGACAACAAAAACACAAAAAAATAAGAATAAAAGTTTTGATTTTTCTACAGTTCCATTCTGTTCCGTTCCATTCGGTTCCGTTTCAGTTTCATTTCATTTGATGCGTTTAATGCGTTCGCTAGTTCTTAAGCTCAATCGCTCGTTCTCTTGCCCGCTCTCTTGTTCGCTAGTTCGTTGCATTCTTTGCCTACTTCATTCGTTAGTTAAACGCTCGCTATGGTTCTGCTTTCTATTTTCTTTCTTTCCATTTTACTTTTTTTCTTATTTTCTTTATTAAGTTTTCTTTATGATTTCTTTACGTGGCACCCAATTGTATGCACAATGGGTCCATGCTTCTGTAGTAGATTTGAATTTTATTTTTATTAAATATTCTGTAGTTTATAATTTTCATATAAAGTTTGTTAAACGTTGGTTCTGTATACAATAAATATTTTTTTTAATTAATTTATATCTATTCTAATCATAATTACTGTTATCGAAAATATTTACTAATAAATCTTCATATTATTATTATAAGTTATCGAAATTATAATTAATTTTTCAGCAAATAATATAAAAAAATTATTATAAAAATAACTTCAGTATCCGACTTCGCTTTTTAGGAAAATATCTGTTATCGAATGTTTTTCTACTGTTATCGAAAACTTTTCTACAATAGATTTCGATTTTAAAATAAAATTTTCTATAAACAAAAGCGTTTTCCATAAGAAAAAGACTTGTTATCGAAATTTATTCTATAAAAAGTATTATCGATAATTTCTTTACCGATAATTTTGTTTTATCGATAATTTATTGCGAATAAATATATACAACTCACGTTTCTCTTACACATATATTCTGTTATAAAATTTTTTCGATAACAGAAAATACATACATATGTATATATCCCCAATAGAAAATTTTCTGTTATCGATATTTTTTTACCAAAATTCTATTTTCAGTAAAAAGTTATTGAACATTTTTTCGATAACAAAAGTGTATCAAAAATATATTAAAAAAAATTCAGTACAACAATTTTGTTATCGAAACTTATTCTGTACAAAAAAATTTATCGAAAATTTATTTATCGATAATTTATTGTAAATAAATTTATACAATTCACGGTTTTGTTACACATACATATATTTTAAAATTTTTTATATTTTTCGATAATAAAAGAAACATGCATATATGATATCATAGAAAAATGTCTGTTATCGATAACTTTGCAATAAAAAGTTTTTGACAATTTTATCGATAAGAGAGTCGTATAGAAAATATACTAAAAAAAATTCATTACAATAATTTTGTTCTCGAAAAAAACTTATTTGTTATCGAAGTTTTTTAACTCTGTTATCGAAAAATTTTTTGTTATTTAAAAGTTTTATAAAAAGAAGAAGAGCTTTCGTCTCAAAAATTACATTTATCTTAACAAATTTTTAAAATACTGTTATTAACTTTAGTTTAGATTAGGTTAGGTGGCAGACCATCTATCTTAAGCCAAGGTTTAGGCCCATTGTGCTACCATTATTAATACTCAACCCACAGATCAAGCATACCCTGCCATAAGGAGATTTCAGTCAAAGATGACAAAAAAGGAGAAGTCAACAGCCTTGGACTTTTCACTAAAAGAGGAAATTGCAAACATGCCCTCCTGCCTATTTACATATGCTGAGATTGCAGTAGACGAGATGTGGTCCATTTTTTTTTTTTTTTTTTTGTAAGATTTAAGGCCTGACAAGTACCTCAAAGAAAGGATGCGGGGATCAAAGCCCAACGATTAAAAGCAAGCAGTGAAGACCCTTCTGCTAAAAAAAATTCCGTGACAAAGCACTCCACAAAGCAGTCAATGACATGTTTTATGAAGGGCCCTGATAATTGTTTTCGAAGGCCAGAGCCTTCTCAACGTAGTACAATTACGTATTTATGTATGTCCACCCATGGTGCTGTTATGGTTCTCTGTTAAATACCGCACTGGTTTTATATTTTACTTGTCTTCTATTTGTTATCGATTACATTCGTTTTCCCATCCTTGATTATAGAATATTCATTTAATAAATGGAATTTATCGAATTTCATTGGTTATTCGATATTTTTTTAGATTCAAGCATTGTTCTATGTACTCTTTTACAAGCTGTTTATAATTTAAAAACAGAAAAACAGTTTAAGAAACACTGTATTGTTCTAAACTTTCACAATCTCCTTCGCTTTGATTGCTCTGTTTGACTACTTTTAAAAAACTTGATGGTTTCTTCATGAAAATTGATACTCTCACATAAAATTCAATTGAGAGAGTGAGTAGAGTGCGATGTAAAAGAAACTCTTGTTGTTGTTATGTTATCCCTACGAAATGTTGTTCGATAATGTGGAAAAAATGTTTGAAAAAAAGTTGCTTAAAACTTTAAGAAAAACTTTATAAAAGAAGAGAAAAAAGAAAATTTATTGAATTTGTAAGTTTTTTTCATACACAAACGAAAAAGGAAAAAGAAATGAAAATAAAATTATTTCCGTAAAACTGCAGCAAAGTAAAGGAATGCTTGGAATGAATACTTTATGTTGCAATAACATTGAATGAACAAACCAAAGAGTACGTGATCATTTCATTTTTTTTTCTCTTCAGTTTTTAACAATAAAATGAGAGGGACAAAGAGAGTGAAAGTGAAATATTTAAACAGGTTTGGGAATACAGAACTACTGTCATGACAACCCTTAAGCATGAGGAGGGGTGCACAAGTATTTGTTATGCTTGAAGAAATAATTCTGGTTGAAGGGTCGTAATTAAAATTCAAATTAAAATGTAGGGCAAGGATATTATATTTCATGAATCATTAATTAAATGAAATAAATAGGGATTCATGGATATAAAAAAAACTTTCATAATTTGTATACTAAATTTCATCACTTCAATATTAAATTGTTTATATTTGAAACGCGTAGGCCGTATAGGTTGGCAGTGCGACTTTCAGCTTTAGTTACAGAAAGAAAGGGTAGGTTCGCCTTCCATACCTTAAACAGCGAATTATTTTTAGTGATATCTTTCTTTCGTTCTTAAGTGATATCTTTCACAATATTAAATAAAATGTGGACTGATATGACTCACCTGAGTCGTCCAATATTTTCCGCTAGGTTTTCCATGTTTTCCTCGATACAGGGCTATTTCCGAGAGACTTTTGTATGGAGAAATAGTTTTTTGGGGGTAAGTTGGAAGTCGCCGTGGTCTAGTAGGTAGTGTGTTGGCTTGTTAGACGAAAGGCCCGAGCTCGAATGTCAGGTCAGACATCAAAATGAAATATGAAAAAAATATTTCTTCGGCGACTTCCTCTCAGCAGATTTCTGGCAAAAACTCTGAGAGTAAAAATTGCCATGAAAAAGCTTCTCAAAAAATCTGTCGTTCAGAGTCGACGTTAAACTGTAGGTCCCGCCACTCATGTATAAAATTAACGCACACAACATGAGTGGTGTTGAGAAGCTAGGCCGTAATCCTGACTGAAGGGTTGTAATGGCCAATTATGTATGTATGTGTAAGTTTTTTTCCATTCCAATATGATGAGATTCGATCTATTCTGAGCTGGTGTTACTCGACCAAATATCCTTTCTTGGATTCGTAAGGTCTTCGCTTATAGTATGTTACTTAACAATGATTTTCTTTATATTTCGAGAAAAGGATTTATCTGCCAAGCAGATAAGCATTACATTACATTACATTAAGATTTAGTCAGGACTGCAACCTAGCTTCCCACATCACCCATAGCATGTGTATTAATTTTATTCGTAAATGGCAGGACCTACAGTTTAATTTCGAATCCGCACTACAGATCTGCCAAGCTTTACATGGCTTTTTTTACTGCTTTTGATAGTAGACTGCTGCCATCTTATATTCAAAATGCCATCTTATCTTATTAAATTCAGACGATTATCGATAACAAATTGTAGTTGTTAATATTTTATTAATCGTTCCTTTTTAATAGTAGGAAATAGTATCGAAAAATTTTAATAAAAAAAATTTTATCGAAAAATTTTAATAAAAGAAAATTTATCGAAAAATTTTAATAAAAAAAGTTATCGAAAAATTTTAATAAATAAAATTTATTTGAAAAATTTAAATAAAAAAACATCGAAAAATTTTAATAAAAAATAAATTTATCGAAAAAATTTAATAAAAAAAAATTTATTGAAAAATTTTAATTAAAAAATGTATCAATAAATTTAACGAAAAATATCAATAAAAAAATTTATCGAAAAATTTTAATAAAAAAAATTTATCGATACATTTTCATAAAAAAATTTGTCGAAAAATTCTATTAAAAAATAAATTTATCAGAAAAAATTTAATAAAACAATTTAATAATAAAATTTAATAAAAAAATTTATTGAAAAATTT
Organism: Sarcophaga rosellei; assembly: GCA_930367235.1. Taxonomy (NCBI): domain Eukaryota; kingdom Metazoa; phylum Arthropoda; class Insecta; order Diptera; family Sarcophagidae; genus Sarcophaga; species Sarcophaga rosellei. The sequence continues at coordinate 78,209,247 of OV884021.1, forward strand.
TATTTAAAAAATTTATCGATAAATTTATCGAAAAATATTAATAAAAAAATTTTAATAAAAAAAATTTATCGATACATTTAATAAAAAAAATCTGTCGAAAAATTTTATTAAAAAATAAATTTATCGAAAAATTTTAATAAAAAAATTTATCGAAAAATTTTACCAGAAAAATTTTTTTTATTAAATGTTTTGTATTGAAAAAATATGCGATGGGAGTAGGTATACCCTTAAAGAAAAAATTGTTATCGAAATAATTGTTATTCATTAGGTTTCCGGAAATTCAATTTAATATGATACTCGCTAATATTAAAAACATTTCAATTGTTCTCATATTTATTTATTAAAGAATTTTTATTTTCTTCGTTTTATTTAAAAAACGTATTTTCCTTGATTTTTAATATGTTCCTGAAGCTTTTAAATTTAACTTTTATGCTTGTTTTTGTATTCCTTTTTGAATTCGTTTAATATGAAAAATATTTTCTACTGTTTTATTAAAACTATTGAAAAAAAACTGAAATAAAACAAAGGAAAACATCATAAATAATATCCTGAAATATTTGCATCTGCTATAAAAAAAATTGAAAACAACAACAAGAAGAAGAAAAAACTTTCTTTCTCTTTGTTTTTTTTTTTTTGCATCACAGTAAATATTTATTATTATTCTCTTTCTTTCTCTCTCTCTCCATCTTTTCTCTCTTTCTCTTTTTATTTTTATATTTTCATAGCATCGTTAAGGGATTTCCACCAGTATCACCGTTTATTGGTGTCAGTCCTACGCTTTGTTATTTGCTTAAGGAGAAAAAACCGTTATGTTGTTTACAGTTGGCACAGGTACGTACATCAAATACTACATCTTTCATGTGTATGTATGTGTGTACTCGTACACTCATACACGTATAAGAGCAAACAGCGTGACAGCATTTAATAACTCTGTGTGATAAATAATAATAAAACAGTGCTATTATTTACAGTTACAGTGTGTTATTATTCTGTCATTTGATTTTTCCCTCTCTATATCTCTATATATATATATGTATTGTATATCATATTAATTATTGTTTTTGTTGTATATTTTTTCTGCAGGTGTGTGAACATTGTAGCTACCGAAATGCCAAAGAGTATCAATGGCAAAATAAAACAATCATTTTAGCTGCCGATTATGCCTCGAATGGCATTTACAATTTCATCATACCGTTGCGTGCCCATTTTCGTTCGAAAACCTCATTAAATCCGATCATATTGCTATTGGAACGTAGACCAGATGTGGCATTTTTGGATGCGTTATCATATTTTCCATTGGTATGTAGAAATAAATTCTTTATTTAGAAATTAAATTAAATTTAAACTAAATAAATTATGTGTGAGATATTGTATTCGTTTAAAAGATCTATTGAAACCACCCTGTGTGGAATGCAGATGTCCACCAAGGCTTCTCTGGATAAAGGGCTTCCGTAAATTCCACATTTCCATGACTCGACTTACAAATCAGGCTGAATTTATCCGACTGCATTGGTTATGTAGCCGCCCTAGTCTAGTAGATAATGTGTTGGCTTATTAGGCGTAAGGCCTCGTTTCAAACCCTAGGTCAGACATCTCCAACTGAACGAAATTTAAAAAACAATACATATTTCTTCGGACACTTCCTCTAAGCAGATATCTGACAAAAACACTCAAAAATCTGTCGTTCGGAGTCGACTTTAAACTGTAGGTCTCTCCACTCTTGCATAATATTAACATCCTGACTAGAGGGTTATAGTGACCAATTATTTATGTATGTATGTATGGTTCTGACGTTGGTTTGTAGCTTATTCGCTTACACTTGCGACTGAAGCAAACCCCAAAAGAAAAAGTCTAACGGGGTTAAATCCCACGATCTTTTTTAATTGGTCATTACAACCTTTTAGTCAGGATTATAACCTACCATCCACCTACATACTTATATAATTGGTGATTACAACCTTTTAGTCAGGATTATAACCTACCATCCACCTACATACTTATATAATTGGTGATTACAACCCTTCAGTCAGGATTACGGCCTAGCTTCTCACACCATCCATTTTGTATATGTTAATTTTATCCATGAATGGTAGGACCTCGAGTTGAAATTCGACTACGAACAACAGATTTTTGAGAAACTTCTCATGGCCATTGTAATTACTCTCAGAATAGGTAGTTTTAAGTCATAGGGTTGCATCTAATAAGCCTACAAACTACCTACTAGACTGCTGCGACTTGAGAAAAAAGCACACGGGAGTCACACACCACCGCAGCGTGTGGTGACTGTATCCTCAAATTGCTCGTGCAGAATGCTCAATGTGGCATTTACTGTTGCGCTGTCCTGTTGAAACCACATGTCGTTGGTGCCCATATCATCTAACTCAGGCCATAGGGCTGTCCTATTGAAATCACATATTGTTGGTGTCCACACCATCAAATTCAGGCAAAAAGAATCAACAACCTATAGTGCTCGCCGTTGTCAGTGATAGCCTGTCGTTCTCACAGAAATATGAATAGAGGATGCCACCAAACTGACTTCCCAAGTTCTACACTTTTGCTTGTTGACGTATCAATTCATTTCGAAATGGACCTCAATGTTGCAGGCAATTTTTAGATGAAAGTTAGGGTCAGTGGCCAACTGCTGCAGAGACCTCTTAGTGAACGCACTTCGTTATCTGAAACCGATTGCCTGAGTGCCAGCCCAATTCATGACACAAAATTTAACAAGTTTTAGTTTAATAGGTTGGGAGCAACGCAAAATCTACTGCATCATTTTGTCCTGCACGCTTCCAAGGACAGTGGCGATGTTTCAGGCAGATCTTGCGTTTCCTCGACATATGGGTGTTGGTAGATCATTTACTGAACCAGGGGACTTGAATTTGTTCACCACATAACGAATAGTGTTCTCTGGCAATCGTAAAAATCGTGAAATGAGCGGCACGTCGCTCGAACACACTTTGGTAAAATATTTTAAAAGACCCGATATTATGAATTTAAATTTTCAATCCCTTAAAAATACATCCTATATAAGCAAGTGCCCTAGTACCTATTTTTCAGACAGTTTTTAAAGCAGATATGTGAACTATTGACAGTGAAAGCATTCCATCCTTTTTAATATAAATTACAGTACAATATTGAAGTCGTTTCCCACATATTATATGCATTTATATTCGATCTGGCAACTTCTAGAACTTGATTTGTTGATTTGTTATTGTAAAAAAAATTATAATGAATTTTTTTCCCTTTTAAAAAATACTTTCAATATGATATTCAAATGATTTGAATCTACTTGCAGGTATATTGGATGCTAGGATCAATAGATTGTTTAGATGATCTATTGCGTGCGGGTATAACTTTGGCCGAAAGTGTGGTCGTTGTAAATAAGGAACTTTCGAATTCAGCGGAAGAAGACTCACTGGCGGATTGCAATACGATAGTAGCCGTGCAAACAATGTTCAAGTAATTTAGAAAAATCTTAAAATGCTACTCTTACTCCTTTATGCTTGAAATATTGCTTAAAATTCTCTCTCTCTCTCTCTGTCTCTTTCTCTCTCTCTCTCTCTCTTTAGATTTTTTCCTAGCATTAAGAGCATTACCGAATTGTCACAGAGTTCCAATATGCGTTTTATGCAGTTTAGAGCTCATGATAAGTACGCATTACATTTAAGTAAAATGGAAAAGGTACGAGGGTCGTTATATACCATACGATGATGTTATTGTGTTTGTTTATTTCTTGAGAAATTTTTCAAACTAAAAATATTGTTTTTTTGCAGCGTGAAAAGGAACGCGGCTCCCATATATCGTACATGTTTCGCTTGCCATTTGCGGCCGGTGCCGTATTTAGTGCCTCAATGTTGGATACGCTGCTCTATCAAGCATTTGTTAAGGATTATGTTATAACATTTGTAAGACTATTATTGGGTATTGATCAGGCGCCTGGTAGTGGATTTTTAACATCGGTAAACAACATCTTTCGTTCTCTCTCTCTCTCTCCCTTTTTCTCTCTCTCTCTCTCTCTCTATTTATTAATCCTTATAACGTGATTTAAATTTCGTTTTTATAGATGCGCATAACTAAGGATGACATGTGGATACGGACGTATGGCCGTTTATATCAGAAATTATGTTCGACCACTTGTGAAATACCAATTGGCATCTATCGTACTCAGGATACTTCCAATACGGAAGCAACACATGTGAGTAATTCACCTGTAGACAAATGGGGACCATTTTCAGCTTTCGGAAAGCACTGTGTGCGCTTGCGACCATCGGTGAGTCCAAGTTAAATACCAATACTAAAACAAACAACAAAAGAAAAAAATAAAGTAAACACTTAACCACTCTCTCAAATACTTAAAAAACACTGAAATTCTAAAATGAAAAATTGAAAATTCAAACACTTTCAATGCCTTTTTCTAACAATAATGACCAGAAAAGTAAACGTAAAGAGAAGAATCTTTAACACTTACTCAATCACTCAACTCACTTACTGTCTGTTAAGCTCTGTACCTCTCTTTCTCACTCTCTGACTGTTTCTCTCTCTCGCTCTATTAAACTTTAACTACAGAAAAATCAAATACATTAACTTACACCACCAGCCACCTACATTCTTCGATTTGATACTCACTCAACTAAACTTATGATTTTTTTATTTAATTTTTTGTGTTTCTTTTGTGTTCGTAAATACTAAAAAAAAATTGTTTTCAAATTTGTTTTGTGTTTCACTGTAACTAATATACTTAGTAGCTTAGGTGTAGTGTAGGAAAATATCAATGTAACCTTACGCTCTTTACTTAAGAAAAAAACTGTTAGAAAATCTCTCTAGAAGTTGTTTTTAGTCTGAGAGTAATAATAGAGTTTTCTCTCTTCCTTTTTTTTAATATTAAAAATACTGTTAGAAAGTACTGGTAGCAGTAATTTAAATTAAACACTAAGAGATTGATAGGTTTCTCTTAGTTGTTCTCTTAAATTAGGATGTTCACAATATTTCTCTTTCAATAGCTCTTCTCAGAATTTTTAAAAACTCTCTTAAACCAGTTTTAAACCATAAAACTCTGCCAAGAACACAGATTTTTTTTCATATTTTTTTGTCCTTTATTTCTTAATTAATTTTTATTTTTTTTAATTTTTAATGTTAATTTTTGACGTTTTTGTCTTTTGAAATTCAAAATTTTTAATTGAAAAATGCTGTGAATTTTTTTTTTCTGTGAAAAATATCTTGTTTTTAATTAATAATGCCAGTAAGGGCCATATTTCAACGGCGAGCACAGTAGGCCAATGACTGTCAAGCTCTTTTAGCCAGAATTATGTGATCTGAACAGCAAAAACATGCTATTTGAACTGGTAGGCACTACTTGCCACACAGTTAATATTCTTCACAAATCTCACATGTGAGATGATGTGAGTTGAAAATTTAGTTATTCCTTTTGACAGACAGATGGTGGTTATCAGCTCTTCTGTCTGGCATATTAGTTATCATTTATTCAATTTTATTTACCAACTTACCATGTCCTCACCGTAGTCTAGTAGGTAGCGTGTTGGCTTATTAGACGTAAGGTCAAGGCCATTTGTACTGTGCGTGTCTTAATTGTATTGCAATAACAGCAAAAAGGAAACATGTAAGCAAGTGAGCAAATAAATGTCGATTCGGAACGACTGTAAGATATGCTACACGCTATACATAGGCTAGTATGTAAATAAAAACACAAAACCGATGAACAATAGCCTACGCTAACGAAAAAACTTTGTTTTAAACAGAGTTTCCTTAGACGATGATATGATTAAACGTATCAGTGCATTTAAGACTTATTAAAGTCCTCTGTTTCTGGCTGAAGCTACTCTCATTTTTATTCCTCATTAAGCAGCATAGCAATGACACAATTTTCCTCCTCATATTTCTTATTATTCCGTTGCCTTGTTTGAATTTTTTAAATGGCCTACTGTAGCAGATCCCAGAATGCTAGAGTTACCAACTGCCAATGCTAAGAAAGACGGTTCTCTGTTAAAATTTATTGATTTGTTAGATTATAAAGTCGCCGCAGTTTGGTAGGTATTGTGTTGCTTGATTAGACGTGAGGCCTCGCTTCAAACCCCAGGTCCCCTGATCAGACATCTCCAACTAAACGTAATACGAAAGAATATTTCTTCGCCTACTTCCTTTCAACAGATTTCTGGCAAAAAATCTAAGTGTAAATAACAAATTGCCATGAAAAGTTTCTTTGAAATCTGTTTTTCGGAGTCGGCTTTAAACTGTAGGTTTCGCCGCCACTCATGTATAAAATTAACACACACAGCATATGTAAGTGGGGGTAAGAAGCTAGGTCGTAATCCTAACTAAAGGCGTTGTAATGACCAATTATGTATGTTTGTATTAAAGAGCACTTGGCAACTTTAACAAAAAATTATCTTTAACCATAAGGTCCATTTTGGGATTAATGGATACGTAAAATACAATTTTTAACGAATTTGGAAAGATAACAACCCATTTGGGATTCAAAAAGGAAACGAACAATTTGGTCCATTTTCATTTGAGAACAACGTTGACCAGCTCATCACTATCAACTGCGAGCAACATATGTAAGTCAGTGACCACTTTCGTGTACAATGTTTTTGTTTACTTGTTTTTGATTTCATTTGTGTTGCACTACGTTGTAACAGAGTACTGTTTGTGAGAGAATTAAGAAAGAAGAGTAGGAATATAATACTTCCTCCTCAGACAGAGGCACACACTGATACTGATAAATATAGAATTCTATATTGCTGCTGGTTAATAAATATTAAAAAGTTAAAATAAAAAAATTAATTTTAATTAAATAAAAGGAATAATAAGCAAAATACAAATAAAAATTTAATTTAAAAAAATTTTTTAAATATTAAAAAATATTTTGAATATAAACACAATAAGCTTAAAAAACTTTTGAACACAAATTTCATCACTTAAAACCTTTTACTCATGCATTTTGATAAGACTCATGCAAAATTGTCTTCTTAAATTCTTTAACAGGCTTATTTGCAAGCAAATAACATTGAAATCACTTTAACATTACTGCAGTATTACTCTTTAAATAGTAGTTTTAGTGTTTTTCTTATCAATTAACAGTTTTGTTTTCTCTCTCTTTCACTCTGGGCCTGTTCGTAAATGAATCACTGCGCTGCATAATATGATTATTTTGCGCTCACACTGCTAATCACATGTTGCTGATGCTTCTTTTTGCTGATTTATTTGTTTGCATTTACGAACGAACAAACACTGCAGAAATGGAAACATTATTAATAAATTTGATTTTTGAACTGGACGATAAAACAAATGACAAAATGTTGTTAAATGTACAAAAAATTGTACTTTGTGCAAAAAAGAAGACATTTAAGAAAGAAAAAAATAAACTTATTGTTAAAACTCTCATTCTCTCTCTCCCACTCATTTAATGCATCAGCCATTTTTGTGATTAGTGTTTTGGGTTTATTTGCGCATAATATGATTTAATGTTGCATTTACGAACATGTTGCAGCTGCAGTGCTGCCAAGGTTTGCATTTATGAACACGATGCTCATAATATGCGGCGCAATGATGCATTTACGAACAGGCCCTCTTTCTTACAAACTACGATGCTACAGCATTTGTTTTGCAAGCATCGTAAAAAATTAACTTTATTGTGTTGGTTTACAAATAATTTTGAAACTCACCTCTTAAGAACTGCTCATACACGCATACCCTCCCTTTCTCTTCGTTGTTTCAATGCAATTAACTTCCACTAAACACACATATTACAAAATACATGCCTATACACAATGCGTGTGCACAAATCTACCCACAAAACAAAAACACTTTTTCACATTCAAGGCCATGCACTAACAACACAACATACATTTTTTTCTTTTTTTTTATATATACACCGGTTACTCTGCTATTGTACTCCAGCAAGGGAGTTTTCTTTTTTTATTACATATTTAAAACTTTTTTTGTTGTTGTTGCTTTGCTTTTTTACATTAAAGGCCTTGTACTAACAACAACACTTCACTTATGATTTTTTGCTATTTTTTTAACGCACACTTATTGATTTACTCCATTTTACAAAAATTTTCCAATGATTCTTATTGAATGACAAAGAAAAAAATTTACTTAAAACCCTTGTATTCTGTTAGCATTTTCATTATTAATTATTAATAAACAATTACATACAAACTCCTGTTTTAACACAATACACACATATGTATGTTTATTATTTTATTAAAATTATAACTTTAATTTATTAATTATACATACTTTCAATTTTAAACCGCACAAATATTAGTGATATTGCTACTAACTGCCGGCTTTATAGTTCTTTTTAAAGCAATTGTAGCAAATGATATCATTTAATAACATAACGATTACAATAATAACAACAATTACGTACATCTTTGAAAGGAGAGCATATGCACTCTCCTTTACCATTAATAAGTACAAACAATGTGGGAGAAAAGCACTTTGTTGTTGCTTACAGTAAATAAAATCCCAAAAAAATTTTATCAAACTACGACAAAAACCTCGTAACATTATTAACACAAATAACATTATTATGATTAAAAAACAACAACAAGAACAAACACAACATATTGGTTGCCTGTTGCCATTGCTTTTCTTGCATTAAAAAAATATACAAGACCTAAGATGAGCATTTCATTTCACCAAATGTAAATCAAATTACAGCAAAGTTTAGCATGCCTTATTAATTATAAAGGCGTTGTTATTGCAAATGAAAAGAATAAACAAATCAATGTTATTTTTTTTCTGTGTGGTCAAACAATGTTAAGCAGATTTCTTGCATTCTACATTGCATAGAGCAAACAACACCCTTTCCTCTCTGTTCTTTAACATCAAATGCATACATAACAATCGAAAGAAAACAAAAATAAACAACAACAAATACACTCATGTTATTTTTTTTTTGTCTCTCTTGTTATGTCTTTATCAATACGAAACTGTCATGCATCCGCTTTCATGCCCCTTCAATTGTTATTCATTCAAAGTCCTAAGTTTTCTACAAACTTATTCTTTCGGTGGTTATGTATGCATTTGATGATAGCGAACAGTGAGGAAGGGTGTTTTTAGCTGTAGAATGTATGGAATGTGTGGAATGCAAGAAATCTACTTAACATTGTTTGACCACACAGAAAAAAAATTAACATTGATTTGTTTGTTTGCTGTAAGTTGCTTTACATTTCGTTAAGGCAACCAACCTGTTGTTGTGTTTGATAACATTTTTTTGGGTTTTATTTACTGTAAGCAAAAACAATGCTTGTGTTCCACATTGTATTTAAAGGAGAGTGCATATGCACTCAATTTCTTTTAAAGATGCACATAATTGTTGTTGTTATTGTCTTATAATCGCCATGTTATTAGATGATGTCATTTGATTGAATTGCTTTCAAAAGAAGCCGGTTAGTAGTAATTTTTGTGCGATTTAAGGTGTTGTATGTGAAAGTGCGGTTTAAAATTGAAAGTGTAATTAATAAATTAAAGGTTCTTTAAAAAAATATAAAAGTTGTGTGATGAAATAACATACATACATATATATTGTGTTAAAATGAGCGTTTGTAATTGTTTATAAGTAATTAAAAATAAAATGCTAACGGTATGCAAAGGTTAAAAGAAATTTTTTTTTCTTTGTCGTTCAATAAAAATCATTGCAAAATGTTTGTAAAATGGAGTACATCAGTATGGGTGTACGTTAAAAAAAATAGAAAAAATTATAAGTGAAGTGTTGTTGTTAATGCAAGGCCTTAAATGTAAAAATCAAAGCAACAACAACAAAAAGGTTCTAATATGTAATAAAAATGAAAACTCCCTAGCTGGAGTACAATAGCTGAGTAACCGGTTTATATCAAAAAAAGAAAAAAATTCATGTTGTGTTATTAGTGCATGGCCTTGAATGTGAAAAAGTGTTTTTTGTTTTTGTGTGTAAATTCGTGCACACGCATTGTGTATAGGCATGTATTTCGTAATATGTGTGTTTAGTGGAAGTAAATTACATTTGATCAACGCAGAAAAAGAGAGGGTGTGGGTGTATAAGCAGTTCTTAAGAGGTGAGTTTCAAAATTATTTGCAGACCAACACAATAATGTTAATTTGTTGCGATGCTTGCAAAACAAATGCTGTGGCATCGTAGTTTGTCAGAAAGAGAAAGAGAGAGAGAGAGAGGGAGAACCCGTTAAAGATTTTAAAAAGAAAATTTTGCATGAGTTTAATCAAAAGGCCTGAGTAAAAGGTTTTGAGTGATGAAATTTGTCTTCAATGTTTTTTTTTTTTACATTTTTTTAAGCTTGTTTTTTAATTAAAATGTTTTTTATACTTTAAATATTTTTTAAAATTAATTTTTTTGTACTTTTGTTATTGTTTTTTTTTATTTATTTATTTTTTATTTTTATAATTTTTCTTTTTATGCCTACGCATATTTAATATTTGTTGATCAGAAATAAAATATAAATTTATATTTATTAGCAGTGTTACAAAATAGAATGGTACTGAACTATAACCGAGAAAGTACTTTTTTGCATCAAATGGTACTTTTACAAAAAAAAATATTTATATATGCATTTAACGACTTCTACATGTTTCTCTTGTAAAAAGTAAAAACAGTTGATTCGAAATCTAAAAGCCTCGTTTAGTCAAATGCCGACGGAATGTACATACATTAATTTCAGCATATGTAGAGCAAATTAAATACTTACCGAAATTACATTACGGTGCGGCAAGCGTTCTCAAGTAGCCGCCGTAGTCTAGTAGGTAGTGTGTTGGCTTATTAGACGTAAAGCCCGGGTTCGTATTCCAGGTCAGGCATCAAAACGAAATATGAAAAAAAAATATCTCTTCGGCGACTTCCTCTCAGCAGATTTCTGGCAAAAACTCTGAGAGTAAATAAAATTGCCATGAAGGGCTTCTCATAAATATGTCGTTCGGAGTCGACTATAAACTGTAGGTCACGTCACTCATGTATAAAATTAACGCACACAACATACTAAGTGGTGTGAGAAGCTAGGTCGAAATCCTGACTGAAGGGTTGTAATGACCAATTATGTATGATATGTATAAGCGTTCTCATTGCTTTTCGTATTCTAAAAGCGAACGTACTTTGCATGGACTTTGGGCTAACCGGGACTAAGGCTCATTCTACCCTTAGCATTATGTTGAACATGTTGCTAACCCATTAATAGTTGAAAAGTCCCAACCATATTGTATATCTAATAATAGAAAAGTACTGAAAGCGTCGCGGAAGTATTGGAAAAGTACTAAAGTACTGAATTTTTCAATACTGTACTGTTAAATATATACTATAGCTTATGACGAGACGTCGGCACCAATGTCCCCCGGGGGCCGAACGTCTTCAGCTTTCTACACACATAGGACACGAACATTAACAATGTTTGTTAAAAAAAAAGCTTAAAATGCATTCAGCTGCTTGTCAGCTTCTAAAGAAGAAGGTTTATGTCGCTTTTTTCAGACTTCAATTATACACCCAAAGAAATATTACAGTAGGATACACTAATATCAATGACAAATGATCTCGATTTTTTGAAGAATATTTCTCAAGTTAAATACATAGTCTTTAGAGATTTATAGCTGTACATTCTTTCTATATTTTCCACTACATTCCGGGAAACTGTAGGGCAGACGAGCTCGCCAGAGCTGGTGCGCTCCTTCCGGAATCCTCTTCTGTTGAATTGGGTATGCCACTTGCCTCGGTCAAGTTGACCATTGCGCGGAGGTTCTTTCGGGACGCCAACCTATCCTGGGTCAATGAGGAGTCCTGCTCCACCGCTAGACTCACCTGGCCCAGGATGGATAGAAGGCGTACCAACCGATTACTTGGTCTTGGTCGTGATGTCATCTTGACTACAGTGGCGGTGCTTACAGGCCATTGCGTCATGGGTAGACACGCGGAAAGAATGAGGCTCCCTTTCAACGACTTTTGCCGTGGATGCAGGTCCACTGAGGAAGAGGAGACTGTTGTTCACTTTCTCTGCCAGTGCCCGTCTCTTGCTAGGTGTAGATATAGGTTATTTGGCTCCCCATTCCTTGTTAGCTTAACGGAGCTATCATCTATTGACATCAAGGATATAGCTTCGTTCATCAAACTTTCTGGCTGGTTTTCCAGTGCGGGGTAGTCGTGCTTTTGTTGTGCAGACCTTGCGCTGACCAACTTCCTCCTTTTTTCTGATTTTGGTGGAACTTGGTTAGTACAGGGCCTGCGTTCACCCGTGGCATCACAACGGGCCGCTATGCGTGCTCAAGTGAGCTTTGTGATATCAGAGCTACCACTCCGACCTAACCTAACCTAACTACATATTCATATTATTAGGTTACACTTGAAAATTTTACTAACAATTTTCCTCGGGGATATCCTTCTCACAAATACACTCACATTTTACCATGTTCTCTTTGTGCCGACATCTGCTTATGACAATAATGTGTGTGCATACATAGTATACATGTATTGTATTGTATTTGTAGTTAATTAAGTTTCTCTTGTCTACAGAGTATAACAATATTACACACATACATACACATATAGTATAAACTTAGTTTAAAAGTGTAAATTTGTTTTTGTTTTTAATGAATACTGTGTGTAGAAATAATTCTTCCTGTTTCCTCAACTCAACAGTAAATTAGAAAAGAGAGTTAATATCATAAATAAACGAATAAAACTCATCAATATAGAGATTGTAGATGAATTAAGAGTTTTAGAATGTTTCTGTTTTTCTATTTAATTAAGATTGTTTTTAATTATTTTTTTCTTCATTATTTTATTATTTGTTTAGTTTGATTTGTTGTTTGTTTGTTCTTTTTATTTATTTCTTTTTTATTTGTCACAGCTTTTCATAACCATGTTATACGTTTTTTTTTAATTCAATTAATATGTTATTTATTTACCCTCCTCTGTCTCTCTCTCTCTATCTCTTTTTACTCTCTTAATAATGCTTGTGATACAGGAATGTTTTTTGATAAATTTTTTCTTATTTTTTAAACTCTTTCTTATTACTTACATATACAAGTATAAGAGATTTTTAATAATTTTTTAATATTTTTGTAAGATTTCAAGCTTTTTAAATACTTGGAAATATTTTTTTCTCTGTTTTTTTAAATACTATCTTATATTTAATACTTTTTTAAAGAAAAATTTTGAATAAATTTTTAATTAGTAAAGAAATTAAGTAAAATTTTATTTACTTTAATAAATAAAATAATTTATTTGTATTAACTTTTCCTATTTGTGGTGTGTTTTAAATTATTAAAAACTATTTTAATTCTATTTTATTAATAATTTGTTTTTATTGGCCAAAAATAAAAACGCCATTTTGTTTTAGAAAGTTTTTTTTTTATACATTTTATCTAATACTTCCAGAGTTTGTTTTTTTTATAAAAAAAAATTAATAATCTTCAAGAAAAATTCTTTGATTGCCATGTTATCTCTAATATTTCTCTCTCCCTCTCTCTCTCCTTGGATTGTCAACTTTTAATCTTCTAAAACCACTTTTTTATTTTTGTATTGTTATTGACAGTGTAGTATCCCATTAGGCAGGCCAACTTTTATTATATTGTTGTGTAGAGCTCTTAAAGTTCCACGCAACCAATGGAGAGCCTCTGGCTCGTAGCAGAATAAGTTGTCATTGCCAGTCAATATTTCGTGGGTCATATTTGGCCTGACGATTTGTGCATCATTTATAAGTTTCTCCCCCTGTTAAATCACAGTGCCCCTTAATGAAATTCAGGAAACCTGTCTCTTAATATTCTAATCATAGTGGCCATGCCTCTGGTCTTCTTCATAGCCTAACATAAACAATGAAGAGCCTCTGGCTCGTCGCAGAATAAGTTCTCATCGCCAGACAATACCTGGGTTATATTTGGTTATAGACGATTCTGGTATCTAACAAGTGCATAATTTATAAGTTTCTCCCCCCAAAAATTTTCCTACAAGCGTTCTGTATATATTGTACAGAGTCAAGTATGTAAGACTCTGCCTGAATGTTGCCTACAAGAGCCTTCCATATTAATTTACGCTTCAGTACTAGTCTCAGATTGTAGATGTAGTAGTATTACTGCGCTCATGTTGTGACTTATAATCTCAAGACATCTTTGAACGATATCACAAACAGTTGCATCATATTTACTCGAATTAATTGGTCATTAGAACCCTTTTAGACTGAATAACAGTCTAGTTTGTCAGACCACCCATGTTGTGTACATTAATTTTATCCACGAATGGCGAAACTTACTGTTTAAATCCGACTTTGTACGAAAAAATGTTTAAAAACCTTTTCGTGGCAATATTATTTTCTTTCGGAGTTTTTGCAGAAGACTGCTGGGAGGAAGTTGGCGAAGAAATTCGACTTTTACCGCCTCCTCGTGTCTAATAAACCAACGTACTTCAACCATTCGAAATTTAAATCACATGAGCTTCACTTTCGATCAAAACCACATTTTGTACCACATATTTTCAATCATTTCGATGTAGAGGCCTCAAATAGGCGTCAAGAACATTCAGGAATCAACTGACAGCTGGCTTTTGTGTTGCCCTTTCGTTTAAAAACCGGGAAATTTTAAAAAAGTCTTTCTAAGTAAATAAATTCTCGTTGCAAATAATTTATTAAGGAACGTTCTAATGACAAAGGATATCGCTTTAATTATGATTTATTTAATTTTAATAATTAATTAAAAGAATTATTTTGCTTTTCATTTTTAAGAAATTTAATTCGTTTTTATCTTCGAAATTATTTTTTATTAAATTAAGTTTTTGTTTTTGTTTTTTTCAATTCAAATTTATTTCAAATTTATTTAAATTTATTATGAATTTATTTTGTGAAAACTCATTAAATTTATTTTCAATTGTATTGACAACACTTGAAAACATTATTGCCACAAAACAATTCGTCACTTGGAAACTGAAAAAAAACAAATAACGCTGACTTTTAATCATAAACTCTACAAAATAGAACACTTTATCTCTTACTATCTCTTATAGACAAACACAAACACATACACGCACCTTTACACACATACGCACACCTATAAGAAAAGAAAACTCTTAAGCTCTTAAGTCTTAATACTCTTAATAAATATTAATTAAATGTGGCAACAATAAAAAGAAAAATCTACTTGAATATATAAACAAACAAAAACAAAACAAAATGACAAGGTATTCCAAAAAACAACAAACACAACAAACTGTCAACACAACACAATACTTGATTAAACACAAAATTAAGCTTTTGATAATGATAATAAATAAACAAAAGCCAAAGCAATGCAAAAACAAAAATTAGAAACAAAATCAAAAATTAAAATGAAAATGAAAACATTATTATTGTATTGGACTTTAACTGATAATTACGCACACGCACGCAGTGAGTCCTTTGCCTATTTTATTTCCCGTTCTCTCTTTCTCGCTCTCTGACTCTCTCTCTCTATATCTCGTTCATTCGTTTTAAATTGTTTTGTTTTTGTTTGAATACAATTGAGTTGTTATTATTAAGTTATGGTTACAATTGGTTTTTGCGGTTTGATTTCATATTCTTTGTTATTGTTGTTGTTGTTGTTAAAAAAAATAAAATCATCCAGAAAAAATAAACAAAAACAAAAAATAAGTGAAAGTGTGCTCAGTGTGCTTGCATATGTTAATGCTTCACCTTTTGTTCTGTTTCCATTGTGTTATTGAAAAAAGAGAAAAAAAAACAAAAACAAACAAGCATTTAATATGCATGTGTGAGTGTAAATTTTTAGTTTCCTTGCAACCTTCCATTACAAGTTATTTTTATTTTATTTTTTTTTTATTAAAATGTAATTTAAAAATGCAAAATTCAACGGAAAACTCGTTTCAATAAATCAATTAAACACCCTGCCATTCACTACTAATTTGGTTCTCTTCTGTTTTGCGCTTTTTTACCGTTACCGTTAAATTCTTTAATGGCTTTTCATATATATGTGTGTATATGCAAAATTGTTTACATAAATTCAATTATTTTGTTATTGTTTTTATTTATACTCTTTGGCCATGACTCCCCCGGTCTCTTCCCTCTCTCTTTGTTTTTTTGTTATTTTTTTGCTTATGTTAGTATTTGCTTATCTCCTTTTTTTCTATAGCCTCTGCTACCCTGTTTATTAGATTCACTGCACTTTTTATTTCGTTTTATTGTAGTTGTAAACTGTTATTGACAAAATTGTTATGTTGTAGTTGTTGTTATTATTTATTTTTTTATATAGTTTAATTGTTGTTGTTCAATTTATTTTTGTTTTTGTTTGTGTAGCTACCTAGCATTGTAAGAGAGTTCAATTAGATCGTTGGCTTATAAAAGAAAAAAGTTTTAAGAACTCTTAAATATATAAATATAAAATAAGTAAATATAAAATAAATTCTAAACAATAAATAGACCTCTAAACGCAATAATAAGTCTATTGTTGTTAAATAGACTCTTACAATCTATGTATTTCCAAACCACCAATCTGTATGTCGACTTTTCATCTGATATATCATTTACTCTCGGTTCACACACAATAGGTCTATTGCTTTAGTTTTCATTCAATTCTCTTTTGAACAGAACTTATTAGTTTTTACCTTCGTGTAAAATATTAAACTACGTCTGCATTGCCATTGTTTACCCCGCCCCCCTCCCCCCCACGGCTGAAAACTCAAGACTTCATGAGTTAGATTTGACGGGTATGAACCCTAACTTATACTTTTTAAAGAAATGCGTGACATTTACGAACATGAATAGTTCTAGAAACGAGTAAACATCAAAAGTATTAAGGACTAATTACAAGCGTCATAATCGATCTATAGTCGCCGTAATCTAGTAGTCGTAAAGCCCGGGTTCGAGCCCCAAGGCAGACATCAAATGAAAAAAAATATTTCTTCGGCGGCGACTTCCTCTCAGCAGATTTCAGGCAAAAACTCTGAGAGTAAATAAACCTGCCATGAAAAAGCTTCTAAAAAATCTGTCGTTCGGAGGCACACAACATGAGTGGTGTGAGAAGCTAGGTCGTAATCCTGACTGAAGGGTTGTAATGGCCAATTATGTAAATACATATGTATGTATGTCATAATCGATATATAAAAACAATTTCAAGATCTTGAATGCGTTACAAATAAGGCCAGAAGTCGCCGTGGTCTAGTAGGTAGTGTGTTGGCTTATTAGACAAAAGGCCCAAGTTCGAATCCCAGGTCAGACATCAAAACGAAAATATTTCTTCGGCGGCTTCCTCTCAGCAGATTTCTGGCACAAACTCTGAGAGTAAAAATTGCCATGAAAAGCTTCTCAAAAAAAAATCTGTCGTTCGGAGTCGACTTTAAACTGTAGGTCCCGCCACTCATGTATGAAATTAACGCACACAACACGAGTGGCTAGGACGTTGTACAATGGGTCGACCTCCGGGTACTGTACTTGTCACAGTTGACAAGTACACGTCCTCTAACCTAACCTAACCTACAAATAAGGCCAGGCCTGAGCATCATTGCAGTAAACGCACTGCCAAAAATATCACTTTGTTTAAAAAAAATAAATCTTGATTGGAGTTATCTAGCACTGCCATCCATATAAAGTCCAATTAAATTAGGCTGACCATCTACAATGCCATAGACGTGTTGATTGGATACGCAGGCTTGTCTCAAATATCTGATGTGAATCAAAATGTCAATAACGCATAGATTATGCACGTAAACAATATGATACCTCTCTAGCTTCTACATTCAGCGTCTTATTGGACAGTTTAATTGGCTTTAAACAGTTCGAGATTAATATTGTCCAGCCGTAATACCTTTTCATCTGCAGTGACGACTTTACCTAGTCTCCGCAGTTTCTTTACTGACTTCATGGCAAGAGTACAGGCATCGGCAGATAATAGTCGAACCATATTGCCAACTACAGCTTCACAGAAGTGGCATGTTTTCCTTTAGGATCTGTTGAATGGTATGCGGCTATACTAGTAAACTTTGAGATCTTCTTGTAATGTATACAAGTTTCTACACTTGTAGGCATTGAAGCAATATTTATTATAAGAGAGTTGTCCACGTCCAGCACTCTGTTTGTCTCGGTGGTGTGCCGAAATTTGACTCATTTCTAACCGAAGATGACTTCTAAAAAAGTGAAGCTATAGTGTGACCCGATGCAGACAATTGATAACCGAACTATTTCGAACACCCAATATTTCTGTAAAGCAGATCTTAAGTAAAGCCAGTAATTGAAATCAAATTAATTTTCGCTAACGATTACATCCTCAGTTTTTACTTTTAAAAAGTGGAACGTTAAACAGCCCCAAAAGTTTTGAATTTTCTTATTTTTAATTGCAAATCGAATCCAAATGTTTGATTTTTCCCTTTAAGCCCATCAAAACCTTGAAATTCTGTTTAATTATCTAGAAAAACAAAAACCCAAAAACGACATTCGAGCCTTAACAAATAATCAAATTAAATATTTCAAGTATTTATCCACAGGACATTTAAGGTAAATACCAATGGCCCCTTAAAATTAAATGAACATTTTCATTTGGTAAACATTTCTACAAATTAAGGATAAATATTTGCAGCATTTCCACAACAGTATGGAAATAAATACTCAAGCATTTCTACAATTTGAGAATAAATATTTAAACGCGTGTATTTTGGACATTTAATACTTGAACTTGTACTCATTGTAAATACACAATGCCAATGGCTTGTATTGGCCAATATCCGATTACAACCTTAAAGAAAGAAGATGGTCAATAAACATCTTTTCTGTGGGCATTTAATGTCAGACAATTTGTTTTTAATACAAAGAAGACCAATTTGTTTAATGAATGAATGTCTAGAAATAAAAAAAAAAAAGAATAAAAGAAGTACAATATCGCTCTCCCAAGGATTTAGTCTTAGGATACTTCTCCTCCTCCCTGATTGTTGTAGTGTACTTCAGGAGAGGGTAATAAGTAAGTAAGAAATGCCCAAGAATTACAGATTGCAAGTCGAGTACTACTCTGATCCCAAACTAGTTGGCATACATATGTTCCGACTCCCTTGATCGATCCTGGTTACAGAGATATGCTGGCTTATTGTGCAGCTGCCTTGAAACCGTCCGGTTTTTTGTAGACTTTTCCCGGTAGTCTAACGCTAAAACCTAAAACCTAACGATCAAATTCAACAAAAAACTGTTAGGTCCGAGCACTAGTGGATTAAAATTATCTCAAACAACATGAGCACTGCTGATGTGGTGCACCATAATTCTGACTACACGATTGTAAGAGCCAGTAATTTAAGTCTATATGTGAATAAATTAGAATCAATCGGTTGACTAAGATATAGAAGCTCATAATGAACAATTCTTCTTCAACACCACCTGACACGCAGACGTGTCTACGTGAAGTTTGACATTGCCTACGAAGCTTAGCTTGCTTAGACCATGATCTTTGTCGTACATTATTGTTGTATCTGTAGACCATGTAAATAATGCTGAAAAAGGTAGAAGGTCATGCTACTAGATAGCCAGATAAGATATCCCGGCAGGCGAAAGCTCAACCTTATATCCTGAGTCAACACCTCAGGGATCCAATATGTGTAAGACTACAATAACCTCCAATTCAATACAACACAATTTATAGAAAACCGAGGAATTTTGTGCCTCTTAAACTAGTCCTCGCCATCAAGCCATTTTTCCCAATCGGGAATTATACTAGGGTCCTATGAAGTAAGTCATGAGAACTACTCGATTCTAGAACTATGCTAGTCTAAGACAGCGTAGTTTGAAGATTCTACAATATCCTCTATTTTGCTGATCCATTGATCTATTAGCCCTGAGAAGCGGCCCATATACCCCAGAACTTACACTCAAACTTAGTTTCTTATGCCACTACCACCTAAAAAATATCCAACCATTAGGATGATTAAACTCTGGATGGTGTAGGCGAATCTAAATCCGGAGGAGCATTAAACAAAAGCTGTTCTTATAAGTCCAAAGTAGAAACGGAAAACGATACAGTATCGGATTGGTGGGAGCAATATAAACCGCTCAGAATCCCTTAAATATGGAGTGTAATGATAGACTAATGGATGAACTTTAATCACATGGTCAATGATTGCGAAAACGCAATGAAAATAGGATCATATTGTACTGAACGATTATCTGGAGATAAATAACTCAGAGTACTACACTATTGAAGTCACCGTAGTCTAGTAAGTTGGCTTATTAGACGTAAAGCCCGGGTTCGTATCCCAGGTCAGACATCAAATGGAAATATGCAAAAAAAAAATATTTCTTCGGCGGTGACTTCCTCTCAGGAGATTTCTGGCAAAAAAGTTTCTCAAAAATCTGTCGTTCGGAGTCGACTTTAAACTGTAGTTCCTGCCACTCAAGTATAAAATTAAGGCACACAACATAAGTGGTGTGAGAAGCTAGGCCGTAATCCTGACTGAATGGTTATAATGGCCAATTATGTATGTACATATGTACTACACTATGATTCACCATGAAGAAGAAATATTTAAAAATACTACCAGAGCATTTATTTTTATAGGAGTTGTAAAATCGGGTGTAGCGTATATCACCTAAACCTCGGATGTAATTAATATTACGGCAGATATTACATGATCGAAATCGTCGTAGTCTAGTAGGTAGTATGTTTGCTTATTAAAAGTAAGGCTACGATTTAAACCCCAGGTCCAACAAAACGAAATCTGATCTGAAATATTCCTTCGGCAAACGCCTCTCAGCAGGTTTCTGAACTCTGAGAAGAGATTAAAATGGTAATGAAAAAGTTTCTCAAAAATTTGTCGCTCGAAGTCGACTTTAAACTGTAGATACCGTTACTCATGTGTAAAAAAAATACATACACAACATAAGTGTTGTAAGAACCCAGGTTGTAATCCTGACTGAAGGCTAATTACGTATGTAATCAGAGCCTTCAATGTTAAAATACATTTCCTCTCTTTGGCATTGTTGCAGGAATCGCTCTGCAATATTCTGTAGTGCTGATTGTATGATAATGTTAGACAGATAAGTTAGGATCAAAAGGTAGGCCTAGATCTGCTGTTGTGACAGAGGGCTAACCTAACTTTAACCCGTATATACCCAACTTTTTTTTCTCGTAAAAAACATGGCATTTTTGTATTTATTGGAATCTATATGGTATACCACACAGCTGATCAAAATCTTACCGTTTTAAAAATGGGGCGATAGCGTATATGGGTTAATAATGAATGCTAAAAGTTTGAACACAAAGCCATCCCCTGCCATATGATCAATTTCAAACCTGAACAAAATTATTTTTAATTTTATTTTTTTAATTATATTTTACTTTGTTCTAAACACTTTCATCTAAAATTTTATTCAATTTATTTAAAAGCCACACTTCATAATGGAATAAATCGATTTAAAATTTTTCTCCAATTATTTTATTAAAAAATTTTCAGAAATTTAATTTCTTTTATAACTTTTATAACATACAATAGAAATTATTTAATAAAACGTACGTACGTATATATAGTTGTTGCTGTTTTAGTAGAATTTAATTGATTTTGAGGTTTTTGTTATTGAAAATGCTATGAAATAGGCCCCCCACTATTATATGCATGTTGTTATACAATGTTTGTGTAGAAATTATTGAAATTGTTTCGTTCTTGTTCTTGTTTTTACATTTAGTTATAGTTCCTTTATTATAAAAATATAATAAAATTTATTAAAAATTAATTTCAATATTTCTATGGTACTTAGAGCTGCTATTCGCCAATAATTTTTATTAGAAATTTATAATGACGTTCATTTGATTGTTTTTTTTTTTTTGGAATTTTTATAAAATTAAATAAAAATTATACACCAATACCCCGGTTTGCGTCGCTAATTGGGACTGAAAAAATGAGACGCAAAACGAAACGACGCAAACTGAAGCAGAATTTTCAATTTCAACTTTCAGACTGAACTTCACTCCACGACATATAATTCGAAACTAATAACTACGCTTAACATGTAAACAACGCACACCTGCAAATTTGCTTTCTACTAAAAGGGAAATCCCCTTTTTCTGCTTTAGCTTTGTAAAAACATTTTCATATCAACGACGCAAATCGAAGCATTTACGACGCAACTTCGAAGCCATGCGACGCAAACTGAAACAAAAACGACGCAACATTGAAATTCCAGAAACTTAAAAAAAGACGCAACTTCGAAGCGACGCAAACTGAAGCGACGCAAATCGGGGTATTGGTGTAATAACATTCTCATTACAAATAACAACAAAAAAAATTGAAAAATTTTAAAAAATATTCATGTAATCTTTTAACTAAAATATCATATACAACTCTGGCCACTATTTACTACTACCACCACCACCACCATCACCACTACTACTACCAACAATCGTACTACTACCATTATCTACTACCATTCTACTACTACTACTACTACTACCCGTACTTTTTGTTGTACTCGTTGTACTCTACTCTACTACTCTTAACTCATGTGAAATACAAAAAAAAAATTTTTAAAAAATTAAAAAAAAAACTCAAAAAAAGTATGATGAGGAGACTACGGTTACACCGGATTCAGCTAAAGATAGTAAGGAAGTATTGCACAGTGTTACATATCGACCACCATCAACGGGTGGCCCACAAACGCATCATTCTCATCATCAACATCATAAGTCGACCACTTGTTTGGGTGGCTGTACCGATCGTAAAGGATCAACTGTAAGTATAATTTCAATTAATAAAGGCAGAATACAATCTACCAATACAACTATAAATTGTGTTACAATATAAGCGATAAATAGACTCGTAAGGATATTCTGAAAATTTATAAAAAATCTTGAAATAGACCTTTTATCATAATCTCTAAAATAATCAGTTATATTGATTAATAGGCCTTCTATTCTAAAAACAAATTAAAACAAAATCTCGGTATTGTAACAAGAAAAAATATACTTTGGTTTTATAAATAGGCCTTGCGTTATAAAAAAAATACTAGCGTACATGACTTAAAGACTTAAACAAGTTAGGTTAGGTTGAATTGACAGCCTCCAATAAGGTCCCGTTGTAATACTTATTCCGTTATACAACTATAACTCCTCCTCTATATGCTCTTCTGTTCCCTCATTATCGTCGTGAGGAGTTCCCTGCCTTTGGACGCGTGCACCCAGAAGCCAGTATTCCGCTATAACTGCTATGAGGTTTCTAAGATGGAACCTGTTGAGGTTTAACGCATATTTTATTCTGCTGGCCAGATCTGTCATACCTTTCTGCAATAGGGTTAATTATAAAATATTGTGTTGTGTTTTTGTGGTAAATGAATGAAGCCTGTTTGAGACTTTGTTGAACTTTCTGCTCTTCTGCAGAGGAATGCCAATCTCCTGCAACTCAATTGAATATACCGTTGTGCCAGCTTTTACAAGCATATCGACATTGTCCCCGTATCCAAGAACCCTTATGAGAATAACCATCGAATGTCTCACTATCTCCTTTGGAGACACGCCACATTTTTAGATAATCTTGGATGTGGTGTACACATTCCCTAGGGATCTAGTAGCCACTTTACAGTGGGTGTTTCACCATAACAAATACTCTTCTGTTGTGCGATTCCAGAACAACAGCAATATTCACAGAAAGTATTTCAATCTGAATAGTACTGCAGTAATCGTTGTAGTGCAAGGGACAATCTAAGATTCAGTTGTTCTAAAAAGATTCGTCTTTGTCGTGTGAATACAACAGTGAATACTTGAATGATGTTTTCTGAGAGATGTATTCTTACAAAAGAATCCGTCCAGTATTATCGTTGTAAAGCCAGTATCGAAAGGTTCAGATATTATGTGGTCTCTAAATATACACAGATCAGCTCAACTCATGATTTTGGTATGGCCATGACTTTTATACTTCAATGCTCAGTCTTTCTGCCGCGTTCACAACCACTTATTTCCCCTGCATGCCTCTGGCAGTAGCCAGTTAAGTAGAGTCAATACTAAACTTAGATGATTTAGTTCAAAACAATTGCTTACTCTCACAGCATTTGCCAGAAGTTTGCTGGGAAGGCGAACACATATTTTTTGTTTTATTGAGATATCAGCTGAGTTGAGGTTTGAAGTTGCAAACTCACGATTAGTAATCCAACACTGTACTAACTAAAGAACAGTAACCTTTCGCCGAACACACCATTAATCATCGCTTCCCTTTATTCCTTATGGTTACGACGACCCTATTAGCTGCATTTGAGCTCTCCAGTGTATGGAATCTCATTTGCCGTGAATTTCCCGTGAACCTGGGTAACGGTCTGACTGTGAAATAGTATTACAATGAACAGTTCTATGCGCTTCCTATCCGTGTTGAACTAAGTTCGATGACCAAGACTTTTGCTTAGAAGATATCCCCGTATTTCTCTATGGCCGAATATCTCCTCTTCTGTCCTTAATTCCTTCGTATATCACTTAACAATCTCCCCCTTGAGTGAGTAAGTTAAAACGAAATACATATAAAGCAATATTTCTTCCGCGACTTCTTCTCAGCAGATTTCTCGCAAAAACTCTGAGAGTAAATGCCATCAAATGTTTCTCAAAAATCGGTCCTTCGAAATCGAGAAGGTTCCCGGCCACTCATGTATAAAAATTAACACACGCAACCTAACTGGCTCGAGAAGGTAGGCCATAATCCAGACTGAAGGGTTGTAGTGACCAATTATGTCATGTACTCTATACATACTGTGGTTTTGTCCCTAGAAACAGTTGAGGAGGGAGCTGTCAGCCAGTAGATATGTCAGATCAGAATGCCTTCTGATGCTTTTCGTATTAAATTTGTTTCCCATTATGTGAACCCTAGTCTCCATTGCTCCTATCTTTGCTTAAATCATACAGAACCTCAAACGTCGCCGAAGGATATGTTAGATTGTCATTGCCTCAGATATGCCAGGTACGTGGCAATCTCCTTATCCATCTTCTTTTGAAGTGTTTTCAAATTCGTTCTGTCTGCTGAAGCAATGGCCTTACCGTATACATAAATTCTGGGTTTTATCTTCAACACTTTCCAATAAGCCTTCTGCAGATTATTTTAATATCCTTTGCCCTGTATGAACCCTCCAATATCAGTTTGTTGTCCAATGTAATACTCAGATACTTTCCTTCAATTTTCTATAATATTACTTCACCCAAGATTCGAGTATTCGGCCATTTAGGAAATTTCCTTATTATCGTTAATGGTGCTTCCCAATACCTCAATAGTAAATAGGCCCTCTTTTTATATTTTCTTGAGTTTGTTTTTAATTTAAAATTTTAATTAAAAACGATTAACTTGCTTAATACATGTCATTCAAGGCAAAAGGATATTTTTTTTTGTGATAGGCCTCCATCCTAAAAATTTTAAATTTTTTTAAGAAACAAAATTTTTTTTAATTCTAATCTTTAATTACGTATGATGATGTAAATAATTTACTAACATTTCTAAAAAATAAAGATCTTTAACGTCACGCTGTAAAGTAATGAAAGGTAGGTACACGCTCCATATGTTTGAAACTCATATGGAGACTTGAACTTCTAACCTTAAACAAAATCTTCCAAGAGAAACTGTATTGAGAATGAATTGACTTGACTTGATTTGTATTGCATTGTGAAACCAGCAAATGGTCTTAGAAAACGTAGATGAAAGCATGTCAATTAATAAATTCATATTTTTTTTTTCGTTCGTTCGCTCTGTCTGCTCTATTATAACATGAACTCTTATTTAAATTAGAATTTACAAAACAAAAACAAAACAAACTGCTTTTATTTAAAAAATATAACAAATTAGGAATGCTTGAGAAAAATTATTAAAAAAAAAAAAAACATACAAAACATTTTCAACTAAAAAAAAAAAAATTTAATGCTTTTAACAGGCCTATTCTGGGCCTATTATTTAAAAATAAGAAAAAATGAAAAATTGAAAAATCTTTAGAAACAGAAATATTTTGTAAAATCCTTTAACCCTTAAGGAGGACTAAGGGAAACTAATTGTACAACAGTCGTCTATGTTTTTTCAGTATTCGATCAATTTGGCCGATGAGGCACGCGATAATCATGCGCAGCAAATCGAACGGGCCGAAATAGCGAATCTGGTACGAAGTCGCATGGAATCGCTTAATTTACCCACCATTGATTATGATGATGTCAGCGAGAAACGCAACCATTTATCGTATGTGATAATCAATCCAAGCTGTGATCTTAAACTAGAAGAAGGCGATTTGATGTGAGTGCCGCATCCACATCCACAAAACCCCATAAGAAAATTAAATTCAACTCAACTACTTGTATGCTCTTTTATCTATTTCCAGTTATTTAGTACGTCCTTCACCGTTCTCAGCACAGAAGACCTTTGAACGTCATAATTCCAGACGCAAATCAAACATATCATTTTGCTCCAACATTAATATGGGTGCTGCCTGTGGCCCGCAAGTAGGCTCTGTAGGTGTAAATGCCAATGCTGGTGCTGGCTCGAGACGTGGTTCGGGCATGGGTTTGAATCCCATGCAAATGCAGAGTGTACAAACATTGGCTGGGTATGCTTCGCCACGCTGCACACCGCCAATACAACAAATTAAATCCAATTCTCTTTCTCTACCCGACAGTCCTACGGTTGTTGGCTCGCAGCGCGGTCGGAGTAATTCATTACGGGTTGGCTATAACTTCAAACTTTTCATTTTTTTTATTATTTTCACAAATTCCTATTTTCCTATTTTAAACGTTTAACAACAAAAGACAAAAAACCCAAAGAAATTCGGAATAATTTGTATCCAATCGTTTATCCTTTCGTTTCGTTACGTTTCGTTTGTGTTGTTTTGTTGAGTTTCTGTTGTCTAACTATCCCTTAACTTATGTTGAAAACAAAATTATTTTCACTGTGTGTTTATGCTTAAGCATGTCAAGGAACGCTTTTTTTAATTTAATTAATAATAAATTTAATTTTATTAATTATTTTTCATATTTAAGGAAAGCAACAGAATTTTTTTTAGTACAAAAATACTCAATTTCAAGAGAGGAATATACAGTGTTGGAAGAAATAATAGGTACACCTCAAAATCTCCATTCATGAAATAAATATCAGGTTATCCATTGCATTATAAAGGTACTCCTTCAATCGCTGGTCTAGTAAGTCCATTAGCTATTAAATATCTTCCATACAAAGTTTCATTTATTTAGCGGAACCTTCCCCATCTACGAGTACTGACAACATAGATGGGTGGCGATTAAATTGTTGCCACTTTTCAAGCAATACGGGGAAGTAATGGTCATCCCATAATTGCCATGAAAAGTTTCTGAAAAATCAGACGTTTGGTGTCGACTTTAAACTGTCGGTCCCGCCGCTCATGTATAAAATTAACACACACAACATTAAGTGGTGTGAGAAGCTAGGTCATAACCCTGACTGAAGAGTTGTAATGACCAATTATGTATGTATCTATGTATGGTCATCAGAATCGACCTCCTATACAAGGTATACACAAGATTATTAAGAAATTTGACAAGTTTGGAAGCATTACAGCTGTGTTTAGGCCTACGCCTCATCACAATGTACACAAAATGTGATTCGTTCCTCATGCAACAATTCAGTAAAACTGATCATTCACAAAGCAACTTAAATGTGCCGTTTGAGTGATGGAAGAACAGACTTTTTTTTTTTGCTGATTTCTTTAACAAGAATTTGTTCAGCAACGAAGCTCATTTCTTAAGCCCCGATTAGCCAAACGAAGTTCGTTTTTAGAATACGAAAAGCAATGAGAGTGATTACCGAACCGTAATGTAATTTCGGTAAGCATTTATATTGCTCTTCATATGCTAAAAACAAAGGTACGTTCCTTGGACGTTTGGCTAAGCGGGGCTTTAATCAGTAGTTACTTCAACAAACAAAATTGTTGGATATGGGACTCGAAGAACCCAAAACTGATTGCATTTCATGTAGAAAATGTATTTCATGTAGAAAAACTGAAAGTTTACTGCGCATTATGGTCTGAAGATGTCCATTGAAACCTATTTTTGTCGAAAATAACTCTGGATGAACTGTTAACTTTAATTTAGAGCGTTATGGACATATAAACTTATTGCAGGCTGCAATGGATGATTACGAACTGGACGATATGTAATTTCAACAAGACCACGCTACACAACATTCAGTTGTTCTTGATATTTACTTATCCGGAGAAGAAACCATATTCCTCTGTAGAGTATAGTATTTCTTGAATCCACGTAAATGGACCAACATGGAGCTTTGGCTTCATCATCAACATACATATATAGTCACAACAGTTACTGTAGCCTTCAGTTAAGCAATGAAGCGTCAGGGACTGAACTTAAAGACCATCAGCATAGAAGGAACAATTAAGAAAAGGAACACCTTATGCACGCTCATCTCCATGGATTTGGTGGAAATCTACGCAAATGATTCTAAATTTGAAGTAGGCAGTGGAAAAGTTAATCTGAAATTATATCTCCAACTTCCACACTGCTGTAGTGTGTTACAGTATGAGGTAAATGAATTGAAACTGAGTATTACTACTAGCCAAGCGGCTATCGAGTGCAATGTTTAAATCTAAATTGATTGCCATCGGTCACCATTTTCTTGGCATACTTTCTTAGCAATTCTTGGACAAATTCATATGGATTCTTGGATACAGGAATATCTAGAAGGATTATGAATTTTCTAGAGCAGATCCTACCGAATGCCAATCCAGCTGAACTTGGTCACCATCAAGCAAGAGCATATATTGAAGACGCCTGGACTAAGGGGACCCCCTTACTTGACAACAATTCGATCTCTAAATTTGTTAAATTTTTATGTCGATTTTAAATCTAGTTGTAAGGAAGTTATACTATGATTGTTGTCGAGACTGATTCATCTTGACTTGTCCAGTTAGTTCTGCTACATCGCTTTATGTCATATCACAAGGGACCGCAATGTCTTTAAAACTAAACTATCACTCTCTACCATCATGTATTGTAAAAACGAAACGGCGTAAAAATGAATACAGAATTCCATCATATTTTATAGGACAGTGAGAGATTGATCCTATTATTTCTGCCAACACTGCATACATTTTTTTTAATTCGAAATAGGCCATTATTTAAAAAAATAAAAATATAAAAAAAAAAATAAAAAATATTTATTTACGGAGATGTTCAAAAAAATATTCGATATTGACAATTAAAAATATGTTTTAAAATTTTTTCTTTCTTTTAATTTTAATTAAAATCTTTTTAGTTATTTTTTAATGCCAGCTTTAGCATGTTTTACGAATGTAATTAACTAAAAATTTGTATTTTTTTTTAAAGATTTTTTTAACATGGTTAAGAAGCTATAAGAATTTTGTTAAGCCTTATAACTCCTTAATAGGCCTTTAATTAAGAAAATGTTGATTTAAACAAAACGGTTTTTATGAAAAACTAGCTGTACCCTGCGTGCGTTGTTGCGCCACCAACTAAAACAAATTTGAAGGAAAGACATTACACAAATATCCAATTAATATTGAATCATTTTATTGATTTTATTTCCCGTTGTCCTGATTAGTACGCATTCGATCAGTTTCTAATCTCACTTCTCGTTGTTCAAGTGATTCATGCAAATGGGTCTCAGCGGCATGTACTCGAAGATTTTCAAGTCTGAATGCTCGTTGCTCGTCTGATTCTGAGGCTCGAAATGCTCTTTTTCTTCCGTGCTTGAGGTCTAGGCTGACCAATGTCTTGTCATTCATTTTGAATAATTTTCAGTGGCGCCATCTACCGGAAATTAATCGCACCAACTTAGAAACCTTCGTCGACTCATGCGCAACAACTTTCCTAAAGAACATATGATCAAATGAACAGTTTAGGATTTAATTCATTTTTAGTAATTTTCAGTGGCGCCACCTACCGGATATTGGTCATATCAACTTAGAAACCTTTCCGGGCTCAGGAGCAACAACTTTCCTGAAGATCATAACATGATCAAATGCATAGCTTACGATTCTATTAATTACATATAAACAAACATTCATTTTTATATATATAGATTAAAATAATCACTTTATGAGGCTTAATAATAGGGATTTAACTGACAATTTTTATTTCTATTTCATTTTCATCATCTTTCGTAAATGCTAAATAGCCTGTATCATTATTTGAGGCTTTAAATTTTGAGCTTAACTAGAAAATGCTTTTATTTTGAATTATTAATCCTTCAATTATTTTAAATACTGTATATACCTATATATAAAAATTATTTACTTTAATTACACCAATTTACACATTTTTTTTGCTATACTTTATGTCACTTTATGCTCATTATATGCCCTAAAAAAAATATTACCATTTCAAGCTGTATTAGAAAAAAAAACTCCCATCCTTGACTTAGTCTTAGCCTTTACTTTATACTTTTCCATCAACCTACCACTACCTACCTACACTCACTCTCTAAGTATATCACTGTCACTCACTTACCCTCTACTGTCTCTATTTCACTTTGTGTGTTTTATCCCCCCGTTTTTTTGAACTCCCAATTTACTTGAAAGTGAAGCACATTTTGTCTTTGTGTTTTAATTCCCCAACTTAAGTGTCTAACCCTGTATCTACTACTATATGTGTCTTTTTATCACACCAAAATTGGCTTAACCCTTTATAAATGCAATACCTCTTAAAACTGTATTTGTAACTGTATTTGTTTATGTTGTTTTTGACAAGCCAAAAAAAAAAATTATATCCCCTTGAGATCAAAACAAAACAACGGTATTTTAGTTGAGTAACTTTGTAAACCAAAAAAAAATAATGAAAGCCACTCGTAATTGTAACATCACCATCACCACTACCAATACCACCACCAAGAGAATGTAACATCACTGCTAACGCAAGTACTAGTAAATGACCATCACCAACCACCACCACCACCACTACTACTACTACTGCTACTGAATTACTTAAAACGAGTGTAACTCAGCAATCGTTTTAAATGTGTCAGACTAAATGTGTGTAATTTATGTATGCCAGTGGGTGTGTGTGTGTATAAAACCAATGAACACTCTCTCACACGATGAAGACAGTTGCTACCCTGCTGTGCTAAGGCAAGAGACTGTGTGGATGCATCATTAAACAAAAGGAGCAAGCAGACTTTTTTTCCATTTATTATTGTTATTAAAATATTTGTTCGAATTAATTAATCAAATTGATTAAATAATTATGTATTATTGTATTTATATTTTTTCCATTTTTTTTTCTATTTAAGCTTGTATTGTATTTTAAGTGTTAAAAAAAAACCAAAAAAATTTTGAAATTTTTCTTTTTCAAATTTTTAAAAAAAATATTTTGGTTGTGCCTATATATTGTGTGTATTTCTTTTAGATTGATAATGATATATTATTGAGAAGATCGTCATCATTGCGACAGGGTTTGCCAAATGTGGGTGTTAATACGGGTAGACGAAAATCGTCCTTGGAGGAGATAGGCATCAGTCATTTTACCACTTTAATGCAGGCCACTAATCATACTAATCCCATTAAAATCGCTCTCAATGGTAGCATAGGCTTAGAGGTTAGTCTCAAAACCTTCGCATTCACTTACACATATCTAACACTTTCAATCAATCAATCAATTAATCACTCACTCACTCACTTACTACTACACTTACTAAGTAGTGTTGTTTAATAAACCATAAATATAATGACGATGAGATTGTTTAAGCAGACATTTTGCCTAATCTTGCAAAGAATCGTATATCGTTACAGGTGACACCACCCGAAGAGCCCACACCCATTTTGGGTGTACCTTGTGTAGTGCCTAGTGGTCAAAGTGGTGGCATTAATCCCTCGACATTGGGTGGCGGTTCTTCATTGAATATAAACAATGTAGACTTGTCGCCCTCGCCAAATGCAAATTCACCATTACAATTACCCACGGATCAGAATCAGCAAGGCGGCAGTGGTTCCCAATCCCAGCTGCCTTCACCACAACATCTCCAAGGCACAATTGTATGATACAACCTTATGTGGGGTCGTAGACTCCGCTCATCAATATCGAAGAAGAATAAATGGATTTAATATGACGACAAAACAAACAACAAAAACTACTACTCCTACAAGAAGTAGTGGAGAAAAATAACCAAAAAAAAAATAAAACAAAAACCAGACAAATTAATTCAAAATCAACGACTTGTAAATTAAATTATAGAAACCAAAAAAAAAACTTTTTTTATGTTTCAATTATTCTGATGTATTATATGGTCTTGTTAATTAATTTTCAATAGAGTTTAAGTCAAAAACTAGTAAGAAAATAAAGAAAAAAGTGTAGAGTCTTTATACATTAAGTTTTAATATACGAAATTGTCTTAAAAATTATTGTTTTTTTTTTTGTTTAATAAACTTGAAAAAAAAATAAATTTTCTGTTTTATTATTATTTCCTTATTCTTTACATTTCTTTCCACCAGAAAGCTGAGTTTTTTTTTTTCAAAAATATTAAAAACTCTTAAGCTTTATTTGAATTTAGCTCGCGAGCTAAATTATTTACAAGAAATTTTGATTGGCGAAATACTTAAGAGAGAGAGAGAGAGAGAGAGAGTATTAACTCGTACGATATTTGTTTAAAAGAATTTTTATTTGAAAACAAAATTTTGCATATGCTTGTGATTTAAAAAACTTGGGAGTTTTATTTCAAATATAACTCAAGAGCTTTATGTTCTTCTTTAAAGTCTAATTAAAATTAAACTTACGTTTGAAACTATTTAGCAAGATTTTTTTATTTCAAAAATAAGAATGGAGGTAATTTAAAAACTCGAGAGTTTTTTTCCAAATTTAGCCCACGAGTTAAATTATTCAAAAGATATGCGAACTTTAAAATTTATTTGAACGTATATCGTTTAAAAACTTTAACGTTTTATTTCTGAATTTTAGTTACGAATTTTAGTTTTAAGATATTCTATGTGCAATGAAAATTATTGTGCTTAAATGGTTTAACAGCTCATGAGTTTTATTTTGAAAATTCAAATCCCGAATTGTATTTATAAGAGAATTTTTTATTTGAAAACACAAGCCTACTGAAATAAATTTAACTTAAAAAAATGTGGTTTTAGTAATTTAGGAGTTTAGTTCCTAAACTTAAGTTGTGAGTTTTATTTTTTTTTTTTAATTTTTTTTGGGAACACAATTTTGTTTAAAATGTTAAGCTTTTTATTTCCAACTTCATTTTTGAACCTTACTTTCTCAACAAGAGATTTATTTTAAAGTCTATTCTTCCGATTCCTTTTCAAAACTCGAGAGTTTTAATTAAGACATAATTTGGGAGTTGACTTATTTAAAAGGAATTCGAACTTTAAAAACCACTTACGAGTTTTAAATTGAACATATTTCAAGAGTTTTATATTTTTAAAGGAATTTTTATTTTAAAACGTTTTTACTCAAGCTGTTTTAAACTCGCGGGTTTGACACTCAATTCAGATCATGAAATTTATTTTTTTTAGTTAATGAATTTAATTCAAATGTGGCTCGAAAATTAAATGTTTTTAAAAGAAACTCGTGAGTTTTATTTTAAAATAAAGCTCGTGAGATAAATTATTCAAGATATTTTCTTGCTTTAAAGATTACATTTCGAACTTCAGCTCAACTCTTTTTTAATAATTTTGTTTGTATCGTAAAAGAAACTTAGAGAGTTTTATTAGAAATATAATTTGTGAGCTTTATTTTAACTTAAAAATTTTATTTTCTTTAAAATCTTTTCAAGACTTGCAAGACTTATTTAAAACTTAGCTTTCAAAAGATTAATACTTTGCCAATATTTCGTATAAACTCGTGTTGTTTATAACAAAATAAAATTTAAATAATTTGTCTCGAAAATTTAAAAAACTCGCGAGCGAGTTTTATATTTCAATTAACTTGTGTTTAATTTAAACTTAGTTCGAAAATGCAATAGAAACAATTTTATTTTAAACAAAGGCCGCTAGAATAACTCACATACTTAGTTCTTCAAAAGTAAAAATTTTATCGAAATATAACAGGAACTCAATCTAGAACCTACAAAAAATATTTCTTTAATTTTATTTTAAATTTAACTCCCAGGAGAGTTTTATTTTTTTTTTATTTTTTTTTTTTTATTTTATTATAATTTTTAATTAAATCTTGTCTTTGTTGTCCAAAATAAATAATGATCTTTGCCACGATTTTGTAGGAACTACTAACAAAATAAGTTAGTTTAGGTAGAAAATTATAAAACTCGCGAGAGAGTTTTATTTATTTTTTTTTTACATGAATTTTATTACAAATATAAGTCACAAGCGAGTTTTATATTCGTATTATATTCTGGGAGTAGTTTTCCAAAACACTTTGTAGTTAATTTACGTAGAAAAATATAAAACTCGCGAGGGAGTTTTATTTTTTTTTTCTTCTTTTCTTTTCCTTTTTTTAATTTAGCTCACGAGTAAGTTTGAGTTTAATTTATACAAAGCTGGTGTGTTTATTTCCTAACTCTGAAATTTTATGGAAAAAAATTTAAAAGATTTTTAAATTTATTTTTTAATTTAATATTTAAATGTTTGTGTATGTTTTAAACATTGAAAAAAGTTATAAATTTGTTATTTTAAACATTTAACATGTCAATTTCATTAAAAAATTTAAAAAGAAAAACAAAATTAAAACAACAAATTAAAACAAAAAATAAAACAAAACAAAAAAAAATAACTGAAAACCAGTATAAAAAAAATACTAGGAAAACAAGTAAAGAAACAAGGTGTGTTTTGGGAACAAAAAATATGTAGTTAAACAAAAATAAAATTATTAAATAAAATAAAAAATATTTATAAAAAAAAAAAATATTTATTAAAAAATAAAAACAAAAAACGTTGAATATAAATTTAATAAAATTAAATTAAAAAGTAGAAAATTAAAATTAAAAAAAAATTAAAAACAATTAAATCTTAATATAGATTTTAAAAAGTAAACCGGATTTTTGTTAAAACAAAAAAAAAATATAATTATAAATAAAAAAATAAATTTATTTTTTAATTTTTATTAAAATTCCAGCTTAAGCCTTAAAAATTTTTAAAGCATTTTTTTATTTTTTGCTATACAAAGTCTGAAGCTTTAGTTAAAAAAAAGGAAAACAAAAAAAAAGTAAAAATCATTGTAAATAAAGAGAATGTCTGTCTAATAGTTTAAATTTATTTTTTGTATACTTTGAATGAATTTAATTAAAAAAAAAAACTTAAATAATTATAAGATTTAAAAAAAAGAAAGAAACAAACGCTTTGGTAAACAATAAATGCTTTACAAATTATTAACAAAAAATAAAAACACAAAACAAAATAAAACAAAAATTATAACAAAAATACAACAAATAAAACTAACGAGATGAATGTATATTTTTTTTAAAAACAAAAAATAATTTAAAAAAAATATTTAAAAAAAATTTTTTTTTAACTTTTTTTAATATTTTTTTAAAATATTTTTTTTTAATATTTTTTCTTTAAAAGTTTTTTTTTCATCTTATCAATGAACGATCGTATGTAATAAAGCGTTAAAAAAAATTTCAAGGCGATTAATTTAACTCTTTCGATCTCAAATCACATGCAGGCAATTCATACTAAACAAATCAGAATCAGAATTAATATGATCGAACAGCTTAAAGAGATGGAGGACCATTAATTCTAATTTTTTTCGCTCCTCTTTTGGACTCTTTTTGTCCACTCCGGAACTACCGTGGTATTACTTCGAAGTTTAGTCCGTCTGGCCATTTGGCCCCCTTTATATCCATATCCGCGTCCGGATTGAGCATTAAGTCTATTGGCAGCATAAGACTTCTTCAAAGTATCTCCATCTTCAGGATGTCAAAATAAACACAGTTGAGCACACAAACACACACCTCTCTTCCCCTCGCCCGGTGTTCATGAAAACATTCCAATTAAAGCTCTTCGCCTTTCCGTATCTTTCTTTGCGCCTAGTATACCCCTTCCTAAGTTCTCTTTCCACTCTACAGAATGATCCAGGCCTTATCAGCAGCTGGCAAACCTATCTGTTCATCTGTCAGCCACTGCCGTGAACTTTCACATGACCTGGATTCTTATCACCAGCTGGGAAACTTATCTGTTCATCTGCCAAAACTTGCAGTGAACTCTCACGTGGTCTGGAATTCATTGGAGGATGTCTTCTTTTCCACTTTCTTCTTGCTTCATATTGCCTAGACCTTTCCCCACCCTCTCGAATAGTATTGTCATTTTCCGTTCTTTGTACTCCCTATCCAGTTTGAATTGAGCATGTCTGCCGATGGTGTAAACTTCCTCTTGAAGTGCGGAGTTTCGGTTCCTAATATTGTGAACTTCCTGCTCATCGGCAAAGATTGTGTCACATTTATAGGTATTCATCTCATTCTTGGATTTTAATTTGAAAATTTCTGTTTAGAATCTTTACATGACACATAACATTGAAAGAAAAACTTTGGGGTCGAAAGAGAAAAACAAATCCGATTTCCATCTTATATACATATATTTTGTATTATTTTTTATTTTTAAAAATTTTCTCTGACGTTTTTTTTTACCTACCAAATGAACCAATTATTTAGCGCCTTATTTGCCTGAATAAAATAGAAAAACAAAAAAAAAATTGTTTTAAAGAGGCAAAATTTATATTTTAAATGATAACATGATCAAGTATTCATATCTTTTTTTTTCAATACAGGACTAAGGGCCATTATTACAACTTGCCGTTAAACTTGGATTTAGTTAAAGGTACCTTTAGTTAAAGGGAACTGTAAAGTTAACTTATTTTTTATATAATTGGTCATTACAATCCTTCTGGTAGGATTATTAAATTTATAAATGATTGGCAGGACCTACAGCTGTGTTGCAAAATTGAAATTTTAAAATGGTACTAAACTACTTAACTTAAAGAGTACTTTTTCGCATCAAATAGTACTTTTGTAAAAAGGTACATGCATACATACATAAATGATCATTACAACCCCTCGATCAAGATTATGATCTAGCTTCTCACGCTACTTATTCTATGTGTGCTAATTTTGTATATGAGTGGCAATTTTATTTGCTCTCAGGGTTTTTGAAAAATTGAGGTTGCCGAAAGAATATTGTCTTCATTTTTCACTTTGTTGGAAATGTCTGACATGTGGTTTGAACCGTGGGCTCATATCTAGTAAGCCAGCACTCTACCTACTAGACTATTTATTTATTTATATTTAATACACGTACGGAACTGAACAGAAAATCTAACTACTTATACGTGTTCCTCACATGCAAAACAAAAACTGCTGACTCTGAACGCAACAAAAT
Organism: Sarcophaga rosellei; assembly: GCA_930367235.1. Lineage (NCBI taxonomy): Eukaryota > Metazoa > Arthropoda > Insecta > Diptera > Sarcophagidae > Sarcophaga > Sarcophaga rosellei. Next base: position 78,246,479 of record OV884021.1, read on the forward strand.
GCAAAGGTCCCATTTAGTCAAACGTCAACGTTCGTTTGCAGCATTACGGTTCGGCAAGCGTTGTTATTGTTGTTCGTATTCTAAAAACGAACATATGTTCCGTATGACGTTTGGCTTACCGGGGCTAAAGACTAATTTTACCTTTATACGTTATTAATAATTACTACGTTGCTAATGCATTAATAGTTCAAAAGCGCAAAACATAAAATATTTATTAATAAAAAAATACTGAAAGCGTCGCGGAGGTATTGTGGTATTTTTTAAATGGAAAAGTACTGAAAAAAGTACTAAAGTACTGAATTTTTCAATACTAGCCTACAGTTTAAAGTTGTCTGCGAACGACAGATTTTTAAGAAACTTTTAATGCAATTTTATTTAAAACTCTGAGAGTAAGTCACTAAAGAAATATTTGTTTTCATATTTCGTTTTGTTGGAGATCTCTTGACCGGATGGTTTGAACCGTTCGTTGCCTTGTGTCTAATAAGCCAACACAGTACCTACTAGAATACGGTGACTTATAGCATCATCTGCTTATTATTTATTTAAAATATAAATTTTGTCCTACAATAACGAAGTTATATTAAATAAAAATTATAATAAATATATTATAAAAACAAACAAACAATAACAACAACAACAAGAAAAGAAAAATAAAAAAACTTTTGTAGATTTTATTTTTGCACTGTGTAGTATAAAAAGAACAATTTGCAACATTCCTGTAATTAGTTTACAAAAAAACAAAAACATAAACTAAATAAAAATAAGTAAACAAAATTAAATATTGAAATAAAATCGGTTTTACAAAATTACAAAAAATAAAAATAATTAAAAAAAAATCATGTACAAATATTAAATTTAAAAAAGAATAAAAAATCTTAAAAGTTATATATGAAAAGGCTAAAAGAAAATGAAAAACTGTCTATAACTCCTGAAAAAAAACACGTGTATAAAACAAATTATTAAAATAAAAACAACAACAACAACAAGAACATTTTATGGTAATTTATAGAAAAGCTCAGAGTACTAATTATTATTTAAAAAAAAAAACAAAAACAAAAAAATAATTGCTAAAACTATAAATAAAAAAAAGAAAATATATACGATATATAAAGAGCGTAATTGATTAATAAAACAGTACATAGTTATACAAATTAAAAATTGGTTTAAAAAGTATAAAATAAAAAAAAAATAAAATAAAATAAAAAAAAAACTGTTCAATAAATAAAACCAAATAATAAAATAAAATAAATATGAAAATAAATAACAACAAAAAAGTGTTTTTATTTAAAATGTTGTTACGTTTTCATCTTTTAAAAACTTTTAAAATATGAGCCCATAAATTGCAAATAAAATAAAAATAAATTTATGTTTAGTTTAAATTAAAATTCTTTATTATTCGCACAATTTTGTGTGCCACTGTTCACAACTTTATGTAAACAACAACAATTGCTTTGTTTGTTGTTCCTCTGTTCAGACCCTTTGCATAAACAATAACAATTACTAGATTATTAGACAGATCTTCAAACCAGGATTACTCTCTTCAAGCACACCGCGTCTTCACCCTAGACTCACTGAACTTCACTGAGTCACTTGCCTGCTTTGCTTTATGTTTAGTTTTAATTAAAATTCTTTATAATTCGCACAATTCCGTATTCCATTGTTCACAACTTTATGTAAGCAACAACAATTGCTTTATTTGTTATTCCTCTGTTTACACCCACGAAATCTCTATAAATGTAAAAATCGTTAGTTTCATTTATTTTTGTAGTGTTGTTGTTGTATTTTTGTTTACTTGCTTGCCATTTTTTATGCTGGTAGATTTGATAACGTCGTGTATCAAATCAACAACAGATGTTGTTGAAAACTTATAAACACTTTTGTGTCAATTTGGTACCAAACGTGTATAATTTTAAAACGTCTTTTTCCCTCTGTGTACCACCCAAGATTCAGAACAATCCATTTTAATGCGATAAACGTACTTCATAGTTACAAAATGGCTGCTGAGTAGCGGAATATTTTCTGAGAATATACTGTTACACTCGAACAACCTTTCGAATGTCATATTGTTGCCATGCTTATCAATGAATGTGGCCTATTTCTCTGGAAAATGTCGGAATATTCTACGGTCAGAAACAGGCATCATACGTTAAAACCATATATGAGAACTGCTTATAGAAGGCTCTTTGGCCACGATTAGGCTAAAAATCAAGGAAAATTTCTAGCAATTGAATAACATTTCCTTAATAGAAGAGACTACTTGAGCAATAATACTATTGCTTACTCCTAAGAGGATCAAAGAATTAATTTTTTCTCCTGACTTAAGGTTTATTATGTAGTTTCTGCTATCTAGGGCAGACGTGACCGTCGGCTAGGCATACCTCCCGTGATTTCTACTCAAATTCCGACTCGATGAATCAGAAAGAGATCGTCTTTCATTTAATGTACCACTGCCCATTCTTGACAACACTGACAGAATTGTCTGAATTCAGGATGGGGGTCATTGTATATAAGTTGATCTTGATGGGTGGGCAAAGCAACTACCCGTAATGCCAAAATGGGAATCTCACGTGTTCTCATGTGTGGTAACTTGCTTTAATTATTAAAAATGAAACAAGAAAACATTTTTAATTTTAATTTAAATAATTTAATTTTATTTTATTGTAAAAAAAATATGTGATGTTGTTTTCAGCATAAATTTGATTAAATTAAATGCCTACAGTGATGAGTATAATTTTAGGCACACATACAAATACAAAAATAGTGAAGGGAGTGTTGAGGGGGGGTAAGGACGGGAGACATACAAAAATTATTACTTTATTTAACAAAAAAAATAATTTATAAAAAAATATATTAAAAATAAATGTTATGAATGAAAATTACACACTCTCTGACATACGCTCTCTTAGACACTTACATACTTGGAGAGCTGTTAAGTTACAAAGTGAATGGATTTGGTACAGAACATAGTTTCGAGAGAGCAGTACATTTACAGCTTCTACCCGAAGGTGCTTTACGATTAACCAAACATAAACGGCCATCAGAACAGCCGCCATTATTAATTTGGCAAGGACTATTCATTTGAGGGCAATGATCCTCTATGGCAGTCATGGCATACATTTTGTGACTGCCAAAGAAGGGTATCTGCATGCTCTTCTGGCGCTGGCCCAAAGTGTCAACACTTTCAAGTTTTTTACTGTAATTGAAGAAGACAGGAGAACAAACAATTGTACTTATTATTTTTAATTTAAAAGAAAGCGCAGCAACTTACGTAGACCAATCGGTCCAATAAAACTGGTCATGGGTAAAGACCAAACCGAAGGGATAAGTCAACTCATTGGATATGGTACGTATTTGTTTGGAGTAGGCATCAATGCATTCCACCTTTTTGGTACCAGCATCAGCATAACACAGTTCACCCGAGTTTTCCAACACCACCAATGAATTGGGCAAAGTAACACTGTCTTGGCCCAGCAATATTTCCCGACCAGTGCCATCCAAATCGGATACTTCGATTTTGGGTGCCTCACGATTCCAGTCAGACCAATACAGTTTTCTAAAATACAATAAAAAAAATATATTAAAAAGGGCTTCTTTGGAAAACTAAAACAAGAACCTACTCTCTATAGGGATCAACAGCTATGCCACGGGGATTAACCAAATTCTTATTAATAATGACAGCTCTTAGTGTGGGATCTTCTAAACTGGCCACTTCAATGGTATCCTTAACCGAATCTGTCCAGTAAATGCGACGGGAAATACAATCAATAGCAATGCCCTCGGGAGATTCAATATCTGTAGGAAAAATAAAAAAATTAAAATTTTTTTTTAAAAAAAGTACCAAAAAAATGGTACCAAAATTTTGTACTAAAAAGTAAAATAAAATTTCGTAGTATTATTAAAAAGTCAAGCTGCCCATAGTTATTATTTGTTTCTGTATTACAAAAAAAGTACCAGAAATAAAATCATAATCAAAAAAGTACCTTAAAAATAGTACCAACACATGAAAGAAACTTTTGAAGTATTTTAATAATACAGTTTCTATATTTTTTACATAGATAAAAAGGTAACATTTAATTTGGTACTAAGAAAGTACTATTTTGAAGACATTTTTGTTCCAAATTTAAATTAAAAAAAATAGATTTTTTAGTACCTTAACGAAGTATGAAATTATGTTTTCAAGTATGTATTGTAAAAAAGCATTACAATTTTAGTATTTTGTGATTTAAAGAGTTTTACAGAGAAAAAGTACCTTTCTTGGGCCTTATTGAAGAACAAGTATTCTCTTCGTACCTTTGATTAGATCAGTTCTCCCACATAACTTCTAACCCTTGGTGTACATTAATTTTGAATAGGAAGTTGCTTCGCATAGTCCCTATTTGGTGTGAGTCCCTGTTTAGGTACTTATACGGGGCCGCATAATCAATCGCTACCGAGGAATGAATTTGTTCTCAGAGTACTTGTAGTAAGGATAACAGATTACCTTCACACTGCTCGAAAACTCTATAGTTAGATCGTTTTTTAGTAACATGCAACCAAGTACAAAAATTACTTTTTCTTGAATGGTACCTTATAGAAGCTTTTCTATTTTTTTAAAGCAATTTTGGGGTTTGATGGTATATAAATAGGTACTTTATTTATACTGAAAAATTTTTGCATTTTTTCCCTTCGAAATTGCGGTTTAAAAAAGTACTTTCTTATGGTCTTTAAGGAACCATTTTTGATTCTTTAGGAGTATTTTTGTGATTATTATTTTAGGTACTTTTGTAAAGTATTTATTTTGGTTGTTAAGTAAAATTTTCGGGTATTTTTTCTAAGTATCATTATCTGGTACTTCGAGAAGTAACATTTGAAAGGTCTTTTTTTTTCTTTGTACCATAATAAAATGAATAAAAAAGTACCAGTTTTTTTCTGACCTTTTTATTATTCTTTAGGAGCATTTTTTGCTGTTTTAGGTACTTATTATGAAAAGTACTTATTTCGCTTGTTAAGTAAAATTTTCTGGTACTTCTGAAGTACTATTTTCTGGTACTTTTTAAGTACTATTTTCCTGTAATTTGATAAGTAACATTTTCTAGTACTTTTTTAAATATAATTTTTGTATTACTTTGATAAGTAACATTTCAAAGGTATTTTTTTCTTTGTACCACAATAAAATGATTAAAAAAGTACCAGTTTTTTTCGGAATTTATTATTATTTTTAAGAGAATTTTTTGCTGTTTTAGGTACTCTTGTAAAGTACTTATTTTGTTTTTTAAGAAAAAAATTTCTGGTAATTTTTTAAGTACTATTTTCTGGTAATTCGATTAGTAACCCTTAAAAGGTATTTTTTCTTTGTACCATAATAAAATGATTAAAAAAGTACCAGTTTTTTTTGGGACTTGTTTATTATTTCTTAAGAATATTTTTGCTGTTTTAGGTACTCTTGTAAAGTACTTACTTTGATTGTAAGTAAAGTACTTTTTTAAGTACCATTTTCTTGTACTTTTGTTTTAAATTAGCACATTTTCTTAATTGTAAACTTACCTTCAGTGATAAAATGCTTAATATCGGTGCCATCATATTTAGCGCTGACGATTTTCTTGGCCGAAATATCACCCCAATAAATGCGTCCCTCTACACAGTCCTTATCCAAGCCAATTGCCATTGAGGCCACCGATATAGGGCGCACATTTTTACCATTCAAAGGTACACGAACAATGACAACACCCTGGGATACCAGCAAAAAGCCAGAATCATGATGTTTCCTTTCAATACAAACCGAACCGTTACCATAAAAGCCTGTATAGAGACAAGAAAAATTTCATTAAACAAAAAAAAAACTTTTTTATGTAAAAAAATCGAAAAAATATTTTAGAAAACAATGACAAATCGGGTATTTAAATATCAAAATTAATTTCATTTAAAATTTATTTGGTTTTTTCGTCTTTAAAATTCTAATTTTCGGCTTTTCTTTCAAAATTTTAAAAAATTTTGGTTTAAAAAAAAAAAATTTCAAAAGAAAATCATGTTTGCACACAAATTATTTATCAGGCGTTTTACTGGACTCTATACGTATCCCTGTACGAAGCTGACATTTCTGTTGCCCTACAATTGCCTGCCCTCCATACGAAAACTGTCGGCACGTAAAACGCTAGGCGTTAGCTATGGCCTGAAATCATCGAAAGTTTGCCAGAGTTTGCCGAAATCGTGCAACAAATTACAGTCGCGGAGAAGACCTTTTGTGCCACGCAATTTTGCCAGTGAATATACAACAGCCACGGCTAATCCGAAAGTGAGTTCCACATTTCAAAAAAGAGCTCCACAGGGAGAACCGCAAGCAATTACTCCTATGGATGGTTTAAGGGAATTTTTCTCTCATCCCTTGACCTGGGATCGCAACAATGGCTACATGAATATTCTATTGGGTTTGGCTATATTCGGCTATAGCTTTTGCACTTCCTGCAGTTGCGATACACAGACATCTGCTAACTCAAACGAGGTCAAAAAATAAATAAGATGTCCACTTAAGCCGGCCTAACTTTTGGCAACTGAAATAGTGTTTATGCAAACCATTTTTAATCTGAAATCTTTTGAAAATAAAACTTTCAATAATAAATAGCAAATAGCAATTCGTTAAATGTTCTGATATTTGTGATATATTTTTTTGTTAAGGTCAAAGGTCAGGTTTATTTTTCAAAATATTAAGAACTTTTGATAATAAAATCTTTCGAAATCAAGCTCAAAAACACAATTTTTTTACTTTCAATCTCTCCTCGCATCACTTACCCTTGTTGCACATGCATATTAAACCGTTATTGGTGGACAAACAGGAAGCATTCATGTCACACAGTTGAGGGGTATTCAAGCAGTTCTTGTCCTCCACACAAACATAACCATCACCATTGTAGCCAGCATGACATTGGCACTCATAATTGGCAGGGTCCCTACGAAACGAAACGTGTTAGAATCTTCAAAAATTCGGAAAAAATACTCGAAAACATACTCTGTGGGCTCACAGCTGGCATGGACACCGCAATTGAATTGTACATTACAGGGTAGGGGTTTACTTTTGCAGCCGACCAAAGCATCACCCTCATAGCCTAGCATACAATCACAATATTTAATATCCTGGAATTTATCATACTTGCACAAGGCATTGGGTCCACAGAAAACGGCACCACAACTGCCGGGCACAACACACAAATCGGACATATCACGTTCAAAACCTTCTTGGCACTGGCAGATATCATGATCACAATAAGCATTTTGACCACAATCCAAATCTTCCGTGCATTCGGGAGCCAAAGTACAATGATAACCATCACCATCATAGCCACGCTTGCATTGGCACTCGGAATGACCCAAGATTTCATTGTAGTTACACTCAGCCTGGGGATCACATATTTCCGGTTTGACAGCACACGACTCATCTATGATGGCACAGTTATAGCCATCGCCATAATAGCCTGTTTTGCAGGTGCACATGTGCCTTAACTCCAATTCGAACCACTCACAAGTGGCATTGCTATGGCAATTGAATTCCACATCACAGGGTACTAAAAAAAACCAATGATTTGGTTGAGAATTTCTCCAAAAGCCTCGAGCATCATAACCCATCTACTACTTACCGAAATCTTCGGGCCTATGACCCAAATGATAACTGCCTACATAGCGGCACATTTGTATGTCGTCCATAAGTTCATAGCCCTCGTCACAGGTACAGTCACCCAACATATTACATCTCGGTTCAATGCAACGGCCTTCTTCCCATGCCTCATCGGGGCCACAATTACTAACACAATAAACACCATCGCCCATATAGCCTTCACGGCACTCACAGTTCCCGTCATAACAATCGGCATTCGGTGAGCAACGAGAGCAAACATCGGCATGCTGTCTAGGATAAAAAGGTTCTGACTGAGTCTCAGTTTCTGGTAATTCCGAGGACTGTTGCTCATTAGTCACCGGCAAGTCTTCTACATTCACCACAGTGCTGCCTACAGTATTGGGCGTAGAGGATTCAATATTATCAGCCACACTGCCATTTACCAGACACCTGAAACCATTGCCTTCGAAGCCCTCAAAACACACACAACTAAAGCCACCCTCATTATTGGTGCACACAGCATTCTCACTGCAAGCATGTGTACCCAAGCTACACTCATCGATATCTATGCAGATTTCAGTTCCTGTATCCGTTACCTGAGGAGCATAGCCATGCAAACAGTCACAACGATAGTTATCATCATAGGGTATGCACACCATATTCTCGCCACAAATGGCTGTGCCATCAGTGCAAACATTTGAAGAGGCCGCTACCCCAGCCACGGTTAAAATACTGGTTCGTAAAGCCTGATCTCTTTCGAAGTAGTCCATCATAATTTTGGAGATCTTTTGGTAGTACGAAGAACCCACCAAAGCATCTTGCTGATCCGTTAGACAGCGTTCAAAATAGATATTCTGTTCCAATTGCAAATTAATCACACGATTCTCTTCGGGCACTTCCAAAACATGGGCCTGCACCGAATGCAATTCATGGGAATTAACAAAACGATACTCTTCGGTAAACTCGGCCATATGCAGCTTAGCGTTGTGATGAATGGCTGGTACTTGGCCATGTAAATCGATTTTAACCGATAGTTGATCCCAATAGTTAAGGCCCTCATAGGTTTGATTGATTAGCAACATCTCGCCCGTATCAAAACTAAGTTTGGATGTGTGCAAAAACTCACCACCCGTTAGTTGATAGCCATTCTGGGTATTATTGAAAGGCTTGGCAAAGAGCCAACCAATTGCGTTGACTATGGGTAAAGCCAGTCTTAAATTGGCACCCAATTCCGTGGTGATGGGTGTCACTGCAGTATAACTACGGCCATCGGCTGTAACCACATAGGACTGGAGCTTAGAACGTTCGGGTATCATTTCACCATTTAGTTCACCCACTAGGGAACCAGTTACACGTACGGGCAAATCATCTTTTATGCACACTTCACCATTGCCATAGAAACCTGGTTGGCAGACACAGCAGAAACCCTCTTCTTTGTCAATACAAGTAGCACGTTGACTGCAAACACGTTGCCCGGCATCGGAACAGGTTTGGTACAGTGGCGACTCGGTAAGAGCATCCAAATTAGTGGGTGCCTGGACATTGTGTTCGTAATCAAATGGGCCCACACGATATAGAAATACACCGGGTATGCCAACATTGGATTTTTCACTTAAAAAGCGGGCCTGTAAAGAAACAATAAAAAAAATTATGTATAATAGTGACCTTTGACCCTTGACCTTTTAATAAATATACGTACATTTTCAGTGCCAGAACCTTCCAAATTGAAATAACGTCCATCTTCGGAAACAAAACCAGCTTGAGCTCTAATGTCGGGCAATCCCAAAGGACCATTTTCGCCTTGCAACCAATTTAAGCCGAAGGCAGGATATAAAAATTGCACAAACGTATCCTGATCATCGGAAATTATGATGACCTATGAAAAGAGAAAATTTTAAGCAAACATTCCTAAGGAATAAAAAAACGAACTGGAAACTTACCTGGAAAGTGTTTAACTTATCGGTTTTGGATTCAAAATAGCCTACATTTTTCCAAGTGGCCACCACAATATCGGTGGCTTCAAAATCCCTTTGTTCGTTAAATGCATAGCGCACGAGTTCGCTAACCTTTTCCAATTGATCGGGATCTTGTGAGGAGAATATGGAAATACTGGTCGATTCGTTTGCGGAAGTGGTATCCACATTTGAATAGAAACCCGCTATGGAGGGATATTCAAAGGGAAACGGTTGATTGATGTAATCCGGAAATTCAATATTAAATGTCAATATGCCATTGGTATTGATCTGGAATTATGGAGAGAAGAGAAAGAGAGAGAGAGAAAATTAGTCATGCTGACACACTTAAGACACCAACAAAGAAACATTAACACACCATTACGTCGTGGCGAAAGTGTGGTGGTGCTTTGTCTTTGAAAGTGTCAAACAAATTAGGGTGAGAAAATTATTTTCTCCCCCCATTCCATCGTTTTGCCACTCTTCTCCTGCCGCAGAGTAGGCAATTAATCGGGTAATAAATTTCAGTTTAAATTTATTTGAGTAGCAAACAAAAAAACTACATATATATACAACACGCTTATTAAGATTTAATCTAAATATTGTTCTCAAAAAAGAGAAGTATTCCCCTTACTTTTTAAAACCACTTGAAATGCTATGCTTGTCTTATTAAGTGGGTACTTAAGGTCTAACAGGGTTGGTGGAGTGGCGTAAAGAAAACACTTTAAAATGTAGCAGCAGGCAGTCTTTGTAATTGGTAATTGAAAACAAATGTTATCGATAACATACGTTTCCATTCGTAGAGTCAAAAAAAAAAAAAGAAAAACGAAAGAAAAACATGAAATATCCCACAAGAGAGAAAAAAGACTGAAAAAAAGATTCACAGATACATGCCGCTTAATGATTTTGTTAATTGTTTTACATTCACACATAAATAAACCGCTCATCTTCATATTAGAGGGGAAGGTAAGCCAAGTGACAGAAGTGGAATAGTATTGATACTTTTAAAGGAAGCAGTTTATAAAAAAAGTCTCTCTGCTACTTGAATGACTTCTGCTACTGCTTCGACTGCCCTTTTAAAGGGCCTACCTCTTCAGCGTTTCTTTGTAATTTGCACTCCAGAATTATGGGGCAAAAGCTTAACTTCGTTTTGTCAGGCTAAGTGTGTATTTATATCCACTTATGCTTTCTTATTTGATGACTTAATTTAATTACTCCGAATGGCTAATACAGCTTTCGTAATCCTCCCTAAGTGGAGTTCCGCTGTTCACTAGGAATTATAAGAGAATTATGAGAATCAATCCTCCAAGAATGTTGAAAACAGAACTCAGATTCTATGTTTAAATCCGTAGGGATTATTCTTAAATCTAAACTCTTATGGAGGTAGAATACGCTCAAAAGGCTCTGAAAAGTTTATGTGCCTATATTTACCTTTAGCTTCTACTCCCTATGTGCAGGATAAGAGCAAGTTTCTGCTGTTCATTAGGGTTTATGAGAGAATCTCGAGACCCAATCCTACTGGGTAAGAATAGAAGTCAGTTTCTCCTCTACGATGAAATAAATACCAGGAGATTATTCTCAATTCTAAACTCTCATGGTGGCAGAATATTCTACAAAAGGGTCCAGAATCGTTGTATGTTGCTCACTAAACCTTTGAGTAGACCTTTTACAAGAGATGGGGCCGAAATAGTTCTTCATATTCTAGCTATACGGACAATTAGTATAATCAGTAACGATGAATAGACCGCTCGTCTCCTGGGTAGCAACTTCTGCAGGATTCTATTAGTGACGTGAATACCACACCAATCAGGGCACCACACCAATTTTACGACATATTAAATCTATTCGTGTACAACCTAGCTTCTCCTGTAGCACCAGGAAAATCGCAATAATCAGTATGAATTCGACAGACTGTTGGCGAAGCAGGTCCATGGACATGCTAGAGTTATGGATTATATAGTCGACTACAACTATTTCAACAGAGACTTCCATCCTAAATGGAGATTATTAGAATACAAGGCCAGATTATTTTCCGAATACTATAGAAATATATAAAGACGGCTGGGAGTGGATAGGAAAACGGAGTGTTGTCTTTATATAGAGGAACTCATACTCCCATATCACTGCAGTGTCTTCCGGTAGGAAACCATAGCTACCCTTATGGCTGGACGTGTATAGGAAAACGCAGTGTTGTCTTTATATAGAGGAACTCATACTCACTCCCATATCACTACAGTGTCTTCCAGCCGGAAACCATAGCTACCCTTTTGGCGATTAAATAACTGTTCAGCAGTAGAATGTTTCCTGCGAATCGACGTTCACGTTCTGGAATGTTATGGTTACCATTAGTCATTGCACGCATACAGCATTCATGTGTACGTGGTTGTTGTCTTGGCTTTAGTAGTGACAAAATTTAGTCGTTGATATATCCTTTATTAGGTACCCATTTGTTATTGTCTAAAAAGAAGACTATTATGGAAACCTATTGGATTGTTGCATTTTTCTGAAGAGATGGCACTGTCTGAACTGCCTATGATGTTATCTTTTTTTAGTAATTAGAGGACTATTCAAATTGTATAAGACAAGAACTGATCGAAATATTTACTTTGGCATACCTTCTCCTCTTTTAAAAACCCAAAGGCATAACCATTGAAGCACTTACAGTTCGAACAAGACATCAATAGAATGTGAATGTGTGTGTGTTGTATGTGTGCGTTAGGCGCTGCAAGTGCTTCTCATACGAACACATTTAAAGATCGAAGGGAATGAATGAATGCAAGATTTCAAAATCGTTTGTTTTGTTTTTTTGTTTTTGCTTTTTGGCGTTTTCTCTACATCTGAAGATGTCATTCATAGATCGAGTGTTAGCGATTGATGATGATGATGTTGATGCTGATGCCAACAATGTAATGTAGTGTGTGCGTAGTGTAGTGTGTGGTATAGTGGCTTTGTATTAATTTACGATTTTGCACTCAATACTCTGGGGTATTAGGCCTATTCTCTGTTGTAAGACTATGTGAGCGTGTGTCTTATAAAGATGTGATGTCTAAGCATCAGTGTTGCAGGCTTACTTGACTGACTGTAACAAGGCATCAACAACAGCAACAACAACTATAATAACACTTAAAGCACACATTATTGTTTTATTGCATAAATAAACACAAGCAAAAATATCTTCTCATGAATAAGGACGCCTTATGCCCGTTGCAGCAGGTCTGTTTATCTTCTGTTCTGTTCGGTGTTGTTGCTTTGTTGCTTGTTTTGTTGTATGCTTTGGAATTTCTTTTTATATTTAGAATTACAAAAAATTCTTTCCAGACTTTATTTTTCGGAAAAAAATTTTTTTTCGTTATTCCTGTGGCATATTGCTTGGCGTTCTTTCATTTTTTTTTTTTTAATTTCTCTTGTGGTTTTTTTTTTTTGGTATGGAATATGCATTTTAAATGGAACATAAATATTTGTTTTCCGGTTGTATACTTTACTCTCATAGGAGAGCGAAGGGTGGCAAGAACTATTAAATGGAAATGGAAACCATTTTATATATGCTGTGGTGTAAAAAACTTGCGGTAAAAAAATTTATTGAGTTTTCCTTTTAACCACAGGTGTAAAACATTTCAATAAATTCAATTCGTATTTTAATTTAAAATTTATTTATTGATTAAGAAATAAATTTTCAATTTGAAACTCCTGGTCAACATACATAACACAATATGATGAATTAAAATTTGTGCACTTTTTCCTTTCCATTTTATTAAAAAATTTATTTTGCTGAATTCATAAAACTTTAGCTGAATAAAAGTTTTATATATTTTCTAATAATTTTAAATTGTTCTACTCATATTAAATCATGTTTTTTACCAGCAGAATTATTGAAAACTTAATTTATCTTTAATTTTTCAAACATTTCTTAGTTTTTCTACAATTTCTATTTACTTTCCTTTGCTGAATTCATGAATAAGTAGCTGAATATGTATTTAAAAACTTTCAACATAATTTAAAATAATTTTCATCCCATTTAGGAACCTATTCTGCTAGCTGAATTACAAAAAAGTTAGCTGAATTGGACATTTTGTATAATAATAATAATCATTTTTACAGTGCAATTCCTAGTTCGTAGTTGAATATGTGTCTGATAAATTTTCTAATAATTTTAAATCATTCTACTCATATTAAAACATGTGTTTTATCAGCTGAATTATTGAAAACTTAATTTATGTTTAATTTTTCAAACATTCTTTAGTTTTTCTACAATTTCTATTTACTTTCCTTTGCTGAATTCATGAATAAGTAGCTGAATATGCATTTAAAAATATTCTTCATAATTTCCAACAATTTTAATACCATTTAAGAACCTATTCTGCTAGCTGAATTACAAAATAGTTAGCTGAATTGGACATTTTGTATAATAAGAATTGTTTTTCTATGCTTAAACAATCATTTTTACTGTGTAATTCTTAGTACTTATCCTAATCAAAAGAACTTTAAAAGAAAAACTAAAAATATTTTAAAATTTTTTTACATATTTCACTTTTTGGTCAGCTGAATTAATAAACCAGTAGCTGAATATGAACTAAATATCTTGTACAAGAATTATAAACGGTTTTATTTGTATTTAAGCATTTATTTAGTTAGCTGAATTTCTAAATGTGAAATATCGTTATAAAACCTAAAAAATTTTAAATTTTGTTTGCATATATGAAATATTTTATTCAGCTGAGTTTATAAATAAGCAGCTGAATATGACTTAAATACATACATAATTGGTCATTACCACCCTTTAAACTTAGCTTCTCACACCACATATATTGTGCTTCCTCTGCTGAGAGGAAGTCGCCGCAGAAATATTTTTTTCGTGTTTCATTTTAATGTTTGACCTGGCGCTTGAGCCGTGGTCTCTAATTAAATAATGCTGACAACGGACAAGCCATATTTGATCGTATTTCGTTTTGTTGAGAAATCGCGACTTAAGAACACACAATACTTTCTAGACTATGGTCTAGATAGTATGGTAACTGAATATAATGAGTAAGACTGCCACACAATACAATCGATTTTGGTGTTATTGCATGAGGTATTTTCCGAAAGTGTAATTTCACATTTTGGTAGATTTAATTGGACACCAAGGATATACGATTTTCTGTCGTTAGACTTATTTTGCAGGCCTTTAACACAGACTGTGTCTACTTGAAGAATTTAGTCAAGGTACCGTACGAAATGTACGAAAAAATTGTCGAAATGATCGACTGCCGCAGCCTATCCCAACAGGGAAACACTCAATGGCAAGACAAGATTCAAGTTTCTCCGTAACCGTAGCTTTATATGTGTTCTAATTAATATTACTTTTAAAATCGCATAATGAATAACCATGTATTAGCCTCCGTAGTCTAGTAGGTAGTGTGTTGGCTTATTAGACATGAGGCTTCGTTTCAAAGCCCAGGTCAAATATCTCCAACAAAAACGATATATGAAAAACTATTTCTTTGGCTGCTTCCTCTCAGCAGATTTCTGGCAAAAAGAATAAGTTCCTCAAGAAATCTGTCGTTCAAAATCGACTTTAAACTGTAGATCCTAACACTCATGTATAAAATTAACACACAGACAACATACGTGATGTGCGAAGCTAGGTTGTAATCCTGACTAAAGGGTTGTAATGACCAATTATGTACATATATGTATGTTTCTTGTTTCTTGTTTTTTTTTTCATTTTAGCAACTTCTAGAACTTACTGTAGAGATTTTCTATGTCGTTTTGTTATTGTAATTTGATCTGCGTTTATTCGAATTTCCGTAATTCTGTTGCTTTTTTTATGGGTTTTCTAGAACAAATATTTTAGGGAAGAATACATTTTATATGAATCCTTCTTCTTCATTAATTTGTATTTCCTATTCTTGTGTTTTTTTTAATTTTCCATCATTATTAACATTCTTGTTGATAATGACAAATTTTTTTAAATTTTATTTTCATTTCATTTTCATTTTTTTGTTTATA
Organism: Sarcophaga rosellei; assembly: GCA_930367235.1. Taxonomy (NCBI): domain Eukaryota; kingdom Metazoa; phylum Arthropoda; class Insecta; order Diptera; family Sarcophagidae; genus Sarcophaga; species Sarcophaga rosellei. The sequence goes on from OV884021.1 coordinate 78,262,004, forward strand.
ATTAGCAGACATGCATTATACAAAATCATCGTATAATTTTATACAGACTCACACTAAAAATAATTTTTTTTTTTAATTTTTTTTAATGAAATTAAAAAAATTATGCCAAATCGTTTGATTTGATTTCAAAATGTGTGTGCGATCAACACCATAATTTTTAAAAAAATTTTTTTTTGGTTTTTCTTCGTGTCCACATATAAAAAATACGACCGGCAAGCACTCTTATTGCGGTTGCTCTTTGCTTTTTAGACAATTTATGACATTAGCATAGCTAAGCATAGCATATCTGAGTGCTTGTGTGCGTTTGGCGTCAGAACATTTTAAAAATACTCACTCACTCTAATAAAAATTAAAAATATTTTGTTGCCACAACAAGCATAAATACCTTTTAACGTGGTCCAAACGCACACACACACGCTTCCAAATTGCAGATCCAACGCCACACACAGACCACAGACCAATTATTAAAAGGAAAAAGAAGAAGAAGAAAATTCTAACACCCGCCATTTCTTTAAGTTTCAAAAACAACAACAAAAAAGTGTCGTTTTTTTTTTAATAATTTGGCCAAAATCCAAAAAAATGTTCATATTTTTGAATAAAAAAAAATTTTTTTTTTAATTTTTCAAAATCTTTAGAAAAATTATGGATTTTTTTTTAAGCAGACAGTTTTTTTTTTTTTTTTCTTAATTTTATAAAGAAAATGCAAAAATGGCATATAAATAGAAATGCTTTTATTTCCAATGTGGTATTAACCTCGTGTTAGATTTGTTTTACAACTATGTATGTATGTGCAGCATGTGATATGTACAATACATGCATAAGAATGTAAGAATGTATGTAAGAATTTATTGTCAATGTTGTTTACACTTATGTGTACTTGTCATTATATTAGATTGTAAAACACTGGCTTGTAGTTCAGTATCAAAATGGAGTTCACTTCCTATAAGCCAACATAATTGAGCTGTGTTTAGTCGCCATAGTCAAGGTTCAAACCCCCCAGGCAATTTTATTTACTCTCAGAGTTTTTGCCAGAAATCTGCTGAGAGGAAGTCGCCGCCGAAGAAATATTTTTTTTTTTCATATTTAGTTTTGATGTCTGACCTGGGGTTTGAACTCGGGCCTTACGTCTAATAAGCCAACACACTATCTACTAGACTTCTTCTGAGATAAATATGGCTTCAATAATTGCTTGCTATCTCCTAACGGCCGTTACCGTATCGTGAATTATTTTAATTGTTATCGATTGTAGAGACCTCAATCTGTCGAATGACAGAAATGAAAGGTATAACAATAACAAATCAACAGTAAGTTCTCGAAGTTGTCCGGTTTTAAAGTGTTCACATTTAAAATCAAATCAAGTGTTGCTAATTGCAAAACATTTTATTTTTAAATTCTCAAAATCATTACAAAATTGCATCGAAGATTATCTGCTAGACTTTTTGGTTTGCTTATCAACAATTTCTTTATATTAAAATAAGTAGCTCAGCCCTTTACCATACCATACAATGTAAGAGCACTTTATCAATACATTTTATTTTGCATTCTCTATTTGAAAAAGCGATTGAAATAAAAAGAAATAAAACAAATCACGTGCTGATTTCTATACAAGATTTATTTCTAATCTGTTGAAATTTTTATAAAAAAAAAACACAAAAAAAATAGACAGAGAACAGATGCAATGCCTAGACGCAATCAATTTGAAATTGGAAAAAGAATTTGGTTTAGTGGACTATATGGGAGTACATACAAAAAAAAATGTAGAACAACAATAAGGCGTAAACAACAAAAATAAAGAAGAAGAAATTAAAAACAAAGATTCTGAATTTAAAATCTCTTACTGATTAAACAATTCGATCAAGTCATCAATCAATCAATAAACAGCAGAGCGAACAGCAGGCACTGCCTTCAGATACTTTCAGTTTCAAAATCAATACAAAAGGCATATTGAAATGAAAACTGCACGATTCTCTCTGTATATGGTATTTGCGCATTGATATGAGCATCATCATCATCATCATCATTATTATTATCATCAACAGCATTTCGTATACATTACATAGAGATAATCAATATTCAAGAGTACATATAATCATTAATTGGAACTGTATGTACGTACATACCATACATATATACAAAGCTAATATTGATCTATTGATAATCCAAAAAAGCAATTAAAATATTTAATTATTCCAAGTGTTCCAATTTCGGTTTTTATTTCTTCATGATTTCACATATTTTTTCCATAATTTGGCAAGAATCGTAATCACTGCCTTCGAAAGGTATGTATTTGATTTTGTTAAGGGGTTATGCAGTTTTCGATTTCAAAATGCATTGGTTTCGCTACAATGCCTTGAACATGCTTAGCCATGCCATTATGTACGAAATACAATTTCGCCTGTGGATTGATTGACTGTAACAGTCAATATTTTTGAGGTAGCTTCCGACCTCGAAAAAGGGCTATCCACATAGACACTGTTTTCGATGTACATGCGTACATACATACAGTCTGAATGATGACGTAGCTTCTCACACCACTTATGTTGTCTGTGTGTTATACATGAGTAGCGGGACCTACAGTTCCAAGTCGCCTTCGATTTTTAAGAAACTTTTCATAGGAATTTTAAATACTTTCAGAGTTTTTGCCAGACATCTGCTGAGAGGAAGTCGCCTAAGAAATATTTTTTTCAGGTATCGTTTTTGTTGGAGATGTTTAACCTGGTCTTTGAACCGAGTCCTCGTGTCTCTCACTCAGATTTTGTGCCAGAAATCTGCTGAGAGGAAATCGCCTAAGAAATAATTTTTCGTTCGTAGTTGATTGGCGGGTGGAACGCGTAATGCCTTACAGAGTATAGTCGCTCTTTAGCTGCACTATCCATCTATGGAACGCTGTTTATCAATTATGGACGTTACTACTCTCGTTTTCTTGTCTCTTACAATCCATTTTTCTAGATCCAACACAATGCACTGCATGCGTAGGGGCCATCCTCTGAAAATAAATTTTCACTCGGGTCTAAGTGTGAAGGATGGAGTGGATAAAGGGGAATTTTATTATTTTATTTTTTGCTGCGTGAAAAGCTCATCTTGGTCTTCTATGATGCCGATAGGGCATTCGAAAAATCTCCCACTGTTTTGGCTACAGCTTGGTCAGTGCTATGCTAGGGTGAAGCTATGGTGCGCCAAGGCCGATGCCGATCTGGCATTCAAAAAATCTCTCACTGTTTTGACTACTGCTTGATCAGTGCTATGCTATGGTGAAGCCATGTTGCTACAAGTCTTAGGATAAGACAGTAGGAAGTAGCCGCTCGCTTGAGCCTACATAGCGTTTTGACTAGCGCTTGGTCTTTGCTGTGTCATAGTGAAGCCATGTTACGTGCATGCTTAGAATAAGATAGTAGGGAGCAGCCGCTTTGTTGATCAATGCTTACTTGAGCATAAATAGCTACCCGTTGTAGTACCACATGCAGCTGTGCCCCAAAATTGACCGACATTTCAGTATGACTATCCATAACCAGTGGAAATACAATGACCCGTGGGAATACATGCTGGAGCAGAGATGTTCCTACGATCTAATTTAAGTAGTACGCTTCCTATTTACTTTAGGATAGCTGATACTTACCTAATACTCGCCATAGTCTACCACTTGCCATATTTTACCAAACCCCAGCTGGGGTTTGAACCGTGGCCTGACGTCTGATAAGCCAACACAGTTTATTTGACTAGAGCGCAATACATTGTAGTAGCAATAGAACAGTGGAACACAAGATACTTTGCCGAAGTATGGATCAATAGATTTATTGGTCCTACCGTTATTAATTAAAGCCCGGGTTCGAGCCCCAGACCAGACATCAAAACGAATAAGGAAAAAAATATTTCTTCGTCGGCGACTTCCTCTCAGCAGATTTCTGACAAAAACTCTCGGAGTAAATAAACCTGCCATGAAAAAGTTTCTCAAAAATCTGTCGTTCGGAATCGACTTTAAACTGTAGGTCCCGCCACTCATGTATAAAATTAACGCACACAACGTGAGTGGTGTGAGAAGCTAGGCCGTAATCCTGACTGAAGGATTGTAATGGGCAATTATGTATGTATGCAACTGTATCGTCTTAAGAAACCTAAGAGGTGCTTCAATGCCTTTTTCGATACTGGTTTCAACGTAAATCGTATTCGATTTCTTGGCCACAACAGCAATACTCCTGATTCGCCATAGCTACAAGGTCTTTAGCTTTTTAAAGTCGATTTTAATCGGAGATTGACTGTAGATCGGATGCAAGTGAGTCATATAAGTTTGTTAGAAAATCCTGGTTATAAAGAGATTTGCTTCCAACGATGGAATCATCTCGAAAATAAATCTATTTTGATGGCATCCAAGAAATACAAAAATTGAGGATAAAATTAAAATGATTTTTTTTTCAAAAAGGCCAGGGAATGTGCCCTCAAAAGTCATTTCTTGTATCGTGTTTCTTAATTTAAAATTTTATTTAAAAACTTTTATTTTTCTACTCACATATATATGATCATATTTCTCGCTATAAAAGTTGATGGGATTATCGAGATGCCAAAGCAAAAATTCACTGTCACCATTTGATAAATTTGCAGCAGGATACTCTGGACCGGTAGGATAATACAATTCGTTTAAATGTAAAATATCCAAAACATGTGCCGTTGAGGATTTGAATGTTAAAAGCAGGATAGCAATTAAGCTTAAATATTTCGTTAAGCAGGAATTCATTTTCTTTTCTTTAATTTTTTTTTCCATATTTTTGTGGAACTTTTTCGTTATAATTCTTGAATTATTTTTTTTAAAGAAAATTTTATACACACAACACAACACACTGCATTATTTTGGACTTTTTTTCCTTTGGGGTTTTCTTTTCTTAAGAAAAATTGGAAATGATTTCTTTATTTTTTTGAAATGCGTGTACAGAAGTGGTTTTTAAAAATAACTTCACTTTATTAAATTATATACACACGCACATACACAAAGACACAAAGAAAATTTTTTTTATTCCTTTTTCAGCGTTTTGGTTAATCCGTACAGCGATCTATGCACTGTTGCTACACTTTCACAACTGAACGATCGTACGAAAAAGCGGATCCTCAAAAACTCAAACAACTGACGCCGCCGCTAGTACTGCTTTTGAATGAAATTCTTCACAGCCAAAGTAATCAGCACAATAAAAGCAGAGGCCGTCATCAGAAGTACATACATATACACATGTGCCGTTTTGCATGTGTTTGTATGAGCATACTAAAGCTCTCTTCATTTAAATAACGGTATTCTATCAAAGAGCATGAAAAATTATGTTTTGAATACCGCTACATATGTATGCTTCGCAGCATAACGGAAACACAACATGATGATCATTTATCATGAGAGTGAAGTACTTTTACTCTCTCTCTCCCTCTCTCTCTTCGGCATTCGCTTAAGGCCTTTTAATTTATATTTCGCTGTCATTTGCCTTGTCACATTAGCAGACCGTTAAATGTCGTAAACTATTCTCACTCCCTCCTTTATGATCAAAGGGTGTTAAGGTGAGCATTGCGACACGCTTCTGAAAATTATATTTCATTTACAAGATTGCTGATGCCCAAGGACAACAAAAACAAAATAGAAAAACATTTCAATACTTATTGGATTTATATTTTTAATGAGCAGTTCTAAGAAAAACGTAGCACGTGCAGAAAATCATTCGTCACAGTCATAAGCGTACATACATACATGTTTTTTGTTTTTTTTTTTGTTTTAATGATCACTTCTTAATGCTTAAGATTTTTAAAAATAATTTTTTTAATGTGTAGGGGGAAACACACGCCATTAATGGGGGTTTAATAAAAAATCATTCGTTAATTGTTCGATAACTTGTGGTACCTTGAGATACATATAATCGAAGAAACTTACGATCACTAAACATAGGCCTGAAGATGATCTTTTTATTTAACGGGCCATTACATTGGATGTCCAAAATGTTTTTAAAATAGAGAACTCGACTAATTCCCTTGAGACGCTGAAGTATGGAACAGACAAGGATGTCAGAGTATCCAACGTCACATATGAAGCCCCCTGGGATCTATATACACACGTACATACACAATTGCCCTTCAGTCAGGATTACGGCCTAGCTTCTCATACCACTCATGTTGTATGCCTTAATTTTATACTTAATTTTATACTTTGAGAAACTTTTTCATGGCAGGTTTATTTACTCTCAGAGTTTTTGCCAGATATCTGCTGAGAGGAAGTCGCCGCCGAAGAAATATTTTTTTTTCATATTTCGTTTTGATGTCTGACCTCGGGTTTGAACCGTGGCCTCACATCTAATAAGCCAACACACTACCTGCTAGACTACGGCTACTTCCAGATCATACATTTCCTAATTTATTTATTTATTTATAAATCCTATCCTAATGTTCAGAGACGTCCATGTAGGAAGATTCCTGAGCCATGGATTCGTTTGATAAAGAATGCAACTGATATGTTAGGCATTCTGTTGCATAATTGCTTGTAAAGTGAGCTTACGTTCAGTGCCCAATTGTAGAACTATGGGTCCGATTTGTTCATGAATAAAGGTTACATATTATTTTAAAACTGCAGGGCAATAGGCTTAAGGCCTTGCTTGGTCTCCTCCCCTTCAAGCTACCTACCACATAGTTCTACTAAATCTCAATACTAAGGTCTTCATAGTGAGAACTTGTAAGAACTTGTAAGAACGGAATTGATTCAGTTCAAAAGCTTAAGTAAATAATCCGATTAATTTTTTATTCGCAATTAATTCTTCATCTTTGAAATTATTTCCTCAGTTTTTCTTCGACGTAATTTAAAGAGTATTTAAAGCAGCACTTGTTGTCGAAACACTTGTCAAATTGACAGCTGCCAATTTGTTATTTGTTACTCTTCTTCTAAGAATTTTATGTCTCTCTTGAATTTATTAAGTCGATTGAAATTTCACTTCGAAAACCCTTAAAGGCAGAATTAGCCAACCGTAAACGTAGAAACCGTAGATGTAGTCGTGTCAGCTGATCGTTTTTGTTATATGAAAAGGTATACAAGTGCTTACTTCACCATAATGTAACGTAACTTAACGTCCCAATCTGTTGAAAATAGAATTCTACAGCAACGTTACGTGACATTTGTCAAGCAGTGATGGGCTGTTTGTATGTGGAATATTAAGAGGGTATTTTTACTCTTTTTTTTGGTACTTAAATTTTTTGGTACATATGTAATAAATAAATAAAAATAAATAAAAATGTTTCAAATTACTTTTTTTACAAAATCTAATAAGAGCATTTGTCAATCGTAATAAGTAACAATATAACATATAATAATAATAACAATAAGAATAAAGAAATATAAATATGTTTTTAAGTAAAATACATTGTAGAAATGTATGTATGTAGAAAACCAGAATTATAATCTAATTACATATAAAAATGGGAGGGTGTCACAGTATCCATTTTTCGGTAATTTTGTCTTCTGATATTTAAACTTTTTTATTTGTTAATATGGTTTACATACATACATACATATGTACATCGAATATTAAATATAGCATTTTAAGTACTTTTTCCTATCAAGAGATATACATACATACATATAATAAAAATTGAAAAAAAGGTACATACAAACATACATAAATATGTATAATTGCAATAATATATAGTTATAAATATATTTAAAAGTATAAAAAGCTATAACTACAATGTAAATAACAAAAATATTAATATTGTGTGTGGTACTAATTTAATGTTTTTCGTCCTTTTTTACACAATCACAAAAAATGTAAACAAACTGAACTCCCATCAACGTTGAAAATTAATTTCTTTATGTCAAAAACACATGACACGATTTTAAGGGTTCTATAAGTGCAAATACATTTACGTTTACGATACATTTACATTTACGATACATTTACGATTTCTACGGTCGGCTAAAGAGGCCTTAACTCTTCGTCAAATTATTATCAGCAACACTTTGTGGTTATTGAACGTTAAATTATTTCGATTGAAAAAAACAAATCTTTTAACAACTTACCATATAAAATTGAATTAAAATTTTAAGAAGAAAAAAAATGTTTTAAATTTTATTCCGTCAATAAATCATACCCATAAGATAGATATACGGAATATACTCTATGCGTCTGGGTGCTTGATTAAAATGCGTTGCTCTTTTCAAAAATTTTTTTTCTTAATTTTTTTAAATCGCCATGAGATTCCATTAATCTTAAACATCTGTTGGTATTTAAAAATATGTTTTTTTCTGTTTGTTTTGGACTTATGAATTTGCCTACAGTCTTCACAGTGGAAAACGTCCCCCACACATTTTCAATATTGAAAGAAAATTTTCAAAATTCCCATATAAACCCACCAAAGGCGAGAAACAAAAATAAAAAAGATTAAAAGATTTGAAAAACTCACAGCAAAAGATGACACACCGCACTATTTTATATAAATATTGACAGCTGTCACTTTGACAAGTGGCATAATTTGGAAATTACTACTACTCTAAACACCATTTAAATGTCATTAAAAAATTAAAAAGAAAATAACCTCGAGAACTTATAAATAAAAATTAAATAATTGAGGAATACTTGAAAAATTTTCAGGATTAAAGGGGGGTAATTAAACAGATTTAATTACCGATGTACTACTTACGCCCTACCCGCATTATTTTGCACTACCCCTCTTCGAAACATATGGCTTCCATAAAGCATTTCTGCCTTGTTTACGTCTCGTTGAACTTTTTATTGTTCCAGCTAAGCAGATGATTGGTCTACTGTAGCAGATTCTAGACACAATGCCTTCCGAGTATTTGGTGTAGTGGTGGGGAACCTTACTAATCGTTGATTCCTACCTATCGTTAAAAATCTTATCGAGATCCTAAAAGATTCAGATTCGGTACACATTACATTGTAAAACAGTATATCCGGGAGTATACTAGAGATTCTACAAACACACAACACCACCCAACCCATTTCGTCATGAAATTATCTACTCTCCATCTAATCGGCAATCAGATCGAAGAGGCGTTCTAAACCTGGCTTAAAAGACCCTTCCACCAGCTCTGCACATTTCTCCCCACCAGTCCTTGTTAACTCATCTGATATGTCATTGACAGGCCTTCCTCGATCAACAAGCTCTTCCTCTTCGCAGACGCCTGCATCAAATACCGGTCTCGCCAGAGCATACTTCTCCTCCATTCCAACGACATTGCCAAATCGCCTTATGTTAATACTCCAAAACCGACAAAAATAATTTATGTCATCGACCAAAAAAATGCAAGTCATCACCAAGAAAAATGCAAATCATTGACCAAGAAATGCAAGTCATCGTCCAAGAAAAATGCAAGTCATCGACCAAGAAATGCAAGTCATTGACCAAGAAATGCAAGTCATCGACCAAAAAAAACGCAAGTCATCGACCAAGAAAAATGCAAGTCATCGACCAAAAAAAATGCAAGTCATCGACCAAGAAATGCAAATCATCGACCAAGAAAAATGCAAGTCATCGACCAAGAAATGCAAATCATCGACCAAGAAAACTGCAAGTCATCGTCCAAGAAAAATGCAAGTCATCGACCAAGAAAAATGCAAGTCATCGACCAAGAAATGCAAATCATCGACCAAGAAATGCAAGTCGTCGACCAAAAAAAATGCAAATCATCGACCAAGAAAAACGCAAGTCATCGACCAATAAATGCAAGTCATCGTCCAAGAAATGCAAGTCATCGACCAAGAAAAACGCAAGTCATCGACCAAGAAAAATGCAAGTCATCGACCAAGTAATGCAAGTCATCGACCAAGAAATGCAAGTCATCGACCAAGAAAAACGCAAGTCATCGACCAAGAAAAATGCAAGTCATCGACCAAGTAATGCAAGTCATTGACCAAGAAAAATGCAAGTCATCGACCAAGAAATGCAAGTCATCGACCACGAAAAACGCAAATCAAAGACCAAGAAAAATGCAAGTCATCGATCAAGAAATGCAGGTCATTAACCAAGAAATGCAAATCATCGTACAAGAAAAATGCAAATCATCAACAAGAAAAAAGTGCAAGTCATCTATCAGAAAAATACAACTTGCGAAAAATACGACATTTTGTTGTATATATACATATAAATGCATATGAACTCAATGAGAATTATTAGAATTTAACTAAAATTAAATTTTTATCCGTATTTACATAGAGCACTTTATCATATATCCGGTTCCACGTAACGTACAACCATAAAGAAACCTGTTTTGGAATCCTGGAGACTATGGCTATCCAGCCCAGTGGGTCCGTTTCACTACTAGGTCCATTTTTTATCCGATTTTGCCTATGTTGCTTATTTGAAGACATCAACTGCCTTCGAAGGCTATATCTCAGGTCCCAAGTAAAGCTCATTCGTAAGGAAACCTGTTTTGGAAGTCTTAAGACTATGGCTATCCAGCCCACTAGATCCATTTGCCCCACTAGGTCCATTTTTTATCCGATTTTTCTTTTATTGCTCATTTGAAGGCATTAATTAACTTCGACGCCTATATCTCCAGTCCCAAGTAACACACGACCATAAAGAAACATGTTTTGTAACCATTGAGACTATGCCTATCCAGCTCACTTGATCCAATTCCCACACTAGGCTCATTTCTTATTAAATTTTGGTCTTGTTGCTTATTTGAAGACATTAATTAACTTCGTCGCCAATATCTCAGGTCCCAAATAAAGCTCATGCGTAAGGAAACCTGGTTTGGAAGCCTTAAGACTATGGCTATCCAGCCCACTAGGTCCATTTTTTATACGATTAAATAAATGTCAATAACAATTTTCTCTCTTTGATTTCTCTCTGGTGTTCCGGATACAGGTTTCCCCAAATACGGCTATAAATAGTTGCTGGGCACATAGCATGTACTTGAATCTAAAACTGCCAACTCGATTTCGGTGGACCACGAAATTTATAAAGATTATCAAGTTCAATTAGTTACTAAACTACAGCGACAAAATTATTGGGATTATTAAAAGTTGAAAGACTTTCAGCTCAGTTTTCGAAAAGGCGTAATAGGAGTAAATTTATCATCACTTCCGAGTAGCACGTTATCAAAGCGAATAATTCTCTTTCCAAACTGTTAAAGACATACGATTTTCTATTCCGATTTGTAGCCTGTCAATGCTTTCATGAGTTCTTCAGAGGCTTCAGTAGCAGGAATATACTATATTTATACATAATCGGTCATTACAACCTTTCGTTGTAAACTGGAAATATCTGACCTGAGGTTTAAACATTTTCGGATCATTCAAAGGCATTCTTGTATGAGTTCCAGGACATACATATGTAGGGACAGCTTCGGAAATTGCATTGAACAGTACTGGTAAACATCTCACTATATTCGACATGTTGCAAAATCTCTTTTGGACTGATAAGATGGAGAGAAGACTAATTATCTCCATCACTACTGAGGATTTCATACGCCACTTATTTATTAGAAGGCAAGCCGATAGACTTAGCATTCGCTTAAATGACTTCTGCACTAGGTATGGATCTGAGGAGAAGGAAGATACTAGTTAGGTAAGACGAGATGGTTGGGTATCAAAAACGAGATTCGATAGACATACTTAGGCCACATGAAAACCATAGTTTTACACTTTTCATTGGTCTGGCATTTACGGAATCCATAACCGCATTGTCAACTATAAGCACGCAGATCTATAAAGGGATTCGAAAGTAGAGAATACATCGGAGTGTTCGAGGATAGAGCCAGATCTGGCCACCTTTCCCTGGTCTGGCATTTACGGAATCCACAACCGCAATGTCAATTATAAGCAGGCAGGTCTATAAAGGGATTCGAAAGTAGAGAATACATCGGAGTGTTCGATGATAGCGTCAGATCTGGCCACCTTTCCCTGGTCTGGCATTTACGGAATCCACAACCGCATTGTCAATTATAAGCACGCAGGTCTATAAAGGGATTCGAAAGCAGAGAATACATCGGAGTGTTCGATGATAGCGTCAGATCTGGCCACCTTTCCCTGGTCTGGCATTTACGGAATCCACAACCGCATTGTCAATTATAAGCACGCAGGTCTATAAAGGGATTCGAAAGCAGAGAATACATCGGAGTGTTCGATGATAGCGTCCGATCTGGCCAGTTCATCAGCTTTACAATTACCCGGAACGTTACTAGATCCGAAAACTCATACGTTATGAACATCACACCTTTCTCCGTAACCTCAACAAGATTTCATTACTTTCGAACTCAGTGCATTACAGAGGTTAGGTTAGGTTAGGTTAGAGGACGTGTACTTGTCAACTGTGACAAGTACAGTACCCGGTGGTCGAATTGACCCATTGTACAACGTCCTAGCTTCTCACACCACTCGTGTTGTGTGCGTTAATTTCATACATGAGTGGCGGGACCTACAATTTAAATTCGACTCCGAACGACAGATTTTTTGAGAAGCTTTTCATGGCAATTTTTACTCTCAGAGTTTTTGCCAGAAATCTGCTGAGAGGAAGTCGCCGAAGAAATATTTTCATATTTTCGTTTTGATGTCTGACCTGGGATTCGAACTCGGGCCTTTCGTCTAATAAGCCAACACACTACCTACTAGACCACGGCGACTTCATTACAGAAGTTCTAAACTTCTCATTTTCTCGTGATTAATGCAGTATCAAGATTTATTTAGCGATCGGGATAGTTTTCTATACAGCATGTTTAATCTTCGTGTTCAATATTTATTTTTCGCTATTCGAATCGTCCTAACCTATTGCTAAAGTAACCTAACCTAAAACCATTTTCAAAAAAGCCCATTGAATTTGATTTAGTATAGACAGTATAAACCGGGCTATCAGTATAACTGCTGGATATTCCAAAACATTTTAAAATTTGTATGTTTTTCAGTAAAAAATATAATTGTTTGGATGGAATATTTCAATTTAAAAGAAATTTAATTTCTGGCCCCCCCCCAAAAACAAACAAGAAAGAAGGCAATGATGCATTGAAATTAATTAAAAATAATAATTTCATATTTTTATACGAAAAGATAAAAGGAGTGGTGGTGACGATGGTTTGCTTAAGAAATTTTTGGGCAGTTGTTATGCATGATGGATTACAAAAGAAAAATATTTTTTTTGGCCATAATTATGCTTAATTGCGATCATTAAAGAAACAAGCCTTTAACGTCTTCAAAATTTTGATGGAACCTTAAATTTGTAGAAGTAGAGCAAATAAAAAATTTAATTTGTAATGCACAGCTGAAAGAAATATTCTTTTCGTTGGTGATATGAAGTGATCTGCATCATTATGCAGTTAATAAATTCGAACATATGTTTGCCATAATGAATTGACCCATTTTTGTGAATGGAGCACATCGTAATGTAATGGATTTTGTTGCTTTTATGCTCGAATAAATGTGATAAAATGTTACAGTTTGTGATTTCAGGAAAATGGAAATAATAAGCGTTTATAAGCATTTCGTAATAGTTTGTTGTGCTGCCCCCAAAATACAATTTATATCATCCATGCTGAAATGAAGTTCTTATTTTAAATTTTAAGCATTCTTTTTCGAACATTATTTTGTTTTTATTATTATTATTATTATTAGAATAGGCGTTTCTTTTTGTTAAATTCTTCTTTTTATTTTCATTTAAAAAGACTAAGTATTGTATAAGGAAATAGTTGCATTCCTTTGGAAGGGAACACGACTTACTTTCTCAATATTTTTTTTTTATTGTTGTATGTTATTTAAATACTTTCTTAAAGAAATAAGGGTTTTATTACTATGTTCTCTGCTGTTTTTCAATATGTTTTGTTGTATCATAATGCATAATTTCTTTGTTTTTCTTTTCTTTGCGAATAAAGAGCCTGTGCAATGTTGGTTGTTGTTGTTGTTGTTATTTTATATGAACAAAATTTAAATTCAGTCACGTTTCTTTTTACGTCTAGGCTTCTTTTTCTTTTTTCTTCGCTCCTATTTCTTACTGCTCTTCGAATTTGTCTCGTCCTTACTCTTGTCGGTTTTCTCAGCATCAGCACCAGATTTTTTATCCTTGGTATCCTTATTCTCCTTATCTTTGCTTTCTTTTGTTTTATCATCGGTTTTCTTGTCTTTACCCTCTTCGGCATCACGATTAGCCAATTTGTTATTGATTAGATTATGTAAAGCAATAATGGAACGCACCATTGAGGCTAAATACACCACCAACATTTGATCATTTGTCTTAACATACATGGTTTCGGTAAACTGGTCATTGGTTATATCAGGCAATAGATTGAAAATATCCTGCAGTTGATAAACAATCTGATAATTAATGGGCATTTTGGCATCACCCACTCGCTGTAGATAATTTTTGATATCACTCAATTGGGCCTTGAGACCGCGCAAGCCCATTAATTGATTGGTGATCTTTTGAGACAGACTGCCAACGGTGGTATCCTTAATGTCACGCAGTAAATGTTCTACACCCACTTCTTCGGCCTCTTCGGCACCAATTTCGCTGGGCACATGTTCAAATGTTTTACTGGTAGGCGAGCCATCATCGTGCACCTCTTCAACGGCTATATAAGCCTCTGTTGGTAAGCCCAAGTCTTTGGGCTTGGCATCGATTATTACTAAAACAGAATTGGGGCAATAGCGTCTAATCAACTCGTTGATGGCAATATCATTTTGATGCAGTTTGGGTCCGGTGTGGTACCAGCCCACAACACGCTCTTTGGCATTGACCTTTTTAAACATGCCATACATATTCTCCAAATAGTCATGATCCAAAAACCACACCGATTTGTCTTTGTCATCCTCATCGAAGGGCACTAATCAAAAGACGAAAAAAAATCAAATTTCCAATTGGAAGGTTTTAACACAAAGTTTCTATCTTATGCTTACCGGCAAAGCTGTTGGATATATCAAGTACACCCTTGGTCCTCCAGCAACCCAGTAAAACGCCTACAACACGTTTTTGATTGCCAATTTTGCCCATACGATTGAAATGATCCACCACCGATAGCAATACCAATGGATGGACAATAACTTTGTTTACCAAGACTTCTGAAGAGGGCATTTTTTTTTTGTTGGATTAATTCTCTTTTACTGTATAACAAGTGCACTCTCTATAGATGGCCAATTGAAATTTTCTTTATTTAAGTATTTTCGTTTAAAAGCGGTATTGTTTGGTGCAAAAATCTTTTGATGACTTTCAAAGTAAAAAATATTTTGCAAAACTCCTAAATGACAGGCAGAATTTCTAAAGACAATTTGTGTTGGCTGCTGTCACAGTTGGCAGCACTGATAAACAATGAAAAACAACACGGTTACAGAGTTGATGTTGTATGTCAGAAAAAAAATTGAGCGGCTCTGTCTTTATGTTGAATATAATGGCGGCGTTTTAATAGAATTTACCGTTAGTTTAACAAACAAGTAGCAGAAAGGAAAAGCTAAATTGTGAAGCTTAAAAATAATAAAAATGGAATCCATAAATAGAGAGTTGAATCCGGAACATATAAAGGAAGAGTTTAAGCAGTGGTTAAGGAAATACTGCGAGGATTTGGTAAGTTTAATAGAAAATTCTTTACGAATAATCGCTCCATGTGGAAAAAAGGTTCGAAGTAATTTTTGTCCTTATGTTTTATAAAACACGTGTTAAATTCCTTCATAGCTTCCAAAGAAATTTTGCATTTGTGCTTATTATTATAAAACAACAATTTATAATGAGTTTAATGACAAATTAAACCTTCCCCCGCCCCCTTTAGAAAACCAAAAACCAACTCATTAAATCATGTCTAACTGAACGTCAACAACGTAATAATACCTTAAAGGGCGAAATAGAGCAGCACATTAATAACACACTTAGTAGCACAACCATGGCCATGGATCTAATGCCTAGCAAAGCCCAAATCTTGTTAGAGGATAAAGTAAACAAATTGAAAACTAAATCAGAACAATTGAGAAAATGTAATGAAACAATTAATGCAAAAGTAGAGGAGGAAAGTAAAAATATACGAAAAACTTTCTTTGAAATGTTAACCAAAGATGACATTACTTTGAAGGTAACACTATAAACGCGACGGCAGTCATATTTTATTAACAAAAATTGTCTTTAAAGCCTTATTATGAAGTTGAAGCTGCCATTAAGGATATAAAAAAACAGACAGATTCTTTGAAACAACAACTAAATGAAGAAACGGAAATTTTTACAAAACGTCAGCAAAAACGTGAACAAGATTTCATAGAGGTCAATAAAATTGTTGCAATTTTAGAGCCCATAGAACAGGAAATAAGGTATGTTGCAAAGTTTTGCGAAAGCAGTTGCGTAAATTAATTCAAGCCATTCTTCCATAGGTTTGAAATGCAAACTACAGATAATACTTTAACAGAACAATTGAAATCATTGAATTTACGATCAGCAGATGAGGCCACTATGGAATCTCCTGAAGCCAAGGAGTTAATAAAAGAAATAAGCAATTTGAAATCACAATTGACTGTGCCGTAGGAATTCAAATTTCACTTTTTTTATTAATTCCTTATGTATTATATGTAAACTTAGAAAACTTATTGAAAAACAAACAATAAATACTTGAATACCTTTTCGATAATTCAGCGGTATTTCATCAGGCCAGGGATATAACATCAATTAATGACAGGACAACTTTCTTGGATGCGATCAATGAGTATGTTTACAGTTTCATTGTTTTATTTAAAAATACTTTCCTTAATTTATAACCCTTAACTCTAAAGTAAACCTAACTAACTTGTACTGTATTATATCTTAAAACTTAATTATATTGCTAATGTTTGCGCAAATAACTAACCATTTAGCATGTCTCTAGTTCCGGTGGTATTGGTATATCATTTTGTGCAGCAAATTGCACTAGAGCGGTGTATTTCTTTTTCCAAGTTTCTATTTCTCGAGCACACTGTTCATTATCCTCGTGCATCTGTTCCAGCTCTGTCCACTCGTGGGTCTTTTCAGTCTCTAAAACATCTTTCTGTTCAATACGTTTAATGCGGCAACTGGCTGCATAGCCACGATTTTTCAGTGTGCGTCTACGTTGTTTCATGCGTACTATCTCCTCACGATTTAGGCCACGCATTTTTAATGTGCGATTTAAATCACGCACCGAAATGGAAACCAATTCATCATCACTGATATCAGGTATGGGGCAGGGTGATAAAGGGGCCTAAAGGGTACAATCAACACAGGACAAGAAAATAATGAAAGAAAAAGAAATCATTAATAAAATTTATTTCTTTTTTTGCGTAATAAAATATCCAAAAAGGTATTTTAAATTGACGATATTAATTGCATTTACATAAAGTTCTTCAGTTACCATTGCTGAATTGTTTTTGAGACTCCTTGACTGTTGTTGTGCTGTTGATTGATGTTGGTGTAATGGCTGCTGGTCCATTGTTATCAAACGAAGAGAAAAAAAAACAACAATTGTTGATATTTTTTGCAAGTTGTGATGATGATGTGGTTGTTATGATGAAAAATAAATTATTGATTTTTATTCTCTTTATGTAATATATAAAACAAGTATTTGTATTTTAATTATTTAATAAAAATATAAATACCGTTTTAAGATTTATTTGTTCGATTTTTATTATTAATTTAGAGTTTTTGTTTCGCACACTTAAACAAAATTCTCACGAAATTTTTTCTCGATGTTACGAACAATGCTCAATAATAAGTAAAACAAAGTCACACAAAAAAAATATGACGTCGTCGAATATTAAAGGTAGAGAAAACTAAAGCCGTTGGTTGAAAGACACTGAAACCAGTTCTTTCATTATGTTTTTAACAATTCGTAAGAGAATTTAAAAATACAACTTATCATGCTAAATATTATATTAATAACAGAAATCATTAATTCAAATTTTTTTCCGTAAACGCCGTAAAAATTATTACAAAACTCTGCAAATACTTTACAATTTAAAGAATTGACGTCGCTTCTTTTCATTGTAAAGCAACTTTGTTTTTTATTAAGCTTTTTGCTATTGAAGTGCTCAGTCCAAAGCAAATTCATTGAATTTGCCTTGGTCCAGTCTTTTTCATTAGTTTGTTCGACTTAATTAGCTGCTTGGTGTGTTTTAAGTTTTAAGGTAAGAAATAAATTTCATTTTGTTGTTTATATTTATTTAAATTAACATAATCTAAGATGAATATTCTACTTAACATAATTACACCGAAAATGTTATAAAGCCTAGCTAACAAAACATTTAAAACGCAAAATACTGCGAGTGTATTACATACTAAAATTTAAGAGAACAGTAAGCCAACGGTATTTTCAGAATTGCGAGTGTGAACAAGCAGATTTACTTTTCATGTAAAAATGCTGATGTCCACTGAGGGTGCTTAAGTCGAGTTTATTCCTTAAATATCTATAAAAAGATTATTTTGGACAAAATTCAGTCTTCGGGCCTTTGGTTACAGGCTCTACCGTTCTTTGGTATGAATATACACAAATTCATTCTGGCGACAATCTGGAATATTCTGCAAAAAAAAACGATCAAAGCACTATGCCATAAACATATCGTCATTTGCCAGCAACCGCTTTACTAATACAGTATCCCTACAACCAGGAAAGTGTGTTTCCAAGAAAAACTTGAGTTCTTCAGAGCTATGTGGTCTGATCGTCCGTTTCTAAACGCTATCCATGGCACTACGATGCCTGAATGAAATCTTAGTGAATCTCCACAACTCGGCAAAATTGATGTATTCGTAAAAGACTATCGTGAAGCCTTCGTACTGTTTACTTTAAGCAATATACAATCGTCACCAAGTCTTCTGACACCCGAGAGAGATTGCTGTTTCTGTACTCAACCTGTAAAATTTGAACCTTTTCTGTTTCAAGACAAGTCCTACATATTTCACTCTACACTCTCTTCAGCCCAACATAGTTCAGGTTGAAACTAATCAGACCATGATCAAAGCAACAACAGCAGCAAAGCAAATCTATTTTTCAGACTTCGACTAAGTAAAATCTTACTTCAACACATTAAATAGAAACCATTAATTCTAATTTTTTTTAACCAAATCCAAACTTTTAAGAATTGGCGCCGTTCACTTCTATTACAAAGTAACTTTGTTCTTATAAAGCTTTAAGGTATTGAACAACCCTGTTTTTGGTCATCAGTTTTTCGCTTTAATCAGCTGTTCAATGTATTTTAATTTAAATTTCACTTTTTTGTTTATATTTATTAAAATTAACTTACTTTAATAAGACATACATTCTAACTTAACAAGACTGCACCGAAAATGTTCCAAAGCATAGTAAAGAAAACAATTAAAATTCAAAATACTCTGAGTGTATTACCAAAATTTAATAGAACACTAAGCCAACGATATTTTTCAAGTGGCACGGCGGGTGAACGTGTCTGTATTGTGGGTGCAGGACCTGCAGGTTTCTATGCAGCTCAATATCTTTTGAAAAATTTGCCAGAATGTAGAGTTGATGTTATTGAAAAACTGCCAGTGCCCTTTGGTTTAGTGCGGTAAGTTTGATAAACTGAAATTATGTTGTTGGTGTTGTTGTAGGTGCCATTGTGGTTGCTGTAGAGCTGGGGTTTGGTAGGACTAGATTTGCAATGGGATCAAATATGCTGTCGAAAATTGCTTGAAAATAGCCTTAAAAGAAAGAAGTTTAAATTAATTTTTATTTGTTCGTGTTTGTTGTAAACATTTTGGAATTGCATATTACTGCCTATTTGTGCAAAAGTGGCCTTGGCTGTATTCAAGTTGAAGGCCAAAATTACAAACAGCAAAAACGTAAATATGTTCCTGGAACACATATTATCAGTTACTTTTGTTTAGTTTTGTCTACTCTGAAATTTCCTAGGAAAAATGCTCATATTTATATATTGAAAACTTAATTAGTAATTTTGTCTGTTATCTTAATGACTTTCAATATTTTTACCGTTATCTTTTTAAGCATTACTATACTTATGATGACATTAATTGTTATTGCTTTTCTGGTTTATTTACAGTTTTGGTGTTGCCCCTGACCATCCCGAGGTTAAGAATGTTATTAATACGTTTACAAAAACCGCTGAAAATCCTCGCTTTAAATTTTACGGCAACATTTCATTGGGCAAAGATGTTTCTCTAGAACAGCTGAGAGAGACTTATCATGCAGTGCTTTTAACGTATGGAGCCGATCAAGATCGTGAATTGGGTTTAGAAAATGAATCCAAATTTAATGTTTTGTCTGCAAGAAATTTTGTAGCCTGGTATAATGGCTTACCCGGAGCAGAAGATTTAAATCCCAATTTGACGGGTAAAACTGTAACAATAGTTGGCCAGGGAAATGTTGCTGTAGATGTTGCAAGAATGCTGCTAAGTCCAATAGATGATTTAAAGGTAAGTTTTAAAGTTATTTTCTTATTTAATTTAGTTTGTACATATATATAAAAATCAAAACATCTCATATGAATTGGAAATTTAATTTTGGCGGGGTTTATTTGGCTTCTGCTAGGATTGATCACATTAAGAGTTATTTCATTGGTATTAGCTGGCTTTTTCCTTCTGTATTCACTTCTAGATCATCTGTATTTAGCATGCATTATACATTTCCTCAGTATTTTCTGTTGCTTATAATTTTTTTTGTGGCTCTTTTGGTTTGATTCATATTTCTGCAGATCCGTTTGTAGTTTCTGGGTAAAGGTGTTCAATTAACTGCTTCCCAAACATAATCTAATCTAAACCCCGACTTTACAAAATTTCTAGAACCTCATATGCTTTAAAAACTAGTCCATTTCTCCATTTATTTTCATTTTTTTTATTTTAAATTTTTTTATTTTTTGTTCACACAAAACTTCACTTTTTCTCTTCACAAATGTTAGGCCATTCTAGCCCATTTCACTATTTATATTTAAATCTTAAAAACAATTTTTTTTATTTTTTTTTTTAAATCCAAAACTACAATTTTTCTCTTCACAACTTCTAGAAAACTGATATTACCTCCTATGCTTTAGAAACTCTAGCCTCTAGTAAAGTTGAACAAGTTTATCTTGTTGGTCGTAGAGGACCTTTACAAGTTGCTTTTACCATAAAGGAATTGCGCGAAATGTTAAAACTACCAAAAGTAACGACTCAATGGAGACCACAAGACTTTGAAGGCGTACCTGATGTATTGGACAAACTGGCTAGACCACGTAAACGTTTAACTGAACTCATGTTAAAGAGTTTAAACGAGCAGTCATTGGCAACAGCGACAACAGCACAAAATAAGAAACAATTTCTGCCCATTTTCATGAGATCACCGAAATTGTTCAAAGCCAACAACGAGTTGATATTTACGGTCAACAAAATGCAACAGGACCAAGCTATACCCACCACCGAAGAAGAATCTATACCCTTTGATTTAATACTACGGAGTATAGGCTATAAATCGTCTTGTGCCGATAATGGCATTTGTTTTGATAGCAAAACGGGTAGAGTATTCAATGAACAGGGGCGTGTATTTAAGTCTTTAAATGATAAAACAATGGACAAAGGTTTGTATGTGGCTGGTTGGTTAGGCACTGGCCCAACTGGTGTTATATTAACTACCATGAATGGTGCTTTTGGTGTGGCCAAAACTATTTGTGATGATATTTTAGCCAAACAAGTAGAAACGCTTAGTAAAAAGGCAGGCATTGAAACTGTTTTAAAATCCCAACCCATTGTTACTTGGCAGGGTTGGCAAAAAATTGATCAGGAAGAATGCAAAAGAGGCAGTTTAGTGGGTAAGCCAAGAGAAAAAATTGTCAAAATTGATGAAATGTTAAAAGTAGCAGGTGTTTAGTTAAGCTCTTAAAGCGCATGTTATACATACGTAATGTGTACGTATGGCAAAGGGAATATGTTGGGTAGTTCTTTTGTTATTTCCTTTTTGGGTGTAAGTCTACAGTAAGCTTTAATAATAGTGTATAATAGTAAACATTCTTTTAGCACAATTTTATTTTAAATAAACTTTTATAATTTTCTAAAGCTAATAAAGTTGACGAATATTGAAGAAAACTGTTATAAAAGACTAGTGTTATAATATTCCCTTTGTTATTATTAAGGTTTGTGTGGTCCTTAATCTATTACAAAAGTATTCCAGTTTGTCTGTTGCTTAATTTTCCTATTATTGTGCTGTTTTTTGGTATCAAACTGTTATAAAAATGGTTTTTTATGTGCTGTAAAATATACCAAACTGTCCTTAATGGCATTTAAATGGCTGTATAAAATATACCAAAAAAATCCTTAAATAACGGGGTTTTAAAATATACTAAAATATCCTTAAATAACGGTTGTATAAAATCTAACAAAAATCCTTAAATAACGGTGTTAATAAAAAAAATCCTTAAATAACGGTTGTATATAATATACCAATAAATCCTTAAATAACGGTTGTAAAAATCCTTAAATAACGGTTGCAAAAAATCCTTAAATAACGGTTGTAAAAAATCCTTAAATACGGTTGCAAAAAATCCTTCAATAACGGTTGTATAAAATATATTCTTAAATAACGGTATGGTTTTTGGAATTTAGGAACAATGGGCTTTATAATGTTGTGTCGGTATATTTTACTCTTATAAATTGCGGATAAAATATTTACGATATAGCGTTGCAAATGTTCCATGAATCTTTTTACAGTATTTCTCTGTATATTTCTGGCAGTCAATAAAAAACAACCCTTAAATTTTTACAGTCCGTTAAATTAAAAATTCAAAAACTATGTTAAGAGTATTTATTGTTTCCTTTGGTTTTTTGGGGTGAAATGAAGAAGAAACTCAACAAATTTCTTCGTTGTTCATCTGCTCTATGAAATTAGCATACCTTTTATTTTTAATTTGTTTTCACCAGTTGTTAGCAAATCTATATGTTCTTAAATTGTCTTGAAGATTCCTTCTAATATCATGAGTTTTCCGCAAAACATGGCCAAAGCAACTTTACTTTCGATTTCAAATCTAATTGTGGTTTCATCATTTCGAGAGGCTTGTGGGACTGTGTTTGAGATGTCATTTGGCTAGGTGTTGCAAGATTCATAGTCATGAAAAAGTATGGTGCTCTTCTTAATTAAGTTTGTGAACACTTTCAACATAAATTCTGGTCTACCGTTTGTATTTGTTATACATTATCCTCTCCTTAGATATATGATGAGGCGTTATAATGTTTTCGTATTTCTATTTCGTCTATCGTAGAATCAATTTCAATACTTTTGTATAAAATGAAGACTTGGTTGACCTCACCAACAAAACCCATCAGATAATAAATTCTTTTAGGGAGTTTGAATTACTACTGAATTATCTAGATATCGCAATACGCTACGTGCATTTAACCCATACTTCTACACACAATGTCTACAAATCTTTACCGTTCCTTCTCTGACAAACGTCTTAAATAACATTCAACTCGTTCATATTAAAAACCAACAAATAATGCAGTTCATTCATCCTGAGGTGAATCTATAGGACATATATTGAGATCTTCTGTTGTTTGGTGCACTTTCATACTGGTTCCTCAAGGAAATAAATTAGCACTGGAGTAGATCTTAGTTTTGATACATCATTTTGTCTTGGCAGAGGTTATGTTTTCAGTTGTTATCTATTCCACAAGCAAATACTGATCTGAACTAAGACCTAACTTACTTACAGTAGAGGTTAACTTTGTGGTGAAAATGAAATGCCCGAGTTCTTCTTTTAACTAAAAAGTTGGATTTAGACAAACTACTTGCTCTGGCCTTTATCTTTTATATGTATGGCATATCAGAGAAGGTTTTGAGTAGGCATATTATATTTGTCTCCTTTTCCACAGTCCATTAGACATGCAAGCCAGGGTTAACGATCAAATTAAAGCATTACACTAATGCTACAGCGACCATCAGTGGTCAGCCAATTCATATTCCTAACAACTTTTGGTATCTTGGTTCCAGTGTAATAGATGATGATGTCAATATAAACAAGTTATACGTCGTGATGTTAATAAAAATACACATAAAGAAAAAATTGGCAGGTTTTTATTTTGCATGTAGAAGCCTTATATTTATTATCCATACAGTTGATTGGGTAACTTCCATCAATCCTTCTTACTTGCAAATCATTTCATATTTTAATTGGAAACCTAAAAAAATATTTCAAATTTAAATAAAACATTTTTACCCTTTTTTTGGGAAGATTCACATTTTACCCCAACCCTACCGCATCACTCGTATAATTATATTTTATTTGGGTAGACTGACTACATTAATCCATTTTTACTGTTATATTACCACCACAACAGGTATATGTACATATGTTTTTAAATTATGGTTTCTGGTCGGTCTACACCTTTTTGTTGTTGTTTCTGTTGCTTCTACTTTATAGGCATCCTGCCATTCATTCATCCATCCATTCCATGCATACATATGTTCTGTAGTTTATATTTTCTACTCCATAAATATTTAAAATATGTTGATGGGTTTTAATCTAATTATTATTATTGTAGTAGGTGTGTTAGATGGAAAAGTGAAGGGGGGGGGGGGGGGGGTGTGGTAGGAAACAGGTGATATTTGGTAGGCTATGAAAATATTTTGACTTGTACACACATACATAGTCGTACATATGTACATATGTGCCTGTGTTACTTCTCTGTGTATGTTAAATTACCACGATGGTAATAATTTGTAAAATTTTTGTGGCTTGCTTGCTTTGTGTGGTGGGGGAGGTATTGTAATTAATTGGTTTTTAATGGAAAAAATTAAATAGATTTTTGCATTTTATTTAATTTAATTTCTTTTTTTTTAATTTTCATCAAGATAATTGTATAATTAATTTGATTATGGTTAATTTCAATATAAGGCACGTGGTCTAAAAATGTGTTATAAAATGTACAAGGACGGTACTATTAAAGAAATAAAATAAATCGCAAAAAAACGGTCTTATCCCCTTTAGTTCAAAATATTTTTCCTAGCGTTCACAATATCGGTATTCATTCATACATACATACATACATAATTGGTCATTACAACCCTTCAGTCAGGATTACGGCCTAGCTTCTCACACCGCTCATGTTGTGTGCCTTAATTTTATACTTGAGTGGCGGGACCTACAGTTTAACGTCGATTCCGAACGACAGATTTTGAGAAATTTTTCATGGCACGTTTGTTTATTCCGAGAGTTTTTGCCAGAAATCTGCTGAGAGGAAGTCGCCGCCGAAGATATATTTTTTTTGTATTTCGTTTTGATGTCTGGCCTGGAGCTCGAACCCGGGCTTTACGTCTAATAAAGCGAACTCACTACCTACCAGACTACGGCGACCTCAATCTCGGCATTCACGTGTTTATATTCGGACCAGCCTATCCAGCTTCTTAAAATAGCCATTAACTGCAGACTTTATTCCACATATTCCTAGATGGAATATAATTTAAGGGAATAGAAGTCTCTTACTTCATCAAGGATCAATTTTTTCCATTTTGTTCTCTATTTTTGGTGCGCTAATTTTGGGAATTCAACACAATTGTACCTCTGCTGTGCTTAAGGCTATTACCTAAGATATTACCGAGTATATATTATGGATATTCGGGTTCTTATAGTCTTGGATGCCCAATTCTGTGTACACTGTGATAGGATAGTTTTGATTTCTGTGTGAAATAAATTAATGTTGCGTTGGCTTTTTGGCTGTATCTGAAGAAGACTGTTATTCGCATTGTATTGTAACTGCACAGCGCTGCACACAACTCCAATCAAAGCACTATTGGTAATCTTAAGCTGACTACCTATTGATCTGAAATCTGAAATAATTGTTAAATTCACGAATTTTACGCTTAGCATTACGGGGATGTGGTCTGGTAGGACGTATTATTACTAAGAATATGGTAGAGATATTCGAATACTACTACCAGCCAAGCAGCTCTAAAAGACGTGATTGGTCCCTATTGTATGGCGTGCATTTTTTAACGATATGATGAAGTATTCTAATATTACCTTTACCTGGGCTAATGGCTACGTGGGCAATGAGGAAAATTTTGCCGTTTTGTGATTAAAAGTGGCTGGGGGTAATTACTGCGCACTCTCTTAGCGGTAGTAATTCGTGAAGAATAGGACTTCTTTACTACGAATGTTATAGCGGTTGCCATTACGTGTGGAAGAAGAAGACTATCATCCCCATCCTCTGTCATAGACTAGCATTATTTGTAAACAAAATAATTGTATAGTTAGTTCCTTTACACTTTTGTGCTAGCAGACAGTCAATTTGCCTGTAAAGAGAGCAAGGTTTCTGTACAATCATATTTGAAACTAGAAAACTTCGCAATCCTGCTCATCACATGGAAAGGAAGAAGTTTAAAGCAAAGCGGAACAAGTCGAGTGCAGCCCTTGCGCTGACCAACTTCTTCCTTTTCCCTGATTTTGGTGGAACTTGGTTAGTACAGGGACTGCGTTCACCCATGGCATCACAACGGGCCGCTATGCGCGCTCAAGTGAGCTTTGTGATATCAGAGCTACCACTCCGACCTAACCTAACCTAGGAACAAGTCGAAATCAGCCTAGGATTCAAAGAGCCGTATGGCAAGAGAGGTTAAGCTCTGCGCTCACGCAGCCTCCAAGTTATATAGATGCTGAGCAGAAAAAGAGCTTCTACCAAATTTATAAAGTATGGAGAATTGATAACGCGGTCAACTGGTTATGTGAATACAGCATTACACGAAAATGTTATGTTAACCTAGCTCAATGTAGAAACCAACCAGATGCCAATGCTTCCAAAGCAGAAAGGTACAGCAGAGCGATCAAGAATCTTAAGAATAACAAAGCACCGGGAATTGATAATTTATAAACTGAATAGCCGAAAGCAGATCCATCCGTATCTGTAAACGGATTATTACAATAAACGGTGGATCTAGGTTGGACTTTATAATCTGCATGAACGGGATAGGATGAGATAAGCCTACGGTTCTAGTCAGTGTCTTTGCATGGTTAGGCATTACGGAATATAGCCCGTTGTGACCTCGAGGTCTCTGTCCAACAATGCCTGAGATGAATCCAGAGGATTTTCTGGTCAAACATTATCAGCAATACTTAACTCTGGATACGAACCGGATAAACCCCAAGTGAAATCATAGTTTTTCAGTAGCATTTCTGTTATTCTATTTAGAAATTTATAACATTATCGATTAATACTATGCATGATATCCTACTGCGGCCCTATGCTCCCTAGAGGAGTAAGAGGAACATATATATATATATGAGATCCTACTGGATAGGAGCCAACCGCCGCACATTGGGGTTTTTGATCCCTAAAATGGATATTAATTGGAAAATGAAATTCTTGAGTACCAAATATTTTCTTACATGAGCTGGAAGTGCACAAAATTCTGCATCCCTTTCTTAAAAAAACGTCTCTCTAGCAAGTACCGTTACATTACTATGCCTTTCTGAAGTGCGAGTTTTTTGATATTTTTTCATCTTTCGTGAAAAAAATAAATTTTCAGTGTTTTCAAAATTAGTTTTCGGCAAGTTTTTAAGTAAAAGTATTAAAAGAAAATATGGAGGCTTCAACAACAGACGATCGAGATTATATTTGCTTCGTTGTTTTTTAAGATTATGTAGTTTTGTTATTTTTAAAAAAAATTTTTGTGAAGGTCTATAAATTTGCTAATTTTGTAGCATATATGGAAAAATAGTTGTGAGTTAAGCAAAGTTAAGCAAAAAAAATTTTCTTTTCTTAAACTTAAGATACCCTGTGAAATAATAGAAAAAAATTTTTTTGCACTTTCTTGCACCTGATTAAAAAAAAGGAAGATATATTTTTGTACCTATATAATTTTTATCTATTCAATTTTTTGTATAAAATTATAAGACCATATTTATTCAATCATAGGTACAAACGTGAATACAATTTTTATTTCTCGAAGAGAACTTTATGAACTAGTTGCAAGATCTGGATTTGAAACCTTGACTGAAAAATCGCATTTCTTAAAGAAAAAACGCTTACACGTTTATTCCCAAGCAATAAAAAAATATTAAAGTTTTTAACGATACATTGAAAAATTTAATTTTAAAATTGAAGAATCGCTGGAATGCATCTTATAGAGTTTCTGAGCGTTTTCTTCAGAACAACAAGTACTGGTTAGATTCGTCAATAGGTTTCATGCGCCAATCTGGTGTTAAGCGTGATAGATCGAAAGTTGATTTCGACGATTGCAGTGAAAGAAGCAAAAGTCAAAGGAGTAAAGGAAAGAAAATTCTTCATCTTTGCTGGTGCGGACCAGAAGTAATAAACTACTCTTTAATACCAATAGGGCAGTTAACTGAGGAAGCGCAAGAAGCCCGAAACAAAGACTTCAAAATGGAGTAAAAATTTGTTTGGATACTCAAAACGATTTATTCTAATTTGTATTAACATTTCTATGTTCAATTCTAATTATATCTGGTTGGTAGATAATCTTTAACAGTAGGATTATAAAATTTTGTCAGAACATATATTTTGATGCAATACGTCAGAATCAATCAAAAAATCAATTTTAATTTTTTTGGTTGTTAGGCCCTTATGCATTTCAGGTCACGATTTTTTTATTATGGATTTATCTTCTTTAAGCGAAACAAACCAAGAAAAGTTAAAAAAAGCAACCAGGAAAGCTCCCACGATTTAATATCCATTTTAGGCATCAAAAACCCCATTGTGCGCCGGATAGTTTTTTCTAACAAGTGGTCGTAAAAATTATTGTTTAATTGCTTATTTTCTACAGTAAATGTCTTATGAGCTTCTTCACAAACGGGAGATTTCTGGGTACCAAATTTTTCAATGAACTACTGACTAATGTTACGTCTTTGTGTGTTTCTGAGAACTTGATTTTGTTTTGTCTGCGATTGAGTTCAATAGCTCACACATCTAATAATTACTATTGACGATTAATTTTGTCTCATGTTGTGATTATTAGCCGCTTCCTATTCTTTCTTTGTATTTAATTAAGCCAATAAACTGAAAAGCTTTATTAGCTCAAGTGAAATAGTGGACACTTGAAAAATATTTTCTTTAATTTGTGAGAAGAATTTTATTTGAAGTTTTATAAACTACATATCGTTGGTCTCATGTAGAAAGGCCCTAACTCACACTTTTTTCGAAATTGATTTTTTTTTGTGATTCCAATGCATTTAACACAAATACACATTGGAATCACAAAAAATATCAATTTGGAAAAAATTTGAGTTAGGGCTTTTCTACATGTGACCAACGATATATTCTTTAAAATGCCTTTAACCCATTCGCTGCCAAGCCTAAATTATATGAAGTCATTCCCATTGCCATTTATATTTTGAATGTTATTGTTTACCAAAACCCTGTTATTTCTTGGTAAGAGCACAAACAATATTATCATACACTAGCTGTACCCCGCGCGCTTTGCTGCACTACAAACTAAAATAAATTTAAAGGAAAGACATTAGACAAATATCCAATTAAGTTTGAATCATTTTATTGATTTTGTTTCCCGTTGTCCAGATGATTCAGACGAACGGGCCTGAGTAGTACGCATTCGATCAAGTGATTCATTGTTCAAGTGATTCATGCGAACGGATCTGTGCGGCATGTACTCGAAGATTTTTCAGTCTCAATGCTGATTCTGAGGCTAGTAATGCTCTTTTCTTTTCTTTTCAACACAGGATCAAATGCACAGTTTACGATTTAATTAATTTCGAAGAATTTTCAGTGGCGCCACCTGTCGGAAATTGGTTATACCAACTTAGAAACCTTCGTCGGCTCATGCGCAACAACTTTGCTAAAGATTAAATGCATAGTTTACGATTCCATAAAGTACATTCATTTTTATATATATAGATAATTTAAACTTGAAAAAAATAAATAAAACAAAAGTCTACGAATTTAATTTTAGTTATATTTTTTCTTATTTGGTGAATTTTTTCACAAATGTTGGTTACAAAATATTTTTCTTTCCCTTCTATCTTTCCTCCCGCGTCGTTCTTTACACTTTATTTTCTTCGGTTTTATACATCAAGAATCACAGATAGCACACTTGTAGGGGTAACTACTATGCGTATGAGTAATATATTTCAAATGCAATTAAATATTAAGTATGTAGTATGTAGCATACGTGGGCATGGCCCCTCGCTCATTTGGAATATCAACATAAAAAGTAGCCTCCTTCCAGACATACAGGAAGATACTGTGAAAATTTCAAGAAAATCGGTTCAGCCGTTTAATCGTCTATAAACTTCAAACATACAAACATACAATCAAACACACATTCATTTTTATATATATTCATACATAATCATTTACAAGCAGAAAACCAAAGACGAGTATACTCGTCGTTGGCAATAGAAAGGCAGAAGGACTCTATATCCTTTTTCGTATTTGCGTACGTTTTAGTAGAAATAACAAATAATAAATCATGCAGATGTATAAAATAAAGAAAATGGAATAAAACGAGACTAATTGCGAAAATTGGCAACACTTAGAAATTCACTATTGTCGATTACAGTGTCTCAGCAGATAACGGTATAAAGTAATATCGCGTATTGCATGTTATAATATATTTAAAGTAGGACGAGTATACTCGTCTTGGTAGTGCGGGATACCCTGTCAAAGACGAGTATACTCGTCCTTGGCAGCGAATGGGTTAAAACCGTTTTTTCTCTCTCTCTCTCTCTTTTAAAACATTCATATTCAGTTAAAATATTTAAAAATTTAATCACTAGACAGTGAAGCGGGAAAAAAATTTGCTATTTAAACAGCTTTAATTGAATAAATTTTTTCAGCTGCTCTCTGAGCATTATTTATCGCATTTTATTGAATTTTAGGCGAAATTTTCACTTTTTTTTTAAATTTATTTTTGCCTAATAAATCATGTGTAAAATATTGATGACATTTTATTTCAAAAACAAAATTTTTTTTAAATAAATTTTTATATCACCTAGCAAAAAACAAAAAAAGCAGAAAAAGAAACGAAACGAAAAACAAATAATTAAAGTTTTCTAATTGAAAAATACTCAGCAAATAGTGCAAATAAATTTGTTTTTCCACTTTAAAATTTTCTCGTTTGAAAACATAAAAATTTTTTTCGTGTCACTTTTAGGTTTTTTGGGGTAATTTATGGTTGTTTTGTGTACGAAAAAAAAAGGACGCTAAATTAAATTAATGATTGCATAAATCAATTTAAAATATATTGTAGGTTTTTTTGTAAACCATTATTTTTCAAATGTTCAGTCGAAATACAACAAAAAACAAATTCCAGTATTTTTGAGAGAAAACCCACACAGACGTACGTACACATCGTAAATATTGGATGACCTGTGTTTAAAATTTATACATAAACTATGTGTGATCATTTGCATATTTTCTCTTTGCATACAGAGTGACAAATGATAAAAGAAACTGTCAAGCAGGAATCCATAGCCTTTCAAACATTTTGAAAAACCTTTTACAACCATTCTTATATCATTCTTCAGTGATTGTATTATAATAATCTACCATTAGCATTACTTGCTTATTTGTTTGCATTATTCTGTGTCCCACTGTGTGTGCGGCATAGGTGTAATTTAATAGTACATTACCCAACACCCATCATTGATGCTGGATTATACAGACACAAAATGTTTCTGTGACCATTTTAATTTACATTTTTGGTCATGTATGTATATATTTTTAAAGGATAATTTAAAATTGTTTTGTTTAATGCTGTATACAACAATGAAGGCGTTTACATTTCATTTATTTCAATTAAAACTAATAAAGCTCAATTCAGTTTAGATCTCAATCCAGCAAAGTTCTAAAACCACCTTTTCTATTCTCTTAGTGCATAAATACCCACCAGAACCAGAATGTATAGTGGCTGGGTATTACTGATAAAATATTCTAGCCTCTAACACTCGCTCAATCGTCTGTAGTGCTTTGTTTACTATCGAGATCCTATATTTTTGCTTCCGACAGAGACTTTAAACTCTCATCCTCTGCCAGGGAAATCTATTCCTTCCAACCGCTGCACAAATCCACTTGCCCTGCAGAAAACCGGCTGGGTTTTGTCTCCGCTTTCACACAAGCTTACTTCACAATGTTCTGTACATAGAATCCTTCAGCAACGTCACATCACGATCTTCCTGTCAGCAATCTTGGAGTTATTGAGTCTAAGCAGAGATTTAATTCTATCATTATCGTCAAATGGTAGTCGCAGTAGACTAGTAGGTAGTGTGTTCGCTTATTAGACGAAAAGCCCGGGTTCGAGCCCCAGGCCAGACATCAAAATGAAATATGAAAAAAATATTTCTTCGGCGACTTCCTTTCAGCAGATTTCTGGCAAAAACTCCGAGAGTAAATAAACCTGCCATAAAAAAGTTTCTCAAAAATCTGTCGTTCGGAGTCAACATTAAACTGCAGGTCCCACCACTCAAGTATAAAATTAAGGCACACAACATGAGTGGTGTGAGAAGCTAGGCCGTAATGCTGACTGAAGGGTTGTAATGTAATGGCCAATTATGTGCTTCTACTCCCTTTCCTGCACCCGATTCCCGATGATTCCATAGGGCTAGTTGAGATTTAAGACCAACGATAAACAAGCGAGAACCCAATATGATAAGTTCCTCAGATTTTTCGTTCCCAAGAACACCACTATACCACTGAACTTAACAGAAACTGACTTGATTCAGTCCAAAGGCTAATTAGGAGCCTTTAAAACAGTGAAACGCTGCAGTTGTTAACTGATGTAAAATGGAGCTCCAGATCCCGACGAAAAATTCTAACACCAGTGAGTGTACCAGCCCCTTTTAGGACTTCCCCATCATTCTATAAGGCTCTCGACTGGAAATCCTCAACCCAGTCTCGAGAACAGTATAGTCAGTGATTTTATCCATATGTCCTCTCCTCATCAGTACAGAAAAGAATTTTTATTGGTATTGTTTTCTTTGGATTCCGTAAACTTCATACGACCATTACTAGTGCTAATGTCTTGAGGTGATTTCAGCTCTAGTGTTGCAGTGTAGCATTCTTCTCTAACCCTATCGACCTTGTATTGGAAAGTGGAGATTTTTATTTTGACAATGTTGCCGCCATGGTCTGCCTCTATCTACAATGAGTCCATGATTCCTCGCATGTGATCATATCTGTGTGTCACAAGAGAGATATCATCTATGCAGTCGCTGTCTTCTAGTTTTCATAGCTTCTATGTTAGCCCTCTAGCCGTGGCTTAGAACCGTTGTAGTGCGCAGTCAAGTACAATACTAAATTGCATTGGAAATAGAACACATTGTATTACAACTGTAGACTTAAAGAATTAATTTTAGAAGTTTTACGATCGTCAATCATCAGCCTAGTCTTTGAAAGGGTTTAACATTTCTTAGCTTTAAACAATTTGTGATGGCAATCTATCCAACTGCTTTCACATTACCAAACATAATGGTTACGTTAGTTGGCGAACTGTCTTTGAAGGGTAAAGTTCTACTTAGGATAGGGGTTTAGCCCTATTGTGATGCACACAAATCAAATGAAAACTTCAGAACCACGGCCCCTTCTTTAAAGTTCAGGGCGTTGATAGTCCTTAGATATAGCAGATATCATTTGGGAGGAAGCGAACTCTTTCGGGTTGCCTTCCAGTAGGACGATGGATGCCCAAGTAATTTAAGGACAAAAGAAAACCAGCGCCCTTCTTATCAAAAATAGGCCAACAGAGTCTATCTAAACCACAAAGTAGAAAGTTCAACTGAGGTAATCAGAGTACCTATAATCTAATACATGTGGAAAATTGGAAATTCTACGATGCATTTTCACTGATATTCCTATATTCGGGAACCCATACGTGAGTTAGTTTTAAATGATTTTAAGTGTTCCAAAGCAATCTATGGCCTTCATAGAGGAGGACGTATGTTTTATGTCAAGCACGAGATATGCATAGAAAATTTCGCCATCCAACAAGCTTTACACAGCTCTCAACATATGTAGCTGCGATCTATGGCTGACGAACACAGCAGTGGTCAGTCAGCCTACCCCTAAGATTACAGCATATTCTATCGAGCATCTTGAAGCCATGGGTATATACATACATATGTACCTTGTATTGTCAGACGAGAAATCTTTGGTTTGAATTATAAAACTTTCGAGAAAATTACAAGGAACCGTGTTATCAATCTGAAGATGCACCCTGCTTAGAATAGGCAGTGGCCAGGCTACCTCTAAGACCCATGCCTATTCTCTCCATTATCATGTAGCGATTGGCATATAGCTCGTATTGTTAGACGAGAAGTCCTTATCAATACCCTGCTTAGAATGAGCTGTGGCCAGGCTACCTCTAAGACCACAGCCTATTCTATCCAATATCATGGAGCGATTGGCATATACATACCTCGTATTGTTAGACGAGAAGTCTTCTTTCGTGAAAATTATAAGGAACCGTGTTATCAATCTGAATACGTACTCTGTTCCAGACTATTGCTACATATCCATAGTTCAGCTTGGGCCATGATTTAATTACATTGAGATTTACGGCCACAAGCTTAGCTTTCTATTTCAATAGAAGGTCAAAGTTTAGCCAATTTGTTGTAATAAATGAATATCGCTGACGGTTTTTTTTTCATTTATGACCTCGAATAGTGGTACAATTCAATGATGCTATCAAAAGACCTCATGGAGGTTGAAGAGGTACAATTAAACGTATCCTTATCACACTTCTGAAATCAACTTGAACTCTTTTTTTATTTTTCCATGTTCACATTAATATTTAGAGACGTACGTACTTCAGTGTACAATTTTGAAATGTTCTAAAAACTCTTAAAACAATTTTATAATTGTTGCTAAACCGAAATTGTATTATAAAATGATAATAAAAAAAAAGATCACATTTTAAAAATAATTTTCTTTTTTTTGTTGCTTCAACTCTTGGCTATGTTTTGTTGCTACAATACTTTTTTGTTGTTGTCGTTTTTTTTTGTTTTTTTGCCTGAAAACTTATGCAGAAAATAAAATCCTGAAACCAAAATACATTTGCAACTTACCACATATGCACACATATAATACATGTATACATAGATAGACAGGCATTTAGTTTTAATAGTGTATTAGTGTGTGTGCAACAAAAATTATATGCATGCAATCCCGGCAAACATGTTTAAATCTAGAGAAACATGCTTTAATTTTAAATTCATTTGTACACTTATAATACAAACACGACTACAAGTAGTGTTTGTGTGTGTGTTTGTGTATGCAGATGCAACACATCCTGTCCTGTGCTCCTCTGATGCTTACAAACAAACAATTTATGGCCTTTGGAATAGGTAGAAACAGAGAGGGAGGAAAAAAACAAACATAATGAAATAAAAAAAAATTAACCGGCAAAATACCATTACCACTTCTCTGATTATAATGGCCATTAAAAAAAACTGAAACAAACTGCAACACATATTAGTAATTATAATATGATGTTCGGTTATAAATTTATAAAAATAAATACAGCTTTAGTTTTAGAATAACACAACCACAGGTTTAAGCCGATTGGCGAATAGCCTTTTTTGTTCATGATTTTGGGTGTTTAGCTGTTTATAATATTCTGACAAATAGTTTTACTACCACTGAGTTGTTATTGTTTTTATTTTCTTTTCTGTCTTTCACGCTCTTTCTATATAGTTTTGTTATTGTAATTTGAACTTTGTTTATCCCCACTCCTTTATTTTTTTATATTCATTATCATTCTTCATGTTTCCTGAATAAAACAATTCGTGTTTATTCTATCATAGCAGCAATACTCTCTGGGAGTTATTAAACTAGGATTCGCTATGAGGCATCATATAGCAAATTTCACATACATACATACATACATACATAATTGGCCATTACAATCCTTCAGTCAGGATTACGGCCTAGCTTCTCACACCACTCATGTTGTGTGCCTTAATTTTATACGTGAGTGGCGGAACCTACAGTTTAACGTCGACTCCGAACGACAGATTTTTGAGAAACTTTTTCATGGCAGGTTTATTTACTCTCAGAATTTTTGCCAGATATCTGCTGAGAGGAAGTCGCCGAAGAAATATATTTTTTTTCTTCATATTTCGTTTTGATGTCTGGCCTTGGGCTCGAACCCGGGCTTTACTTCTAATAAGCGAACACTCTACTTACTAGACTACGGCCACTACACATACATGCTGAAGTAAAATAAGAACACTTTCTATCACATTAGCTAGTCACTATCGTGCTGTATGATAGTCATGAGCAGAGTCTGTTCAGAGAGAACAGAAAAGTGAGTCCCTCACTCAACTCTCCACTTGCACAGGGTTTCCAACATTCAAGTAAAACTAAAAAACTTGGAAAGATTAGTCCGATTAGATTAGATTAGATTAAGACAAATATCGGATAAACCAAAGTCATAAGAATTAACAAGGTTACAAGGTCAACCAGACGAGTACATACCTCGTTCACTATCTAAACGATAGCCTCTGGTATTTATTCAATACATTGAAAACAGAATTGCGGCCATCAAACAGATATAAATTATAGGCTCAATAACGCGTCTGCGGCATCATTCGAATGACTGCAATCAATATGTAAAAATTCTCAGATATCCAGGCGAACCATGCCTAGAATTTTTACGTTCGACTAAAGTCTTTTGTACTGTGCAGCCCTTGCGCTGACCAACTTCTTCCTCTTCCCTGACTTTGGTGGAACTTGGTCAGTACAGGGACTGCGTTCACCCGTGGCATCACAACGGGCCGCTATGTGTTGCTCAAGTGAGCTTTGTGATATCAGAGCTACCACTCCGACCTAACCTAAACTAACCTAAAGTCTTTTGTACGGAAATCACTCATAAACTCCAGATATTCATTAACAAATGCCTCAGAATCGTATGCAGGATTTTCTAGCGATTTCTATCTATTTCTGTTATAATAATGCAAATTACATGGATGAAATGGAAGATCGGTTATTAAAATCCTCATAGAATAACAATGGCTTAAAAACCCGGTTAAAAAATCTTTCTATATGTACTTATGTACGATGCGATAGTTCAGTGCAATCCTACATGGGAAGACGTGAAAATAATAATCACAACTCGTGTAAGATGGATATCTTTTATGAAAGTCAAATGCTCTCCCAAAAGGGTTAAAGAAAGCAAAATCTTGTAGCCAAAAGAATGATCCGATACAACAGTATCTAAGATTTTGACATCTGCATAGCTTCTGCAATTTCCCCTGATTATGGCTATTTAGCTTGCAACTATGTACTTAAGTTAGGCTTGGTTAAATTGGCAACCGCCTCACAATTCATAGCTTACTTGGGTCATATAAGGCCTTATTGTGTCCGATAGTATCTATTCTGTTATATTATTATATAGTTTATAACCTTGGGCTAGTATTCTTCAACCATCTTGATATTTTTATTCGAATCTCCTTTAGCTAGATACGCTCTGCCTCAAGCATTGGATAAAACAGATGTTGTCCGGGGTAGCTTCTTTTCTTCTCATTATTATAGCATCTGGAAAAGCGCAGTCACCAGACGTGTGCACTCAGAGGTCAGTGACCCATTATAACTGATTTGAGGTTTCTAAGATGAACTCTGATTAGGTTTGATGCACATTTTGTTCTTCGTATATCCATAGCATATCAGATTTCGTTTCCAAATGATAATGCTTATTTTCGTTCAGTCGTTTGCCAATCTTTGCCAAAACTAAACAATTAACCGTGGCCCCGTTGAATAATATTGGTTCGATTACAAAGTCGTGTAGTCAGTATTGGTATACAGGGTTGATACTCCTGTTCATTTCTACCGGCAATAAAGAGTCGATGCTGTCTTAGTGGTTTTAGCTGTCCAACATGGCTCTGAGATTTATTGTGTTATTGGATGAAATAAGGGAAAATCCTTTGATACTAGGTGTAGTAATTTGAAATATCACTTTCGTTACGAGGAATAAAAGGAATTGTTTAATTCTAAATAAACACTACAGAAGCCCTCTGATTCCCCAGAGAGGATTTCTGGGAAAAACTCTGAGAGTAAATAAAATTGCCATGAAAAATTTCTCGAAATCTGTCGTTCGGAGTCGACGTTAAACTGTAGGTCCCGCCACTCACACATAAAATTAACGCACACAACATGAGTGGTGTGAGAAGCTAGGCCGTAATCCCGACTGAAGGGTTGTAATGGCCAATTATGTATGTATAAGACACAATTCTTTGGAAAGAGTAGGCGAAACAACTGCTTTTATTTTCACGCAGAGCGTAGCTTTTAGGCAAAGGCAGATGGCAACCCTATTATACTAGAATCTGCAATAGTAGAGCAATAATCTCCTTAGCTAAAATAATTGTTTAATGAAACCGAGACAAGAAGCAAATGTAATAAGAAAATTTAGATACTTCGTGACATGTGTGTATAATATGATGTGTACTCTAAACGGTCTTCATACACTACTCTAGTGTACAACCACCGACCATTAAATATTTAGAGCTTTATGTCACCTAAACAATGGTGAATTTTTACAATGGCGCATATAGCAACAATAACAACAACGATGTTCTTTTTTTTGAAATTCTCATTAAATTTTTATTGTTGTATGTATTGTTGTAGCGCCGTAGTGCGTTAATTTGTTTAAACACACACGAAACGTGCAAAACTGCATAAATTGTGCTGTTGTGCTATTGTACTGTTGTGTTGGTGTTTGTTTTAACAAAAAATTATAATATTTGCAAAAACTAATTAACAGTTTATTAACTAAATAATACAATAAAAACAATATGAATATTTTAAAAACGGAAAACACTATTTAAACTAGAAAAAAACATGCGAAAAAAAATTAACAAGAAAAATAGAAAAATTAATTGGAAATAAAAATATGTACAATAAAATTGACCATAAACGTTTTAAATTAAAAGTCAACATTTAAATATTTATTCAAATGTGTTGAAATTAAAATTTAAATGACAATTAAAATAAAATAAAATTAAATTTAATTTAAATAATTTGTATTTTAAACAAATTAATAATGATGGTTGATGGTTGTTGATTGTTATAATTAAAACAATAAAACAATTTGTATTGAAATCTGTTCGATTGTTTATTCATTCTTCTCCCGCTGCAGCAGACTGCACATACAATATTTGTGGAAAAAATAGTTCGTTTTTATTTGTATTGGAATTTAAATTTAAAAAGAAAATTTAATTGGAAAAATTTCCATACAAAAGAGGAAAATACTATGAAAACCTTGCAGGGAATACTAAGAAACTGCTATGGAATATGACGTAATGCTAGGTTAGATGCTAGGTTACTTGAAGAGTAAGGTTCAACTTAGGCCGGAGGTTAAGTCCATTGTGATGCCACAAACAAATATCCAACACGATGTCTATTTCGACTCCCGAATAAACCTTGCTTTAGCATTCAGCTTTACTTAGAAGACGGTTCTACTTATTCCAGAGGTTAAGCCCATTGTGATACCACAAACAAATATCCAACACAGTGTCTATTTCCACTCCCAAATAAATCCTGCTTTTGCATTAAGCCTTGTTTAGAAGCGTCTATTTAAAGATAAGAGAAAATAAGAAGTTAAGAACCTCTTTCTCTTTATGGCAAAACCCAGCACTGGTGCATGATGTGAAACAGAGTTTCTTTTTTCTCCTCAGACTTACAGTTTCAGCAAAAGTCATTTGACGAAATGCCAAGTTTATCGGCATGGCTATCAATACAGCAGTGATTTATAAGAACTGCAATTGTACAATGGGTTGCCATGTGGTTTAAGGAATAGTTTAGTGTGTAGTGTGCCCCCGTGTCAGACATTTTGACATTTGTAACATGAAAATGTTTCTTAAATCTGTCGTATGGAGTCGACATTAAACTGTAGGTGCCTTCACTTTTGTATAAAATTAACGCACACAACCTTAGTGGTGTAAGAAGCTAATTTGTCATCCTGACTAAAGGGTTGCAATAGCCGATTCAGAATGAGAAGAAGATACAATTAGTTCTCTTCTTATATTATTCTAGAAGAGAGTGTCGAAAGTTGAGGAGACATCTAAGTGTCTACACTATTCCTTTCGTCCAGGTCCCTATTTCGAATTTCGTTTGACACGTATGCCAGTATCATCTATGCCGGCGTGCCTACATGTTCCGCAGCCTCAAGATCTCTCTTCTTCAGTCTTAGAATGTGCTCCACGTAATTCGCCCAATTTTCTCTACTCGCAATCAGAACCCCGACAATGTTAGTGGCCGTGATCGTTCCAATTATTAACGTCAGTACAGAGCGATAGCTGTGCCAGCGTGCACATTCGAAAATAGTGTGCTCTGCATCATCAATTACTTCCCT
This sequence comes from Sarcophaga rosellei, assembly GCA_930367235.1. Taxonomy (NCBI): domain Eukaryota; kingdom Metazoa; phylum Arthropoda; class Insecta; order Diptera; family Sarcophagidae; genus Sarcophaga; species Sarcophaga rosellei. Next base: position 78,302,190 of record OV884021.1, read on the forward strand.
TTTCTCGTAAAGACAGTAAGGGGAGGCGGTCTTGCCCATATTGCAGATATTTCCTAAAATATCCGTGCCCCGATAGCATTTGTGTAACGTAGTAATTTACCTCTCCAAATTTCCGACCAATCCATGGCCTTATGTCCGGAATAAGTCTCGCCATCCACCTTCCTCTTTCGTCATCGTTCCATCGTCGTTGCCCTTTTGAGATGGTGTTTTTCCTGAAGTGCCCGTTCATGTGATTTCCAGCCGATTTCGCCGTATAAATCGCCATCCGCTCTGTTGCCAGCAGATCCACAGATATTGTACCTGCTATCACAAGTACGGCTGGGGCGGACGCTATAAGCTCCGCATCAGCAATGTAATTTCCTTTGTTTTTAAATTATCCTTGCATGATTCAAAGTTTCCTTGAGAAGTCTCCGGTATTCATAGACGAAAATGGACATTAACGTGATTTTTATTAGGGACTTGATCGCCTTCTGGCTGTACAAGTAAATTAAGAGATTTTCAGGGAAAATCCCACCACCCAAGAATCATTGCCAGTCTTCGCTAAGGCTTTAACCTCCGCCTGGAAATTATTGACGGCTGCTTACACAAATCTCTCAATGTTAGAACCCTTAATATATTTGCTACAGCTTATTCTATTCAGCATTACAGGGCCATTGATATACATATTAGAATTAGAAGTTCATCCTTGGCATCCTCAAATCACATCTCCTATCGAGAAAATTACAAGAAATTATTCGACCCGAATGTGTTGACCTTCCCAGTATTCCAGGGAGCTTACAAGAACGTCTAATGTTAGAATTCCCACATATATATTACAGAGCATACTACATATATTCAGCATTTTGGAGCTATCGGTATGTAGCTCAAGAATACCATGGAGAAACTTATCAGACCAAAATTCAATCTCCTATCGAGGAAATTATAACTCATGTTCATACATATGTAGGTTAGGCCACACTGCCACATGCACAGAAGGTGAAAATAGAACATTGGCAACCAACAACGGTGAACGTTGTCAAATATTGACGGAGCCCAAGTACATTGATTCACCTAGTCTACATACTATAATTGGTCATTACAACCCTTCAGTCATGATTACGACCTACCTTCTCACACCACTTATGTTGTGTGTGTTCGTTTTTATACATGAGCTGCGAGACCTACAGTTTAACGTCGACTTCGAACGATTGATTTTTTGAGAAACTTTTCATGGCAATTTTATTTGACACTCAGAGTTTTTGCCAGAAATCTGCTGAGAGGAAGGCGTTTAAGAAAGATTTGTTTTCATATTTCGTTTTGTTGGAGATATCTAAGCTGGGGTTTGAACCGTGGTCTCACGCCTGCACTATCTACCGGATTACGGCTCTCTCATTCAGCTAGTCTAGAAGAGATTATTGAGGCAATTATCTTATTGAGAATGGTGTGCGTGACGAGTCTAGTAGGTAGTGTGTTCACTTATTAGACGTAAAGCCCCCGTCGAGCCCCAGGCCAGACATCAAAACGAAATATGAAAAAAAATATTTCTTCGGCGACTTCCTCTCAGCAGATTTCTGGAAAACCTCTGAGAGTAAATAAAGCTGCAGCAGATTTCTGGCAAAAACTCTGAGAGTAAATGAACCTATCATGAAAAAGTTTCTCGAAATCTGTCGTTCGGAGTCGACGTTAAACTGTAGGTCCCGTCACTCAAGTATAAAATTAAGGCACAAAACATGAGTGGCGTGAGAAGCTAAGCCGTAATCCTGACTGAAGGGTTATAATGGTCAATTATGTATGTATATATGTGCGTGACTGAACTCGTTCTATTATTTATCTCAGAGGCCTAACAAATGATAGATCGAAAGCGGCAATTATAAAATTACCCAAAAATAATGGAGAGGCATAACACAATTGAACTCTTCTGAGAATAAACAATCGCTTGAAATTTATTAAAGTAACTCTAAGAGTAAACTCATGCAAATGCATCATAATTGAAGAGTTCATCGAAAATTAATGTTTGCATGGCTTTAGACTTAAACACATTACCAACTATTACTTTGTTTGTCTTTAATATTTCAATTTATTTCAGTCTATCGTCTTCTTAAGTAAGTTGTTGTTCAAACATGTATTCAATTACCTACCTACCATGGGCATAAAAATTCCAAGAAATATTGGAAAATTTTGCTCGTAAATATTCATGGCTTAACAAAGTTTTCTTAGTAGAATTTAAATTTAAAATTTAAAATACTCTTGTAAAAGTATGTATTACACTGTAAAATAATTATAAATCCTTATCATCATTACCACCACTGCCATTGCCACTGCCAGTGCTACTGCCACTACAATTGCCACTGCCACTACTACCATAGTTGTGTGGTGGTACACAAGACATCATTATTTCATAATTATAATATAATTTACATATAAACAAACACACATATTATATTTCGAAATTATTTGTTTATGGCATTAAAAATGTTTACTGAATTAATTAATTTTAAATACTCATCGCACATACATACATATATACGTATATCCCCCCAAGAAGTCTATGAAATATTTGAAATACCATTCAGTTGAAGGAAATTATTTCAAACTTAAGTTCATTGGTTCGTACATTTGGCAGAGAAGTTATTCTCATTCGTATTCATTTTCCGCATGTGTTGTTGTTGTTGTCGATATTATGGTTGCAAAAACGCCAAAAAATATTATTCAATTATTGCAAGAATTAAGGAGGCTGTATGGTGCACAGCATATCAAATAGTTTTAAAATTGGTGGATGTAGTTTCGATCACTCAGATAGGTCGTTGCAAGAAACTTAAGGCGAAGAGCATTGGATTTTCCTGTATGGTAAAGAAATCTAAACAGTGGAACACTTTTTATGTCATTGTGCGATTTTCGTAAGCTCGAGATTCCAATATTTTTGGGAGGCCACTATACCAGATATCAGACTCATTTCCGAAGAGGTGACTCTAAAGGCATTGAAAGCTAAGGAAGTTTGTACTAGACAGAGATATGGCTCTCCATTATAGTGAGCGCACAATAAGTCGTGGTATGAGACTTTGAATCCTGTTGTTAGTCTCCTCCTTTTCACTCTACCGACCTTTCTATCAAGGCTTTCCTTTTATAACTTTGTAACTCATGTCTGGCCTGGAACCTGCCAGTCATTCCGAGATATTTCTGTTAGGATCCATAAAAATTTGGCGATTTCGTTGGTTTTTTGGTGGTCAACCATTTTCCTTCCTTTAAGGAATATATACATACATAATTGGCCATTACAATTCTTCAGTCTGGATTACGGCCTAGCTTCTCACACCACTCGTGTGGTGTGCGTTAATTTTATATATGAGTAGCGGGACCTACAGTTTAAAGTCGACTCCGAACGACAGATTTTTTGAGAAGCTTTTCATGGCAATTTTTACTCTCAGGATTTTTGCCAGAAATCTGCTGAGACTAAATCGCCGAAGAAATATTTTTTCATATTTCGTTTTGATGTCTGACCGGGGATTAAGGAAGGAAGTCTCTCAAAAAGCATCCATCTCCATCTCCTTACTATTTCTTCTATTCCCTTTGTATTCAAGAAGATATATACACTTAGTCTACATGTGGTCCATAGTGATACTACAGTTTCTCATTTCCCCCTAACAATGGAACCATTTGATGAAACCGATTTTGACTCCCAATTATCTGCATAGCAGAACCCCAGTTTGTTTCTTCTGTTACATAGTAGCGCTGGCCTTCCACATAAATGGTGAATACCAGTGTAGTTTTCTTCACACAGAAGTCGTGCGCACAAGACCAATGCGTTTTACAATGTCGAATAGTAACTCCGACAACTACGCTAAGCGTACACATTTGGAGTTCGAGCTGATTTTCCGTGCGGAATTCATCTAGTCTTGGTCAGATTTGTTGTGCGATTCACACGTGTGCAGCATCTATTACTGCATTATCACGTCTGAGGTTTCAAGTTCTCAAAGGGGTTTCACAGCAGAACTCAAAAGTTCAGGGGTTGTACTATACCAAGCCAATTCATCTGCTTTGCTATTTCGCGGAAAGGCCCGGAAATGTCACGCAGTACATACGTATGTGATGTGAAAACTGTACTATTATTCTACTATCCCGTTGAGAACATTGGGAAGTCCCGGAAATGTACCGCAGTGGACATGTGATGTGAAAACTTTACTATTCTATCATCCCAGGCCCGGAAATGTCACGCAGTACATATGTATGTGATGTGAAAACTGTACTATTATTCTACTATCCCGTTGAGGACATTGGGAAGTCCCGGAAATGTACCGCAGTGGACATGTGATGTGAAAACTTTACTTATCATCCCATTGAGAACATAGTGGCTGCTGTCAGCCGTACTAAATGGTACAATATTATAACCCAGGGCCCTGACAGTCGCTTGGCTTTCAGAAAGTATTGACATATATTTTCCGGAGATATTTGTCATCCTTAGTAATCGTAATTTCTGCCTGAGTGATGTTGCAATAATACGATAGCCTTATCGAATCAGCTCTACCTGTAGACTGCGGAAAGATGCCACTTCCCACGGGCGTAAACAGTTGCACAAGAAAAGGAGCTTCCAGACTGTTCTAATAATGATCGTCGTTGATATTCTCAGGAAGACAGAGCTCTCTGGAAGCATATATACGATTACTATACTCCCGATTACTGTACTCGATAACAGATTCGAAGTGTAAATGATGCACGGGCCTACAAAGATGTTTCTAAGATGAATTGCGGCACAGAGAGCCCAAACCAATGAAGTCTGCCTAATAGCTCAAATGTCTTGGCTATTTCTGTCCTTCTAGAACACATTACCGCCTTTTGGTTGGTTACAGATTGAATTGAACATACTTGGCTTCCTTTCTAGAACAACGCTTATATGGATCTCGGTGTGGAAGATGTTTTGAAGATGAATTGTGGTACTCTATTCGGTGTGCTCACAGAGAGAGGCCAATCCCCTATAGTCTGCCTAATAGCTTGAGTGCCTTTCAAGCGGAGATCTTGGCCATTAAGAAAGCATGCTTACTTTTATCTTACGACGAAGGACGTGGTAACATCTGTACTTAAGTTGTCAGCCAGGCGTCTCTGTTAGTGCTCTGCGACCGCGCATTGCCACTTCTAGGTTGATTACAGCATGAATTGAACATCTTTAGCCTCTCTCCGTTGACGCTTGTATGGATCTCGGGCAGTTAGTTTTTCTTTAGACGTGAAAGGGCAGGCTAGTTTGTTAGTTAGTTTCAGGATCTAACTCGTGTAAACGCTATTTGGCCTCGGAAGCGTTTCCTCAAACCCTGATTAACAAAGCTTTTATCGATTATTACTTGAAAATTAGAGGTGGTGGGCTTTTGCATTTCGTTGGAACTGTAGAATTATGTGGACCGAATAGATCACTCATCGCACATGGTCTAGATGTGCCGGTCAGAGACCTATTAGAAATCATAGCCGAGGGATTGGCTACTACTGTCTTAGCTCTGACGATATTGAAAAATGCATGAATGAAAGTGACTGCTCATCACTCCCTTTACAGGAATAAGTGGTTCTTATACGGAATCTGTGGGATGTCATGTATTAATATAGGTTAGCTGCCTGACGAAATGGGCTTGAGTCGTACACCTCTTTCTTGGTTCAAGTGGTTTGCTAAACTCTGAAAATGTTGTTTCAAATGAATGGCGGCCTTGTAGATGAATGTTTTGTTTTGTCTTAAGTAGCCTATACAGTGACTTATTTAGAGTACAGTCACGCTTCAATTGGTCATATTTAAACTGAAGTTTAAAATATTCCAAATTTAAAATCCTCCATTCCATGCTGCACTATTTGTTGCACCTGAACAATAGCAGACACCGTAGCCTTTACATTTACCATCGGCTGTTAAAGATTAATTTCAACACAGTGTTCCCTTATATAAGGTTTTGTAATCCCTAATGATCATAGGGCTTGATTAGTTGCTGTTTTCAATATGCAGCAGCTTCATGCATGCATGCATGCATGCGTGTATGCATGTGTGTTTTAAAAGGCTTGTAATTGATTATTTCTCAATAAGTATTCAATTTCTGTAGCCCCAAGTGTAACGCCTGCAAAACCAATTTCTAACTATGTAGCCTCCTCTAACAACAAACATCCACCCACTCTTGAGGACATTGCGGTATACATGCACACACACACACAAACACCCACACCCATACTCACATTCATTCAGTTAATGAAAAGCAGTTTCATATACAAGCAAATTGTATTATAAGAACGCTGACGTAGATTCGATTGCATACAGCTGCAGGAAGCCATTGACTATTGATTTGCATTCAATATTCTTTGGAAACAGTAGCAGAAGATGTACAACCAAGTGGTTTATAATACAAGGAAACTCTAAACTTCTAAAGTTTAACTAACTTATTAACCAACAAGCAACATAGAGAGAGAGCGCGAGACAGGAATGGGATGTGTAGAGAGCTGGCAGCTTTGTTTGTGGTAGATTTTAATTTATACGCTTGAATGTGATGATATTGTTGCTGCTACTGGATTTCGAGTGAATGAATGAATGAATGAATGTTCATTTTAAAGGCATGTGTCACACAATGCTATACATACATACATACATGACTGCAGGCTGGTCCCCGTCTATTCAGTTGGCAAGAGCACATGTTTATTGTTTATACTGTCTGTCATTTAATAATTATTAAATATATCTGTCTGTCTGTCTGTCTGTTTGCCTATTTTATATGACCTGCCTGCATGCATGCCTGCCTTTTGTATTAATACAGTTAATTGCAGAAATTAATTTCAAATGAAAATATTTTTTTTTAATAATTCCCTCTCGTCTTTTTTTTTTTTGCATTTAATTTTTCAAACATTAAACATGTAAAGGATTTAATTAACTTCTTTATGCATAAATTATTAAAGTAAATAAAATCCAGTAAAATAAATACATATACACTGGATAATTATGTATGATTGTTTTCCCCATGGGGACATTATCGACGACCATCAGGTGTACTACTACTACTACTGGGTTTCATTTCAGTATTCTTTTGTAAAGCGGGGAAACAGTGAGGCAGACAATCAATGTCTGGAGGAAGTAATAATGTAGTAGCAGACAGCTAAAATGTTAGCCAGTCACAACGCCTCACATTTTGAAAACAATCGATAAGAAACTACATAAGACACATTTTATAATGCTAGGTTAGGTTAGGCGGTAGCTTGCCGTTCAGTGTGTTATACTTATTGTGAGGTAAGCCTCCCTGTCATAATTCGTTAATGGTGAGTTTGAACCACTACGAGCTTCGGATAAGGTTAGGTTAGGTTAGGGGGTCGCTTGCCGTTCACTTACTTACTTGCCGTCTACTTATTGTGAGGTAAGCCTCCCCGATCATAATCCGTTAGTGGTGAGTTTGAACCACTACGAGCTTCGGATAAACTCGACCCCTTCACTTGGTGGCATGCCCAGATCCCAAACGTTCTGTCTTGCAAAAACCGATGACATCTGCTCTGAAGTACGGTACACTCGTAAAAAACCAGGGACATGGAGACTATAAAGCATTAAGAGACCAAGAGTTTCATCAAGCAGCAGCCAGACCTGACAGATCGGGTGGCTCACTTCTCTTACTTCTACTGTCTTTTGAGCAGAAGAAGCAAACTTAACAATTTTGGAAAATGCTCCTTTAAGAGAGGAGCAGATGGGCCAAAGAAAGGTAGTTGCACAGGATAGATAAGTGGCAGTCGTATGGTAACTCGCGGGTATCTTCCAAGTGAAAGTTTTAGCCATCCAACTCAAACAGAACTCACTTAGGATGAGACATTTGAGCACGTAGGCCAAATAGGACCATAATTTTCTGGGCTCTAGTTCTTTCTAGGAACTCAGAGTAATAAAAAGGCAGGCGGCATTGCAAGCAGAACAACTTCCACATGGCCGGTGAGGCCAGAAAAGGAAAGTTATATTCGATGACAGGGAAGATAAAGAGAAGCGGAGATGGAATCGATCTTTTGCTCGATTATAGTGGGAAGTGATCTAGGTCTTGAGGCCAGAAAAAGAAAGTTATATTCGGTGATAGGGTAGCTAAAGAGAGGCGGGCATGAAATCGATCTTTTGCTAGATTATAGTGAGAAGTGCTCTAGGTCTTGAGGCAAGAAAAGGAAAGTTATATTCGGTGACAGGGAAGATAAAGAGAAGCTGAGATGGAATCGATCTTTTGCTAGATTATAGTGAGAAGTGCTCTAGGTCTTGAGGCCAGAAAAGGAAAGTTATATTTGTTGACAGGGAAGATAAAGAGAAGCGGAGATGGAATCGTTCTTTTGCTAGATTATAGTGAGAGGATGGATAAATAGATAACCAGCATTTAGGAATTTGAGAACAGAAACCTGTTTTCTGAGTAGAAATTATGGTGTCAATGAACATTTGTTTTTTATGTAGACCTGTTACTAGGCAGGGCGTTGTTCTTACTAACTCCGAGTAGCATCACAAGGAAACCTTATGAGGCATTATAAAGGAAACTTGTATAAGTTCTGGTTAATAAAAATAATAAAAAATACGTGGCCGTAACTCAAACAATATATCTTCCCATAAGAAGCTCTTTACATGACCTAAACTTGCTATCAAGAACCTTTTTTTTGGGTCATTGAGCACCCAGTTCTCTTATAAAATTATATAACGTTAGCAAAAGTTCATTTTACCGCAATAAAACAGCCGTTTACAAGTGGAAAATCGTTTCTAACTGTATTTCAGGTTGACACTGTGAACATTCTTTGCTTTACAGTCCTGGTTTGTAACCAATTAGTAAAGAAAAAACTTAAAAAAGAATTGCAAATTTATTTTTAACTTGTAACAGTCGTAAGCTCTTAATAACCTTAAAAAAACAAACATGGCCTTCATGCCCTAAAGTGTGCTTTAATTTCTTTACTAAATTTACAATTTTAGGTTTTCATTTCGTTTTTTTTTTTTATTTTTATTACAAAACAAAATTAACCAAACGAGAAATATTATAATGAGTGGTTTTCAACCCTTATGGCCTTGAGAAGGAATTGTAAAAGACCCTGACATGCATTAATTAAAACTTGCGGTGGTAGAACAACATACATACATACATACATAGCGAAAGGAAAGCAAATCATTATTTTACATTTCGAAATTCGAATTCATTATGAACATGACATGACATTTGAATTATAATTGAAAAAAACAACAACAACGCTTTCTTTTTACTACAAAAAAAAAAACAAAGTATACCTGCAGGCGTTTAACATGGTTATTTTGTTTTGTATACCAATTTAACTGTAACTGCTAGGTTTAGGAGAGCTTAAGTTGTATAAAACTAAACTTAGTACGGATGTTGTAACAAACAGTTGATTAATCGCATGATGCCAACCACCGTGCAACGTTTACTTTTATTTCTTTTCCTCATTGCATTGATTTTTTGCAACAACATATGCAACAGAAAAAAAAAACCAATTATTTATAGTCACGTAACAAGCATATCGTATTTGAAATCCTTAATGCAAAACAAAACAAACAAACCGAGAACAAACAACAAATGAAATGGAATCGAATTATGAATTAAAAAATAAAAAATAAAAAATTCAAAAAAAAAATTAACAGAAAAAAAAATAATTAATGAATTCTACTGCAAATAATGAAATTAACATTAATTAAAACTGTCTTTGGCTATTTGTTTTTAATATTTATTATTATTTTATTTAATTTTATTTTTGTCCTCTTTTTCCGTTTTTATTTGCATAAAAAATAAAAGTCGATTGATTTTGAAATTATTATTATTGTCCCTCCACATTCACAGATAGAATTCATGACGATTTACCAGGAATTCATACACACATATTTTTTGTGCTCGCTTACAATTTAACACACTTAAATGCATATTGAAAAAAAGGAAAGATTTAAAAATTTATTTACAATTAAATCAACAATTTGTTTAAAACATTTAATCGACAATTTAACCAGAAGTTATTTAAATTCTGTTGTAATAATTCTTACATTCTATGAAAATTGTGATTAAATTTATGCTGCACATACATACGAGGGCAAATTAGTATTCTCAGTAATTATGGTCGGTCCTTCTCGGAAGGACCTTTTAAATTAAAAGAGAGAAGCTTTTGGAAAGTTGTTCTTAGTGAAATCAGATTCTGTTAAAATTGTGATTAAATTAATGCTATACATACATACATAAACGGCCATTACAACCCTTCAGTCAGGATTACGGCCTAGCTTCTCACACCACTTATGTTGTGTGCCTTAATTTTTTATACTTGAGTGGCGAGACCTACAGTTTAACGTCGACTCCGAACGACAGATTTTTGAGAAACTTTTTCATGGCAGGTTTATTTACTCTCAGAGTTTTTGCCAGAAATCTGCTGAGAGGAAGTCGCCGCCGAAGAAATTTTTTTTGTTTTTCACATTTCGTTTCAATGCCTGGCCTGGGTCTGGAACCCGGGCTTTAAGTCTAATAAGCGAACACACTACCTACTAGACTATGGCGACTACAATCTCCAACTACCGCCGCACAAACGGACTTTATCCTGGTATAGTACGCGGGATTTATTCGATCATTATTGAATTCTATCTTCTTTATGCAGTTGTCTACTTTGGTGGTCTTGCCCTCAATAACAATTGCCACTTAAAAGCTCCTTAATAAAGTAAGGATTTCTGTTGCATACCACCCCTACAAACAGCCTCTTTGCTATGCTTAATTGCCTGCTCTTGTTGCAACGGGACTAAATGCCCTAGTCACGCTGTCACATTATTTCCTCTGCCTCTTTTATATTATATTTGAGGACCTTAGGGTTCTAAAGAAATTTAGTTTACCTCGTCTGAACTTTGTCCTGATAGGAGATTTCACTTTAAAACGCCAATCGGGGCAAACCGATTCTCTGAATTCTCTGACGGGACGAAAAAATTACCTTATCACGCTGTCATATTCTTTCCTCTAAGCTTTACGTCAAATAAGCCAACACACTACCTACTAGACTACGACGACTACAACTACTACATACGTACGAGGGCAAATTTATTTTGGGAAAAGAAATTATTATTCCCAATAATAATGGTCCCTCTCGGAGGAAGACTGAAGCACGCAGAGCTCGCCAACAGTCAATGTCATCAAGAAATTCAAACAAGGAAGCATCTGAAATTCATTAAAATTCACCGTAGTCTAATAGATAGTGTTTTGGCTTATTAGACGTGAACCCACGGTTCAAACCCCACAAAAAACGAACTATGAAAACAAATATTTCTTCGACGGCGACTTCCTCTCAGCAGAATTCTGGCAAAAATTCTGAAAGTTAAATAAAATTGCCATGAAAAGCCTCTCAAAAGTCTGTCGATCGATAAATCATTATAAATATTATTTCGATAATTTTGCAATTACATATATAGAAAACTTATCGATATTTTGTAACTTTTTTTATAGAAAACTCGTTATAAATATTATTTCGATAATGACATAAGTACATATGTAGATATGTAGAAAACTTATCGATATTGACATTTTTGATAAACTGAAGTTGTCTGTATAAAATTGAAGTTATCGATATATTGTATATAGAGAATTTAATTTATCGATAACTTTTGGTTGATTGTTTTAGAGGCAGTAAATTATGAAACCTTTCAAAAACTTTAAATCATTATAAATATTATTTCGATAACTTTGCAATTACATATACATAGATTTAAACTGTAGGTCCCGCTTGTCAGAGCAACAGTTTTGGTGAGAGATAGGATACTCAGTTTTTTTTACCCCGCTGAGGAGGAGTAAATGTACCTAACCGCACCATAGGGGAAGTCGTCACTATCCCCCGTGTGTGGGGCTCTAACCTACTAATTCTCCTCCTTCTCATTTAGTAGTTTGTCAGAGCAACGGTATTAGTGAGAGATAGGATACTCTATTGGAATACTGTTCACGACAAAAGTAAACTACTTGTCCTCAAAAAGTTTCTCTTTTTGGTTCGGATTCGATGATATAGGTTCTCCCACTAATAAAAAAGGGTCGTAGACAATAAGATTAAAGCGAGAAGCTAGTCTGAAATCCGGAATTAGGACCAAATTGCTCATTTTTGTTACTCGTGCCACTAGCTCGTTGAAACCACATACTTTTCAGTTCATAGTCTTCAATTGCAAGACAAAAAAGGGTTGGTTATTAAATGTCAATAGCGCTCTGTATTGAATGCAGAGGTTCATTTTCAGAAATATATGGCCCAGTGAGATATTTCAAGCTCTATATGCGACATTTTTGCTTGTTGACATCCGCCGCGTGAGAAGGGAATTTCAACACTGAAGAAAATTTTGTAAAAAAATTGAGCATTGAAACCCTATTGCCCCGGCACTCAATAAGTACATCAACAGCATTGTGAATGGTTAGGCCTAACCCCAACTGTAATGCTTCCAGTTCTCTCCATTGTTTACATTTGGGTCAAATTCTTGCTCTTGATTATGACAATCATAATCATCCCGTAATCTTTGACAGTTTTAGGTATTTTAACGCGTTCTTTGATTGTTAAACTATTAATATTCATAGATACATACGTAATATGGTCATTACAACCCTTCAGTTAGGTAAACAACTTAGCTTCCCAATATCATCCATATTGTGTGTGTTGATTTTATAGATGAGTGCCGAGATCTACAGTTTAAAATCGACTCTGAACGGCAGATTTTTTCTAAGAAACTTTTCATGGCAATTTTGTTTTTCTCCCAGAGTTTTTGCCAGAAATCTACTGAGATTAAGTTGCGAAAGAAATATTTAAATTTCGTTTGGTTGGAGATGTCTGACCTGGGGTTTGAGCCATGGACTCACGTTCTTTAAGCCAACACACCTAGACCAAGGCTACTTCTAACCAATCCATTATTGGGAAATGGTAAACCCTTCACAAAACAAATGACACTTCAGCAGATAGCTTTCCTACATATGCGGCTTTGAAGCCTTCTTTGTATCCTTGTCGGTTAAACGTTTTGTAGCGAAAGTTAAAAATAAAAATCGAGATAACAAAAAAAAACGCTTACAAATATTTTAAGCGGTCTTAAAAGTAATTTAATATGCCAGCGTTATTTTTTATAGTCTGCTGCTGCTATGCTGCTCTGCTGACAATATAATATTGTAGTTACATACGAGTACATACATATATGCATGATGGGGTGTAATTTTATGTTAATCACGTGTGTAAACAAAATACCAAATTATCTTAAACGTTAAAGGTATTGTGCAGCATTAAATTTTTATTTCACCATAAAAATAATCCTTTCCTTTTGCTTTCCTTTGCTTACTTTTCACCTTAACCTGACTCTTTACCTTTTTACATATTCATTATGAACGTTGATGTTGTTGTTGTTGTAGCGCTTAACCAGCGGCAAAGTCAGACGATATGTATGCACATGTCTTTTTAACACTGTTTTCTTCCGATTTTTTTTTGTTTTCATTTGTATTTGCTTTCTTCGCGAAAAACAAAAAAGAGAAGAGAAGAAGGATATTCGTTACATTTAACACAAGATACGTACAAATACAACACCTTTCAGGCATATGGCATTAAAACCATACCCATGTGGATTCATATTCATTTAAATTTTTATGCCCGAGAAACTTGAGAGGAATTGTATGATCTCGGTAAGGAATCATATCGCATGTACTCGTATAGTGGATGGGCAGTTGGACGTTTTTTTTTTCTGGGTTCTGTTTGTTGGTTTTTTCCCCGTTTGTTTTCAATTATATTGTTTACCTTGTGGTTTAATAGCTTTCAAAGTTTTAACACGATTTCAATTAAGGCTATCAACTACAGTTACAACAATAACAACGAATTTGGTTACAAAAACAAACTACTACACAAGCACTTCAGCCGTACACGTACAACACAACACAACACAATACAAATATCTGTAGAAATTTTATTGCATATGAAGGAAATTTTATATTGTTGTTGTTGTCGTTTTATTCCCTTTTATTTGATTATGCTTAACTGCAATTTATAAACAGCCACTGTCAGCAAATTAGTAAAAGGGGAAAAATTGTATTCGAATTTTAAATTTCAAGTTTAAAAACAAAGCTCTTATCTTTCTTAGGAATTTATTTAATTTTTTTTTTTTTAAGAAAACTTCTTCTATACCATTTCTAATTAGTTGTCATCAACTGTATACATATATGCTTATATTACGATATTTATATAGTGTTATATCGTGTTTTATGTAAATTGCGCGTATACACGCATATCATTTGTAATATCATGTAAAATTTAAGTGTTTGTATAAGGTGTAGTAAAAGGCAAACCATTTATATGTATTTACATGACATGGCACGAGGGCTATAATTTAGTATGGTTTTTTGCGTATTACTTTTTATTTATTAAAAGGTTTTAAGCTATTAAAACGCTCAGAAAGTATTTTCTCCATACAATCTCTTGGCTTTGTTGCAGTTTCAGTACAGTTTCTGTAATAATAGAGTTGCCATTAGACTTTGCTTAAACGAAAAAGTATAGGGTTGTTGTCTTCGAGTATTAGTAAGAAATTTCTTCATTAAATCAGTACACATTAAGAGCTACTGCTGCCTGATCTTTTTGTGATGTTGGGATAGGATAGGAGGGAGTGATGACTTTACTTACTTACTTACTTAATTGGCCATAACAACTCGTTTAACAGATTTCGGCCTGCCGCAACACATCCTTCCAGGCGCGTCTGCTTTTTGCGCGCCTACACCAGTTGGTTACACCAATCGATGACAGGGCTTCCTCGATTTGGTCGTTCCAACGGATACAAGGTCGTCCTCTACGCTGACTTCCGCAAATTCCCGCATCAAATACCCGTCTCGCCGGAGCATCCTTCTCTATTCGAACGACATGGCCGAGCCAGCGCAGCCGCTGGATATTAATACGCTGTACAACGTCTATGTCGTTTAGGAGCTCATACAGCTCACTGTTGAATCGGATACGGAAATCATTGCCAATATGCACTGGACCGAAGGTCTTACGTAGGACTTTTCTCTCGAACACTCTCAAGGCCGCTGCATCAGTACTTAATAGGGTCCATGCCTCTGGTGTGGTGGCTTTACCAAATCAAAAGTCACTTCAGCAGAAGCAGGCCAGTGGTATACCACAAGAGGCGAAGCCCTAAAACTTAACATTTCAATCACGATTTCCTTAGAATTAAGCTGAAAACAGCCCGAAAGTAACGATAGCTCCGACTGTAGGGTAAATTGAATGAAAGGAGTTTGCTTTTAATCGGATCCTCTTCAACCTCTGCAGTAGTAGGCGAAATTTCTTCACATGCCTACTAATTACTTAAAGATCCATGAGCGTACTTAGATACAGTGACACAGATGTCCGTACAATTCCATTTAAGCAGTTTTAAAGTTCGCTGTCAATCCAGTTTAAGCCAGATATGGGTCTGAATAATAAATCATGCATTCGTAATAGACAATGTACCATATCTAGCAGGTTGATCAGTAGCAAATTTATCTGTGAGATATTCCTGTGATTAAGAACCCAAATTAGATTGGCACAAGACTGCCGCAGGGCTCGGTCAAGTGAGCCGAACCAAATGCTAACCAGCATAGAATTGAAGGCTGCACCCAGAAGGGTTTTAGGCTGGAGGCAAGTAAAAGATGTAATTCAGGGTCAGTTCCCCAGCATAAGGACCATTGTCTTGACCTGAAACGCACTGCAGTGGACGGAGAGATGCAGAGTTGTCATAATATTAAGTCCATCGAAGAAAATGCCAATAGTGAACCTAATTCTCAAGCCCAGAGCCTTTCGTGTAGATTTCCACAGAATCCCCTAAAGCTGGCCATGCCAAAGGATGAAAGAATCTCTTTTGAATTTTAGTGTGAAATCTCATATCAAAACTAGGCTTAGATGATGTATAACTAATCTCACTAGGATCATAAGGATAGGAAAGAGGAGTGCACAGAGGAACTGTAATACTGTGGCAGCTTCACAGAGCATTAAGTAGCATCGTGACGTATCTGGTCAATAAGGCATAACAAAAGAGGCATTTAAGGAAAGTAGAACATGCACTAAACTCCTCCGCCCCCCCCCCCCCCCCCTTGTTGTTATAATATCTAGCCTTTGTTGTACTTTCTGTCTCGAGGTCTAGGATGATAGGGTTGTTAACTGTTGTAGCATTAAATTCAATTCACAAATTTGTGGCTGCGGACACATAGAAATGCCAAATAATTTGCTAAACTCGGGACTTGGAAATCATATTCTAACTGATCGAGATTTAAGATTAATCTGCTTGAGCGTTTTTAATCACTTTTTCCAGTACATAATGGAATGATAGGGTTGCCATATATATTGTCTAGGAAGAACACACTCTAAGAAACCGTATTGACTTGTTGTGTTGTCTATTATAGTGAGCACTTCGTTACATCTAAAAATGTCTAAAAATATCTCTTAAACGAATAGAAGAGATTTCTTTTTATTACACTTAATACGTAGCACATATGTGGGTAGGTGTAGGGCTATTTAAGGCCTTCATAATTTATTTGCAGGCATTAAAGGACGACTTTAGATACTGATATATATATACACATACGTATACATAATCAATGTACCGTTACATACACAACCATTATTCAATATTTTAATTTCATTAATTTTTTTTTTATTCTCGTTTCAATTTTATTTTGTTTTTTTTTTTTAAATGTTGCATTGGAAAATTGAAATTGTAAATTATTTTTGTTACTTTTATTTGTTTTTGTTTTGTTACAATTGTTGTAATTGTTATGTTCAACTTGTTGTTGCTGTTGTAGCTGTTGTTGTTGTGAATAGTTAGGCAAATTTTATGTAATAATAACGATAAGTACTCTGTTTGATAACATTTAACATCTGTAGAAATATATCATCGAACACATGTATGTAGTAGACAGCAATTGGCATTAGGGTGGTACACATTTAATAGATCACCTATTGGTATTAGATGTTAAATAAATAATATAATATAATGCCATTTTGAAATTGGTGCACTACACGCTTTCAATGCTACGAGTATTCTAACTTTACAGTTCCCATATGAGGCGTGTAATCGTCATCTTTTACAAATAATGCGATCCCAGTTCTAAACAGCGGTGAATAATGGCGAAAATGTTTTTTCCTCAGCTTCCAATTTAAAGTTCTTCATAACGCTGCCTTAAAATCTTGTGAGTTCTGGGGTATTTTTTATCCAACTTATCGGTGTGTAAAGAGGTCCATTAGTACCGTCCACCATCATCAAGCTTGCTTTTGTTGTATATTATTCATAACACTTTAACTGCGTCTATCTCACAGATTATTATATATGGCATGCAGAGATACTTCCCTTTACTGTGAATAACTCCTGTAAAGATTGTAGGTGTCGGTTAAGGGAGAATATAGTTTTGTTCGCCTTATTTGTCAATATCCGGCTCTGGCTCGATGCCGACCTGTTTTATTAGACCCATCCCTTTTTTAATACTCTAACGGAGACGTCGTTACCAGATATAGTTACTCTCTCACCCAGCCAGAATCCGCGCTATTTTTAGATGTATACTGTTCGCTTATAACAGCTACGTCAACTTCCTGCTCCCTGTCTATTTGCGATAGCAAAGAAAAAGCCACCTTCGCTCTATGCACATTCAGCTGCAATACCTTCATGCAGTCACTCGCGAGGTGATCCAGAGATTTTACCTAATCCGCAGAGCAAATACAACATTTCGGTGCGTTTCGGCATTCTTTCCTCTTATGCCCCTTTTCTCCACATTTCATACATAGGTCTGACCTGTCCGGTCCATTACATTCCCACCGTCTGTGACCTATTCTGAAGCATCGAAAACAGCGTGTCGGTTCATCCCTGATGGTTATTCTACAGCGTGTCCAGCCTATTTTGATCCTATCGTAGTTTCAGAAGCGCATTCGCAACAACTTGCCGAGGTCGTTACGAAGGCTCTTTTCTGCTCCCGGCTGTATGCCTCGGTTAGACGAATGGATATATCCGGATTTATTTCGCCCGCTTCTCTTTGTATCGCTGCCATAACTTCCCCGGTGGTTTTGAGGGCATCCAGGTAGCGAATTTCCAAAGTGACCGTAGTAACAAGCTGCTTTACGGTTGCCTCTTGATTTAGGACGCTCTTTAGGTTCTACCTGAACTCATCTCTTTTGATTGTCAAGACTGATTAATGTAGACTTGTCAGTTATTTCTAGGACATCGCTTCCTTTGTTATTGAGACAGACTGTGAGTACACTAGAGAAGGCATTATTTCCCTGCAATGAAATTCGATAACTCTATCATCATAGGGCCTTCTACAGTAGGCAAGCCTCTAGCTTACTTCTAAATATAATTGGCCATAACAATTCATTAGTCAGGATTACAGCCTAGCTTCTCACACCACCCATATTATGTGCGTACATTTTTATTCTATAGTGGCAGGATCTACAGTTTAAAGGTCGACCCCGATCTTCAATTTTCAGAAGCTTTACATGGCAATTTTGTTGACTCTCAGAGTTTAATTCTAAGGCTGCCAAGAGGAAGACAAATTTTTTCATATTTCGTTTCGTTTGAGATGGCAAAGTCGGGGTTTAAACTTACGACCTCTAGCTTATTCACACAACATACGACCCACTAGACTAGCGTGATGGTTGTAAGCATTTTTAATGTAAATATGGTGATTAAATGCTAGGCCGACAGATTGTAGTCGCCGTAGTCTAGTAGGTAGTGTGTTCGGCTATTAGACGTAAAGCTCGGGTTCGAGCACCAGGCCAGAAATATGAAAAAAACTATTTCTTCGGCGTCTTCCTCTCAGCAGATTTCTGGCAAAAAACTCAGAGTAAATAAAATTACCATGAAAAGTTTCTCAAAATATATCGTTCAGAGTCGACGTTAAACTGTAGGCCCCGCCACTGACGTATAAAATAAGGCACACACCATGAGTGGTGTGAGAAGCTAGGCCGTAATACTGACTGAAGGGTTGTAATGTCCAATTATGTATACATGTATGAATAAGCAAAATTACTTCACATGGAGATCCGAGAACGCAGAAGTGATTGTAGAAAGGAAATCTCATTGTGCTGTATTTTTTTTCTCAATAAAGACCCTGAAAAAACGTTATTATCACTGCAGAGCGCTATGACCGTGGTTTTTTTTGCCTCAAGTTGAATGTTATTAACTGGACGGATATGTGGATTCAATAAAATGTTACCACATGAACGATTTGGGCTTGCATGAGAAGTTTTCCAAAAGAGCAATTTCAGGAATTCAGAATTATGAATCAGAATCAGGAATTTCAGAATTAGGACGACATCAATTCATTGCCAAAATCATAGGGATTTGACAACTTCTTTGTGGGGTTAAGCCAAGACCTAGTCTATGGTGTTAATTCAACATTTTGTAGGTTATTGCCGTAATACCATTTAAAATATGCGATAAACTGATTGAAAATTATCTTAAGATCATAGGCTGATGTTAACATTCCAGAGAAGGTCTTGTGTTTCGTTCATAGTGACATAGGCAAAATCGAAGCCTTATGTGTAATTAATTTAATAATTCTAACAATCTGAGTAATTTTAATTAATAATTAAGCAAATATTACTCATACCTACCGTACAACCATTAGTATTTTTCAATTAAACTACAGATGTTATGAGTATGAAAATATGATTCTTAATTAACATGAAAACTAATGTACATCTGTATGTACATACATGAGGGGTATATGTATGTATGAGGTATGATGGTATTGTTTTTCTGAATATTATTTGAAATGAAACTATTTTAAATAAACTCTCAATACCATTCATTATCCGTTTCCGGTAAGATGAGATTTCTTTGAATTGGCACTTTGCTAGGCTGTAATTGAGTTAAGTTAGGGGTACATGGTACATATACAGCAAATAATGCAATTTATATCACTTTGGGAATCAAAATTTATTTGTAATTTTTTAAATTTTTCATTTCTCTAACAATGTGCAACACATGTATTATCTCTTTAAACCATTTTTTTTTTTGTTTTTGCTTTTGCTTTGTTATCGATAATTTAATTGCATTACATTTACAATAGATGACAACACTTTTAACCAGTTAAACATGTCGTTCGTTATTTATTTACACAACCAGTATACTTTTGTTAAACAATTTGTTGTTTTTTTTTCTCTGTCTGTCTGTCTGTCTGTCTGCCTTCTCTATACCAGTGTGTGAGTGTGTGTACATAATAAATTTATTATTAAATATTGTTGTAATACAAAAACAACAATAATAATACACAAGAGTGCAAATGTTGAATGATCATTCATACGTACATATATTATTGTTAATATTGGTAAATATTTTTAAACACAATTATTTACAATTGAAATGCAATTTAAAATGTCACGTCCCGCTGACAAAAAGAAAATTACAGAAAAAAAATTCTTACATTGTGATGACAAAAAAGTGTAAAAAAAAAATAAAAAAAGGATTGAAAATAAAGTTTTAAAAAATTTATTAAATTTAATTTACTTATCAAGTTTTGCTGGATAGGGGCATTTTTTTTTTTGACGCATAGAGGTTGTTGGCTACAAATAGCATGGTTCCGAACCACTGCATCCAATGCAATAACCCAGCAAACAATAACCCAAGTACAGATAGTATTGGTGACTGCGCTTACCCTTGGCATCACAACGGGCCGCTATGCGTGCTCAAGTAAGCTTTTGGTATCAAAACTACCACTCTAACCTACCAAATGGCACGCTTAGGAGTCAATAAACGAAATAGTTGACACATTGCGATTCAGAGATTGCCTGCAGGTCAGTTATGAATGAATCAAAATGGCTGACGTTCAGATAAATATGAGTGGCAAGAGTACAATCTAAAAAAAAGCTGAGTGAGTTAGAAGTTAAAGCGAGAAGATCGCTATGAGCATAAAACTCGAGTTGGAGTTAGAAATGGCCCTGAACTCTTTCCAAACTCTAAAGGCCAAAAGATTACAAGACATTGTTTCAGCTCGATAGATTCTCCATAGTGTGTTAATAACGTCATGTTTCTGTTTTTCTGCAATTACATCTTCTTCAACTGGGTGTTCCAAGGACACCTCTGGTTGTATTCTTTTTATTATTTTCTCGATTTAATTCGTTTCAAAATGATTTTCTTTTTCTACGTGATTTTAATTTTATTTTAAGTGTTATGCGTTGTGTGTTGCTATTGTTACTTTTCGTATTATTTTAATCTATAAAAAGTTAATTAATTTTATGTTTCCTCCTCTCTCTCTCATTCTCTCACTCTCTCTCATTCACTCACTCTATTATACTCCTTTCTTTATTTTTTTTTCTGTTGTATGATGATGATGTCCTTGTTGTTATTTTTGTAAATTATAAAATCATAGACAACAAACAATATGTAAATATTTTTATTATTTCGATATTTATTTTCTCTTCCTTTATTTTTTTTTTTAATTTTTAAGGGTGATGATACCTTCCTTTTTTTTCGTTTTGCTTCTTCTATTTATTTATATTACATTACATACATATGTACTCGTATGTGTACACGCATTGAAAATTATATGAATTTTATTTTATGAATATAATTTACACTGTTTCCTATATAAATAAAAGATTAAACATAAAAAAAATATTTGAAATATTCTTAAATAAAGTCAGAGAAAATGGGAGCTCCAGTCTTAAATATCTTGCTCTGATGCGTGACTCTAAGCTAAGCTGGAATGATAATTTCCAACTATCGCTGCACAAACGGACTTCCTCCTGGTGTAGTACGCGGGATTTAATATATCGTTATTGATGTCTATCTTTTTTATGCAGTTGTCTACTTTGGTGGTCTTGCCCTCAATAAAAATTGCCACTTAAAAGCTCCTTAATAAAGTAGGGATTTCTGTTGCATACCACCCCTACAAACAGCCTCTTTGCTATGCTTAATTGTCTGCTCTTGTTGCAATGCGACTAAATGCCTAGTCACGCTGTCACATTATTTCCTCTGCCTCTTTTCTATCATATTTGAGGACCTTAGGGTTCTAAAGAAACTTAGTTTACCTCGTCTGAATTTTGTCTTGTTAGGAGATTTCACTTCAAAATGTCAAGCGGATCAAACCGATTCTCTAAATTCTCTGACGGGGCTAAAAAATGCCCTCGTCACGTTGTCACATTATTTCCTCTGTGCACTTCTCTGATTACATCAGGACTTCAGAGTCTAAAGAAATTGGCTTTCTCTTGTCTGAACTTAGCTTTAATAGGATATTTTGCTTTAAAATGTAAAACGGGGTAGACTGATCCCCCGAATTCTCTGACGGAAATTATGCGGAAGTCTATTCGGCCGTTTCTACACTTAAGAATTTTCTCCGGGGGACTTAATTTGCGGATACTTCTTCTCCTTTTAGACCACTGAACTGTGTTTCAGGTCGTAGTGATAGCTATATGTCATGCTGCGGAAGTTATGCTGAGTTAGAGTGCTCCACCTATTGACATATTCATTCTCTCTGGCAATCAAGCGGAAATCAGATATTTTTCGAGTGCAACTTTTAGTTCTAAAGTCGTGATTCACTCGCTCAACTTTCTTAGCAGTTTTGTGTCGATATAATAAAGGTTTTTGCTCACAGTGATACCCCAAGTAATTTTGTATAAAATAAGTTTCATAGAGCGGTCGCCGTTCTATCTCTAGCCTCTGTTAGGCAGCCAATTAGACAGATCCTAGGCTGGTGAAGAGTAAAGTACTGAAATTAGATCGTAGGACATGCTATGCCACTTTATCTATTCTCACAGGTCAATGTATAGTGGGTAGGCATGCAGAGAGACACCGTAGATCGCGGGACCTGCTATGCCACTGTATCTATTCTTACGGGCCATCCGAGGTGGCCAAACGACATCAGCTCTGCGGCTGATAATGCGATCTTCAAAAACAGGGCGCAAAACATCGAGTGTAGCTTCGGCTGTGTGGCACGTAGCGCCGTCCTGTTGAAACCAAATATTGCCAATATCCTCCTCTTAAATTTTTGTTAACAAAAATTAGTTCAACATGGCCCGATAACGATCGCCATTGAACGGCCACTCCTTGCTCATTTTCGAAGAAAAATGGCCCAATTATGCCTCTGGACCAAAATCCGAACCAAACAGTGACTCGTTTTGGGTGCGTCGGTTTTCTGTGCCCCAAATGCGACAATTTTGCTTGTTTATATACCCGCCAAGATCAAAATGAGCTTCATCTGAAAAGATAATTTTTTTTTGCCAACATCGACATCTTCTGTAAGTCGATTGCAGGCCCACTTAGCATTGGATGGTCAATTGGCTTCAACTCCTGAACCAATTGGACTTTGTATGGCGTCATATCAAGGTCTTTATGCAAAATTCGTCTCAATAATGTCTCCGAAATGTTCAATTGTTGAGAACGACGGTGAATTGGTGTTGATGGCGCTTCACGCACACTTTCTGTCACAGCAGCAATATTCTCGGGTGTACGCACTGTTTTTGGCTTAGATTCCAGAAGAACATCCTCATTGTCTGTTACTTCTATGCCCGCAAAGAAGTCACTCAAATGAGAAAGCGAACTGGGCTCTCTAAGGCCCAGCTTGAAGGTTTCCCTAAAAATACATCTAAGGCTTAAGTGTCTACTGGGCACAAAGTTCCAAAAACAAAAAAAAATTTTTTTTTTTTCTTTAATTTCTCTTTTATCCTGAGGGCCTATTTATCACATCATAGCCTTCTGATAGCAAATAAAATCTCGGAAACATTGTAATTTAGTTAAGTTATATTTGTTATAAAAAAAACAACTCTACCCTCCCCCAAAAAATATGCACAAACACATGTTTCCTATTCAATGCATCCCTTGATAGTCCTCACTCCTAGAGTTCTTCTTGGCTCAGTATCTCTCTCTCTCTCTGTGTACACACAAACACATGTGGTAGAACATGAAATAAACATATGAAATATGTGTTATTTCTATGAGTGTGTGTGTGTGTGAGTGTGTGTATTTTTTTATGTAGTATGTGTATATAATACTATTAACATACTGTTGGGGGCTATTATAAGTACATGCATATGAAAAATGTTGTTATTATTGTAATAACATACACAATATGATCATTTCTTTTTTTTTTCTTTCTTTTGGTTGTTATCATTGTTGTTGTTATTATTGTTATTTAAATAAATATGTTGTTACAAACACTAACAAGTAATTGGAGTGCGAGAACGAGACACGCACACACACACACAAAGATTTTCACAGTTTGCAGGAGTATGAAACAGATAAAGAAGGCAGTGTGTGAGAGTGCTGAGTGGCGAATTTCCGCAATCAGAGACCAGTGAACCAGAAAATTTTTAATTGAAAACAGAACATGAAAACAGCCTAGATTTCAATCCCATCAAACGAATTGAGGTTTAAATCAGGGATAGCATAAGACCTTGTTCTATATCGAATACTGGTGAATGTGGAATTCAAAAACTTATGAAGTATCCCAGGATTTCCTTATTGAAATAGAAAAGTTGATATGGTTGGCTTATACAGGGGAAGTGTACCTAGTTATAGTATATTGCAAGTGCAAGGCGTTTAGCATTTTAGATGTAAAGAAGACGGTGTGTTTAGCACAGAAAATCGAGACGTTTGCATTAGTCTAGGAAACCAATTTGAAGGAATTTGAAGGTCATAAACTTTTTAGGTGCGTAATATAGAGGTTGTGTCGAAGGAACAAGATCTGGTCGATGAACATAAAAGCATTGGAAATACTAGACCAGAAACACCAGAAAGACAAAGGAAAATTTTTTACCGGCGGAGATAGCGATCATTGCCAGAAGAACTGTAAAGAGGCAGAGCCACGGAATAAAACAATATCCCTCACACGACTCAGAGATGTAGAAACCAAGCGATTGGGCGAACGTCATGGGAGTCTCCGTTCAACTAGGAGTTAGCACTGAGAGGCAAGAATGAGTGCCCAATTGTGATGCAACAGAGTACCTTCTATCTTACAGTGTGTGATAAAATTAATTATACAGAGTACCGCAGCCTATTATAGTCGCCATAGTCTTGTAGGTTAGACTTAAGCCCGGGGTCAAGCCCCAGGCCAGACATCAAAGCGAAATATGAAAAAAAAAATATTTCTTCGGCGGCGACTTCCTCTCAGCAGATTTCTGGCAAAAACTCTGAGAGTAAATAAACCTGCCATGAAAAAGTTTCTAAAAATCTGTCGTTCGGAGTCGACGTTAAACTGCAGATCCCGCCACACAAGTATGAAATTAAGGCACACAACATGAGTGGTGTGAAAAGCTAGGCCGTAATCTTGACTGAAGGGCTGTAATGGCTAATTATGTATGTATGTATCGCAGATATGAGACAAGTAAATTATAAGACGTATGACTACTATCAGTCGTAAAAAATCTACCAAGATGACAATAGTCCCCCCTACAAAGGTCTTCGTACTTATGCTTTGTTGCCCAATATGGTCGAAAGCATACTCTATGAAGACGATAAGGAAGAAATTGTCCTCAGTGTATCGTCTAAACTGATATAACTTAATAAGTGGTTTCAGGATAATATCTAATGAAGTGGCACTGATATTGCTAAGAATAATACCGATAGTCACAGTGGCGAATGAAGTGAGGCGAATATATTTTCGCGGTTTTGAAAATCCAGGACAAACAGAAGCTATAAAAAGGAAAGAACTTGCAAAATGGCAGTCACGAGGGGAAACTAGTTTAACGGGAAGTTGGCCATTTCACTTTGGCTCTAATATCACTCTTTGCATGGAGAAAAAGCATTTTGCGGCCAAGCTTTTGAATGGCAATGGTTGCTTTAGATGCAATGATTTAAATTTAATGGGTCTCTAGAGGCTCTAATTGGATCTGGAAAATGAATTCCAGATCATGTCGGATGCTCGATGAAATTTAAAATTCTGAAATTATATGGAAAAAGCGCCGATGACATATGGTTGAAGTCATGCAAAATTTTATAAGAGAAAGCTTTAAAGCGTGATGGAATGGACATAGGGTGTAAAGTTATGTTGGAATTAGCCAAACATTCATGGAACGTAAAAGAACGTATGTGCGCTTGTAGAATACGAAAATGATTACCCAAACGTAATGTAATTTCGGTAAGCATTTGCATAACGTTCCGTTATGTTCCACGAACGTATGGCTAATACTACCATTAGAATGTAGATGGCAGTGATGGTAAATGATGATTGCTTATGAAAAAAAAAAACCGCTAAGAGTTACTTCCAATCAAAATGTTTGTTGGGTTATATGCTGACATATGCAAAAACAACACAATATAAATATTTGTAACACAAATTTTATTCTATTGAGCAAAATAATTTTTCTTGTTGCTGTTGGTGTTGTTATTGCGTGTGTAAGCCAGTTTGTTGCTTTATTTAATATTTTTTCTTTGTTGTTGCTGTTGATATTTTAAACTAATTTCCATATTTTGTTAAAAACTGTTTCCTTTCTTTTTGTTGTTTACACATACATACACACACACACAGCAACAACATGAAAAACTTTTATTGCATATTTTAAATTATAAACATGAATATATTTGTACATGTATGTGTGGGTGTGTATGAGTATGTAAATATGTATGTAACACTGTGTTGATTGGGTTATTTTTCAATACAAAATCAAAACAAAATTGAATTGGGGGGGTAGAGCGCCAACAACAACAACAAAATACAAGAACAATAAATTGAAATTAGTTTCGTTAGCATGAAATTAGTAGTCTTTGTTAGTTGTTGTTGTTGTTGCTATTGTTGTTTTTGTAATTTTTAACAAAAATACATATTCCTGCTAATTTTGAAAAGTACTTTCCCAGAAAAAATACCAAAAATAATTAGTTCTGCTGGAGTTATTTTTGTTCTTTTCATCGTTAATTTTTGAAAGCATAGAGCCTAGAAGGCTAGTATTTCACGTGGGCTGTTCTTATTGTTAAAAAACAATTTTTTTTAAAATAAGGATTTGTTTTCCACATGACGGCTTTGTTATGAAAAGACACACAGACAGACAGACTGACAGACAGACAGACTGACAGACATTGCCTTTAAAAAAAGGGTTTATTTTTTTTATGGATTCTGGCGTAGGATTGATTAGTATTTTGTTCGATTTAAACCCAACATAAGTATTTTGTTCTGCCTTTAGGTGAAAAGCTTTCTTGTTAAATATTACATGAGCAATAAATTGAATGGCTTTCGTCAAGGATTTTAAGTATTTAAACAGATTAAAGATATCTAGCTTGTGTTGTACAAATAAATTCTGATTTAATACAAAAAGCACAAAAAGAACAATAAAAGATAATCGAAAAGCACAAAAAGATCAAAATTTAAAAATTATCTTGTTTTTTAAATCAATTTTGAACACTTTTAGTGTCAAGGTCATGCATGTTATCGATAAATCTTTTTTACGAAATTTTATTGAATTACAAGTAAATTTTCTTGTGTAAAACACGATGTTGATTTGTTATAACGAGAAGATAATAAAATTGATTGATAAATTTTTAAATATAAAAAACATAAATTTAAAAAATAAAAATTATGAATTTTCTAAATTAATCATAAG
Organism: Sarcophaga rosellei; assembly: GCA_930367235.1. NCBI lineage: Eukaryota > Metazoa > Arthropoda > Insecta > Diptera > Sarcophagidae > Sarcophaga > Sarcophaga rosellei. The sequence goes on from OV884021.1 coordinate 78,329,628, forward strand.
CCAAGTCGTTTAGAGATTGCGACCAACAACCATGTCAGTATTCAATTGAAAAATATCTGTAAAATCACACTTACCCAATTCAGTTCGAAGGTTCCTGCATATGTAATCATTACAGTCAGGTACCGCTTGCAATTTACAACAGATTGATACAGACCTCATCGGTCTTTTTTCTCGCCTATGTCACACGTGTTCCAGAGATTTATTAATTTATTACTTAGGCATTCTGTAGAGAACTTAAATAACTTCGATAGCTCAAATATGCAACATTTTAATTTTTTTTGATAGAAAATATGTCAATTTCCTATATTTAACTATATTTTAAATTTTTTATAGAAGCATTTATCAATAACTTTAGTTTTACATAAACAATTTATCCATAACTTAAATTTTCTGTAAACAATTTATCGATAACTTCCATATTCTATACAAAAATTGATTGATTATTTAAATTTCCTATAAACAATTTATCGATAACTTCAATTTTACATAGACAATTCATCCATAACTTAAATTTTCTATAAAATATTTATCGATAACTTTAATTTTCTATAAAAAAATTTATCTATAATTTAAATTTCCTATAAACAATTTATCGATAAATTAAATTCTCTATGAACAATTTATCGATAACTTCAAGTTTACGTAAACAATTTATCCATAATTTAATTTTTTTATAGTCTTTATCGATAACTTAAATTTCCTATAAGCAATTTATAGATAATTTAAAAATCCTATAAACAATTTAGCGATAAATTAAATTTTATACAGACAATTTTAGTTTGCTATAGAAAATTTTACAAAAATCTGTATTTTATCTATATATATATCGATAACTGACATGACTTACGTTTTCTATAGACAATTTATTGCTCATTTGTAGTAATCACGTTATCGACTTTCGGAAAACAATGAAATGAAAAAATTTTAAATATTCTAAGATTTTTCATTGCCTTTATCGATATTTATCGATAAAAACCTATAACTTATGTTTGCGCTAAAATATCTATAAAATATTAATTTCTTTTTAAAGATACAACATGTTACGATAACTTTAATTTTTTTTACACTTCTAATTTATCGATAATAATCGATAACTAAAGTTTACTTTAAGTTGTTTGTAAATTTTTCCATTTTTTTGTATGCATATACATATTTTTATATCTATTAATTTTGGGTACCTTTATTTTATTTTTGGGTACTTTTAATTTATCGATAAAAACCGATAACTTAGAAAATATTATTTTCTTTTCCAAAAATACAACAAGTTACGATGATTTTAAAATTTTTACACTTCTAGTTTATCGATAATAATCGATAACTAAAGTTTTGGTTAATTTGTTGATAAAATTTACAATTTTGTTTATGTGTGTAGCATAGAATAATTATATTTGTAGTAAAATTGTATTACTATTATACCGATTACCATTAAATTGTGCATCACTAGCACGTGTGACTTTCTTAAGATACAACACTTTAGTAGAAGAGTACTCTTTCGTTGAGTTTGGAAGTTAATTTAAATTAGCAACGCTTGCCTAGATTAATATGCAGAAAAGCCCACATTGAAAAGGGTATAAAAGCAGTGCAGTCAACGTAATCAGTCTCTTTCTTCTCTTTCTTTTGCTGGAGGCTAGTGAGAGAGGTCGCACGACTAATTACAAGAGCATTATAAGCTTCATGGCAGCGATCGTTGTCGTTTCTTGCTTTGTAGATGTAATTGGTTGACAAATCCTATGTAGATGTTGGTCGCGATAGTGGCCACAAATACTTGGAATTTTTTTTTATATTCTTTAATATTGTTGCAGATAATTTTGTAAGTATTTTTGAAATAAAGAATCGTTTATATGTGTTTATTATTTTTGGGCTCCTTGATAGTGTAGTAAGTGGTACGTACGCTGGTCTATTAAAGCGAGCGTTGTGGGTTCAATAATAGAATAATTTTTAATAATGTATTCAATTAAACAATCTTAATTTACAACACTTTTCATGTTTTTACAAATAAATTCGAAATTAAATTTAAAACTATTCAACAAACAACCAATGCGGACATAAATTGTTTGCATTTGAATGCAGCACACACACACAGCATTTAAAGAATCTATGTATGCCACTAGGCAGGTGTAAATATCTCCTCATTATACATATATTATGGGGATTATAGGAAACCAAAAATGTTTCATAATTATAACGGAAGTGCATACATACATATATGCTGCCATTGTGTGTGTGTGTGTATTTTGTACTGACGTCATTTAGAATTGAATGTAGCAGTAATAGGAAGTTATAAAAACAAAATGGAAACAGAAGAGAGAGAGAGAGAGAAAATACATATATTTTATTTATTTATTTAAAATACAATATTACAATTTTAATAATAATAATAATAAAACAATTCAGATTTTATTACCGTGACCAACCATGTCTACATATTTTTGGGCAAAACACATTTTGGTCAACTAGCACAGGACAAAGGGCAACAATCATCCATACAAACACAAATACACACAAACAATGAGATAACAATACAACACAATGGAATAGAATAGAAAATTAGAAAAAACTGAATAGAAAAATAGAAAATAAATCTGCATTTAAAATCACAACAAGTCGCATGAACTCAAGTGAATTGAAATGAATTGAATTAAAAACAACAAAAAAAAAAAACGAACAAAAAACCAACAAAAATTATGAAAATGAATTGGAATTTATGTATATGTATGTATGTATGTGTGTGTGAATAAGAGCTATTCACGTTGCTGTTTGCATTAGTGTTTGAATTTTAATTTTTTTTTCCGTTAGATTTGAACGAGAAACGTGCTCATAAATAAATGATTTTTTTTTCGTTTCGTTACGTTTTATGAATTCGTTCGTTTTCGTATTCATATGCAAATTTGGTGATTATTTAGAGGAAATTTAATAAATAATTTCTCATTTCATAATGAAATAATAAATGGAATTAAACAAAATAACAACAATAGCAACAACAACAATAATAACAATAACAATAAATTTTATTGTGTTTGTGTTGTTTTGAAAAATAAACGTTTATGGCATTAAAAACATTTGTTGTTATCGAAACAAGAGAGGAGAGTTGGGAGGGGAGAAGAGGGAATACAACAGAGTTAAATCTGTAAATTTAATAATAAATCACTTTGTATTTTAAACTAAAAAAACACACACACACATAGCATATACACTCACGTATTGTATTGTAAACGGACATGTTTGAAAATTATCGGGAAATACACTTAAAGAAGTTACGGTCAGTAGCACAACAATGCTGCAACACTTAGCATTGTTATGCTTGCTGTCCAGGCATTATTTTCAGTGTATATTTGACCATTGGTTTTAAATGCCGCTGTTTTGGCCATTAAATACTAGACAATAAATTTTACCTTTTCATTATTTCTTAATATCTATAACCACACATTCACACACATTTATATATACATATACACACACTAGAAGTATTGCAATAATATCGTATTTATAAAATAATACCGGTTTCATATTTTACCTTCCGACCATATAAATGTTACTGTCTCTGTTTATGTGTGTGTTGTTAGCGTTTGTGTGTGATTGTATCCTGTACCCAATACAATAACACAAAGCCTTTAAAACCGCAATAAATTCTCATATAACATTAAGTACTCGTACTCGCATTCGTACTTAAATATTTTCACACACACACAAACACAACTACTGTCTGTTGGCATTATACTTTACGAAAAAACACACCAATACACTTATACACACACACAACAGGGTGAACGATATAAAAATCAACAAACAATTTTATAAAACTATTGCTAAGAAATAATCAAGATAACCTTGAGTTTTCTATAACAAAACAGTTACAAAATATCGATAAGTTTTCTGTATATGTAATTGCAAAGTTATCGAAATAATATTTATAATAATTTAAAGTTTTTGAAAGGTTTCATAAATTACTGCCTCTAAAACAGTCAACCAAAACTTATCGAAATATTAAATTCTCTATATACAATATATCGATAACTTCCATTTTATACAGGCAACTTTAGTTTCCCCTAGAAAATTTATTAAAACCATCAATATCGATAAGTTTTCTATATACATATGTATGTCATTGCAAAGTTATCGAAATAAATTTATAACGATTTAAATTCCTTAAAATTTGTTTAGAATTTACCGTTTCTAATAGGTAAAGCAAACAACCAAACTTATTCACAAATTTTTGTAACGAAATTTCCAACTATCGCTTAATTTTATTTAGAAGTTTCAAGTTATCGAAAGATATCGACAAGTACATACATATGTGTTTAAGAATTAAAAGTTATCGAATTTTGAATTTGTTTTCAGACATTTAGTGGAAACAAAGTTTCTGAAACCTTCATGTAAAGTTATCGATAAATTACTTACTTAATTGGTCCGGATTACAACGTAACTTTTCATACTACTCAAGTTGTGTGTGTTAATTTTATCCATTGGTGGAGGGATCTAATGTTTAATGTGGACTCTGGGTGACAGATTTGAGGAACCAATTATATTTGAGTTTCACAGTTTTTACCAGAAAACTGCTGAGGAAGTCGCCGAAAGAAATATTTTTTATTTTTTTCGTTTTGTTCTCGATTCAAATTATTTTTTAATTAAAAATTATCGATTATTATCGGTGCAGACATTTTAATTTATCCTATCATTTTACATAGAAATATAAAGTTATTAGAAAATTTTATTAAATTTGAAAGTTATCGAAAAAATTGATATGAAGATTAAATTTTGTCGATTTTGTTTTAGGAATTAATTGCCATTGCAAAATCTATGTAGCAATACAATGTTAGCAATCAATTTTATATAGAATTTTTATTTTACCACAAAATTTGATACAAAGTTAGAAAATTTTTTTTATAAAAATTAAAAGTTATCGAAAATTTTTTTGATAAAATGCTGGTATTGAAAAATGTTGTAAATATAAATTAAATTATTAAAAAAAATGTATTTGTAAAAGCTTAAAGTAATAAAATAATTCAAATGCTTAAATTTGTTTATTGAAAAACTAGGTACAGAAATTTGAATTTATCGAAAAGTTTTGTGTAAAATTTTTAATTTATCGAAAAATATAATTTATCAAATTAGTTTAATATATCAAAGATATTAATTAAGCCTTGTAATTTTATTTCATTTTAGCTATAAGAACAGCTGTACTGTAGCCACAGAAGTTAAGCCTTACAGAGCCTGGATTATAAAGTGTTACATGGTAAATCATCAAAGGAACGATAAACTAAACTAACAACGAAATAACGGGAATATCTTGCTTTTAATCACATACCATTTAGAAAAATATCGGCAACAACCTAAGGGGTGAGTCATTTTTCTTATCTTTGTAGTTATCGATTAATTTTCAAAAACCTTCATGCAGAAATTATTTTTGAACGATATTTCGTATTTCATCAGGATTATTTATAAAGAATCTGAATTGTTGTTCGATAATACATAAATATCGTAGTTCATTGAAAGATGTTTGTACTCCAAAGCGTATGACATTTTCAAAACGATCTAATTTTCGTATTTTTATATGATTTTTACAATTCATTTGGTCAGTTGGCCTTAGAAATTCAGTGTTTCAGATTGTCTTTGTCCCTCAAGTATTAATAATGTTTTGTAAACATCTGTTTATGAAGTTCTGCAGCTATCGAATGATTATAGCCAATCAAATTTATCGGTTTTATATATAAATTAAAGTTATCGATTGTTTTCCTTATACGGAAACAAAGCATTTGAAAATTATTAGCAATACATTGAACTAAGTTTTGTGAAGCGTTTAAAAATGTTTGTTAAAAAATTCACGTAATCGATAAATTTTGTTTTGACAGAAGAAAAAGTTATCGAAAAAAATCTCTGTTACACTTTATGAAAGTAAGTCTATATTTTATAAACACTTACACATGCATTCACACATGCACACACACATACGAATGCAGAAATACCGAACATAATGAATGTATTTTGTTATTGTATATTTCAACGCTATACAGGCAATAATAGTGGCAACAACAACAACTACACATACACATACAAACCTACATAAGTGGCATAATAAATAGTTGATGTTTCCTGCTTAAACTGTGGTATACAGTTACAAAATCTACCGTTAAAAACAAAGAAAATCAACAATAAACAGCAACAGCAGAAGAAGAGTTATGGCGGTGGAGAAAAGCAAAAACAAAAACAACAATAAAAGGTTTCATTTTTCAACACAAAACCACTAACAACACCACAACAACTAATGATACAGACAGGTTATTTGCAATAGACGGACTCTTGTTTTCATGTGTGTGTATCTTTCTCTCTCACACACTCTTGCCTTTTCTTGTTCGTTCTGTACTTCTTCACTTTTGTTTATTTAACACATAGAAATAGATCTGATGGCAGTAGTTTTTCAAAGGGAATATTAAATAGATCGCACAAGGACGTCTTTTTGTAAATTTTGCTGCGTTTGATGATAAACCTTAGCGGTAAGAACAATAACAACCATATTAACAGATTATTAACTAACACTGTGTCCCATATATTGGGTTCATGAGAAAGTTCGGTTGTAGAGTGTTGGTAGTCAAGTCTAGTCGACTACAATGTTGAGTAAAATTAAAAAAAAAAAACTTGGCTCATATGCAATGGGGATGTTGCTTTGAAACTAGGCTTTAATCTCCTAACAGTTGCTAACCGTTTGAAGAAATCTGCCTACACAAGCAAACACTATATTTGGGAGCCTGTGAGACGAATTTCAACTTGCGTTTCAGTGGGAAAATAGAACGAAATCCAACCATTCCTCATGTGAAAGATTATGGGCAATGAAAAGTAGATCGCCTACGATAAAGTAAGTTCAACCTTCCAGTTTGAATGAATGAAAACAGCCCAGATGGAGTTGGACAATATACAGAGGGTGACATGTGTTGGTGTAAACCAAGCAAAGACAACTTCACCTAAAACTACGCTAGACTAGAGCTGTGAAAACTATGGTCATGCTAATGTAAGGCAAGTCTAATTGGAAGGCTTCAGTGGGGATTCATGGCCAGTGTCTGAGAAGCTTCCTTCTTGATTATCCTCTGGACAAAACCAGTAGATATATGGTTTTGGGAGTTTTTCCCAAAGAAGCTGATACAAATAGGAGCAAATGGGACAATTTAAAGGTCAAACAATCTTTTAAGGGGGAATTATTCCATCGTATATCTATGGATCGAGTATAAATACTCGAGCAGAAGGAGGAGTGTTCGGTTGCAAAGTAAAATATTCTGAGCTCATGAGGAAACTTAGTGGTATCTTTCAAGCAAAAGTCTTCACCGTCATTTAAATTTGAACGGGAAATACAAACATCAAGACATAGCAATTCAGTCTGACAATAAGGCTGATATTCGTGCACTCAGCTCATAGGAGACTGACTCGGCAATATTATGGCACTGTCTGGATAAGCTAAATCAGCATAATACGCTCAACTTCTGCTAGATTCTGAATCACGTAGGAATTTATGGCAGTGGACAGGGAAATAAACTTGTGAAGCAGCTCTACCTTTCTGTAGAGTGGCGAGAGATATTTGATACTCGGCGAAAGGAAACTAGAAGTCGCCGTAGTCTAGTAGGCAATGTGGTGGCGCTTATTAGACATGAGGCCTCGATTCAAACCCCAGGTCCGGCATCTGCAACAAAACGAAATATGGAAAATATTTCTTCGTCGACTTCCTCTCAGCAGATTTCTAGCAAAAACTCTGAGAGCAAACACAATTGCCATGAAAACTTTCTGAAAAATCTGTCGTTCGGAATCGACTATAAACTGTAGGTTTCACCACTTATGAATAAAATTAAGACACACAGCATAAGTGGTGTAAGAAGCTAGTTTGTAATCCTGATTGAAGGGTTGCAATAACCAATTATGTATGTATAGTATGGAACTGTCTGGACAAGCTAAATTAGCAAAGTGTGTTCAACGTCTGCTTGATTCCGAATCATGTAGCCATTCATGGCAGTGAACAGGCAGTAGACCTTGTGAGGCAGCTAATGTGGCCAGAACCTTTCTGTGGAGTGGTAAGAAATATTTGGAAAGGAAATGTAGAGAAAAGGCAGAAACCAAATTGGGTTTGAACCAATCTTTATTGGGTAATTACAATATAAGCTTCGAATTATGCAACGTAGTATTGAGCATCAACCTCGGCTTTTTACACTCAAAGAAAACTTGAGAAATGATTTCGATAAAGTAAATGGCCTTTTAAGCGTTTTCTATAGATTCAAGGAAAAACTGTTTAGAGACCAAAATATATAGATTCTGTGCTGAGAAGAAAACTCAAAGAAAACTTGAAAACAAAAAGATTTGAGCATAGTAAATGGCCTTTATACAGTTCTCTACAGATTCAGGGAAAAACTATTTAGAGACCCAAATATATAGATTCTGTGCTGTGATATAGAAAAAACTTTTTAAATCTGCCATACGGAGATGACATTAGACCATAGCTACCACGCTCATGGTAAAAAAAAAATTAACACACACAACGTGGGAGAAGCTGAGCGAAGCTAGGTTCTACGCCTGACAAAAATGTTTCTTGGACAAAAATGTTGCTTGGACCAATCCTTGTTATATCACTCTTCACAGTTATATTCAATGCCGCTCTGGCTTTGGCTTGGACAAGACTTTTAATTTTATTTGTTGTTTTGTCTTGACAACAGGCAAATGTTGTCATCGCATCAATCAATCCATTAATCATCGATTAATGCGTTAGACATTTGGCTTAATAAAGTTCGTATCAATTACAAGACGAATGTGCTTCATTTTTGCTTAAATTTCTAACCAAACTTTAATGGGAAACCCAATAGAATTGCTCTTTTCAACAACATTTGTTACTCTGTGCCTGTGTCACTTGTCTGTCGTGTTTGTTTTAGTTAAAGTAAGTGACTTAACTGAGTCTCTTTTGTTCTTTTGAAAAGGGTTGTGCACTTAACCTTTACTACAGAGAGATTTTGTTATAGTTGTTGTATTTTTGGTTTTTTGTTTGTTGATTTTTTTTATTTTATTGCTTATTTAAACGTTTTCAAAAGTGTTTTTGCGGCTAAAATTAATAGAAAAAAACAGCCATTTGGGAATTGCCATAAATATCCCTGAATTGTTTAAATAACATCCTTCCGTTTCACACGTTGTTTTTTTTGTTTTACAGCTATTTTTTATCACACTTTTTCTCTCTCTATCATATGCACACACACACTGGCTTTAAACTGGTTGTTTGGAATTTGTTTCTGTGTGTGTGTGTGTTGGCAAATACATGCATAAGTGTGCGTGTTAGTGTGTTTAAATATTAAAAAATTTTATACGACTCAATAAATGGAAGCACGAGGAAAAAAAGCTCCGAATTTATGAATGATCAACAACAACAACAACAACAAAAGCAACAACAATTATAGTTTTAAATAACAACGAAAATTGTTTTTGTTTTCCGTTTTTTTTTCAGAAAACTTTTTCTTTTTAACACCAATAGTTTATGTTGTTGTTGTTGTTATTTTTTTGTGTTTGTTGCCCTTGTTTTACTCGCTTAATTTAATTCACAGAAAAATTGTGTGTTTTTTTAAAACAAAATTTTTTTATGTCATTGTTCTTGTAGTTGTTGTCAATAAATGCACATGTTTTTATTTATTTCCACACACACACACACACACACACATATATTTGAAATCGAATTTTAGTTTTTGTTTCCGTCAAAAAAAAAAAAAAAACAAAAAAAAGGAAACGAAAAAGATGTTTTGAATTTCAAAACGTTATTTAAATTAACAAATCAACTGTGATTTAAATGTTTAAATGTTTAAACGTTTATAATTGCATCAGGATTAGAATTTATGTATTTATTTTGATTGTGTTTTATTTGTAGTTTTTCTATTTTGAATTTTCAATTCTACTCGTATTTACAAATTTAATGCGTTTTTATGTTATCGATAAATTTTCTACATACATATGTGTGTGTGTATAATCGAATGCATTACATAAATTATTTTGTAATTGCCACATTCATTTTGTTACATATAAAAATAGTTTCTGTGAAAATTTTAATCATGATGGCATGGCGAATAGGAATTTTATTTAACACAACATTACATGAATAAAATAAATTTGAAAACAAAATTAATATTATGTAGTAAATTAAATTCTTTGCATACATAAATATAGAATTCTCAATAAAGTTCTGTTACAAAAATTGGAACAGGCTCATAAAGGGTGTCACAGTACGACCAGACATACTTTTTTCATTTTGAAATAAAAACACGTAGCCAGATTGGATTACTTACTTTACTTACTTAATTGGCCATAACAACCCGTTTAACGGATTTCGGCCTGCCGCAATACATCCTTCCAGGCGCCTCTGCTTCTTGCGCCCCTACGCCAGTTGGTTGCACCAATCGATGACTGGGCTTCCTCGATTTGGTCCTTCCAATGGATACAAGGTCGTCCCCTTCGCCGTCTTCCGTATATCCCCGCATCATATACCCGTCTCACCGGAGCATTCTCCTCCATTCGAACGACATTGCCGAGCCAACGCAGCCGCTGTATATTAATACGCTGTACAATGTCTATGTCGTTGAGGACCTCATACAGCCAGATTGAATTGGAAAGAACACATATGTTCCGATTAAGTATGGAAAAGAAAAATAAACATTAAATGGTTACAAGCTATCTGACTACAGGCTATTATTTATTTCGTGAAATTTTCCATGACTTTTTCATACAGGGACTGCATCCCATCGAAGTAAAGTAAAGTTAACCGCTCTACACATACATACATAATTTGGTCACTACTACCCTTCAGTTAGGATTACGACCTAGTTTGTCGCACCACTTATATTGTGTGTGTGTTCATTTTATCCATAAGTAGCAGAACCTACAATTTGAAGTCGACTCCAAACGACAGATTTTTTGAGAAACTTTTCATGGCAATTTTAATTACTCTCAGATTTTTTGCCAGAAATCTGCTGAGAAGTCATCGAAGAAATATTTTTTCATATTTCGTTTAGTTCAAGATGTCTGACCTGGGGTTTAAACCATAGCCTCCTGTCTAACTAGCTAACACATTACCAACTAGATTACGGCGATTCATAGTACCCATATTATAATGAAATTATTCCGTTTCGTTATGTCGTAGAGATTTCTGCAACAGCTATGTATATACCATCTTGGAGTTCATTACATCGCAACTTAGCAATCATAAAGTATGTATGGTAATTTGTTTTCCTGCATTCCCGACACTTTCGCCTGGAAGAAGCTGCAGTGATTCGGTAGCCTTGATGTTGTATGTATGCCCACGGATTACAAAAAAAAATTCCTAATCTAATTAAATTGGGGCCATCATCGATGTGCACTGCAACACTTTTCTAAACATATCTATTCGAAATGGATATTTTGAACTTCTCCGAGATGTTACTGTCTGTTTTTCTTACAGAGGTTCCTACAGTTCCGAATTTGACTAGATCTATTCGATTTAACCACTCTGCAATGCCCAAAGACACCTACTAACCTTGGTGTTTCTAAGTGCCCGTTTCTGGATCAGTGGGTACCTGTACAATCAAAATTATTGAATTTGTGACGATACCAATTTATATAAGATCCAAAAGCACTCAATGCATTCCCAAAAAGTTACTGTTTGGTGTGGATTTTAGGCTGACGATGTTACCGTTCGATATTTCTTTAAGAGCGACTTTGGTCAGGTCATAACTGTCAACAGCGATCACTATAAGTCGATGAATATCTTACTTTAGTTGGTTTGACTTGAATGATCTGAACCCCACCGACATGTGGTTTGAATAGGAAGTTGCGTTCTGCACAGCTCATGCTACATACGTTGAATATTCTGTACGAACGATATGAGAGCATGGTCATCTCACGCTGGGATGTTGTGAATTGATCATCGAGATCGTGCTATTTGACTCTATTAGACTTTTTCTTGTAGCGTTTTCTTAAATTGCAGGTGAAAGCCACAAACCGTAACGTTCTTTAAAGGCAATATTAGCCATGCCAGGACATTTCGAATTCGTCCCACGGATAGAAATCGTGAAGACATTTGAACGATGTTATATTCCAAATACATATTACATGACATTAATAGGTCTTTCAAAGAAACAAATTTTAATGTAAAGACAGAATTTAAATTTAAAGAACAAACGACACGATACAATAAATTTTTCAACTTTCTTTTAAATTATTATTCATGTACTTCCGATAAAAAAGTTTAGGAAAAATTCTGTTTTTTTTCTTCTTCTATATGTACAACATCTAGACTCTTTGCTTTCCTTCACTATTTTTGTTGGTTGTGCTTGTTGGTTGTATGTATTTGATAAATCCTGTAAATAATGTTCAAGAATTGTTTGTCTGTGCTTTTGAAATGAGTTCATGAGTTACTTAACATTGTAAGATAAGTAATGGACTTGTGTACTTGAGTGTGTAGTAATAATCACAAATCAAATCAAAATGTTATTTAAATAATGGAGTACAGAAGAAGAAGAGGCACAACCAAAATCTTATTTACACTCTGTGTCTCTCACTTTCTCTCTCTGTATCGTTGTCATTTTAAATTTCTAAATTTCATTTCATTTATCATTTATAATAATAAAGATTTCCTTCCTTCCTTTTAAAACACTGCCATACAGACATACTGTACCTTAATAGCCACTCACATAGAGTTTTTATAAACAAAATAGTCGTAGGTAAAAGCATTGTTAAAGAGAGAGTATGGTTGTATATATATGTATGTGTATGTATGTATGTGTGTTTAATTAAAGCAGAATATTTTGTTGGGGGTTTTTCCCTACTTACAATACATAGTTCTTGTCTTCTTTCTCTCAATTGTTATACCACTTACATATACTTACTTGTATGTGTGTGTGTGTCAAGAAAAGCAAGGATAGAGCCAGAAGAGGGTAATTTCTATGGATTTCTTTATTTTTCCTTACAGTTCCGTTATTTCTTCTACGCTTTTCTTTTTTAGTTTTGTTTGTTTTTCATTGTTCATTCGTATAACTTTCTTTATTCGTTTCTTTTTAATCAAATAAAAAGCCAAGGGCAAGTTTTTGAGGTTGAATTTTTTATTTTTTATTTTATTTAATTTTTTTTATTTATTTTTATTTAAAAAGGAGAAAGAAAAAAGATTCAAATAAAAATATGCTGGCAGTATAAGTAGAAGAAGAAGAAGAAAAATATTGTAACTTTATTATGATTTGTCAAAGAGAGAACAAACAGGAAGAATAAAAAATAGTAGTAAAACACTTTGTATCTTCAAATAGTGTGTTATCACTTATACATACATAGTTACTACGTATACATACATACATACTACACACAAACTATACTACATATTTATTTACTACATTGTTGTTATTGTTATAACACTATACCCAATATACTTTGTTTACTTTATTATTAATTTATTTTGTATATTTGTTGTTTTTGTTTATTTTTTTTTACTTTTTTAATTTATTTAAACAGAAACTCAAAAAATAGAAAAAAAAACCAAATACAATAATAATAATGAACTATTTTTTGAGGTTAAAAAAGAAACAATTTTTTTTTAAATATTTAAAAAAAAAAACGAAAGCAACAACACTGGTTGTGTGCAGGCGAGAACTTAAGAACGGCAAAGTTAAACACTGAGTCAAAGAGTGCATGTGTATGCTTGAGTGTAAATGTAAACAAAAATATTTGTAATTACTTTATTGTTGTTGTTATTATTGTTGCTGTTTTGTAGTTGTGTTTTTGTTTACCTACTGACATTTTAACTATGCAAAGGAGAGGACATCGAAGTTTTTTTTTTTCTTTTTTTTTTTTGTGAGTCATAGCAGTTGTTTATATTTTCTTCTTTACTTTTTTTTAGTTTTTTAATTCAGTTTTGCTACTGCATATAGAAGAATTAGCAAATGAATAAAATGTAAAGTAGCAAGTGAAGTAAATGAACACAATTTTAAACTGAAAACTTAAAAGAATAAAAAAAAAAAAAAATAGAAAAATATGTACGTCAAAGTAATCTAGTAAAGTAGTAGATATGACAGTAATAATTTAAAGCATTTACACTGTTGCCAATAGTAAACAATTATACGCATAATGTTTGTCTTTTTTCTTAATAACCAAACGCAATATACGATTAATAAAAATAAATTTTCTATTGGAATTTAACAATATATATAACACCTATAAAAAAAGTATTCCCAACGTTATATATTCTGTGAAAGCTTCAATGAAAATTTTACAATAGAAAATTAACGTAAACGGGATTTAGTTATTAAAGAAAATTAATGTTATCGAAAATATTTTTTTAGAAAAAATTGAGATGCTATTGAAACGAATTTTTCCATTGAAAATTGGTATAATCGAACAATTTTTCATAGGAAATTGATAAAAAGAAAATGTTTGTATAGAACATTTTTGTAATTTGTTACATTTTATAGAAAGTTGTTGTAATCGATAAATTTTCTTAAAAGAAAATTGAAGTAATCGATAATTTTTATGTAATTATACACGATTTATATGTTATTGTAATATTTGTAAAAAAAATTTGAAGTAATTGGAAGTTTTCTATAGGAAATTGATGTAATCGATATTTTTTTGAGGAATGAATTATTTACATAGAAGTTTAATATGACGTTTAATGTAAAAAAATTTTTTTTATGAACAAATTGTCTTTCTAGTTTGTGGTACCATTCAATTGTAAATCTTTAGTTATTTCCTTTCATAATATAAGTTCATCGATAAATTTTTGGTAGAGAATTTATAGCTTCGATTAGTTTTCAAGAGAATTTATATTTTTTTACAACAATCAATTTTTTTTTATGTAATCGACGAAACGATAGTAGGGAGTATAAGCTCTTGAGTATTTTTTTTTTTTCTTTTTTTGTAAATTGTGTGTAGATCAATAATGATTATCGTCATGTTAAATTGTGTATGAAGATTTATTTAATCGATAAATTTTGTATTATCGATATTATTTTTTTTATAAATTGTCTTTTGAAAAAGTTTTTAAAATTTAAAATTTTTATTATCCATCAATTTAATTAAATTGTTCCGAAAAATTTTAAGAAAAATTCTGAGTAATTTGAAATTTGTTATCGATAAAAATTATTGTTATCGATATTTTTTTTTTTTATTTTATTTCATTGATAATTTTATTTCATTGATAATTTTATCTGTTGAAATTTTGCAAAACAAATGAATAGTCCTATAAACTTGATTTTTATAATTTTTTTATAATCTTTCTCCCGTTTAGTTTTTCAAATATTTAAGAAATTGTTTCCATCTTAAAATTTTTTGTTATCGATTCATTTTTTGTATACTTTTTAAAGCAAAATATTTCTATTTTGTATAATTATTGAAAATTAAAAGAGTATGTTATCTTAAAAGTTGTTCGATATTCTTTGTTATAAAACCAATTGAAATCTTCACGTTAAAAATTTGTAAAAATTTTAACAACTTATCGATGTTTTTTTTCCTATAATTTGTGCTTCATTAAAAAAATACTGTAAACGTCAATTCTTTTGAAATGTTTAGCAATCGATTAATTTTTTTATTACAATTTTATAAAATATATTAATATTACTATAAAATATAAGATGAATTGAAAAGAAAGTTATAATAATGTTATCGATAAATTTTTTTCTACTACTTTTTTGATATTTATTAAACAAATTAATTAAATTATAAAAAAGAAAGTCATAATTATGTTATCGATAAATTTTTTTCTACTAATTTTTTGATATTTATTAAACAAATCAATAAATTTATAAAATAAAAGAAATAATACATAAAATGTACATGTTATCGATAAGTTTTTTTTATAAAACACTACTAATTGCTGGCCCTAGTGTTGTATAGTCGTCTTTTATTTCTTATTTATATTTTAGTTAAAAAAAAAAACTGAAGCGTAAATAAGAAAAGAAAATGAATAAAAAAAAGGAAAAAGAGAAGCCGTAATAACGTCATTTGAAATTCAAAAAGTTTTTAATAAAAAATAAAAAACAAGGAAGATAAAAAGAAAAAAAAACTGTAGAATGAAGTCAACATTCTTAATAGTTTTAACGCCATGTTGTCGTACGTTTGTCTTTGCACGTCTTCTTATGCGTGCGTATTACTTTGCCAATGCTGAATGTCGTCTGTGATAGTCTGTGTGTGTGTTTGTATTGCGTACGTAGCCCTTAATTGTGTTGTTGTGTTGTGTTGCTGCTGCCGTTAACTTAAAGAAATGAACTAATGCGCCTGAATATTATAAATGAATGTAGATTTATGTGTATGTATGTATATATTTAGTTTGGTTTGTTGTTAGGGTAGGTGTTGGTTGGTTGGTGTTGCCGTTGTTGTATGAACTAAACAAGGATAAATGAGTTTAAGTGTATAGATGGATGGATTGCTAACTGAGTGGACGTTGTTAGTTTAAGAATTCAATAAGAAAGAGAAATTTATAGAATAAGACAGTACGAGACGACGGGAGAGTGGTAAAACAAAACGTGAAGAGTGTGTTAAACACTAAAGATGATGACATAAAACCTCTTCTGTGTTTTACGTAAAACACCATTTAAAGAAACTGATGACATTTACTAACATATGTACTCGTATGTATGTATGTATAAATGTGCGTAATAGAAAAGCAATAAGTTAAACCAGTTTTTTGTTTCTCTTTTTTCTTTTTAGGTTTTTTGATTAAATTGTTGTTGTTTGTGTATCGTATTTTTTTCCTTTACTTCGTATTTGTATGACAGTACGTATGTATGTGTTGTTACTTATTAAAAGGGGCGCTTATTTGTGTAAGTGTAAGAAAGCTGTTTTACTACTTGTTTGTTTCTCTTTGTTGTTGTTGTTGTTTTCGTTGTTATTTACTGTAGTTCGTTTAATACTTTCTTAAAGTTGCAATTTTAACTCATTTTACCAATTATATTCTATGCCAGTATGTTGCTAGAGAAGTTATACGTATGATTCGTGTGTGTAGCAGGAAAAACTTCAAGAGTAAGTTAAAAGAAATGTGTTCTCCTGTGTGTGTGTGTGTTATTATTTATAATTACTGTGTGGTTGTGTACGTGTGGAGTATAGTTTGATTGTGGTACAATATACGCTGGTTTTTGTTTTTTTTTACTTTTTAAACTAAAAACTATTGTTTTTGTTGCTATTTGCTATTGCTGCTGCTTGCTATTGCTGCTACTCCTGCTATATACTTTTGTTTTAAAACAAACGATAACTTTGTGGAAATGTAGAGACAGTCAAACGTTGTACAACCGCTTGTAAATGATCGTATTTCAAGGCTCCCGCAATTAAATAAAGTTCTTCAAAGTTTTCACGATTTCGCTTCTCATCACAAAGTTTTTGCAAATATTTATACATGCGACCATACTGCTCATGGACAAAAGCATGCCACAGAGAGAACTGTATTACCTGAAAAAAAAAGAAATGAACACAAGAAAAATTAATTTTTTTTTTTATAAAAGAAAACTTTTTCAGTAAAGAAAAGTAAAATAATAATGAACATTTAAAAACTATTGTACACAGAATAGCAGTGATAGGAGTAAGGGGAGTAAATAAAGTTTTATTACCATCATCAAATAAACGCATTAAAACTTTCAACCTGTGTGTGCAATTTTTAAATGCACTTTTAACAATTTTTACACATTCTCATCTTTATTTTTCTTTCATTCTTTTTTAGTTTGTTTGCTGCTCATCCGTTTGTCTACCTATCTCCTACCTATCTCTCTGCTTGCGTGACTGTTTGTAGTTTTACTGTCACCATTTGACACACTGGGATTTTTAAAATCAACTACGGTTACGCGCTAGACACAACCCCCCACACAACTACACTAATGAAAACAATCTTTTTAATTGCTGTGTGACACATCATACGAAAGTTGAGAAAGAAAATCTTTATATGCCAGCCTTCTCCCTACCTACTACTACCTACACCAATCTCCTCTACTACTGCTACTAGTACATCGCCAACTACTTAGACTTTCATATAAAGGAGTTAATGGCCAACAACAACACAACAACAGCATCAACAGTAGCAATAGCATTGGTAAGTGTATCTGTATGTTGTATATTCTTAATTAAGAAATGTTGTCTTAAATGTACTTAAGAAGACATTGTACTGTTGCTGCTGCTGCTACTGCTGTAGCGATACATTTTCAAATGTTTACTTGGCACTTAAATAAAGATTTAATCTTTAAATCATGTCCTTTTTAGACACAATTTTCTAGTAAACTACCACTACTACTACTAGTCGAGAGAGAGAGAAATAAAATTAAATGAACACATCAAAAATAAACATTTAAAATACCAAATGCGACAGTTAAATCACAGTAAACATAAAAAAGAATCACAAAATGTTCAATCGTATGTTAATGGTATTATAAATGTTGTAAAACAACAAGTTCAAGTTATCGATAACTTGCTTAATGACTTTTGTTTTTGCATACCGATACGTTATCGATGGGAAATTTTGTTGCCACACATTTCGTAAAACATATTCCAGTTATCGATAATTTTCTTAATGATTTTTTTTTGCATACCAATACTTTATCGATAAGAAACTTTGTTTATCGATAAGAAACTTTGTTACCACTCCATCGATATTCTTAATTTTATTTTAATTTTATTATAAAAATGTTTTTTCCAATGAAAAAATAATGGTATCGATAAAGTTTGTATATGAATTAAAGTTATCGATAAATATGTATTAGGGATTTTCCGACTAACATTTGTATTTCTTTCTTACACATAAACTTCTCTCGATAATTTGTTTTTAGAGATTTGTGCCGTCGATAAGTTAGCAATCGAAAATATTAAGTTCAGTAGAATATTCATACAACTGATTGCTTACATGTCCATCAACAACAATAATAATATTCATAAAACTGATAAATTTTGCACAAGAAATTAATGTTATCGATACATTTTTTGTACGAATATTTTATATAGAAAATTGTGTTTCCATATAGATTTCTATCGATAACTTTTTTGATTTTTTTTTGAAATTTTTAATTTATCGATTTTTTTTATAAAAGTAATCAAAATATTATGTTCAATCGAAAATTTATGTTATCGGTACATTTATTTTAAATAAATTCTTTTTTTAGAACAATTTAGGATTTCCCTTAATCTATATCGATAATGTTATCGATAAATTTTTCATATTAAATAGTCTCTCCCACATTTATACATATTTATATAGTTTCCGTAATCGATATTCAATATCTGTAATCGAAATTTAATTTCTGTAATCGAAATGTGGTTTTACTGAAGTGTATTTTTGTTATCGTGCAATAATTTTATATAAAAAATTATTGTGATCGGCATATCTCCTTTTTAAACACTTATTTTCTATAAAGAAGAAAAATACTGATTTAGAAAAAAATTACTGCAGAAAACATTTTTAATATCGATAACTTGATTGCATGAAATGTATGTTATCGAAAGAATTTGTTGCTTAAAAATTGCATAATTGCTTGGAAAATTGATATTATCAATATATATTCCTTAGAAAACTCCTCTTTTGCTATGTTCTGTAAAATTTATGTCTTATCGACTTTGGATTTAAAAGAGATTTTATGTTATCGAAACATTTTCTATAGAAAATTCAAGTTTTCAATTAATTTCTTATGAAATTTATATCTTATTAATCAATTTCTAATGGAAAATTAGTTATACAAATAGATATCCTATAGGAAATTCCTGTTATCGATAATTTTTTACTTATTTGAACAACAATTGTTTGTTTTGTATGAAGAAACATCGTGAAAACTCTTTTCAAATTAATTTCAAACTCAAATTAAGTGTGCTGTTTGTCGACTTTGGGTTTATGATAATATCCCATAGTGCTTTTGTAAAGTGTTTTCGGCCCACTTATAAATTATGGACGCCAATAATTGCACTCGAAAACTTTTTATTATTTTTTTGCCTCATTTAATTCGTTTCTGTGTTTTTTTTTTGTTCTGCTGGTTGTTAAACGTTTTCATTTGCTTTTCGTTTTTATTTTTGGTGGATTTCATTGTGGCTTAAATGGCTAACAAACAAAGAAACAAACAGAAAATAAATATTGGCTTTACGTTCGTACGTACAGCTCTAGCTGGCCTATTCCCAACGCCCACCACCACTATAGAAATAGTCAATAAATAAAAGGGAGAGAGAAAGAAACAAATGTAGAATAGAGTAGAGAGTATTAAACTCACCTTTGAATCACTGGCGTCCACGAATTTAATGATTTCAGTGTAGATATTATCGATATCCTCCAAACGATCTTTAACGTTATTATCCAGCACACACAATTTAGCAACGGCAATACCCTTTTTGGCCAATGCTTCCAATAAATTCTTTCTCTGATTGTCCATTTGCCTGTAAATGAAAAACAATTTTAATAAATAAAAATTTTTGTTGTTTATTTTTCTGCTATGAAAAGAATACATTAAAAACGAAATAGTAGTGTAGAGACCTCCATCCCCCCCCAAAAGTAGAGGAATAATGAGAACAAAACAAACAAACGAAAATTTGGAATTAAAAACATTCGAAATAAAAATGGGGAAAAAAAAGATGAAAATTAAAATCAAATACGAACAGAAGTCCTCGAATTACTCTGGTCCTAGAGACAAATACAAATGAAAATTGTATACAGACGGAGGGAGGAGACGATATTATAATTTTTAATGCTGTAGTTTGGCAATAGGCAGTGAAGAAGTACAGGTTCACTCTGCTCAGCTTATAAAAGAAATTTGAGTTGTAAACACTAATTTAATTTGTAGGCGTGGTATTGTTGTATAAAGAGTGGGCGTAGGCATAATTATTTCGACTCACAGTAAAAATTTTACGAAAAATGCTTAGAGAGGTAGGCGTATTAGGAGTTGCCGTAGTCTAGTAGGTAGTGAGTTGGTTTATTAGATGTGGGGCCACGGTTTAGACGCCAGGGACACTCTGCTAAACTTATAAAAGGAATTTCAGTTTCAAGCACTAATTTAACTTGTAGGCGTGGCATTGTTGTATAAAGAGTAGGCGTAGGCTTAATAATTACGATTCAGATTAAATTATTTACGATAAATACTTAGAGAAGTAGGCGTGGCAGGAGTCGACGGAGTTTAGTAGGTAGTGTATTGGTTTATTAGACGTGAGACCACGTTAGGGGTAGCATTCTCATATAAAGGCATAGGCTTAATAATTAGGATTCAGATTAAAATATTTACGATAAATACATACTTAGAGAAGTAGGCGTGGCAGGAGTTGCCGGAGTTTAGCAGGTAATGTATTGGTTTATTAGACGTGAGGCCACGCTAGGGGTAGCATTCTCATATAAAGCGTAGGCGTAGGCTTAATAATTAGGATTCACATACAAATATTTACGATAAATACTTTCAGAAGTAGGCGTGGCAGGAGTCGCCGGAGTTCAGTACCTAGTGTATTGGTTTATTAGAAGTGAGACCACGGTAGGGTTGGCATTCTCATATAAAGAGTAGGCGTGGGAGAAGTCTCGGTAGTCTAGTAGGTAGTGCGTTGGTTTATTAGATGTAAGGTTCATACGGTTCATACCCGGGGTCAAACATGCCGAACGAAGTATGAAAACCTATTTCAGCAACGACTTCCTCTTTGCAGATTTCTGGCAAAAACTCTGAGAATAAATTGCTCAAAAATCTGTCGTTTCGAGTCTACATATCCTATGAGAGGTAGCGTTCCGCAAAAAAAAAAAAATGGAAAACGAATTGAAAATAAAATCCAAATAAAGTATGCGTTGTTCAAGTCAATTTAGTAGTTCATTATTTTAAAATAATGTTTTTATCCAACCTGCCAGTATGATGGGCTGAAATAAAACACTACAACTAGTCCTTAATTTTACTCCCCACCTCCAGCTCCTAGTACGTACTCCCTGTACTGAATGCTCTTATCCGAATGCCAGTCCTTTGGGTAATGAGGTTGCTGCTGCTGCTTGCTTGCTCTGGTGGTGTTCAAATTTCAACAGTTGAGCTCAGTTACACATTCTATGAGCATTTCTACTACTATAGAGCAATAGTAGTTGTAGTAGAGAGCAGTATTAGCTGCAGCAATGGCTAAAAAATTTTTTTTCTGCATCACAAAATCTCTCACGAGATATTGTATTTCAGTTTAATTTCTTTCTTTTTTTTTGCCACACACATACACATTTTGTTGTTGTTGTTGTTGGTTGTAGTTTTCTATGTATAATTGCTTAAATTATACACTGTTTTGCCTTGCTTCGTTGTTCAAATGCCTATAACTACGCAAAAGTAGGTGACAAAGGGGGGCTCCAAGGGGAGTGGGTGGTAGAGCTAGATAGGCAACTTAAAGTGGTGGTGGTGGTCATCCAGGATTTGTAGTTGGTGCACATTTTTTCATTTTTCGAAAAAAACATTCAAAAGGCTAAACAGTTCGAACACACAATCAAGTTTGCTGGAATTGGAATTGTTTTCTGGTTGGTTGGGTTGGGATTTGGTCTCCAAAATGCTATTAAAATTAAGTCAATAGGTTTGCAATTGTTCTAAACAACCCCCACCACCACCAAATAGTTGAAAACTATAACATTTTTAAACGATGATTTTTTTTTAATTTTTTGAAATCAATTCACCTTAAATTTCCAAATATTTTGCTCATACAGGCACAGGCAGCTCATTAAAATAATGTGCATACACATACACACATATGTATTCGTTGTAAAAACCTATTTAAATAATTATCGAGAGAGTATTTTTAAGAGGATTAAATCAGCAGAGAGTTGACTTAAACCGATAAAATATTGTGCATAAAATAATAATCAACTCTGCACTGCACTGCTCTTGTAATACCATCAGCAAAAAAAACAAGGTTGTTATTGTAATAAATTCAAATTAAGTATCATGTTATTTAAATTTATCATCGAATAGCAAACAAAAAAAAAAAGGGAAAACATAATGAAACTTGCGATTATTATTCAAACATTATTTAACAACAGCTAATCCGTCTTAATGCGCGTTAAAACATTCATAATTAAATAAATATTTTATTACTACTATTAATGGTGCATATGCACCTATACACACACACACACACACACACACTTATTGCATAAAATTAAAGGAAAATAAATTTTAAATTAAACAGAGAAAGAGAGATGAAGTGTCAATACTGCGAATGGAAAAGGGAAATTTTATAACATAAACCCAAATAGTACCTAGAAAGACATTTAAAATTAGCCTCCTACAAGAAAAAAAATAATCGATAAATTATCGATAAATTTCCGATAGGAAATTTTTAATCGATATAGGAAGTTAGCATCAAATTTGAATGCAGCATCTATACGATTTTATATAAAATAAAACAATTATCGATAAATTCTTAGAAGCTAGTTTGAGTGAGAAAAAAATAAATACCCGATAAATTTTTAATCGATATACATAGGAAGTTTGCAATAAAATTTTAATACAGCATCCATACGATTTTATATAAATATTTGTGTGAAAAAAATTATCGATAAATTCCCGATAGAAAATTTTTATTCGTTAAAGGAAGTTTGCATTAAATTGTAATACAGCACTCATAGGATTTTATGTAAAATATTTGTATGATTGAAAAAAAAATTATCGATACATGTATTCCCGATAGAAAATTTCTAATCGATAAAGGGGAAGTTCCCATTAAATTTTTATACAGAACTCATAGGATTTTATGTAAAATATTTGTTTGAGTTAAAAAAAAAATTAACGATAAATTATCGATAAAAAATTGTTAATCGATAAAGGGGACGTTCCCATTAAATTTTAATACAGCACTCATAGGATTTTATGTAAAATATTTTTTTGAGAGAGAAAAACAAAATTATCGATAAATGTTCGATAGAAAATTTTTAATCCATAACGGACATAAAGGATTCTATATATAAAATATTTGTTTGAGTTATCGATAATGCATTGATGATAGGCAGGTAGAGGTGGGTTTCCATCGAAGAAAATATCTCATTCCCTCACTAATTGCCATATAATTTGTGATACTAAAGTTATTAATTTCTCTTTAGTCCTGAAAACATTCTGAGCTTCTGATGAAGCAACTTAGAATTCTAATGTCCATTTTGTTCTGTTTCTTCGCGTTCACAGCGTTCTGCAATGTATCCAATAGACATGATGATGTACCCTCATCTCTACAGCTCCTGTAGAAGTTGTTTGCCATGCCATCCAAGATTTAAATATTGTTTCTTAGAATATTTCTCTATGAATAATTAAAATAAGTTTTCGAAAATTTTATTTTCCATTAAATTTCACTTTCGGAAAATTTGTTTAAAAAAAAAAATTCACAACAAATTTCACTTGAAAATTATTTGCAACAATTGAATTGAATTGAATATTAACAAAATATTTTACTGATGGATTTGTATGCAAATATTGTATTTCACTCAGTGAATGAATAAATTTCAATATGAAAACATTGCTTAACACAGGCAGCAGCCAGGCAGACAGTATTAATGGAGGATTATAAACCATTTAACGGCGTGTATCTATCTTCTTCTTCATGAGCAAATATTTGAATTGATTAGACTGTCATAAATAACAATCAATGTTTGAGAATAATTCTCTCCTCCCCTCTCCTTTTGTGTGAGAATGTGTGGGAGTGTTTTTATTTTTGCAAAGCACTGTTGCTGTGTGTAGTTAACAAGGTAAACATTATGGTAGCCACCAGCAGGCGTATGAGTAATAATTTCAATGGAATTGAATGAAAATATTATTTCTCATACGCCTCAGTGGTTTTTTTAAATTTTAAAATCAGAAAAGAAAAAACAAGAAACTCTTGTTCATCTTAAGAAATATAAATGCGTTTGAGTCAGTAAGCAAGTGGTAAGCCGCCCGCCCAATTAAATATCCCAATTAGTCAATGACCGAATATTGTATTCTAAACACCAGTTTACGAATGCAAAAGCTAAGGGAATTAAAAGAATAAAAAGGAAAAAAAAAATCCATTTTTTCCCTTCATTTAATTGTTGTTTGCTTGTTTGCTTTCTTGTTGAGCGAAATCTCATTTAAAAATTTAAATTATTTCCAGCATATTTTCACTTTTTCAAGGACTTTAATAAACAAAATCCTTTTTAAAGGCTCTTAATTTAAGAATTTTATACTCCACTGACCACTTAAAACATTCTTCTTTATTATACTTTTGTAAAATAAAACAACAACAACACAACACAATACAACAACACAAAAAACAAATTTAATGAAATTTCTTCTTGGCTTTTTCAATTGTTGATGGCCGAGAAAAGCCAAAAACACACAGAAAGTTTATTAACAAATAAAAAAAGGGGCCCGACCGTCCCAAAAAAAACCCCCCAAAGAAAAAGTTAAAATTTGTGAATGCCAAAGAGTGTTCAAGTAAATGCTTAACAAACACAAATACACACCCAAATACAAACACATTTCATGAGTAGCAAATATACACACACAGCCAGACACACACACATGCACACATTTTTTAAGGGTTTATTTAATTTCAGCCTTTTTGGCTTTAACAAACTTGCAAAACCAAAAAAAAAAGGAAACAAATTAAAAAGGAATAGAGATTGAGAAGAGAGTAAGAGAGAAAGCGAAAAAAGAATGTTAAATTAAGTGTGATCGTGGCAGTGGCGTCAACTGTGAATGAACCATATTGTGAGAGCCCACAAACACATGTATTTAATGCCAGATAAACGTTGATTTTTATTCGCCATTTTTTCATTCCTTGTTTGTCTGCCATTTAACGCTTTAAAACCATTTAAAAAAAAAAAACACCGTGGCGTTGTGGTATGCGTTTATCTCTCACATGCAAAAAAAAAATAAACCAGGCATGGAAGGCAGCAAACTGATAGAAATGCACAGATACTCAAACACATTCCCATACGCACGTCTGACCAGCTGGCCATAAGGCAATCACACTACCGTGCAATGCTTATGCCAAAATTGCAAAAAAAAGAGGAAAAAAAAATATGGTTATACGAGGGTCTTAATAACGTTTAATACACCATACAATGAGTTTCTCCCAAAATCCGTATGGCTTGTAATTCAGCTTAAATATGATTTCAATTCGTGGTATTTTCATCAGGATTTAAAATGCAAAGCAAAAATATGAAACAAAATTCATCTTAAAAGCCAGTATTTATGCAGAATTTCAAGTTTTCTTTTATACGAAGAATTATTAAGGTTTAGCTGCGCTAAATGCAAAGTAAAGAAAAGTAAAGAATTTAACTGTAAAAGTGTTTGAATTTTTATGTTTCATTTGTATTTTGATTTACTCACTCTCTGTCTCTCTTCAACTAAGCAAACAAATAAATGAACTTCATGGCGTATGATGAATATTTGTTATGAATTCCATTTAAAAAAAGTTATCACTCATACGCATCAGTCTCTAGGTTTTTCTATAGAAATTCTCATAATTTTGTGAAATATTTTTTTTTAGAATTGGAAGTACGAGTATGTGTGTATGGGTGTGTGCGTGTGAGTAACCAACAACATTTCATGCATTCTCGCATAGAGAGCGTAATTTAAACCACAATTAGCCGATGGCTGTGTTAGTAGCAAGAATTTGTTTTGTTATGTTTACACATGGAAACTTGGCTGTAAATTTTTCAAGGAAATATATTTTGTTCCTCAGACTTTACGAAAAATATTCAAGCAGTTAAAGAGATACACACCTACATACATACATAATTGGTTATTACAACCCATTTAGTCACGATTACAACCTAGCTTCTCACATCACTTATATTGTGTGTCTCAATGACGTGTTTTTACTCTCAGACTTTTTGCCAGAAATCTGCTGAGAGGAAGACGCCGAAGGAATATTTTTTAAATATCGTCTGTGTGTCTGACGTGGGGTTTGAAGCGTGGCCTCATGTCTAATTAACCAACACACTACCTACTAGACTAGGGCCATTTCTGGTTCTTATTTACTCACTTAATTGGTCACTGCAACCCTTCAGTCAGGCTTATGACCTAGCTTCACACACCACTTATATTGTGTTTCTGTTAATTTTATACATGAATGGCGTAACCTACCTACATGAATGGCGTAACCTAGTTTACGAGTCGA
This sequence comes from Sarcophaga rosellei, assembly GCA_930367235.1. Classification (NCBI taxonomy): domain Eukaryota; kingdom Metazoa; phylum Arthropoda; class Insecta; order Diptera; family Sarcophagidae; genus Sarcophaga; species Sarcophaga rosellei. Next base: position 78,356,667 of record OV884021.1, read on the forward strand.
ATGCGAACGACAGATTTCTGGAGAAACTTTTTTTTCAGAAATCTGCTGAGATAGTCATCGAAGAAATATTCTTTCATATTTTCGTTTCATTGGAGATGTCTGACCTTGTGTTTGAACCGTGGCCTTATGTCTAATGAGCCAACACACTACCTATTAAACGACTACGACAACTAAGGAGACGGGTAAAGAGATATGCAATCGAAATTGAGTGAATTGAAGACTGAAGCAGCAGCAGATTAAAAGCATCCTGTTTTTTTACTGTCATCATGTGAGCACTCTGAATACCACATTAATAGGATCAGACAAACTCAGGGCCAACTACGCTCAGACACATTTCGCTTCCTAATAAACGAAGCAACTTCAATAGCTTCCTGAATTCAGTTGTTCTGTACGGATGCGAAAAAAAGGAATGTAGCTCCATGAGACTTCAGATTAATCCAGATCATAGTCAACTGACGCCTAAGGCAGTACTCAACCATGAGGCTCCAAACTGAGGCAACAACATTTCAAAGGTAGATTCGTTGACGAACGTCGAAATGTGTTGTGCTCGCGTGTAGCTCCATGAGACTTCAGTTTAATCCTGATCCTTGTCAACGGACGCCCACGACAAATTCATTGGATTTTCTGGCCAAACACTATCCGCAGTACTCAACCATGGGCGTACAAACTAAAGGGGCACCATTTTAAAACGAGATTCGTAGAGATGTGTTGTGCATGTTTTTTGTTCGACTCAACTAGGACTTGCAGTCCTTGACAGCTGAAAATTAAGGCAGCGAGGATAAATAAATCGTAGAATGAAGTCACAAGTCACAGAGGATACGAACTCAATTGTTTGTGTCTTAAGCTCCTCAAGAGTTATGATTTCAAAAGTTAACATCCAAAAATTCCCCATGGAAAGGCACTCCGACTCCAAAACGAATCCTGCTAATTCCCTCACTATTTTAGACTTTGGAGACAAAGATTATAGAGAAAGAGAAGCCAATAATCTACGCCTATTATTAGCAGAAGCCCGCCTGGCTTTCCAATAAGGAATTGGCTTGTGAAACCCGCAATAGTGCGAGATATGAATGTCCATGCGATTAGGAGAAAGAAGATAATCTGTCTTCTTATTCAAATCAGTCAAAAAGAGTCTTGTAATCTATACGTGCCCTGTTGCTGCCTAGGATGCTGAGCCACCGTGTAAAATGACAGGAGATTACCTATTTTAGTGGAGGCATTCAGTGCACTAAATGGTGAGATCTGTAGTAATCTATGACGTTCTTTAGAGACTTGTACGCCGCCTTACTATCCAAGCAAGTTGAGAGATTTTTGGGGTAAATTTAACACCCAACAGGCATTGTGGCGCTTTCAATATTTCCCTTACCTCTGCATGGAAAGCATTGCAGTTGTAAGATAATCCATACGAACGTCTAACGTCAGAAGCCCCAAGTTTGCTCCACAGCCTACACTGCATCCTGGAGCCAACAGCTCAAGGACCCTCACGAGAATCGCCAGATTATCAGATCAAATGTCTCCTTCTGAAATCAAATCTCTTATCGAGAAAGGATCCAAATATGTTTCTGTATTCCCTAGTATTACAGCAAGTTTCACAGGCTCTAAATTCTCTAAAGGCATTGAGTTCAGCCCTTTGGTTCAATAGACGATAGCAGACGAAGCTATTTGGCTCAATAATACCATAATTGGATTCTATCAGATTGAACTGGCGATCAGGAAAGCCTGATTGCATGTGTATCAGTTAGAATTTGGTAGCAGAGAACCTGTCATATTAAACTGAATTTTAAACGTCAAATAAATCTCTCTTTCTCTCTCTCTCTCTCGCTGTGTTGCTTGTCAAACGACTACTTTGGAGTGTGTTCTCAAAATTTATTCCCGAATAGAAATAAAAGTCCCCAAGGCTTGCAAACATTTGTTTGAGAACAAAATTTTGTTTTGCTTTTGCATAGAAGTGGAGTGGATTTTAATAGCTTTTACGGTAGAGATGACTATGGAGATGACTGTGTGGAAATTGTTTCTTCAAGAATAATTTGTCATAATTTTTCTGTGTTTGTTTTGCACAAGTATCTGTGAATTGGTGTATAGGTTGAGTTTATTATAAAATATCATTTAGAAAAATGTACATACATATGTATGATTGAGTGTTTGTATGTGTTATTAAATCTATAATCCATCATTGTTAACACAACTAACCCTCGCATGTATTGTACATACATATGTATATACATACATGCGTTGTGCATGTATGGTGGTTATGATGTGGCCTCAACATGTGTTCATCCAGCTGTTGCGTGTGACTTTGTTGATGTGGTTCGTGTTGTTGTTGCTTTTCGTTTTGTTATGTAAATGACGATTCATGTCATATTTTTTTTTTGATGTTGGTATTGGTCTTGGTGTTACTGTTGTTGTTGTTGTTCCATTTTTATTTTTATTTTTTCACTGATAAAGTGTGCGTAAAACCACAGAAAGTATGCACAGATGGCACACATTGGCAAAAATGTTTCGCTTCTGTCTACTGGTATACTGCCGTCATAAATCAATCAAACAATTTTCAACGCTTACAACAAGTGCAACAACACCGACAGCAATACCGAACAGGAGAACCGTAGCATTGCTTTTAAGTCCCTTAAGAGTTTTTAAATATTTTCAGTTTTTTTTCGCTTTTTATTTAATTCAGAACGTTGTTAAAATTTATTTAACAAAAAAAAAAAAAAAAAAAAGGAAAGAAGAATAAGGTGTAGTAAAAAGAATTCCATTAATTAGACAATGTCAATAACTGTATGAATCTGTAACACTAGCTAGAGGACCTTGGAAGATTACTTAATCGCGTGCCAAAAATGAATACGTTTTTATCGATTCCCTTTGATAAAGGCGGAAACACAAGGTTCAAACCAAAAAATATGTGGTGTAATGGTCCTAATAGCAGCCAATAAAGAGCAACTTAACTTCCGTTTCTTTAAATTCATTTCGGTAAATTTGATCTCAAAGCTGATTTGAACTCTTCTCTATTAAGACTCCAGAAACCAGACACCCTTGTGCCTAGATTCTATATGCACCACATGCTCCTTAGAGACATCAAGGTATTCCTTCATATCGTTTCTTAAAAACAATTGTCCATATTTGTACACAGGTTGTATGTAAGTCAATGAGTGGCGGGTAGTACCATAATCCTCTGGGGGTCGAACTGCTGGAGAAAGCAGACAATGGGCGGCGTGACCCAAGGAATCGTGATCGTGCTATTTCTAGCCAAATGATCACTTCGGTATTATGAGAACCGAATACTAGGAACCACCATCTATATGGAGAACTCTGGACAGAGGATTGGCATTCCGGATAGGGCCCTGTGCGATGGTGGATAATTCCCAACGCAAATAGGTCAAAACTATGCTGGGGTCCACTGTATTTAGGCGGAGATATTTACCTTTTTGAAGTTGAAACTGGTCCCCCTTCTACAAATGCGGATCCTTCTTGACTTTCATTTACAATCAAGCTACTCTGAGGGCTATGGAGTCGATCTAATAAAAGTTACTACTGTGCATCGTGTACCAGTTTTTGCTGTATTCGGGGCATAGTGATATACCTACTGAATGAGATGCACTCTTGATAAATAAGGATCCCACCCTATGGACCAGATCGGATCTGTCTCTGTACGATACCTGGGCTTAGCGGTATACCGTATGAACGAGATGGACTCTTGATAAATACGGATCACACCATGTGGGTTGATCCTAATGTTTCAATTTCCTAATTCAATCTGGACTCTTCTGGAGATGAGCCTGAGGCTTGTGATAGAGTGTTTAGAATCTTGTATGGATCCCAGCCGGGCTACTGCCGAGTAAGTGGAGATTAGATGGAGTAGAAGACTATACAGCAACTCTCCTGCAACTGGATAGCCCTCAATAGGGTATTTTTCCCGAGTTTGAACTGTAATTGAGGTTTTTTGATGGAAATCAGGTGACTAAGAAGTGTACGTTCATCCCCGCTTAGCTGAATGATTCAATCAACATTTAATTTTTTTCCGTTTCGAACATCATTGTTCGTGGTGATTAAGTATGAAGAGGTATAGTTGGATTAGCTGTACGGGGTTCTAAAACTAAAATTGATTTTCAATAAAGCACAAGAATCCTGTAGTTTTTATAGAGAAAATATGGATTTCTTTTTACTTAGCCTGCTATAAATTGATGCTCGCATTAATGGCAGAGAGTAGCACTTAAAACTGCAAATATTTATCAAAAGTAAATGGCAATATTAAGCGGAGGTTTTACTTTTTTTATTGTTTGATGAGCCTAGAGGTGTTATTAATTTAATTATAATGGAAAATATTACAACAACAACAAGCAACAACAGCAGCAGAAAACAAAAAAAAGTCAAGAGAAAATTGCTTTCAAATAACTGTTAACTTAACATGTTAATCACGCACTACGCCAACGTAATATTAATATGGCTTTTAAGCTCTCTCTCTCTCTCTCTCTCGATACACTCTCTAGTATGTATTGAGAGCCTGCCATTATAAAAACAATGCCTGGGTATCGTTTTTACGGTGATATTGACATTAACAATGACGTTCAGGTTTTAAATGTTTGCTTTTCGGTTTTTTTCTTTTCTTCCTTTCTAATACTCTTCTCCTTCATTTCTGTTTATTTTTGTTGGTTGGTTTTTTTTTGCAAAGCGCAACACAAGATGAGATTTGAAATTGTGATTGTCAAACAATCTTTTCAGCCTCTTGTAAATTGACACTTTGGCGGATGAGTGATTTTTTGGTGGGAGATTAAAAAAAAAATCCGATTTTTTTTAGATTATTTCCATGGCCACCGGGACAGGCAATTTGTTGCCTCTATTGCTATTGTGTTGCTCTGTCTCCTATACCTGGTGGCACATGTTAAACAAAAAGCTTTTAGCGACAAAAATTCTATCCAACAGTCAAGTCAAGTGGGGTGTTAGGTGTGCGGTGTGTGTGATGTGGTGTTAGTGAGTGTGTAAAACTATATCACAGAGTGGGTATCAAGTGCGATAAACTGATGAATTTTGTTGCCATCAAATTTCTCTTCTCTTTTGCGATTTATTTTTTTTCTGTTTGTTTATGCTTCACTAACAGGATTGTTTGTATTCATCGTATACGAAAACAGCAAAAAAAAAAACTTCCTGTTGATGTTGAATACCATCAAGTGAAGGCAGAAAAAGCACCGAAAAAAAGTTCAAAAAATTATTTTTGATTAAGCGCCAGGAAAAAGACTTTCAACATATTAAGTCACAGATAAAATGTTGCAAAACACACAAAAACACTCATGCATAGTCATACAAAGTAACAAAAAAAAAAGTCATCCTAACAGACGCCAGCTAAACGGTCGTTCACTGTGTAACAGAGAGTCTAGGGACCTCTTCTATATAGAGTGGCGTAGAGCTGTAATTATGTTTTTCATACCACCGCCACCGACAACAAACAATACCCCGAAGTTTTATGAAAATTTCCCCCTCCCAACGCTGTAACCATCCATTAACAACCAACACCTTTTCTAGGCCACTGCGTTAAGTAGTCGACAGTAGTAGTCGGCTCTGCTGTTGTTTTGCCATGCAACATTTTGCCAGGCAGCCATTCAGTGTGTTGTAAGTAATGGCGGCATATTGGTAAAGAGATTAAAATTTATTTTTTTTTTAATTTTTTGGTATATTAACCCCGACAGTAAATTAACTGCTTAACCACGTTAAATGAAAAGACATCAATTTACTCTGGGGTGGCCTACACTGCTACACTCACTCAGAACTTAATAAAAACATAAAAAAATGTTACACCCAGGCAGACAACAGCAAAAGATAAAATAGACAAAAAACAAGACAGGATTTGTTGTTTTTTAGGGGGCTCTTTAGAAAAACTTAATAAAAATGTTTTTATTTCATCTCCTGTAAACAAAACAAGGGGGGGGGGGCTATGTAAACAGTTTTCATAAACATAAAGTGTAAGGATTTCTCAATTTTGAGTCTATTTCACGCGTGAGACAATTTATTTCTTTTGTTTCTTTTTTTGTGTTAAATTATGGTTTCATAACTGCCACTCTAGGCAAACTTTTCAAATGGCGTTTACTTAGCCAGAGCAGCCTGGCCTCATTTGAATAGGAATCGTTTAACAACCAAGGAACGTTTGAAAATAGTTAAAAGTGATAACAATGGTGGTAACTCAAAGGTGGTCGCTTTGGTAGCTGCAATCAACCAAACGAGAAAGGAAAATGTCAAGAAAAATTAAACAATTTGAAGATTCTGAAAGCGTTCCAGATTGGCTCAGACCTGTACGCTCTGTTGAAAATATCGCTTCTGTTAGAGAGAGTGATGCCTTGCGTCCAACTTATACGTTGGCACTGGAGATAGTTTTATGTCACCCACATCTTCATTTCTATTGCAGATGCGTGGAGGCTAAGATTAGTAGGCGTTTTTGGGAGACTGGAGAGTGGCGTGAATAGGATTCTGTCCACGCGCCGCTATACTAAAGGAATTTGGAACTGCTGGGGGCAGTGATTACATGACGTCGCGACATGACTTCTCAATAAGACTCAGGACATCCATTCTAGGTAGGAATGACTGGAAGAACGGTATGACGCACTTCGGAAATAAGTCCGTACAAATTTACACTGATGGCTCCAAGTTAGACGAAATCAGAATCGATCAGTATATCCCGATTTATAGGGCTGCCGAATTACTACAGCGTCTTGCAGCGGACGTGTCAGTCTGCAGTGAAAATTATTGAGAAACTCAAATGTCTACAAGCGGGAAATTATCGCACTTTACGATAGTCAGGCGGTAATCAAAGTACTGGATGCAAACGTAATGAAATCCAAGACGGTGTACAACTGACGCAGATATCTCAACGAGGTAGCGGATCGATATGATGTCCTCATCACTGGCCAAGATTGGATGGAGGAGCTCACGGCAACCACGCTTAAACTTCAAAGAAGCAGGCTCAGTATTATTGTCGGGGGTTATTACAGGCATTGCATTATGGGCACCCATAGGAAGCACATTGGTTTTGAACACGCCTCGCAAACGATTTCTATGAAAATTGCAGAGATGAGGAGGAGGATGAGACTGTTTTTTGTCCATGCTCGGCGCTATGTCTAAGGAGAAAGATGCACCAACTATATGCAAGGTCTGAATGAATTGTCAAGCATTGATAATGGTAGTCTGAGGCGTTTCATCGGAAGATCCGAATAAATGGGAAAACGGTACTTGACCGAACCAGCACAACCGCTAGATGTTAATGCGCTGCACTATGACTATAACGTTGAGGAGCTCATACAGCTCATTAATCGATCGGATGCGCAAATCATCACTAACTCTGGAACTGGACCAAAGTTCTAACATAGGAAGGCAGAGTTGTGGCCGTCTCACCAAATATAGGTCCTTACCCTAGTTCCAAAGATATTTGGGTATTGCTGCAGACACTTTTCATCGAATATAAGCGATCTTCTTAAAGCAATCAAGCAACCTATTTAACTTGTAAAACTGTTTCAAAACATTTCTTTGCTCTTTGCTCTAAATTGTAAGAAGGCTGTAACAGCCCGTTGTACTTTATACTCATTGAGATGCAAATAAAAAAATACGTCAAAACTGATCTGCAATTGCCGTGCAACGCCATGGAATGAATAAATTCGGATGTTCAGCATTGCGTACATGCCATATAGGGGCCTGATCAAATCTATAACGCTTCCAGTCTCTTCAAATATCTTTATAAAATTGCCAATTCCTAATACACAGTAGGGAGAGCGTTTTTGACGAGAATAATTACCACATAATATGCTCAAAAGGTGGCCCTGTAAACATCGCCACTTTTATAATCATTTTAAGCCCGGGATAGTATGTTAGACAAGGTTTTTTTGGCGTATTAAGAAGAAATTAAATAACAGCCTTCGTATTTACTATTTATTGTTATAATTGAAAGCCTCTACAGCGATTAAAATATACAGTCATAGAAAAAAGTCTACATACACCGCTGTATGTAGATCTCCTGCTAATTTTTTTATATTCGTTTTTGTCTTCCAATATTCTTACATTGCAGCTGCCTTAAACTCCTTTTTAATTTGATAAAAATCACCGGGTAAAAAATATACATGCAGTGGTGTATGTAGACTTTTTTCTTTGACTATATATACAAAATGAGCAAAAACTTTAATACTAAAACAAAACTTAGTTAAAATTAACACTGAATAGTTCATTAGAACAAACATTTTCCATTATAAAAGCGGGCCTATTTAAAATTACACACAATAAATTGCCAAGACAAGTAAATTATTTGCTTAATAGAGACAGAAGTCCTATTTAAAATAAATAAATAAAGTATAACGTAAATAAAGTATTAAAAAAGAGTCCTTGTTTAGAGCTCATTAAATTGCTTTGCCCCTCTCTTTGCCCTTTGTCCCTTTCTGTAACCTGCTATTCTAATTTACAATTTCCGTTCGTTTTTTTTTTTCATTTTAAATCCTCTCGACGAAATGATTGTAAATCCTATTGCTTACAGATGTTTCGCAACTCATTTTTATATTCTCACGCACATACACAAAATAAATCCTTTTTATAAACGTCACTTTATTAAATTCGATTTAAAAAATACAAATAAAAACAGAAAGAGAAGGAGAGAGAGAGAAGTAAAATCACTTGATTTGTGTTCATGAGAGCATGAGTTTAATACACTCGTCGCACACAGCCAAATGCACACTTTATGAGAGAGAGAGGGAGAGAGCTAGAGTGGAGATACTCATTAAATGCTTTAATGAAAAAATGTCTATAACGGCATTGAGCCGAAGAGTGGCGGTAGGTGGTGGTGGCGGCTGCTGTGCTGCCTTTCCCATTGTCGATGACAAGAATGTTGAAAAGAAGCGATGATTGTAATGATGGACTGCGTGTTTAATAATAATAGGGATCATAAAAACAAAAGTCATAAAAGCTAAAGGCTATTTTTGGTCACAACAATAATAAAACAACAACAGCAACAATAGCAGCAATAACAATAACAAAATAAAAACAAAAGCCGGTTTATTAAATTTATACCAAAAGAAATATTTCATTTAGTGTAACACAATGTATAACTGCATGGAGAGAGAGAGAAGCAAAAGAGTTTTGTTACAAAACCACTCTGTTATAGGCACACACCCATACACCCAAAACAAACAACACAATATATAAAATTTATTTTAATACTGACAACAATAACAATTCACATTAAAATCGAACAAAAACTCTGACAGTTTGAACAAAACCAGTTGGTTGACGAAATAATAAATGACAAAGACAGAGAGAGAGAGAGAGAGAGGAGGGAGAGACAAATTTTTGTTACTGATAATGTACTGTTGTGTCTCTCACACTCCTATTGTGTGAGTTCCCACAGTACATTTACAAATTTTAAAGTTCCCTTTTAATTAAATTTGTTTAGTGTTGTAAATGACTTGTACTGAAAGCCAAAATAGGCCTTTACTTAAAAAAAGGAAAATTTTAGTTTTAAGACAAATGTCCTAAATGAGCTGTGATTTGAAAATATTTGTATTTCTAATCAAAATAATTTGAATATTTACAAGATTTTCTTTAAAATTTATTGGAATTTTAATTAAATGGAAGTCAGTTTGTCTGGCAACAATATAATCAATTGCCATCACTGGGATGTTACCATATGCAACATGACAAACTAAATAAAAGAACTTAATTATGGGTAGCCTAGCAGCATAAAAAGCCTTGAATGGTGTCTATAAGACATATCTCCCAATTATACATCCATACATAATACATAATCCTTCAATCAGGATTACAGCCTAGCTTCTCACACCACTCATGTTGTGTGTGTTAATTTTATACATGAGTGGCGGAACCTACAGTTGTTTAACGTCGACTTCGAACGACAGATTTTTGAGAAACTTTTTTCATGGCAGTTTTATTTACTCTCAGAGTTTTTGCCAGAAATCTGTTGAGAGGAAGTCGCCGCTGAAGAAATTTTTTTTTTCATATTTCGTTCTGATGGCCTGGGTCTCAAACCCGGGCTTTACGTCTAATAAGCAAACACACTACCAACTTGACTACGGCGACTACATGCTTCTTTATAATTTGCTCGATGAGAGACTTAATTCTGAGAAGAGGTCCCATTTAGGACCATTGTGATACCACAATTCATTAATAATCCTTATGGTTAGCCGAGCAATATATGAAAAGCTGTGAATGATGATTATAATACCTTAAAGAGGTATCATAATACACGCGACTACCAAATCTCAAACCTTATGGAGACAGGATCACAACCCATTTTCTCACACCACTTATATAGTGTGTGTTAATTTTATACATGAGTGGCGGGAACTATAGTTCAAAGTCGACTTCGAACGCCAGTTTTGTTTTTGTGAAACTTTTCTATTTCAATTTTCTATTTACTCTCAGAGTTTTTGCCAGAAATCTGCTGAGATGAAGTCGCCGAAGAAATATTTTTTTTTTTATATTTCGTTTTGATGTCCGGCCTGGTATTCGAACCCAGGCTTTACGTCTAATAAGCGAACACACATATTAATGATTGCATATGACAAAGGGCGTGTATTTTATTTCTTCGATTTTATTGTTCAAATTAAAGTGTTTTTGTTTGTTTTCTTAGGAATCCTTTTAAAAACATATTCACGTTACCAGTCCTGGCCTCCTTCTCTATAATATTAACTCTTCTAAGTGTTTATCTCTCTCTCTCTCTCTCTCTCTGTGGGTGTGAGTGTATGTGAGAATTTCAACAATGTTTCCTTCTTTTTTTTTTGTTTTTTGTACGATTATATGATATGTCAGTGATGATTTGAAGGGATTACATATAGAAAACCAATAATAACGAGAACCACAGCAGCTACAATAAACAAAAAACAACAACAACAAAATAAAATAAATGAAATGAGTTGAGTTGTGAGGAGAGAGTAGAAAGAAAATATTTAATAATAAACCACAACAGAGTTCACACGTGGCACCTTTAGGTGACATCTAACAAACCGAGCATGAACAATCATGTCAACAAAGATGTCCGTTATTATGATTTTTATTTATATTAACATTCCATTTCTTTCTCTCTCTCTATCCCTCTATTTTTATTTGTTTCTTGATATTGTTTTTGTTATGTGGTCGTATGTTATGTTGCGTTACGTTTTGTTCTGTTATATTGTACTACCGTGGTATCCGTTTAGTGGCTTCAAAACCGCCGGGCTGGCAATTGGTTTTCAATGGTGATTATGCAGCTGCAAGGCCTATTTTTCTGATAGATGGGTTCCTAGGCATAAATAAAAACATACACTCGTAAACGGGTACAATACTGGAATGCCCTCGATTAAGCTGACGCTCGGGGAAACTTTGAACGTCATGGCTCATGCTTTCTGGGTAGTAGAGAAGTAGCTTGTGTTGTCCGAATCTCAATCGAGGAAATGAATAATTTTTCTCTACGAAACTGGCATTCATTAAGTAGGCTCTGACCTTATGCGATATAACCTAATACGCAGGCAAGCCCGTCAAATAGGCACCCTCTCACTTGATTTTTAAAGAAATTGTAGATTAGGTTAGGTTAGAAGGAAGAGGTCCCACTTAGGCCGCCATTTAAGCCCATTGTGATATCATAATTCTTCTACCCGGGAGTTAATCATTCCCTAGAGAAAACTATCTCGATTTCAAAATAAATCTTGCTATTGCAGCAACTTATGTTACAAAGCTAGGTCAAAGATGTCAGATAGTGAGAGGTCAGAAACCTCAGTCTCTCTATGACAAGAGCAGGGCACCGAAACATGAGTTGAAAAGGAGTGTATTTCGCCTCCTCCCCAGACCCACAGCTCCTGCAGAGATCATTAAAATCCTTCAGCGTGCCTACCAAAAGGACAGTGGCCTATAACAATCGCCATTAAGCAATTTAAGCATAGAAGTGAGTCAGTCCAGTAGAGTCTGGCAATGTTGCACGAACCCTCCTGCTGCCTACGACGTTTAACCTTCTCGTAAAGCAAGTGGACAATATCCAAACATGTCAGAGAATGCCAGCTTTGTACCGACCCTAGCCAGCTCATCAGCTCAATCAATTTCCAAAGATATCCCTGTGCCCTGGAACCCATATAAGAGTGACCTTTGAATGATTCGAAATTTCTCTAAGAAATTCTCGGCATTCATGGACAAGAACGGACGATGAAACTACGTTCAATAGGGACTTAAAAGCAGCCTTAGTATCTGAGTAAATCAGGAGATTTTTACGGAAAATCCTGCCATTCAACATTGTATACATACATAATTACCCATTACATACAACATTGGCTCATGTTGTAAGCCTTAACGTTGGCTCCGAACGACAGTTTTTAAGAAACTTTTTCATGGCAGGTTTATTTACTCTCAGAGTTTTTGTCAGAAATCTGCTGAGAGGAAGTCGCCGCCAAAGAAATATAATTTTTTTTTCATATTTTCGTTTTGATGTCTGGCCTGGGGCTCGGACCCGGGCTTTACGTCTAATAAGCGAACACACTACCTACTAGACTACGGCGACTCAACGAGCATTGCGCCGCCATCAAAATTGCCATGAGATCTGTTTGGAAAACCCTGAGACATGGGGTGAAAGACAGAGCCACAGCTCCTGCAGAAATCATTAGTCGGAATGCCGAGTCTTTCGACAAGCCTACCAAAAGGATAGTAACCTGTAACAATCGCCATTGTGCGTTAGATAACCACGAGATTTAAACACTGAAGTCAGTCCTTTTCATGTCGTAGGCCCTGGCTAGCTCATCAGCAATGCAATTGCCAATGATATAGCTGAGCGTAAATCAGATGATTTTCAGGTTGAAATTTTGCCACTCAACATGCATTGAGACGCCCTCAAAATTGCCATGAGATCTGCTTGAAAAAATCCGAGATTGGTCAGACAGCCAAAGAAATTGTAATTCGAAGGAGAAGATTGATTGTTGTTGCCAATCAATTGCAAGAACGCCCTAGGGAAGACTGACTCCTGGAACTTTTTTTTTTTTTAATTTTAGTTTTGAAACTCAAAAATGGATACCCTTTACCGTTGTACTATTAACACATACATACTTAAAACGGTTTCTCTATCTCTCTTCTGTGTGTGTGTCTGTGAGTTGGTTTCTTTGTAATAATAAAGAACTTTAATGTGTGTGTGTTGTGTGTGAGAGAGAAAATAAAAATAAAAACAAACAGAAACAGAAACATAACCACGCAGTGGTGCTCTGACATAAAACAACTCAAATCAAGCTGCAGTTAATAAAATAAAATTAAATAGAGCAAGAATGTTAAAGAAAAAAATACAGTTATACAGACACACACACAGAGAGAGTGAGAGTGAGTGAAAGAAATAAAAAGAAAGCAAACGAGTTTAACACAAAAACTCTATAAATCTTTTATGACACGCCAAACAAACAGTGTATGGAAGAGAACAAAAACAAACAAAAAAAAATTTGAACGAATGAAAAAAATAAGAAATAAAGAAAAAAAACCGTGTAAAATATGTTGTTAAAACTAAAATGATTTTTACGAATTCATATTTATTTTCATTTTTATTTCTATTTTTATGATTATTATATTAAATATGGCATTAAAAATGATTGTGACATCAAATATAACAGCAACAACGACAGCGACAGCGACAAACGATGTCAGTTTGTCTTTACACTGACTGCTGCTGCTGCTGCTGTTTCATCCATCCTTTGGATATGTTTGCTTTCGTTTTGGTTTTATTTTGCGCTTTAACACGCTTATGTATGTGTGTTGTATGGAAAAATGATATTTTCCTCTAACTCGTTCTCTCTCTCTCTCACACTATCTCTCACTTTTTATGTGTTTTCCATTTGTTTTGCTGTACAGTCGCGGGGGATACAGTTGATTTAATTTTAATTCGACTGCGATAAAAACATCAAAACGAATCAAAAACAGACGTTTTAGTAGTTTCGCTTTTTTAAAAAATGATAGAAAATGTAGTTTTTAAAATGATTTTTTAAACATAATTTTGTTGTTAATGTTTTTTTTGTTAATGTTTTTTTTGTTGTATTTTTCTGTTTTCAATTCTATTTTTCATAAATCTCTGTAGCATTTTATATGATGGTTTTTTGTCAGTCTGTTGGGATTTTGTTTGAATTTAACATGAGCCCGTATTTACATATATACGTGTTATCATTAATTATAAGGATTTCAAATTTGAATAAATATTTATTATATCGTACACATACACACATATTTATGACAGAAGCATAATATGAAATAATAAACAACAAGTGAATTGGTATCACAGTTTAGGTGATTGACTATTAAAACAAACAGAAAACAAATTTAAAAAACAAAACAGTTTTTAAATGAGTTTTTAAATATTTTAATGCCAATTTAAAGAATTATTTTTTTTATGATTTATTAGTTTAAAAACAAAATTAAAAACAAATTTGTTTTTCTGTTATTCATTCGTAATGCAACAACAATAAAAAAAGAAAATTTTTCTCAACGAAACTATTATTCATTATATAGGCTCTAACCTTTATGCAGTTGAAGCTAATAGGCAGGCTAGCCTGTTAAATAGGAGTCCTCTCGAGTGATTTTTAAAGAAACCTTAGGCTCTTGCCCCTCAAAGGAAGAGGTACCACTTAGGTCCATTGTTATACCACACTTAATTCTACCCCCGGGGGTCAAACATTCCTTAGAGAAAATCATCTCGAGACCGAAATAAATATTGTTACGTTTTTAGCTTTTTAAAAACATTTAGATTGGCTGACTTCCTAAACGCATGTTGCTTTGTAGTAATACATTGCAGCGTGTTCGTAAACGCAACCCTGAAAATTTTCACAATGTATTTTGTTCCCTTTTGCAATACTTTTGTAGTTAATACGCAAGGAAAAGCAACAAAGGCATCCAAATAAAAATAGATGCAATGCGAATGCAAGACAAAATACGATGGAGACGCAGGAAGATAAGTAAGAATTTTTTCTTATAATTTATTATATTTCTCTCTTCAGTTTAATTTTTTCTTTTTATTACAGTAAAAAATGGACGCATAATTTTAAAAATCTATTAATTAATGCAAGGTTTGATATGGAAAAAGAATTTCGTGGAAAAAAAAGAAACGCGTTGTGCTATGGGAACGTGTATTGTAAAATATTAAGTCCATAGATGACACGTTCCCATTTTCACGGGACGACATAAACAGAAAATTTTTAAATTTCATGGTGACGTATAAGCACATTAAGAAACGGAACAAGACGTCGGGCGAAGCAGCAACTACCTGGGACTTCTACGACCGACTAGACGAAGTGTATGGCTGCCGGAGCGACATATCTGTGCCAGAATGCAATCTGGATTTGAGCTTAGACACATTGTTTGCAGATCTGACCGAGGACAGTAACGAGCCTAGCGCGTTTCAAGCAGCTCCGATCCAACGTGAAAGCTCACCTCCAGCACGGAGGCGCAATCGAGTCGATTCGCACAAATCTAAGAAATTTTCCAATAAAATATGTTCTTCCTCCATTGTTCGCTTTATTATGAATGATGCAATGCATATAAATGTTCCTAAACGAATTCAGTGTTGCAAAGTATTAATATGCAACGTATTAAAAAAGTAACTACACAATGTATCAATTCGGTTTAAATACTGTATTGATACATTGTTAATATACGTTTAGGAAGTCAGCCATTATGAGTTCGTTGATTGCAAACCAAAATAAAAACAAATATGTGTGAAGTTTCTAAAAAAAAAACTTTATTATTCACACTACTTTCATATGCCACCGTATACAACTTCACTATACAACAACAACTTGCTTACTCGTTATTATTCTCTGCTTACAACTTTATTGTAAGCAATAACACTTGTACGCTTTATCTGCGATCTTCAAACCACGACTTTGCATGCAACGTGTCTCTACACAAGACTGACCGAATTCTTCTTACGGACTGCCGCCTACTATGTCTTGCCTTTTTATATACGCACGAATCAGTCCAATGCATATTTTTGAAGCAGAAGGTTCTTGTTCTCGCCTTCTCAAGAATTCTATCGCGACTGCATTGTTGTTGGCGTATTTTGTTTTCATTACTTGTTGTTGCGTCCGCTTACTTGTCTATCCCCTTTTCTTTCATACTTGCGTGTCTCCTTTCCTTTCATACTGTTGTTGTTGGTATATCCCAACAAGTTCGTTGTATTTTGTTAGTGTACCTTTTGTTTATCATTAATGTTAAACGATCTTTTCATTTTCGTAACAATATCTTGCTATTGCAGCAAGTTTTATATTAGAAAGTTTGGTCAAAGATGTCGTCAGATAGTGAGAGGTCAGAATCGTCCGTCTGTTTATGACAAGAGCGTAGGGCTGTGACGCATGAGGTGAAAGGCAGACCCTTAGCTCCCGAAGAAATCATTAGTCGGAAAGCCGAATATTGCGGCATGCCTATCAAAAGGATAGTGGCCCCTAAGAATCGCCATTGTGCCATGAATGGCCACGCAATTTAAGCATATAAGTGAGTCAGTCCGTTCCTTATCTATACATGTCTAGTAGAGTCTGGCAGTGTTCTGTCAACGAGATTTTATTTATTCATTCGTAATACAGCAACAACAAAAATGAAAAAAAAAAAACTTCAGTGATACATATGAGCAACATGTTAAGCATACGCTACAGTGTACTATTATAGTAGAGGCACAGGGAAATAGTAAATTTGATTTTATCGGTTGGGCCATCTACATACATACATACACACATACATACATTACAACCCTTCAGTCAGGATTACGGCCTAGCTTCTCACACCACTCATGTTGTGTGCCTTAATTAAATACTACTTGAGTGACGGGACCTACAGTTGTAACGTCGAATCCGAACGACAGATTTTTGAGAAACTTTTTCATGGCAGGTTTATTTACTTGAATAGGAAAACCGTTACTATGTGTGGGTGAATAAAACCTTTACACTTTTCAAGTTAAATTCTCGGCTCCTACTTAGACCTGAACTGGGAACTGGACTTGGACCTACTCGTTTTTATTTTGGCATGATCTGAAAGTATGACCTCAGACCTTTCTAATGACACCCATTTCATTTCAATAGGCCCCATGGATCCAGATTTATAAGCGTTTATTTTTATTTACCGACAGTTGCTTGCTGTGTGATTCTGTTGGCCTGGTATTTGACAAAAAAAATGTCGACAAGAAATTTGAATAGAAAAACCGTTACTATGTGTGGGTGAATAAAACCTTTCCACTTTCCAAGTTAGATTTTCGGCTCCTACTTAGACCTGAACTTGGAACTGGACTTGGACCTTAAGGTATGACGTCCGATCTTTTCAATGGCACCCCTTTCATTTCAATAGGTCTAATGGATCCAGAGTTACAAGCGGTTCAACATTTCTATCAAACTTTGGACGTTCTGGCCTTGGACTTGGACCTACCCATTTTTATTTTGGCACGATCTGAAAGTATGACCTCAGACCTTTCTAATGACGCCCATTCCATTTTAATGGGCCCCATGGATCCAGAGTTATAAGCGGTTCAAAATTTTTATTTACCGACAGTTGCTTGCTGTGTGATTCTGTTGGCCTGGTATTTGACAAAAAAAATGTCGACAAGAAATTTGAATAGAAAAACCGTTACTATCTGTGGGTGAATAAAGCCTTTACACTTTCCAAGGTAGATTTTCGGCTCCTACTTTGACCTGAACTTGGAACTGGACTTTGACCCTAAAGTACGACTTCCGACCTTTTCAATGGCACCCCTTTCATTTCAATAGGTTTAATGGATCCAGAGTTATAGGCGGTTCAAAATTTCTATTAAACTCGGGACTTTCTTGCCTTGGACTTGGACCCACCCATTTTTATTTTGGCACGATCTGAAAGTATGACCTCAGACCTTTCTAATGACACCCATTTCATTTCAATGGGCCCCATGGATCCAGAGTTATAAGCCGTTCAAAATTTTTATTTACCGACAGTTGCTTGCTGTGTGATTCTGTTGGCCTGGTATTTGACAAAAAAAATGTCGACAAGAAATTTGAATAGAAAAACCGTTACTATGTGCGGGTGAATAAAAATTTGAATAGGAAAACCGTTACAATCTGTGGGTGAATAAAGCCTTTACACTTTCCAAGGTAGATTTTCGGCTCCTACTTAGACCTGAACTTGGAACTGGACTTGGACCTTAAGGTACGACTTCCGATCTTTTCAATGGCACCCCTTTCATTTCAATAGGTCTAATGGATCCAGAGTTATAGGCGGTTCAAAACTTCTATTAAACTCGGGACTTTCTGGCCTTGGACTTGGACCTACCCGTTTTTATTTTGGCACGATCTGAAAGTATGACCTCAGACCTTTCTAATGACACCCATTTTATATCAATAGGCCCCATGGATCCAGAGCTATAAGCCGTTCAAAAATTTTATTTACCGACAGTTGCTTGCTGTGTGATTCTGTTGGCCTGGTATTTGACAAAAAAATGGCGACAAGAAATTTGAATTAAAATTTGAATAGAAAAACCGTTACTATGTGTGGGTGAATTAAGCCTTTACACTTTCAAAGTTAAATTTTCGGCTCCTACTTAGACCTGAACTTGGAACTGGACTTGGACCCTAAAGTACGACTTCCGATCTTTTCAATGGCATCCATTTCATTTCAATAGGTCAGATATATCCAGAGTTATAAACGTTTAAAAATTTCTATTAAACTCTGGACTCCCTGGCCTTGGAATTGGATCTGATCATTCTTATTTTGGCACAATCCGAAAGTATGACCTCAGACCTTTCTAATGACACCCATTTCATTTTAATAGGCCCCATGGATCCAGAGTTATAAGCGGTTCAAAAGTTTTATTTACCGGCAGTTGCTTGCTGCGTGATTCTGTTGGCCTGGTATTTCACAAAAAAAGGTCGACAAGAAATTTGAATTAAAATTTGAATAGAAAAACCGTTACTATGTGTGGGTGAATTAAACCTTTACACTTTCAAAGTTAAATTTTCGGCTCCTACTTAGACCTGAGCTTGGAACTGGACTTTGACCCTAAAGTACGACTTCCGATCTTTTCAATGGCATCCATTTCATTTCTATAGGTCAGATGGATCCAGAGTTATAAACGTTTAAAAATTTCTATTAAACTCTGGACTCCCTGGCCGTGGACTTGGACCTGATCATTCTTATTTTGGCACAATCTGAAAGTATGACCTCAGACCTTTCTAATGACACCCATTTCATTGTAATAGGCCCCATGGATCCAGAGTTATAAGCGTTTAAAAATTTTTATTTACCGGCAGTTGCTTGCTGCGTGATCCTGTTGGCCTGGTATTTCACAAAAAAAGGTCGACAAGAAATTTGAATTAAAATTTGAATAGAAAAACCGTTACTATGTGTGGGTGAATTAAACCTTTACACTTTCAAAGTTATATTTTCGGCTCCTACTTAGACCTGAGCTTGGAACTGGACTTTGACCCTAAAGTACGACTTCCGATCTTTTCAATGGCATCCATTTCATTTCAATAGGTCAGATGGATCCAGAGTTATAAACGTTTAAAAATTTCTATTAAACTCTGGACTCCCTGGCCGTGGACTTGGACCTGATCATTCTTATTTTGGCACAATCTGAAAGTATGACCTCAGACCTTTCTAATGACACCCATTTCATTGTAATAGGCCCCATGGATCCAGAGTTATAAGCGTTTAAAAATTTTTATTTACCGGCAGTTGCTTGCTGCGTGATCCTGTTGGCCTGGTATTTCACAAAAAAAGGTCGACAAGAAATTTGAATTAAAATTTGAATAGAAAAACCGTTACTATGTGTGGGTGAATTAAACCTTTACACTTTCAAAGTTATATTTTCGGCTCCTACTTAGACCTGAGCTTGGAACTGGACTTGGACCCTAAAGTACGACTTCCGATCTTTTCAATGGCATCCATTTCATTTCAATAGGTCAGATGGATCCAGAGTTATAAACGTTTAAAAATTTCTATTAAACTCGGGACTCCCTGGCCGTGGGAATGGACCTGATCATTCTTATTTTGGCACAATCTGAAAGTATGACCTCAGACCTTTCTAATCACGCCCATTTCATTTCAATAGGCCCCATGGATCCAGAGTTATAAGCGTTTAAAAATTTTTATTTACCGGCAGTTGCTTGCTGCGTGATTCTGTTGGCCTGGTATTTCACAAAAAAAGGTCGACAAGAAATTTGAATTAAAATTTGAATAGAAAAACCGTTACTATGTGTGGGTGAATTAAACCTTTACACTTTCAAAGTTAAATTTTCGGCTCCTACTTAGACCTGAGCTTGGAACTGGACTTTGACCCTAAAGTACGACTTCCGATCTTTGCAATGGCATCCATTTCATTTCAATAGGTCAGATGGATCCAGAGTTATAAACGTTTAAAAATTTCTATTAAACTCTGGACTCCCTGGCCGTGGCCTTGGACCTGATCATTCTTATTTTGGCACAATCTGAAAGTATGACCTCAGACCTTTCTAATGACACCCATTTCATTGTAATAGGCCCCATGGATCCAGAGTTATAAGCGTTTAAAAATTTTTACTTACCGGCAGTTGCTTGCTGCGTGATTCTGTTGGCCTGGTATTTCACAAAAAAAGGTCGACAAGAAATTTGAATTAAAATTTGAATAGAAAAACCGTTACTATGTGTGGGTGAATTAAACCTTTACACTTTCAAAGTTATATTTTCGGCTCCTACTTAGACCCGAGCTTGGAACTGGACTTGGACCCTAAAGTACGACTTCCGATCTTTTCAATGGCACCCCCTTCATTTCAATAGGTCTAATGGATCCAGAGTTATAGGCGGTTCAAAACTTCTATTAAACTCGGTACTTTCTTGCCTTGGACTTGGCCCACCCATTTTTATTTTGGCACGATCTAAAAGTATGACCTCAGACCTTTCTAATGACAACCATTTCATTTCAATAGGCCCCATGGATCCAGAGTTATAAGCGTTTAAAAATTTTTATTTACCGGCAGTTGCTTGCTGCGTGATTCTGTTGGCCTGGTATTTGACAAAAAAAATGTCGACAAGAAATTTGAATAGAAAAACCGTTACTATGTGTGGGTGAATGAACTGCCTATAACACTGGATCCATTAGACCTATTGAAATGAAACGGGTGTCATTGAAAAGATCGGAAGTCGTACCTTAAGCTCCAAGTCCAGTTCCAAGTTCAGGTCTAAGTAGGAGCCGAAAATCCTATACCAAGATGGTACAACTTGTTACATATCTGATGCCACAATCGATTTATTGCGTGAAACAGTGATTTGACACCATTTCTGTGGGCTTCGTTAAAGAGAAAAGTGTTATGCTGATAAACCAGGGAGACAATTGAGCATTTGAAGGCCAACATTCGTGTTGCCAAAATTGGTCCAATCGAATGAGATACTGTGAACTTGCTGCAAAAATCCTGGCATGAGTTACGGCAGCATCCTCTTTAGCCGCCATAGTTTAATAAGTAGTGTGTTGGCTTACAAGACAAGAGCTTGAGAGTTCGAAAAAGAAAAAAAAATATTTCTTACGAAGACCGCCTCTCAGCAGTGTTCTGGGAAATTTATCGTTAATTCGACGTTAGACAATAGGGACTCTGTCACTCAGTCACCAATAAAAATTACAGCACACAACATGGGATTAGGCAGATCGTAATCCTGACTGAAACGTTGTTAAATACAAACCTAAAGTTTATTCATTAATTGAAACAATTTCAATAAAAAACCACCTTTCACGCCTCTCTTGTATTTTAATCGTAAAAACTGTAATATCCACCCTTGTTTGAAACTAATACTATTTAAAGAAGAATACGACAATTTAAATTCTCTGCCCCATTCATCACTCATCATTCATCATTACCACCGCCATCTCCGTTTCCATTTCCATTGTCTTTGATTTTACACAAAAACCTGAAGTCATAAACAAACATTTCCCATTTAATTCTTCAAATTTATTTTAATGTGGCCTATGCCTGTGCCGTGTCTGTATTTGTCTGTGTACGTGCCCTCACTGTTCAGGTTAATGTCTAGGCAGGTGTGTGTAAGAAGTGTGGATTTGTGGTATAAACATTAAAGTTTAGCTTGAAGCGTGTATTTTTATTTATTGCCCAAGTTTTGTTTCAAATTCTCTCTGCATACAACTCGCTTACGCTTACAGTCACTCGGCTTCAAATGTTAGTAAGTAAGGCAGTGTTTGTGTGTGTGTGTGTGTGCATGAGTTGATTGGCTTATTTTTGTGTTTGTATACTGGTTGTTATTGTTTCTACTTTCTTACCTTCAAGGTTTATTAATTTTATTTTAAAGTTTTTAAATTTATTTTCGTTGGTATTTATTATTAAACATTCATTTTCCTTTTTTATTTTTTCTTATTTTTCTAATTTGTTGTTTTTGTTGTTGTTCTTCTTAATTTTCTTTTCAGTTGCGGCACATGCATATTGACTGAAAATCTTATATTTTGTTTCAAGATACTACGCGCTTACTCTCGCTGTCATTCTAACTCGCCTTCTTTGTCTATTAAAGAGTTCTCCATTTCACGGTTTCAAAATCAAGGATTTCAACGTAACTTTCAATTCAATTATGATTTGAATGACTTCGTCTAGATGATTGGTGGCAGAAATCGATCGTTTTCGCCACTCGAGCAGCCCTTACAAAAAGGTCTAACTAACGGCATCAAATCAAATATCCCAGGCGAACAGGCATCTTCAACGAAGACGACGGAGCGGCCAGACCATGTAGCTCAAACCTCGAAAGGTGTAGCATCTGCAATAAGGCCAAAGGCAGCCAGTTCCAAAGGGTATCGACCACCAGCCTCAGCTGCAATCGTTTTGAACCCAAGCACTGGCGGCCCGGAAGCGAGTGCTGCACAGCTAGTAAAGCTAGCACAGCTAGTACAGGTGGCTAGCACAGCTAGTAATGGTGGCTAGCTGGCTAGCATAGCTAGTAATGGTGGCTAGGGCTAGCTGGCTAGTACAGCTAGTATAGGTGGCTAGGGCTAGCTGGCTAGTATAGGTGGCTAGCCGACCAGTACGGCTAGTATAGGTGGCTAGCCGACTAGTACGGCTAGTATAGGTGGCTAGCTGACTAGTACGGATAGTATATAGGTGGCTAGCTGGTTAGTACAGCTGGTGGCTAGTATAGGTGGCTAGCTGGCTAGTGCAGCTAGTATAGGTGGCTAGCTGGCTAGTATAGGTAGCTGGCCGACTAATACGGATAGTATATAGGTGGCTAGCTGGTTAGTACAGCTGGTATAGGTGGCTAGCTGGCTAGCTGGCTAGTATAGGTGGCTCGCTGGCTAGTATAGGTGGCTAGCTGGCTAGTGCAGCTAGTATAGGTGGGTAGCTGGCTAGTACAGCTAGTATAGGTGGCTAGCTGGCTAGTACAACTAGTATATGTGGCGAGCTGGCTAGTAAAGCTAGTATAGGTGGTTAGCTGGCTAGTATAGGTGGCTAGCTGACCAGTAAAGCTAGTATAGGTGGCTAGCTGGCTAGTATAGGTGACTATCTGGCTAGTATAGATGGCTAGCCGACTAGTAAGGCTAGTATAGGTGGCAAGGCGACTAGTGCAGCTAGTATAGGCAGCTAGCTGGCTATTATAGATGGCTAGCCGCCTTGTGCAGCTAGTATAGGTGGTTAGCCGACTAGTACAGCTAGTATAGGTGGCTTCTTCTGCTCCCCTTGAACGGTAAAATTAGGTATAGTGTGGGACAGCAAACACTGATCCTGCCATCTAATAACAGCAGTGAGACCGCAACGGCTGAAGGTGGTTCTGATTAATCTGCACCGTTCTAAGGCTGCAAGCAAAGATCTTCTGCTATTCATGATCAATTAGAACGTGGATGTGGCCCTGATGCAGGAGCCTTGTCTTGCAAGAGGCAGAGTTCATGGATTAGGGTCTAACCTCGGCACACTTCTTTTCTCACCAGCAAACGGTAAGTTGAGTACCTGTATGCTTTTCAGAAAAGTAATTAGCTACAGAAGAAAAGGGGAGATTTCAGTAGTTTGTTGGCATCTAATGTTCAGTTAGTAAATGAGATATCATCACGTAATTGGGTTGATAACGCAGTGCTGCTTTTTCGCCAAATATTGCTTAACCACAAGTCTTTGTGATGTCTAATCGGAAGTATTCTGCTTTCTATTCTTCTTTCTCAATGGGGATGATCAATGCTGAAATAATGACAAAACCAGAAGCGATTCCGAGCGCTTCATTTTTAACGATAAGCAGTTCCTTCCATTTAGTGACAATTAGAAAAGGAGTACAAAGCGATACAGTGTAGTTCATTTTCGAATACTTAATTGAATTAGTGACTATGACTTCCTGTCAGGACCTCATCCTGGCCTTTATCGCTCCTGCTTATGTTGATAATGTTAAACAATCCTTATGAGCAAATGTTTTCAATATAGGATAACAGCTGACAACATTGCCTGGTTGTTGGCGGATTGTGAAACCATTGTATGGTTAACCCGTTATATGCTTTTCTATGCCATGGAAATTGTTCGTGTTTTGAAAACAATTTAATTTCGTTTTATTTTTGTTGATGCTGCTTGTTTTGTTGTTGCTCTTATTATTGTTATTATTATTTCTATTGTTGTTTTTGTTGTTGTGGCTTCAACTTTGCTCTTTTTATTATGGCTAAACATTTTACTTAATGTCTTATTGTTGTTGCTTTTTTTTTTTTCATTGTTATATTTGTGTCTTGGACTTGTTTCTTACATTTCTTGTGTTCATTTTTTGGGGATTTTTTCTTTTTATCATCACATAACAATCTGGGCTTGTTTGTTGCTATCTTTTCTGGGCCAGCAACACAAGAAAGAAATAAAAAACTTGTTTAAGGGCATCTTTTCTTTTTTTCGTCTTCTTTTTTTGTTTTGTTCTGTTTCTTGCTTGCTAGTCTATTTCCACTTCCCGTTCTTATTCATCATTTTTTTGCGGGGTTTGGTTTGGTTTCCTATTATTAATCGCATATAGTTCTGGTCATGGTTGCCATTTTTTTCTTCTTTTTTTTTTGGAAATTTTCCGTTTTTTGTTTTTTTTTTTTTTGTTTTGCTCAACAAAAATTTGATTAAAAGAGCAGCAGCATCATCAACATCAGCCTTAGCAGCAGAAGGAGTTCTGCTCTATTTTATCTTGATGTCTTCATTTTGCTTTTGGCTGTTTTAAAAATGCTGTGGTGGCTCCGCTATAAGGATTAGAGTTGTTATGCCATTTTCTTCTGTTTCTGCTATTTTTTTTTTGTTGTAATTCATTTAAATTAAACGAAAACTATTTTTGAAAACTTTTTAAACAACAAAAAGACACAAAAAAAAACTCATAAAAACCAGTAAAATGAAGTTATTCTTCGGTAATTTAGTAAAAAGATCTCTTACACTCACTCTTCTCACAGTCACTCACTCACTCACTTATACTGTTGTCTTGTATCTCTGTGGAGGACAAGTATAAAGTGTTCGGGGTGTTGAATTTCACTTCATGTTCACACGATATATGAAAACATTTCAAAGTTTCTCTTGCACCGATTAACTTGCAAAAGAGTGCAGGAAATTTAAAAGTTTCATTTTTGTTTTTCTTTTTTTTTCTTCTTTTCCTTCTCTTTTGATAATCTTATTAGTGAGTGATACTTGGGGGCGATGGAAGGAGAGGTGTTGGTGTTCAAGAAGGTCATTAAGAGGTGAAGAAAGTTAAAAGACTGTTTAATTATGAAAATGTGCAATAATTATCGATAACACGCACACAAAGTAGAAAAAAAAAAAAATAAAAAACGAAAGAAAAACAAGGGAGGCAAAAATATTTAACGAAGGCAACAATTTTTCAACAAAATTTTCAAGTAAAGTTTTGCCACACGAAGTATTTTATGTGACAATATTTTAAAGAATTTTTTTTTAGAAAACTTTATCGATAACACAAAAAAATACACAAATATTCTAGAGATTCTACTCGATTACAAATTAACAACAGCAAAGCTCAAAGTGTAGTACAATATCTCCCTGAACATTAATTACATTAGGATCGAATTTAGATTGGATTATGGGTCGGCGACTTCCCCTCAGCAGATTTCTGACAAAAAATCTTCGACAGTAAAATGAAATTGCCATGAAGTTTCTCAAAAAATCTATCATTGGGAATCGATTTTAAACTGTAGGTCCCCCGCCACTCATGTATAATATTAACACACACATACAGCATAAGTTGTGTGAGAAGCTAGATCGTAATCCTGATTGAAGGGTTATAATGACCAATTATGTATGTATGTATGTATGTATAAGTGCTGGACTCTTACTATATAGACTTGATGGCAACTGACATCTTCAGGCGCAGATATTTTCTATTTTGAAAGCTGTTGAGGCCTTAATTGGCCTCATTGCCTTCAAATGCAAATTTTTACATGTTACCCGTTGACAATTAGAATTCTCTGAAATTGATAAAGTCGGCCTGATGAAATTCACAACATGTCCGTGATTGTAAGAACTCTCCTAGAACCTTAATATGCTTGATATTTTAGGTTGGATTTCTGGGGTGATGTGCTTGTTGATTTATTGGCTCACCGGAAGACGTATTACAGAGAGGAAGTAAATGCATGTCCCAGCTCTTTAGCTGGTAGGACCACAGAATCGTTACACTAGTGACAAGGTTTGTTATAATGTATTGACACAGGAAGGTAGGGAGACGAGATGCACTGGGACGAGAGATCGGAATGTTGCGCATCCTAGGTCTTTAGCTGTTTATCGGTGATGGTAGAACCACAGCACCATTAGACTAACGACAGTATTTCTTACAGTACATTGGCACGGCATGTTAGGGAGATGAAGCAAATGCGCTGGGAAGAGAGAACCACATGTTGCACATCCCATGTCTTTAGCTGTCTATCGGTGATGGTAGAATAAAAACAGCGTTAGACTGGTGACAGAGTTTTGTCAGTGTACATTAGCACGGCAAGTTAGGGAGAGGACAGAGAGGAAGTAAATGCATGCCCCAGCTGGTTAAACGACAGCACCGTTAGACTTGTGACAGGATGCGCTGGGAGAAGAAATCGGTATGTTGCATATCCCAGGTCTTTAGCTGTCAATCAGTTGCAGTGCATTGGCAGGGCGTGACAAGAGGGTTAACAAAGATCTGACATGCACCCAGAGTTCAAGTATCCCAACTATCGTGAAGATAAGAAAAAGAGACTTTAAATATCTTGGGTAAGAGATTCGTTGAGGATTTGATTTCTCTCTCTCTCTCTCTGGTTTGGAGTCGACCCTATGGTCCTCGTGAGATTTAATTTGGGCTAAGATTACCTAATTCGCCCGTTCTGAGTTTAGTTTTAGCTTTGCTTAGATGCTTAATCTCATTAACTCTTTATCTCTAGGACGAGTGACGTCATGGCTCAATACGTTCTCAAGCTTAATCAGCCAATTATATCAGAGAACACAATAACTTTACTTTGTTATTAAAAAATAATCTGCGTTTAAAAATGTTGTGGTGTATGCACGGCCATCTCAGAAGGCATCTGAAATGAATTCTCGAATCGGAAGGTGTAATCACTCAAATAGAGTCATGGTCCTTGATTTATATTTTTCCGAACAAGGGGTCAAAACCTTTTACAGAATTTACCAAGATATTGTTTTACAAACTATTGTAAAACTATTATACGTTTTAAGACCAAACGTGGACTTTCCAGCAAGATTCTGCATTACAGCTCTAAACGACACAAACTTGGCTTGGAAACAGTTTACCAGCAATCTTCTACCTCTGAAGGATGGATGGTTGATCTTAATTGAAACTGCTGGTGTAGAAATTGTAGACAAATTGCGGGAATATGGTTTGCCACAAAAGATATCCCAACATTGATGCTCTTAATATGAGCCTTGATTCATGCTGTGGCTTATTTCTACAAAAATACGATTAGGCGAGCCTGAAGGTGCAAGGCGGAAATTTTGTAGAAATTTTTTGCTCTTTGTTTACAATCATAACAAGTATTTAGAAACAAACATTCATTGTTTTTAATTTTTATAACATAAAACGTGTATGAAAGAGAGTATTTATTTATATCTCTACTAAGAAAGTGTTGATTTGAAAAACAAATAAATATTAGAGGCAAGGCACAGGATTTATAACAATATTAAGTTCTTTTAGCAAATAAAATATCGAAAGACAATAAAAATAATATTCACCTGTTGATAACAGACCATACATACTTTACTGCCTGCGTAGCCTAAGCTAAGCCTTATTATTTCGAAATGTTTTATTAAAAAATTTTATTCCCATTTTACGCCTTTCATTTGTAGTAATGTTTTGATAACAACAACAACAAAAAATCAATAAATTCCACTTTTCAATTCTTGTTTTACAATAACAAACAATTCCTAATAATTTAAGACGCTTTCGTAAAATTATTTCAAACAAATCCCCCCTTAAAATATGCAAGAAATTCAAATTACAAAATAAAGTTTTTGGGCATCATTCCTCGAGAGAGAGAGAGAGAGAGAGCAATAGATAGATGAAGAGAGCATATAAGATATTTCTAACAGTATATTTACAATTTAAATTCACATTCAAACAAGAAAAAAAAAAACTTTCAAAAGTTTTATAGACTGTGATGCACCACAGGTGAAGGCAGAAATATACACACTCTCACACACAATTTACAATTTAAGAACTGATTGCTGTAGCTAGCTGCCTATGTGTGTGTGTGAATGTGAGAGGTGGTAATGGGATAAACAAGTATTACAACAACAACAACCACAAATACCTGTATATGTTAAAATAACTGCTTCAAAATGTTGGAATTTCTTTATTGTTTTACCATTTCATTTGTGTTTGTGAGTGTGTGTGTGGTATTTTGTATTTTTGGAAGTTATGCGTGTGGCCAAAGCTTAACATGTTTGGAAAATAAAAAACAATAACAATAACAAACTGGTTTTAAGGTTTAACAATTTCTTTCTTTCTTTTTTTTTTGTTTCGTTTTGAAAGATATGAACATGAATCTCCTTTATTACACACACTTGTCCTTAATGGAAGGAAGGAAGTGGGGTGGTGTTGAAAGATTTTACAGATGATAATCTGTTCTCTGTTATTTTGTTTTTCTATTGAATTCCATTTGAAAAGTGTTGTTAACCAATGTAGAGCATTTAGTAATCGATTTTTAACACTAACAAATCTAAGAATAATTTCTGATTGGTTTTTTAGAACACTTCAAAAGATTATCGATTACTTTATAATTTTAAAAAATTTAATTTAAAAAATACTTTCTTTTCTCTTATTTTATAAATATAATTTAATTAAATGCAACCTATACATGCATGAGATAAAAATATTTGATAGCATGTACATATGTATGTGTTATCGAAACAATTTTTCTATTTGAAAAATTTTTATTTTTAGAAATTTTATTTTTATTACCTTTAAAAATGTAAGTTTTCGAGAAATTCGTAATAAATTTTTGTAAATTATTTGTTAAAATAATTAGATTTGATTTATCGAAAATTTTTTTAAAGGAAAAAATATTTGTTATCGAAAACAATTTTCTGTTATCGAAAATCTTACAAAGAAAATGTTGGTAATCGAAATAAGTTTTCTTTTCGTTAACGAAAAAAAAAAAAATTGTTTGTTATCGAAACACTTTGTTATCGAAAAGAATGTTTTTTGTTTGCTATCGAAACACTTTTTTGGTCCAAAAAAAATTATATTGTCAGAAATTTTATGATTAATAAATTAATAAATATGTATTTGTTATCGACCTAATTAGATTAAGTTAATTAATTAGAGAAGTTATCAAAGAATTTTTTATGAAGCAACAAAATAACTTTGCTATCGAAATACATTTCTTTTTTGGCGAAAAATTTTATTTTATAGTACATTTCATGATTAAGGTGTTTAGCATAAGTTTAAGTTAACAAAAATAATTTTATCGATAAATTTTTGTTATCGAAATAAGTTTTTGTTATCGATAAATTTCTGTTATCGAAATAATTTTCTGTTATCGAAATAAGTTATTGTTATCGATAAATTTCTGCTATCGAAATCATTTTTTTATCGAAAAACATTTTCTATTACAGAAAGTTTTTAAAACGAAAAAAAAAAAAAAAAAAGAAATGGTTCCATAGGAAGGAACACTTCAGGTTCTAAGTGCAGATCAAATTCAGAGAACCATACACTGACACTGGAGGAGAATTGTAATTAAATTTTTGCTAAAATACGCTTTAATCATCATTGGATAGATAGTCAAAATTAAAAGACTATAAAGGGTTTAAAGGAATACAACTTCAGAATACTACTAAGGATTCAAAGATTCTAGTGTGTTGGAATAACTGAAGTAATAAAGACAACTTTAACTAGGATAACGTCAAATGGGACCGGATTGTATCTGTGCAATCAATTGGGACACGAATGCTATATGAGAGAATAAATCTGACAAAAAGCGAACTGAGCCCTAATCACCGTAGCCTAGAAGATAGCGCGTTAGCTTATTAGACGTGAGACCAGGGTTCAAATCCCAGGTCAGACATCTGCAGCAAAACTCAGCGAGCAAATAAAAATTGCCATGAAAAAGTTTCTCAAAAGTATGTCGTTACGGATAAGATGTTAAAATGTAGGCCCCCCCATACATGTATCAAATTGACGCACACAGCATAAGTGGTGCAGAAGCAAGAAGTATGTATGTATGTTACGTATGTATGTAAAAGTGAACTGAGTAGCGTGATAGATTTGACGTGATAGGCTTTGTGTCGCCTATGTGATTCAAATAAAGAGCATGCGAACAGCACAAAGAAACACTATGTTTAGCTTTTAGAAATATGAGATCCCAATACTTTACGGATGACATTTTCCTAGACATTAATCAACAAAGTGAAATGGTTTGGAAGAAGTTGAGGTTGTGCGTACACAATGGATTATAGTCCATCCGACATTAATGATTTAAATCAACAAATTCGAAAGAAACTGAAAATACACAGAAAATACACAGATTTCCTATGAATTTTAAATGGTTGGAATTTATCATTGTTGAACACACACACAATAAGCGCAGACGTGATGTCTGTAGTTTTATGCCAATAAAACTTGAGACAGTTAGTTTGGATCATATAACCTAACTAACAACTAAATTGTCTAACGAAAAAGTGCTTGAATTGTGTTATCGAAAAAAAGTTGAATTTGTAAAAAATTGTGAAATATTTTAAGGAAAATATTTAAAAATGAAAAATTATATTATTGAATAAAATATGGAATTAATTGCTAAAAATAATCTAATATTTTAGAACGTTTATATGTAAAAAGGGAAAACAAATAGTTATCGAAAAAATTTTGTTATCGAAAAAATTTTGAATTAAAAAAAAAAAATGAAATATTTTAAGGAAAAAATGAATTATTTTACAAAAAAACAAATGCAGAATTCATTATAAAATATAATCTAATATGTTAGTGTGTTATTAGGCAAAAAAAAATCCCTCAGAAAGTAAATTTTTTCAGGATTTTATCTCAACTAAAAATCTATGGTAATAATTGAAAAAGAGATGCTGCCTACGAGAAAATTAAATTCAATTATAGCCTTGAATTTGTAGTTTTAAAATATAATATTAAGTTTTTGTTAAATTTATTCAATTTGAGGCATTGTTTTTATTTTAAGAAAAAGAAAAAAAAGCCACAAAATTGTTTACGATATTTATCGTTATTGCGTATTGGAGAAATATTTTGTTTTTTTTATAAGAAAAAATGTTTTTTAATATGTAAATCCTTACTTACATAAATACATACATATGTACATACTTACTTACATATGTATGTACATACATATATAAAATATTGATTGTTGCTGTACTAAGGCCTTATAATTTTTTATTATAGTTTGTGTGTGTGTGTTGTTATGAGAAATATTATCTTTTTTTCTTTTGCTTTAAAAAGTTTTTTTTCTTTTTCCATATTTTTATAGCAGATTTGTAACACATTTTTAAGCTGTTAAAGAAAGGAAAAAGTTATTAAACCTTGTTCTTAAGAAAAGAGGGGAAAAAAGGGAAGCCAGGTCTACAAATTTTCAGTTACACGATATAAAACAATTTTTTGTTTCTTTTAGGAACTTCTTTTTAAAGCCATTTTATTACTTATTAACAGCTTAAAATTACATCCTTAGACATTAGCAAATAATTACACGACATAAATTTTGTTCTTTTTTGTCACACAAAAAGAGAGAGGGAGACACTTGCTCTGGTAACAAAGAGCTAGTGAGGCCCCAGGAAGCCAGAGACAAGTGTAATAATCTTTGTATAATATTTCAATATGTTTCTCAAAATGGCAAGACAATAAACGTAAAAATATACTTTTGTTTTGTTTTTTTTCAACATACAAACACACACATACATACACATAGAGGCATCAGATTGTAGCCTGTCATAGCATAGCTAGAGTCTATTATTGTAAGCCAGTATCAACTGGCGTATTGCATTTTAAAAACTGTGGCATTTTTTTATAGTCTTTACATTTGTGTTACTTATTAAAACAACAAGAACAACAACAACAACAACAGCACCAGCCAGCAGCACATAAAAATATGTGAAATATTTTTTATAGTTTTTTTTACAGTTTTTTTTTCATTTTTTTTTCAAGTAAAAAAAAAACAAATACAAAACACCATAGCAATTTGTGTTTGTAAAGATATACAAGTAATAATGGCATTGACGTATTTGTTTAATTTCATTTTTACTTGTGTTTTACACACACTCTCTCTCTTTCTTTGTAAAACAACTAAAAAACACAGAAAAAAGAAGACAACTTTGCCATAGAACTTAAATAAATACACAAATACAAGCACACACACACACACACACACATAGCATGTAAGTAAGTATACAAAATGCTCTTTTCGTTTAGTTCAACCCATACAAATAGAGCATCATGAGCAGCAGAAGCAGCATAAAACCATCACATGACATAAACACATGTACAACAACAGCAAAAAAAAGGACAAATACGAGCCATACACACATGTCTACATTTAATTTTACTCCCAGCAACAACCATTTAAAATGTAAAATAAACAGTCAAATGAAACAACAAAAAAAAAAGAGGAAAACAAATATCTTCACATACACATATGTATGTACGTATGTATGTACGTTCGAGTCTTTTGCTCAAATAAAAATATACAAAATATTAACAAGAGACCAAATAACAAGCAAGAGACCTCATATGCACATGTACATGTACACATGTATGTATGTATGTACCTATACATTAGTATTAGTATAGTGTGGCTGTGTACAAGCATTAGCATCCAGCATTCAACATCATTTATACAGAGAGAGAGAGAGAGAGAGAGAGAGAGAGAGCGAGAAGCAAGCTCTAGCAGCATCAGCATCACAACATATCCTTGAAGAGGTTAAAATTACACAAATATTTGAAATCATACACATTCTCATATGGATGAAGGTTAAATACTTTTTCGTGTAGACACACACACACACACATACACGCAAGCACTCACACACTCTTTTTCTTTTAACTACAAGCACACGAGCAAAAGAAGAAAACAACGACGACAATGGCGACGACGATGATGATGAGCTGGTTTATTGCACGAACAAACGAGCAAAAGGAATAATAATGTAACGAACGTACAAGCGAGCGAATACACAGCATTAGCAACAACAAAACAAAAAAAATAATAATAACGAACGAGCCAGCAAACGACCGACATATTGCCTTTACCCTATATTTCCTACTTTATTTGTTGTTCTTGTGTTTGTTGTTGGTGTTGTTATTGCATACGAGTTTTTCCTTGTTGTGCTGGTTTCTTTAGCAAATTTACACATTCGGCTTAGCTTAAACGATAACGAGCCTCTTGAACCCCAAACACTTAAACCGAAAAAAACATATACACCAACACAAACAACCAAAACAAAACACAAACCCTTTAACCTAAAAGAGAGCACACACTATACAAATAATAACTCTTAACAAAGAGAGAGAGAGATTTTCAAACATTTAAGAGTGTAAGTTTAACTTACTCTCTTTGAATTATTTTGTAGCATGCTATAAAATGCGAATCTCTCTCTTGCTCTTTTATTAAAACATTAAATGAGAAAATACAAACAACAAAGAGGAAAACCAGCAAATCATGAGAGTTACATACATATTGTATGTTATGATATGATGTCTTTTAGAGTGTTAATAGAGGTTAAAGATGTGATGGAATTTAAAGTGTGTGATTTCAATTAGAATTAAGTGCTCGATTTCTTGTAATACAAAAACAAATAAATATAAACAAACAGACACACATACACACATATACCCATACATGCATCCATGCATACATACATGTATGTAATGTAAACATAATTATATTTACACTAAAATAATATGTACATGAAAATTACTGTAAAATATGTGTGTAACAGAGCCTAAATGTGTTGACAGAGCAGAGAGCTGAGCTGAGCTGGGCAGAGCAGAGCAACAAATTAATATTGATTTCTTGGCACCATAATGGTTAAAAAAAACAGAAAATTCCAAGAATTTTAATAAGAAATTTAAAAGAAAATTATCTTCACTACTCATTAAAATAATTAAAATAATTTAAATAAACTTTTAAGGAATGTTGAGTATTTAAAGAATTTTTTAAAGAATTTTCATAAGAAATTAAAAAAATGTTTTTTAATATTTTGTGTTGTAGAAAATCAATAGAGAAAGCCTTGTGTCTAGGGTCATAAGATTTGTATTGTTTAAGATTCTAAAAGACAAAAAAGAGATTTTCCAGTGCGACTAAAGAACGTGTTATCCTGCAGTATCTTCTGGAGCGTTCATTTGATTAAATCAACATATAATAATACACTCTGCTAGAAAGTACAGTACAACGTCAAAATATACATATTGTTACGCGAACGGAAACGACCTAATATCGTTTCACAAGAAATCATCGTTTAACATAAACAATAAGCAAAAGCTACAAAAACAAAGACCATGAATATGAGTATGTGTACACAATACACACTAACAAATACATCGAACACGTTCCAAGTAAACCGACAACAACAAGTATGAGAGAAAAATCTATAGACAAGTAAGCAAACGCAACAACAACAATGAAGTCGCAATAGAACTCCCGAGAAAGCGAAAACGAGAACATTCCACATTGAGAATGTTCATCATACTGATTACGTGCGTATATAAAAGGGCAAGACAAAGCAAGCAACCAATTAGCTATAACTCAGTTAGTCTTGTGTGAAGACACGTTGTGTTCGAAGTAAGCAGTCAGTTTGTTGTGAAGATCTCCGCTATACAGATCTAACGTACAAGTGTTATTGCTTACAAAAAGGTTGTAAGCAGGAAATACTAAGGAACAAACAAGTTGTTGTTGTATCGTAAAGTTGTATACGCTGGCACACAAAAGTAGTGTGAATAATAGAGAGTTTAATTGAAACGAAACACATATTTGTTTTTATTTCGGTTTGCAATCAATGAACTCATAATCTAAACGTTTTTAAAAAGGTAAAAACGTAACAATATATTAGAGAAGAACCAATCTGGTGTTTCTTTTTTATCTTATTCCTTAAGGGATACAGAAAAAATTGGATGAATATAAGAAATTTAAAGAAAAAAATCATATGGAAGTCCACAAAGGGACTCTTAAAAACTCAGATTTAACGTACTTAACATAGTTGATCAGTACAACAGTAGTCGGGGTTACGACCTAGCTTCTCACACCACCTAGGCGGTGTCTGTTAATTGTATGCATTAGTGGCGGAAGGCAGCTACAGTTTTATATGGAATTTATTCGGAATCAATCGGAATATCCCGGTCAATAAGACTGCCAAATCACTGCAACATCTTCCAGGCTGAAGTGTTGGCAATACGGACTGCGGTGCAAATTATTGTAGATGAAAATGTTCCCATGCGGAAATTATCATACTTTTCGAAAGCTAGGCGGCTATTAGAGCATTGGATTCTAATGTATTGAACTCCAGGAAGGTGTACGACTGTCGCAGATGTCTTAACGAGGCAGCGAATCGATGTAATGTTTGTATCACATGGGTACCGGGACACGGAAGCATTCGGGGTAACTGTAGAGCGGATGAACTGGTCAGAAGGGGCACGCCGTCGAACTTTCTGATGAATTCTCGACATTGGGGAGTCCATTGGGTACCTGTAAGCTTATAATTGGCAATGCAATCGAGAACTTTGTCCACAGTAGATGAGCAGCTTCGGACAACAGCGCAGAAAATCTACCAAGCTTGGATAAAATGCGCGTGGCTGCTCTGCTTAAACTCCAGAGAAGTAGACTAAACACTGTTATCGGGTTTATTACGGAGCATTGCATAATAGGAACTCATGCTAGGCGTGTTGGTCTTGGACACCTTGCGAATGATTTCTGAAGAAGCTGTGGAGATGAGGAGGATGATGAGACTGTTCTTCACCTGCTATGTACACGTCCGGCACTTGGTCGAAGGAGGTACCTGGGTGACTACTAATGGGGGACCTGGATGAATTCTCATACATTGATATTGATAGTATGAGTCGCTTAATAGGAAGCTTCGAGTGGCTCCTGGACTAGGGGTAAATGTAAAACCGTGGTATCACAATGCGGCACTGCGAGTGGCCTATGTAAGTGTGTCCGCTCATAACTCCATTGGGGGAGAGCTACTTCTATCTACCTACCATTTAGGGTTTGAACTTTTCAAGACAATTTTATATTTCTCTCAGAATTTTTGCCAGAAGACTGATGAGAGCAAAGCACCTATAAAATTGCCACACGATTGGGGTGGTTGGGTAATCGTAAGCAAACGTGATAGCTTGAGAAAGCCGTATTATACCCAAGTGATTACTAAAAATGTAAATCACTGAACTATATGGAGGGAGGGCCTATGGTTTCGATCCAAACCATATCGAGAATTTTTTCATTCTTTCGAGTGAACAAAACGTTTGCCACAAAGTTCGATGTTTGGTTTAAGGGTTTGAAAATAACGATACAGAGTTTCCATTATGCTTGTCAAGCTTAGCCTTGGTTTGAGTGAAGTTTTCTTTTTTTTTTATTTGACGTTGGTTGTCACACACAAACTAAATTAAGCCGCTTGCTTATATGTATATACACTAAAGCTAGGTGAAAACTGTCTGTTGACAGATGTAGTTTTTTCTAGCCTCATAGTATGAA
Organism: Sarcophaga rosellei; assembly: GCA_930367235.1. Classification (NCBI taxonomy): domain Eukaryota; kingdom Metazoa; phylum Arthropoda; class Insecta; order Diptera; family Sarcophagidae; genus Sarcophaga; species Sarcophaga rosellei. The sequence goes on from OV884021.1 coordinate 78,393,718, forward strand.
ACAGCGTAAAAAATGCCATTCATAGTTGATTGGATACTGATTCTCAAAATGAATTACAAAGAGAATTTGTACTTTTGGATTGAAACAGAAAAATTGAATTCAAGAATTTATTCAAGAGTTTAATTCAATTACATACTTTTCTATACTTTCCATGACTTTTAATTCCTAACCTAGTAATTATTCTTTGCCATCATAATTAACCAAATCTATGTGTATAAAAAGTCGTTAAAATTTCAAATTTCTTATGCCAATAACATTTGCCGCCTTTTTTAGTGTGCTTCTAACAGAACTTCGAAAATGTTATTTAACATTAAACAAATTTCTCTTATGATATAAAAATGTACACAAAATTTCTATATAGCATAAGACATAAATTTCTTAACATTTTCTATCATATAAAAAATGTTATGCTCACTTTATGTTATTGACATAGGCTGTTAAAGGAAAATTAACAGAGTTTTTTTTTATTGGCAATAAAATTTAACAGAGAATTCAAAGTGTTAACATTGGCGCCATTTAAGTGAATGAAAATAGAGAGAAAAAAAACAAATTTGAATATATTGTCAGTGAAATGTATATGTGTGTGTGTGTGTGCAAGAGATTCTTGTGTGAGTGTGCAAATTATTTTTTATGATACCCAAACAACAGCAGCAACAAATATTATGCTAGACAATGGGTTTTTTTTTGTCATCCTTTTTTTTCTGTTGTTTTGTTTTGTATGATTTCTTGTAATTTTTCTTGATTTTGTTGCTTCTTTTTTTTGGCGGAATATGGCAAGAAATTGCTGCATTAATACAATAACAATAACAACAATAAGGATAATAACATGTACACACACATAAATGAATATGTTAACTTGTTATTTAAGAGACATCGAGATAACAGACACTAGAGACAGACAATAGGCATGCAGAGGCAAGCAACACTAGGCAACGAACAGCAGTTACAAGTCACAAGACACAGTAGGCAAGAAGGCAACAGCAGCAGGCTTTTTTTGTCCTTCTTCTTATTGTCATCATTATTGTCTATTGGGTTTGTATAACTGTTTCGCTCGCTGGCTGTCTGTCTGTCTGTCTCTTTATATTGTTATGCTTATTGGTCGTTTTAACGTCATCATTGTAGTCATATATTGAGTTTGTTTTCCGTTTTTCCTTTCTTCTTTTTGTACTTTTTTTTTCTTTTTTTGTTATTGTTGTTAACGTCTTCCTGCTGCTGTTTTATAAAAAAAAAACACGACAAAAAATTGCTGTTTTTTGCAATCTTTTGTTTTCATTCTCGCTCCCTCTCTCTCTCTCTCAGTCGCTGTATTGTTTAGTTAATAATAAACAAAAACGAAAACGTATTAAAAATTATAACAATAGCAGCCAAAAACAATAACATCAACGTGTAGGCACAGGCAAAGGGAGAGAAAGAGAGGGAGAGAGAGGGGGGGGGAGGAGATCATAATAAGAAAAAGTATTATTCATTAATTTTGTTAAACAAAAGGAAGTCATTGTTTGTACATACATTGAGAGAGGCTGGCTGTGTTTGTTGTTGCCAACAATCTACACACAATAATTGTGTCTTGTTTGTGTACGTTGATGATAAACGTACACACAACAAACGACTGGGAGGTTGCACGTTCAATATATACAAGCATATTGCTGTTATAAATACGCACAGACACTCACACACATACATATATACATAATTACAAAGCAGCTGTTGTCTAATTAGTTGTGTGTGTGTCGTGGTAGTTATACAGTTAGTTTGGCAGTAAATGATGATTTAAGTGGATTGACATCATTTTTCTATTAAATTGACTTGGTTTCTTAGACAAACAACCAACAACAACAACAAGAACAATATTAAATACTCTTAATTAAGAGAGAGAGAGAGGGAGAGCGAAAGAGAACGAAATAATAAACATTCAGTTGACATATGGTAGCTTCTAATTGAAGTAATTTGTAAGAAATTGAATAAAAATAAAAAAATAAAAGAAAACAAACAAATTGAAAATAAATCAGGAGAGTCTATCAAAGGCAAGATTTTTATGGCATCAATAACACTCAGGAGACTGGCCCCAGCACTTAAATACGGCATTGTTTAGGTACTAAAGAAAATACAAAATTGGGGGGGGGGGTGTAAATGAGAAGCTCTGTAATCCTGACTGAAGGGTTGTAATGGCCAATTATGTATGTATGTATGTGAGGGCGGAAAGAGAGAGAGAGAGAGAGAGGGAGGGAGGGAGTAGTGTTAAAGGAATTTGTTTATATGTATGTATTGTAAGCGACAGGAAAAACTTCTGCAGAAACCTTTCGCAATTCTTTATGTGTTCCACTCGCCAATCAATTACGAACGAATGTGCATTAAAGGAGTGATTAAAACTAGAGTTAATAGGGAGTTAAAACGATATGACGTCCGTAACATATGGGTACCAGGACACTGTGGCATTCCAGATAATTGCAGAGACACACATTCCAAGTAACTAAAGCTGCGCTTAAAAGTGTGTTATCTACCGGTGGTGTAAAGAAACCTTTGCATGAAATTCGTCGCTTTCAAAAGAATACTGAATTGCTGATTCGCAAATTGCCTTTCCAGCGTTTAGTTCGTGAAATCGCTCAAGATTTCAAGACTAATTTGCGTTTCCAAAGCTCTGCTGTAATGGCTCTTCAAGAAGTTAGTGAAGGCTACTTGGTAGGCCTTCTTGAGGACCTACAACGATCGAACTCTCTAATGAATTTTCGACTTTGGGAATCCATCTAAAGTCCAAACAAAGCACTTAAAACAGACAATGCGGTCATAGCTTCAGTCAACAATATAGGAAAGGCTTCGGAAATAGGAAGAATGGCGCAGAAAATTTAGTCAAGGCTCGATGGAAGGCGCACAATAAATCTGCTTAAACTCCAAAAAAGCACCGTCAGTATGGTTGTTGTGGGGATTCCGGGGCATTGTAGTATATAGGTCTTGGCGCCTTGCAAATGATTTCTGCAGATGCTGCAGATATGAGGAAGAAGAAGAGACTGGTGAAGAACGGGGTTCATACCCGGCACTATGTTGGGGAAGAAAAAGGCACTTTAGTGCTTATTATATACATGATCTGGAGGAACTGTCACGTATTGACATTGACAGTCTGAGTTAAGCCATACGTGGCATACCATTTAGGGCACATATGCGAGGTGCATTGATCTTAGACACCTTGCAGATGATTTCTGCAGAAGCTGCTGAGATGAGGAAGAAGAACACACTGTTCTTCAACTACTGGCTACACGCCCAGGGCTATGTCGGAGGAGAAAAGGGGAGCCTTGGTGCCTACTATATAGATGATCTAGACGAACTGTCATACACTGGCAGTCTGAATCGCTTCATTAGAAGCTTTTAGTGAGTCCAGGACTAACGGATAACTTTGTTGGTATCACAATGGGCCCTATGCAGCCTAAGTGTGTGTCTACGTACCTACTTAGATTTAGCAGAGAAACGGATTACATGCAATATCGTCGTAGTCTAGTAGATAGTGTGTTGGCTTATTAAACGAGAGGCCAGGGTTCAAGCCCCAGGTCAGATATCAAAACGAAATATGAAAACAAATATTTTATCGGCGACTTCCGCTCGGCAGATTTGTTGCAAAAACTCTCGGGAGTAAATAAAATTGCCGGTCGTTCGCAGTCGAATATAAACTGGAGGCCCCCGCCACTCATGTATAAAAATTAACACACACACAACATAAGTGGTGTGAGAAGTTAGGTCGTAATCCTGACTGAAGTGTTGTAATGGCCAATTATGTGTGTATGTATGTATGTTATGTATCTCCGTATTGAAGTGAATGCCAAGAGTAAAAACTGGCATTAGTTTTAGCTGAGCAAGCTTGATAATACGCCAAGAGAGGAGACTCTTATATGGATAGTGCTGCTAAAGAACGACTTTTATCAGTGATGTATTGTGCAATTCACTTGCCTATTGACCACGAATGTCTTTGAAGGATTAGCGTCTATGTATTCAATCTGGACCAGCAGTATTCGTTTTCACTGGGACAACTTGATAATAAACCAAGAAGAACAGAAGAAATCAGTGAAGCTTAGTTGGGGTTTTGCTTTAAATTATAGTTTTGTAGACTCCAGCAGAAGTGCATAAAATATGAGAGAAGGCTGTTAAGGAGTGTATGCTCAAGTCACGAGTAAGTGGAGACACAAAAAGGTTACAAGTGATCGTCGAGATCTTAACTGACTTACTTAATTAGTTATTAAAACTGTTAAGTTAGCATTACAACCTAGCTACTCATACTATTCATGTTAGTGGTGCCTACTGCTTTATGTCTACTCCAACAGATTTTTGAGAAACTTTGAGTTTTTGCCAGAAGACGCCCGAGATAAAGCCGTTGAAAGAAATATCTTTTCTTTTTTGAGATGTCGGAGCTGGGTTTTGAACCACAAGCTTTGCTCTAATATGCCAAGACACTGCCTAATAGATTATGGCGACTTCCTAGCTACCTACCAATCTATAATTTGTGAATATTTTGGAGATCAGTTTTACTTAGTTAGTCTGTTTAAAGGGGAAAAAAGGAAATATTTCCAACAATCGAAGGGATGTAGTCCATGATCATTTGAAATCCACCTCATTAAACTCCAAAAAATGAGTATTTGATCAACAAACGATTTGGTTGCTATGTCTTAACCACGTCAAAGTAAAATTCAAATAAAATACTAAGAAACCATTCTAATTATATTAAAACTGTCCTTACTAATTAGCAGAATAGTGCTGTATAACAGGTCTATTATTATACTCGTAAATAGCTGTTACATGCAATAAAAATAGTTTCCACTGGCAATGAGTGTACGTACATACGTACGTATCTGTGTATTGGAATGAAAATTAGTGGTAACGCCGAATGAGAGTTGTTGCGGTGGAACGTGTGCTATATTTGCTATTGTTATTGTTGTTGTTGTTGTTATTGCAATAGTAATGAAACAATATGTTCACGCTTTTTTTAAAGGATGATCACCAAGGCAGTGGCAAAGATATGAAGAGGCAGAAAAAGAGAGAGAGACAGAGAGAGAGAGGGTTAATCATTGTAATTGTGTGACTGGGTATTTGCGTGCAGTTATTTTATAACTGTACGTATGAATGAATGAATGAATGAATGTGTAAGTGTATATACATACGCTTAAGTGTGTATTGACTTACATTGTTCGTAATTATTTTTGTTTTTTCAGCTCTTCTTGTGATTCTCTCTCTCTCGTTAATACGATACATTCGAATTGGTTTGTCAGTGCAAACGAGGAGAGACAGGTAAGCATGTATGTATGTATGTTTGGGACTAAGTACACACGCATTTGTATGCATGAACATGTTCATGGCTTTAGCTTTAGTTTATCGTTAATATGTTACCGTTACCATTACGATGTTACGTTATATCCGTTGTAGTTACATAGATATGTGTGTATGTGCATGTGTGTGTGTTTAAGCAATATTTTTGTATCCTTATCTCAATTAAAAGTGATTGTAAAATGCATCGAAGGTGGCCACCATTATCTCTGGCGGTGCTCATAAATGTTTCATTACAGCGACACACTCAATGCTACTCTAGCAGTTATGCTGTTGCTGCCTGTACTCTAGAGTAACGTAACGAGTTACGCTTTAAAAACCAATTGTATCTTGTGGATGAGTACGTATGTATGGGTTCTTAGTCTTGTTTTCGATAACCTTAAATATTCGGTTACTCTTTAAAATGAAGATTTTAACGAATGCACACACACACACACATTAATGAATGCCTTAAGGCTTGAATTTTTCATCATTTCAATGCACAGAATATTGTCTTCTTAAAAAGGAAATTTTCGTCTGATGATTCTTAATGACTTCACATCGTTGTAACTGAGAATTATTTCTTTCCTTTTTATCTCTTCATTTTTCATTTTCATTTCGTTTTTCTCTTTCTTTGTTTTTTTTGCATTTCATTGGCAAACAGAAAACAAGTTCAATGGAAATTTTCTTGATTTCTTTTCGTCTCGTCTCTTCTCGTCTCTTCTCTGGTTGGGTTTTAATTAATGAAAATGCCTGAAATTTAATATTTCGATAACAACAAATGCTGTTTTGCTTGTAAGCTGCTGTAAGCTTGACGGTATTGTGATTCCTGACATGTGGTAATATCGATTAAATATGTATATCATTAGTGTAAGGAAATCATTGAAAGAAGAATATTTATTATCTCTTAAACGAGAATGAGCACTCAGAGAGAGAGAGAGAGAGAGAGAGAGAGAGAGAGAGAGAGAGAGGAAGGCTCCTTTCAGAGCTTTTCAAGTGCCTTAAAGTAGGCAACAAGATGAGAATATTTTTGTAGGACATATTTTCCTATTTTAGCATTTATAAGGGGGGGGAGACAGTGTCCCCCATAAAATTCCGGTGAATTCTTTAGGATTACCTCACCACTGAAGTACCACTCATGCTAAGGAAATGGCCAGCACAATGCATACGGTATTAGTATGTTGTATGGGGCAATGCTAGAGGGCTGTCCCTAGCAGCAGAACGAAAGACGTACCAGACTACGTACGGAATAGCCATCTATTTGCCAATTTTTTTTACAGTCGAGAAGAAAACAAAACATAACGGCCACAAAAGAGAAACAAGGGGAGCTCAACGAGATAGTTTGCAAAGGGAACAAGAGTATATAAAGCTCCTACAACAACAGATAGGGATTGGATAGCTATGCGAATAGCGAACTAAAAAGTGCGAATTGAAAGATGATGATAGCAACAAGCAAAGGAAGTAAGCCTGTATGCAATTGTTAAGCAAAGGAAATAGTCAGACTATGGCCAAACAAAACTTCGGGAATAAATAAAATTCTTCCTGTCCTTTCAAAGAAGGGCGTAGAGGAGCTATTATCATGCCACAGTAGCCCAACCCTTAAGTATATATTATCATGCCACAGTAGCCCAACCCTTAAGTATATATTAACAGGACAAATAGTAGGAGATGTTCATGCAAAAGATGGGACAAGCACAGAGATTAAAAATCTTTTAGAACAATTAGCTGCACATCTTTTATGCTGAAAATAGTTGAGAAAGAAGTAGACTACTACACGAGTAGGGCAGTATTGAGCAGATCTACTGCAACAGATTTTTTAAATTTGGTGGAACAAATTAAGACGGTTTCCACGATTTATCATCCAACCAGAGGGATGAAAGGCACCCAATACACACAAACTGGGGAAACATATATACATATATAGGCGAGGAAATAATAAGCGTCAGTGCAACATCAGCTTTTATCACTAATGTGGGGTTTAATTGTGAATGAACTCTTTATGAAATTGGTACCGAAATAAGCAAACTATACGGACTAGTATAGTTCCGAAATTTGAAGGGGGACTCTTTGTGATATCATGCGAAGGAATCTTGAAATTGGCAAGTTGGTGGTGAATGTTAGTGGGATTGAAGGTAAGCCACAGTAGTTCCATTTAAGAGAAGAAAGATGCATCCTAAATGGAAATATATTTAATTCCTGGCTGAGCTAATATCACAGAAAAATTAGGGCAAAGTATGTGGCAATAATACTGGATAGCAAACTGTAATAAAAAGCTAGCAAAGGATTTCTTAGGCAGACTAACTAAGCCAAAACGATATGTACGATATACCTTGAGAATGCAACCCAAGAGGGTCCAAAACAGTGGAGGCATGAATTCTGGCACCTTTGGTTGCTTTTTGATACAGGACCTTAGAAGGATTCTCGATTGAATGTAAAAGATGGGGGAACGCAATTGTTGGACCATGGCCCTTGCGGTAGAAATAGAGATTGCTAAATAAGTCTGTGAGTATTAGCAACTTCGTGTATAGAGCGGCCGCAGACATCCCATGCGATGTGAAGAGAGTTTAGTTTGTCAATGAAGACAGAACTTACGCTCAAGAAAGCGTGAAGAGCTTAGTGCCCTATTATTCATTGGGCTACTGGCAGCCTAACTTACTTAGACACCAAAATGTGTCTCTTTGCTGGCGATCTTAGGAGGATCTTCAAATCTTTTTTTGTATAAATCGCTGATGGAGAGCATCCGCTGGCGACCCTTGCGATATAAAGACAATATGAAGACTAGCCTATAAGAAAAGGTATGTTCAGTATCGACAGTCCATAGTAGGCTCTTTACATCTTCGATATGACATTAAGACAGTGGGCAAGTACAGGGAAGAGAAGGCTTGTATTGGTACTCATAAGGGGAATAAAAATGGAATCATGAATGACCATTGGATTCTGGGCAATCATGTCAAGAGTCCATAGTAAGGTTTTTACAAGGTTTACAAGTACGTCTGCGGTATGGCATTAAGAAAGATTTGTATTGGTACTCATAAGCGGAATAAAAGTGGAGTCATGATTGACCATTAGATTCTTGACAGCCTTAGGCTCCTTACAAAAATGATGGACAGTATTAAGACAGCGGGCTAGTATTGAAAAGAGTAGAAGAAAGTATTGGTATTCATAAGCGGATCCTTGGCAATCATGTCAATGTTTTTAGAGCGTCCCCTGAAGACCTTTGCGATACGAAGAAGATCCACATTGATAAGAACAAGCAAGGCTTGTATTGATATTACTACTAGGCTCTATACAAGCATGACTTAGATAGATTATCTGTGCAAAGTTTGAAGAGTTGTTAGGTTAGAGTTACGCTGAAAATACGAAATCAAGTGATCATGATAATTATTTATAATGCTCTTAGTCTTCACATCACCAAATTAGGGCGTGGAAAAAAGGTTTTTATTAAGTTTACGAAGAGACCACTACTGCTTTACGAAGAGACCACGACACGCAATACAGATATTATGACAAGAGTTAGCAGTTTGCCTATGGCTTGTGGAGGAATAAGTTGGTTTAATGACACGCTGTGTCTTGATCATTTACTTTTTACCTTTAAAACTTTAAGTAGACTTTCTTAAATTAAATTCGTTTAAACAGTCTTTAAGGAAAGAATTTTTGAGAATTTAAAAATGTGTAGCTCCTCTCTTGTAGAGCAACTAGTTATGTATTGTTTTCTCTTTTCACTTTCCCCCTCTACCTACCGCTCTCATATATACATACTTCATCTGTCAATATGATTGCTTTTATCGATTACAATTAAGCCTTTGGAAATGTGTCATTACGTATATGAGCCGTACACACACACACACACAAACTGCAATACAAATATAATACGATAGAACAGAGCAAACAAGATATCAAGAGACTGGAGACTGGAAAATTTCAACAGAAAATATTTTTCTTGGCAACGTTTTGCAGAGATTGGCGAAAACAATAAAAACAGGAAGGAGAGACATCCATCTATACACACATACATTCACACTAAGAGTGAGAGATGAGTGTATGGATGGATATATAAACACCTACGGTTGGTCGCTTATAATTACTATACCCTAGTGTACAATATATGTACATATATCGTAATATGTTTGCTTGTATGCATGTACATACATACACACACCTATCTATCCATACAGTTAGTTGTATGTTGTATGGACGGACAACGGTAATGAAATACGAGCGACAGTGGAAATGTAGAAAATAAATAAAAAAAAACAAGAAAATAAAGGAGAAAAACTTACGTTTTAATCTTTGCAGCATCGGGACGAGTATCGCATTTAATACCGTAGTAGGCCAACAATGCATCTTTATCCGTATCTCTAATGACATTGTCCGCCAACAGAACAATGCGTTCGAGAGCCTGGCGCAATTTATGCTTATCCACCTCCTTTTGTTGCGGTTGTTGTTTCTCCTCCGTTGACGATGAGGCTCCGGATGACAACGATGATGATGAATCGTCCAATGCTGTTGTTGTTGTTGTTGCTGCTGCTGTTATTGTTGTTGTTGCTGTTGCTGCTGCTGATGTTGTTGCTGTTGTTGTTGTAGTCGCATTATTATTGTTGTTTGCCTTTAATGACTTGGCAAATGTAAACGGATATTGAGCCTTCAATTCTGTTGATGATTCAATGTTCTGTATGAGCAGTAAATGAGCAGCCAAATGTTTGGGATGTGCAGCAATTATCTCTTCATAGATTTTTTCCGCTTTTTCAAGTTCTATAAACACAAGAAGAGAAAAATGAAATGAAATCATCAGTTTCGAAAAATAAAAGAAGAACATAAATTGCTAGGACAGAGTTAAAAACTCATTGAAATGGACAAAATGATTCGTTCGAACAAAAACAAAAAAAAAAAATGCAAATGACAACATTAATCTATAAATAGTTTTTACTCTTTCTCTCTCCTAGTTCCTCCTCTTTATTGTTATGCATATAAGGTGTAGTAAAAAGAGCTGTTATAAACCAATTTCTTATTACTTTAAAGAATATATGTAGGACTGCCACAAATTATGTCTATAGTTCCAGTTGCCGCAAGTTTTAGAATGACAGGGTTGCCTAGCCAGATTTGCTGTGTTGTTTTCAGAAACATTGGTGTTTATTGAAAGAGGTGACTCTAGCCGTAGTCTAGTAGGTAGTGCGTTCGCTTATAAGACGTGAAGCCCTGGTTCCAGCCCCAGGCCAGACAATAAAACAAAAATATGAACAAAAAAATGTTTCTTCGGCGACTTCCTCTCAGCAGATTTCTGGCAAAAACTCTGAGAGTAAATAGAGAGTGCTTAACGAAAGGAAAGATAAAGCGAGGCAAAGACTTTGAGGCAATCATAACTTTTATTGGGAGACTACAACAAGAAAAAAATCTTTGTCATAGACTATCAGACTATCTAGGAATAAACTGAGGTTGGTAAACGATCTTTTGACAAGGAACTGTAGACTAGAGGTACACTTATTCAGAAGCTTTGTTTGTTCTGAGTTCATCATGTAAATTCGGTGACTTCGAAAACACATTCAGAACACTTTCTTGAAACCTGTGGGGCGTTATTGTATCCCAGGATGAAACATCACGGTACTAGCCAAGGAATTCTTCGCTGTTGCTACCAAGCAGCATACTGAAATATATTAGGGCAATATCCTTGAAGGAGACATAATTGCGGTATCCTTTAAAGTTCGAGGGAAGTACAATAGATGGTATGGTTACGTACGATAATGCAAATGTCTGCCTACAACTTTAACAAGTGCCAGGCTCTTTTAATGTCGTTGTAATCTTGCCAATTCCCTGGACAACAGGCCGATTATGACAATCATATTGACATCAATTCAATGGATTTATTTTTACTACACCTTATACTATTTCAGAATCATTTGAAATGTAGAAAAAAAGAACATCAAAGTGGCAAAAATAATGAATGAAAAGAAATAAAAAAAAAGAAATGTTGAAAAACAATATAAGAGAGAAAAAAGGGAATAAAACTGGTGGTAAAACTTATATTTTATATGTACAGAGACTGAAATTGTGTGGAATAAAACATTATTCGATGAATCTATTCGAGTGGAAGGAGATTAAAACCCCAAACCAAATGACCAAAAACGCAATTAAAAAAAAAACAAAAGAGAGAAAGAGAGAGAGAGAGAAATGAACAGAGCAACAACTGATATAAAAATAAAATTAATAAGAATTTAATTAACTTGGCACTTGGCGGTTTTTATTCTTCCGCCAATTTTGCCTCTATTCTTCAGTTTTTTAAATAATTTTTCATTTAATATTATGCTGCAAGTACAAGCGAATATAACAACCACTCTTTGGCTGTCTTTTTGTATTTTTTTGTTGTTTTTGTTTTTGAAGGAAATAAATTGAAAAATAAACAATTGAAATAACAAAAAAAAAACAAAAAAGAATTTCAGCAAAAATATTAAAAAACAAAAAAAAAAATGGAGGAAAAAAATGTGTCTACTTGGCAGCATTCATGCATAACCGACACACCCTAAAAATATGCAATAAATTTAATGCAATTTAAGTCCTGATTGCACCATTTAAAAGAAATAAAATAAAGAGCTATCTGTACTATACAAACACACTTATAGAGAGGGAGAGAGTGAGAGAGAGAGAGAGTGAGAGAGAGAGAGTGACTGGCAGAGAAACAGAGTAGACAATATAAATAAATTAATGCTGTGACTATACTACGACAACGACACTCAGCAAATGATTGTAGTTGTGAGTCTGTTGTTCTTTCTCATTTTTTTTTGGATTTTTTTTTTGTTGTTGTTGGCATAATAAAGGCGATATTTTTAATATGACATTAAGATCTTTATCGTTATATTTGCAGTTAATTAAGAGACGTTATATATTCATTCATTATTAAAGCATACTTTAGGGTGAGTTGCGTTGTGTTGCGTTGAGTAGAATTGAGTTGTGTTGAGCAATGAGCAGTGAACAGACAAGGCAGTTCTTATTTCACATTTTTATTGCAGCTTAATTTTATGTGGAAATAATTTAATGAAAAATAATAAAAAAAAACAAGAAAAAAGAAAAACAATTTATAGGGATATAAAGGCTATGCAAATGAAATAAACAGGATTCAACGCAGGATAAACACAGGATAACGAGAGATTGTGTCAAATTGAAAAATAATTAAAAAAAAAATATCAAAAAATCCTATAAAAATAAGCATTTTGAAATTAAAACCAAATTGAAAGCAGTTTTGGAACGACGAATTTTCCTCTGAAGAACATCATAAATAGACCTCCAATAACATTTCATTTCATTATTTGAAATGAAGTTTTAAATTACACGTTCGCTAGAATGTAATCTATCGAAGTGGGCGACCAAGTGTTCGATTCAAACCAAATCCTCGGATTTGTATTATTACATCGATCTTAAATATCTGCTTCGAGATAGTTATAAAACTGCATAATCTTCGAACGGACTGATAACCACCCCGTTGCCCTCCTTGTTATGCTCAATTAGCCTTCATACAAATTACTGGCGATACAACATACGAAACTTCTTCTCACAAAGCAGAAATAAAAATGAATGCACAATCCAATGGACATTTAATTGTTGCAAGAGAGCAATTGCCCATTTTTAAAAATGTATGCCGGCTGTACAACTTTCTCCCATAAACCAACTCTATACTAGGGGACCACAATTCGATGGTCGGTTGGTTGGTTTTAAGACAAAAGTCTTATCAAGCCCGGGTTTTGAGTAGAGGATGGTAGCTGGAAGATTAAAAAATCCAAGGCATTGTTAATTACCCTTAAATAACTAAGCAAAGTGCCGAAACAAATAGCATCGAACGCGACAATAAGGCTGAGAAAAGCAAAGGGCATGTAAGTACTGTAACTCGCTACTGTCTACACAATAACTAAAGCCTCTTTCCTAACTATCCTTAACAAGTTGTTAAAGCAGCAGACAATGGACGGTTTGGAAGCACTGAAGCTCCCTACTGTCTGTTTCGATCCTGGTTTTACAATAAAAATATCGGATAGACTCTATTATTACTTAATCCCTTTAGTCAGGATTACAACCCAAATGCTCACAACACCCATGTGGTGATGTATTTATCATCGATTAGGATTTTCGAAACTTTTCATGGCAATATTATTTACGTTTAGAGTTGGAGCCAGAAGATTGTTGAGAAGAAAGCGCCGAAAGAAATATTTTTTTTTCATACATCGTGCTGTTTGAGAAGCCTGAGCTAGGCTTTGAACCAAGGGCTCACGTTTAATAAGCGAAACACACTACTAGCTAGATTACGGCAACTTTAATTATGGTCATTCAAATATTTTCGGGTGGATGCAGGTCAAGCGACAAAATTGGAATGGAAGTGGAATCTAAACAGAACAGTTGAATTGTTCTCGCGCATTATTCCATTACTCTCGTACTGTTTCGGCTGATATAAAGACTCTAGTAAAGACTGCCGCTTTCTATATTTGGTATGAGATTATATCGCATAGAATTTTACGTATATTTACTCAAAATAAAACGACTATAGGATCCCTGGAGTGTGTCAACCACATATAAAACTGACCAAGATCGCTGAGTGCCTCCCAAAAAAGAAAGAAAGATATTTGATTATTATTCTCGTATGGGTTTTTGGACACAGGAAGGATGAATTTAACAATAACAAGACTGATACAACGAATGAACTTGGCATTCCTCTGTTAAAGGACTCTTCATTCATTTAAAAGAGAAATATGGGATAATAAAACCATTTGCATGGAGACCAGATAAATCTGGTTGAGTTAAATGTAACCAGAGCCCTTCTTACGAACCTTATTGCAGTTAAAACAAGACATTGATTCTGGGGGATTCTTATGCCCGGAAGCTGGGAATACCACATAACGACTTCTGCGGCACCTGCAGTAACGTGAAAGGGCGGAAGATCACAGAACAACTTTTCTGTCATTGTCGGGCAATTGAGAACCTGAGAGGAAATATACTTGCATACTCAAATGTGTTTTGAATAAAATTCGCAACTTCATAGGGCTGTTAGGATAATGGATAGTTGAATGAAGGAATTAGGTAGCGTTATAATTTGATTTAATTGGGACCAGAGATCAGCTCATAACTCATAAGCACTCATAACATTTTTAATATACATAAGTGAGTCAACAATATTGAAATTTAACTATGTACTCTGATTCATTGGTACTCATTACAACGTTGATTTATAAGTATAGGTTGCAATGAGTATGCGTACAACGTTGACATCAAACTCATACCATTTGAAATATTTTTGATTCATAAGCCTACTTATTCAGATTCATAACTTTAGAAAAATACTTATAACACTTACAAATGGCTCAAGTGAAACGAATCCTTTATCAAAATTTACTGTCTTAGTTGTTGTTGCATTTACAACAAAATAAAATATACACATAAGCAAAAAATATAGAGCCGCAAGCAGAGCAAACACACAACCTTCTAGTAAATAATTTAGTGTTCGTATGCGATTTATACTTATTTTGTGATTCGTGCAGATGCTGAGTTATGGGGAGTCGGAAATCAACACCATCATACGTATTGTTAAGTATGAATATGATGAGTACTTCAAACTTTTAATATGAGTAGAGGGGTTCCATGGCATTAAAATAATTATGAATGCGTAAAAGTATCCGAAATTATGAGTATGATACGATTCTACTCATCTTTTTAAAACATTCGTTACTGATCTCTGATTGGGAACCTATTAAGCTGTGCTTTCTTGTTAAGGCAGTTGCTACTCAGGCTGTGTGTTCTTTTTTAAAATAAAAATAATTCTCTTTCTAAACTTATAACTAATTGAAGATTTACTTTCATTCCTTCATTCCTTTCCTTTAGAATATGATGACGCCATAATGATGACAAATTCCAATGTAATTTGCAATATTAAAATCCTTCTAAAACTTCTACAATTTGATTTTAACACTCTCTCTCTTCCAGGAAGAATTTTATTTTATTGTTGTTGTTGTTTTTATTCTTCTCCGAAGAAAACAAAAAAAAAAAAAGTAAGAGGGCCATTAAAAATAGTTTTTCTGTTAACACTGATTGCAGCGGCTGCAGCAGCAGCATTGAAACCGACACCCACACAACCGACCACAATCGCACAAAAAAAGAAAAGAACAATAACAATGGAACAAGAGAGACAAACAGGAGTAGGAAGGAGGGGGGGTGGTAGAAATGGAAGAGAAAGTTTTGAATTTCACAAAAACTTTCAACCCCTCTTTGTGTATGCCACAATTCAGTTTTCATTTATTTGTCTTACGGTGGCTAAAAATCGTTGTCGTTGTTGTTGTCGTTGTTGTTACTAAATTTGTTTACGAATTCGTTTTTGTTGACTTTGTTGTTGTTTTCGAGATGCAAATTTAGTTTTAAATTGTATTTGAAATTCTATTTCTATTCTATTTCAGCGAAAATCAAAATAAAATTCTCTCTCTCTCTCTCCCACTCTCTGTAAGTGGGAGAGATAAAGACTAATTAAGTGTTTTGTAAATAAAATATAAATACTCAACAAAGGGGGAGGATAGATACTTATTTACTTACCACACTTGGTTAGCATGGAACACTGGAAATCACGCAATCCCTCGGCGTATTCATCAGTAGCTGTTTTAGCCTTTTTAGGCGAACCCTGGCCAGCATCACCCGAATTGGAGGGCACAGGCGAAGGACCACCAGCACCAGCACCACCACTGCCACCTGTACCAGCAGTAGCAGCTGCATTGGAATTATTGGCATTATTTTTTGATTTTGCATTGGCCAACGATGTTGAAGAAACAGAATTAGCAATACCATTAGGAGCACCAGCACTGCCACCACCACTGCCATTCTTCTTGCCTGTCTCTGCAGGACTCAAAATGTAGGTAAACTCTTGTATATCGGCCTTACGGCCCATCTCATCCTTGGCCAAATTAATATTACCACCCAGCCAGGCACAGTTGTTGGGCAAATTAGCCTTACTCAACTTGTCTTGCGTTAAGGGCGACACGTACAGTACTTTGGGACAATCCTGCCTAACCGTACAATAATTGAACTTGCGACCCACTGTCACGGCCTGATTGTAATGATCATAAACGTCTAGATTTAAACTATTGGGCAGTTTAAACAATGCCACCATATTGGCCTCATTGATTTTCTCCAACAAGTCACGTTTCTCATGGCGTACTTGCAAACGTATCGTATACTCGCCCTTATCCAGTTTCGTATAGAAGGTATGCGAATTGGCATCACCGCATGCCACCATATGCTTATTCGCATCGAATATCATCCACAATTGCGATTCGTATTCTGACTCATATAGCACCGAGTTAAAGATGGGCGCATAAATGGCCACCTCCATAGTCTTGGCCACGTTCAACGTGTAGGTGAGAAGATTTTGATAAATTTGTCTACCTTCGGGTATCACGTCACGTGTCGAACTTAAAGGTGATACTTTAGCTTCGTTGGGCTTAAGGACAACGGCTGCTGTTTTTAATTGTATGGCCGGCTGTAACTCTTCACTAACCAATGCAGAGATTTCCAATTTGTGTACACCACGAGCTGCCAGCATAACGTCTATATTTGTGTGGTGAGATAGAGAAAGAAAGAGAAAAGAGAGAAAAAATGGAAAAATTAAATGAAAAATGGTTTTAAAAAAAAAATAAATAGAGATTTGATAAGAACAAAAAAAAACAGGATTAAAATAGATATTGTATTTATTATTACAATTGTTGTTGTTGTTCTCGTTACAAAATATTTTTTTTTTATAGTTTATGTGGCACAAAAAGGGTGCAACAAATGGTCATTTTAGTTTTTCATAGCTTTAACTGGTTAATACGGTGTTCAAATATGCACCTTTATTGCGTAAATCGCAATAAACGCCATTATTGAGCTCAATATTTCATATAAAGTTTCAATTAACTATTGCACAATAAATACGCAAATGCAGCACTGTCATAAGTATGTTCAGTGCGCATATTACAATTATCCGAACACTTTCTGTTGATATTTGACAACTCAAATGTCAACAACGACAAACAAAATAAAAACAATGTTGTTGAAACAATCAGCTGTTTTTTGTTTACCAGCTGTCAAATGAATATTGAATAAGCAGCTGAACTGCGTAAGTTGTTATGTCTGAACATTTAAAATATTCTACACAATAAAACGAATATTGACTCAATAAAAGTGCATATCTGAACATAGTATAAGAAGCTTTCCAAAATTGTATAATCAAAAATATTTGATTACATTGAAACATAGGGGAAGGCTCCTACTTTTGTATTTTGTATTCCATTGGAATACGATATGTAGACGATCTGTTATACTGACTAAAGTTACCGGTGGAAATAGAACCCAGAAGGTCCATAGTACTAAGACTAATGCGGCTCCTAGAAATTTATTTTTTATAAATATTTGTAGATCGACTTGTGATAGATTAGCTTTAGCATTGTGCAACTCAATTACTTAATTGATTATTACAACGTTGCAGTCAGGATTACGACCTAGCTTCTCACACCACTTATGTTGAGTGTGTTAACTTTTATACATAAAAGGCGGGCCCTATAGTTTAAAGTCCACTCGGAACGACAGGCTTTTTGAGATTCTTTTCATGACAATTTCTATTTACTCTCAGGGTTTTTGCCAGAAATCTGCTGAGAGGAAGTCACCAAAGAAATATTTTTTCATATTTCGTTTGGTTGGACCTGTGGTTTGAACCGAGTGGCCTCACGTCTAATAAGTCAACGTACTATCTACAAGACTACGGGGACTTTTCATAGATCCATTAGGACGTTAAAAAAATATGTTTCGTAACGTGAAAGCTTTGTTGGCAGCGGTATAAGCTGAAGATAGGGGGATTCCAATGGGATATCTTCTGTTTTTTAGCAGCCCAGCCTCTGCAATGACGGGTGGAAGTGAATAATATACAACAACTGGTGATAGGTTGGGTTAAACAAGAGTTGCAGGCCAGTTGCAAGCATTTGAATATCTCTTTCACATACAAGGCAATACCTTAGCCAGTTAATAACGTAACAAATTGCAAAAACTTCGGTTTTGAAAGCATTAATAAAATCTTCTTGTCCCTTCCTCTGGTATAGAAACTTCCAGGAACTCTAGTAGAGTCTCTAGAAGATCTCAATCCTAGAGGGATTTGTTCGAAATCATTATCGAAACTCCAGAACGGAAAGCAGCATCCTATACTGTTTTCATATGAACTAGGGTCTGCTAATTCTGCAAGCTACGGTCTTAACCGCTTCTTTTTCCGTTCAGGCAACACGTCGTTCAATGTTACGTTAGTGTGTGTCTGGCAGAATTTTCCAAAGCACACCAGTGAAACCACTTCGCTAGGGTGGAAAATTTGCTAGTAAAGCTATCGCAACAGTTTGAGAAAATTCCCATATGTCATCTGACATAAGTAGAGCCTTTATGACACTAAGGCACCCTGGTATGCCCGCTTAGTATATAAGAAATACATATAAAACTGGACCTAGTAAACTAAATTAAGAGCTAGGAGAACTGGACAGTTTTATTAAAAACAAAGCTTACTAGAGAGCATGGAGTACGTACTGCTTTTCTTTCTGAAACTAAATTGATGGTCCAGAGTATACTGCTCCTACCTAGAATTGTTGATTCAAAACATTTTATGACATTTTATAAGAATATATTTATGGATCCATGCGACAGCCCTTTCCATTAGAATGGAGTTTGAAGGCTTCCTTAAGCTTTATTTTACCTTGAGGACAACTTTACTGTTGCCGTGGCGTATGGACTTTTCTGTTTGCAGAAACAAATCTTTACCCCGTCAATACGAATAAGAAAAATCGTCATGTCTCTCTGAAACTGGTTTATAAGCTTTGTGTTGCTGACTTTACCTGCCTATAGCAGTGGAGTCTTTGAAAACTACAGAGCATAAAAATACCAAAAGCTTGTCTTCCAGACAGTAGGGTTACGTTAGGTTAGAGTGGTAGCTTTGATATCAAAAGCTCACTTGAGCATGCATAGCGGAACGTTGTGATGCCACATTTGAACGCAGTCCCTGTACTGACCAGGAGGTTCCTCCAAACCAGGGAAGAAGAAGTTGATCAGCTCAAGGGCTGCACAATAAATGTAGTATACATGATGAAAAAAAAGCTTTGGATGTGTAACCCTTTAACAAACTCTTGGCTTTTTTTTGCAAATTTTCTATATGAAACTTTGCAAATATTTGTAATTGTGTATGTTTATGTTTGTGTATGTGCATGTGATTCGGGGTATAATGAAAAACCGTTTTAATCTTTTGAATTGCATATTT
The DNA here is from genome assembly GCA_930367235.1 of Sarcophaga rosellei. NCBI lineage: Eukaryota > Metazoa > Arthropoda > Insecta > Diptera > Sarcophagidae > Sarcophaga > Sarcophaga rosellei. The sequence continues at coordinate 78,413,276 of OV884021.1, forward strand.
ACTGCTATTGCCACTACTACTACTACTACTACTACATCAACAACAGGCACATTGTATACAAACACTAGAGCAGCACAATAATGGCAATTGTTATAATGCAATAGTGCAGTGGTATTAGTGTAACATGCATACATATATACACAAAGAGAGACGTTAACACGATAAAACGAAAAAGAGCGAACGAAAAAAAACTGGTTTAAAGTTAAAAATAAAATCAGCTTTAAAATACATAAATCATTGACAGTACGAGAGAGAGAGCGAAAGAGAGAGAAGGAGAGAGGGATATAGATTAAGAGAGAAAGATAGTAAAGCATTTGATATATGAGTTCTATTTTTTAGTTTTTTTCGAACGGCATTATCATGATAACATACTCTCATATACCGTCTATATACGATTCTTGATTCTTCTGTTGTCTCACAAACAGATTCTCTTGCTTTATTTGTTACACGTTGTTGTTGTAGTTAAAACTCGTGACTGCCACAAAACTATGGTGCAGGAGTTGTGGAATTAGAAAAAACAAACAAAAGCCAGCATAAAAGAAAAAAATAATTAACCAGTGGTATACAATTTTTTTTATATTCTCTCGCTCTCTCTGTCTCTTTCTTTCTTTCACTCAGTCTGTATCTTTAATTTTTGTAATACGATTTAAAAATTAACAAAAGAACCGTTTTAACTGTGCAACAATTTTATTAATGGTGGATGCTACTAGTGTTAGAAAGAGAAGAAGAATAGAACAAGACAGAACAGATCATAGTATTGGTTTACAAAATGTAAGGAATTAAAAATTTAAGAAGAATATTCAATTAAAAATAGAATAGAATAGGAAAACTATGCTAATTTTTCAATTATTTAATTTAAATTTTTTGTTGTTGTTTTTCTAGAAAAATTTCTAACTTACACCACAAGTATTTCTTTTACTTTCTCTTTCTCTCTCTCTCTCTCTCTTTCAATTATTAGAAAAACCAATTATTTTTGGTTTTCTCTTGTATTTTGTTTTGTTGTGTGTGTGTGTGTGTAATTGTGTGTATATTTGCGGTTAGCATTGTATGGTGTAGCCGTCCGTCTCTGTACAATCCGTCTGTCCTTCAGTGCTTTTACATCTGTTTGCTTTTATGTTTGCCTGAGAGACGTTTTAGAAGGAAATGTGTATTCTTAACCACATTATTGAGTGACAATCATAATTTATGGCAGATTTATAAACAAAAATTGTATCACAGAGACATTTAAGATTGAACTTTAAAAAACAATTTTTTTTAAACCAATCAATCTTTAATTACACTGTGCAACAAGAAAAAGAAAATAGATTTTGCACTGAATTTTCATACAGAGCTGCATGTTTAAATGTCTTTATTTCACTACATATACTGCCAGTTGGTGGTGTAGTGTTAATTAAAATAACAAGTTATCCATTAAGTGGTTTCAAAGTCGCTGTTCTGGCAAGGCTATCAAATATATTTCATCCGTAGTGTCATTTACAATCGAAAAGCGAATAAAAATATTCAAAACTTTACCACCTTGCACGCAATACGGTGTCCCTAGCTTCTCTTGATTACGACCTAGCTTCTCACACTAGCCATGAGTGTGAGGGGGTGAGTACAGTATGAGTGTCAGGACCAATACTTTTAAGTCGTCTCCGAACGATATGTATTAGAAAAACTTTTCATGCCGATTTTTATTTACTTTCAGAGTTTTTGCCGGTAGACTGCACAGAGGCATCCACAATCATATTTCGTTCGAGGTGTCTGAAATGTTTCTATTCGATTGCGGGGCAAAGGGGAGATGCTTTTGCCAGATTAGGTTTTCATACCAATGATGAGATGATTTTTATTCCTTGTCCTTCAATCTGCTACCTGTAATGTATTCGTTTAAGAATGGGTTCGTTGGAAAGAGCAGTAACTTTAGTCGTATTAGTCGTACTGTTATGTGGCTATGGGCCTTTGACCTACAATTACAATTGGTGGTGGTAAAATTGTTTGTTGCCTTATGATGATCTTTGAATGTGGCGTCAAGTCGTTGGATGGGGACGGGAACAGATTTGAATTGGATTTTTGCACATTCGTAGTGTAGTGAGTCGTAGCTTACTATTCGCAAGCTCAAGAGTTTTAATCTCAGCACAGAACTAATATTGTTTCAGAAACCATTACTCATTAGCATTCTGCTGAAAGGTCTGAGATGAGAGTAAAGAGCTATTGTCGGAGAGAGAAGGTTTGTGTTTATTTTTTGTTCTTTTTTTTTTTTTGTCTTACTTCCAATAAAATTCTTCAAATATCTGATGTTTAAACATTTCTTTGTCTCTTTCGACTTTTTTTTTAACCACTTTGGCCATTCCATTTAAGCCAATAAAACCCACTGTCTATGAATTAAGCGCGTAAGTAATATTTTTTTTATTAAATTGTGTTGCAAGATTTTTTTTTATTATTATTATTTAAAGGATTTTTCTTTTGTTTCAGCAGTTCCTCAATTTTTTTTCATAACTTTGTTATGAATTCGGGAATTTTTTATAAAAAAAATTTATCTTCAGCATCATCACAGTTTAAGGAAATAAAGAAAAAAAATCGTGCAATTCCAACAAATATGCCGTTTTAGTTCGTATATGTTTGTATGGCGTATGTGTAAATGGTAACCCAGTAAGCATTTCGAAGATTATTTTGAATAATCATAAAACAAATGCTTACAATGTAGGATTAGTTTAGATCAGGTGGACCCCCTTGTAGGTCTATTGTGATAACACAAATCAATTTTCAATACTCAATTCTGGATTCAAACCATTGCTATGGGAAACCATCTCAATTCCAAAACAAATTTCCCTATTGTAATATTCCTAACTTCGTAGAGTTCAATCGAAGGTAAAATAAAACTGAGAAATAACAAGAGGCGGACACTGATTCTTGAGATAAAAGATATACACTTCCTCCTTCCAGATTCATTCTTCCTTCATATGTCATTTGAGCGAAAGCTAAATCTATCCATATGCCTTACGGTAGAGCAGGGACCTATGTAAACCCCACTACTGTGATGTATGACCAAGAGCTTTAAGGAAAAAAGTCCCTTCTCGCCTTTTCCATACAAGTCCAGCACAGCCTAGCAATATTGCACGTGTTCGCCTGCTATCATTGGCCATAAAGCAGGCAGTTTCCTTCCAGTAGAGCAGTAGCCTATGGAAAGCCCACTACTGTGACGGATGACCAAGCGCTTTAAAGAGAAAAAAAATCCCTCCTTGCTTTATCCATATAAATCCAGCAACGCCTAGCAATATTGCATGTGTTCTCTCCTGCTATCACTGACCGCAAAGCAACCAGTTCCACTAAGGCAAGTGAAACCTCTTTGCCTTGTAAGCAATTGATGATTGTCTGAGCGCTATAGCAGCGCTGGTGTGGTGATTAGCAAACAAATTTCGTATGTTTTGAAACACATACCGACTGATGTGTAATTTCCCTGAAAAAAGTTCAGTGTTAAAGGACGAGGCTGGTGAAACCTCTATGCCTTGTAAGCTATTCATGATTGTCTGAGCCCTATAGCAGCGCTGGTGTGGCCACAAGCAAATAAATTTCGTATTGTTTGAAACACATACCGAATGACGTGTTGTTTCTCTGAGAAAACCATAGCAATCGTGGATGAGGACGGTTTAGAAGTGAGAAATTTAGAAAGTCAAGGACTTATTAAGAACTACTTGAACAAGACATGTAAACGCCTTGTAAAGTAATGGAAAAGACACTCATAATTAAGGGTAAGTACTACAAGAAGTCGCCGTGGTCTAGTAGGTAGTGTGTTGGCTTATTAGACGAAAGGCCCGAGTTCGAATCCCAGGCCAGACATCAAAAACAAAATACAAAAAGTATTTCTTCGGCGACTTCCTCTCAGCAGATTTCTGGCAAAAACTCTGAGAGTTAAAATTGCCATGAAAAGCTTTATTTCGCACACAACATGAGTGGTGTTGAGAAGCTAGGCCGTAATCCTGACTGAAGGGTTGTAATGGCCAATTATGTATGTATGTATGTATGTACTACAAGAAAACTGTACAGAAGAGCCTTGACTATCTGCTCCATTCAAAATATTAAGGCATGAACAACTCATTTCAATTATACAGAAGAGGCCAACAAAGCCTCGAATATCATTAACGTATTAGAAACAGAAAGAAATGCTCATTGGGTGTAACCATGTACATATACATATATGTATGTTCGTATGTGCATGTACATATGTATGTATGTTCCGTCCATACGAAGAGATTTAATTTTTGGCTGTTTGTATATGAGCGTGTGTGTGTGAGGATTTGCTTGCCATAGAAAATTGCATAAAAATGTTCAATGCATGCAAATGAATATGATTGAAACAAGAGAGGCAACAATTCGCTGTACTCTCTTACTCATATTCTCTCTTTTTTTTAGTTTCGTTTACGATTTTCTAATACAAATTTCCCAATCTTGTATTGAAGAGCACAAGGCAGGCAGGCAGGCAAGCAGGCAGGCAGGCTGGCTGGCCAAACTAACAAACAGGAAAGTATCATGTATCAAAAATATAATATGAAAACAAACTCTTACAAACACCGCACTCATACACATATCATAGCTATAGGAATCTCTGTCTCTCTCTCTCTCTCTCGCTCGCTTTGCATACATAAAAACATGAGAGAATGTATGCATAAGTTAGCAGCAAAGAGTGCTCGTTATGTGTGCCGAAAACAAAAAAAAAAAATCCGAAATAGAAAAAACATAAACTAAGAATTTAAATTTATCCATTCAATATTGCAACACATACAACGTAGTCAGACAGACAAACAGACAGACATCCATGCATGCACCTACATTTGCACTCACTTACACACACTGACACACATGCGATGTATTTACAATTATATTTGAGAATACAAACTCAATTGTGTATAGGGATGGTGGGGTGTTTCACACACAGAATACAACTGCAAAACTGCAGTGCAATGAAGCAATCACAAGTCATTTATTTGTACGAATATTTTTTTTATTTGTTATGAGGGGCCTATTTATATGGAAATATGATCAAAGAAACAATTTTAAATCAAAGCTAAGAAATTTAAAAATAAAATCTAGGAAGTTTCCAGTGAACAAATGCCCCAAAGAGTACGACAAAAGATCAAACAACGCCAACTCATGAGAAAGCGCAGTTCTCGAGGAGTAAAAAGAGCCGCTTTGAGACAAACGTTCTTTAAAAAAAAGAAAAGAAATTGAAAAGAAAGTGAATTGACATTACAAAAGAAAGCTATATCCCATACATACATAATTGGCCATTACAACCCTTCAGTCAGGATTACAGAGCTTCTCAACACCACTCATGTTGTGTGCCTTAATTTTATACTTGAGTGGCGGGACCTAGAGTTTAACGTCGATTCTGAACGACAGGTTTTGAGAAACTTTTTGATGGCAATTTTATTTACTCTCAGAGTTTTTGCCAGAAATCTGCTGAGAGGAAGTCACCGAAGAAATATATTTTTTCATATTTCGTTTTTTATGTCTGGCCTGGGGCTCGAACCCGGGCTTTACGTCTAATACGTCTACCTACTAGACTACGGCTGTATCCCATATTGATTGAAAACATTTTCGTCATGATTTTCCAATTTAAAAATTTTAAGGCTTCAGACACTTTCACAAACTCCATCGAGGAAAACTTCTAACCTTTACGCCCAGGTCAGGCAACATAACGTAACTCATTACGACACGCATTAAATTTACGGAAGAAGTTACTTTTATGGAGCGTAAAATAATAAGCCTCCCTATCATCGCTGGACATTTCACAGTCAGATCAGTACATTGCGAAGTAAAAGAAAAGGTAGAAAAAAGAGAAAAATAGAAGAAAGAGCTAATGCCAGAGATAGAACACTCAGAAATCCTAGCAGAGGCCAACTCATCGAGGCAGTTGAAGAAACTTCAGAATGCAGATAAAAGACACCGGCTCCCTCACATTATCGCAAACCCTAAAAAAAAATTATGATGCCTCAATCAAATCATTCTGTTCTAAAACTGTCGGAATTGAACCATATTACGATTGAATTTTGCAATTTCATCTATTCGGCCTAATGATCTGAGCGATTAATTCAAAGATATTCTGTACCCCTTAGGCGTATACGTAATATTCTGGTATATAATTTACTGGTAAAATGCTCATACGTCGTGTAGTGCCCAACTGTTCTTTCATCTCAAGTGTGACTTATTTAGAGAAAGGTTTGCCATTGACGAGTGTGGATCATTTAATAATAAAAAAAAAATTGTCACAGTCTACCCCTTTTCTTTTGCCTATAAACTATTTTTCCGGCATACCAACAAAATGCAATGATTGAATGAAAAAAATCAGTTCAGTTTAATGTACCCAGTTAGGCAAAAATAATATGATTGTCTCAAAATGCTGGGACAGATAGACAGACAAATCTCGACCACCACTAGAGACATACTATGCAAAACAAGATTGCGTCGTCCAACCTAACTAAATACGCTCGGAGCCTGGGAAGACCAAACAAAACATGTAATGACGGATTAACGGATGTCGGCTCGTCTTAACACATCCTTCCAGGTGCCTCTGCTTCTTGCGCGCATTCACCAGTTGGTCGCACCGCGCCATTCGATGACAGAGCTTCCTCGATTTGGTCCTTCGAACGCAAACCAAGTCGTCCTCTTCGCCGACTTCCGAAATCGCTGCATCCTCCTCAATTCGAACGACATGGCCGAGCCAGCGCAATTACACTGTTAACACACTGCACAATGTTCACGTCGCTAGAAGTTCATATCGAAGATCTTACGTAGGACTTTCCTCTCAAATACTTTTAAGGCTGCTGCATCAGTACTTAATAAGTAGTATCCATACCAGGCCGGTATGGCAGGTCTAAACGACCGCTTTACTAGGTTTGCATAGCTTCTCTTGCAAGTTTTCATTTGTAGTCTTATATTTCACACATCTCTGAAACTTGAAAGCCATCACAGTAACACAGTCTTCCTATGAGAAATTTCGTGATATTAATCTGGAGATCACCTAGTATACGGTGAGTGACCTTAAGACAGCTTGACTATCCATAAACACAGCTACCGTATTATCTGATGTATTCCGTTGCCGGAATATCTCTTTTGCCTTAAAAATCGCAAGCACTTCAAACTGGAATACATTGCACTCATTATAGGGACTAGACTTCATCTGCAAGCCATCCCTAAAGACCGTATGACCGACAATAAGATTACCCATGACTTGCCACTGTTCTATGTCTGGAAAAACCACACTGGCCAGATTGGAAAAGTTTGGATTGCAAGTGATGCACCCTAACCGAGACATTGCCTTTTTTTTCAAACATAAAAGAGCAAATTTTCAGTTACAGTAAGGTTCCATAATTGTGATGATAGGCCCGCTCCCAGAGGATTGAGAGCGTATTTCCCTTTACAAAGTTGGAAACCAGTTTCCTTTTCTCCTTTTTTTCTATTCCTTGTCTTTCGTTAGAAGTTGTATGTATGCCAAGTGGTAGTTGCATTTCAAAGTAAAATGACCCTTATATGGAGTGCATACATGCATGTGTGCTTGGGTGTGTGTGTGAGTGTGAGTACGCTGAATGCAATCAGTGTTTTCTAACACACAACACATTTGTCTGAATGAAATTTTCTATTTGTATTCGCATTTGAGGCTGATGATGCTGACGCTGGTGTTTTCTTTTTTCTGTTTCACTAACATTTTTTCCCCCCGTTTTTTTCTGTTTTTTTTGGTGAGGCACTGCCGCTGCTGCTACTGCTGTTGCAGTGTAGCGGTTAACGTGGCTATGGTGGTCACGTTAACAATGTTAGCATGATAACTAACCAGATGATTTACAGAGACGTAGTATTTTTATATAAAAAAAAACAAAAAAGAACTTAACAAATGGCCGCTGATCTTTGTATACAAAATAATATTGAAAGGATTTTAAATAATTTGCGGATAACGAATGTTGTGTTGCATTTGATGAAAAAGGAATCGAAAAAAAACCGGAATATTTCTAAAAAAAAATAAACAAACATTTTTTGCTGCCAATATAAAATATTTAAGGCATTTGTAGATAAAGCGAGAGCGAGAGAGAGCGAGAAAGATGCGATAACTAGATTTTCTCTAGGGTAAATGGAGAGATATTGTTTTACATACAGAAAATAAATTTGAAGCATATTTTTGGGAGGAAAACGTATAGAAACGTTTGCTAAAATAATAAATAAAATATGTATTGTGAATGGAAATTTATTATTAGAATACAACATACATACAATGGAAATATTTAACACAAATATTGTATTGCATTGTAATACAAAAAAAAAACAAAGAAAAAAATATTAAATCAAATTTCTTGTTGTCCAGAAAAATACTTGTTTTTAAAGTTTTTTTTCAAGCATACTTTTAAAGCTTCAAAAAAATGCTGCATACTTTTAGAGATTTAAATACAATAGGAAAAATTTATGGGTTTTAAGTGTTGAAAAATATTTGTCTAATGGCTTAGAAACAATTTCTTAAAAAAAATATTTAAAAACATACTTTAAGGCACACAAAACAAAATATTTAGCAATAGACTCAACGTTTCTAAATTTCGTTTTCTTGTTGTAATTGTAATAATACAAAATATGTTTCTTAATTTTAAAGATTTTTTTTTTTTATTTAAATATTGTTAGGTGGGAATTTATTTCTAATAATATCAACAATATTTCTTCATGCTTATAAAGCATACTTCAAGGATGAAAATATTTGTGTGTGTAATTTCAGGCTTACAACAAATATAATAATATTTGTGTAAAGATTTTTAAAGCATACATTAAGGCTTAAAATAATATTTGACTATTTTAAGGCGTTTGTATTAAGGTTTTTTTTTAAATATTTCTTAAAAAAGACATAATATGCTATAAAAAGCTAATCCATATTACATTTAAACATTATTTGCTACATTAGTAAACTGTATAACATTTATAGTGGCTACTAAGGAGCAAAAGCAGTGAGGCGTTAAAAATAAAAATATTTTTGACAGGCTTTAATGTGTACCTGTTGCTGATATGCTTCAACGTTCCTCAGAAATACGTCATATTTCACGGTTTTTACTTGATAAAGGCAACTGTAAACGTAAGCCATGTACTGACAATGACAACAGTCTATCAGACAAGATTCACTTTTAATTATTTACTTAAGTAGCCAATGCAACTCTAGCTTCTTGCACCACCTGTGTTGTGTGTGTGTTACTTTTATCCGTGAGTGGCAGGATCTACAGTTTAAAGGGCGACTGCGAACGTTAGATTTATGAGAAACATTTCTTAGCAAATTTTCTATTTACTCTCACAGTTTTTGACCGAAGACTGTTGAGAGGAAGTCGCCTAAAAAATATTTTTTTTTCATTTTTGTTTTGTTCGCAGTGCCAGAGCTGGGGTTTGAACAACGGACTCTCCTCTAATAAGCCAAAATACTACGTATTAGACTAGGGTGACAAACTAATTAATTTCCTCCTAGGTTTCTTACTGGACAACAACAGAAGGAGAGAGTATCATAATAGTATTCAAAGAATCTATGAAGACCGTTGCTGGTAATACTTTCTCAAGACATAGGGGTCATGATTTCAATCCGGGTTTATTATGTAGGGGCTGAAACCTTTTAAATCCCATTACAATTCGAAAACATAATGAAAATGTTTATTTCTTTCATTTCCACAATCCAATCTCTATGGCATCATTTTCTTTGAGGAATAATAATGTTGTTAGTGCTTGTCCCTATTTTTTTGGGCGAATAGATTCCAGCAGAGAGATATTAAATAATTATGTATTTGCAAAACGACAACAAGATATCGTATAAAAAAGGGCAAATAAAGGATTTCCATTTTACATCACACACATCCTTTTATAAATCCTTAAATGGGGGTTTTGTTGTGCTTAATGTATGGAGATGGAAATGGTGTAAATATTTGATAAAATTATCCTTTGGAAAACAGATGAACATTTCCTTAAAAATGAATAGAAAACTTAACAAATGTTAATTCCCGAAGTTTACTTTTGTTTAGAATTCTGTTTTCGGCATTGTGTTGTCAGCATAAAAGAGAAATCAGATGCAATTTGATAAGGACTTACAATGTTAGAGATGAGAGTAAGACGAAAAAAGCGCATTTTTGAAAAACAAATGAAAGCCTATATAACTGACCAAATACTAGTGTGGAAACAAACACCCTACATATGTACCTAGCTAACTGACAACTGAACAAATTATTGGCCAGCTTTGACTGTCAAGATGTCATAACTTATCATGAATGAATATTTACATCAGAATTCATTTTTCTTTTTTTTTCTTTCCTTAAATCGTAATAGGGGCACTACAAACCCAAGCAAATCAGGTTCAAATTCGGGTGAAAGCATACAAATGTTCCTCATATTTTTTAAAAAATTACACGGCTTCTTCAGAAAGTATTGTGGTTCAACTTGCTAGATGGCAACTCCATCATGTTAGCGTTTGCTACAGTAGAGATACGTACGTGAGAGAGAGGTTTTGGAACTGCCCTACGCGGGACTGAAAAAAAGTTCGTAATAACATCGCTTAGAAAACATTTGCAAGGCCTTAACAACTACACCACGAACGAAATTATTTATTGTGACAAGCGAATAAGGTTCTTAAATAGTGGGATGTGGGAGTGAAATATTGGCAACCTATCTTAATGTTTTCAAATAGAAAATTTATTTTTGGTGAAGATTAGTCGTCATTAAATGTTTTTTTTTTAATTTTTTTTTCTTCTGATTTTAGGTTTTCATCACTAATTGCTGATTTAATATTTAATTGATGACTCAATAAATAAATTATGAGAAATTTTTTTGATAAATACATAAATTTTTCACAATCAAAAAATGGACAACAAACAAAAAATTTAAAAAAAATTTCAGTCTAATGAATAAATAAATAACGATTTCATTGCAATTAAAAAATATAAAAATATTCGATTTCATTAATTAAAAAAGAAAAAAATTTAGACATTCTTGTTAATGGAGAGAGAGCCAGTGGAGAAATGCAAAAGATTTCTTAAATCAAAAATAAAACCAAAATTCTCTCATTAATAATAAATTTTTTTTAAATAAAATTTAAACCAAATGACCTAAAAAATTTCCTTTTATTGCTCTTATACGAAGCCTGTATGTTTTTTTGGTTTGTTTCTTGCTTTTCCTAATAAAACTTCTTGGCAATAGCCTTCAGCCATTGACAGCAAAAACCGAGTTTCAAAAAATTTTGAATTAAAAATGTTTTCAAAAAATATACATATATTTCGAAAAAAGATAATAAAAACACAATTCCTGATTAATACCCTTCATATTCTCTATACAGCTTGCCCTTTACATACACTGTCATATTCTTTCTCTTCCTTCTTTTGTTCGCCTTAAGAAACTCAACCTAATTTATCTCATACCACCACCACCATAGCGTGAGCAAAATATTACATTCTTAGTCGGTGATTTAAAATTTTTTGTTTCGTGTTTTTGTGGTTCTACATGATATTTATTTGCTGTTGGCCATCAGATTATAAGAAACATTTACGCCTACACTCTCATCTATTATCTCGTGTTTAAGCCTCAAATAATATTGTATTGTTTTCTCATACTCTTGACTTGCATATACACTTACATACATATTTATTTAAGTATGTGTATGTTCACACAATTTTTTTTTGTAAAAAAAAATTCGGAATTTTTATTTTATTTTAAACACTCGGTTTATGAAAATTTTCAATCCATTTGTTTGTTTTTTTTTACGGTTAGGTTTGCTTGCTGAAAATGACTCTGTTTTCCATTCTGTTTCTATTGCGGACTCAAAAAATAAAAAAATTGCGAGAGAAACTGTAAAAAAAATTTTATTTTTTAATACGCATAACTTTGTTTGTTGGTTTGTTGGCCTATCAGGGTCATTTCATTGCTACTGAGCAGCCATTTAATGGTCAGGACTTTCACACGAAAAACACTGCATCTTGGAGGTCTGTATGAGTTTCTGATCACCAAATACTCGATATACACGCCACCATTGCATAAAGTGACTAGTCCTAGAAAGGGGACGGCACCCTTTGGCAACGGGTGCCGTGTAAAGATGGCAATCACTTGATGCAGTTACATATGTATACACGGCAGTGTCACTTACATACATGTACACTTTCGTTTTCGCGGAAGATGATGACCATGTATGGCCGGATAGTAGCGCCGCCATGAAAAGTTGGAAAGTATGGGAAAGAACATGTGCTGGTATATTCGCATATGCAACCAGAACTGAAGCAAGCGCAAGAAGAAGGGCTAGGCAACGTCAAATTGAAAATCAACATCAGAAAGAAGAAGAAAAAAATAATAAACGAGGCAGAAATAATCAGATAGAAACCAAAAAAATGTATGTAAATAGGCCTCCTTTAATTTGAAAATAAATATGAAATGTAAGTGCATTAAACGAATTTTAATAAAAAAAAATCTGTGAACTCTTGCCAAATTTCTATAGCAAATCATAGAAAGAAATAGGCCACATATGTTATAAATGATGAGTGAATTGTCTCATATACATACATACATACATATGTACGTACAATGTGTGTGTGTGTATTTATTGCATTTGTAAGAGTCTTTTTTTATGTAAATACTGGGTGTATAGTTTTAAACAAAAAAAGTTTTTGTTTTTTTATTCTTCTTCTCTCTTTTTCTTGTTTCGTTATTGCTATTCTAACTGTTGTTGCTATTTTTTTTTTGTTCGTTTGTTGCAAAACAAAAAGATATAACATAAAATGAGAGTTTGTAAGTGTATATGTCTACATATGTGTATGGGTACGTGTATGTGTTTAAATCAAGCAGCCAAAATGTGCAAAAAAATGAAGAAAAATACCAAGAGAAACTGCAAGAATAACAAAAAAAAATTCAAAATATTACTTTGATGCTACAAAAACAAAATAACAACAACTTACAACAAAATTCCAAACATTCACACACACTTGCACATACATACATATGCATACATTTTAATATTTTATAGAAGGAAAAAAAGAAAAAAGTTTCAAAATTTTTTCATACTCATCATACAATATAGCAGAGAGCCTGTGCCTCTCTCTATGCACAGTTTTTTTTCTTTCTTGTGCTGCTCCATTGTGTCATAGTGTAAGAGAGAAAAGGAAAAAGGGATCATATGCGAAAGCGCCTAAAAGTATGTTACATTTAAACAAACTTTAGGAAAAATAGTGTTACGGCTTACAATATAATGTAAAATAGTTTGTAACACTTTGGGTATTTCTTTTCTTCTTCTTGTTGTTGTTGGTCCGATATATGCACACACATACATTTTTTGTTTTCTTAGACTGTATTACAACAACAGCATAGGCCCAGACCTACAACATTTGAAAAAGTATTTTTGTAGGAAAATTCTTACTTTGAATTGACACACACACACACAAGTTTTTCCAATGAATTTTAAAATAGAACAACAACAACATGAATGACAAAGAAAAAAATCAAAGGAAAAAAGAGAAAAGAAAAGGTGTCCTAAAATGACGCAGGTTAAATATTTTTTAATAACAATAAGGTGATGACCTTGGTCTAGAATCTTAGAAAGAAAAACAAACAAACAAAAAAAAAAGGTCTTGTTAAACGAATACAAGCCTGAGGCGGTGTCATTAAAGATTTCATGGGCTTTAATGATGAAAAGAAAAATTCAATTCGACAAATTTAATAAAAATTCTTCGGCAAAATAAACGCAAACTAAACCAGCCATTGAGACCAAAGTAAGTAGGATGGATTTCGATTGCATAAATTGTCTACTGGCTATGTAAACAGCCTTAGTGCCAGAGTGAAACAATCTGTTGAAGGGCGTTTGACCCTGCTCATTTGTTAAGACGCTGTTCCGAAATGCCAGCTGTCACCTGTACACAACCCAACTGTCCCAGGAACTAAAGGCAAACGATTATAGACTACGATGTGTGTTCGCTGAGAGGGCTCTGAAGAAGCTGACAATCTTCAGCAATGAGGCACATTTGTCAATGAATGGATACGTAAACAAACTGGTTGATCTTGGTATTCACATGACATCCAAGATCGTTGAATGCTTCACAAGCCAGCGACATTTTCTTGTGAAATTTAAGTTGGCAGCGTCACCGGTTCATATTTCTTTGAGAACGACATTGGCCAGACCCTCAGTGTCAACAGCGAGCACTACGGGTCAGTGATTAACCACTACTTTTTTGGACCCTGAATTGAATAAGGTTCCAAGAGGATAAGAGGCCATATGTTTATGCTGAAGTCGCAGTAGTCTAGTAGGCAGTGTGTTGGTTTATTTAACGTTAAGCCCGGGTTCGTATTCCACTCAGCAGATTTCTGGCAAAAACGCTGAGAGTAAATAAACCTGCCATGAAAAAGTTTCTCAAAAATCTATCGTTCGGAGTCTACGTTAAACTGTAGGTCCCGCCACTCACGTATAAAATTAATGCACACAACATGAGTAGTGTGGGAAGCTAGGCCGTAATCCTGACTGAAGGATTGTAATGGCCAATCATGTATGTATGTATGGGTACATATTCTTGGAACTTGTCTTAATACATTCCACAAATAAAAAAAAACACCTGTTTGCATATCTGATGCTTAGCAGGAAATTTTTTATTGCGGAGGTGAAGTGAACTGGCCATCGAAATCGCGTGCGATTTGACCTCGTTAGCTATTTTTATGTAGTGTTCTTAAGTCGCAGGCATATGCGCCACAAATCACAGCGGTTTACAAAGCCATCATAACTTATGTCATCTGTTACAATAACAATACAATAAAGTTGCCGTAGTCGAGTAGGTAATGTGTTGGCTTATTAGACGTGAGGCAACAATCCAAACCCGAAGACAATCTGAAAAAATATTTAATCAGCTACTGCCTCTCAGCAGATTTCTGACAAAAACTCCGCAAGTAAATAAAAATTTGCCATGAAAAGTTCCTCAAGAAAATCTGTCATTTGGCGTCGACTTTAAACTGCAAGTTCCACCACTCTTGTATGAGAATTAACACACACACAACGTAAGTGGTATTGGAACCTAGATCGTAATACTGGCTGAAGGATTGTAATGATCAATTACGTACATATGTATGTGTATTATCTATTTTAACATGATGGGATTAGATTTGTTGGTCCTTGCATTCTTTAAGTACCTTTTCTTTTTCGAAGTTTTATTATCCCATCTTGGTTCAGTAGCTTAGCTAAGTTGCTCAGAGTTCAGTAACTCAGAAATTTAGATATGTTGTTGATTTCAAGTGCCTTATTGCCTTTGTATTATTATTACATTTCAACACTTGGCGTTGTTTGTGTAGTCAACAACAAAGGCCAACTTGATCCACTTAAATCTCTATTATTAAGGATTGAATTTTCTGAATTTGAGAAATACTTGATTAATATAACGAAATAATGCAAGTAAATAATCAAAAGACGCTGAAGACAGCAGATGCTTAGTAAGAATCTTGTGCTCTATACGCATAAACCCTTAGCTGTTTATGACGAGTATACTCGTCTTTTTTTTTTTTTTTGAAAATAACCAGGCAGACAGAAGGGGATTTCTGAAACAAAATAAAACAATTAACAGGATTAAAGGAATGAGTAAATGAATGAAATGTAGTCGCCGTAGTCTAGTAGGTAGTGTGTTCGCTTATTAGAAGACCGGGTTCGAGCCAGAGGTCAGACATCAAAACGAAATAATATTTCTTCGGCGACTTCCTCTCAGCAGATTTCTGAGAGTAAATAAACGTGCCATGAAAAAGTTTCTCAAAAATCTGTAGTTCGGAGTCGACTCTACAGTTTAACATCGTCCCGCCACTCAAGTATAAAATTAACACACACAACATGAGTGGTGTGAGAAGCTAGGCCGTAATGGCCAATTATGTATGTATGTAAATGAATAGAAAGGTTGTAATCCTGACGAAAGGGTTGCAATAGCCAATTATGTATGTACATATGGGTGGATATCCTCTCGCTTCTATCGGAAGATTCATATGTACACTTATGATATGTTGTTTCGACGGACCAAAGACTGAAACAAATATGTATGCTTACCGAGCAATAAAAGGTCAAGTGAAAGACTCTAAGCTGAAAGCTGAGCTTAATTCGAAATTTTCAATAGTACTGCGGCATGTATAATCGATTTACCAAGATGTGCTGGCGAATATGCGCCATTTTGATTTTATAATTTATTAAAAAATTAACTTTTTTATTCGATTTATTTAATACTTTTTATTTGTACATTCAAATTCATTTAATAAATATCAAGAAAAATAAGAAATTAAAATTAAAAAAAAAATCTGGCAATTGAACAAACAAACAATCACTCATTGAATTAAAATTATAATCAAACAAAAAATTACAAGTAAAAATTTTAAAATACAAAAAACGTACAAATAAATTTCTAAAATATTACTAAAAATCGTGTATTTGGGATTTTTTTTAAAATATAACTCCTGGCCAGGAATGTATCTTTCGTTTGCTTGGTGCAAAATTCAACCAAATAAGTTACAAATTTTTTGGTTACCACAAACACATCTATATTGCTAATATGTTCCGGGATAAGCGACAAACCCATTTGTTTTGCTATTCCAATAACATTAACTGTGGCACTGTCCCTAGACGTATCGGAACATTTAAAATCTTGAATTAAAACCGTATGGTGTAGTGTTTCATCTAAAAATGTTAAAGAATTTGTACGTGGAAAACCTTTTAAAATCGGACTAAGCCTTAGGAATTCATTTTTTTCTCCGACCGTGAAAAAGCATACATAGTAAGCAAGCAAGTTTTCATTTATCCGATAAACGTATATATATTTGATATTATCACGTGATAACAGCCGACCCATTTGTTTGGCTAATCCAATAACATTAGCCATAGCCGTGTCGGAAGTCAAATCCGACGACTCGAAATTTTTAATCCAAATACTGCTGCTTGGCGGAGGGAATATAGTACCATCGCTTATGTCATCTCCATTCTCATGTCCGTTGGAGGCTAATACCTTTTTATTGGTAACAATAACCTTAGAATAATTGTTTGGCTGCCGTTGCTGCTGATTCTCAGTTGTGTGGTTGTCTCCAGTTGCTGCCTTATCGTTAAATGCGTTAAAGGCCTTATTAGCCACCTTGTACAGAAAACAGTTTTCAACCTTTTCAATGCGATCTGTTAATTTGATTATAATTTCATCCTTTTTGTTTAAAGCATCCTTTAAAGTTTCTTGGTTTTCTTTAAGCTGTTCCAAAGATTGTCTTGTGAACTCATAAGCTTTCTTAAGTTCAATTATGTTTGTTTCAGCTTCTCCAAAAATTCCGTTCTTTTGCGACATTTTGTTTGTTTGGACAACTTTTTAAAACTCACAACCTTTCTTTGCAATAATTTGTTCAATACTGAAGGCACATTCATACATAGAAATGTATAGAGCGAAGATTATTGTTGTATTAAAACGGGAAAATCCCTGTTTCGTAATTAAAACATAAGAAAATACAGTGTTGCCATATCGAAAAACGTATTCATATACGCACATAACATGACTTTGCCCATGCAAAAGGCATTACGTATGTGTTTGTGATAAAATTCTGAAATAAATTTTTGCAAGTCTGGCCAGTTGACTTTGGGCCATTTCCATTAAAAATGCAAGGAATGCCAAGTTTATTTTGCTTAATTTTCAAAACAGTGCCAGAATTTGAGAGTGTTAATTAATATACATACATATGAATACATATGTATATATATATGTACATATGTCATGCTATTAATGTTTATATGTAACACAAATTGTCCAGTTTATGTCTAAACGTTTGCACAAGAAGCATAAAAAGATTCTTTAATTGTATTAACTGTCACACTAAGGTTTACATATGTACATATATTTAACAAAGCTGTTCCAGAAAGTGCCAATGTAAAAAAACGTTCTTTTCAGCAACTTCCTCTCATCTCTCGTCTTGTGGAAAAAATACTCTGAAGAGTAAATAAAGTTTCCGAAATCTGTAGATCCCCCGCTACTGGCAGATAAAATTACACACATACAAAACGGGTGGTGTGAGAAGCTAGGTTGTAAGCCAGACTCTAGGCTTGTAATAAACAATTAATTAAGAAAGTAAGTTTTGCATTAGACAAGGGCCGCCCAAGTGGAGTCAGGCTAGAAAGAGTGTCTAGAACAGCTTTAGGACCGCTAAGATTGCCGTAGTTTAAGTGGACTTAAGACTAGTATGTGGACTTATGTATTAGACGTGAAGCCACGGTTAAAACTCCAAGTCAGACATCTCCAACAAAATGAAATATGAAAAATTATTTCTTCGGCGACTTCCTCTCAGCAGATTTCAGGCAAAAGCTCTAAGAGTTAATGAAATTAATCTGAATTTTCTCACAAATCTGTCGTTCAGAGTCGACTTCAAACTGTAGGTATCGGCTCCTATAAGTACTGTGAGAAGCTAGGTCGCAATCCTGACTGAAGGATTGTAATAACCAATTACGTATGTTATGTTATCTAGCTTATTCAAGATCATACGCTGAAACCTTCTACCCAAGGTATTCCATCAAACAACGCAACCGCGGTTAGCAAGCGACCTGAAAATCGCCGTATAGCTCCAATGAATGCCCTAATACTAGAGTTGTAAAGTTTTGTCTGTGGAGCTTCGGCAAATTCAAATCAGTAAACTTTTGTATTCAAATGCCATACTAAATGATGTATGGAGAAGCTTGGGAATATCTAGATGAACCAAATTCAAAATTACAAACGCTTATGTATGTGAAGTCTACTCCGTTGAACGTTGAAATAAAATCTCTCTGGAAACGAGCAGAATCGTCAACTTAAGCCTCAGAGACAATTTGGCAATACGAATCTTTGGAATTTTTTAAACGAGTAGCCTTCCTTTAAGAGAAAGATCTATAGTATTACAAGTATAGTGCTTGAGTGGAAGAAACCGCAAGGCTTAAGAAGCTTTAGAACAATTTATCAACACGGGTCTTTGGAGGAGCCCTATTTTAAGAGAAAGATCTATAGTATCACAAGGATGGCGTTCGAGTGGAACATACCGCAAGGAAGCCTCAGAACATTTTAACAACATGGATCTTTGGAAACTAGGAGCCTTCCTTTAAGGGGAAGATCTATAGTATCACAAGGATAGATACCGCAAGGCTTATGAAGCCTCTGAACAATTTAACAACACGGGTCTTTGGAAACTAGGAGCCTTCCTTTAAGAGAAAGGATCTATAGTATCACAAGGATACCGCTCGAGTGGAAGAAACCGCAAGGCTCAAGAACACCTAAGCGTTTAGGATATTCGAAAAATCTAGAATGATGCGTATTTACAAGGAAATAATAGCACAAAAGCGATTAAAATGGACATGAAGCCTAAATGGGTTAATTCTACTAAACATCACTTTATTTGATTGCAGACTTTTAGTAAGGTTTGGCGACCTAGTTTCGCATTTAATTCGATTTTTTTTCTTCAAATTTCTAAAAAAAAATCCGTTTTAATTCTATAATCTCTCTGAAAGATTTTTTATCGATCATTACTTCCAATACATACTTAAATAACATAAAAATGGATTTAAAATAAAAATAAATTTATAAACAAATAAAAATATGTCTTTTAAAGAACTGAAAACAATGTTACAAACATAACCATAATCTTGGCCGGCCATCACCAGAGTTTATCTTTTAAGCAGTTTTAGTTAAAGGAAACCGTCAAATCCATGCAATACAATAGAAAATATGGATGCATTCGAATACATACAATAAATTAACATACGAGGGGGTCTAGCAAAAGTTACGAAAATAATACATAATCTTCTGAAATATTGGATCAAGAAAAAATCTCGCTCCATTGAAGTTGGATTTCAATCTGCTGCACTTGCAACTGAAGACCAGAGCTTTGGAGCAAATGGTAAGAACGATGGACAATAAGTCTAACATGAAGCTCAATTGGGGGATTGACATCTTCGTCCTTTACTGTCCCCCCGCAAAGGCAGAACCAAGAGACTTTATGATTTTGTGAAATGCGTTTCAACGAGACTTAGTAACAGAAATGAGTGTAATAGTCTGGCAGCTCCATTCGAATTTAAAGATGAAACTGTGTTGTGGTACATATCAAAACGAATGTGGGAACAGGAGCAGAAGTTCTTTAGCCTCAGAATAGAATAATACGTGCTCGTAGTGCAATTTGTGGGTATTTTCCAAGCAGAAGTAAGTGCTCAATTCAACGACACGACACAGCAATACTATCTGGTAGCCAAGCCAGACCGCCATTGGAACACGAGGCTCTTATAAAGTTAAATGAATCTAAATTAGACGGGAAGGTAAAATAAGAGTATCCTCTGCTGAGTCCCATGTCTTGAGCAATAAGCAAGCAGATGAGCTTGCGAGGAGGGGATCTCCCACACCGTTGATAGAACCAGAATTCTTCTTTACAGTGGCAGCAAATGTTAAGAAAGCTCAAGTATAGTAGTTGTGAAATTACAACAAGAAGAGATCTAAGTTATGGATTAAACTATCCAGGAATAATCTGAGGTTAGCAATCGATCATTTGACAAAGCACTGTAGGCTCACAACATGAAAACTCTGTGATCAGAACACACTTTTGGAATCTGCAGGGCATTAAAGCATCCCAGACGAAAACCTTCGAGTGTATATTAGGTGCTGAGAAGGAAATTGTGACCAATGGACACTAACGACTTGTGTTTCCAAGCTTATGCCCCCTTGGCATTTTGCAAGAGGTATTTAACCATCTTACGGGAAGGTGATGTGAAATGTACAATGATACGGTGCGATTTGCCCGCGTTAGACCACTTTTTATTGTGGGATTTTCTTAAGTCACAGATACATGCGAATAAGCTATAGATCACAGCGGCTCTAAAAGCCTATAAAATCCCTGTTATCGGTCTAGTTAGAAGTCGCCGTGGTTTGGTACGTAGTGTATTGGCTTATTTGACCAGAGGCCAAGCTTCAAACCTCAAGTCAGACATATCGAACATAATGAAATACGAAAACAAATATTTGTTCGACGACTTCCTCGCAGCAGATATCTGGCAGATAAAATTGACATGAAAAGTTTCTCAAAAATCTGTCGTTCGGAATCGACTTTAAACTGTATGTCTTGTCACACATGTATACAAATTAACGCACACACTATAAGTGGTGTGAGAAACTAGGTCGCAATATTGACTAAAGGGTTGTAATGACCAACTATGTGTATTTATGTGTCGACCTAGTTCAGCTTGACTTATATACCAGAACCATGCAAAATTTGACCTTTTCGTATGTGCTCCCCCGTAGAGAAGTCGTGAAGGACATTTCACAAGCATAAAAGATTTCAATGATGTCTCACACGTACATTTCTTTAGATTCCCATTTAAAGACAGGAGGTGTTCGATAAAAGACCTGATATATGCAGGGTAAAACGTTTTCGATTTACCCTCGTACATAGAATTGATTGCGAGTTGTTGTTTTTTTTTAATTATTTTTTAGTATTGCAACGATTTGTGTGGCCAGTCAGCCTGGAGTTATGCAAAAAACAAACTGGAAAAGTTTTTTCTAGTTGTTAGTTGTTGTTTTTGTTGTTGTCATTGTTCATATTTTTGTTAGTGAAATAACTCTTAAAAAAGGAAGAATGTTTTTTTAAAACACAGTTTGTGTCTCTGTTTTATCTACTTCATATCCCGTTATTTTAATTCTCTTTTTGCCTTCATTTTTTTTTTTTGTTGGTATTTGTGGATATTGTGTTCATAGTTTTGCATTTAAAGTTGATTTCCTACTGTCAGTTGTAAATGTTGTTTTTAAAAAGAGAGCAAAAAAAGAGAGAAATACTAGAGTGTATATGAGAACTTACAAGTAGGTTTGTGTGTGTGTGTGCAAGAGAACATATGTGGGTTATAAAACTAACCGACATTTTATAAAAATAAATAAAATAATTTAAATTTATTGTATGAACAAATGTATGTATATGTACACATACATACATGCATACATACATACAATATACATTACATTTTATATACTCTTACATTTATAAATTTATGTAAATTGTACGTGTATGTGTGTGTTTGCATATATAAAATGTTTATTTGCGTATTTCAATGCTACTACTGACTGCTTGATACTGATGTTGCTTGCTGCTTGCTCTTGATTGCAAACTTTTATGCTCATCGTTATTATACAAGTACAAGTACAACAATAAAAACAACAACACTAACGACAATAACAACAGCATTTACACTTAACGTTTCAAATCATGTTTGCTTGTGGGTGAGTTTGGTTGTGTGTGTGTGTAAGTGTTTTCAAAAAGCCAGAGAAGCCGTTTATTTTGTTTCTGTTTCTGTTTTTTTGTTGTTGTTGTTGTTGTATTTTCATATGAAACTTAACGTTTCAAATAAAATTAAATGTACACACTTAGAATACAGAGAACGACATACTATGAGAGAAAGAGGCAGAAACTAACGCGTATATGGTATGTATATGTTGTATTTAAATAAGACTCGTTTTCTACGTCTAAATCGTATAATTAAGGAGTATTTTATTAGGACTTCAATTCATCCATTCAACAAAGAATCCAACAACAACAACTGACTTATTTTTTAACTTTTTTTCTTTCATTCCCTTTACTCTCTGTTAACCGTTTAATTTTGTTTCAAAAAACTGTTTGCTGCCTGCTTGATTATTTTTCAAAAAAAGACGAGTATACTCGTCATAAACCAGTTAAGGGTTTAAGCGTGTAGAACACAAGATTCTTACAAAGAATCTGCTGTCTTCAGCGTCTTTTGATTATTTATTTGCCTCATTTCGTTACATTAATCACGTTTTTTCCAAATTCCACAGGAGATTTAAATGGATCAGTTTGGTAACTAAGCTACTGAACCAAGGTGTGGTAATAAAAACTTCGAAAAAGAAAAGCAACTTTAAGAATGCAAGGACCAACAAATCTGATCATATTAATATAGATAATACACATACATACATAATTGGTCATTACAATGGTTCAGTCAGGATTACGACCTAGCTTTTCACACCTACTATGTTGTGTAGGCTAATTTTTATACATGAAAGGCGGGACCTACGCCTCCGAACGACAAGTTTTTGAGAAATTTTTCATGGCAATTTTATTTACTTTAAGAATTTTTGCCAGAAATCTGTTAATAAAAATTAATAAAATGTGGAACTAGCAGAAGACCCTAAAACCAGAAAATCGAAAATGGAAAGAAATGTGCCTTACATGAGTAGCAGGAAAGGAATTTGTGTTAAAGGCATGTGAAATAAACCATATACATGTGCGTGATGTTCTAAATATATTTTATATTCATTACAAATACACACACACTAACACATTTGCTGCTGTCTAATTGTATTTGTGCTTTAGCAATCATAACACATATGTATGCCCTCACGCAGCGATATAAAAATAAAGAAGAAAGGGAATGCTATACACTGTTTTCCTAACTATTCATTGCCACCTACACATCCTTAATATAACGTTAACAAGCATTGTAGCAAACCCACACATACATATATACATATATCCTACATACATATGTACGAATATGTAGCTTTTGGAGAATTTATTCAGCGTTGCAGCGTGTTATAGTTTTGAAGTCAGAGTTTCTCGAAGAATTAATTGCAATTATAAGTTTGCATTGAGAGATGAGATGTAAAACAACAACAACAACAACACCAACATCTACAATACTAACAACAATTGTGTCATCATATGTAGTATACATATGTATGTATAGTCCCCACACATACATACATACATACACCGTGTAACAGCATCATAAGAGCGAGACAGAGTAGTGTTAGAGAGAAAGCGTGTCGCAAAAGAAAAAAAAACAGGAAATGAAAATTGAGGAAAAGTTTTCATTGACATTTTATTTAATTAAACAAAGTAAGCTATGTGGAATTTGTGCTGTTTGTGCTACGGAAATTTAACATTTCTTTGCTCTCATGCCTTTGAAGATTCGATTCGAATCTGTAACTTCCAATTCCTTTAACAGTTCGGCAAAGGAAGGCAAAGAGAGAGAGGCGGAATAGCAAGGGGATGGATTACTATTTCAAGTAATTAGAAAATTTCTCAAATGTTTCGAAAACTAACAGAAAAATAAATTTAAAACCAACGAGCCATAGTTTATTAGCGTTACTGGTAGTAAAATAAATTTCCACAGGGAGGCAGTGTCATTCATATGCTGTCAATAAAGAAGACTTAAAACTTAAAAGAACACACGTAAAGAAAAGTGTAACAAACTTGCCTTACCAGGTGCTCCTGTGGTACTACCAAGAACGCATGTATGGCATTTAAATACGACTCATTTTCTATGTTTAAATGGTAAAGTACTTCATTAGGATTGATTCCTTCCATTCAACGAAAAATTTTACAACAACTGGCTTCTCTTTGTAACTCTTTATTCATTCCTTTAATCCTTTTTAACTGTTTAATTTTGTTTCAGAAAACTTTTCCTGCCTACTTGATTATTTTCCAACAAAGACGAGTATACTCGTCATAAACAATTAAGCGCTGAAAGAACACAAGATTCTTACAAAACATTTCTAGCATTCACCGTCTTTCGAGGCACTATAATGAGTATTGCAATGAAACTTCAAATGGACAAACCAGAGAAGGTGTACACTTCGAAAAGCAGATGGTTAGACCTTTTATGGTACACTTCTTCGGTCTTCTGGTCAAACTGGAGTGTTTCTTCTTCATGGCGAAATAGAAGAAATGACAAAACCCGCATGATACTATGGTCAAAGTTTGACTGTTCTACAACGAAATAGGTCTTAAAATTGCCGAGGAAATTTATTACTATTCGGATACAGCTTTTGCCAGGACATTACCAACAAGAAATAGTAGTATGTATATGGTACCATGGTACGCAATCTGCCTGCAAAGTTTGTGGCAATGTAAGAGAACCAGAATTTCTAGAGCACAGTTTGTGTCTCTGGCCTAGGTAAGGGTTCAGTAGCCTTGAACTTCGTAATTTGAATATTACTAAGAAAATTTAGCCTTTGGAATAAGGCAGAAATAACTTGAACACTTTCGAGGACACTTAACCGTCACTAAACCTGGATGTAATGACTAATTATGTATGTACATATATCTGTGGGTGGAGTACTTGTGAAGTTGCTGAACACAGAAGATACAGGCAACTATCATAGCATAAATCCTTTTCATTCAGAATAACGGAATCTTCAAATAGGATAGAAGACAGGGAATAAAGGAGTTTATTGAACAGTTTATTAAGTTAATTAACTAATAACAAAGCGGGTCTTTGTAGATTTGATGCCCAGCGCTAGAGTGATTTGTAATGCAACAGATTTCCTCACTTTATGAAGGAGTCCCAAATTGCAAAATAAGAGGCTACCACATGACAAATTCGTAGAGAACATTCGTCTGGATAGTATGTAGTGTAGTTGGCTGGTGGTTTAACCCCCACCTCTCTGTAGTCTTCTGGAATAAATTCTGAGAGTAAATAAAATTGCCAGGAAAAGTTTCTTAAATCTGTTGGTCCCCCACGTCTGGATTAAATTAATACTCACAGAAGGGATGCTGTGAGAAGCTAGGTTGTAGACTTGGCTAAAGGATTGTAATGATCAATTAAGTAACCGTAGAAAAATTCAAGGAACCACAACAGGACAAAGTCCTTAATAGTTTCAATTGCTCAAATGCTCAATCTCTCACTCCCCCTCTCTCTCTCTGTACTGCAATATCAGCGACGTAAGTTTAGTTTCAAGTTTTCTCTGCTAATGTTGTCCTCCAGCTTAACTTAATATCAAGAATTAGATGTAGATTTTGAACTCTCGGGCTCAACCCAAACCCGACACTATTTACTCTAGGCAATGTAAATAGAGATACGTGTGCCTTGACGTAAAAAGCTTATATCGATTATACAAGGACTGACATTGAATCCAAATACATACATACATACATAATTGGTCATTAAAACCTTTCAGTTAGGATTACAACCTTACATCACTTATGTTGTGTGTGTTAATTTTATCCAAGAGCGGCGGGACCTACACGACAGAATTTTGAGAAACTTTTTCACGGCAATTTTATTCGAACCCAGAGTTTTTGCCAGAAATCTATTGAGAGGAAGTCGGCGAAGAAATATTTTTTAAAATTTCGGTTTTGTTGGAGATGCCTTCTGACCTGGAGTTCGAAAGGTGGCCTCATGTCTAATAAGCCAATGCACTACCTACTAGACTAAGTGACTTCAATTTGGTTACACCAATTGGATACACAGTTTAGAAAAAAGTTGAAATGATTTGAGACTGTCTAGAGATATATGCGGAGGCCATTTCGTCTGCATAAGCAATGGCTTTTTTCCTCTTAGGACTTAAAGCCTATTAAAAAGTGTAAGGATGAAAAAAAACAAAATTTTTGTTCTTCCCCGGCATAAATATTATTTTTCATTAAAAAGAATTTGGCAGAGTGCTGAATATTTTTTTAATTTAAATTTCTCTTGTCTACGTTGTTTTTAAGAGAAAAATAAACATGTTTCTGTTGAAATGATAACCAAACCAACCAACTGCCATTAATTTAAGCTCTCTGAACATTTTATTTTATTTAAAAAAATTTTATTTTAATTTTATTGTTGTTGTTGTTGTTTTTTGTTGCTTTTATTACTTGCTAATGTTTCTGGCCAACTTTTATAGTTTCCGTATGTAAGGGTACTGAGCTGGAACAAATATGCAGGTATTTTTTTTGTGTAAAATATTTTCGGCAATTTTTGTTTGTTTTTTTGCTCTTTCTGAACACAACAAAGTTTTGTAACGAAATATTTTAGCATTAGAATGTGTTGTTTGTTTAAATGAAATGAAAGCGAGAAAGAGAGAGAGAGTTAGCGTTTGCCGTTATATACAGGATGTGTGTGTATACGTTCGTTTTGCATAGCCAGCCATTTTTTTTGGCTGCGCCATATTTTTTAATTTAATTTCCATGTGCCAAAAACGAAATAAAATTTAATTGTATTTATACGGAGAGAGAGAGAGAGAGAGAGAGCGAGCGAGAGAATATGGCAAATAAGCCAGTGTAATAATAATTGTTTTTTTTTTGTTTACTTCTGTTCATTTTTATTTGTTTAAATTATTATTTTTAATTACTTTAATAAAATTACAAAAAAAAACATAGAAAAAAAAGATGGCGAAAAAATTCAAAAATAATTTCAACGTTTTTTTTTTTTAGCAAAACTATGAAGTGTTTTCAATCAACACTTTGAGCGAAAGAGTATGGAAAAAAATTAAAATAAATTTGCCAGAAAAAAGAAAGAAAAAAACTATTAAACGGAAATGCATCAACAACAACAACAATTTATGCATGGATTTTTCAATTTGAAAACAGAAAAAAAAGTAGTTTCATGGTTTACCTCCACCTTAACTTCCACCGACAAAGAAAACTTTTGAATTGAAAAAATATAAAACAAATAAGAATAAAATAAATCGTAATTGTAGCCTTTTATAAACGCGTTTTTATTATTAAATTTTCATATCAAAAAAAAAAAAAAAAATTCAGTTTTTTTCTGCATTTTACATAAAATTTATTCATCGAAATAAATACAACCTGGCCTGGCCCAAAAAGCTTGGTTTTAATTCAATTTCCTTCAATTTACACTCAAGCAAGCAAACAAAGAGAGAGAGAGAGAGGGAGAGAGAGAGAGTAAAGTGTTGCCGCCACTTTATTCGATTTCAAACCGACTGAATTAAATCTTTTTGGCATTTTGGCTTAAAAGGGCATAAAATCCTGTGTGTGAAATTAAAAGTTAATAAAAATCCTCGTCGTCTATAAAATAAAATCAAATAGAAGGAGGTTATTATGAGAGAGAGAGAGAGAGAGAGAGTGAGAAAAATGCCATAAAATTTAATGGCATAAAAGCAATTCAAAATGAATGCGTCTTTTAATGGTGAACAGAAGGAGGAGGGTGGGTGTTATAAGAAGATAATCGAGCACCATTAATAACTGGTAGAAGCTTTCAAGAAATTGCTGCAAATGGTTGAGCGGCAATAAATTATGAAAAAGGCATCGAATTTATTTTGAATTAGGGAATTCGCTTTTACATATTTCGTACAAATTCATAGGTCAGCGAATTAATAATTGATTGTCACGTATTACATGGTTTAAAGGCCATATTTTTATTATCAAAACCCCTTCTTCTTATTCGGCTTTAGTTTAAATATTCATTTTGAAATTTTTACTCAAGGAACTTAAGGCAGTTGAAGGCTTTTCCTCTATTTAATGAAGCGGTTTCTAGAATGATAGGGTTGCCAACACCTTCTATGGTATTGTCTTGGATCAGTGTTTTCCTTCCTTTGTCATTTGTATTCATTTGACAGAAGACCAAGCCTTTTGGAGACTAGGCTGAGAAGGCTTAATAAGAAGAACTCACTCACATCTAACCCACCATTCGTCAATCATCGGCAGAAGGTCAAGCCTTTTGGAGACTAGGCTGTGAAATTCTTACTCAAGAAACTTAGGGCAGTTGAAAGCTTTTTCTTTATTTAGTGCAGCGGTTTTTAGATTAATAGGGTTGCCAACTCATTCTGTGGTATTGTCTTGGATCAGTGTTTTCCTTCTTTTGTCATTTGTATTCATTTGACAGAAGACCAAACCTTTTGGAGACTAGGCTGAGAAGGCTTAATAAGAAGAACTATTACACATCTAACCGACCAACCGTCAATCATCGAATGGTGTCATGCAAATAGGAACTCATACAATTGGCCGCAACGCCCAATGTGATTTTGTTAACTGATAAGCACGACATTAAAATGACATCATCTGTAACTATTAGTGAGTGTAAACATTGAGTGGTCAGACCATGAAATTTCTATGAAATGCTCGCTGAAGACCAAGTCAATTTTAAGGCCCCTCAAGTGCAAACAGGAGGGTAATAAATCTGTAGGGTATTAAGTCTACCGATACATTAGACTGCCTTTGCAATATGGCTTCTGTTTCATCGTTTTATCGCTATTTATTCCGTTGAAGTAAAGAGTTTGATTGGCGATTCGATCTCAAACATGGATTATCAAGAGAATTCGTACTTTAGCCGCACTATCGATAAGTGGTCACAATGACCGATACATGCCCGACATTCAATAACAATCACTGTGCCCATGTGGTTCAAATGGATATGTAAAGTAAAGTGCTCTTTAGGGAAACCTATAATCGAGCTTAGTTTGTTTTTTTTTCGTTTATTTACGACTTAAGCTCGTGATTTTAGTATGACACAAAGTGTCCTCAAAAGATTTTGCTTACGGTATCCTTATTTCAAAATGCTCTTCGCGACATTGTCGTACACTCCTCGATTTTCAGTGGCATATGAGTACATCTCTCGAGCTTCTTAACTAAATTGTTTGATGTGTTGCTTCGTTGTCCTCGAAAAAAAATGGGTTTTCATGTTTGACTAAGGACGTAATAATCTATACAGAAACGGCACATTTTTGGAGGCTACCACATACAGATCTAAAAGGACCTCTGAGTTTGGCTTCTGGCTAAATTTAAATAAACCACGTCTTCTTCGATAGGGTTAGGCTGAAAGCCCTTTATAGAAAGACCATCGCGATGGAAAAACTAAAAAAAGTGAATTTTGAGAGCCTCACGAACTCAGTAAACGTTCTGAATACCCAGTGAAGGTCCCTATACGCGTAACAATTGCAAAAGATGTTGGTCAATTGAAGATTGAAAGTGCAAGAGATTGTGTAAGCCATAGGAAGTTCAGTTTGCTTACTCATATTCGTTTTAAATGATTACCTGATCAACATTGGCTAGAAGGCAATTCGTTGTTTTCGTCACTTTGGAGCTTCGTTCAACTACCACAATATGAGAGCATTAAAATAGTTTATAGGGGCAAATCAGTGCCAAAGAGTGCCAGAGTGCTTTGATCATTCAATAGAGTTATGTCTGCTGTTTTTTAGGAACTCACATCCACATTGCCTACCTTTAACAGGGCTAAGCAATCAATAGCCAGTATAATGTCCATTAACTGGCATGATTTAATGGAGAATTGAAAAAAAAACGATCGACTCCGACCGACAGATTTTTTTGGAGAAAGTTTTCATGACAATTTGTATTTACTCTCAGAGCTTTTGCCAGAAATCTACTGAGAGAAATTCTCTTCACTAATTGGGTTTTGGGCGATTCAATGGGGATTTGAAATAAATAACGATTTGGCCAATCAAAAAAATTTGTTTTGGGGACAAAAGACCACTGATGGAATTATAAAATTAGGCAGCATACGCGTGACAACAGAGAATAGTACTGACAACCCTCAGACTAGTAGACTTGTGCCTGAATCCAAGACAAGCAACGGACTTCCTAGCGCTACCAATCACCTAACGACGACCACCATCGTACAAACCTCATAATATCATCACTCAAACCATATCATTTCTACCAGTATCAAATAAGCATACAATGAACATGTAAACCTTATATCTTTCTTAATATCCAACAGGGAGACACTTCCGGAGACAGTAGTAGGGCTGTTACAACAACAACAACAACAGAGAATTGTCTTTGAAATTCAATTGTTATTGGCCACCAAACTAACTCTCTAATGTTAGGTTACTCAACTGAACTGATCAGATATTTCAATTTAAATAAATAAATTTGAAATTTAAAAAACAAACACTGTTTAAATAAATAAAGAAATATGTACTGTCTAACAAATTAAATATTTTTGAATTTTTATTTTTTTATAGTTTTTTATGCTGAAATGCATGCAGATGGCCTACAAAAAAATCTCTGCTCTGCTGTTGTAAATTAAAAGTGTGCACACGAGTAAAAAAACGAAAAAAACGAAAAAATGAGCATAAAAATAAACTGCAACGTCAAATACGTGAAAATTTTTAATACAAATACACATACACACACACAAGCAAAAGGCAAACATTCAAGTAACACATACATACGTACGTACACACATAAATACAATAGATTTACTCTTTAACTTGTATGATGCAGTAGTATAGAGAAGCGCATACATGAAATGGCTTACAAACACACACAGACATGTGTGTACGTGCATACACACACACACATAATTTTATTGTCCATAATAGCCTGCGAATAATGCACGAAAACATGTATAAACACACTCATACGCATACATGAACAAGGCAAGAATGCAGAGAGAGAGAGAGAGAGAGAGTGAGTGTGATCAACATCACACGGATACAACGCATACACTACACACGTTTTAAATGTGCATATAAATTTATAACGTTACATTACACAAGCACACACACACTTGTGTATTTGCCATAATCATATGCAATGCAAGGCAATGCAATGTGTAATGTAATGGAGTATGTTATGTTATACACAATATGGGAGACGGAGAGTTTATAAAGTGTACTCACCGTGTGTGTGTATGTGTGACTCAGTAATGGAGTAAATGGATGTGAGAGTGCATGTGTCAGAGTTTGTAGTTTTTTATATGTTTCAAAACGGGTTAAAAAACAAATAAAAAAAAATTCCTTTAAAAAAAAGAGAACGAAAAAAAACCATTCAAAACCAACATGAATGAATGGCTCTCATTGAAATGGCAGTATAAACATTCACACTCGCATAAGTGTAACTGTAGTTATAGTATGTATTAAGGTAAAAGTAATGGCCACAGATTGAGAAAGAGAGAGAGGGTCAAAGAGGGTAACATACGAAAAAAAAACAAACAAAAGAGAGCAAGAGCACAAAATTGAGGTGCTAAAAACAGCAGCAATAAAAATAAAAATATCAGCCATTACTTTTGTGTGTGTGTGCGTGTGTGGGTTTGTGCGAAGTTAAATAATAAAAACACATCCAAACACAACCTTTTTTCAATGGGGTTTTCTTTCTATTTTTTTCTCTCTTTCTTTTTTGAATAGTTTTTTTTCTTTTTAGTTTTTGTATAATTCATTTTATTATTTATTTAAATATCAAATTTATATAACGAGTGGGCCACTTATCGGTTTAAATTTAAAACATCGGTTATTATGCCAATACAATACATTAAAGAAAAATGTTATGCCGACAAACCAGAGGCCATTGGTCATTGGTTCAAATGACCAACGTACGTGATACCATTACCGAGATAACGCACGCCATACACTCGAAGTGCATAAAAATTGGTTCGATTGAATGAGGTACTAAGAAGCCAGAAGCAATGTGAATAATATTCCATTTCTAACCCGAACAATTATACTTCACAACAAAAATAAACAAATAAATTTCGTAAAGTTTCAAATCATTTTTGTTTTATTGCCGTTTTTAAATTTAAACTTTCATATCACCCACCCTATCAAAATAAAAATAAAAGAAAGAAGAAAAAAACAAGCATTCAGGTGAAATGGGAACAAGTGAAAAAGGGCAACAAATGTTAAATTGAGAACAAAGAATTGGTAAAATTAGAAAAAAAAAAATTCAAAAATATTTCATTGAAAAATAGTAGAAAATGAAAAAGAATTCAAAGTTTTTCCTTCGCATACTTTTCGTACACAGTTTTCCATTATTTTTCTTTGTAAAATTCTGGCAAATAAACTGTTTCGTTTTAAGCGTTTTTTCTTCTTCTTCTCGATTTCATTTGAAAACTTTTGATAAACGCAACAAATACATGCGGATCACATGTTTAAATATCACTTTGAAGATAAGACTAGGCGACAAAATAAAAGAAAAATTTTTGAGTTTGATGCTCCATATCCATTGAGGGTCAAGTGTCGCTGGTACTCTTGCTGAAATTCTAATGTCTGTTAGTAGAATATCTTGAAAAAGAGGCCGGAAGCGTTGTATAATGGAAAACAGAAATACGAGTAGAATGTTTGGAATCTGCAGCAACTAAATAACAGCGCTAGCTCTGATGATAATTGCTCACTGTCATGTACCTTATCTTATGGTGGATCTTTGCTAATATATGGTAGTGGAACATGCAGCCACATTAGATTCACCACTAAGAAGATGCAAACGTTCATCTCAATATTGGAATGAAATGCAAATAAATTGTGAATCTATCTGCCTTAGTTTAAAAGATTTAACGGCATTGAGTTGTTCCTTTATTCGATCCTTTTTTATTCCTTCTAAACTGGAGAATCCTTCAGGAAATCTAGAAATTATTATTTTTTTAAATAATATTTCTAACTGTTACTGACAATGTAATAGTATATGTATGTGTCTGTATGTTTTATTATTCTCTTCTTCTTTTTTAAATAAAATGCTCATTTTTCTTTGCCTCTAGTTTTTATTTACTTTACTCTTTTGCTCTTTTTTTATTCTCTCTCTCTCTCGTGTCTTTTTATTGCAACTGTTATGAAAGATTACTGTAACTGTTGTTGTTGTTGTTTTTGTTAGGAAAACAATCATAAATTTCTATTTGATTGTTGTTGCATTCATATTACATTTAATATGCACAGTTACAGAGAGAAAGAGAGATAGAGAGAGAGAGAGATATATATAGAGAAACTTGTGCACTTTAATCTTTAGCCAGACTATTAGTGTATGCGTGAATGGGTGTATTCGCAAGTGAATCAACGGCGTCGGGTGAATTTTAGGCAACAGGAAATGCAGTTTTTTATGACAATTTCAATATTATTTTAAATATTCCATAAATAAAATGCAATTTATTTCGAATTTTTTAAGCGTTTTTTATGAATTTTTTATCACCACATTTCAGAAAGAATTTGAAAAGAGATTTGGAGATTAAAAAAAAACTATGAATTTGTGTTGCTATTAAGCAATGGGACACAAAAGAAAAACGTTAAAAAAAGCTTTTTTACGGTAATTTTTTTAGAGGTTTTTCCGATCTCTTCATCATTTCATTTAATTTTTTATGGATTTCTACAGATTTTCTAAATTTTTTTTTTTATAAATTTTATGACAATTTCTATCTTCTTTTTTCTTTTGAATAAATTCGAGCTAAGCATTTGGAGGTTTGTGCCAAGGCTAAGAGCCGTTAAAAAACTATCTTTCATCTAAAATCTGGTTTATTTAATGAGTGGTTTGTCATTTACGAATATGGTTCTTCTAGCAACCAAAGATTATAGTGTTTGTATTTTGTACACAATGGCAAGGCCTATGCCTTATTATGAAATAAAAATTTCATTGTAATCATAGCTTTAGTTTTGAAATGGAAGAATGTAAAGTATTCTTTACAATAGTAATTGCAATTCAAGATAGTCAAGTAATAAACTCAAGTTATTCTAATTACCTTACCTTAAGCAGATTTAAATATAAAAAATGTAGGATTTTGCCATAAAACTTACCTAAAAAGATATAAAAAAAAGAAAAAATTATTTAAAAATTTATATTGGTTTTAAATTCTTAAATAATAAAAATTTTAAATTATTTAATTAATTAATTAATTAAATTAATTTCATTTCAGTGGGTGCGGCAAATAAAAGATCTTAAACACACTACCACACATCCGTAAAAATGGAAAAAAGACTCCAGTCTAGACAATTTTGGGCCTTTATTCATATTGGTTTACATCTACATAGACATTAAGACACTGGCCCAAAGGTTTAGAGATCCAAAGGTTAAATAATGTTAAGGTTTTACCTTTTAAAAACATTTAAAACTCTTTATTATTCGCACAATTCTGTGTGTCACTGTTCACAACTTTGTGTAAACAACAACAATTGCTTTGTTTGTTATTCCTCTGTTTATATGCTTTGCATGAACAATAACAATTACTAGGCAATTATTCGACAGATCTTTGTAATGGCGATCTTCAAACCACGATTACTCTCTTCAAACGCACCGCTTCTGCACACAAGACTGACTGAACTTCACTCACTCTCTCGCCTGCTTTGCTTGGCCTTTTATATGGCAGAGTAAACAGTCTGATGAATGTTTTTGACGGTGAGTGTTTATGACTTCGCCTTCTCGAAATCTCTATAAATGTAAACATGATTGTTTACATGGATTGTTGTTTGTGTAAATTGTTTACATTTATTCTTGTAGTGTTGTTTGTGGACTTTTGTTTACTTGTTTATTTATTTTTTATGCTGGTGTTTGTTGTTATATTAAGCAGTACGATAATTTTTAAACAGGTTTACTGCATTGTTTTGTTTTTATAGCTTTTATTTAGAATTTTAATGTTAAACAATGGAAAAGTAAAACACGAGTATCTGAATTTTTCATTTTCGTAACAGTCTAAACAATTATAATTTAATTACGGTGAGCCTGAGTAAACGATAACAATACAAGGTTTGGCGATCTGGAAGGATTTGTTGCCATTGTTGGGTGTTGTTTGCTTTAGTGGAGATAAACTTTTGGAATTGGGAATGTACTCTAAACAATTCAAACCGTGATGGAAATATATTGCCAGCTTGGTCAACAGGGCGGACAACGTTAAGCCAGGATAACCGCATTGAGGTTTCGGCAGCTTTGTTGAATGCGCAAATGTTTTTGTTTCTTGTAAATAAATTTTGTTTATGAGAAGCTTTTTGTTAATGCCTTCCAGGATTTCAAAAATATAAAATACAATTCTTTTAAAGAGAATTATTTTAACTTTCCTAAATAAAGTCTTTAATTTCATGTACTATTTTTACTACACCTTATTTATGCCGGCACACACTTTTAATACCTACTTTAAGTTTAATATTCTGATGATCTTTGAAACATTAAAACCCAGTTTTAATATTAATATTGGCATCGAATTTTTAATGGCCTTAGAGACTGAACATAATTCTATGTGATCCATAAAATGGAGCAGACAAACTCACTGGTAAAGAGCATATAAATCTTAATATAAAATGAAGATTCTTCTTCTTTTCTTATTCTATTTTGTTCCTTTAAGAAAGTTTCTTATTACGCTGTTTATTAGATTGTATGCGAAACGAAAAGGAATTCTATACAGAAGATAAATTGTAGGAGTTGGCATTTAAAAATGCATAAAACATTATGAGAAAATATATAAGAAAATATGAATGACTTTGTACGTGCATATGCATTAGTGGATACAGAGGAGACTACATACCAAACAAATAAACCCACGCGCGCACACACAATGAAAAACACACTCTTGTTGGCTGGCATGTTGTAGCCGCATCCACATTCGCATCCATATCTACTACGGCATCTATCTATCCATAGATCTGAATCTGCATCTGTATGCATGTCGTAGAAAATCTTTTATTAAATAT
Organism: Sarcophaga rosellei; assembly: GCA_930367235.1. Classification (NCBI taxonomy): domain Eukaryota; kingdom Metazoa; phylum Arthropoda; class Insecta; order Diptera; family Sarcophagidae; genus Sarcophaga; species Sarcophaga rosellei. The sequence continues at coordinate 78,449,341 of OV884021.1, forward strand.
ACGAGATATTATTTTAATATATCGCACACACACACACACATACCACCAATACAAACAAATAAGTTAATAACATAGAGAGAGTGAGAGAAAGAGCGAGAGAGAGAGAGAGAGAGAACGAAAATTATGCAAAAATAAAGAACCGAAAACATGCATATGCTCACGTTTCATACAAAGAACAGCAAAGGACAGGTAATTAGTAATTGGCGAAGATTAAATGTAGATGATGAAATGCTGTTGCCTTAGTCCAGTAGGTAGTGTGCTGGCTTATTAGATATGAGGCCACAGTTCAACGTCAAGGTCAGAAATCTTCAACAAAATGAAATATGGAAAAAGAGTAGGCGACGTCTTCTCAGCAGAGAAACTTTGAGTGTCAAATAAAAATTGTCATGAAAAGTTCCTCAAACAAAATCTGTCATTCGGAGTCGATTTTAAACTGTAGGTCTCGCTACACAGAGCGAAAACTGCCTAATAAAATCAAGAAGATTTTCTCTACGAAACGTTTTTGGAGTGAGGGGTATTACCGCAGAAAGAAACGAAGATTTTTTCGTAGAGATCTCTTATTATTTTTATGTGATAAATCTTTTTAATTTTTTCAAGAAGTAAAACAAATACATTTAAGAAGAAAACTTGTTATTTACCATTTTTTTACTCAATGTCCGTCATTTTTGACATAAAAAATACAATCCATAGAGAAAAACTTATTGATTCAATTGTGTTTTCTTCTAAATTGTATAAAACAAGAATTTCTTATTAATTTCAATGGGCTACCTAATCAATTTTTTCAAAAAGGTTTTTCTTATAGATTTCATTAGGCTACTTAATAATTTTTTTTTTAGTATATTTAAGTAAAGAAGTGGAAAAAAATAATAAAAATATTCCTTCCTAAAAAACAAAGTAACAAAGTAAACAAAGCTAAAATAAAAAAATTGAATTGTTTTAATTTCAATAAAAAAGTGTTATGAAAAACAAATAAAATTTTGAAACGAAAAGACGGGAAGATAAATCCAACAGGAAAGTTATTTTCTCGTTGGACTAATGTTGAAAAAGAAAAATCCGATGATTATCCTGTCACTGCGGACGAATCTTTTAAAGATTTACATAATGGTATGAATATTTAAAACTTCTTAAATTAATATACATATGTACATCTTTATACGTCTATCTTTCTCTTTCAAAGATAAATATTTCGAGCAAAAGTGCTGGTTGCAGCACAATTGCAGTTCATGGGAACAGGTGCTTCCTTTCTGGAGAGAAACAAAGAAAAATAGAATTGATGAGATACAAAATGCCAAATCTTTGACGAATATTTTTCAAGAGTGCCCACGATATAACGATTTCTTAGGTTATTAACTTGTAAGTATTGACATTTTTAATCTAATTTAATTTAACTTTTAATATCTATTTTATTGCGAATAGGTCGAAATAGATTTTGTTTTTTTTATACCCGGATAAAACTAATAATTTAATCTTAAAGTTGGAAACTTTTTATAAAAAGTTGCTAAAATTTTGTACCTTGAAATTAAAGACCGAGCATCAAAGGAATATTACGTACAATATCTATGTAATGAAAATATTACAAAAGGTACTATATCCTTTGAAATTTTGACATAAGCGATATTTTGATTTTACATTTATTTACAATATTCTATTCAGATTCCAAGTACTGTGTATGTACAATACTGCTTCATGCTTTGTTACAGCCACAACGACTTGCAGAAAAAAGAGAAAGACTACAGCCAAGAGTAATGGTTTTTGAACTGATTTTTCAAAATTTCTGATTTATTCGTGTTTTGTGATGGCCTAAAGTGGAGTTCGCTTCCTACATGAAATGTATAGACATAATTATTAAGTTATCCTTTGTTTTTAATACTGAATATTCCCCAAAAGCAACAAATATTATATTAGTTTCTAAGTAAATATATCAATAAAAAATCTATAATAATATCAAGCAAAATCAGGAAGTATTATTTAAAAAAATAAAGTGATAGCCTTATAAGATTAAGAAGAAAATCTTTTTGAAAACAACAAAAAGAGGGCCTAATAAAATCAAGAAGAAAACCTTTTTGAAAAAAAAAACAAAAAGAAAGCTTAATAAAATTAAGGAGAAACCCTTTTTAAAAAATCAAGAAGACTATCTAGTAAAATCCCTAAGTTTTCTTCTTGATTTTTTCAAAAAGGTTTTCCTTATAAAAATAATAAGAATCTCTTCTTGAAAAAAAACCATAGAGAAATCTTATAAACTTTATTCTAATTTACTATGTATTTATTAGGTTCAGTTTTCTCTGTGTACTCATGTTTAAAAATTAAATAATTAGTCATTACAACCCTTCAGTCAGGTTTACGACCTAGCTTCTCACACCAATTACGTTGTGCGTGTGTGTGTTAATTTTATACATTAGTTGACAGGAGCTACATTTTAAAATCGTGTTCGAACGACAGATTTTTGAGAAACTTTTCATGGCAATTTTTTTTTGCTCTCACAGGTTCTTGCTAGAAATCTGCTAAGAGACGGTTGCCGAAGAAATATTCTTCATTTTTATTTTGTTTTGTTGGGGATGTCCGAACCGAGGGGGGGGGGGGGGTTTAAATTGTGGTCTTATAACTAATAAGCCGAGTTCAGAAATGCCATGGAGATTCGAAATGGCATCCTAAACATGAACTTTCTTTTGAAATTATTTCCTCTATGCTCCTAATTTTTTTTTTCTTTGTCCCTTAATACAGTAAAGCTTCTGATAAGAGAAGGCCTAGTTTTTTTTTCATTGATTAGTTGTCAATATAATCCCCGCAATTATTTTAAAAAGCATGCCAAAGCCTGACATGACTTTAAAGTAATTTCAATACTAATTAGCTGACCATGGCTAAGCTTGTATAATTTACTACTTTATGCAAAATAAGTTTTGCATAATAAGGATAAAAATATGCACACAACAACAACAACAACAACGACAACAATAATGATGACGACGACAACTACAAATGCCAATGCATGCAATTATTAAAGCAGCATACAAACACACACTCGCACACATAGAGAAATTCACTCTTGGAGTGACAGTCAGTCAATCAGTCTTTGAGGAAGACAACAGCAGTCACATACTTGTACTTATGGGCCAATATGGATCGCAGTTTAAGGGGACTTACGATAATATTATCCTCTGCTCTCTGGAATAAGACGAACAGTCAACATATTTTCAACTCATTTCAAGTCGTTTTTCTATCATACAAACACACACATCTACCATCTTTAGTGCTCTTAACACAGCGATGACATGTACGACTGACTGGTATGCACTTCTCATCATATTGATGGTTTATTTGTATTTATTATGCATGACTTGCTATACGTATGTAATTGTGTGTGGGTGTATGTGTGAGTTTGTATTAGAGAGAGTTTTATTTGAAATATGCATCTAAATGCCTTTTGCTCTTTGTACAGGGTTTGTTAAGTTCAAGTTTTTTTAAAAAAATATATTTTTTTTTGGTTTGGGGAATAATGATACGCATCAGCCGGTATCGGCTGCCACATTAATTTAGCAGGACTCCATATGAGTGTTACTACTGTCGTGTGGAGCGGAATAACTCCCCTGCCCCTATAATTTCATAGGGTCTAAAATGCATTAACTTTACACGACCTGTATACGAACTGATGATTTGTTGCTAACATTCCAGCGATCTACATATTGGGCTTGAAGTAATTGTACGCTAAGTCCGATATTTGATTGATTGCCTGGATAGAAGAAGGCCAGCTACTAGGCCTCAGGCCACTTCTGAATAGTTTAATGAAAGTCTCAAACCTCTTCTCTTTATAATTACCCAACCAAAGCTCACACACCCATATGACTTGAGAATTATTCGTCTCCATCCATCTTCCCTTTCGCGGCATATATTCTTCAAACAACTCTTACGCAGAAAGGCCATGTCTTTATGAGCGGTTTAGAAGCTTCCCTCCTCTCAAACTTATTATTGCCTTATGACCGGAAAGATCTTATATTTACGATTTGACTGATTCAGACAGTCTCTAATTATTCTCGGGTTAATCAAAGTTGTAGAGAAGTTTCGGCTCGAAGGAGGAGTAAAGGACCGTTGAACACTGAATACACCAGCACTCGCCGTGCGAGTATATTGGGGACATCATTCTAGAAATCTCTGGCGGTACAGTCTAAGTTTATGAAAAGGGACGTTGGCCGGTGTGTGTAAGTGCTTCTAGATGACATAGGCTAGAGAATTTATAATATTGGCCTTAACTTGTTTTCCACGTGTGTCGTGACGTCATACGTCACACCTAACCTAGAATGACTTCAACCAGACACAACCGTCATATCAGTTAGAACAATAAGCGATTCTGCTACGAGTCTAGAAGGGTATCAAAGCCTAATATTAGTCTAGACTCCATGGCAGGGTTTCAAAGCTTCCTCATTGTATGCAAGGATACATCGAATTCTGCCTTAAAAACTTAAGCAGTGTAACGCTGTAAACGCTTAGTTATAAGACTTGATGCTGGAACTTTAATTCACCCACTGGACCATACCACTGACATAGAAGCCAAGCCTTTGTATCCCACTCATTATCCGCTGTACAACCCCTTTCATTTTGAAGTTAAGCCTCTAAACTAAGATCATTACAGCTCTCAACATGAGATCATTACAGCAACAGAAGAGGAATGCAGTACGAATCAAGGGATTACGAAGTTAATAGTTTATGTTGTTGAGAGTGTTTGGATTGGTATTTTAAAACGAAACTTGAATTTACTAGAATTTACTAGAGTGTATGTGTATCAGGATAATATATATTATTGTTAATATAAAAACGGGAAACGGAAACAGACTTGGCAATATCAGGCTTAGGCACTTACGCATATACAGCAAACCAACTACACATACTGATGCAAACATACACACACACACCCAGATAAATGCAAGGCCATTTACATTTTATGTGTGTGTTTAGTACAGTGGAAATATGCAGAAATATGCAAGAGTGAGTAGTGTATGTAAGTATAGTCTACTAACTGGCATGTGTAAATGTATGTACGAGTATGTGTCATGGTATATGCCAAGGCACTTTGGCGAAATTGATGTTCCATTCCATAATAATGGAAATGAAAATGAGAAAGAAAGAAAAACATACAATTTACAACAGCAGCATAGCATGTATTTAAATTTGAAATGTGCACAGTGGTTTATGAGGTCTAACCAGAGAGCAGCAGCCATTACCAGCCATTTAGCCAACCAACTAACCAGTTGGCTTAAGCAGCTGCTGTAGCTACTTTTTCAAATGCTATTCACATTAATATTATTTGAGAATAAATTCAGTTTTACCATCAGCAGCACCATCACCACCACCACCACTACCACTACAGCTACCACAGATAACGTCAACACCGTCATTGCTGATGCTATTGCTGTTGCTGGTGGTGGTGCTGGTGCTGCTGTCATTGTCAACAATGTCAACATCTTTTAAGCCTCCATAATCGATAAAATATTAGCGCGGCAAAATATTTCTTGTTTTGCTAAATCGAATTATTTTAAACGGTTTTCCCTGGGCCACCCCCTTCACATTTACTAGCAGCAAGGGGAACCAACTAGCAGTCTTCACATCACATGTAATACGATTATCAGTGCAGTGAGCCACAAATAATATATTAGAAGTTAAAAATGCAAACGGGAAGGCCGTGGAAGAGAGGGAGTAGTGGGGTAATAAGAGCCACCGCCACCTAAGAGTAATAAAACTTTGAAAAAAGGTTGTGAAAAAGTTTCACAATTTTATGGCAAAAATATGCTATGAATAGTACAAAATACAATAAAATGTTATGCTTTCAGTTTGTTTTGATTTCATTTCCCTCTCTTTCCTACTAAGGCTCTCCCTCTCTGACGCCACCACCAATTGCTTTAATGTGAAATCAATCGTAAGGAAAATTGAAAAAATTTACAGCCTCTAATAAAAACAACGAATAAAAACAGGAGCAAAGTATGATTCTTATCGGTTTGGTTTGGTTTTAAATACGAATAAAGCCTTGCCACACATGTGTAATAGGGGCTTAGAGAAAAGCAATGTTTGTTGTTGTTGCTAAATAATAAAAGATTTGGAAGGTGTTTACGCATTATATTTAAAATTGAAATGAAAATTTAGTGGCGGCTTAGCAGCAATCTGGGATTTTTTCGGTTGCGCAACACATTCTTTCCAGGCTTTTTCCATTACAATTTGTTAACTTAACTCCGTTCGTTGTACGTCAAAGTAAGTGATTGAAAGAGTCTGTCATAAACACGAAGAAATCTATTAAAAAAAAGTTAACAGCTAACGTAATGGATTCTTACGGGGTAAGATAAAGGCGTCCTTCAGTGAAGTATATTCAGAGAAATGGGATCCATTGCAAATCTAATCCCAATTTGACCCAAATTATCAGATGAAATATAGTGAAATGACTTTTCCTTAGGGTAGCATAATAATAGCGTAAGAATAGTTAAATAGTAACATATTAGTAGCACAAGAATTGTAAAAGAGTAGCCTATTAGTAGCATAAGAATAGTAAAATAGTAGCGTATTTTTAGCACAAGAATTGTAAAAGAGCAGCATAATATTAGCATAAAAATTTTAAAAGAGTAGCATAAGAATTTTAAAACAGTAGCATAATGGTAGCATAAAAATAGTAAAAGAGTGGCATGGGAGTAGTAAAACTGTAGCATAAAAGTAGTAAAAGAGTGGCATAATAGTAGTATGAGAACAGTGAAATAGTAGCATAACAATAGTAAAAATTAAATAAGTGGCACCGAATTCGCAGGTCAAGAGCTAAGTTTAAAAGTCAACCCACGAATTCTTCGGAAATTTTCGCTTAGGCAACGTTAACGAATGATTAGATTCCACGTGATTGTCAGTGCCTATCTGGGGCCCAATAAATGATACTCGATTTGCTACAAAAGTTGGCCATTTGCACTGTGGTCGTTGATAGAGTTATAAACGAATCTATTCAATATTTCGATAGACGAGTATCTTATGCTGTTTGTAAACATGTTGTAAAATAGGACACGGCTTAATACGGCCCACATGGTAAGCACTCATGGTAGGGCACTACGTTTAAGTAAAATTTTAATGTTGACATTCTAAAGAAAGCTATTTAAAGGTGAAACTCTCTTCTTGCCGGGATTACGGAATTAAAGCAGTGATTAATATAACCAGGCATGCAGGCCACGAAAATTTACTGTTATGTGACAGTTTGCGGGACAGCTTTAAATTTTAGATAATATTCGGTGGATACTTTAATATCCATAAAATTCTAGTTAAAACGCTGGGCTCATTACGATTTCTTTTTAGCTAAGGATTATTCTTCGACAGCACTAGTTCTAGTTACATGATGACATAAAATCACAATCCTTAGGCATCTCAAGTATGAGGATCACAAGACTGAATAGACAGGAGATCATGGATTGACGCACACAACTACCAAATGGATCGAAATAGAAGGTTGAAATAGATGCTCGCATTAAGTGAATGGATACAATGGATATGATTTTGGATTCCCAATTTTGGCGGATTGTATTATCCACTAACTTGTCTAATGATAGGCATTGCTATGTATAAGATTATTGGGTCCTTTATTCGAGATTTATTGAGTTCTCTGTTAAAATCTAAGTCTAGTTCTTAGACCTTAAGATAGAAGTACTACTTTCTAACAAAAACAGTGGATACGTAGTCTTATGCTAATACGTTACACTTCACAGAGAACGTCGTCAACCTCCCAGAGAACGTCATTTGCTGACTAAACAAGATCGCATAACAAAGTCAGATATAGAGGCTATAGCAATGGAATTTTACCCATTTTGTAACGAAAGATTAGGTTAGGTTAGAGGATGTGTACTTGTCAACTGTGACAAGTACAGTACCCGGAGGTCGAATTGACCCATTGTACAACGTCCTAGCTTCTCACACCACTCGTGTTGTGTTCGTTAATTTTATACATGAGTAGCGGGACCTACAGTTTAAAGTCGACTCCGAATGACAGATTTTTGAGAAGCTTTTTAACTCTCAGAGTTTTTGCCAGAAGTCTGCTGAGAGGAAGTCGCCGAAGAAATATTTTCATATTTTCGTTTTGATGTCTAACCTGGGAATTGAACTCGGGCCTTTCGTATAATAAGCCAACACACTACCTACTAGACCACGGCGACGAAAGATTGAATAATGAACCCTATTGCGTAGAGACACAAAGCCCATAATCCAAGATCCATAAGAACGTTATATGTAGTAGTTACGACAGGACTCTGGCCTCTTGATAGACACTTTCGGAAGCTGCAAATACCTTACGTTGTCTTCTGCAAAAGCTGTAATGACGAGGAAAAACGCTGTCGTTGTTTGATGTTTGGAATCTGAGGCAAAGTATACTTGAGCACCCAGAACGTGTCTAATCGAAGGTGATATGGACAAATTTCACACCTTCACAAGTCAATCAGGATGTTTGTACATGTCGAAATCATCGTAGTCTAGTATGTAGTGCGTTGGCTTTTCAAACAAGAGACCCCGATTCAAACCCCGATTCGGACATCTTCACTAAGACGAAATATGAAAAAGAAAATATTTCTACGGCGACTTCCTCTCAATTGCCTTGAAGAATTTTTCAAAAAATTTCAAAAGACCTGCTTTTCTTTCTACTCTTTCTCAGCTTCTCACACCACTCATGTTGTGTGCCTTAATTTTTATACGTGAGTGGCGGGACATACAGCTTAACGTCGACTCCGAACGACATATTTTGAGAAACTTTTTTATGGCAGGTTTATTTACTCTCAGAGTTTTTGCCAGAAATCTGCTGAGAGGAAGTCGCCGAAGAAATATTTTTTCATATTTCGTTTTGATGTCTGGCCTGGGGCTCGAACCCGGGCTTTACGTCTAATAAGCGAACACACTACCTACTGGACTACGGCGACTTCAAAGTTCCAAGTTTGTTTACTTTTTCTAAGATTCGACACTCGATTGCAACGATCATAAATTCATCATTTTCTATCTCTAATCGAACCAATATACATACATACATACATAATTGATCATTACAACCCTTCAACCTGGATGATGACGTAGCTTCTCACACCACTTATGTTTTGGGTGTTAATTTAATACATGAGTGACGGGGCTTACAGTTTGAAGTCGACCTCGAATGATAGATTTTTGAGAAACCATGGCAATTTTATTTATTTTTCGTAGATTTTGCCGGAGACGTGATCAGAGACAGGGGTGGAACCATACTAAACTACTTCAACTTCCAATTTTGAACAAATAGTTAATGAAAAAGGGTCACACAAAAGCAATAAATAATTTTTGTTAAATTTATTTTTATTTCTTTATTTCAATTAATCCCTTGCTGATGATGATGATGATGATGGTCTAAACTACCCAAAACAATCAACACATTTTACTTCTATTGTTCTACTCGGTCTGTATACCCCAGCCCCCCTTATAAAAGTAATTTTTCTTAAAATTCATTGAGTTTTCGTTGCAGCACACTTTCCAGCAATTTCTTGTGAAAAGTTAATAATTGTGATAAATTTTGTGGAATCATTTCTTCTTTTTTTGTTTGTCGTTTTTTTTTATTTTTTTCATAACCATTTCAAATGTGTCATCTTTAGTTTATTATCGTAATCGAACGACGACGAACAACAACCAAACACAACCCACACTTGAGGGATTTTCATGGAACCGCTGTTAAATTATGGGGCAAAAAAAAAGGAGGAAAAAAGTGGAAAAATAAGCACAATAAAACTAAAAAGAGAAAAAGAAAAATAGAAAGAAAAACTAAAAAAATATATCGTGAGCATTATTCTTTCTCAATTTAATTTTAAGCAAGCAATGAAGGAAAAACTAAATTTTCATATCGTGATATGGGTACGGGCATGGGTATTGACATGGAGGTACGTACGACTATGGCAATGGGTATGGGTATGGGTGTGGAATTGTAACAAGGTTTTACTTGAAACTCACACAATCAACACAATGTTTATATGCAGCCAAAATGCTTCAGAACAGCAAAAAAATATAAAAAAAATAGAAGAGAGAAAAATGAAAAGAATTTCTGCAGCAGCAGTAATAATATAAAACACCATGTGTTCCCTTTTTACAACAAAATAGCAACATATAAACCGTATAACTATTCTTTACTATTTTTTTAAATTTTTTCCCTTCTTTTTTATTTTTCTTCCATAAACGTGTGCAAATATATGAGTAAGTGTACGTATGTGTGCGAGAGAGAGAGAGAGAGAGCAAGCAGAGAACACCGAAATATTGCAACCTTTTCGGCAATGATAACCACTTTCGTACTAGTCAGTCTACTAGCCACAAAGTGGCTACCTAGAGACAATTACAACCTAGCTTTTAGTCATAATTAGGCGTACTGCCATGAAGTTGGCAGTAGAAGTTATAAAGGAAAACTAAATTTTAAATTTTAAAGAGCCAAAGAGGAGTGCACAACAAACTTCCTGAACTATGTTGAGGAGCGGACATATGGGCATTTATAAAAACACAACGCCTAGCATGGCAGGAGGTACTAGACAACGAAGATAACAAGCCCTAAAACAATTTTTAAATTTCAAGTTGCCAAGGAAGGAAATTCCTAAGCTATGATAACAAGAGGACTTTGGGGCATTTATAAAACCACAACGCCTAGGATGGCTAGACATGCGACATGAGCATACGAATACATACCATAAAATTCAATGGTAGACACCAAAGCTCCTAGACAATGAGAATAACAAAATAGAAGGTGCCAAGGTGCCTGAGCTATGCTAAGGAAAGGACATACTGGCATTTATAAGACCACAATGCCTAGAATGGCAGCAATCGCCACATATGTAGACGAATGCTATGAGAGGAAGAGGACATTGTGGCATTCATGAAATGACAACGTCTATGATATGCATGACACATGGATGTATTCAAAACATAAAATTCAATGCTAAACTAAGCCGTCAGATATACTAGACGACAACTAGTACAACGAGTCCACGAACAAGACAGGGGAGTATATATGTAGAAGACAATGTGAAACTCAACGTCTAGGATGGACATGACACCAAACAACGAGAACAACGAGCCCTCGCTAACAAGATAGAGAAGTACGTGGAAGACTACGTGGGACTCATTTATTTTAACGATATGGTTTTGTAAACATGTTGTATGCCAATGTACCCCTTTGCTCTACTCAAACAATATATATATTTTCGGTTTGGCAAGTTCTAGAACTTACATCAGAGAACAGACATCAGAGATACTAGACAACGAGAATAATAAGTCCCCGAGAGCAAAATAGAAGAGTACATAGAAGACGATGTGAAACTCAACGTCTAGGATGGGCATAAGACATGACATGCTTTGAAGAATTCAGGCAATAAAATTTAATGCTGAACTAAACATTACAGATGCTAGACAGCGTGGGCAACGAGTCCACGAACAAGATAGAGGAGTACAAAGAAGAAGACTTGAAACTCATTTATCTTGTCGCTGTGGTTTTGTAAACATTCTGTAATTGAAATTCAATTCTGTATTTAAACTCAATACATTTTAGGTTTGGCAACTTCTAGAACTGAAACATAAAACGGGTTGCGCTGGAATGAGCACAATGGGCAGTATCGTACTGCAACAATTATTAGCGACCCGAAATTGTAGCTGAAAAGTATACCCGTTGTCTCTACTACTGCTCACAGTCACAATGGACAAAAAGTGCATGATTAACCATCACCTCAAGGGACATAACTATACCGATAACATAGTTTTTCGTGATCCGAATGATGTATATACCAGAGCGGGAGAAGCTGTTTACAAAGCGATCGATTTCATGAGCTGTAGTATAAGATGAACGGCAGCACAACGAAAATTCTTTCTTACTTTATTGGTCATTACAAAACTTAAGCTAGGATTACAACCTACTTTCTCATGACACCCATGTTGAATGGGAGTTAATTTTATCCGGTGGATTGTGGGCGGTATCTACAGTTTAAATTCGACTACGTACGATGGGATTTGAGGAACTTTTCATGGCAATTTTATTTTACTCTCAGAGTTTTTGTCAGAACGACTGCAGAGAGAAGGCCACCGAAGGAATTGTTTTTTTTTCATATCATATCATTGAGTCAGATGTCTGTACTGGGGATTTAAAGCCTGGGCTCTTGTCTAATAGGCCAACACACTACCTACTAGGCTACTGCGAAAATAAGTAAACAGAACACATAGGCAACAACAATATACACACATCCAACGGTTCACAAGCAAATACGTCGGTATTACGCCGGGATTGCCGAGAAAGGAATAAAACAACGAAATGTAAGAAACTAGGTTTAAATCCTAACTAGAGGGTTGTAATAAGAAATTCAGGAAGCGAGCTTGGAGAAACCTGCTGTAGCTCTCTACTTAAAATAAGTGTTCCTTTATATATATATGAACCATGGGCTCTTGTCTAATAAGCCAACACTCTACCTACTAGGCTACGGCGTAAATGAGTAAACATGGCAAATAGACAACAACAAAATACACACATCCAACGGTTCACAAGCAAATACGTCGGAATTGCCGAAAAAGGAATAAAACAACGACTAAAATGTAATAAACTAGGTTTGAATCCTAACTAAAGGGTTGTAATGAGAAATTCAGGAATTAAGCTTGGAGAAACCTGTTGCTCTATGATATGATGTTCACTCAGTTGCTCGCTACTTAAAATAAGTGTTCCTTTATAAATGAAATGTTCTTAATAGGCTATCATTCCTTTAAAATACAAATACAAGGTGGTGGTGATGGTATGTAAAGAAAAGCTGCTGCTCTATAGTGTTGCATTTTTGTTGCAACATTTTTCCTTGGCATCAATTTTTGTGCTTTTTATACGTGGTGCATGCAACTTCATCATCCTTTCTTAAACACCCATAAATAGGAATTTTGTCAGTTTTTTTGGCCTCTCTCTCTCAGAGTTTTTCAAACCTTTTTTCATATTCAACAGTACCCCAGCAGGAGGTCTTTGTACTCTCTCTGGGATAAATTGTATCCTTTATGGTAAATGGTTGTTTTTTTTCACTCTTTGCTTTGAACGTATAGTTTAGTATAAAATATTGCATCTATATAAAGTCATATTAATATATACATACATACATACATATAATATATACCAGAGAAAGAAAAAGAGGAGGAAAAAAGAAAAAAGGTGCCCTTGTGTGCTTGCTCCCTGTTAGCTCTTTGCTATGAGCTTTTGATATTAAAATTTTAAAAATCAAAATCACTAGAGTTCAGAATGTTAAACAAAAAAAAAACGTAAAGAAAAGAAACAAAATCAGATAAAATATGATTGAGTAGCAGCACACAAAGAGAGAAAGAAAGAAAAAAATTGGGCAAAAAAAAAAACGTAACAAGTAACAGGATTCAGGATTCAAATTATTTTTGATTTGTTAGATATAAAACAACAACAACAACACCAACACTGATACCGATAAGGATAACAAACAAACAACAACAATTGTTGTTGTAAAAAAAAAAATTTTAAAAATTTCCATATTTCCATACAGATTTAAAGCCATGCTTTGATTCGTTTTTAAGGCTGCAGTGGTGGTGGTGGTTGGTTTTCATTCTAAACCAGCTCAGCTCAACTGGTTCATTCATAAAAATTTTTTTTTGACACATAAAAAGCAAAGAATTAAACGTTACAGAGAGAAACACTTTCGTAAAAACAAAAAGAATGCAGAACAAAAACCAACAAAAACAATAAAACTAAATAAATAAATAAATAAGGATATCAAAAGCTAAACAATACAGAGATTTTTTGTACAAAAAGGACATGCCGAGCAGGCGTTGTTGGCTAGTGGTTTGAATTTGTGCTTAGCAAAATACTATACTCAATAAAATACAATCACTTACACAACAAGATTTTGTTGCTAGGAAAGGACAAATGGCAATCCAAACATCCTAGGATCTGCTACAGTTGAGTTACCTAAAATAAGTCAAAAGCAGAGAAACAAAATCCGTATAGGTATACACAGCTGCCTTGAAACATCCTTATCCCTGTTAAATATTGTTATGTGAACAACTCCAAACACAAGGAAAATAAGTAAACAAAACAAATAGACAACAACAAAATACACACATCGTACGGTACACAGAAATTTGCTAAGCAAATACATAGGAATTAAGGAGAAAATTCAATTACAACGCAAGTATGTAATGAAAAACGAGATTTATTGGTAGTTATTTATTAAAGTCTGTGTTAACCACAGTGGCATTGGACACCGTAAGCTTGGTTTTTCATGAATAAAATTGTTAGCACAATCCTAAATACATACATCCTTTATTTTATTTTACTTCCATCAAATCAACGATATATAAACGTTTTATAGAATTTAAATCCTACTGGCACGAATGCCTATTATTTTGAAAGGAACTTAATTCGATGGGTGTAAGTACTGCTGAGAGGAAGTCGCCGAAGAAATATTTTTTTTCCATATTTCGTTTTGATGTCTGATCTGGGGCTCGAACCCGGGCTTTACGTCTAATAAGCGAACACACTACCTACTACTATAGACTACTATCTTAGCCTTACAAAATGTTGTTGCAGCTAATCGCGCAAAAGTTTTCTGCGGTAATTGAATACGATGTCAAATCCCTTCATAATATAAGGGACCATACGGACGAAGTTAATCACTCTTAGGTTTTATTTAAAATAACGATATTATGGCGCGTAATGTAGGCAACATGCCTATTTACTTAGTTGGTCATTACAATTCTTTAGTCAGACCACCATGCTTCTCACACCTCCCATATTGTATGTGTTAATTTTATTCAAAAGTGACCGGAACCTGCAGGTTAATGTTGATTCCGAAAGCCGGGTTAGTGAGAAGTTTTTAATGGCAATTTTAATTCGCCCTCAGAGTTTTTGTCAGTAGGTTGCTGAGAGGAAATTGCCGAAGAAATATTTTTTGCGTAAACATGGGCTTTTGTCGAATAACCGAACACATGACCTACTAGACTACGGCGACTAGAGATTCCATTTTATGAGGATTTGAATAAAAAAAAGCGAGCGCTGTGGACTAAGAAAATTGCTTGTTTGCAACAAGGCAATGTGAATGCATAGTCACACGTGTAGTATCCAAAGGATTTGCCCTATTCTCGGGATTTTGATAACCGGAGATATTTCACATTTTCAAACTACAAGGCATGGTTAGGCATGATCTCTAACGATGAAGTTAATAATCGCAACAACTTTCATTTCATAAGGAGGATAAAAAAATAATGTTTGAGTAACGTTGGACCAAGTGTTAGGAGATCCAATGAAAAAGGTTCCAGTGTTAGTGATCTGCCCTTGTTTTCTCTCTCCTACAGTTACAAGTAGTAACTGATTTAATTTTTGTTAGCCACATGCACTCAAGGCACCTCTCGTTTTTTTTCTGTGGTTTTCTTCTTGGTTTTCATATTGAAATTAGAGCACAAGGCTGATAACAGTAGAACCTTTGAAAACAATTCAAATAATAAATTTGACTGCTATGAGCTAAAGGTTAAGGCTCAATTCTGAGAAGTAGACCAACTCACTCGCTGCACATTTTGCATCAATGTTCCTATTTAGCAAGTTCAAGAACCATTTCTTTAAAGTTTCCATTTCAATGTGCGACTGCATTAAAGAGTATCCACTGTGTCAGTGTATCAATGGATGTAGATTTTGGATTAGAATTTGAATCTCTATGTGGAAGTGTAATGGAGACCAACAAATAGAACAGATTTAAAGACTTCTGGTTAGAATGCCATACAATAAATGAAATCAAATAAAATAAAACTACAAACAGAATAAAAAACAAAGAGAGAGAGAGAGAGAGAGAGAGAAAAACAGGACAAAATCAAATATTAATAAAAATAAAAATAAAAACTGAGAAAAATAAACTCAAGTTGAGATTTGGCATCACAATTAATTCCCAATTGGAAATCCGTATAGAATTTAAGGAAACTTTAAAAATATTGGAAAATTTGAAAAACGTTTGCAAGTTCTTGTTAAAAATCGATATGTCACACACACTACACAGTGAGGTTTCCAGTTGTTTCACTCCTCGTGAAAAAAGCCTAGTGGCGCTTACTAAACTTACATACAATTTCGTCTTTCACAAAGCGTTTGTAAATAGTAAGTCAGAAGTATGAGAATCATATGCAGTCTCCTCCGAAATTATTGTATTTTACATGCTATTAGATCTACTCACTCCCACCGACTGTGAAGTGAGTGCCGCGCTGCTAAAGGGAATACACTGCCTGATGAATTAACTCACATAGTAAGCTAAAAGTTAGGAATCCTCAGATCCTTCTAGCGAGAATTATTATACCAATTCACGATATAAAATAGTGTGTACTTTAGTTGGATAAGCTTAACCTCTGAAGCAGAAGATTAAGGAAACACTACATATGTGGTTCTCGTGACAGTGTGCTTCGTGACAATATCGCTGTCATCAGTGTAAAAATCTTTTTAGAATGTGAATTGTTAGTGGTGAACCAATTAATTTTTCTATCTACGCTAAAAAGGGGTTAAGAAAAAACACAAAATGTTTTGATACTCATCAGCTAAAAGTGATTAAAAGTGACTAAAAAAGAATACATAGCATACGGGCCGAAAATTTCAAGATGAAAGAACTTTGACTGTTTGACGATATTTGGCAGTAATAAGGGCGGGCAACGCCGTTATGGCGATTCGACATGACACAAAGTCTAGCAATCAAGCAGAAGCACCAGAATGGGCGAATAGAGTTCAAAGGGCATCAGCCCGCCTTTGTTTCGGGGAACGAGAAATTTAAAATAGAATGGGCTGTACAGGCTGTGGAACTCCGAGGCGAAAGTCTCTCAATAAGACAGTAGAACGGAGCAGCTTTTATATCGTATAAATACCGTGGGTTATAATGATATTTCAGGTACCGGTACAGTGAATAAATTACACAAGCGGGGCAGGGCACAATTATCAGACTCTCCAGGGCAAAAATTTGCCAGCGATTTCTGCAGTTACTGTTGAGTAGGCGAGGCGAGAGAAGAAAAAGCAAACTTGGTATCTACAATGGGGATGCCAGCAGCAGCTAGTCTACGTTAGAATTTTCGAATGGTTCAGGGACTAGAATGAATGACATCACAATGGGCCTTCGACCATTTAACTAAGTGGCACGATATTCCACTGTAATAAAAAAATTTTCGATTCAGCTCAGCCACTTCCCAACTGAGAGCAATAGAATGGAGAGAATGGGGAGAATTATGTTCAAGGAAAACGCAGACATGTTCCCATGAACGATGAACGCAATTCTGCGACTGATAACTATTTCAGAAGCTATGGAGACAAATTTTACAAATGGACTTGATCGCAACGTCATCTCAATCACAGTGGCCATGCTTACAGCAAGCCATTATGTTATGGGAAGACATGCCGAAAGAATGCATCTCCCATCTGAAGACTTGTGCAGTGGATGCAGATCTACTGAGGAAGAGGAGACTGTTATCCACTTTCTTTGTCAACGCCCATCTCTTACGAGATGCAGAAATAACAACCTACCTAGCCATCTACATATGTGCAGAGCTAGGGCGAGATTATTTCAAGAAATAAAGAAAAATTCAAAATATTTTGTGTATTAACCTTGTTAGGATATTGCGACCGTCCACGTTACTTCCCTTCCGCTGTTAATAAGGCTCTCTTTTAAAAATTTCAATACTTTCACTACAGAAAAGTCCTATTTTCTAGTCCTAGTTATTAAAGAAAAAAAAAATGTTTCTAAATATAGGACGAGCATTCAAGGAAATCTTAAAAAGTAATTGAGTGGGTAAGGGGGGGGGGGGGGGGTTAGCAGCAGCAACAGTGGGGGAGTATGGAGGGGTTTACTTATGGAGCACAAGTAAGCAATTGTACGATTTAGTGATCCATATGTGCATTTAGAATTTCTTTCCAATAGGGATTCACATTCACAATTTTTGTACCAGGATGAAAAGATAAGCCAGAGAGAAAGGAAAACAATACGATTTCGTATCGTTGTATTCTATAGATGTTCAGTTTTTTTGTTTTATTCTCTCTCTCTCTCTCTGTTGTTTGTTTGTGTTGTTGCATTATGACTGTATTTTAGTATTTCTAGTAGTACTGGTAGTAATTGTTGTTGTCTTTTGCTATATGAATATTACTGTTGCTATTTGCTGTGAATGTATATGTATATGAGTGCAGTTTGACAAGAGATTTTCCAACCAGACGACCATGTCATCCGGTAAAAATTCTGTTACAAAAGCTTGCTGCAACCAAAAAAACAAAACAGAAAAAAGAGCATAAAACGTAATGAAAATAAAAGACAATAAAAACTGAAAAAAGACAGAAATTGTCATGAAACCAATGCGTATGTGTGTGTGTGTGTGTATATATGATTGTTATTGTTGCAATGAATGACAACAAACGCAAAAAGTTATCAGAGCAGAAATATTCTCTTTTTTATATGTATGTTGTTCATGTACATGTGTATGTGCATTTGTATGTGTGATTGCTATTCATTCTTTTTTTTAGAATTTTTGTTGCTCTTATTGTTGTTATTGTTAAAATAGAAAAACAACTACAGTTACAATATCACACTTCTAGCCAGTCATCAGTCCCTCACTCCATTCTTTGATGTACGAATGCATGCAACACTAATAGGCACATACAGTTAAAGAGAGGCACGCACACATGCTTATACAACGAGAAGAAGAGATTGGTCGGCAATTAAAGACAATCATAGCGAACATTTAAATCTATGTTTACATACGACTGCTATGCTATTCTCCTGGCTATCATTTCTCAGTTATCCTGAAAATTTTATGAAGGGAAGGGTTTTTTGAAGTCGCCGTGGTCTAGTAGGTAGTGTGTTGGCTTATTAGACGAAAGGCCCGAGTTCGAATCCCAGGTCAGACATCAAAATGAAATATCATAAAATATTTCTTCGGCGACTTCCTCTCAGCAGATTTCTGGCAAAAACTCTGAGAGTAAAAATTGTCATGAAAAAGCTTCTCAAAAAATCTGTCGTTCGGAGTCGACTTTAAACTGTAGGTTCCGCCACTGATGTATAAAATTAACGCACACAACATGAGTGGTGTTGAGAAGCTAGGCCGTAATCCTGACTGAAGGGTTGTAATGGCCAATTATGTTATGTATGTATGTATGCTATGCTATTCATAGCGAAACACGCGTAAGGAACTGAAAGTAGTCTGGACTTGAATTGATCTTCTGTTGAAGATGCCACCAAACTAAGCATATATTTGATGTCCCTGCTGGAATACTACGTCAAAGAAGGTTAGTCTAAATTGAAAGCCACCTGATAAAGCATAGCTTACTTAGGTTCGGAACCTTGCTATAATACCGATGGCAGTTATTCCTTCATTCAAGAATATGCAGGTATACATTCCAAGTTCCGAAAAATTAGAAGGACTGTGAATAGCAAAGGAAATCAGCTGTGACCACATATAAGACAAGTACGACTAATGTCTGAGTGCTAAAGAGGCTGACCAAACCGCCCTCAACATTACAGTATGTTCTACGAATTGTGATGCTAGCACAGCGTGTACTTGTCATTGGGACAAGTATAATACCCAGAGGTCCAAATAGCCCATTGTAAATACGTCCTAGAGGAGAGAGAGAGAGAGGATGATGAAGGAGATAGAGAAATCGAAAAAGGAGCAGAGGTAGATAAGGGAGTATATAAGAGATATCAGCTGCCAAAAGATCAAGGAAATTTGCAAAACCAGTATCACTTTTAAAAGATAAATTTCAAATCAATGGGAACGGTAGAGAAAATTACTAAAGATTTGTGGTGATGGAAGAGAAATACAAACTATTCGGAATCTTACGATTTCGAATTTTAAATAGTTAATTTACTAGCTTAAGTTAGTCTAACTACCTTACCTTAGCGTATTGAAAAAGAAAACTTTTAGAAATTTTTCCATTAAACTTACCTGAAAAGAAATAAAAATAAAATAAAAATTATTAAAAAGGCATGTAAATAATCGTCTTTAAGTTCTTAAATAATAAAAATTTTAAAATCATGAATACGATATAACGTCGTAACTACACGCTAGTCTTTAGTATTTGCGAGCATTTGAAATACTTTTTCCGGCAAAAATGGCGACAAATATGGGAAAATGATTGGTGAAGCTATAAATGTAGTACAGTATTAATGTATGATTGGAAACTGTACACTTGGAATTGGTGAGACACTGAACAGTGGCAGTGTTAATCCGCAACAAGAGATCAAAATAAGTCTTAAAAGTATAAGTAAGAAGTCTCGGAATTGTCTCTAGAGATATAATTGTTATAATCGCTAACGAAAGTCTAGTAGGTACAGAAGCGAGGTCTCAAGCCCCCCCCCAAGTCAGACATCTATAACTAACACGAACTATGAAAAAATATTTCTTAGGCCACTTCCTTTCCCCAGATTTCTGGCAAAAACTTTGAGAAGAAATCGAAAATTGCCATTAAAAAGTTTCTCAAAAAATCTGTCATTCGGAGACGACTTTAAGCTTTAGGTCTCGTAGGGTTGTAGGGTTGTAATGAGCAATTATATATGTACGTATGTAATCGATAACAGATTGAACTTAAAAGGCGTACAGAATATTCGTGCCAAAAGGCAATCAATGTAGTGAACTCGTTGGCCACTATAAATAAGCCAGCCTGGACAGACTTGAAGAAAAAATGCTCTGATGAGTAGCAAATTCTATCCAAGATTATCGATCAGCCATCTGGAATGGATTATTAAGATGCCATCAAGGAAGTGTATGTTGTATACATTCTGAAGTAGCTGTCGTTGAGTTTGTAATGATAGCCTATGTTTTAGAGATAATGCCTCGATGTAATTGACTAAATGGACTACAATGGTCTATTGGCTTACAGATGTTGCAAACGTTTGCCTAAACACCATATGCCTTCTCGTTCTAAGTAGTTAGTTATGAAAAGAACAAAGACAACTGAAAACAATACCCACAAACAAAAAAAGTGTTTTACTGTTTGTGTAAATTTACGTGAGCCTTTATGTGTATGTATGTGTATAGTACACGTATAGGTATGAGTGTGTGTGTTTTGTTCTCCTTTTTTTCGTCTATTATTCGTATATTTCGAACACGCATTAAAGCCTTTCAACACTGGCATGTCAACCTGGTAATAAATGTGAGAATTTGAGTGTGAGAGTACTATTATACAGTATGTAGATGGGTGTATGCATGTGTAGATGTGTAGTATTAGTAGGTGTATGTGTATTTCTCTATAAAAAAAGAAAAATAAAAAATAAAAAAGAAACAGAAACAGAAGAATACCCAACTATAACCAGAACAATGCCAGAGAAAAATATTGTGAAATGGCGAAAAATGAAAAGCAATTGCAATTTGTGCAGCACTGTGTAAAGCATAGACGACACACGCGATGCGATGCAATGCAATGTAATGCAATGCGATACGATACGTTGCGACAGTTATCAACGACACGTTCGTTCGTTTGTTCGGTCATATGCGTTGAGATACAATAACCGCATGCATACTGACATATATTTTCATTTGAAATTGTCCTTTTTTTCTTGCTGCTGCTGCTACTACTGTTGCTGCCTGTTTTCTGTTACTCTCTTCCCCCCCATACATTCTCAATCTTTTGTTTTCTCTCAATCACATGCATACCCCCGTTATGTATGTACGTTGTCGTACAACATTTGTTTTTTGTTACGTGCAATGATTAAAAGATATTGAATTGAAACGAGGGTTGTCTTTTTTTTGGTTTTGAAAATGATAAAAAGTAGGCGGTTTTATTTAAATGTCAATTCATTTGAATTTTAAAACTATCTTTTCCGCTTTCATTTCTGTCATGGAGAAAAACATCTTGAGAACATACTGAAAGACATGTACCTCCCCCTCTGATCAATGTCTTTGAAGACGTACCTATTTCTTTAAGGAAAATAAGGAAAAGAAATGGGTTGTTCAGTAAGAGATTTTTAATGGTTTGACAGCTTTAAAGGGATATTTTTCTTTTGAAGTATTTTATTTCAGAGGCCTAAGGACGTATTTATTTACTCACTTGCTTACTCATTTGCTCATTATAAATCTTTCTCTAGGATTACGGTGTGGCTTCTCATATTACTCATATGTTGTGTGTGTTAATTTCATGCATGAGTGGCGAGAACAGAGTTTCTCCCAGAAGCATGTTGATACAAAATCGTCGTAAGACATATTTTTCCTTTTTTCGTTTTGTTCGAGATGTCTTTGAGCTGGATTTTGAACCATGGGCTCTTGTCTTATAAGCCAAAAAACAATTACAAACGCTTTCAATGCAGTGCGATTAAACTGAGGTTATGCCAAAAGCTTTGGTAGCGTTTATTTGGATTTTCCTCTTAACTACGTGGTACCTCAATCCACTTTCGAAAGAAAGACAAAAACAAGACCAAATAGAAGCTATGACATGGGGTAAGTCAAAGGAGGTAATCCTATCCTACATTTAAGACAATCGAAATATGGATACTTAATTACACTGGCTTAGGATAGACCTCCTTCCTAAGCGAAACACACGACATGGAAGAGTCAAAAAAGTCATAAACTAGGAACGCGCTGCACGCTGCATCTGTGCTGACGAAGATGACCAGTGCTGTCTATATCAAAAGAAGACAAGGGTGCTAGTGAGGATACATAATGTGATACTCTCAAAAAGCTGCAGGCTTCATCTGTGCTGTTATAGATGAACAATGCTGACTTCATACAAAAGAAAACAAGGGTGCCAGTGAAGATAAATAATGTGATGCTCTTGTAGCAATTTGTACTAACATACTGACAACCTCGTCACCACAACAACTAATTCCTGCAGAACAATCCTTCTCCATGGCACACTCGGAGGCCTATATCCTTCCCGATTTAGGTCTCTATGACAATTGCAAATGCCTACATAAGCGCAATATTAGCTTGTAGTGGAAAGCACAACTGCCAGCTACAATTCGACTATTTTTTATGAGCAATTAATTGGTGACCCTTGGTAACTCATTAGACTCTAGTCTATTCAAAAAATATTTGTAAATATTAGAAGCTTTATGGTACAAATGGAGTAAATAATAAATTAATCATACGCACCATATTACATGCACATACTAGTATAGTTACTCTGAAAAGTATGCAATAAAAATGCTTTGATTTTGTCATGTATGTATGATACCAATAGAATTAGATATCACTTATACGTCACATATGCACTCGTATGTACTTCTCATTATGAATTTTAAATACATATAAAATATGCGCATAATGTGAGACATCCACCGAGATTGAGGTTTAAATTTAAAAGGATTTTTACCTAAGTAATAGAGGTATTTGTAAAAGGAGAATACTTTATCTATTGTCTAGCCAGAGGTGGATAGAATACATTGACACTATACAGATGATCAAAACGAACTGTCATGAATGGCAATTGATAGTCTGTGTCTCAGATTGATTAGAAATTTCGAATGGTAACGAGACTAGTGAGAAATGGAAAACTATGGTATCACAATGGGCCTTATATGGCCCAAGTGTGTCTATTCAACTTAGGATAGACTTCCATTCCCCTACCTATCTACCTAAATCCACAGCCATACGTTTAAAGTTCAAGAGATTTCAATGAAAAATAAAAATTTTGTTTTGTTTTCAAACTAGGAAAATATGGGCGTGGCATAATGAACATTGTACAATGTTTATTGCTAAACTTTACAAATTTTTTTCCAATAAGAGTCCTTAAAACTTAAAAATTATAAAATAGAATAGATTTCAAGGAACAATTCTGTCTGTTTATAACGTTGAAATCTTATGATCAAAGTAGGCGTGGCACTCAACAATTTAATTGAATCTCCAAGTTGTTCTTTCCCCATTTACAATCTCTTATATATTTTGTAAGCCTTACAATGCTATGAAAATTACCAAAAAAAAACTAAATATTGCCTTTTACTTCACAGTGGACCCTCGTTTTAACACTTACTTTCAGTTGGAAACTGAAGCAAACTACATACAGATGCCTTCAGGTATTTGTGCAAACAATTGATACAATTTTTGTTTTTTTGGTTGTTGTTGTAGTTGTTGTTTTATTATTGTCTGTGGATAAGTGCATCCGAAAAATGTCGGCAACACATTGAATTCTTTTCTGATTTCTTTCTTTTTTTTATTTAAATTACCGAACAAAACTTACACATTTGCACACATGCACACGCATAGCAAGCAATATTAGCAGCAACAACAACAAAAGAAAACGTAATCAACAATTAGATTTTTAACCAAATAAAACAACATCAACAACAACAACAATAAAAGCAAAGATACAGAAACAAAACCAAGACACTCAAATAATCTGTGAATGAATGTATGAATGAAGGAATGAATGCATGTGAATGAAATCATGCATACAGAGCCTGAATGCAACACAAAAAAGGTTGAAGAATAAACAGCAGAAGTACCGACGGACGGATGGATGGACGGACAGGACAGAGTAAGAGAGATGGATGGACCGATAAATGTTGACTAAATTCTATTTTACTTGTTGTTGTTGTTGGTTTAGCATACAACAACAGCAAAAACATTACAAAAATTTTCTTTTGAAAACTCAATCGGATTGAAATTAGTTTAATTTTACCTTCAGGACAGACAAACAAACAAACAAACAGACGGACTGACTTGATTTACTTGAGTTTCTTGTTGCTTAGATTTACTTCGCATGGAATTCAAGTTCATTAAGTTGTACACAGATTGCGGGGGGGGGGGGGGATAGTTTCGAGAGCCTCTCACAGACCATCTACATATAAGTGTGCATTCTATGGATTGAAGTGTAGGCACGCAGGAGAATAGATGGATGAAAAACTTGATTTTCGATTTGTTTGTTTGGTAATCGAGATTTAAAGTGTTTGGCAATGTTCAAATTAAATTAAAAGAGTTTGTTGTTGTTGTTTGCTTGTTTAGTAGTTTCTAAGCCATTTCATCGAAGGATTTTATAAAAATTTTGTAATTTTTTCTAGAGGCCAATAAACAAACAAAAAAATATTCGTTTAACTAACAAGTAACACCGTAGAAGACAGGAGAGGACATTAGAGCTACAGACTTTGGGGTAGGCATCCAGCGGAAACCCTGTGCCCTTTAGAGCACTACCATGGATAGTTTGATGTAGCAATCTGAGAGTGTATGGCAGGAAAATACGTGTTCACCATCACTACTCGAGAGTCCTACATATATACATACATAATTTGGTGCTTTTGGACCAAATCGGCATATGAAAGAAGTGTTGAATTCTAGGATTATATGAAGCCAATACAATCAGAGAATGGTTGTACGTTCCAGCACATTACCCTGCACTAGTAGAGGTCAGTGTATTTCGTTTGCTGATTAATCAAAACAACAACATCGTTCACATCAAGGCTATGCTGATAACATAGCGGAAGTCGCCTACCCATGTAGTGTATTTTTGTGGAAGAGCGAACCTCAGATTTTTAACAGTAAAAACTGTTGTATTGAATTTCGTTTTGGTCTGTAAGCATAGCTGAAAAATTCACGTTAGGGGGTCTTGCCCTTCCATACATACTACATACATACATAATTGGCCATTACAACACTTCAGTCAGGATTACAGCCTAACTTCTCAACACCACTCATGTTGTGTGTGTTAATTTTATCCATAAATGGAGGGGCCTACAGTTTAAAGTTGAATCCGACAGATTTTTGAGAAACCTTAATAGCAATTTTATTCACTCTTAGAGTTTTTGCCAGAAATCTGTTGAGAGGAAGTTGCCGTAAGAAATATTTGTTCATATATCGCTTTGTTTGAAATGTCTAAAATGGGGTTGGAAACGTGGCCTCACGTCTAATAACTCAACACACTTCCTACTTGACTATATCAACCTGGCTTAGATCAGTCACTTAGCTTTTTGCAAGATGAGTGTGTTATTTGCTCCAAAACGAATTCTTGAGACTTATCAAGATTGTCTAACGTTGCTCAATTGCAACACGAGCGAGTTCATGAGCCGTTTGGAAAATGTGCTCTAAGAAAAGCACATCAGAGACTAAACAAGCAAACAAATCAGTGGATCAAGATGGAAATACCAGGGTCAGGCAATACAAAGCATAAAACACCGTGTAATCCATCTGACCACCGGCAAGAGGGAGTAAAACAGTAGCGGCGAATATATTATGCCAGACTTATTGTAACGAATTATTAAGAACTTGATAAGGAATGACTGTTTGTGGCCAAGAAAAAAGTTTTTTGCATCAAGACTTCAAAGGTACACACAGAAAAGTGCAGTTTTGACCCGTTAATTACAATACGAACTGCTCACAGATCCACCATATTCTACGTATATAATCCCAAGGGACTATTGCTTGTATTCAAACCTGTAGGAATATCTCGGCTTGAAGAGATGTGACTTGCGAGAGGTTATCAAAAATCTATTTTGATAACATCGACAAAACTTATTCCTTTAGGTTAGGTTAGGTCGGAGTAGTAGGTCTGATATTACAAAGCTCACTTGAGCACGCATAGCAGCCCGTTGTAATGCCACGGGTGAACTCAGTCCCTCTACTGACCAAGTTCCACCAAAATCAGGGAAGAGGAACAAGTTGGTCAGCGCAAGGGCTGCACATCAAAAGCACGACTACCCTACACTGGAAAACCAGTCAGAAAGTTTGATGAACGAAGCATATATCCTTGATATCAATAGATGATAGTTCTGGCAAGCTGACAAGGATTGGAGAGCCAAATAACCTATATCTACACCTAGCAAGAGACGGGCACTGACAAAGAAAGTGGATAACAGTCTCCTCTTCCTCAGCAGATCTGCATCCACGGCAGAAGTCGTTAAATGGGAGCCTCATTCTTTCCGCGTGTCTACCCATAACGCAATGACTTGTAAGTATGGCCACTGTGGTTGAGATGATGTCACGACCAAGACCTTTTATTCCTTTGAAGTGATAAAAAAAATTGGAAAAGGGTTGGATAAGAGTGTACAGAGCCCAAAGGCCTTCAATTTTTATTTGAAAAACGTACTCAAGTTAAGGAAAATTCGTGTTTAAAAGTGGAAAAGAGTTGGATAACTGTATACAAAGCTCCAAAAGAGAGTTTTTTTACCCGCCTTCATATGCTGTAATCGATTTTTATTTAAAAAACGTTCACTAGGTTAAGAAAAATTCATGTTTAAAAGCCTCAATGAATCCAATACTGCATTTTTTTTTTTTTTTATTAAAAAACAAAAAAAGGGGAAAACTACCCCCGTCTTTTGCTGCATCCAATCAAGCCAACCATAAGTCTACGTGATGAACCATAAAACTCTTAAAATCGTTTCCTGTTCGTTTAATTTATGGTTTTGGTTGCAATCGCTTTTTTTTCATTCTTACTTTGCAGTTTTTTGTGCATGGCCCGGGCCAACAAAACTGATTGCAAATCGATTAAACAAAGGCAGAAAAAAAAATCGTATAAAATGAAAGGATTTTTTGGCCATTAAAATAAAGGAAAAAATAAAACAACAAAAAAGAATTTCTTTTAAAAGCAAAATGCAACACAGCGTAGCTTATCTTTGTTTTCATATGAAATGACAACACAAAGTACTCCTCTCCACGTGCTTGCTAACTGGTGGCTCCCCCTTTACATCGCCAGCAACAGTAGTTGTTTGCCTGAATTGATGGACCTTTTTTTTATACAAAATAGTTGCCGAAATTTAAAACCGAAATTCCAATTATACAGCAAACGAAGTTAAAAGTATTGACATTTTTTTCTAAGAGAGGGCAGAGGGTACTTGGAACTGGGCTAATCAAAGTTTGTTTTATTTTCTAACCGAGAAAAACAAAAACAAAAAAACCCAAGACTTCAGCGTCTTAGAGCAACTGCTTGAAAAGTTTTTCGTGTAGAAAAGGAAAAAAATTTCACAATGATGTCAAACAATTTAAGAGACAGTGTAGGGAGGAGAAAGACAGAGAGCGAGAGAATAAAGAAAAACTAACTAAAACCAAGCAGCCAGAAATATTCTAGAAAAGTGGAAAATGCACTCAAGTTTAGAAGAAAAAGAAGAAGAAAAGCACAAGAGAGCGAGTGTTTTATAAAGAAACAAACGAAAATAGTTGATTTAAGTATTTTTAGATGATGAAATTAAAATGAAAATAGAACAGAAGAGAATTAATAAAACAAAGTAGCAAATCAAACCGAAAGCAACACCACTAAACAAAATTCATACAGTTAAGGGCAGGAAATTAGCACAGTTTTATTAAAGGTTAGATGCGTTCAGTCCTTTAAGGACAAGCTCCAGTATGGTGATACATACATACATAATTGGTCATTACAATCGTTCAATCAGAATTACGACCTAGCTTCTCACACCACTTACGTTGTGTGTGTTAATTTTATACATGAGTAACGGGACCTACAGTTTAAGGCAGACTCCGAACGACAGAGTTTTAAGAAACTTTCTCAGAGTTTTTGCCAGAAATTTGCTGAGAGGAAGTCGCCGAAGAAATATTTTTTTATTTTCGTTTTGATGGAGATGTCTGACCTGGGCTTTGAACGGTGGGGTCATGTCCAGTAAGCCAAAACACTACCTACTAGGCTACGGCGTTTTGAGACCATTGTGATAACACAATTAATATTCCAACCAGGGGACCAAAGCTTCCCTAAAGGAAACCAAACTAACTTATATAATTGGCCATTACAACCCTTCAGTCAGGATTACGGCCTAGCTTCTCAATACCACTCATGTTGTGTGTGTTAATTTTATGCATGAGTGGCGGGACCTACAGTTTAACGTCGACTACGAACGACAGATTTGAGAAACTTTTCATGGCAATTTCATTTACTCTCAGAGTTTTTGCCAGCAATCAGCTGAGAGGAAGTCGCCGAAGAAATATTTTTTCATATTTCGGTTTGATATCTGACCGGGGGCTCGAACCCGGGCTTTACGTCTAAGCCAACACACTACCTACTCGACCACGACGACTTCAAACCTCACCAAACTAACTATAGAATAAAAAATGAAAGATTAATAATCTCTGTTGCTTCATGACACGAGCAGGGCGCTGACATATTTGGTGAAACATAGAATTTCTGTCTCTGCTCCTGCAGAAGTCATTCGATGAAATGTCAAGTCTATCGGTATACAGTCCAGTAAACTAGTGGACTTAATAGTGTGATGGATGAACTTCTTGTCCACACAAATTCAACAGAGTACCCACCTTCCTTGCTACTAGCAACGATGCTGTACATCCTCATACATAAAGCGAGCAGATAATACCCAGTTTAACTGAGGCCCTCTCCGGATATTGTGATCTCCGTAATGGGCCATTATCAGCAATGCAATTTGCGATGATATCCCTGTATAGAGGAGTCCATTTAAGAGTTACCTTTGAAGGACTCAAAATTTTTACAGAGAAATCCTGGGAAATTTATAAACGAGGTTAGGTTATTTATGACAGCCTATCTATCCAGGTTAGGTTAGGTCGGAGTGGTAGCTCTGATATCACACAGCTCAGTTGAGCACGCATAGCGGCCCGTTGGGATGCCACGGGTGAACGCAGTCCCTGTACTGACCAAGTTCCACCATAATCAGGGAAGAGGAAGAAGTTGGTCAGCGCAAGGGCTGCCCCCTAGCTACCCAAGTAAATTAAAGATTTTCAAGAAAAAAATCTCTTATAGTTGTCATAGTCTAGTAGGTAGTTTGTAGGCTTATTAGACGTGAGGGCATGGTTCAAATCTCAGCTCAGACATTTCCAACAAAACGAAATATGAGAAAATATTTCTAAGTTGACTTCCTCTTAGCTGATTTCTGGTAGAAACACTGATAATAAATAAAAAATTGCCATTAAAAAATTTCTCAAAAATTTGTCGTTCAGAATCGACTTTAAACTGGATGTATGTAGGACCCGCCACTCATGTATAAAATAAACACACACAACATGCGTGTTGTGCGAAGCTAGATTGTAATCCTGACTAAAGAGTGCTCTAATGACCAATTATGTATGTATGTATGTATGTATGTAATCGATAACAGATTGTACCTAAAAGGCGTACAGAATATTCGTTCCAAAAGGCAATAAATCTAGTGAACTCGCTTCTCACTATAAATGATATCCAAAAAGCCTATTTAGACCTAACCGGAAGCATGACTTTACTGACTGGAAATATGCCACTGGCCAATAAGCATTACACCGCTTTTAAAATAACCGTGAAATCCATATGAAGACCACTGTAGTAGTCAGGCAGCCTAAATGGAAATTTACAGAACCGATGATATATACATCACAGCCTACATTGTTCAATATTTCGAATAAAGCGGTATATATGCCAGGGGTCCCACTGGGAACCTCCGAACTTTGACACCAGCATTCTTTAGTTTTCTAAATTCCAGAATGAAATGATATCCCAAGATTAAACTCTTCGAAGAAAATTCCGCGGTCTCCCTTATTGACCAGTATAGGACTGTTCGTAGACCCTTCTAAAGAAAACCTGCATAGAATTCTAGTGTCAAATCTCCTATCAAAATTGAGTTCAAACGAGGTATATTGTGATGTCACTCCTCTAAGAGAAAATTTCAAGCGACATTCATTTCTCTTTAGATCCAAGGGTTTTCCAACAAAACTGCTATTTTCCTAAACACCACTGTAATCACACGAGAAGAGAAGAGAAAAAAAACTCAAGCAAAACATTTTATTCCTGCAACAATATTGCACAGCAAGTTTCAATAATAAAAAAAACTGAAAGGCACAGAGCCAAAGTGATCTCAAATACGATTTGTAATCAAAAAAAGGAAAAAAAACAGAAGTGAAAAGAAAATGAAAATGGTGAACATGAAGAGACACTAAAAGGAGCTTAACTTGTCATCAGATATTGAATGAAAATATTTCCTTCTTTCTTTCTTTCTTTCTTTCTTAATATTAAAACAATATTGTGACAAACTTTTGCCTGGCAAAAGTGGCAAACAAATAAAAGAAGTTTTAAACTCAACTACTTTCCAAGAAAGTATTTAAAAAAAACAACAACAAAACACAGAACATTCTTATGAAGTTGAAGCGTTAATTTCGGCTTAGAAAAGTCTTAAGGAGCACAGTTGCATGCAATTTTTGTATTGATGGAAGAGCTTGTGAAAGCAAAGAATATTAAAAAAAAATTTCTCAACTGTAGTTGCACTAACAGATGAGGTAAAATATTGTCCCTGGCTCCTGCTCTAATCCACAGCTCCTGTAGAGGCCACTTTAGAGAGAGAGCGAGAGAGAGAATGCCAGGACTAAAGACGTGCCTTTCAATAGGACAGTGGCCTGTGAGCACTACAGTAATACGATCGATTTCAATGATATTTAAGGAAATCAGGCAACCTCCGCACCTCTCCGTACCCATATCAGTTCAACGAATTCTAGCAGTATTGCAAGTACCCTTCTGCTGCCAACGTAGTTGAGCTTCTTAATAAAACCATCATTTTAATCCAGTTTAACTTAAGCAATTAGAAAACCTATGCCCTGTAAAATGTCAGAAATTATGAACTCCAACAAAGTACCAAGCCGGGCAGGCAATTTCAAACGATACCCCCATGTCCTGCTAACCATTATAAGAATTACATTGAATGAGATTTCCTTGAGAAATTCTAGTCATTCACTGTCAAGGACGCATGTGAAGGTATAGATCGTTAGGGAATTGATCGCAACCTAGCTGTCACAGAAAATTAAGAGATTTTCAGTAAAACTTCCGTCACCCAGCAAGCATTGGACCGCTTTAAACATGGCTATGACCTCAAATGAATAAAGTAATCTGGAAGATGCTTACTCTGATAAAAAGGGGACAATTTTGTGATATAGAGGAGTTTTTGATTCCACGATCAAATACTCAGAATGCATGGAGAAACTTGTGAGCATCTCTCAAGCGGAAGTCAAAGACAAGAACACTTCTGTGCAGGGGGAGCGGGAAAGTATGCTCAACGAAAGGAAAGATAAACAGAAACAAAGGCTTTTCTCAAGCCAAGTGGATCTGAGAAGATCAGATAATCTAGAAATAATCTCAGGTTGATAACCGGTCTTTTGTCAGGGCACTGTGCAGAATAGGGGTTGTATCGACTGCGACATGTAGATTCTGTGACCATGAAAATGAATTAGAGGAACACATTCTTGAAGCCTGTGAAGCATTAATGCATTCCAAAAGGTAATACCTGGGCGTTTACCAGATGTCAGAAGTCAGGGAAATAGCAGGAATAAGTCCATGAGAGACGAGGAGGAGGGATTTAGTGGGTGAGGGCCTCACACACGGAGGATGTGACGACTTCCTCTTTGGTGCGGTTAGGTACATTTACCCCTCCTCGACGAAAAAAACAAAATGCATTCCAAAAGGTAATACCTGGGCCTCTACCAGATGTAAGTAAGGGAAATAGCAGGAAGTTTGAAGTATAAGGGGAATAAGACCTACGATCGGTCGCAATACTGGGGTACTTTCTCACCAGAATAATAATGACTCACATACATAAATAACATACATAAGTGGTCATTGCAACCCTTCAACCAGGATTATGACCTATGTAGCTCCATATACCACTTATATTGTTTTTTTTATACAGGATGGGGCGGGCGTTACCTACAGATTAAAGACAGAATTTTAAGAAACGTTTTCATGGCAATTTTTTTTAGGTTTCGGCAGATATCTGCTGAAAGAAAGTCGCCGAAGAAGTATTTGTTCATACTTCGTTTGGCTGGAGAGGTTTGACCTGGGGTTTGAACCGAGGCTTCACGTCTAATAAAACAACACACGACCTACTAGACTATAGTGCCTTTACTTGGGTTAGTCAATCAGCTTTTTACAAGGTGAGTGAATTATGTGTTCCGAAACGAATTTATGAGACTTGACAAGATTGTCTGATGTGGTTCAATTACGCTGTTTCGTAAATATTCTATAACAACAGAGTTTTCGCCAGAAATCTGCTTAGAGAGGAAGTCGCTGAAAAAATTGTTTTTCATATTTCACTCGAGATGTCTGACCTGGAGTCTAGAATCGGGGAATCACGGTGACTTCAATGTTGGTTCAGCATAGTGCTAATACAGACAGGATAACTTCGAATTCAAAATAGCTCCCAGATACAGAATTTTATTTGAAAAAGTTGGCAGTGATGCAAATGTTTTTTGTTAAATCACGCTGAGGTGGTATCAAACATATTAGACTTCGGCTGAGGCAGCTCGAATGCCAGCAGAAGAATATTGCTGTGTTGAATTCTTCACCAACCCCGTATTTCTTTTAGTATCAATATGGGACTTGGATTTTTGCATAAAATTATTCAGTTTTTATTTCAAATTTATATTTGTATGTTTTTCTTATGAATTTTTTCTTTATCTTTAATTTATTTATATTCTATTCTATATTTAATTCCTTGTCTTTTCCAATTTTCTTTTTTTATCTAAGCAACAACAACGACAGCATCTGTATTTGTATTCATATTTAAAAATTCCATCAAAAATTTATCGATAATTCTTTCAATTCAAGAGAAAATATTTCATAACGAAACTAAAATGAATGAATTTTATTTCACTTTTAAAAAAATGGGATAATTTTCAAGAAAACAAAAATAGAAAAGAAAATATGAGAATAAAATATTCTCAACATCAATACATACATTTTTAAATAAACATATAAAAGTAGCAGCAGACAATTAATCTTTTCCATCTCTGAAGTACTGATTCTTTTGCATTTAAATTGTAGAACAAGACATTTTAATCGTAAATCACTCAAAATCATTCAAGAAAAACAACAACTAAAACAACAACAACAAGTAAAAAAACTATGTATAGAAGAGAGACATTTTTTTTTCTGTTTTATTTGCTTCAAGAAAAAAATATTTTTTAATATGAATTTCGTTTTTATGCCAAATGAATTGAAGTTGATTTGCTTTTAAAAAACAGTTTCAAAATGAAAATAAAAAAACCAAGAAAATTGCAAAGAAAACATGTAAACGTTTGCATTAAACCCAGTCTATATGCATACGCTTTACAGTTGATGTTAAAAAATTAGAAATAATAATAGAAAATTAGGGCTCTAAGTAAGACTGTACGAGAGGACACGTTCACATTAAAATCGGGAGCAAAATGAAGGAGATATCTCAAGATAGGAAAATATTCAAGCAATTTAAGAAGGCCCTATACCCCCCAAATCGATTGATAGGAACAGAAGTTTAATCACAGCTGTTTAATCCGATATGTTCGAAAGAGTCGATACTAAAGTCTTGTAGCCTTCCACTCAGCGAGAATCCATTC
Source organism: Sarcophaga rosellei (assembly GCA_930367235.1). Taxonomy (NCBI): domain Eukaryota; kingdom Metazoa; phylum Arthropoda; class Insecta; order Diptera; family Sarcophagidae; genus Sarcophaga; species Sarcophaga rosellei. The sequence goes on from OV884021.1 coordinate 78,483,544, forward strand.
AATGGAAAAATTTAAAGATAGCAGCAACAGCTACCCAAAGTGAACTCCGTAGCGGTCCATTAATTAGGGGTTTCATCAGGAACAATAAAGCGTGACTTATTCTATCCTAGGCAGTATGTTTTCCCCCGGAAAATAATAATGAAAGAAAGCAACCAGAGAAGGAGTACACCTCTGCTCGCGCGCGTGGATAAGACAGATTGATAGTCGAGTTGTCGCTATGAAGAAAAGCTGAAGCGAAATGATAACGAGCCAATTACCCCCCATATTGTCTAAGAAATTAATGGAAATATAAAGAAATGCTCCAAATCAACCAACCTGACACACAGTGTGCGGTATCAAACATGTTCCAATCATGTTTGAAATAGTTTGAAACAAATCGGATTCTTGACTTAATTAAACCAAACATGTTCCAATTAGGTTTGAAATGGTTTGAAACAAATCGGATGCCTGACTTTATTAGTTATTATAAAACCCTTTAGTCAGGATTACAACCTAGCTACGCGCAACACCCATGCTACATAATGTTATACAAATAGAAACGATCTAATATCATTTCACATGAAAACAATAAGCAAAAGCTACAAAAACAATGACCATGAGTATGAAAGAGATAGATAACGAAAACGCAACGAAAGCGAACGCAACAAGAGGCAATGTGTACACAATACACAAGACACAAATACATCGAACATGTTCCAAGTAAACCAACAACAACAAGCATGAGAGAAAAAGGGATAAACAAGTATTCTGCACACACTGCAAACAACAATGTGGTCGCGATAGAGTTCTCGAGAAGGCAAGAACACGAACCTTCTACATCTAGAATGTTCGTTAGACTGTTTGTGTTGGACTATAAAAGGGCAAGACAAAGCAGGCGTCAGTCAGTAAGAATTCAGTCAGTCGTTCCAAGTAAACCAACAACAACAAGCATGAGAGAAAAAGGGATAGACAAGTGTGCAAAATGCACAAACAACAATGTGGTCGCGATAGAGTTCTCGAGAAGGCAAGAACACGAACCTTCTACTTCAAGAATGTTCGTTAGACTGTTTGTGTTGGACTATAAAAGGGTAAAACAAAGCAGGCGTCAGTCAGTAAGGATTCGGTAAGTCTTGAGTGAAGACACATTGCATGCAAAGTCGTGGTTTGAAGATCGCTGTTGTGAAGATCTCCACTATACAGAACTAACGTACAAGTGTTATTGCTTACAAAAAGTTTGTAAGCAGAGAAGAATAACGAACTAGAAAGTTGTTGTTGTTGTATCGTGAAGTTGTATACGGTGGCACATAAAAGTAGTGTGAATAATGAAGAGTTTTTATAGAAACTAAACACGTATTTGTTTTTATTTTGGTTTGCAATCAACGAACTCATATTTTAAATGTTTTTAAAAAAGGTAAAAACGTAACAATACATACAAAATTGCTAACTACAGCACCCTTTAGTCAGGATTACAACCTAGCTTCGCTCAACACCCATGTTGTGTGGGTGTTAATTTTATACAAGAGTGGCGGGGGATGTACAGTTTAAAGTCGAAGCCGAACGACAGAGTTTTTTGAGAAACATTTCATGGCAATTTGTTATTTACTCTCAGAGTTTTTGCCAAAAATCTGCTGAGGGGAAGACGCCGTAGAAATATTTTTTCATATTTCGTTTGAAGTGTCTGACCACAGGTTTGATAGTTCGCGATGTCTGACCAGAACCGTAGCCTCACGTCTAATAAGTCAACACACTACCTACTAGACTACAGCGACTTACAACATCCATGTTGCATGTGTTAATTTTACCAATGAGTAGTGGCAGTACATACAGTTTAACATTGACTTCGAATGGCAATTTAGGTTACTCTCAGAGTTTTTGCCAAAATACCACAGAGAAAAAATGTCTGAGCTGGACTTGGAACCATATACTCTCATCAAATAAGCCAACACACTATATACTACACCAAGGCGACTTGGTACAATACCTTAACCCATTATATGTTCACGAAAGACGTTGTTTCTGGGCCCTACGATAGAATATATGAAATCCTTACTGGCAGCCTTAGGTTGCTAATTAATTAACCATGGGTTTTAAATAAATTTTCAAGTCACTCCATATAACAGAAGACACTTTTTAGTTTATTTTCCTCGAGTTTTTTTTATTTTTATTTTACTTCTACTGACGAGTAAAAGTATGTCTTATAAAACGTACGAGCGAGTGAGTATAAAAAAATAATATTTTTTTTTGTTGTTTTAACAATTTGATTTCATTTTCCCATTTAATTTTCTTGACATATTTGCACTCTTTCTTGTGTTATTAAAAGAAAAATAAAAAGAACAGAACAGAACAGAACCGAATAGAACAGTGAATTCCCATTCAAAAACTTTGTTTATAGAGAAAGAAATAAAAAGAAAAATAAAAAAAATAGAGAAAGAAAGTCAGTCAGTCACTTCTACAAGTAGATACATACACACAGAATTATAGAAATATACAATTAAACCTAGTCTCAGAAGCATAGCTGCTATGGAGCGTGGTATACAAGAATAATAGAGTCTCACGCTTACGCTTTCTCTCTCTCTCGCAAATGGATCCGGTAATGTAATAAAGCAAGCAACCGCTACAACAACTACAATTACATTTACATGCACTTATGCAAGTGGTAGTAGTTGTTATGGATGTATTATTTAGTTCTCTTGCTAGGGCGGGCCATGAATGAGAAGGTAGGGGGAGCAGTGGTTAACAATATGTATTGCATTTTGTTTATTGTTAAGAATGCGTGATTGTTTTACTTGAGAATTCTCTTCATATAGTTTTAACAAGAGTTCCAAAGAAACTTTTTCCTTCTTCGTCACAACATCTTTGTTTGCTTCGTTATTTTTCTTTTTTTTCCAATGCGTGTTTGTATTTGTGTGGGTGAGTGTAAAACCCGTTTTTTCCCTTTTTTCACAACCCCCCCATAAAATAAATGGAAAGAATAACACACTCATTTAAAAAGTTTAACACACACTTAAATATACAAATGCATACACAATTGGCACAACAAATACACGTTTTTTTTTTTTTGAAAACATAAACACGAACATCACCATCAACACCAATACCAACACAAACACCAACAACACTCATTTACTGGGTTTATCCTTCAAAGCTAGAAGCTGTACAAAGAAAAATCACTCAGCGTTCTTTATCATCTTCGTCTTCATCATCATCTTGCTATCAACGAAATGAATTTTTAGCTCTTTAGCTAGAGAGCATGCATTGGCACTCGCAAATACATGCTTTATAAAGTGGGCTGTACGAGGGTGGTCCTAAAATTAGCCACCCTTGGCAACCTCATGTAAATAAACTTTCAAGGCTTCCAGGGATCTTACATTTACTCTAGAGTTGTTAAATATAAACGATCCTGGCAAAAAAAGTGGCCAGTCAGTCCAACGATTCTGCTATGGGTAGCAGATATCAAATCAGGCCATACGTTTTCCTAATACGGATAATATATTCACTCTAGAAATGGTTTGTGGATTTGAGTGATTGACGGCAGTAGGGGACATCCTCGGCTCACGGGTGAAGACTAATTCACACACAAACATCCAGGACAACTGAAAAGCCGGAACGAAGTGAAATCGAACGCATAGGAAGGTAAGCTATGCAATCGATTTATTGCCCTTTAAAGAGTCAATGGGAGTTTGAAGAACAAAAAAATTCGTATTTTGTGGATTTGAATGATTGTTGGCAGTAGAGGATGTGCTCCATTCACGGGTGAACACTGATTCACGCAGAAACATCTACCACGACTGAAAAGAAAGAAAGATGGGATATCCAACGCATAGTCGATTTATTGCCCTTTAAAAGAGGCAATGGGAGTTTGAAGACCATCTCCAGGAATGGTAAAAAAATATCCCCCTATTTTGCAGATTTGAGTGATTGCCGGCAATAGAGGGCGTTCTTGACTTACGCCTAAAGACTCAATCACGCACAAGCATTCAGCACAACTGCACAAGCTGGAACAAAGTATAATCGAACGCATAGAAAGGTAAAATAAGTAATCGATTTATTGTCCTTTAAAGAATCAATGAAAGGGATGGAAAACATTACGTTAGTAAAACGAAGTGATTGATGTCCTCAGCTAACGCGTGAAGACTCATTCACGCACAAACATCTAGCGCAACGGAAAGTTAGAAGGAAGTGTAATCGAACAAACAAGAAGGTAACATATTTAATCGATTTATTGCCCTTTAAAGAGGCAATGGAAGATATGGAAAACATTACGTTAGTAAAACAAACGCTTTAGAATCACTTTCCTTTGGCTTTTGTTTTGCTGCCACTGAAAATAAACAATTTCTTCAGAGAGTTTGTTGTAAACTCGGAATAAGGGCAGCCTCAATTGGCTGTAGCCTTGGGTTCTCCAAAAATTTGGAAATGTCTTAGGTGTACCCAAGCAGAGTGCTGTGACTGCTCACATAATAGAATTAAAATGACCTCAGGAAAAGCCAGCGAAAACGATGTTGTTGTTGAGAGTATACGGACCGAGATGAATGGATGAATCTATAGAATAGGAATAGGAATGCAGTCTGCAGGAGATGAGATCTCTGGACCTTTCAGTAATTTGAAGATGACGTTCCTTAGTGACAATACTAAGGATATAGGGCACCTTTTTTAGAAGATTAGAAGTAAAGATGGGTCCAACTAACTTATACTAGAACTTATGGAATGGGCGGAAAAGGCACACAGGCAGAGCAAATTCCCCCTGACACACTTATTAACCGGTCACAGAAGTGATAGAGTTCGAAACAGACGAAGCGTGCCTAGAATAAGGAAAACTGCGGATCAATAGGAAAACCAGTGAAGCTCTCTGGAAAGGCAGGTACGACTCGAGATAAGTCCAGACAATCTTGTTGATCTGTTGCTAAAAATCAATCGTCAATTAGAAAGTAGAGTGTGTTTTCACAAAAGATATGTTCGTATAGCAAAGAATGATAGAGAGGAAGTGAGAGCAATATGTGTATTCGCATTGCTTTGTTCCCTTCGATGAATTTTGACTGCGCCCTCGTAACTTAACTTTTACTCGTAAGTAGATTTGAATAACAAACAATTGCAACAACTGCAACAGCGGTGATAACGATAACGATTTCAGCACTGCTAAAGTACAAATTGTTCTCAAAGCTTAAACAAAAAACGAGTACAAGAAAAGGGTGTAGCCAAAGAAAATGTTACAAAAGCAATAGAGTTACAGCAAATCATCTTAAAAATATTAAAATTGGCAAAACTGTAAGAAGAAGAAAAGAAAAATTATGATGCACTTCTAGTAAAGCTTGACTCTAAAGAGAAGAAATGTATGGGAGTCCCTTACAAATTTAAAACATCTTTAAAGCATAGCAAATTGAAAGCAAGAAAATTCAACATAATAATCGGGTGCAGGAAAAATGAGGTGTTTAAACAACTCGCTTACACATCAAAATCAAGTTGAAGTTTTTAAAATTTTTTAAATTACAGGGTTTCTATACAGCTTCAATGAATCCTCCAACAAGATTGCTGATGAACGTATGACATAAAAAGGTTCTTCATTAAGAGTGGAACTCAATGATTAAGATTTCTCACCAATACAACAATGCAATACATATAGGGGAAGAAATCTACATATGGCAACCCTATTATTCCAGAACTTTCTGGAATAGCATGGAAACTTGATCAAAAAGAAAAAAAATAGGGAAAGAAAGTCAGTCAGTCACTTGTACAAGTAGACAGACGTACAAGTAAACACATACACACACAGAATTATAGAAATATACAATTAAACCTAGTCTTAGTAGCACAGCTGCTATGGAGCGTGGTATACAAGAATAATAGAGTCTCACGCTTACGCTACTAAGAGTAGAACTGAATGATTAAGATTTCTCACCAATACACCCTATACATCAAATCAATACACTGCTTTAGGAGGAGTTAACTACATATGGCAACCCTATTATTCCAGAACTTTCTGGAATAGCTTGGAAACATGATCAATGAAACTGCAATCAAGCCAAGAAATAATAAGAAATTGCGGTGACGCATTACAGGTCATTACTTTCAAGTCACACTACTCAAGTCGTGCATGTTAATTTTATCATTCAATGGTGCGACCTACAGTTTAGTGTCGATTCCGAACGACAGTTTTGGGAAAGTTCTCATAGCAACTTTAATTTACTCCCATGAGTTTTTGGCATATTTGGTTTCGTTCGAAATTTCTGAGCTGAAGTTTGAATCACGGGCCAACCCACTACCTACTGGACTACGGCAATGCAGCAGCTTCTGAAAGCCAACTGTCCCAGTTTACTTTGTCCATTGGGATAAAGTTTTCTATTATCTTGATAGCGATGAGTACTTAACAGTTTTTTAACAGTGCTCGGCCATGTGTACCCCCTACCTACTGGACTACGGCAATACAGCAACTTTTGGAAGCCAACTGTCCCAGTTTACTTTGTCCACGGAGACAAAGTTTTCTATTGCCTTGATAGCGGTGAGTTAACAGCTTTTTAAAAGTGCTCGGCCATGTGTACCCCACCCTCAAGTCATCAAATTGGTTGAATGGGTGAGGTTGAAGAAGTATATGAATGGTTACGACTGCAGATTCGTGGAGAGAAGAATACTAAAGGTTGCTTCTTGTCATGCGACTTTTTTCAAAGTATTGAATGCTTGTATCAGTGGAGATTATTTGGAATGGTAGGGAAACTGAGCCACGCTCTGAAATTATTGAATGAATTTGATAAGCATTCCCTTGATTTTGGAATCGACGGAATGTAGAGTCTAGCAGAGTAGCTGCCACCAAATCTTCGAAAGCAAAAACCAAACAATGTGTTACGACCTCAAAAACTCGTTACAGTCAATCTCTTTCAAACATTTCATGCACGAACAAACATTAATCTGTGCCATAGAGTGGATACAATCTCGTTTGAATCTCTTCAAAATTATGACCTCATTTCTCATTTTAGTTAACTGAAACTGAAAACTTGAAAAGAAACCCATTTAAACTGACCCACTATTCACAAGAGAGAGAGAGAGACTTAATAAAAATTTAAAGCGTGCATCACACTATACAGTCTCATTGTAATTCTGTGTTCTTTTAACACCCACACCACACAACATAGACATCGACTATGGCACTAGCATGCCCAAACATAATAATAAACAACTCGTCTCCATCATCACTATGTTCATCGCCTCATACTCATACTTCTCAGCTCTCTAGCTTGTGTCTTTTACGCTTGTATAGCTGCAAGAAGAAGTTCAAAAATGTGTCGCAATTGAGAAGAATATCTGGAGCAATGAATGAGAGAGAGAGCGAGTGAGTGTATAAATAAATGACAACAAGAAATGCAACAATGGCTACAACGACAACAACATAAAAGATAAAGTAATACAACACTAGCGACAACAAGAACAAAAATAAAAACAAAGAAAAATTGTTATTATGGAAGCGAATACCAAAGATTAACGTCAGCGTAAAGAAGATAAAAGGGAGAGTAGAGTAAAATAATACGAAATAACTCAGGAAATAGATTTGCATACGCTTTCATTATCCTTTTGACGACAAATGCAAACCCACAACTAGACTAACGACAGTGAAAGCTAGAGAGAGAGAGAGAGAGTATGGAGTGAAGTGAGCAGCAGAAGGAAGGAGATGCCGGAAAACAGCGTTTGTAAAGAGGAAAACAATGAAAAAAAATGGTAAAAAGGAAATGTTTTCCTGCCAACAAAGGGAGACAGAGAGAAGGAGAGAGAACTATAAAAATCTTTAGCGAGTGTTTAAAAGAGTGCCTCTTGAAACTCTCTTTTCTTGCAATTAATGTCGTATTTTCAATGCTGTAAGCTACGTTTTGTTATATATGCAGATGATGTTTTTATCTCTGTGAAGCAGCCAGGGAAGCCATAATTCCGTTCAACTCTAAATAGGCTTCCTGGGCCTCAAATTATAATTCAATTCCTATAAAGCCTTATAAAATGTTTGATTTCTTGCGAAAAACTTTTCGTTTTTGAAAATTTTAGAACAACTAACCGCTCCAATCCTGATGCGTTCTTAACAAATTATTCCGTTTCTGAACTCTTTGCACTAGACTTGCAACTAAGCAATTGAGCCAAGTACTTTTGTAGGATTCTAGTCACTCAATTGAAAATATAGGCCAGAAAAATCCAACGCATGCAATGTTAATAGCCTTCGCTGGAGTCTGTCGTTTCTTAAAATTGTGTTTCACAAGCGAACGTGGTATACTATTTCGCAAGCAAACGTGGCAATGTATTGAAACAGTCGCAGAGAAGTGCAGGATGACATCACAAGAAATGTTATGGAGTGGAATCCATGCAGGGTTTTAGCAACGTTCAATCGTCGTCTAATATCTAAATTTCTATTGCTTTAACGATCTATAGGCCCTTGCAACAGGTATTATCGAACTTTGACCGTTGATAACGATCATCTTGTTGAAGTTCCATCTATCAAACTAGTTGTCGTATAATCAGCGTGCTTAGTCCAAGCACCATAGAAGGTTATAGATAACGACATATGTTCTCCGAATGGGCTTAGAGACAGACGAAGAATCATCTTCAGCGAGGCTAATTTCTGGATTGAACAAACATGAGATCTAATCACGTCCAATATATACCGAAAAATTCACTGTTTGATATGGATTTTTGGCAGGTGACGTCACTAGCCCATATTTCTTTAAAAACGATGCTGGCTACACCATCACTGCCAAGGGCGAGCAATATAGGTTGACGATAACCAACTTCTTTTTGCTGGGATTAAACGATCTGGCCACCAATGACAAGTGGTTTCAACATGTCACATAGCTAATGCCATAATATAATATTTTGTATGAGCGGTCTCACGTGGAAATTATCTAAACTGGCCACCTATGTAGATCGTTGCAATCTGATCCCATTAGAGCTTTCTTTCTGAAGTTTTCTTGTGTCCTAGATGCGCGCAAGTAAGCCATAAACCACAACGGTCATCAGAAACAACATAACCCATGTCATCGCACAAAATTTGATATAATTTGTGCAAGAGAGTCATGGGAAATTGAACGTTTCGGTTGGGCTTTATCCAGAGAAATCAAGGCCTTCAAATGAATAAAAAAAAATTCAAGATACATACATAATTGGTCATTACAATCCTTCAGTCAGGACTACAACCCAGCTTCTCACACCATTTATGGCGGGAAATATAGCTTAAAGGCGATTCCGAAAGACAGATTATTTTTGTGAGAAACTTTTCATGGCATTTTTTATTTACTCTCAGAGTTTTTGCCAGAAATCTGCTGAGAGTAAGTCGCCGACGAAAATTTTTCTTCAAATTTCGTTTTGTTGGAGATATCTGACCGTGGCCTCACCTACTAGACTACGGCGACTTAAGACATTCAAATGAATAAAAAATGTCCATGACATATCAAACATACTTTCGTTTTAATCAAATTCAAAGATACGAAGCGCTTAATGAAGGCGTTTACAGCCTGTTATTCGATTTCTAATACTTGCCCTAACCTTTCCAAAAAAAACTACCTTTTCTAAAATGTTCGTTGCGGATGTTATTTCCTCTGGGGCTGTGGATATGTGTATGAATGATTTTGGAGGGGAATGAAAGCTCTTAACTGAATGAAATTCGAGAAACTATGATGATATATAGAGGTTTTCTTTTGTTCCATCCAATCATGTAGCCACGCCCTATAACAACTACTTTACATCACCTCTTCTATACAACAGACGATTAGTTTGCTTAAATAATTACAAAATATAAAAAACATTTGAAAGTTTTTTGCTTGAAATACTAGGTGGTGATTTTCACAATCGTTTTCATTTAAAAAACGTATGATTTTCTTAAAAAAAAACTTCTTAATAAAATTTAAAAATAAAATAAAAATAATTTATAAAAAACAGAATTATTCACACAAAGAATTAAAAGAATTTTACAAAAATATTCAATTGTTAAGACATTAAATTGCAACAATAACAACAATTAAATGATAATTTTTTTTTTACATAATTTTTCAATTTAATATTGAATTTAAATTTTTTTTTTGTTTTCGAAAAATTCTGGTTTTTAATTGCCCACAAATTGCATTGTAAAGTAGAAAAAAATCAAAGAAATTCAAGTTAAAACCTGTATGACCAACCACAAAAAAACCCAATAAAATTTTCATGTTTACTATATACGAGGGTAGGAATTAAAATCCAAGCAAGCAAGTACTTAAAGCGATTATTGCATACAGTTATTGAGAGAGCAATAAAACTTCATGTTTCATTTTATTTTCACAAATTTTTGTATGTCATCTTATAACGACCCTCGTATTAAGATTATTATAAAACCACATAAGAATTCTTTTGTTATAGTATAATATAACATATAATAAACTGTTATGCAAATATTATCATTGCATATGTAATAGTTTTCAATTGTATGCATTTAATTGTGGTGTACAGTGCGTATGAAAAGTCAACATACACAACTGAAATAATATAACATGTCAGACCAAGTCATATTTTAACTCTCATAAGACAGTGTACACTAAAATTAAGCTTTTTAAACTTATATACAGCCACAAAAGAGTGTTAGGGAAGCTACAGTGAATGCCATTAAAAATCGTCAAAGGTCAAAAAAGTGTAATAAGTACTGACAGTCACTTCTGGTAGCAGCCCTGTGTAAACACTCTGCTCCTTACAACGGCTTACAACTAAAAATGAAAAGCTCAACTTTATTCACAAGCTTACTGAAAATGAAATAAAATTCACGGTGAAAATAAAGGGGGTTTGACCCTTCGATATGTCAGTTTAGTTCTGGCGATTACTATTTATTAATCTCTGGATCTTGGCGATGGTATTTTAATAATCGTTTCAAAATAGACTACTTAAGACGGTGTAAGTACGCCATCCGAATAGTGGACTGTTCCTGCCTACGTTTTGAGGGAGTGTAAGGTGCACGACATTACAATGAGACTAACTTTCGTATAGGATTTCAACACAATTTGCCAAAAATGGATAGAAAGCCTTTTCCGGAGTCATGCCTTAAGAGTAAACGTGAGCAATTCATTGCCAAATTATGGGACAATGAGTGAGACGTTTTCAGTGGTCATATCTTAATAGTAAAGCTTAGTAACAATTCTTACTCACATTATAGGACAGTGAGGGGAGGTTCCCGTTCGGAAAGAAAAAGTCAGTAACGAGTGAGCTCCCAATCGAATAAATGCAACAATGAATTGATGACTGTGAGCAGTATTCGAAGGATTCAACCATAAAAAACAAAGTTTAATTGTGATATATGGCAACTGAAGTGGCCGTAGACTAATACATAGTATGTTGACTTATTAAACGAGAACCGGTGGTTCAAACCCTAGCTCAGACAATTCATAGAAACCGAGATATGAAAAACTATTACTTTCGGTGACTTCCTCAGTACTCATCTACCAAACCCATTGAGAGCTTTGCAGACAGTAGACTAATACATAGTGTGTTGGCTTATTAGACTAGAACCCGTAGTTGAAAGCATAGCTCAGATAATCCGAACGAAACGAAATATTAAAAATAAAAAATATTTCAATGATTTCCTCTCAACTGTCTTCTGGCAAAAATTCTGAGAGCTTCGCAGAGAGTAGACTAATACGTAGTGTGTTGGCTTATTAGGCTAGAGCCCGTGGTTCAAACCCTAGCTCAGATAACCCGAACGAAATGAAATATGAAAAATAAAAAATTATTTCGATAACTTCCTAGCAACAGTCTGCTGGCAAAAACTCTGAGAGCTTCGCAGAATGTAGACTAATATGTAGTCTGTTGGCTTATTAGACTAGAACTCGTAGTTCAAACCCCAGCTCAGATAACCCGAACGAAACCAAATATGAAAACAAGAAAATTATTTCAAAATTATTTCGGTGACGTCCTCTCAACAGTTTTCTGGCAAAAACTCAGAGAGTCAAACACAATTTTCATGAAAAGATTTCATTGGGAGACTGCTGGTTTATAAGTAGATTACTAAATCCATTAAGTCCTATTAATACCATCAACAAATAGTGCAGCTAGGATAAGAGAGGTGCGTAACCTCTACAGAAATTTGATGGAGGTTTCCTAGGATTCTCTTGATAATGACTTTAGGCATATCTGATTAGAACGATCATTACTTTTGGAAATTAAAGGAGTTGTTATACAATATAGAGGTTGAGTCTTTAATATGAAAATTGAATAGTTGACCCGACGATCTGACGACGAGAAGAAGGGCTCTTATTTTAATTCAACATATTCGTGTGTATTAAACGAATTGCTGCAGAGTGTTACACAAATGAAAAGTAACGAAAACCAAACCAAACTTTCAATATAAGTGAGCAGAGTATCACTGTAATCTGTTAGATTTTCAAACCTAAAAACGTTTGTTGGGTTTAAGGCACGCTACTCATCTCCATAGTCTCATCACTCACTCATCTATTCACTTCAGAACATGTCTTGCTTGCGTAAATATTGTTTGTTATTGTTGTATATTATTATTGGAATAACAAGTTCATTGTGTCTTAAACATGCTCTAAAACCGAATTGAGTTAAGATGATAACAGCAACAACGATGCGTTAATTCTCTCATGGATACCACACCATCCCTGCCTACACTGACTGACTGGGGCATACATATATTGTCGACACAATGAATATTAAAAGAAATGAAGAAAAATACAGACAAGAAATATTGCTTTTGTTGCTTAATTTGTTGCTACCGTTGTCGCTCTGATATACATGGTGTTGTTGCATACATGAGTACAACTACTACGACTACGAAGACACTGTAGAAGATGCATTTGCTACCCACCCACTCGACAACATCAATTGTGTACAACAGCATTCTTGAATGAATTTTTGCGAAAAGTGCGTGCGTGAGTACATTTGCTAAAGTGAAGTGAAGAGGTCACCATTAGAGGGCTTAGGAGGTACAAGGAATAAATAGATGTGGGGGATAGGAACAAAGTAATGTTTAACAACTTTAAATGGTACAAGATATTAAAATACTTAAATTCTTGTACAGTAAATGTCGCAGATAATCGGACTAGTGCTGTCATTTAATAGCGAAAATTGTTACGAAAATTAAAAATTTAGATAAATAGTGGTGTTTTGCTTTTACATCGCATAACATTAAAATTATAAACAAAAGCTACAAAAACAAAACAATGCAGTAAACAAACCTGTTTACAAATTATCGTACTGTTTAACACATTCGCGGACAGTTAAATTCTGTGCTGTCTCATTGTGAGGCAGTCTATATCTTTTGATTAACTGAAGATATTCCATCGGGGATCACAACATGTGTTTAGAAGTTTTATGGCCGTTACTTTTACTCCTAAGGCACACAAAAGAGAATTTATTGGTACACTAATTTTAACAAACCATAATTTAACATGAACTTTACTGCGGGAGCTACCGTTTAGTCCCAATGATAAATAACATTGGCGACGGTATATGCCGTCCTGTCCCAAAATTTTGAACTTGTCCGCGAATGTGTTAATATAAAAACAAACACCAGCATAAAGAAAAATGGTAAATAAGTAAACAAAAATACACAAACAACGCTACAATAATAAATGTAAACAATGGTGTTTACATTTATAGAGATTTCGAGAAGGCCAAATAATGAACATTTGTCACATAAAAGGCAAGGTAAAGCAGGCGACTGGAAGGACTTAGTGAAGTTTAGTCAGGCTTGTGTGCAGACGCTGAGCGTTTGAAGAGAGAAGTCGTGGTTTGAAGATCTCCGTTACAAAGATCTGTCGAAAAATTGCCTAGTAATTGAGGTCGCCGTGGTCTAGTAGGTAGTGTGTTGGCTTATTAGACGAAAGGCACTAGTTCGAATCCCAGGTCAGACATCAAAACGAAATTATGAAAATATTTCTTCGGCGACTTCCTCTCAGCAGATTTCTGGCAAAAACTCGGAGTAAAAATAAACCTGCCATGAAAAAAGTTTCTCAAAATCCGTCGTTCGGAGTCGACGTTAAACTGTAGGTCCCGCCACTCAAGTATAAAATTTAAGGCACACAACATGAGTGGTGTGAGAAGCCCTAGACCGTAATCCTGACTGAAGGGTTGTAATGGCCAATTATGTATGTATGTATTTATGTATGTAAAAACGTAACAATATGTTACTTAACAAAGTTGTATTGAAACTATTGAACTTTAAAATCATAACCAAGTACCATTAGATAACAATTAATTGCCCCCTGTGAACAATTCTTTCATATACAACGTCTAAAAGCAAAAGCCTTTAAAGCCTTTCTCTAATAACTTCGATTCTTAGGAAAATTTAAAGCAAACAGAAATTGTCAACTCAAGTATCTTTTGGCTAATAAAACCTTTATTTACTGACTGGCATACTTTCATGAGAAGAAGAAAAAAAAAACGAATAAAACAGAGAGTCTTTAACATGGTCACCAGAGTTAGTCGAAATGGTATGCAGGATGACGACAATATTAATAAGTTTTATTGTTGTTGTTGTCGTTGTGCATCCTTATCCTTTATCCTCTCATTCAAATTGTTATTTTTTCGTATGCCAATGTTTGTGTTGTGCTGTGTTGGGCGGCTTTTGATTGGGCCAGGCCAGGATTTTATTTACTTCATCCTCTTGTGCTGCCAGCCACCATTACATTTCAATGGTTCGCTTGCCTGTCTTATACGTTCTTGCTGCTGTGAGGCAGAAAAAAACTGTGAATACTTTCCATTTCGCACTTCAACAACAAAAGATTTATTTGCATTTGATGACAATCTGAATTTTATATGAATGTACGTAATAAAAAAAACTGAAAGAAAACCTAAAAACTGCAAGCAAGAAGGACTCAGAAAAATGCCATCAAAACAAAAAAAAAGAGAGAGAAAGCCTGAAGAAAAGTAGCCTTTCTCCTCCTCCCTCCCACCGTACTACCCTACCCTTGGCTACTTAAACCCCATCCGCACTCATTCATAGTCAACAAACTAGCCAGCCTTCCTCCTTTCATTCAATTCATCCACACAGTGATGTGATATGTCTTCCTTCCTTCAACTGGGCTGAGGCATAAAATAATAAAACGAACTGGCAACATTATAAACTGATTTGTGGAGTAGTAAAGCTGGAAGTTGAAGCTGAAACTGAGGCTGATGTCGAAGTTGATGTCGATGCCTGTTCATTGCCGCATCATTGTTGTCATTGCTACAATGGGCTGTGTGTTGTGCGCACACAGTTTAGCTGGTTGACCCCTTTTAAACTGTTTACAACTGCAAACACCACATGATAAATGGGTCGCGTCTGTACTATATGCTACTTTTTTCCATTTCCCTCTCCCTTTTAATGGTTTTTTTATGGCAGAGCAGGGTAGGGTATCTGCATGTTGTATATGTTGTTGTGTGAAGGCACTTTTAAGCATTTAAAGCTTTCCTTGTCAAATGTTTGCAACTTTTTTATTTGCTGTCAATTGGTTGCAATTTCTCTCTTCCTCTCTCCACTCTTATTTTATTTATACATTCAAAAATCGGATTTTCATCGTCACAAAACGAAAAAAAAAAATTCCCCCTAAAAAGGACCCTCAACCAACAACAGCATAAACAACAACAATTGCTAGTTTTAAACGAAATTAAATTTTGTAGACAGCAGCAACAGCAGCAGCAATCGTAGTTAAGATGAAATTGAGATCTTGTTTTTTTTTTGTTGCAACAGCAATGTTTTGTTGCAACAGCAGCAGCATAAATTATTGCCGCAAAAAATAAATATTTTTTCGCATTTCTATTCCTCGTTTTTTTCTTTCTTTCTTTCTCTTTTTAAATCAAATCACAGATTGTAGTAAAGTTGAAAAACGGAAAAGAGAAATGCCGCAGCGTAAAGGATTTAAGTGGAGATAATAAATCTTTAAGCAGCAGCCAACAACAAAAACAAAGCTGCCAACAGTAATATTTTAATTTGAAATCTGGCAATCCATTGGCTGTCTTGTCTCTACTTTTTCTGTCTTCTGTTGCAACATGGAAACAGGGGGGCGAGGGGGGAAGTGTTGGTTATAAATCCGGATAATGTTAAAACCAAATTAAAATATTTTGTTTCCATCAGAGTTGTTTTTATTTTCCGCAATCTTTTATCGCAATGCAAAGCCAGCCAATGGCGTAAAAATTTGGAAAAAAAAAGAAAATCAATCACGAATAAAATTTTTTTTTTTGCATTCAAAACATGTCACGTATCACAGGCGATTGTATAGCAATTAGGCCGTAATAAGCATCTTACGCTTTCTAAATATATCATAAATTATTCATATTCCTTTAAACATTGCTTAAAGAGCCTAGAAGCTAGACATAAGCGAGCTCACACATCTGATCAACAGGATATTGTTGAGTCGCAATACCTACACATGAGTGGCGTGGATTTTAAGAGACTTATTTTAAGATTAATATGCTCATTTCATAAGCATGATATACATTTTTATAATCTGTATCTATTACGACGGTGACGCGGGTCTAGTTTCGGCAGTTGTATCGATTGTGAAGTCGCCATAGTCTAGGAAAGGCAGCCCTTTTTTGCAAAAAAGTTGGGCGTGGTGAGCAAGTATCAGAAATCAAATAACAGACTGTAAGGGCCACTTCATAGTAGTCTAGTAGGTAGTGTGTTCGCTTATTAGACGTAAAGCCCGGGTTCGAGTCCCAGGTCAGACATCAAAACGAAATATGAAAGAAAAATATTTCTTCGGCGACTTCCTCTCAGCAGATTTCTGGCAAAAACTCTGAGAGTAAATAAACCTGCCATGAAAATGTCTCAAAAAAATCTGTCGTTCGGAGTCGACGTTAAACTGTAGGTCCCGCCAGTCAAGTATAAAATTAAGGCACACAACATGAGTGGTGTTGACAAGCTAGGCCGTAATCCTGACTGAAGGGTTGTAATGGCCAATTATGTATGTAAGGGCCCCTTGAAAAAGCGCTTCGTATGATTAAATTTGTAGTCGCCTTAGTCTAGTAGGTAGTCTGTTGGTTTATGAGACGTGAGGCCACGGTTCAAACCCCAGCTCAGACATCTCCAATAAAACGACATACGAGAAAACATTTTTTAGTCAATTTCTTCTCAGCTCTGCTACACTGAGAGTAAATAAAAATTGCCATGAAAAGCCACTCAAAAAAATCTGTCATTCGGAGTCGACGTTAAACTGTAGTTCCCGTCATTTATGGATAAAATTAACACACACAGCATAAGTGGTGGTGGTAAAAAAAGAACATGTATGTATGTATGTATGTATGTATGTATGCATTGATACAATAGAGGGATGTCAAGAAGCACCGCCTCTCGGGAAGAAGCAATTCAACAGTAATACAGCAACTGTAATACACTTCTTAGGAGGTCATTGTTTATAGGCTACGACAGACGAGAAACCTATCATTCTAGAACCTTCTTAGGAGGTCATTGTTTATAGGCTATGACAGACGAGAGACCTATCATTCTAGAACCTACATCATTAGGCCAATTACTTGTTAAGTTCGAACGATTTTATACGGAACGGAAACTACAAACAATCTCAGATTCAAATACAGTAAACAGCACTATTCATCACGGTTATTAAAAATTTTAAGTAATGAAGGGGTTTAATTCCCCTCCACAAAAAATGAGAAATCTTTTGACCCTCCAGAAAGGTTAACATCAACAACGAACATCAGACAAATGTCAAGTGGAGTGTGACCTGTAGAGAAAGAGTATCACTCACTCAACAAATCTTCGCAACACTACACTGAATACAACAAATCAATACACTTTTTCCCAGACATTATTGTTTCCAAGTCATGGCAGATGGGCACCTAGAAATATTTGATAATGAAACTGAGACAAGGCAACAAGAAAAATAAATGGCAACCGAGTAAGAAGATGCTTCTTTCAAGAACTGAAGGAATATCGGAATATTAATAGGAAAAGCAACGAGTAGTGTGAACATTGTAGAGCCAATGAAGGTCTTAACATTTCCGAACTTGAGAACCAGATTGAAAAATTAATACTTTGGTGCCATTTCTTAAACACCATGCAATACATACTTCACATCTATTGAGCTCGTGACTTCACCATATAAGTTAGGTTAAAAAAAAAGACGACCATAATTACCGAGTTATAGCACTAGTAGATTCCCAATACCACCTAGATTGCTACAAAACTCGAAAGGCGTTAACATTCTAAGTACCCAAGAAGGGATCATCCCATTACAGCTGGTTTGCCTTGGTGACAATTCACCCGGGCAAGGTTAATGTAAATGGAAGTTGTGTAAATACCATTCAAAGAATTTAGGGCTGCTTGCTACTCTTTAAGATCCAAACATTGAATTTCCTTAGCTAACCTAGCTTTTTACACAATCTATGCTGTGTTTGTTAATTTTATAAGCCAGTGGCGGGATTTGCAATTTAACGTCAACTCCAAAGGACAGATTTGAGAAACTTTTGCATGGCAATTTCATTTTACTCTCAGAGTTTTTGCAAGAAGTCTGCTAAGAGGAAGTCGCCGATAGAAATATTTTTTCAGATTTCGTTTTGTTTGAAATGTCTGAGTTCTGGTTTGAATCTCAGGTTATTGTCTATTAAGTTAACACACTATCTACTAGACTACGACGACTACAGAAAAGAGATACACTTTGAAAAGGAGGAAAGTAAGTTATGGACAAGAATTGAAGTCTGCTAAGTTAAGGGACTGGCCATGTGTCCTCTATATACCTTGGCACCTAGATCCAACCACATAGTGCATCATTCGAATACATATGTCGTTATCAGGAAATCCCTTTTTAGGGGATTTAACTCCTTGGAAATAAGATCCAAAGTACTCAATTACCTCATGGTTATTTAATGGCTTCTTTAGCCAAACATATGTATGTAAAGTGGGACTGACTTCATCGCCATTGTTTTCCTTTAACAAAATAAGAGTATTTGACTGCCATTAAAACCATAACTTTAGATGGAATTCAAACAGGTTGTTTGGAAATAACAGAAAAAAAATCATTCTTTAGCCAGACACTATTCACCTTCAATGTAGGATAAGTATGTTACAATCTACACAGATTGAAATCCTCTTCCCATTAGCTAATCAGAAGCCTGTGATTCAATGAAGAATGGAAATGTTTTGAAATTTTTTTGAAGTGCTAAGTAGGCCTCATCCACAACCCTTCTTTAGATATATGAAAACATGATATTTCTGTATAATTATTTAAAATGAATGGGCAGTTAAATGATATATCAGCTCTCTCGCTCTCACTCTCTCCAATCAATTAACAAAACAGAAAGAAAAGATTTGAAACAAAGTTTTACTTCTACTCATCGACGAGCAATTTTTAAAACTAAATGACCCAAAAATTGTCGATAAAAAGTTTGGAGAAGAAAAAAAAAATTTGGAAACGAAAATCATGTTGGCATGTGTGTTTGCATGCATACGCTCTGTACTGTGCTGAGCTGTGCTCCTTTAATTAAATTTGTAATGAAAGTCTTAATTAACATTTCATGAACATTTGTAAACATATATACTCACAGAGACAGAGAAGAGAAGGAGAGAAACTATTCCAAACTATTCCAAATATAGGATACGCAAACACACAGTTAAGGGGGCCGAAAACATGGCTATTGGTACAGCGAGTCAGTCAGTCAGTCAGTCAGTAGTATGAATCTCATTAGCGAGTCAATGGGTAACCAGCAAATAGAATTTCAAATTATAAAATATTCACAGCCAAGCATCCTGTAGCACTGAAACAGACTTGTAAACTGCAACCACAATTGCTTCGATGCCCGTGTTGCTGTTGTTGTTGTTGGGTGATTTGAAATGCGAATGGTAAGTGAGTGTGTGAGTGAATGGATGGATGGATGGATGCATGATGATATTGTTTTAATATTAAAAGTTGATATAAAATGTTGCACAAACAAAAAATGAAAAACAAGGAAAAGAAAGGAAACGTAATACTTCGAATCATATGTTCATTCATTCCTTCTGTCAGTCATTCATTCATTCATTCATTTATGCATTCAGTCAGTCAGTCAGTCATTCATACAGCCATTCATTTTAATTTTTATTCACACATATGAATGAATATAAACAGTGGCAGAGCAGCAAAGACTGTGTGTGTATGTGGTTGCAACTTGCAATAGAGAAACTCAAATGCCCTAAAAGTATACGAGTTCTTTCTGAAATAGAATGAATGAATGAATGAATAGTTGTGTTTTGACTGACTGTGTGGCGTTTTAGATGGCTCACTACTGACAGACAGACAGACATTCATTTAAAACGTTTGTTTGTTTGTTTGCCTGGTGCTGCTGTTGTTTACTTTATTTGAAATGTTGTTACTCGGGATTCTGTTTGTTTGTACGCCAGTAAAACCAACAACGAAGGACCCAACAACCATGCAACCAACCGTCATTTTAATTCCATAACTTATCCACATCCATACCATTGCCTAACTCACTGTCTGTCTGACTGACTGTCTGTATGGCTTTTATTCAAAGCCAAAGTAAACCGCGAGTTTCGCTAACCATTTCGAATTTTTTTCTTCTTCTTTCATCATCACATAGTGAGCAAGCAGCCATCATCATCATCATCATCATCATCTCATCTCTTCAACTTAAAAATGAACATGAACATGAACATCAACATCAACATCAGCATCAACATCATTTTTATAAAGTACGGGGATGATCTTTAGAAATTTTTGCAGCAAAACAATTTCACGCTCCCATAATCCAACAAACGAACGAATTAATGAACGAATCAACGTATAAAACTAACGTAGCAACGAATGAACGAACATACGAACAACGAATAAGTCAAGGATGCAAATCTCCTCTTCAAATGCTGCAGCAAGAAAACTATTGCTTAAGTTTTTAAAAAAAGCGTACGTACGTACTCTCGTACAACACCACTCACTCAACTATAGGGTAACGCAAACATAGGACGCATATTATCAAGGAAAGTGGAGAAAAACTTTAACAAATAAACTGCCACGCCTACTTTTCCTTCAAAAAAGAAAAAAAAAGAATAGCTCGCCTGTCTTTCGAATCATTGTAATGCTTCCAGAATATAAGCTTATGCCTAGCCGCCGTTCCAATTGCCTATTACTCGTTCAATTGAAAATTACAACCCTTTAGTGGAGAAAAACTTAAACAAATAACCTGCCACGCCTACTTTTTCTTAAAAAAAAAGAATAGCTCGACTGTCTTTCGAATCATTGTGATGCTTCGAGAATATAAGCTTACGCCTAGCCGCTGTTGCAATTCCCTATTACTTGCTCAATTGAAATTTACAACACTTCAGTCAGCATTACAATCCAACTTCTCACATCACTTATGTTATATGTATTAATTTTATCCAAAAGTGGCGGGACCTACAGTTTAAAGTCAGCTGCGAATGACAGATTAATGAGAAACTTTTTCATGACAATTGTTATTTACTCTCAGAGTTATTTACTTCCAAAACCAGAAGACTGCTGAGAGGAAGTCGCCAAAGAAATATTTTTCATGGCAACTTTTATTGACGCTGAGAGTTCTCGCCAGAAGACTGCTGAGAGTAAGTCATGGCGACTTTTATTTACTCTGAGATTTCTTGCCAGAAAACTGCTGAGAGGAAGTCGCCCAAGAAATATTTTTCATGGCAACTTTTATTGACGCTGAGAGTTCTTGCTAGAAGACTGCTGAGAGGAATTTGCCCAAGAAATATTTGTTTTGTTCGAGGAGTCCGGGCTGTAGTTTGAGCGATGTTCTCACGTCCAACAAATCCACACACAACATACTAGACTACGGCGAATTAAATTGACAATTAAACTGAAACTTCTTCGGTAATTGTAACGAACGACTTAGCTTCCTTGGCAGCTTGAGGTTACATGCAGTATTGCTAGGCTCTGCTGGATTATTCGCAATATGAAGAAAATAGATTGTCTTCTTTCCATAAATCGCATTACCATTCAACACACTATTGCGGTTCTCAAAGAAGCGCTATTAGAAGGCAAGCCGAAAAGCATGAAGACACAGAAGTCGGTCCCTAACTTCTCCGCTTTGACTGAACTCTGCAAAGTTAGGATTAACGAAATACCAGGCTTTATTTTAATATCGAAATAATTTCCTATAGGGATTGTTTTATAGTCAAGTTTAAAATTAATTTGTGGCATTACATTAGGCCTAACCTCTGACCCTATTAATATACCTATAGGTCTACAGGCAAGCGAGCGGAAGAGAGTATGGGAGACTAAAAACTTGCATGGAGAGACAATAAATGTCAACGAAGCCAGAAAGCGAACCATGCAACACTGCCAGGAGAAATGGAACACTGAAACGAGTGCTAGATGGATGGCAAAACTTCTACCAGATATTACCCGCTGGATTGAGAGGAAATTTGTTGAGGTTAACTACTATCTGACACAACTGTTATCCGGACACGGTTATTTTTGTAAGTACCTATTTAAAATGGAAAAGATGACACGACCAAATTGCATTTACGATGATGTGTAGATTAATGACGCGGAACACACTTTCTTTCATTATGAGAAATGGAGTTTAGAAAGAAGGAATCTTGAGGCCAAAGTCGGCGTCTGTACAGTCGAAAACTGCTGCGATGTACTTCTGAGCAGCGATGAAAATTGGAATAGCATTGCCAGTTATACTGAGGTCTTGCTAAAATATCAGAAATTTGATTGCATGAGAGAATTCGAATGGATGTTTGAACATCTTCTCAGATTTTGTTGCGCAATCCGGACGGACTCCACTTCGAAGTAATACCACGGTAGTTCCAGAGTGGGCAAAAAGAGTCCAAAAGAGGAGGGGGAGATTTAGTGGGTGAGGGCCCCACACACGGGGGATAGTGACGACTTCCCCTATGGTGCGATTAGGTACATTTACTTCTCCTCAGCGGAAAAAAAACTTCTGACCCTATTAGGGCTTTAGCATTCAATAAGGTGCGCCACATAACATATGTTATGGTTGCGCAACTGAAACACTGTAAATACTCATCTTTGAACCTTCTAAAATCTATCACGCTCAATTCCCTAAATAGGACCAACATTCCAAACAAATTCTACCCTGCATTTCAGTACCAACTTGACCTGGACGACTGTAATATGGATTCCACTTTTGTTATACCCTTTGCTTAGCTAAAAACTAAAACTCAACTTGCTGTTCATCCTTAATGATGATGTTTTCCAATTTTTCTTTCATTTCGTCTTGCAAATTTTCTCAATTTTAGCTTTTGGGAAATCTTGTGTTGCGTTGTTGTTGTTGTTTTGTTTTTTCTCATCTTTTTCTGTCTTATACTTCTCAATATTTCGACATTCGGCACTAATAAGTAAAAGCAATGAAGGCAGCAGCAGTAGAACGCAATACACTACGCAATAGAGTACAGTAGAGTAGAGTAGAAGTACAATGTTGGCTGCTGTTCATTCTACCTCTACAACTACTAGAAGCACAGTTAAGTTGAGTTGAGTTAAGCGTAATTATAAAAACGAAACAAACACACAAAGAGAGAGAGAGAAAGTGAAAGAAAAACTTTTTTGCATCGTAATTAACATGGTTTTTTTCAACATTCTCTTTACAGTGACTGCTGCAACAACATCTACTTGAGGCTTTATGCCCCTAAAACAACACTCTTCTAACCTATGTACCTACCCACGCCTCCTCACCAAATCTTTACATTCTTAGCATTACCCACAGAGGTAAAGAGGCAACAAAACCTAACAAAAACAAGAAAACAGAAAGAAGCTGAAGCTGAGGCTATAGAAGGCATCTTGTACTCTCCACCGATTTTGAAAGCTCTCATATTCATGCCACACACACACACAAGCTGTTACTTTTCTTGTGTTGTTGTTGTTGCCTAATGTTGCTACAGTTGTTGCTGCTCTTGTTGCCCGTTATAGTTTCATTAAGATAATGTTGTTAGTGAAACTATTTATGGGTACGTGTGTGTGTGTGTGTGTGTTGGTGTAAATTGTGCAGCAAAAGTAAGTTTTTCTGTTTCTAAATTAGAAGAGGGCGGGTGGGTTGTGATGGTGGGGACTTACAATTTCGGTTTTGTTGCAATATTAGTTTTCCATACACACACACAGATACAGACACACACACAAGAAAAACTGCAACTATTTTTCTTATCAATGCCTGTGCTTGCTGGCTTGCTTGCTTTATTTTTACGGTAAGGAATGCTGCTGTTGTAGCTCTTGCTCTTGCTGTTGCATGAGAGATAAAAAGTTTTCCCTTCTATTTTATCACCTACATACATACATAAAAGGCATATGTTGTTTTAGAATTGTTCCTTTTCATTCGTTTTTTTTCCATTTTCCATTTTGGTTGCTGTTTTTTAACTACTCCTGTGAAAATGTTTTTCAGCAGATAAAAAAACAAGAAAAAACTCCAAAAAAAAAACCCGAGAAAAGTAGAAGAAAAATCATAAAGAAAATTAATTAAAAGCCAAATTAGTTTGACCACACGCCTTGCCAAACCTCACCGCACCACCACTCCTGCCGCCCGCCTTTGAGCAGAAACTGTAATGCAAACTGCTGCCACATACCAACAACTTGGCTAATAGTTTTGAACAATTATGTAATGTTTGGTTAATAGGGAACGAAAAAGTTTTGATGTGATTTTCAAATGTTTTCTTTCTTCTTTTTTTTTTAATTCCTTCACCTACTCACTCCCTCTCCTCTCCATTGCATGCTATTTGTACTCATTTTTTAATTACAAGAATAAACTGAAAACAAATATGGAACATAAGCAGCCATCAGTAACCACCACATAAGGAAGTTTTCCTTTTTAATATCCTCGGAAAGTATGCCATTAAAATAATAAAAAAGAAAAATCTGCAACTTTATATTATTATTTGAGAAATGACAGAAACTCGCTCTCTCTCTCTCTCTCGCTCTCGCCTCTCAAACTTATCGCAAAAAATTTTCCAAATATTTTGAAAAAATTGAAAAAAAAAAAAAAAGAATTTAAAGTCAGATTAAATTGGAGGAATAAAGTTTCATTTGCCGCACTAACATCTTACTTTAGTTAAACCCTATCTGGTTAAAGGAAAAAGCGGGCATTTGGGGGTAATTATGACAGCCTATCTAAGGCAGGCGCGCCTAATTGCATATTTTCATTTCCGGCATACAAAATACAGAACAATATTTCTGCATTCTCGTCTAAATCAAGAAGAAATGAACTTCGCGGAACATTTTGATACCGTGCGAAGTTCCTCCCCCTCCTTATCATGCAACCTCTTCAACTTCATCAGTGAAAGTGTTGTGCGGAAAGTGTACATTGGGCATATCAAGCGATAAATTTCGTACCGTGAGAGGTTCTCCATCTCCTTATCAGGCGTTCTCTTTGACAACGTCAAACAATACCAAACGTACGCACCAAACAATATATTTGGTACTTTGCGAAGTTTCTCCCCCTCCTTACTATGCGCTATCTTCGACTTCGTCATTAGAAGTGTTGTGCTGAATTGTACATTGGGTGTACCAAGCAATATATTTGGTACCGTGCGAGGCTTCTTCCCCTCCTTATCATGCAACCTCTTCAACTTCATCAGTGAAAATGTTATGCGGAAGGCGTAGATTGAACGTACCAAACGATTTACTATCATTACCTTTAAGATGAGTTGCCCATAAGTAAGGACGTTTGGGATATCGGTTTCCAAATTACGGCCGATAATCACACGTTCGACCCTTACGAAGAAATTTATTTACCATGGCTCCATCGCTACCAGCGAAAATGATGTCAGTTTCAAGATAAAACGTATAATAAGTCTCGCCAATAGGTAGTTTTATGTTCTCAATATGCAGAGGTAAGGAGGAAAAACCTTTCTCGTGTGACGAAACTAATGCTCCACAAGTCGTTTCTCTATGGCGTGCTTCCCCATGTTTCTCTATGGAAGAAACGTGGAAGCTTAGACACTATTATGTCCTGATGCAACAGTTTTGAACAATGACTGGCATTGAACTACAATACTACAATAGCTCAGCAATCTCAGGCACCTAATATTTTTTCGTTTAGAAATTAGCAACATCGAATGCCCATTCCCGCATTCACACGGATTATATATTCTCTTATAAATCCCAGGCAGCCTATATAGGGCCGTCGAAAAAATGTCTTTCATTTGATCTCATCTGCAGGCAGATATTTTATTCCATGGCGTACACTTGTAGCCCACTTGTGTGGGTCTCTGAATCCAGCAGTACCACTTCTGCGACTATCATGTGTGTTGCAGTCAAGTGCTGCGCACATATGTAAATATCCTCATGAGGCTTCCTCACATATGAAATCTCCAATTTAGAAGATTATTTATAGCATTCTATAGGCTTACATCATCACTTGCGTGTTTACTTCAAACATTACCTTTCCTAAGCATCGATTTATAAATATTTAAAGAGCTTGCAGGTCTTTGAGTATCGTGGTAGACACATACAATTGCTACAGAACACTAGTTTCTTAATCGATGTGAAATCAATGATCTTTTAGAGATGGAACGTCTAAAACTCCAAATTCAATTGTTTATTTAATTATGGCGATACTCAGGCATCAGGTACAGAATGTTAAATGGAAAACGAGTGATCAGCGCTGGGATCAATTCTAGGTATTATGGCAGTACAAAAATATATCTCTCCGTGACAGACATTTTGAATAAAATTGATGAGTGGACTGAGAGTTAAGTTATCCGAAACTTCCCATGGGACGTACATTCGCCTTCAGGAGAGTAATACATACCGAGAGAATTTCAGCTTTAAAATTAATTTTGGAACATAATATTTCTTTTAACATGACAGCTTAAAGAAAGCCAAATAAAAAAATTCCCCAGTTTAGCGTAAAGGATTGCAAGTTCTAGCAAAATTTAAACTAATCAGGATTCTTGAAACAAAAACAAAGAAATCACGTTTTGTCTTGATAGTTTTGAATCTTTAAGACTTAACGATATGAACGTGTGAAGACCTGGGCATGGCGGCTTGGAACATGCTACTAACGGTCATCCAGAGCTGGGGGTGGTTGAAACTCAGCACTAACGGATCAAGGCATGGGGACAAGCTCACCTTCTGTTGATAACACAATGGGCCGTATGGCCACCGATTGAACTTGCCTGTGAACGGCAAGCTACCCGCTAACCTAACGAAGTTTAATTGCCCCTCTATATAATCCAAAAATTCCCTTGGACTAGAGAGGTCAACATCAATAACGAAGGAGCGAAAGTAAGTTAGGCAACTATACTTCTTGTGTAAGAATAGGACTTAAAGTTTCTCATTATTGCAACAATTGTATAAATTTTCACAGAGAACATTATTTCTAGCCAACGATAGCTATGGTAACCCTATCATTCCAGATATGCTAGAAGACAGGAAGGCGGGTTTCTTAGCTAACAAACCTATAGAGAACTTTTTGTTGCTATCAAACCAATTAACTTATCGTGTTAATGTAATGGTGTACATACAATCCAAATGTGCTAACATAACTGATAATATGTTCACCGTTGTCCTAGCAAAAATTCTTGAATTAGACTAAAAAGTGATAGCTTATCTGTCCTATCGCTGTGTGATAATTGATTGAACTACAACGATGAAGACGTACTACAAAGAAATCCATTTTAATAGTCACCACACAACTTTTTTTCTTGAAACTAATAAACCAAATTATATCGCCGTAATCTGGTAGGTAGTGTGTTGACTTATTAGACAAGAACCTATGGTTCATGACCCGGCTAATACATTTCGAACAAAACGAAATATGAACAAATATTTCTCTTGGGCGACTTTCTCTCAGCAGATTTCTGCCGAAAACTCTGAGAGTAAATGAAAAGGTTTCGGAATTAATATTAAACTGCGGAACGGTCCCGCCTCTCCTAGATAAAATTAACACAGACAATGCAAGTGGTGTGAGAAGCTAGGCTATAATCCTGACAGAAGGGCTATAGTAACTAATTAAGTAAGTGAGTTGGACAAACTGTATACATTTCTAAGGAGATTCTTGTTGAAAAACAATACTTTTTATACAAAATCTCATTTTACATAAATTAATTTCTCTTTCTCTCTTATTCTCTTTCGGCTAAGCATGAAACATAATAATATACTGATGTAAGCTATTCACCGACAATCACTCCATTTAGTTGTGTTTCCCAGAAAAGGATCACACAGTTTTAGAACACGAATTCAATATGCTGCTGCCCCTCATCCCTTCCCTTCATACATATTTTTTCGATTGTATGATAATAAAAAATAAGTACCATTTCAACGAAATGGTGCCTTTTTGCTGTCTTTTTGGAATGGTTATGGCTATGGCTATGTGGCTGAGGCAAAGGCAAAGGCTCAGTCAGGCATTAGTTGGAAAATATAATTTTCTGAGGATTATTTCATTTATGGTTTTAAAATATATTTTAATATGATAAAAAAAAAATACAGTAGGAAAAAATACATGCAGGAAACTTTTCTTTGTCTATAAACTTTAGTTATTATGAGTATTATGCCTTTCGCTCTCTGCCTAGCTCTGCCTATCTCTCTCTCTCTCCTCTGATTTAACGTTATATTAAAAACTATAAAAGGTATTTGATACGAAAAAAAAACGTGAGATTATCTCCCTTTTAAAAAGAACTACGAAAAGAGAAAACATATAGAGAGAGAGAGGCACGGAGAATATTTTTAGTTTATAAAACTTCTATTGTAAACGTGAAATAGTTTGGGTGGAGAGAGGCTAGAGGAAAACTATGGGCGACAGTACAATGAAGCAACATTAAAACAGAATAAAAATGCTATAAATATACGCACACACACAAAAGAGAGAAAGGGCGAGAGAGAGAGAGAGAAAAAAAAACGAGAAAGAAACCCATAAACTGGCATGAAGTTATTAACATTTATATCCTTTAATAGCACGGCAGCCAAGCCAAGCCAAACCATACCATGCCAAATAGCATAGAAAAATACCTATAAAACAGGTAAGAAAATTTACAAAGGAAAGAGAGAGAGAGATAGAGAAAACGGAAATGTTGCCGCTGTAACCGGTTAAACTAATAAAGTTTTACTAGAGAGCTGCATTGTTTTCTTTAAAGAGAATTTATTATAGAATTTACAAAAACCTGGAAACTTTAAATTCACTTTTTCAAATGAAAACGAAAAACTACAAAAAAAAAAACAGAGAAAATCCTTTACTTTAGTTTTTACATGGCAAAAGTTTTATTTGATTACAACAGAAAAAGAAAAAGACGGAAGAGCAATTGTTTAAAACTCCTCTTGATATCTTAATACCCAACCATCATGAAAAGGGGGAATTCGATAATTACATCCCAAGGAAAACAAAAAAAAAATTAAAAATTAGAAGCCATACCCACCCACGTATACACAAAAAGAAAAATTAAGGACTTGATTAGTCTTCTTCTTTTATTATCAATTTGAATAGTCGTTTGTTTAAGTGTTAAACTCTTCTCTTAAGACCCCAGCAAAGGAGTGTAGAGAAGCCTTATGGCTTCATTAAATTTAGACAAGTTTAATGCCAAAGGATTATATGAACACACTGCAGCAATGCACATGGAAATAATGTGTTAAAACACTATTCCTGATGCTTAAAACAACAACAACAACAAAAAACGGAAGACAAACAGTTTCTGTTCTGGTTATAAACGCTTTAGATAATACCCTACACACCAGCTTGGTTTGGGAATAGGTTAGGTTAGACTGGAGTGGTAGCTTCGGTATTAAAGCTTACTTGACTACGTATAGCGGCCCATTGTTATTCCACGGACACGCGCAGTCCCCGTACTGAGTAAAATCCACTGAACTCATGGAAGAAGTTGGTCAGCTTAGGGTCTGGAATAAATTTACGTTAAATGCCTTGAAATATGGAAGGCGAGAATTCTGTTAAAATTTTCAAACATTCTATGAAGTTTTACACAACATTTCGATCTACCCTCCATCGCTGACGTTTATTCAACAGAACCTCACTTTTTAGACCATTCCTTTGGTAATAGTCGAGTACTAATCCAATTTAGTATGGATTGAAACCATTATGAGATATTTTAGAGACACACTGGTTGTACTTCAAATCCAGCATTTCCTAATTGGGTTCGCAGATAATGAAGTCGCCGTGGTCTAGTAGGTAGTGTGTTGGCTTATTAGACGAAAGGCCCGAGTTCGAATCCCAGCTCAGACATCAAAACGAAAATATGAAAATATTTCTTCGGCGACTTCCTCTCAGCAGATTTCTGGCAAAAACTCTGAGAGTAAAAATTGCCATGAAAAGCTTCTCAAAAAATCTGTCGTTCAGAGTCGACTTTAAACTGTAGGTCCCGCCACTCATGTATAAAATTACCGCACAGGCCGTAATCCTGACTGAAGGGCTGTAATGGCCAATTAAGTATTATGTATGTATGTTCGCAGATAACATGTTAAAGAGCGAGATTACCAACTCAGGACTGAGGGGACTGCCCTAAAGTAAGCACAGTCACGGTGAACACCAGCTACACTACTTTCATAAAGACAGTGGTTGAACTCCCTGTTGACTGGATTTATAATTATTATGTAGAGAAGAGGAGTGTCACCATCTGGACTAAGCGCTCAAGCAGCAGAGGCCCCTGGAAGGATGTGTTAAGGCAAGCCGAAATCCTTTAATCGGCTTGTTAATGGCCCATTAAGTAGGTAACCGAGAAGAAGAGAAGTCTACGATCTATTAATGGTCTGACAATATTTAGGATATCTTTTTTTTTGGGTCCGAAAGAATAGCTCCCTTCCTAGTAGTTGATAGGCATACGCATAATTCCTTCTAAAGTGCTTTAACTCTTCACAGATTCCAAGAATGTGTTCTGATGACTCATTCTTCTGTTGAGAGTACGTTAGTGTGATACAGAGAAGGACTATCAACTTAGAAATGAATGGGGCTTGGCTAATGATACCAAGAACATTTCAGAATAAAATCATAGGATATGACAATGGGCCTAAATGCTGGCCTAAGTGGTACCTCTTGCCTCGAGGGGGATCCGCCACCTAACCTAAATCCAAAGAAGCCTTAACCTATGAAATCTAGTGGTAAACAACATTCTGGCACGATTTGAGATTCATGGAAGGAAACTTGGTCTTCAGTTTGCTCTTGGACATCTGATAGAGGCCTTAACTTTCGTCTAACTGTGAAGAAGTTGGTTATTTTCTCCAGGAGTCGTACCGACTGGAGTTAATGGTTAGTGGGATTGAGCACCAATGCGATAAATAGAGATACGATAGATCAGAGATACGGGTTTCGTCCGCAAAAGACATTTAGGTCTTCGTAGCCTTGCCGATTCTCGGGAATGATTACAGGGCATATTCGCCAGTTTTGGAGAATGAGAGCTAAAGGAAGCTACTTTTTCTTATAGGGAAAATTGTCTCTCTAGGCATATCAGTTGCTTCTAAAAGTTCTCCACAGGCATCGTTGGGAATCTTGCTAGATTTACTTCCCAAAGAGGAAATATTGAAGGCTGGGGCGGCAAGAAATTTTTTCAGGATCTCTGAACAGATCCATTTTATGACCTATAGGAGCTGATGACATTCTAATGAACCCAAAGATTCTACCGCTGTTGGTATACATACTGCAGGTCAGCCCAACTATCGGAAGAAGTTTTACACAAAATTTTTGTTCTGTAAGAGAGGAATTGAGTAACAGCCTCCTACATCTACACGTCTTTGCAGTCACGAAATAAGCCGTGATACAGAAGCTATGTTCTGCCTACATGAGCACCAATGAGGCAAACACTATGCGCCAATATTTTTTCACCGTTCATCGTGGTTTCCTATTGATAATCCTTATTTAAAATTCGATTAGTTTGGATTGACACCACGGGCTAAATGGTCACAACAGAGCTAATTTTTACTCTACTGGCTAGTGTTCACAGAAGATATCTTTATAATTCGATCGTGATAATTTCTGATTGTAAAAAGAGGTAACAATGTCCCTTAACTCGCTTTTAACCTCCCCTAAAATCAACTTGCTTTTGATCATCGCTAAATGTAGACTCACAGAGTGCTGTCGTGCTTACTCAAGTGAGCTTTAGTTTCATCAAAGTTGCCACTGCCCCTATGCAATTCTATCACAACACAATACTCTGCTTGGGTACGGCTACGGAATGAGCCCTGCTGGTCGGTATATACAAACAATTTTAGCCTATGGGAGAGCAAATCAAGCCAACAACACAGGAAAGGCCTTCAACCTCACCATCTTCCGAGCTACAGATGAGTTTGGTTGTCACAATTTCAAGGCGTGCCAAACATTTTCTTAAACATAATATACTTAAGGACAGCAGTGTAGGGCATTTAAAAACGACAGGAAACAGGAAAAACTTGAGCACATACAACATGCACTTGGCCAGTATTAAGAAAAAGAAAAAAACAGGAACAAGAATAACAAAAAGCGGTTGAAGAATGCAAATGAAGTTGAAGACGTTGATGGCGACAACGTTGAATTGAATTGAATTGCAGTGAATAGAGAGACGCAATATGCATGCATGAATAACTGGCTGCAAGTACAAATGAATGAATGAATGAATGAGTAGTTGCAGTGAATGAGTGAAAGAGTAGTTGAAATGCCCAACAATAAACCACAAAACTTGGAAAGTTTTCTTTTATTCTTTTTATATTCAAGAGAGAGAGACAGAGAGAGACCATAAAATACAATTCCCCAAACGGAATTGTAAAAAAAGTTTTTCTTACATTTCTTAAACAGTCCTCTTCTTTCTATCTTCTTTTCTGTTCCTAACAAAACTTTCAACTTTTTTGCAGCAACAAATTAAAGGTTCTAGCAACGACAAAAAAAAAAAAACAAGAAATGGGGAGAAACTTGTCCAGAATAGACAAACAAAACCCACAGGGCTGGTAGTTTAAAGTTGTTAAAAATGTTCAACTAAAAACCGAAAATAAATCCAAAAATTAAATTTATAAGTGGCCAAACACTTAACAGCAGCAGCAGCAACAACCGGCCTACACAAGGACTATGGCAAATAGCCTTCAACAACCTACACCCCCCATCCCACACCATCTGCCACCTCCAGTGAAAATGTAAATACGTACTTAAGTGCAGAAATGCAACGCATCTTATGAAGAAAGACGTACACAACCAGAATAGGCTCTCAACAGCAGCTCTGTCCATTCAGTAAGAAAAAGAAGAGACCAAAACAAAAACAAGAAAAAGAAAAGAAACTTGAAAAGATTTTCCATCTTCTGCCTTTTCTTTCGTTTTTCTCTCTCTTTCGGAAAGCGTTGAGTGCATTGGACACCAATGATGACACCCTAAGAGAGTAACGGCATTTGAAGTTTTAAGTAAGACGAACAACAACAACAACTTCAACAAAAACTATAATAAGAACCATTAAGAAATTTTGCCTGGGACAGCCAGCAGGATGGCCGGCCGGCCAGTGGGGCAAGTAGTCGCTACTGCTAACCATTCAACACTCTTCTAAGCCACTACAAACCAAACAATTTTCGCATGAAAAACTCTTTTTAAATTGCATAAAAAAGATCTCTAAAGAGAGAAAGAGAGAGAGATAGAGAGAGAGAAAAGAAAATAAACTTTTGACCAGTATGTCCTTTTTGTATAAACGCATGAATGATGTTGAAATGGGAAATAAAGACAGAGGGGTCGGTCATTCAAAAAGGTAAAGCAACAAAAACCAAAATAGGCAAATAATGCTGATAAGCGTAATGAATAAAAGTCAGTTGGTCAAGACACACACACACACACACACACATAGGCAGACAGACCAGCAGCAGGGAAGTACAGTGGTTTTCCTGGCAGGTGTTCTTATGGTTTTTCGATAGAAGTCTTCAAATGCCTTAATTTAGACGTGCCTTCTATTGAATACATAACGTCCTCTCAATTTAAGTTTATGAGCAAATAAACAATGTTTCCCTATGTATACTCACAATAAATAACACCTGCTTAACTTGGCTAATAAGCTAAAAAATAAAATTATGAATCTTTAAATTTGCCACACATCTGTAAAGCATTTTAAATGGGTTCTACACACATGCAATTCATGGAAAAATAAAAGCATTTTAAGTGTGTAACATTAATGAGACTGAAAATCAATTCAATATTCCTTCAACGACACTCCACCACCACCGCCACCAGTTCCAAGAACCGGTCAAAGTCATGGCACTGACCACTGCTGTGTACAGCATTAAGAAAAATTGCTGCAAACAATAAAAAAGAAAAGAAACACACTCAGTGCAGCACCGTAAACACACACACACTTACTATCGGGTAGACCATCTATCGGTTTAAATTTTAAACATCGGTTACTTCGAATCTGGTAATATGTACTAATGTCACAAAGTTCAGTAAAATTATCTCCCTTAACGTAATGAATCGATTTTTGCTTGAAAAAGGTTGGGATTTACTAGAAAAAAATTTTTTTTTTTTAACGCTAAAGTTCGTAAAACTCGTCTCATTATTAATGTGGCAAGACATGAGCGTGCTCATACAGTGCGTACACTCGACAATATCAAAGCTATGGCTGAGAGTGTGCGTGAGAGAAAATGCACCAACATCATCACCGTCATTGTTTTAAGGAGTTGAACATATCACGCACCACTTTACGACGAATTTTGTGAAAAGATCTTAGTATGACGTCTTAAAAAGTCCAATTGGTTCAAGAATTGAAGCCGCATGACCATAAGCTTCGTTTTCGCTTAGCTAGAGTGAAACAACGAGAAACTGTATGATGATGCCGACTTTGCAAAAAAAAAAAAGAAAAATCATATTTTCGTATGAAACTTATTTTCATCTTGGTGGGTACGTTAAGCAACCAAAATTGGCGTATTTGGGGCTCAGAAAACCAACACGTGGTCTTACAGAATCCAATGCACAGTCACCATTACGAGAGACTGTTTGATGTGGCTTGTGGAGCAGAGGCATAATTGGTCCATATTTTTTTGAAAATCAGGACGGCCCAACCATTACGGTCAATGGAGACACCTATCGCACCATGATAACCGATTTGTTTGTACCCGCTCTTCATGGCATTGATGTGAATGATGTTTGGTTTCAACAGGATGACGCAACTTAGCATACATCTCATGTCACAATCGATTTATTGCTTCAAACGATTGATGGCCGTTTAATTATCCAAAATGATAATATCAATTGGCCGCCAAGAAACTGTCATTTGACAACATTGAACTATTTGCGGTGGAGAGCAGTTAAAGAAAAGGGTTATGCCGACAAACCAGAGAGACAATTGAGCACTATAAGGGCAAAATTCGAGATTCCATTGCCGAGATACGACTCCATACACTTGAAAAAGTGCTTAAAAATTGCTGCAATCGAATGAGGTGCTGTGAGGCAAATAATATTCCATTTCCAAACGGAACAATTGTACATCGACAATTAAAAATAAATTACAATCCTTCAGTCAGGATTACAACCTAATTTCTCATACCACTTATGCTGTGTGTGTTAATTTTATACATGAGTGGCGGGAGCTACAGTTTAACGTCGACTACGAACGACAGTTTTTTGCGAAACTTTTCATGGCAATTTGCTGTTTTCTCTCAGAGCTTTTGCCAAAAATCTGGAGAGATAAAGACGCCGAAGAAATATTTCTTCATATTTCCTTACGTTCGAGATGTCTGACCTGGGGTATAGGATCTAATAAGCCAACACTCTGCCTACTAAAATGCGGCGACTTTTTTGTGATTGCATTTTTAAATTTCAACTTTTAAATGTTCCACCCTTTATGTACACAACAAAGAAGCGTTACAAATGGACCACAGACACTATACAGATGAGCTTAAGATCGACCTCGGAAACAGCAAACAAACAAACAAACGAGTAAACAACTGTGGGAATTGTTCAGTACAAAACGCAAAACAAACAATACTTGCAACAACCGGAGCAGCAACACAACACAGAGTAGAAAGTAACCAACATAATGGCAACAATAATAGCAACAGCAATAGCAACAGCAACAATAACTCTTAAAGACTAACACCAACCAACAGTGGCATTATCATCAACACAATAATTTTTTTTACTTAGTCTCTCTCTCACTCTCACTCTCTCTCTCTCTCTCTCTCTAATAGTGTGGCTGCCATAGTGGCCATAAATGTAAAAAGCATTAAAAACAACAAAAAGAACAATAATAATAACAGCAATAATGGGTTACAAAAAAGTTAAATTTTTAACAACTTTTTAAGGTTTTTCTAATACCATAACGTTTTACACACAAACAGCAACAGTGAAAATATACACAGATAAAGAGAGAGAGCGAGAGAGAGGGAGACAGGGAGAGGAGATAAAAGAATAGTTTACACGCTGTAAAATATTAAAAAAAAATCTATGAAAACCAACTAAAAAGATTAAAAAAATATAAAATTTTAGACAAGTTTTTAGTTAAGCTGTATGGTATTGTATACAGTGGTAAACAAAAGTTACCTCTCTCTAAAATTTTTAAATTAAAAACAAACACCATACTCGCCTCTAAATAATCTATTCGAGAAGTCTCTAGTTCCCTGAACATCAGCCACGAAGTCAGACAGCAACGTCTTCTCTTAAGACTAAAACTCAATAAGCTGAGCTTCCAATTATTACACCGAATAAAACAGCAGAATACATTATTAAAGTTACTCCATTATAGATTATAACGATATTTGGTAACCCTACAATTCCAGAACCACATGCAGTGAACAAATTAGCTGTCAATTGGGAAAAACTTCAATAAGAAAGCAAATAAATAATTAGAAATGAAGGGATGACAGTGTTCCGTTAGAGCAGAGACAGTTTATAAAAATGGTTGGTAACCCTACAATTCCAGAACCAGCTACAGTAGACCAATTAGGTGTTTAATGGGAAAAAATTTCGTGAAGAAAGCAAATAAATAATTAGAAATGAAGGGATGACAGTGTTCCGTCAAAGCAGAAACAGTTTATAAAGATGTTTGGTAACCCTACAATTCCAGAACCAGCTACAGTAGACCAATTAAGTGCTTAACGGGGAAAATTTCGTTAAGAAAGCATATAAACAATGGTTGGTAACCCTACAATTCGAGAACCAGCTACAGTAGACTCATCAGGTGTTTAACGGGAAAAATTTCGTTAAGAAAGCAAATAAAAAATTAGAAATGAAAGGATGACAGTGTTGCGTGACAGCAGAGATCACATAATAAAGTCAATTAGAAAGAAAAATATGAGCTGTTTTGTCCTTCCTGGATTAAGTTTCGGCAGTTGCGCAAAGTGGTCGAACAGGTTGTTTCTTCTAACCGAGAAGTATTAGCTAAGGAGTAGAATTGTTTCCCTAATTTCCGTCATAATCGTAGCCAAGGAAACACATATGCGGGGATCATATAATAAGTTTTCCGGACTGTCAAATTGTGAAAAATCTTGTTGTCAGCGATATTAAGGATCAGAGTGGACTATTAACCAAGATCGAACTAAATAAGGGTAACTCTGTTCGACTTAAAAAATGTATGGCCAAAAATACTTAGCAAATAATAATTCTCAGAATATAAATGTAATGAAAGGAGTATGGATAGGGCCCAAGCTAGTTATAGATTAAAAACATAAAAAGTTTTTTATCCAATTGACCTAAAGACCTCAGCAATATATAAGGATGCCAATCGGGAAATCCCGAATACTGAAATTCCGGGATTTTCGAAATTCGGAATCCCGAGATTTTTAAAAATCAATCCCGTTTGGCATCCCTAGCAGTATAACATTGTTCGGGCATATAATTGTTGTTAGAAAACTTTTGTTTCTCACTGTATCTTAGTTTTTTTAAAGCTTCTCTTTATGTTGATCCAACATAGAATAAATATTTCTTTATGTTTTCAAGCTCTCTTTCTCTCTTTCTCTCTCTCTTATCCTATAAAAGATTTCATACGTAAAGTTTGTATAGTTTGGTGGTTTCAGTTCCATTCTTATTTTATTACGAAAAACTCAAACTGAAAAACCAAAAACAAAATATTTCTTTTGGTTTCTTCTTTCATTTCTGTTTTCTTTTTTTTCATCGTATTTTGTTTGAGTTTGGGTTTCTTTATGGAATTTGTTTACCCCCCCCCTTATTTTTCTATTGTTGTCTTATAGTTGTGGTAATGCAGTGTGGCAGTTATTGTCGTAGTCATTGTGTAGTGGCTGCCACCACTATCATCACCACAACAGAAGAGATTGGGTTTTAAAGGAAGGAGATGGGAAGGAATAATAGCATTGGAATACATACTTAAAAAATATAGAAAACTTACATGCATTTGGGTTGGTTGCCTGTATGCCATGGAACTCCAAACTATATTTGAGATGGCTGCTACCGAAGTTTGACCAATACTTTGCAATACACAATTCAAGTATGTTCTTCTCCTGCAATAAAACAACAAAAACAAGAAAAAATCAGTAAAACATCCCATAAAAATTATTTAAAAACCAAAAAAAGAAAGAAATCCCTATAAAAGGAATGAAATATGAATAGACGGTCGGTCCATAACGGACGGTTTAAAAAGAGGAAGAAAAAAAACCGACCCACATGAGATTAAGTATGGCAAGTACCAATGCTCGACACGAGTACTTTTTATAGGTAAGAGAGGGATTTATTCCCTCGCTGTATAAAAGTCCTGCATTGATGTTAACAGATGCATACAAAAAAAAAGGGGTACGAGATCAAAAACTCAAGAGAATTGGAGACACACACACAAAAGGATTAATGGAATTCCGAGAGAAATTTCTCTCCTCTGTTGTTATCCTTCTCATAATGTTCAAGTGCTTTGGTTTACTTTAGTTTGGCTGCTCTCATGGAAAATGAAAAATGAATTGAAAAAATACAAACAAACAAAAAGACGACACGAAATGAAATGAAATAAAAATTGAAAAACGGAAAAAACCCATATAACAATAGACCAAAATCCTTAAGCCTTATTTATGTATGCATGTATGTATGTATGTATGTTATGAGGCCAGCGGAGGAGCAGCAATTGGTAAATGGATAGAAGGGGTTAATTCAAGTATCCCCATACGTCTAGGACAATAAATGAAAGACTCACGTAATTTATTTGTAGAATGTAGAAATTATTAGAATATCTGCAAATAAATTAGAATCTAAAGTAATGATATGCACATGTAAGGTGTAATAAAAGGCAATCCATTATGCTTGCATGTAACCGAAAACTGTATTCAGCCAAACAGGTCACCTAAGCATTGTTCTCTTTGCTAACTTGTTGGCGTTCTTTTAAAATAATTCCCTTTGCTTATTTACTTATCGCCTTTACCAAACAATTAGGGAATTCGATTTTCACAAGCCACTATACAAGCATTGGGCGATACAGACATGACTACATGGTAGTCAATAGACGTCAGATTAGGGCAATAAGTTGGATGTGAAAGAAAAAAGAGCTTCAGGAGCGGCAACCAACAAGATAATGCCTAATAAAAAAACCCAAATCAAATACCAAGACGTTTAATGCTTCATGCCACCCATAAGCAATGCTATTGTGATTCTGTTTAATGTGATTTATTTCCTCATATCGTATGGCATCTATCGCATCACTATCTCTGCATAATGAGCAGAGTAAAGTATTACTTTTCAGCAATACTCTCGCTCCTTGATATTCCGCGCTTGGAACCCAGGTTTAGGAGAAAACTTTGAGGTCTCTACACTTTTAACCGACTCAAGTTGTTAATACTCATGAAAATGTTGATAAAAATTTGCACAGATTCCATCCAGAAAGAGATGCAACATGTGAAATATGCCACAAGGGTAAAAGCAATGTGGAAAATATAAAAAACAGATTGAGGAAATGATGAAACTCCATAACGAATGGTCAAATCACTCAACATTTATCCACGAAAACTTAGAGAGAAGACAGAATATCTGCGAACACACAATGAACTCCACTACAAAGTAATAAAAGAGTGCGGCCGAGGTGGTTGTCTCTTGTACAGTATGTATTACTACATACATTACATACATAATTGTCCATTACAACCCTTCAATCGGGATTACGGCCTAGCCTCTCACACCACTCATGTTGTATTTGATAATTTTATACGTGAGTGAAGTCGCCGTGGTCTAGTAGGTAGTGTGTTGGCTTATTAGACGAAAGGCCCGAGTTCGAATCCCAGGCCAGACATCAAAAACAAAATACAAAAAGTATTTCTTCGGCGACTTCCTCTCAGCAGATTTCTGGCAAAAACTCTGAGAGTAAAAATTGCCATGAAAAGCTTCTCAAAAAACAAATCTGTCGTTCGGAGTCGACTTTAAACTGTAGGTCCCGCCACTCATGTATAAAATTAACGCACACAACATGAGTGGTGTGAGAAGCTAGGTCTATAATCCTGACTGAAGGGTTGTAATGGCCAATTATGTATGTATGTATACGTGAGTGGCGAGACCTACGTTTAACGTCGACTCCTAACGACAGAATTTTGGGAAACTTTTTCATGGCAGTTTATTAAATTTCAGAGTTTTTGCCAGAAATCTGCTGAGAGGAAGTCGCCGAAGAAATATTTTTTTTTTCATATTTCGTTTTGATGTCTAACCTGGGATACGAACCCGGGTGTTACGTCTAACAATATTAGACTACGTCGTCCTCAATCTATCTATCTATAATTACTACGTATATAAAAAGTCGCTATCCATGTGTATGTCCACCCAACATGTACGATGCAAAATGGAACTGCAATAACAACCTTGAAGAATGAAGTAAAAGGCTAGCCTCTTTCGGATCACTACCACTTACAAAACGTTCAGTCTGTTTGCGAAGAGATCCAATTCATTTCCATTGATCCAAACATATTTACTTTTTTAGGCAGAAACTCGTTTTCTTGCCATAGCGACTAAACAAACAAAAAACTAATCCCGGCTTAAAGAAAATGCAAACTTGATTCAGAGAAGAAGCATTCTCAAATTGGAGCGATAATATCTATGTGCGAACTTTCGTCCTCAAAGTGAAGAATTGCATAGAATCTAACTATATGCGATCAGTGCATTGGAGTTAAAGGTCTTTCTCTCCCTAAGATAAGTTAAGGCTTTGGCCAGCTTTGGAATCTCAGCATAAATAAGTCTTCGGGAGCAGATAATATTTTAGTACTGGTTCTCGATCGTTTTAGTTATCTATTTTAGTGCGTCTTATCTACCCGGCGCTTAATAACCCTTAATGGGTTATATCAACGGACAAAAGTTCTCATAAATTGTGGTTTGTGTTTCATTGTTTAATCATCACTTTAATGAAAGGCGTTCATATTATCCGTATGTGAAACGCTCTTTGAAAATATTTCCGAGATGACAGAAAATGAGAGATCAAGAACCCCCAGCCCCCTCAACCTTTCTCTAGCACAGTCATAAAGGAGCATTAGTGCATAAAGTGTGACACTGTCTATTTTTCTTCCTCAGAACCACAGCTCCGGCAGAAATCCTTCAAGGAAACGCCAAGGACATGCGATTTAATGTTGCACGTCAATCAGTCCTTTACTGATTCATATCAGTTCAGCAGATCCTTGCAATACTACATCTGCTGCAATAAAATGGAGCCTAGAGAATACCTAGTTTCACTAAGGCAGTTGGAGGTCCTATGCCCTGTAACATGTACTAACAATAGCCACTTCATCAAGTATGCAATTTCTCACGATATGTCCGGGAACCAATGCAAGAATTTCCTTTGAATGGGGTACACCTAACCTACTTTTTTTATCCAAAAATTCAACGTTTTCTTCCTTGCTGCCAAGTCACGAATTCTAAGAAACACAAACACAAAAGAAATGTATTTACAAAAATTGTTTTGGTGGGAATGTATACCCCCTGCCCTACCATATACCGTGTGTGTTCCGTTTATTTTATAATAAAAATTTAATTCAAGGAAGACGCTTTCTAAACAATTTATTTTTTTTTTCTTTTCTTTATTTTTTAAATAACAAAAGAGGGTTAAAGAACTGGATAGAGTAAGTAAGACCATAAAAGATTCAAAGAAGGAGAGAGGGGCGGGGTAGTAGTAATAATAGTTTTCAAGTTTATTTAAAGAGCCATTATGTGTGAATGTGTGTACACATACACACAAGGAAAATAATAAAGAATAAAGAATGTGTAGTGGTGATATACTTGTCACATAATAAATGTGAATATGGGTGGCTGTGTGCGTGTGTGAGG
This sequence comes from Sarcophaga rosellei, assembly GCA_930367235.1. Lineage (NCBI taxonomy): Eukaryota > Metazoa > Arthropoda > Insecta > Diptera > Sarcophagidae > Sarcophaga > Sarcophaga rosellei. The sequence goes on from OV884021.1 coordinate 78,525,544, forward strand.
ATGGCCATTACAATTTAATAGGAAATATTTTTTTAAAGAAATCTCCACTTAAACTCTCTATTACACATACATATACACATATATACACATGCTTGCTTGAAGTAAACAAATACAAAGAAGCAAAGCAAACACATGAAAACATTTGGAGAGAAAGAGAGGAAGAGAAAAAAATTACCTTCAAAATAATAAAATAAAGAAGAGAATTCAATTGTTAAAGGCAAAAGAAGAGTAAGACCCAGAAGAAGAAGAAACACAAGTCCGTTATAAACAAACGAATAACTTTGCTAATAAATGGCAAAAAGAAGAAGAAGAAGCAGTAGATGAGTTCCTCTTGTACGGCTTCGAGTTCTCTTTACTACAATGTGTAGTGGTGATGCAACAACAGGCAAACAAACGTACAAGCAGCAAAGGCAGAAGCAAGAAGCTTTACTTAAGGATAATAATCATAAGCAAAAAAAAGAGAAAAACGAAAAACAACAAGAAAAAAAAAGATTCCAAAATATTGTTGTTTTTGGGAAGAAACAAATATTATTCAATGTTTAACTTGGCACAACACAATCTTGTTTATAAAAATGCATTCAAACTTGATGAAGTGCTGCTGAAAGAGATGCAACAACAGCAACAGCAAGAGGAGAAGACAATGAGTACTCCAACTATATATTCCACACTAAGAGAGAAAGATCAAGAGTACCATGATAATGATGATGATGATGTTGAGTACGTTGATGCTGATGCTGATGCTTTAGTTATGCTTCTTGATGATGGTATTTTGGCTATGCAATCGTATACTTGAACTTTTCATATGAAAACATTACTTTACATTGGGGGGGAATTTTTATTTTATTTTATTTTATTTTATTGTTGTATTCTATTCTATTGAATTTGTTTTCTTTTTCTCTTTTTTTTTTTTTTTGTAGTCAAAGGCAACAAATTGTTATTACAACTATTTTTATTATAAATGAGATTATGGCAGTAGAAATATTTAAAAGAAAGAGAACACACATCCACACATACTAATCTACACACACACACTAAATATAAGCATATGTATTAAGAAGCTCAAATTTGAAAGTAGGATATAAAGAGAGACACACTGTTATCCTTTTGAAATATTAAAAGAAATAATAAAAAATATTGGGTGTTCGAAAAAGTTTGTCATCAGATATCCCTACAAGCTAATACGATATCTCTGGTAAGATTTTAAAACTTCCCTTTATAAGAATACATAATTAAAATCACATTATTCCGTCTTATAGAAAAAATGTTTCTTAGGCTGTTGAAAATATTTGTAAGGTTTATAAAGGCAATGCTATGACGCTAGTATAACGACATAGAGGGCTCATACAGGGACTGACTAAGGAAAGGCCACACATGCCACAATGGCACGCAAGTCGTGCAGGGATATCCTGGGAATTTACGACAATTAGCAGGCAGATAAGCTAGCGAGACCGAGGGATTCTACACTGCTGATTGTTTCAAAACCTTTCTACGAAGTGGTTTAGAGAAGTATTAGTTTAGAGAAGTATTAGACAAAAGGGAAGATGGAGTGAGAAGCCTACACCCTCTAGTTAAATGGGCTTACAACAATCTACACTTTTGATGGGTAATGACAATGGGAAGATATTTAGGTTTTGCATCAGACTAGACAGAGTAGCGGACACAAAAAACTGTTGTTCAGCATTTTGATGGCTTCAAGCTATGATGAGAAAAACATGCTTGGGAACTGTTGCGGAGTATCAGGAGGAAACACCTGTTTGCTTATCATGTACCAAGGTAGGGAAGTCGCCGTAGTCCAATAGGTAGGGCCACGGTTCAAACCCCAGGTCAGACAGCTCCAACAAAATGAAATATGGAACGTAGAAGAACTGTTTTAGGTGTTTGTTTTGTTTTTAATCTGGTTAGAGGTGATATCGATTCTGAGTTTTTGCTTCGTAACCTGAATTTCAGTATTCCTGCAAGATTTTCACGGCACTATCGTCCTCTTTCCTTAGATTTCTATAGAACTAACTACGGATGTAATTTTCCTTTTCGTAGATTATGCAATGATTTTAACGTATATTACGATTTGATTGGTTTTAATTGTAGTGTTTGTAATTTAAAACGTAGCTTATATGCTAGCATTAATTTGTAAATTATTATATAATAATGTATTTTCATTATAGTTATAGGTAGTTCATGTTTATTAATTGTTTATTCAGCTTGTGATTAAGTTCTGTAGCTGATTTATGTTCTTGTTGCCACTACTTTTCCCATACCCGCTACAGTCCGGACTGTAGTGTGTACGTGTCCCTACGTAATGGGGACGAGCCCTCCGCGGTCGGGTGAGGGTGGGTTAGTGTGTGGCCGGGGACGTTCGAATTAAATATTTCTACGGCGACTTCCCCTCAACAGATTTCGAGCAAAAACCCTGAGAACAATACAATTTCCACGAAAAATTTCTCAAAAATCTGTCGTTCGCAGTCGACATTAAACTGTAGGTCCCGCAAATCTTGTATAAAATTAAATCGCACTATATAAGTGGTGTGAAAAGCTGGGTTGTAATCCTAGCTAAAGGGCTGTAATATGTATTCTGAAGTGTCCGGTCTAGTAGGTAGTGTGTTGGCTTATTAGACATAAGGCCAATGTTCAAACCATAGGTCAGACATCAAAACGAAGTATGAAAAAATATTTCTACGGCGACTTTCCCTCAGCAGATTTTTGGCAAAAACTCTGTGAGTAAATAAAACTGCCATGGAAAAGTTTCTAAGTTTCTCAGTTTCTCTTAAACTGTAGATCCCTGTTTAAAGTTGACTCCAATCATGTATAAAATGAACATACACGACATAAGTGGTGTGAGAAGCTGGGTTGTAATCCTGGCTGAAGGGCTGTAATAAGTAATTATCTATGTACGTGTGTACACCACGATGATCAGTCCAACAGTGACCTAAGGAGGAATTGTCTGGACAAATACAACAAATCTAAAAGCAGTTCAAATGGAACTGGACAAGATACAGAGATTAGCGTGTGGTAGCATAAAAGGGGCAACGAAAGCCTAGCCCAACAGACGCGCTGGAAGCTCTGTTGGATTTAAGTCCTCTGTACATCAAGGTGAAGACCAAAGACATTCCTTAGGACCTAAGTAATCGATTGACTGACAGCTTTCGCCGCAACTGTCCTCTGAAAAGAACGAGTAAACTCTATGATTTTGAGAAGTGATTCGCAGTGAGACTTATTAACAAAAATGCAAGGAGTTATCTGAAAGCAGCATACTTTCTTAAAGAAGAGAGAAAAGAAAAAAGAGAGACTATTTTCTTGTATACAGATGGAGGGTCAAGAACGGATCTTAGAACAGGGGCAGGGATTTTTAGCCCTAGGATTAAATATTCTGAGGAAACTCGCAGGTATTTTCCAAGCGGAAGTCTATGTCATCGAAAGATGTGTTTCATTCAATTTGGAAGGGACATACATATAAGACAGGACATAACAATACTCCCAGACCGCCAGTCCGCTAATCGAGCACTAGGCTCTTAAGACGCCAAATCGAGAATAGCATGAAAGTCTATCTGAGTTAACGAAATCGGCTGGGTAGGCAAAATTAGGTTATAGCCTGCTGTGCCGCAGATTATGTGGAAATTCTCAACATTAAGCAAGTAGACGAGCATGCGAAGAGAGGGAAGCTCATCCATTGATGGGGCCAGAATCCTTCAGTGGCGTAGCAGCGGAAGTTTGGAACGGTATGCTCAACAAAAGGGAAAATATAAAGAGGCAAAGACTCTGCTTAAACCAAGCAGACTTTTGTTGAAAGAATACAATAAGAGGAGATCTGATTTGTTTTTGAGACTATTTAGAAATAACTTAAGGTTGGTAAGTTGTCGTTTGACAGGAATCTAAAGATCAGGGTATCCTTAGTAAGAATAAAGATTGTCTCGAGCCTAATATAGAGATTCTGTGATGATGAGAATGAATCATCGGAAACCGTGGTGCATTAACGCATCCCCGAAGGAAACACATTGATGCATATCAGTTGCTCGACAAGGAATTGTCATTGTTAACACTGAACTTCAAATCGAAACAAATCGAAATTTATCAAAGCCATGGGCTTGGGCCCTATAAAGTTGTAGGAGAGTACAGTAGATCGTATGATCGCAGTAATAAGACACCGCTTCACGTCAATAATAACAGCAAATAACCTGCTACAGTGGAACAATTTTACCTCGAAATAAAGAAAAAAAAATATAAATCAGGGAGATGATAGGCGGCAGCCTAATGTTTCTTATGGTAACGAAGGCGAATGAAAAAATTGATGAAACGCCCGAAATGCTTCGAATTCAATAGATTTAGCACCCTCTGAAGAAGAAAAAATGGATCGGAAATAAATGATTTGCCAATAATGTAGAGGTGTGTATTGAAAATGTCGAATATGGCAAGAAAAGGTGTTCTGAGTTAAAAGGGAAACATAGTGTAACATACTTTTTCCCTTACCCAATAATATAATGCATACATATATTGATAGTAAGTACTATTGAACTGTAAACGGAAACATATATTACAGTCTGATTTAAAAGTAATAAATAAACGGACGAAACAAAACAATACAAAATAAAATAAATCTTCTTCTCAAGCAACCAGCACCGGCAACAGAGAGAGAGAGAGAGTACTAAATGGGAACGCCAGTCAAGCAAAAAATAAGAGGGGCAGAAGCGAAGAACCGGAGAAGGAGCAGCAAGAACGGAGCAAAATATAAACAAGAGATAATGTTTGATTGTGAAAACTTAATACATTTCAAAAGACGAAAAATAGAAACGTTTTGTGATATTAACGAGTTCCTCTAAATCATTACAAAAGGATTTCTTTTCTTTTTTTTTCTCTTGCTTCTCGTTTTTTGGTTTTTCGTAAGAATTTTAAGTAGCAAAACCACAAGGAAAAATGTAATAAAAATGAAAATAAGGAAATAAAAAACGCTTTTTATTTGTTAAATGGAAGAAAAGGAAAATGAAATTTCGAATGGTACTCAAAAGATATTAGAAAACTTGGAACCTTTTTTCAAAAAAAAAAAAAAATAAAAAAGTTTTCAATTACAATTGAAATTCGAGGACTTTATATCCCCCTATAAATGTGTATGTATGCGTGTGAATATAAAAACAATTTTTTTTTATATGTTTAGTGTGGGCCATTTTAAACTTTTTAATGGTCGGATTTATATAAAAATATTTGAATAAAAGGATCATATAAACGAGCATATTCCCGTGCCACAAAGCATCTACCACCTCTCCTTACAATTGTTTGACTTTGTTTCAATTTCAGAAATCATGTTTTTCCAGACAAGCAGGTAGTAGTGCTTCTAGAATAATAGGGTTGCCAACTGTCGTTAACTAGAACTAACCAAATTTATTGGGAAGTGAAGTGCAACACTTGAGTTATACTCTTCTTAAAGAAACAAAACTGTCTGATCTTCCTATGACGTTAACGTTAGCCACGTTAAAATGTCTGCTATGTACAGAGCATCAAAACCCAAGTCATATTATTGGAAATATCTGTCCAAATTACATTTAAACAAGGCTATGTTGATGATTTATTTCCGTACGAAATAGAATCAGCCCAAACTGCTATAAGTATATAACATAATGACTGTGATCTGTAGGAAATATTATCGAAAAAACGGTAGAGATAAGCAGAAGATAGATAATGGATACCCAAGCAACCCCACAATAGAATTTCACACATCTCCTCTTCATATGGCGAGGCATTCAAATATTACTCTTGTCTTGCTGATATAGGCTATGGCTGGCATTAGTCGCCAATTGAGAACATTGATCACACAATTAGTATCTCTTTATCCTTGACATTACACTCCTAACCATTTTCACAAAGGACTTTAGATAGTATCCGACTCTTAACCAAGAGGGAAGTCAAAACCAATTGAATGGCTTCGAATTATTACTCACGTTCGTCGATGCAATTCATGATATATGTACTTATTATGAGGCTGCATCATTGTGCGTGGGGAGGCGTTGATAGACACATTGCTTCCACTCTTACTTAAGGCACCGTGGGATGTGACATCGTGCCTATACTTATGTTAAGCCCTGGACTAACGTCCCTTTATCCTCTTTTAAAACTTGGTAAATGGCGTCTACGGTCTAGATTAGAAGGAACTGGGAAGCTCCAGAGCTGTAACACTTCTAACTGGTTTATGAACTTAAGAAATCAATTGATTTGATCGGATTTCAGAGGTGTAACATGTGCTTGGGACTGTGTTATCTTATCGTTGAAAAGGAAAGTAGATTTTCACATCACAACCCTGGTAAGGGATGAAATGGTGTGGAAGAAATGGAAATTTTCATCCACTTCTGTTATTTTCCAGCATTATCTATAAACATAAAGAGGTTTGTGGATAACACTATTTCTCTAAATAGCTTAACAAGCGATAGGTCAGGCTTGTGGAAGCTAACAGGTTACACGATTTCTTTAAAATCCCAAAATGTTTAAGCGTAACCTAAGGAGATGTTCACGGGCGCCCAGGTCAGTCAATCCTCAATAAAACGAAATATTTCTTTCGGAAACTTCCTCTCAGCAGATTACTGGCAAAAAAATTCTCAGAGTAAATAAAAAATGTTCATGAAAAGTTTTTCAAAAAATCTGTTGTTTGAAGTCGGCTTTAAAGTGTAGGTAATTTTATGGTTTGAGTACGAATTTCTCTACAATCCTCAAGAATCAATACTTGAAGCAGAGGTCCTAGCCATGCAGTGCACTAGTTTTTAAGAGAATAAAAGAGTTGTGGGAGAAGGTTTCCATGAGATTTGGATCTATTTCATTTCGGATTCACTTGGTCAAGAAGCCTCTGATAAACTAGGTACCGTGACCGTGAGCATTGAATAGCACAGAATTTGGATGAGAGTCACTTGAATGTTTCTTTCGATACTTAAAAAAGTAGCGACAACTCATCAAATTGGATTCTCATGTCGAATAAATCATTAGGTTCGAATTCGCAAATATTTGCACCTAAGTATACGAGTATACTCGTCTTTGACAGGGTATCCCGTACTGGCAAGACGTCATATAATTTAGGCTTGGCAGCGAAAGTATTAATTTACGCCAAGAAGTTATTTAGACAACTCAACCAAAAGTTTGGATTGTGCAGACATTTTTTATAAATGAATAGGCCCCGGCCATCAGGATTTGCCTTGGATCTTTAATATGAAATTATTTCACATTCTAATGACAACGAAAACTTATTTTTATATTAAAATTCATATCATGAAATTCCGTGATCTTCATCCATCCCCCTCCTCTCTCATTGCAAAAACCCAATGCTTAATTTCTTTGAAAATTAATTATTAATCACATTTAACCACATGATTTAGTTGTAGTTGTAAATTAAATACCATTTGTTGATGAAATTTTCGGTTTTAATTTTCAACACCAAAAAATGACGGCTAAAATAGAGGGAAAACGAAAATTTATCGTAAAGAGCAGTTCAGTTTTCCTTGCATATTTAAATAAAATATTTATCGTTATAAACAACAACAACAACATCAACAGCATATCATTAGTTTCAGTTACAGATGCTGACGTACGATGGCGATGAAAGTGATGATGACGGCGACAGGAAGAAAAAAATTATGATGAGGATGAGAATGAGAATGGAGATGAGAACGATAATGTTTCGTTGTGAAGCTATGCGAAGCAATGCAATGCAATGCGATGAGATGTGTAGGGTCGTAATGGGTAACCTAATTTGAAATTTGTTATAAAAACAACAACAAAAACAAGTGCTTTTTTTAATTTTTTTTTTAACTTTTTCACTGCTCTTTACGTTTAATTTTTTCCACTCTCTCTCGCTCTTTTTTTTTCGAAAGCGGAAATAGTCTGTTAACTTTTAGAAAATTTACGAGTACATGTGTGTCAACGCCATTGACGAAAACAGCACAACGATGCAAGTGAGAAGCTGTCCTTTTTCTTTTTTTTTTTTTTAAACATACACTTGTGTTTCTTTCTCTCTCCTTCTCTCTTCTATGCTCTCTGTGTATATTTTTTTCTTTTTTCAATTTACAAAAGAAAATTTATCATCTAAATTTTTCATCATAAAGAATACTTGATGAATTTACTACCGAAATGAAGATGATGTTGTTTGGCTCACTCTTCACTCTCATGTCGTTGGACGTTTCTACGCTGCTCTGCCCTGCCTCTTATTCTATACGGTTCTGCTCTGCTCTGTTCTACTGTGTCCTTTAGTTTTTGGATATTTGTAAAGGAGAGAGAGAGAGAGAGAGAGAGAGAGAAAAAGTGCTGGTGAGGTAATTAGCAGTGAGTTTTCGTATAAACGAAGCAATCTATCGAAATACATTGCAAAAGCAATAAATCATGGCAACATGGCAAGTGTTATTTATTTTAAGAATGAATTGATAAAAAAAAAAAAATAAAAATAAAAATTGTCAAGAAATCTACTTCACGTACATACATATATTCAATAAGAGGTCAAAGGGTCAAACAACAATATTTAGAGCTTTTGGCAAATTTTGCGGCCTTAATTGTGAAACTTTCGTAAGGATGATCTAAAATTGCTTGGATGACAAGTATTTACAGACATACATATGTAATTAGCCATTATAAGCCTTCAGTCAGGATTACAACCTTGGGTCCCACACCACTTATGTTGTGTGTGTGTGTTAATTTTTAAATGTACATGAGTAGTACAGTTTAAAGTCTACTCTGGACAACTGATTTTAGAAGAAGCTTTTAATGCTAATTTTATTCACTCTCAGAGCTTTGCCAGTCGCCAGAAAAAATTTTTTTTTCATACAAATCGTTTTGTTGGTGACGTGTGACCTGGGGTTTGAACCGTGGCCGCATGTCTAATAAGCCGACTTACTAGACTACGGCGACTTTATCACAATTTCAAGCATAATCCCACAGGCACAGAGACATTCAAAAAAAAAACTTCAAATAATAAAGTTGACTGGCTTTTTTACCGCTTGAAACATACCACTCTGCGGCTATAAAGATGGATCGCAACACTCCGAAATAATGCAAATGTTTGCTCACTAATACCTCCACAGAAGAATACCTATCTTCTGAACATATTTAATTACACATAACATCTCACGGACCGAAGCGAAAGCAACGTAGTTAAATCGTGACGAAACCTGGCCTATGTAGTAGTACGAAGAAGTCGTAGGCACATTGAGGTTGACTAGCTGGTTTCTTATAATGGTTTTTCGATATAAGAATAGATTTTAAGATTCCAGCCAGGACGTTTAGGTTTTACTATGCCGAGTTTGAATTGTGATACTGCTGGAACCAGGGCTAATATAGAGCTCTCAATTTCCCATGTGTTACAGAGACTGGATGTTCCGATCGCCTCCGTTAATCTGAATATTATCCAGTCTTTACAAAGAAAGGTACAACTTTATTTGCCTCATGAGGATAAATTATCTGTTGTCTTTTTCCCTTAAATCGCATGGCCATGCATAGCAGTATTACGATTCTCATAGGATACCGCCCTGCCCTATTGGAAGTCATGTTAATAGATTTGAAATAATACTTTGAATGATTTCAGAAGCTGTGAATCTGAGAAGGAGGAAGACACCATCTTCCAACTTATGTATCGATACCCGGCTTTTGCCCAGAGGAGTGGAAGGGAGGTTCATCAATTCCTATTTTCTGTAATAATATGTTTAGTTTCGGATTTGGAATCGTTTTCTATATGAAATGTTTGATCCTCGGGTGGGATAGTGATGTGGTGGTATCACAACCGACTTAAACTCTGACTTAGGATCTTACCTCCTAGGAGGGTTAGCCGCCTAATCACACTTGTCTCATCTGATGGACTGAAACAAAACAACTGCAATAGTTGCAACCGACTAAGAAGACGTGCGTGATGGGAGACATCAACTAGTTATCTGTACAGAAAAAAGCTTGATTCATGAAACTGAAGCCAAGCAAGGAATCTTTTTTAAAGGAATAAAGAGGAGTTAAAGTAGTAAGATGAATAATTGTCTCGATTGTAACCCTCAAGATCATATTTGTACAGCTAAGCAGCTAGTTTTCAGCAAGGGAGCAGTCTCGGAAATTTGTCGCTATGAAATCTGAAAGAACTTGTCAAGAGTGTATGCTGATCCGCGTCATAATCTATTAGGTAGTGTGTTGGCTTATTAGACGTGAGGCAAATGTAAAGCCAGTGCACACGTGTGAAAAAGCCAGTTAGTGAAAGATAATAGAACGACTGGAAGTAGCTGCGTTAAATTCAAAGAAACGACAAATTGTGTAGACTAGTGTTTCATGTAGCATGAAGGCTTATTACTTAAACCAACAACATTTCTAAATAGTTAAAATCAACTGCCTACACATATGAATGGATGCGTGTGTAAAGGTATGCTTGTGCTACATTCTAACGATTTCTGAATATTTAGGTGGACCACAAGGATAGAAAAGTCTCTGAGAGGATAATTTCTTTTCGTCTTAGTTTAGATTACATGTGGAAATATAAAAAATGCTACAGACAAAAAGTATAAAAGACGGCTCAAAAGATCCCAGAGCCCTTGTGCGGGCATTAATCCATTTCAAATCTGTCAGACGGTCCTTATTATATGAACGGTGATGTATTTGTTTCGAAAGAACTGAATGTATATCCTTCCATAGTGAGATGGCAAAGAGTAGAAATTAAAGTACTAAAGTACAGACAGACTCTGCTGTCCTGATCACTAGTACACTCTGTTCCACTCGAACTATCGTATTACTCGCTAGACTAACTTCTGACTTCCCTTTATACTTTAACCGCTTGAACCACTTGCAATAAGGCTCTAAGAAATTAATTTCTAGCGAAACCTGGCGACAATAGACTTCCGGCAATACTGAGAAGCCATAGAAACATTCGGATCGACTATATGGTACCTTAGAATTCTTTCTACAGGGGATTTGAATGTAGAATTTCAAGTAGGGACTTTTGGTTTGATCATCTGGAGAATACCGATGGGGTCTTTGAGACACAAAATGCTGGACTTTGTAGACTGTGGGATATATGTATATTAAGGGTTCCGACATTAGACTTCTGTATAGGGTGTCTAACCACTGCAATGTGTTGCAAATGGAAGTCATGGCCATATGGAAACTGACATAATGCTTGTTGGGCCCATAAATTCTAAGGATTTATTAGCAATCAGAGTTAGCTGTTGTATGGGTGCCAGGGCATAGGGATATAGTCAGATATTGTATTGTAAATGAACTGTGATCAGGAATATTCACTATATGCGACAAGCTACACTGTAGCTGCTACAGGGTATAGTTGTTCCGATTGGCCCTTTTAAACGGGATATATTCCCTTGTCTTTTTAGATGGGGTTTCAACTTCATTGGCAACAGAAGGGTAAGTGAAATATTGATAGCTTCTGCTGAACTGTCGTCGTTTTTTACTTAAATTGTATGACCACGCATCGCACTGTTGGGGTCCTAAAAGGCCGCTGCCCTACTAGAGGATTGACATGTCATGACAGACTGGAAATTCCCTCATCTATCAGTGACAGGCTCTTGTTATCATGAGTCGCTTCCCAAATAATAATAATGCTATATCAAGTCGGAAGGTATCGAAGGAATATTTGATCCCCGGGTTGGATATAAAATTCTGATATCATAGCGGATCTGACGTAAAGGAAGTTTCTCCATGTAGCCCAACTCTTGTTCATATATTATAACAAAATGCTGGAAAATGAACGAATAGCGTGGAGATGAAAAGAAAAAGTAGTGCACGAATTTCCAGAGTGTAAGTTATTGCCAATGAATTATGAGAACTTATCTCAGTTGACAAAGTATTAATTTCCTTAAGCATTAGCAACTGTGACTTCCTTTCTCTGTCATTATTTTTTTTTTTTGTAGAAATTCGTTAAAACTTCCTGCAGAATTTCTGAAACCCAATTTTATATGAGATTTTAGCGTTCATTGGCGCCACTTTGCATAAAATTTTGCAACAAATTCAAAATCATTAGACACCACATTCGCTGAATATGCGAACAAAATCGTTTTACTATCCTTACAATGTAAGCTTTGGGACTCCATTAGCCATGCATGATGTATGCATGTACGTACGAGTATACATAAGCGTGAATCTAAGATGCCTGGCTAGGATACACACACACACTCTTACACTTACACTTATTTAAACAAGTAATTACATATTATATACATATACACATACAATGTATACAGATGTATGTTGTATGCATGTATGGTACACATTGTAATACACCTTCAAAAGCACTTACCTGACACTTGAATGCCAATGTGGTTTCATTTTCTGAATTGACAGACAAAATCTTCATAGTTTCCAAAACACGACACGATGACTTGGGCAACAATTGTACCGTGTGTACAAAAAATTTACCAACATCCTTGTCACGATTTTTATCGGTTGAGCGCATACGTAAAACTTAAGAGTTGACATTTTATAGAAGAAGAGATTGTAGTATGTTACAGCCAACCATCCAGCATACCATCCAGCAAGCAGCAATCGACATCATCACCAAAAAAAGGAAAAGCCACACGCATATATATGGACACGTACCAGTGGAATGAGTACAAGTGGTTGTTGTTGTTGTTTTGCAACACAGCAGCACCGTCATCAGAAGCACAACCAAAAATGGAAAAAAATAGACGAAGAACCGGGAAAGTTTAAAACGAACCATGAAATGAAATAGAAAATAAAAAAAAAAACATTCTTAGTTTTTTTCGGAACAAAAAAAAAACAACAACAAACAAATTTACTTAAACTAAAATAAATATTCTTTATCTAAAACAAAACATAAGAAAAAAAAAGGATGTGAAAAATTGGTAAAGAGTGTTGTCACCCAAATACAGTGAAAGTCAGTGAAAATCGTACAGCAATTATGTATATCTTTAGAAAGTGGGTATACCACACCATAAATTATTCAAGAATACGTATTGTTTTTGGAGGATATAATGAGACCCTAGGGGGTTACTTTTCAAACAAAACTAATCTGACCTACTAGCAGAGGCCGTTACAATAAAAAATTTCAGCGAATTAATTCTTGAGTTTGATATTCCTCAACAAGTAAGGCAAACAAGTGACCCCCATTCCACTTCATTTGCACAGGAAAGTTGAGGAAATGAACCAACCTATATAGAGGTGGATCATACAAAACTGGCCCGCTACTGATAGTGCAAACAAGCAGCACAAAATTCACAGTCACAATTGGACAGAGTTTCTTAGGTAATCCCACCAGAGACTGGAAATAGCTCACAACGACTTAAACAGAAGCTGAAATTAATCGTACAAATCAGGGAACACTAAGGGATATAAAGCAGAACAAAATTCATTCATTTTGGGAACCTCATAACAGTCACAATTGGACGGAGGTCTCGCAAGGTAAATCTCCCAGGGACTGGGAATAGCTAACAACGACTTAAGCAGAAGCTGTAATGAAAGGGGAAAAGAGGGGACCGCTAAACCATTTTTCTATTTTTGTCTGCTACTTGTGAACTTGAGCCGAAGGATACTTTGAATTTATTGACAGATATTGGCTAGATAAGCCAACGGCTGAGAAGCTAGGCCGTAATCCTGACGAAGGGTTGGAATGGCCAATTATGTGTATGTTATTGGCTAGACCGCCAAATGTAATTGGGACAGAATCCACGCCTTCATGAGTGATTGAGATTTGCTTTTAGGGTCATTGCGTCGGTCTAGTGTAAATCACGGCTCGTTCGCGAGTGCAAGGAGTTGTTGAGGACTTTTGGACTAGACCGTATCCGTCTATGCTGGGTTCCGGCTCATAGCGGAATACTGGGCAATGAGACGGCGGATGCCCCCGCTAGGTTAGGCTCGCTTTCTGGGGGCGATTTATTAGTTGGTCCTGACCCCCCAGTCTGCCATCTCTACGGCCTCATCAATGGATGGGTCGGGAAGGAGAAGCAGAGACGTTGGGGGAACGGATCTGGTTGTTTTGTTTGTAAATATCTATGGCCTGCTGTGGACAGTAAGAAAACAGGTTGGCTGCTGACATTGGATAAGGCCAGCTTAAGGTTGGTTGTCGATTTTATCACGGGGCACTGCGAGATTAAGTCGCCGGACTATTGCAGGGCATGTTGCGATGAGTAGGAGTTGGAAACTATCGAACACCTCCTCTGTAACTGCCCAGCCCTTGGTAGATTGAGGTTGAGGACCCTTGGCAGGGCCTTATTTGAGAGTTTGAATTTTGTGTCGAGAGCCGACATCAAGGCTCTCCACAGATTCATTAGTGGCTTAGGCTGGTTGAGAGGTGCTAGGGCTCATCGGTGTAGTCGCGCTCTTCCTTTTTGTTGTGTCTGATCTGTGTAATTCCTTCGCTTCCCATTCTCCCTTTCCTACATCCTCTCCTTTTATCCTATTCCCTCTATTATCCTTCCCTCTTGAAGGACGTTGTACAATGAGTCAATTCGACCTCCGGGTACTGTACTTGTCTTAATTGACAAGTACACGTGTTCTAACCTAACCTAACCTACAGGACCTACATAAGCCATGAATTTTGCTTCTTTGTCTGGCACTTTTCAACGGGCCATGTCTAATTAAAGATGATATGAACAGCCTTCATAAGTGGTTGAGAAATCTCAAACAGAAGTTTTTACACTCTATAGGGCCCAAATAAGCCATGAATGTTGATGCAGCTGCCAATTTAACATAACCTCACATAACCTAACCTGGACTTTTAGAGACTTTAAAATAAATGATAGTGAGGCGGTCGAAAGTCCTCAATAAAGAATAGATTTTGGTTCTACAGGAGCTATAGCGGCGAGGAGGAGAAGAGTGAGAGAAATAATGAGCCACTTACTCGGTACTTGCTTGTCCAGCTGTCGTGAGAGAAGAAAAAAATCAAGTTGAACTCAAAGAGATGAACTCACAGAGATGAACATTGAAAAATTCAGCGGCTCTATCAAGAGCTCCGATATTTCTGTAAACCGGACTGGCTAGTAAACACATGTAGTAGATAGTGTCAACTACATGACTAGAACCACACTGCTCTCGTTTAATTGAGGTTGCTCACGCAACATTTCCATAGGCTACCCCATATATTAGTAACTGTTTTCTTATATAGTTAAGTAGGAAGGCAAGAATTCTGCGCCAGAAAGTGGTCGTTTTTCTATGCATTATCGTCTGGAGATGGCACTGGCCCGCACATTTGCAAAAATGATCCCGGTACCATTCAATCTAGAAGTACTATGGCCGTATGATAAGCGGCTTGTTTTGGTCTGCATTTGTAGATTATGAAGTGGACGGTGGTTTAAACAGTGCGATGCCACAGAGCTACAAAATACGACCGATTTTGACTGCTTGAGAAATTTTCATAAAGAGCAATATCACACATTGGTGACGTCAATTTGCCACTAAGATAATACCATTTAACGCCGATAGGCTTTTTCGCAGGGGTAATACCATAAGGTTGGACCATTTAAAACCCAACAATCGCGATGTTATTGTCAGGAAACCGCCTGAAATCTGGAAAAAGTGGCCGAATGCTGGAACGACCCCAAAGACAATCATTTAAGTGGCATTAAATTTCATTTATACTGGCATGGGAAGGTCTAAGCAATATAATGAAATATAAATTTCATTGAAATTATAGCTTCATATGTATGTATTCTATTAATATGTATTTCATTTTCATGACTTTGTACGCTTTCCACTGGCATACACTGTAAATTATAGACAGGTAAACTTATCAAACCAATACTACTGAACTGAGAAACAGTACGAAACAGCGAACGACCAACTCTAATGGTAAAGGTTGAAGAGCAAGAACAAGAGCAAGCGTAGTAATAGTATTTGTACCTAGTTGCAGTGGTAGTTGTAATAGTACCTGTAGTGGTTAGTTAAAATTTATCTAAAGTATCATCATCAACTTCAATGCACTCACATCGTCCAAAAAACATAAAAAATACATAAAAATACCCCCGAAAAAGGTTGTGCAATAAAAAAGAATTGAAAGGAAAGGAAAGAGGAGAAAAGGAAGGAAGTATTTTCTATATAGAGAGAGAGAGAGAGTATAAAGTGATGATAAATTGACTTGAATTTCACATAATAACCTTTAACGCTCTGTTACTCAGATGCTATTGATACCATTAACCCATTGGAATAGAATAGCAATTGGAAAGTAAACATTTCCAATTTTGCGAAAATTGATTGAAATCAGTAACCGCGGCAATGATTTATTTTTTGTTTTTTTAAGGTAAAGAGGATTACTTTAAATAACTTCTTCTTCAAGAAAAAAAAGAGAGACAAAATAAAACAAGTGGGCCAAAGAGTTGCAAGAAAAAATATTTCAATTGTAGAATAAAGGGAACTGCAATTTATAGTCCTAAAACTATCCGGTACTAGTGATGAGACCATTTAGAGTCTCAATGTCTGTCCTTGACAGATAATCTGTGAGATTATCAAGCGATTCCTTCGACATAAAGCGGGAAGAATGTGCTCAAGAGGTAAAGAATAGGTTCCTCCTCCATACATACATACATATGTACGTAATTGGTCATTACAAGCGCTTGAGTCAGGCTTACGACCTAGATTCTCACACCAGTTATGTTATGTGTGTGTTAATTTTATACATAAGCAGCGGGGCCTACAGTTTAAAGTCGACTACGAACGTTAGAAACATGACAATTTTATTTCCTCTCAGAGTTTTTGCCAGAAATCTGTTGAGAGGAAGTCGCCGAAGAAATATTTTTTCAATTTCGTTTTGTTGGGAATTGTTTGAATTGGGGTTTAAACCTTAGTCTAACACTACCTACTAGACTACAGCGGCTTCCCCCTCTGCCTCGTGTCAAGACGAAGTTATTGGCGTATAGCCACGACCAACGCGCATCACATGAGTACCCAGTGATGGCACTCAGGCGGCTTTGGCGAGTTGTACATATATCTCTTCCAGAGACGTTGTCATCATCAATAATCAACACCACAGGCTTTACGGTGGACACTTTCAACTGAAAAACGCTCCAATTATACGGTAGGAAGCCTTATCGACTGAAGAGGTCACTGGTATAAAGCCACGACCAACGCGCATCACATGAGTAGCCAGTAATGACACTCAGACGGCATTGCTGGGATTTATATATCTTCCAGAGATGTTATCATCATTGATAATTGTCACCACAGGCTTTATGGTGGACACTTTCAGCTGAAAGCCGCTGTAATTATATGGTAGGAAGCCTTATGCCGAATGAGCTATTTATATCGACTCTGAAGAGATTTCAACACCCACACCTACATATATCCGGTTTCGAACCAACATTGAAAATTTTTATGAAATCGTTCAGGAGATTTTTTAAATTCAAATAAAGCAAAAACCTGTCCAACATTTTCTTTCCTTAAACATACAATGTGCTATGGCAAGCATGTAACATTTTTGTAACCAATTTCCCTATGAGCACAATTCCCACTATGTATAGTCGTCATTAATAACAAAAGCCGATGATTTTTGTTCTCTTCGTCCCAACGGGCAAAACGAGATTGGTGTGAACGGCAGTTCAGTCAGGGTCGTTAGGAACACACTTCAAAAATCCTGACCAAATGGAAGTACACAGACACACACACACACAGACGAACATAAAATTGCTGAGATTGTGCAAAAAATTTTTTTTGCAGTGTTGAAGAAACCTCAAACAATTCATCAACACATCCACCCGCATCTACTTGCATTCAATACAAGTACATAGCCCCCCACACATAGGACATAGCAAGACGAGTTTGTGTGTGACTATAAATTACAAAAATTTCTGGATTTAAAAATACTAAGAATCCTTGGGATTTAAAAAAAAAAATTCTTTTTTTTTGACAAATTGACAATTTGTCACCTTTACGACCACGAGCATATCACTGTGGCATGACCACAACACAACTACATACGTCTACCACTGCATGCAGCTCAAGATCAAAAGTCTATTGCATTGATTTGTTAACATCTCCTCTCTACGGTTTTTTTCTTTTTTCCTCTCTCTCTCTCTCTTTTCTACCTCAACACAGCATTTCTGTGTTTACACATCTTCTTCTAGGAATTGAATGAAATTTATAATTGATAGGAAAAAAAACAAACTTACCTGCCCAGGTGGCTTGCGGTGGTACGAAAATGAAGTCTCTTTGTATTGTATTGGGTTGAAATTCAATACAGCCAGCAGCGCTGCCACTAAGTGAAAGGGGCTGATAGAGACGCGTCTCTTGGCAATCAATAGTGGCTGGTTGTACAACTGTTACGGGGATTTCGAATAATGAGCCCTTTTGTACACATGACGTATCAAATGCACGTATTCTGGAAAGAAGAAGAAAAAAAATAAAAAGAATAAATGTATGAAAACAACAATAACAACAACAACAAATAAGTGAAAAAGAGGGGAAAAAATGTTTTTCAATACAGCGAACGTCAAGCATACTCATATGTTTTTTAATAAAAAAAAAAAATAAAAAGAAAAAGAAAGAAAACAGAAATCAAAATGGAAAAGTGTACAAGCAATTAAAGCCTTGAAAGGTTCAAGTTTGAAATGAAGGAAAAGTTAAGCAAAACTTAAATGAAACTTCTTGGAAAAATAGTCTCCTCATAAGGAACGTGACACGTGATTTAATAAAAGTTGAACGTCACACTTTGAGTCAATTGAGTTTAATTTAAAGTTACCCCGGCTGGAGGGGTTAAATCATTCCTCATAACAAGTCCTATTCGGTATTTGCGTTATAAAATTAGAATCGTAAAGGAGTAGTCAACAGGGAGATGCAGATCAATTACACGCTCGACAGCATAACCCCGGCTTTTTCACCACCATGTGGTTGGCAGTTACGCACAGTAGGGGATAGGCTTAGCTAAGATTGGTTAGTTAGGTTCATTGTGAGTTAATTAGAGAGTATGGTCATCAGAAAACTGGTGGCTGGGTTCCATGCAGCACATTGTGAAGTCATGTCTGAGACAAATCTCAATTCTGATATTTGCAAGCGAGGTAGAGATGAAGAGGAGTTAGAGACAATATACCACATCCCTTGTGACTGTCCGGCTATTTGCAAGAAGAGAAGGTTGAATACCCTTCACTTCTGAGGTTTATCATGGGATTGAGTTCTCTGAAGAATATGCACTCATTCTTGCCTAGATAAACCCTCTGATTTGTTTTCAACACTTTTCAGTCTCTCTCTCCTTCCATTCCAACACAATGGATCTCACGATCTCCGGGTTACTACAGGCTTACATGTCATCTAACCAACCACCCACCTGATCCTAAGCCTGTAAAATTAAGGACACAAAAGAATTATTTCCCCAATTAATTCCGCGTATATTCTTGCACAGCCACTTCTCATCATCATTCTTGTCAGAGAGGGGTTCAGGCCTACATATATTCTGCAGATCAATTACACGCTAGAGAGGCGTTCAGGCCTACATATATTCTGTTATGTAGTAATCTGTCATAAAACCAAAAATTTTCTTGGAATGCTTCTGAGCTGCACAATGATTACTCTTGGATAACAAAAGAAAAATACAGCGGAATTCAAACAATTTTTCATTCTTTCTTTCGAATTATTCGCTGCTAACAGACAGGATCCTTCCAAACAAGATCCTTCTGACTCACCATAGAGCATAACATCAACTACAGACATTAAAGTAAAGACAGACAACGATACCCCTTTTAGTAGGTGTAGGACTCAAACTGCAGAATTCCTAACCAGTACACTAAAAACAATAAATTGTTGCAGAAGACGTTATATCCAGACAGACGGCTGAAGGTTCACTGCTACAGAAAACCAATCGCTTGCTGGAGTGGAATAACTTTATTAATGAAGTGAAACTGTTCGTCGGAAGAGTTTTGTAAAGACTAGAGAGGAAATACAGATTCTGCTGAAACGCAAGCTACAATACATTGATAAGACCTACAATACGTTGATAAGACCTACAATACATTGATAAGACCCCGCTTAACGCTGTTTCAGTATTACACGGTAGAACAAAATTGTTGCACTATATAGCGACGATGTATACTGTGTCTATTTCAACGCTCTTTTGTTAGTCTGTCCAGATTAAAGATTCCGATGTCGCAATCACAATACGAACGCATCTTTCCTGTGTCACAGCTGATTTATTAGTTGCCTCGTTTAACGCGGTTTCGTTTAGTACTGGAACTTATTGGAACGTTTCCCCCGCGTTAAGCGGGGTCTTAATGTAATTGGTCAGACGGACCATTCAGAGAGATAACTGAACTGTTATGAACTTCACTTTCGAGCATAGAGCTCTTGATGGCCTCTTCATGCAGTAGTTAGTCGGTGGTTTTGAAAGGAATCCATCATCTGGAGAGTTTTTGGTAGATGGAAGTCCTTCATTAACTGAGGCTTTCAGTTACTTTGCACATCGTTAAAAGAAAACGTTCTATAGAAGTCGTTGTGGGATATATTCCTCCTTTAGGCACGTACATACATATGTTGTGACCTTTACGAAGTTCATGCATATCGTTAAGTCGCCATAGTCTAGTAGGTAGTGTGTTGGCTTATTAGACGTAAGGCCATGGTTCAAACCCCAGGTCAGACATCAAAACGGAAATGTGAAAAAAAAATATATTTCTTTGCCGACTTCCTCACAGCAGACTTCTGGTAAAAATTCTGAGAGTAAATAAAATTGTTAAGAAAAGTTTCTCAAAAATCTGTTGTTCAGAATCGACTTAAAATTGTGATTTCCGCAACTCATGCATAAAAGTAACTTGCACAGCATAAGTGGTGTGCGAACTAGGTCCTGACTGAAAGGTTGCAATGTTATGTATGCATGTTATGAAGTCCCTTATTAACTACTTCTACTTCCAAAAAAAAGTAAGGTTATGTAGAAGTCGTTTTAGGATATTTTCCATTTTTTTTTTTGAAAAATTTATCATGTAGGCGATAATATGAAATTGTTCATTTTACTTTCGATTACATGATTTCTTTCGTAATGAATTATTTTATATCGACCACACACCACACACCACCGCTGAATTCATATCTCTCTTCCAGTTAACCTTGTGAGTGCTGCTGCTAAGGTGTCAAATTGCCTGTCAGCATTGCTAGCTATTACACAACCATTGGTTTATAATCACTACGATTCGATTCGATTTTCGTAATTAGCCTTTATATGTATAAATAAATTAATTATTGATACGTTTCAAGTATTTGCACTTATACATAAATACATACTCATGAATTTAACGATAAACAACAATAAATGTAATCCCTTTAAGAGCGTATGAATGTATTCGAAGAAATACTGCCACAGTCACTTGTCAAATGTCAAATTTGTTCGAGAACAGAACAAATAAATTTCAATCTCTCTTCTTAAACAATTTATTAATGTGTCACTTTCACTTAAATGAACTCTTTTATGGAAAATAATTGCATACAAATAACTCCTAAGCATACATATGCATATACATACATTCATACATACACTCACATGAATACAGAGACAGGAATTAATTTGAAGAGAAAAGCATCTTACAAATGCCAATTACGTTACATAAGTATTAAAATGTTTGCATATTTCTATGCATGTGTGTGTGTGTATGTATGTGTATTTGTTTGTCATATTCAACATACATTTAAATTTTGATTCCTAAGAAGTCTTAAAGGATTAAAAGTCTCTGGGCAGGCGGCATGTGTTGATTGTAACTGAACTAAGCTGGGCTGGCCTGGCCTGGGCTGGGCTGGGCTGGGCACAGTGCTGAGCTGCTGCTGTTAATTATGATGCTCTGCATACTTTTTCACATTTAATCCACTGTTCTTTAGAAAACATTCGCCAAACAACAATCGATTCGCTCATATGGATACGTATGTAAGTATGCTTGTGTGTACGTGTAAGTATGTATGTATGTATGTATGTATTTGTGTAGAGAAGAAAAGTACACAATTCATGCATGTTTAACATGAATACGATTGTAAAACTAGTTGATGAATTTATGAATACTATGTGTAGGAGGAGCACGGAAGGTACGATGGGTGACAAAAGTTTTCAAACTGTTAAGGCCTTTAAACCTAAACTGAATTCCTAACTTTAAGTTTAAAAAGGGACTATAATTGCAGCAGTTTTTGAAAGCAACTATAATGTCAGATGCCTAGGCTCGTCTCTTAAGCTACAATTAGGTGAACGTCTACGCAACGTACATCCGTTATCAGCATGTGAAAGGCAAGAGAGAGAGAGAGAGCAATTCATGAAAAGTCAATCTTGCCACAAATATATGCAGAAGGCTTGCAGGAGAATGTAGGACAGTTGCAATCCATGAATGATGTATTGGATGTGCACCAGAATGGTTACAGTTTGGGCAGTTAGAATGAATTTAGAAAGAGCTCTGGTGAAGCACCAAAAACCTGTCACACGACGGTGGTAGAGGCGCTGTTGAATTTAACACCATAGAATATGATAAATGCTAAGGGTAATGGGAAATAAGTCTAACACGTGATATATCAGGAGCACCTAAGCAAATCAATTGCTTTCTCCCTAACTATCCCTTCGAAAAAATCGGCAAACTCTTTTATTTTGAGAAATATTTCGCTATACGGCCGATTAATAAGAGTAAGTAAAGCATCTTGGAGGCTACATACTCTTTTGTGCAAGGTACCAATCAGTGGAATCAAGATAAATGAAGAATAGGTGTGAGAACAGGAGCGGGAACCCTGGAGGTAACATATTCGTTTATGAAAGAAACCTTTCTGTAGAATCCAGATGAATCATGGATAAGGTATGGGAACAAGAGCGGGCCCTTGCAGTCATAAGATGAAATATTCGGAACCCATAGGAAAACTTGCGGTAATCTTCATAGGAAAACATTTGCTCAATTTAACTTGGAATGGAAGTACAGTCAGGCTACCCTTGGAACATTCAGCGCCTTCTTGGAATGTTTCTGTCAGGGGAAAAAGAATCAGCAAAGCGGGAGAAAGAGGTCACAATTCTTTGAAGCTTAAGTCATTCGGGACAAAATCAGGCAGATTAGCTTGCAAAGACGGGATCTTTTATATCATCCCGCAGATGAGCCCGAAACCTTTCTGTGGTGTAGGAAAAAATGTTTGTCAGGGTATACTCGGCCAGCGAGGGAAAGGAGGCAAACGGAAACTGCTCTGGCCTTTCTAGGGAGTAGGAAGAGATGTTTTTCGGGGGATATTCGACCAGAAGGAGGAAGCAGTCAAACGGAAATTATTTTTGTCTTGGATAGTTACATTAAGAAGAGATCGAAGTCATGCATCAGACTTGGCAAAAGTAGCCTGAGGAGAGTAATCGCCTTTTGGACAGGGTTCACGATAGGGATCACTTTAACCCCTAAATTTATATTATGTGATGAGAAAACAAATTACAACTGCATGCAAAAAATTACGCTTACTTATCAGCATCATGTAGTTTGTTTGGGCAACAGGACTGGAGAACCCTGTCAGAGGGAAGAAGGAGGCAGACGAATACTCTTCTTGTGCTTGGTAGTTACATTAAGAAGAGATCTAAGTAATGCATTAGACTTTCCCGAAGCAGCTTGAGGAGAGTAATCGCCTTTTGGACAGGGCATTGTAGTTCCAAAGGACACATATTCACGACAAGGATCGTTTTAACCCCTAAATTTATATTCTGTGATGAGAAAGACAAACTACAACTGGCTGCAGAAAATTTCCCTTATCACTGAAGGTATGCCCTCCTATCATTATGCGGAACGGCAATACACAGCTAGAAATTAGCGACAGAACACTTGGTCAGTACAGGGACTGCGTTCACCTGTGACTTCACAACGGGCCGCTATGCGTGCTCAAGTGAGCTTTTGGGTATAAAGCTATCACACTAACTTAACCTAACCTATGTGTAGTTAGAGGTGATTTGGATTAAATTCATAACTTTACACGATTGTCATGATGGCTGAGAAATGCCAGACTTATGGTAGTGCTTAATGTGTTGACTTGCCATAGATGAGTTGTGAGTTCAAAACTCAGCTCTAATATCTTGTAGAAAAGAAAATATGAAGAAAATATTTCTTTCAATGATTCTCAGCCAGTATTTAGGGATGGATTACGATAATATGAGGGTACTATGTAGTACAACACTAGTCAAACATACATAATTGATCATTACAATCCTTTACGCATGACCCTTACGACCTAGCTTCTCACACCACTTATGTTGTGGGTGTGTGTTAATTTTATTCATGTGACGGGGGACCTACAGTTTATAGTCGATTTCAAACTACAGATTTATGAGAAACTTACCAGGGCAATTTATTATTTACTCTCAAGAGTTTTTGCCGGAAATCTGCTGAGAGGAAGTCGCCTATGAAATATTTCTGCATATTTCGTTTTGTTGGAGATATCTGACCTAGGGATTGAACTGTGGCCTCAGGGTCGTCTAATAAGCCAACAAACTAGCTACTAGACTACGGCGACTAAAAGTTTTTAGGAGTGGATTATAATAATACAAAGAGGAAACTATGTAGCCTAGTACTACTAGACACTAAAAATTGCTCTCTAAGGCTGTCACAATGGACGAACTACCATTAAACGTTTCCTATCCCCTTGCCAAAGAAAGCGAATTAATTTTGCAACTTAGAAAATCGAAATCATTTAAAATACTCTGCTGAACAGAGAAATTAATATGAATTCAACGGATTCATTTTCATTTCCTTTGCAGTGTGATTATAAATAAAAACAATAAAACATTAAAGAATACAAATTAAAGACATTAACAACAAATTTGATGAAAATCCGAATGGAAAATTATAATTAATTTTTATTTCCGTTCTACTATCAACAACCATACCCTCAGCTACCCCACCAAACCACTCCAGCCAGTAACGCTTTAAATCCAACACATTCATTTTAAAGTCTACTTTTATAACGACAAAGTGGAATAAAAAAAAGAAAAGAAAGAGAAGCGAAAATGAATACCAAAAAAAAATGTGATTTCCATCAAAATTGAAAATTCCTTAGCTTAAGCGGGGAAAATTGTTGTTGTTGTTGAAGGTGATAAGAAAGAGAAAAAGAGAAGGAAAAAGACTTTTGGCCTTGAGTGTAATTGTAAGGACTTTTCAATATAAATTCACTTTTGTAAAGCGCAAACAAACTTCCATTGTATGGCAAAAGGAAAATTTATACAAAAACAAAAGCAAAAAACCCAAACGCGACAATAAATGGGGTGCACTTGTAAGTATTTTCATCCTCCCTCGGACTGCTTTTGTCAAAACAACAACAATACAAAAAATAAAATTTAAATTCATAATATTGTCGAACCAAAGAATACATTTTGAAGGGGACGTACATATGAAAGCGATGCTTGGAAGAGAGTGACGGAGAGAGAAAGAGAACGAAAAGAACAGAGGTACTATTAAGTACTTTTGCCTTGGCTTTCTTTATCCACAGAATTTTCCTTTCTTTTCCTTCTTCGTTTTTTTATTTGTTGTTTTCTTTTTGTTGGTCTTTGTTTTTTTGCTTAATATTGTTGGTTAAATACGTTTAACTCTCTTAAAATGCTTGTTTTAATTCATATTTAAGTTTTATAATTAATAAAATGCATTTCGTGCCCCATTGCCAATATGCAATGGGGGGCTCCTCCTCGCTCACTGCTTTTGTCAGGCGAGACAATAAAGTGTTGTTAAAAGGAATCCATAATACTACCGAAATATATGTATGAGGCGGAGAGATCTGAATCCAAGGCATTTTTAGTATATTGAGTGGAGTCCATTATCTGGTCTGACAAGCATGAGAAGAAAAAAGTTCAGGAAACTAATAGTAAAACATGGAAGACTAGAATCCGGCCAAGAAAAACTACGGGTTGAGTCCAGTAGAATAAGAAGGAGCACAGCCTAATAAAACTACCTTGGGTAGAGGATTAACATAAGAAAATAGGTTGTTAAAGAAACACGACAACATTTGGCAGTTCGGAGTACTTCTTGTGAGGATTCAGCCAAGAGAACATACGGATCTAGTCCAGTAGAATAAGAAGAAGGAGCACAGTCCAATAAAACCGCCTTGGAACATAACATTAGAAAATAGGTAGTTGGGCGGCTGATGACAGAACGAAATAGAGCCAAACAGTTGTTAAAGAAACACGTCAGCATTTGCCCCTTGCCAGGTCAAAGTCAGGGAAAAACATAGGCACAATGGACACTGGCGTAGTAGGATACCAAGATAAGGAGAAGGATTTTGTTATTGAAGTCTTCGTAGTCTTCTAGTAGATAAAGTGCTGGCTTATTAGACATGAGGGCTCAAGTTCAAACCCCAGGTCAGCCATCTCCAACGAATTGAAATACGGGAAAATATTTCTTCGGCGACTTCCTCTCAGCAGATTTCTGACAAAACCTCGAAGAGTAAAATTTCCCATGAAAAAGTTTCTCAAAAATTTATAGTCGTGTATAAAATTAACCTACGCAACATAAGTGTTGTGAGAAGTTAGGTTGTGATCCTGGCTGAAGGCTTGTAACGACCAATTATGTATTTGGTTAGAGGACGTGTACTTGTCAACTGTGACAAGTACAGTACCCGGAGGTCGAATTGACCCATTGTACAATTACATTGTATTTGGTTATTGAGGTGGAAGAGAGCAGGGTAGTTGAGCCGTCGTCGTAGGTAGGTAGCATAAGATCCTACGTTGACCACAGAAAATTGAATGAAAAAGAGTTCTCTCTATTGGACCACTAATGTGGCAACCCTCAGATAAAGATTGGGAAGAAGAGTAAAAGGAAAACGGATTTTAGAGTATGCAGTGTTTTATGGCACATATGCCGTGTGATCCCAGCAACGCATTTGCAAGGCAGCCTTGCCTTGGTGTACCTGCACGACATACAATCGTAATATAGAGAACTGTCGACGAACACTTTAAAAACTTGGCTAAAATTCTTTAATCGAATATGAAGAAGTGCTCCCGATTTCAAAAACAACTAAAGGATTAGGGGTACCTCGTTACGGCAAATGGCATCATCACGAATGAAGATAAAACGTAGCATCCAGCTGACGTACATCCGTTGATCAGATGCTGGGCGGAGAATTAGCATTGTTGACATCAAGCTGCTTTCTTAAGTCGCCGTAGGTTGTATGTTGGGTTATTAGAAGAGAGCCTTGGACCATGGTTCAAACACCAACTCAGCCATCTCGAGGAAAAAGCGAAATATGAAAAAATTACTTCTTTCGGCGACTTTCTCTCAGCTGTATTCTGCCAAAAAAGGATGACAGTAAATAAAATTACCATGAAAAGCTTCTTAGGTTTGAGAATTACAGTCAACAATAACAGAATTTCAGTTTAACTTTAAATATAGTGCGCTGTCCTATATAGGAAGCCGTTCCAAGAGCTCGACCTCGTCCTTTTGCAGACAAGTTAAAACAGTCCATTCGATTGAACTCGTGTACTGGCCTAAGACAAACGACTCTACATATATCGAACGCATGTTCCAAATGTGAGGATCAATTAAAGGTTTGAATTCTATTGCGTTGAAAGGTCAAAACAATGAAAAATTACAGAAAGACAACAAGAACACACATAAAGCTGAGCACTTTCAATGGAAAGTAATTCTGTTGCCCTAGTTTTTAGTCAACTTAAGGCTAGGGTTTCAATGGAAAAGTCGTAATTAAATTCGCTTCAAAATTATGTATCATAGTAGTTATGCTCAGCCTAGCAATAATAATCGATTTCTTTTTACTACACCTTATTGTTGCAGTCAGTGAGACAGTTAAACAGTCTGCCGGTTTCTTAACCAAGCCAATATGGTTTTCTTCTTCTTCTTGCCTTTTTTTTTTTTTTTTGTCAATCATAAATTTTTGTTCATCATCCTTACCGTTAACGTCGTCACAGTCGTCGTTATCGTTGTCGTAGTCATTAAAATTATTTGTCGTGTTTTAATTTCTTTCGTTCTTTCTTTTTGTTTTGTTTTCATATTACAATTGGTTTTATAGAGAGAGAGAGATACTTACACAGCTGTATGGACGCCTGGCGGAAGCCCTGTTGGATCAACTTTAACGGTAAGTGAACGTGTCGCATAGCAAAGATCCAAGAATTGTCCACACTGCACAAATGGCTGGGAGGAAATCAAATTTAAGCGGACATTAAAACTGAATTTATCTTTTGGCGCTGCGAAAAGAGAGAGAGAGAGAAAAAAACAATACAAAAAATTATTATTAAATATGGTAAGTATGTGAGAGAGAGAGAGACAGAGATAAAGTTAAGTAAGAAATATAACCGGATAAAGACCGAAAATAAAATCTCCAAAAGAATTGTTTAATAAATGAAACAAAATTACGGGGAAAAAATAAAAAAATATAAGGTGGGGGGTAAAGAAATAATTAAATAATGCAACAACAAAGAAAGAAGAAAATAATGAGCGAAGGAAAAAAACATTATTAAAGGGAAGAAGAAATGCAATTATAATTAAACAATAATAATTAAAATAATACTTAAAAATAAGCCGTTTTTCTTCTTCTGTCCTTCATTCTGTTCATGTAAAATTATCGGGGAGTGCAGAAAAAGAAAAAAAGTGAGGAAGAAAAAGAAAAAACTAAATATTGAAGCGTATGACATGCAACGGATGTTAATGAAAATGTAACGGTCATGGTAACGGTAAAATGTTAACCCCTTTGCGAAAACGGTAAACAATTTTCCGTTTTAAATAAGTGGTCAAACCCATTATAAAGGATTTAGAATAAGGACTTGGGTTCCGATGAGGATACGCTCCTTGATGGATAATGTTTCACTAGGACTAAATGTTAGGCTGTATTAATCGTTCTTCAGGGAGAATTCAGTCAAATGTAACGGAAAACTCAGCAGATTTCTAGCAAAAAAATGTCCTCTACGTAATTAAGGCCATTTAGACAGCCTTATATTCCCTCAATAATTCCATTTGCATTTTGTGGACTACTTTTAAGAGCCGCAAAGAACACTTTGATAAAAAAAAATGGGGGTAAGACGCCGTGAGACCACGGTTCAAATCCCAAATCAGAGTAAATCAAATTGCCATCATAAGTTTCTCAAAAAAATCTGTAGGAGTCAACTTAAAACTGTAGATACCGCCACTCATATGTGAAAATCAACACACACAACATAAGTGGTGTGAGAATCTAGGTCGTAATCCTGATGGAAGGATTGTAATGACCAATTATGTGTGCATATATGTAGAACAGAAAATGTGTCAAGCACCTCAGCCTCTTTATAGCAAGGACCGGGCACTAACACATGATGCGAACGGTTGTAATGCCAAGTCCATTGGCATGCTATCCATTAGGCCAGTGACATGTGGGAACCTCGATAGGACTATGGATGTCCATGCGATCAAAGGTCAGAGGAAAATCAGAACCATATCAATCTGGCAGAACAGGGACTACTAGAAGTAGCCTCATATTGCCAACGATGCTGAGCCTCCCTATGCCCCCGAACATGACGGAAATTATAAATTAATGTTTTCCTATGAAATTCTCGGTACAAAGGAATGAGAACAGTTATGGAGGTGACGCTCAAGATGATTACAATCTGGCGTCCAAGTAAATTAAAAGATTTTCAGGGAGAATCCCCAAATTCGACAAGCATTGACTGGTCAGGCAACCTATGTTGAAAGTGAAACGTCAGCCTACTTTATCTAGTATTGTGGAGTCTTCGTTTTATACCTCAAGAGCCCTACCTTCGGGTCATCAGATCTACAATCTCTAGCTGGAGTCCTAAAATCGAATGTCCCATGGAATAAATTATTAAACAACTGAGTAGCTGATCCAACAGTTTAATAGAGTTTGTCCATAGTCCATGGCCACGTTGGCTATACCACGGCCCAGTAGAACCAATATGTGACGACAGGTCTAAAGCAATAGTTGATGTCTTTACTCTCTCCATTATGGCATCCGAGCTAAACACTTCCAAATTAAATGCCGCGATATTCTAATTTGACACTTGCTTCGGTGTATGGATTTTAAAACAGGCAGACTGACTATTTCGAATATTGATCGCATAATGTTAGCTTAAAATTGTTATAGATTATGAGCTAAAAAGAATAGCGCAGGTTATTTGGTTGATTGTAATGGTAACTTCACTATGACCCGTTGTGATATCCCGATAGCTTTTCATATAACCCATGTGATATGAGCAAATCTTATCTCTGAGTGCCTTCCCGAGGATGTTAACAACGCACAGTCCGGATAAAAGGAAATGAGAAAAAGGTATGATGCACCTCATAAACTCCGCAGATATTTTGAAAATGGATGGAACTGTTAGGGGAGATATCTTTTCGTAGTCGGCTGTTACAGCTCATTTGACAAGACCACTAAATCATTGCAGCGTATTGCAGGGAAATATCTTCTGATACCCAGACTGTTGTTGGGGGTTCACTAGATTGTACTACAACCACCTCAAGGATAGTCTAAGCCTTAGACTCTAAGGCTGCTCTTTTAGAGATGGCAGATCGGTACAATTTCCATATCGCATGGGTAACGGGACATTGTGGAATTCCGAGAAATTACAGAGCGGATGAATTTACCATATATTGGGAATCCCATTGGGAACACTAGGCCCCGAATTAATAACATACAGACATACATACATAATTGGTCATTAGAACCCCTTAACCAGGATTACGACCTAGTTTCTCACACTCACAACATAAGTGTTTGTGTTAATTTTATACATTAGTGGCGGGACCTGCAGTTTAAAGTCGATTTCAAAGGACAGATTTTTTTGATTTTTTCAGAGTTTTTTGCCAGAAATCTGCTGAGAGGAAGTCGCCGAAGAAATATTTCTTCATACTTCGTTTTGTTGAAGTTGTCTGACCTGGGCGTTTGAACCGAGGCCTCACGTCTAATAGGCCAATACACTACCTACTAGACTAACGAAATTAACAACACAGTAATTTATTTGCTTCGCGTTATGTGAGTGGCTTCAAAGGAGGACAAGATAGCCACAGCATTCTGGACATAACTAGACATTATACTCATGCCAGACGAGTAACATGGTCAATGACGTCATCAATGACATCTGAGCTTTGACTTTTCAGGCAATCTAACCCAATTGCGTTACTTCTTTAAGGTGACAGTCTTATACTATGTTCAGACAAGCACTTTTATTAAGCCAATATTCGATTATTTGAGTACAATATTTTAAGTGTTCAGATATAATATAAGCAATATTCATTCGACAGCTGGTAAACAAAGCAGCTGATTGTTTCAACAACATTGTTTTTTTTTTTTTGGTTTGTCGTTGTTGACATTTGAGGTGTCAAATATCAACAGAAAGTGTTCGGAAAACTGTAATATGCTCACTGAACGTACTTATGACAGTGCTGCATTTTAAGTTTTACTCAATATTGTAAAAATTTGCGTATTTCTTGCGCAATAATGAAATTTTATATGAAATATTGAGCTCAATAATGGCGTTTATTGCGATTTAGGCAATAAGAGTGCATGTGTCAACATAGTATTAGTCGAGAGCATGTAAAGTTTCTACATAAATCTACAATATTTATAACACGTCTAATTACCGATGACCTATCACTGAATAACAATTATTGTTAACATTCAAGGGTTAATTTCAAAACCAAATACAAAAAGTATCATACGATATAAAATAAACGAAATTGACAATTGAATTGAACTGAATTTCACAGAACACTAGCGTACAGTACACTACAGAATAGAATGGCACATAACGAGCTAATTGATTTAAAATATTAATTAAAAAAGCATACAGTAGCGGTGGCAGTGACAGTGACAGTGGCAGTGACAGTGGCAGTGATAGTGGCTTTACAACTTGATTTTTATCGACTTTTAAAAACTCAATTCAAATGAATTTATTTCCTTTATTTTTTTATTTATTCATGAGATTTTATGCATATTGAACAGAACCGAACGTGAAACGTGATTTAAAAGTTAAGATTGGGGTTTTGGAAAAGTGAGGAAAGCACAAAAATCATACATGATTATTGTAGAATAGTAGATAGAGGTACATTGTTGTAGTTGTTGGTGTTGGTGTAGCAGTATAACAACATATAAAAGTGTATTAAAATGTAATTAACTGTAATAAATAAATGAATACATACTTCATTTTTATATTGTATGTACATATGTGCGGAGTGACAATAAATGTTTTGCAACAACTGTGGAAAGAAATATAGCACACTACAAAGCTCTCTTTCTCCTCCTACAACTCACTATCGGAATTCCAGCACTGAGTAGAGAACATCTCTTGGGTGTAAGGATAATGAATTCGGAATTTCAACGCTGAGTAGAGAACGTCTCTTGGGTGTAAGGGTCAGTTAGAAAAAAAAAAAACCACTAGGACCAGTGACGTCATTTCTCCTATCATTTTTATATGAATTGTTTTTTAAAATTGGACAACCTGCTTAGAGCTCTACATAACCTCGACTATGCTATACTATCTGTGCTTATAGAGAAGTAGTAGAGAATACTAAAATCTGGTTCAAAATCTATTTACATAGTACATATGGTTTACAGTTTAGTGCCCTGAAGTCTACACCAAGCAGAGAATACTGTATAATATGCTAAAATTGCTTCTTCATAGGTTTCTCCTTACTCTCCTTATTCTTTCGGTAATTAAGTTGAACCGCATGAACTGTTGACCTAAGCAGTTCCATGGGCATGATATGCTATGAAATCCATGTCATAGATAGGTACATACCTATGCCTTAGTACCGATTAATCCGAGATCGTTCTCCAACTTCTTTGCAAATATGCAACGCTTGCTAGTAAACTGGGATGTGATGTGTATCAAGGTCTTGGATATCAAAAACTCACTATAGGATTTTACAGCGGAAGTCATAGAATAATCCATGAAAATATCCAGTTTCGTATTGTCAGACTGTTTTGAAATGCCTTTCAAACATCACATTGACGTCGTCGTTTATATGAAAATAGCGCCTGTTTCTTCGCAAAATGGCGATGATTTCTATTATTAGAGCATAGGGAACTATAAGGAGAACATACTGACCAGAACGTAAAACCAGACTGGAAAACCCACTATGTGATCCACCCATTAGGCTTGAAATTAAAGATAAATTCCACTTCATGACTAACAATTTCTGTGTAGAAGAGAGCTAGGTTAAACCGGCCAAATCTTAACCTGGGTATAACAAAACAGCTCATATTTCCCTCTCGACTAGACATTTACTACGTGTCTCCGCCCTCCTCGGACCTTAACTAATAGAGATTCAGGTCTGTCGCCTATTTCCTATTTTTAGAGTAGTATTCGCCTGATGGTTTAATATCAAAACTCTTAAAATATATGCCACAGACTACCTCTGTCCAGTTTTTTGAAGCCATCAATATATATTCAAGGACGTCACTGGTAACCTACGTGGTAAACAATGACGTATTTGACCCCAATGTGATTATGGCTTTCCATGTAACATGTCCATAGTCCAAGATATACTTGCGTTAAGTCTGACTTCCATTGTAATGACAGGAAATTCAATAAAGTAAATCAAATAGTGCTTTAGTTTAGAATGGAGCAGAGATCAATAGTGGTCAGATCAACATGCAAGCCTGAGCGTTCTGTCTATCACAATGCAATGGCATTGGCATCTTCATACCGTGCATCAGACGTGAACATCGTAAACTATGAACCTGATAGAGAAAGTATGTGGTGGCAAGATAAAGCCACGCCTCTCTTTTAGGGGCGTAAAGCACTATTTCTCGAGGAGAGTTTAGAGTTCAAATCAACTACAAAAATAACTGAAACACAATAACCTGAGGGCTCTCATTATAAAGTGACAGGTTACTTTTCGAATATCTTAATAAGGATAGAGGTAGTTGTGATCTAGTTTTCTATGGATTTCCATATGAATGTCAAATTTACTTATCTTTTGAGAGAGGGCGTGCTATCATTGCTACGCTGCTATCATGGCCTACCGCATCTGTGTGAATTACTTTTAACTTAATATGAATAAATCGCATTAAAACAGCTGCAATAAATTGTTGTTGTAAATCAAATACAACAAACAACAAACGTTAAAAAGCATTTCACAATAAAAAGTATGGGGTATGGGGAGAGAGAGTAAATGAATAAAACACCGAATGAGATGGTAGTGTGAGGTTGGTTAATACCTGATGCATACAGGAGAAGAAGAACAAGAAATGAATGGGAAATGGGCATGAATGGTTAAGTGTTTGTTCCATTGCTGATACATCAACCTATACAGATGGATGGCTGGATGGTTGGTTGGTTGGTTGGTTGGTCGGTTGGTTGCTGGTTGGATTGAATGAATGCATACTTTTAGTTTTCAATTCAACCATGATGGATAGGAGAAAAGGTTTAAAAAAAAAACCAAGAGATGTTGTATTGTGGAGGGCGGCGCGGCGTGTGGCAGAAGAAGAAAAAATACTTTTTCCATTGTGCAGCCAAACAACAAAAATTAATGGATTACACTTGATTTAATATGTATGCGAAGATAAATTGCTGTAAGTACTTGAAAATGTGTACAATACATATAATGGAATTGAGTTGAGTTGAATTGAATGAAATGGAATGAAATGAAATATTTTTCCTGAGCTCTCTTTTCTTTCTTTTTTCCATTTTCATTATTGTTGCCAACACGTTATACTGCTAATATGCTGCCTCCTGGTATTGCTGTTGCTGTTGCTGATGCTGTTTCTCTATGCAAAATAAATAAATAAATACAATAGCAATTGCAACAATTGCAATAAAGACTGACGACTATAATAATCATTAAAAAGGTAAAATACAGGCAAACAGACAGACACACAGACAGATAGACGGACGGAATTTAAGTGTTTAAGAGGACCGAAGAGCTGAGCTGGAGAAAAGCGTTAAAGAGGAGACAAGTTTATGGTGTTGATTAAAAGCATGCAAATGCTATAGTTTTTCCCCATTTAACACACACACAAACGCACACACATAGACAAACAGACAGACAGACACCAACAAGACTGTAATAAAAATGGTGTAGCTGGTGATATAACAACGGAACTAATTAATTACACGTTTATTAAAGGAAAAACTCAACTCAACGCAACACAACACAACACAAGAACGAGAGGAAATATAATTAAAAAGAAACATTAAAAATAAAACAGAGAGAAAAAAATTCAAATCAGAAATTATTTAATGTACCGGAGATGAATTATTATTAATCAAGAAAAAAGAAAAAAAGAAAGAATACTTCGCATCAGTCTTTCTCAAAAGGATGGTAAGTGGTAAGAGATACGTTTAGTTTACACTTGAAAGCAGTCTCTGCGATAATTATGGCATCAAGAGTTTTTAATCAAAATAATCTTAATCAGTTAAGCACTTAGGCCATATATACCCTGAACGTTTAGTGTAGCAAT
Organism: Sarcophaga rosellei; assembly: GCA_930367235.1. Classification (NCBI taxonomy): domain Eukaryota; kingdom Metazoa; phylum Arthropoda; class Insecta; order Diptera; family Sarcophagidae; genus Sarcophaga; species Sarcophaga rosellei. Next base: position 78,560,779 of record OV884021.1, read on the forward strand.
TGTTAGAAGCTAAAATTCTTTAATGATGACAATTCTATGTAAACTCCTCACAATTCATAAAATACTGGAGGGTCCGAAAGTCTTATAAAATAGGTTTGCAGAGAGGCAACATAATTTTCAAATACATTTCCCCAATGACGGTGACCCTAACCAGAGTCAGACCCTTTTAGTAGGGCGGCTAACTAACTAGTATCACTTTGCATTATAGAAAGGAATCCTGTTAAAGAGCATGTCAAGGAGAGTACATGTTATCAATTTTCAAAAAGGCTGCTTAGGGGTGTATAGAGGACGGTACACCATATCTTGGATGTGGCTAGGCTTGCAGCAGAAATTATCCCTTTAGACATGGCGGCGGTAGTGTGATGTAAAGGTGCAAGTACTCTATTTCAAGCTCAAACAATCCCCATTCAAACTCCAGAGAAGATGAAATATTATCATAATGGTTTTCGAATTTATAAAATTAATAGGCTTCAATCCTTCTCCCGCCCACAGAACTGATTGTAGGAAACAGGGACTTCCGAATTTTGGCAGTTGAAAGCCACATCTGTCAAATTAGTTGTCATTTATTCAGACTTCTTTGCCAAACCGTTATAAACGAATAGACAGGGACAATAGATATAACGTGGGCTCTAAAACAGTTGGAAACTCATCCAAGTTTTCATTGGAAAAAATCATCTTCAGCGATGAGGCCAATTTCTGCATGAATGGAATGAACGTGTGAAAACTAAATTGTCGAATTTGAAACGATACCAACCCACATAAGGTCCAGGATATTTCTCTCAACGGCGACCGCTATTGATCAATGATTATCAACTTCTTTTGGTCTGAATTGGATGTTGCGGACGACAACGACCTTTGGTTTCAACAGAACTGAGCCATGTATGATACAGCTCAGACAGCTCATGCAAAAGCGATTTGAAACCATGGTCATCTCACGTGGAGGTGGCGTGAACAGGCCAGCAATCAGTATATGGGTTCTAGAACAGTTGGAAACAGGCCAGTAATCAGTATATGGATTCCAGTTGGAAACTGGCGCAACTTTTCGTTGAAAAATCATCTTCAGCATCAGAACAGTCATGTATAACAGTTCATGCAAAATTAGATATTCGGCACAATCGATTTGAAAACATGGTCATCTCACGTGAGGTGATGTGAACTTACTATCAAAATCGAATGATTTGACCCCGTTTGACTTTTTCTTGTAGGTTTTCTGAAGTCACATATGTATGGGAATAAGCCACAGACAACAGCGGTCTTAAAGGTAGGTAGGTTGAAGTGCTAGCCGTGACACCAAAAGCTCACTTGAGCATGCATAGCGGCACATTGTGACACCACGGGTAAACATAGCTTTTTTTCCGTATTACTTCCAGTGTAAGTAGTATAATACGGTGCCTGATTCGAATAAATAACCAAGTTGTTCCTCAACAAGTACATATAAAAATATATACATACACACATAATTGGTCACTATAACCCTTTAGTCTGGATTGCGACTTAGCTTCTCACGCCACTTATGTTGTGTGTGTTAATTTTATACATAAGTGACGGGACCTACAATTTACAAACGACTCCAAAAGACAGATTTTTGAGAAACTTTTCATGGCCGTTTTTATTTTCTCTCAGAAAGTTTGCCAGAAATTTGCTGAGAGGCAGTCGCCCAAGAAATATTCTTCTTTTTATTTCGTTTTACTTGGAGATGTTTGAACTGCGGAGTTGAACCTCAGCCTCACGTCTAACAAGCTAACACACTACCTAGGCTACGGCAACTGCACATAAAATAACTTGGCTTATATCTGCTCAGAGGTCTGACTCGAAAGCCAAATAAGCATGAATGGAAAATTGAAAGTAAAACTCTAACACAGCAACGTGGTATGTTGGATGCTCGAGATCAGAGGTCTAACTCGAAAGTCAAATAAGCTTAAAGGAAAAATTGAAAGAAAGAAACTCTTACACAGTAACCTCGCAGGTTGACAGTTCGAGATCACAGGTTTGACTTGGAAGCCACATAAGCATGAAGGCAAAATTGAAAGAAAGAAACTCTTACACAGCAACGTGGTAGGTTGGCAGTTCGAGATCAGAGGTCTGACTTGGAAGCCACATAAGCATGAGGGGAAAATTGAAAGAAAGAAACTCTTACACAGCAACGTGGTAGGTTGGCAGTTCGAGATCAGAGGTCTGACTTGGAAGCAACATAAGCATGAGGGGAAAATTGAAAGAAAGAAACTCTTACACAGCAACCTCGCAGGTTGGCAGTTCGAGATCAGAGGTTTGACTTGGAAGCCACATAAGCATGAAGGCAAAATTGAAAGAAAGAAACTCTTACACAGCAACGTGGTAGGTTGGCAGTTCGAACATAAATATGTATGTACATTAGAGGGACTCAAGTTGTATGGAAGCAAAATTCGTGCTCGATGTACCCCCCTCAAAATGAACCTTGGACTTTTTTAAGATGACATCTAAAATATTTCGGCTCTAGCTTTGACCTCTCGTGAGCTGGACCATTTTGAAAAAGGGTCTATTTTTGTATGTTTTGTTAATTTGAGAATTTGTTTCCTAACCAACATATAGAGTATGGGTGTCAAAAGAAAGGTTTTTGCAAGGCGCGTCCAGCGGTATATACAATTTGTCCACGGACAATCATCTATGTCATTTTTTTAAGGATATTCTGTAAAAAAAACGGTTTTTGAATTTTTTCTTTTCTTCCTTTCTAACCAAATTAACTCTAATATGATGGCGGATTTAGTTTCTAGATGATGTTTGGATGAAAATAGGACTAAAGAAAGAAAAAAAGAAATGAACCACGACTTTTTGTGGGCATATTTTTTTCCCCAAATTAAAAAAAAGGTACTAAATTTTTTGTTTATATTTACAAAACTATACTCAAAAAACTCAAACTAGGGCGAATTTCAAAAAAAGCTAAGACCCGTATTTAATTAAATCAACTAAAGATTAAAATATGTGAATTTGGTTATTTTATTACAAACAACCCCGAAGAAAAAATTCAAAAACCGTTCTTTTTAACAGAATAACCTTAAAAAAAGGACATGGATGATCGTCCTTGGACAAACTATATACACAGTTGGACGCGCATTGAAAAAACCTTTCTTATGATGACCATATTGTATATGTTGGTAAAGAAACAGATTCTCAAATTGACAAAACATGGAAAAATAGACCCTTTTTCGAAATGGTCCAGCTCACGAGAGGTCAAAGCTGGAGCCGGAATATTTTAAATGCCATCTTAAAAAAGTCCAAGGTTCATTTTTAGGAGGGTACATCGAGCACTTTGTTTGGTGAGTCGCTCTAATGTACATACATAGCGCAGGTTGATTTATGATCCTCTATAATGCAAAGAAGCGGCGAGGAAGAAGACATCCTTGTTCCGCATCGCTGAGTAAACCGATAAATTCAGAGCTGCGTTGTACGTGGCATCACAACGGGCTCAAGTGAGCCTTGATATCAAAGCTGCCACTCCAAACTAACCTAACTATTGTACGAGTATTTAGCATTTCCCTAAGATTCTTTGATATACAGCCTTTCCAAAAACTGACCAATGGAGAAGACCCTACCAATTAATACCGCAATTAATAATTCCCCAAAACTTGGTTTTAGGTCAAGTTCTTCATTTTTTTCTTTAAAAAAAAAAGGTTGGAAAGGAAGCAGCATTACATTTTAATTAAAATTTTTTAAATGATACAAACAACAACAATAACAATTAAAATAAATACCTGTAAATAATTAAAAAAAAACAGGTGAAAAGCAACAATAATACCGATACACAAAACAAAAAACAAATTTGCCAAAAAACAAGTCAAAATGATTTTAAAAAATACAACAATAAGAACAGAAAAACGAAAAACAAAAGCTGTAAAGGAATTAAATACAACAACAATAGACAAAAAACCTATACAATCGAATTGAATGGAATACAATATAAAAACATACAAACCCATGCTGGCACAATACAAATGTAGCCAGCAGTAGTAGTAGTAGTTAAAGTGTTAAAGAAAAACAAGGAAAAACAAAACAAAAAATAAACAGATGTTCGGACAGACAGACAGACAGACAGACAATCGTATAAACAATAGAAGAAAACAAATGAAAAAAAATAAACTTTTATTTTATTTAAATACAACAACAATTGCAAAGTGTATCATTATCATACATACACACACGGAGCACAACACAAATAAAATACAAGTAACGGGTGATTTTTTAAGAGCTATAGGAAATTTAAAATTAAAAAAACACATAAAATTCAGAAAAATGCATGAAATCTTTATTTGAATCGATAGTACGGTCCATATAATTTAATGTTTGAAGATTATTTCATGCAAATGTTAACCGCGACTGCGCCTCAAATGGTCCATCCGCTTAGTCCAATTTTGGTTTACTCTTTGCAACATTTCGCCCGGTATCTCACGAATAAATGCTTCAATGTTATCTTCCAATGCGCGTCAATTGTAGCGGGCTTGTCTGTATAGACATGAGCTTTAACATAGCCCCACAAAAAATAGTCTAAAGGCGTTAAATCGCACGATCTAGGCGGCCAATTGACCGGTCTCGAATGTGAAATGAAATTTTCACCGAACTCGCCTCTCAATAAGTCCATTGTTACGCGTGCTGTGTGGCATGTGGCACCGTCTTGTTGAAACCACATGTCATGCTAGTCAAGCTTTTGCATTTTGGGCAAAAAAAGTTGGATAGCACTCACCATTCACAGTTACATTACGATTCGCAGCATCTTTGAAGAAGTACGGTCCAATGATGCCACCAGCCCATAAACCACACCAAACTGTGACTTTTTCCGAATGCATTGGTAGCTTTTGCAATGCTTCTGGCTATCCCGAATAGCCGCTTCAGTGGTTCGATTAAACTGACCATAAAATGGAAGAAGCGCGCGATGAACTTTCTTAACAGAGCATGCATTTTGATAATAAAATTCAATGATTTGCAAGCGTTGTTCGTTTGTAAGACGATTCATGCTTAAATTATAGACCAAACTGAAGATGTTTGACAGTGAAACAAAACTCGAAACGTGCGTGAGCTGTTTAAACTAGTGTTGCCAAAAAGATAATAGCTAAAAAATCACCCGTTAAAAGAAAAACACAAGTCTAAAACTTTTTAGCCAGGATAATAGAAAGAAAGCAAAGAAAAAAAAGAAACTTGAAAAGTATTTTTTTTTTTCGATTTTTTGTTTTCGTTTCCTTTACGAAACTGATTTCATTTCTTTGCTTGCAGTGTGAATAGTTTTTGGCTAAAAGTGAAAAGTTGTAAAAATAAGAAACAAAAAACAAAAACCTTAAAAAGTAAGCAGGAAAACAGATTTTCTTTCTTATTTTTTTTTTTTTGTTATGGTGAAAATTACCAAGAATTTTCCAAAAACTACTTGTTGCAATATGTCCATGTCAATAACAGACGAAAGATACTTGGGCTTAACAACAACAACAGCAACCACAACAACAATAGTAACATGAAACAAAAACTTCGATACGCAATTAAAGAAATTAATTTGAGTTCTTAAAGCAAAAAACAACCACAACAACAACAACAAAATAAGAAAGGGAAACAAACATACTAGAATAGCAAAAAAAATAATATGAGAAATTTAATTCTGTTAAAAGCAATACTTTTAAGGAAATATGAAATCAAATCAAACGAAATGTGTAATAAAAACAATTGAATGGGAGTGGAGGTAGGTACAGATAGGTAGTAAAGGGTTTTTCAATTTTGGATTTCAAAAGTTAGGTTAAATTTAACGCTCATAAAGCTAAGATTTCAAAGAAATTTTTTTCATTAGAAGGCTTTAAACTTCTCATGCCGCTATTTACGAAATACAATGTCAATGCAAATTACGTGCAGCAGTCTATTATCCTTCTGAAGTAGTAGTATTCAACATCTTTTTCATACATCACCAACTGGCACATGTTGGTTTTCGAATGCTCCAACATTAGAGGATTATTCGCTTAGACACGGTCTCTGTCGTAGCTTAAAATCGTATGATATTATTGGCCAATGGACGTTGTCAAAACGTGAAATTACTCCTCTATGGAAACTTTTCATTCAATAAAACCAAAAACGGTCGTGCTGTATGACCCTCGGGAATAACTTCTATAAACCAGATACTATTCAACAAATAATCTTCAATTTCAGATCAAAAAAAGTCAATTAACACACAGCTTTGGGCGTTGAATAAACTTAATGCTATAATACTCGATAATAGCCGCTTAGTATAGAGGTTTTTACATGATCTGCGCTTGTTAAACGGTCCATATTCTCAAATCACAAATCTTTCCTCAAATAAATGTCACTTCATATGACAGTATTGCCGAAATGACAGATTTGAAGCCGCTATATGGATAACCCGATATTTCCTCAAATAAACCAGAAAACTATATTGTACTGCATTGATTCTCAAACAAACACTCAGTGTAATAAAAGGAAGACTATAAGAAAGCGTTCCCAAGATTATGCGACCTAGAGGAGAGTCAATGTCGACGTTTAATGTTCTATTGCCCAAACTTAGCCGATTGGTAGCATTTACTTTCTTATGAGAGTTCAATTGTTGAATACCTTTCGTAGGACATTTTAAACTACATAGTTAGACAATGCCAGACGGCAATTTTCAAACTCTTATAAACCCGCAGACCCGTAGAGCGCGATGTAACGCCCATGTACTATATATCATACAAATACTTATACAGATCGGCTAGTTCTCAGAATCCTTTTCCTAGTCTTTTCCAGAGAGGTAAGTTCCTGCTCTAGAACATAACTCAGAATACGAAATACCCAACTCTCCGGACAGTCACTGCTGTATGTGGGTAGATTCCCAGTATGTTCATTAAAGTAGAAAATCTTTTATAACCATAGAGAGCCTGATTTCGTGTTAATGTATACACAGGTTTTCCCGGGAAATAACAGATGGAATACCGAACAATATGTCTAGGTACGCATCAGAATATAAGGCACTTTTTGCCGGCTTTTTGGATTTTATTTTATACACAACCATGTCGTAGATATCCTCTAAGGCCTTTATGATCACCTAGCTTGTAGTACACCAGGTTAGATTAGATTACAAATGTGTTAACAAACACATATTCACCCAGAGACCAGCTAAGTATCATTGTAGAAGCCTTCAAATTATGCCGATTACCCAGAAAAAATATTAACAAATGTAAAAAAGATAGGAGAAATCGAAGCGGAGTCATATCACCATACATATTACGCCAGAAAGAAACTTCGGCCAAGAATCTCAGCACCAGGTTGGAGACACAGGATGTGCTCGACGGTTTCAGATTCCCCCACATTACCGAAAAATCTGTAGAAAGAAAGGGGAGCATCTGTTCCACAAACTGTTCTCTGGCCTAGAAGCAAAATGCTTCGTTGAAAACCCTATCAGTGCATGTAATATTAAGTAGTTATTTTCGTTCTAGCACATTTATGCCTGAGACATAATAAATTGGAGATTCAAGAACCTTCTGATTATCGCCAATGCCCACTTGATCAGACAAAAAATTATTCCACAGACGGTTTACAGACTGCGACACCAGGTCCATGCACTTCGCCGTACCATTCCTTGTCAGCTTAGCTACAATAACGCTTTCCCACACGCCAGAGTGTCATACTCTATATACCTTTGTAAGAGCCTTATAAGTGTCTTTGGGCCAACAGAAAACAAACTCCAAAAGATATGATGCCTAAGCAGTGCCTTTAAGGCAGATTGACTACGCAAAGTTCCGCTGCAGAGAGCCTATAGACAGCTTAACATCATCACTGAAGTATATTTCCACATCAGTGCCTCTGCCTATTTTTTTGTGGCATTTGCCAGAAAATTTCTAAATATCCATATTTATACTCAGTAATGTCTAGGTCCGAAGTCGCCGTAGTCTAGTAGGTAGTGTGTTGGCTTATTAGACGAAAGGCCCGAGTTCGAATCCCAGGCCAGACATCAAAAACAAAATACAAAAAGTATTTCTTCGGCGACTTCCTCTCAGCAGATTTCTGGCAAAAACTCTGAGAGTAAAAATTGCCATGAAAAGCTTCTCAAAAAATCTGTCGTTCGGAGTGGACTTTAAACTGTAGGTCCTGCCACTCATGTATAAAATTAACGCACACAACATGAGTGGTGTTGAGAAGCTAGGCCGTAATCCTGACTGAAGGGTTGTAATGGCCAATTATGTATGTATGTATGTATGTAATGTCTAGGTCCAAACCCTATATGGTGCCTATAATCCTGTTTTGTGTACACATTCTCAATACGGAAACACTATAAACCAGGTTTTAACTAGAAGCAGACAGTTCTATGGCAACGTAAGTTGTATTTATTAAGAAAGCTTTAGAAATGTCGTACTCAAGACTTTCAAAGTGTTCACTTTGTTAGTGTCTAGACATTCGAATGGAATGGAATATAGACTATGAATGCTGCTTCCCCTTTTCCAAAGCATGTCATCTAATCATTTAATTACTACGTATAAGAAGCAAAAATAATATTAAATGGCGTTATGCCAAATAAAACTATTTGTTTGGATTAAACGTAAGCAAAACATAAAAAAGCCGTGAAAGTAAAATTATTTCAAAAATGTTTTGCAAAAACCAATAAAAAAAAGTTCAAATGTTACAATCTTACTTCATTTACATCTTGGTTTAAATCTTCGTTACAGAATTTTATATAATTTTTCTTGAATTAATGGAATTAAATTCTTCTTAAAAATGAAATTCTACTTACCGGCTTCAGTTTCATTAAAGAATACAGGCTCAATATTGATATGATATTCAAATGGTTTCTTTAAAACGCCCTCTCTGATGTGAATACCTTTGGCATTTGAAGGGCCACAACGTACAGAAAATCTACAATACGAAGAAAATAATAAAAAGAAATGAGTATTAAATTAATACAATAAAAATAAGGTGAAAAGAAAAAAAAGAAAAATAAAAATTGAAAAACGAGAAATAAAATGAAGAAATTCTCAACATTTAGTCGGGGTGTGTATAAAATAAAATAAAAACACGTAATTAAAAATATATGTATGTACAATTAAATACAACAATAAAATAATAATAAAAAAAAGAAAAATAAAATGTAGAAAAATACAAGAAAAACGTTGTAAAACAACAATTTTACATACAAGAAAATGTAGTTGAATTTAAAACAACTGCAACAACTACTACTACTACGACTACAACGAACACAACTTGGAATTTAACAAAAGCAGCGTTAACAAGATGGAAAATGGAAAACAACAGCAAGAAGTAGTAGCAGTAGTTGGGGGAAAAACAATACAAAAAAAAGAAAAAACTGTTTAAAGTATGAACTGAACTCTTAAACACACTCACCTTAACATATTCTCGACAGCTTTATCATGTTCTAACAAATGTTCAAAAGCTTTTTCAACATTTAAAAGACCACTGCCTTGGGCAAATGGATCAACGTAACCTAATTTAGTGGCAGTGGCGCAAATGGCACGTTTAATACTAAAGGGTGAATATGAGATGTTACGTTGTTTTAAACCCGAGATGAGTAACGCTGAAGAAAAAAGAAAAAAAAAAGAAAAAAAGTAGTAAATGAGTGTAAAGATAGTAGATGCTGAGGTAAAAATATTTTTATCTTCTCTCTTACCTATGGCTCCAGCAACATGAGGAGCCGCCATGGAAGTGCCATTCATAAGAGCTGATTTTGACATGGTAAACTGAGGTACTGATGTTATGGCGCCACCGGGAGCACACACCGTTACACCCTGACCGCCATCAATGCAGGGATCTCTTGACGTCCAAGTGTAAACATTAGCAGGTAATTTTTCACGCAAAGCATATTCTGCCTCCATCATTTGCGGTGAGACATAAGCACCCACGCCAATACAACTGGGCTGTGCAATATCTGGTGGAGTACCTACGGTACACAAAGCTGGACCATGATTGCCAGCGGAGGCAACCCATACAACGCCGTATTTGTTAACCACTTCACTCATTAGCTCACCAATGCGGCTGTATGTATATTGACGTCAATGGTGGATTGTGGTAGGATGTGGATGTAGGAAACACAACAGCAAGCAGAGTAAATGCAACCAAATGGAACGATACAAAAGAGAAATAAACAAAGTAAAGGAAACATTAAATTATCTTCTCCTTCTCTCTACTAACACTAAAACATTAAGTTTAGTTATTCTGTTTCGGTTTCGGTTTTTGTTTTTGTTTCTGTTTTAGTTTCAGTTTCAGCTGAGTTTTCTATTCTAATTATTTTTTATTTCTCTCTCTCTCTAAAAACAAAATTTTTTAACATTTTTTTGAAATTTCCTTTGTTATGATTGTTGTTGTTGTAGTTGTTATGTAAGTGTATAAAAGTTGTTCGTGTATTCCGTTATTTTGTTTGTAAAATATTTACAAAAACACATACAATTAGACAACTTAAGTACAACAATTAAAAACGACTTAACTTACGATACAATAGATAGTATGGGGTTCTGGGATATGATTCTGTATGTGTTCTTAAAGTGGTAAGGAGTTGAGTTTTACTGTTACACTAAACTAAACACAACAATTTACCTTAGATAAGGTTTTCGTTTTTTACGTCGTTTCTTTTCAATGATTTCAGGAAATCTAAGAGAAGATTTATTTTGAATTTTTTTTTATTTTGTTTGTTTTGTTATTATTTAAGTTTCATTCAATGCACACACAATAAGCAAGCAAGCAAGCAAGCAAAGCAAAGGAAAGGAAATTTCAAAATTGTTTTAAACAATTTCTATTTGTATTGTTTGTTGTCTTATTTGTATTTTTTTTTTCTTTGTTTCTTATTTCAACTGAAATTAAAACAAAAGCAAAAGGAAAAAGGAAACAGAAACTAATAAATAAATATTTATTTTTACCCAGCATTTGACCAATGGGAATGTTCGCCATAACTCATATTAATGACATCAACCTGACGGCCAGAGCGACATAGTTCCATAACTTTCATCATGGCCCGCACGAGTCCAGTGCCCGTTTCCATAGAACCCAAACGACCGTCACCAATGGTCATGGAGACTATTTTGGCATTGGGAGCAACGCCATCAATATCCTTAGAATTATGATTGCCACTAGCAATGGAAGCCACATGAGTGCCATGAGAAGCTGTAAAGGAATAAAAGAAATAAGAAAAAGAGAATCAATTTGCATGTAGTCTTCTAATAATTAAAGAATAATAAATAAATAAATAATTATAAGGAATAATAATGACAACTTAAAAAAGGCGATTGAAAACATAAGTCTCTATTCAAAAATTTTATCGAAAAGATGACTAGACAAAGGGACCTGTGATTGCTATCTCCTTATTGATAAAAAACCTAATCACTGCAATAGCTGTCTTATGAGACTGAATTGGCAGCTGAATATAACTGAGACCTTCAAGGTACCACTGTCATACTATTGCATCATATGCTTACAACTCCTGGCTATCGTTTCTCAGTTATCCTGAAAATTTTATGAAGGTCTGGGTTTTTTGAAGTCGCCGTAGTCTAATAGCTAGTTTGTTGGCTTATTAGGCGTATGGCCCCAAGTCAGACATCTCCTCTCAGCAGATTTCTAGCAAAAACTCTGATAGTAAATAAAATTGCTATGAAAAGTTTCTCAAAACTCTGTCGTTTTAAGGCAACCACCACTCATGTATAAAATTAACACACAGAACATAAGTGGTGTGAGAAATTACGTCGTAATTCTAACTGAATGGTCGTAATAACCAATTGTGTATGTATGTATTACAAAGGTGTCTCTTCTCTCCTTCCTTATCATTGCAACTGTTACAGAGTTAGTTTTAAGGTCTCTTCAACTGTTGAGCGTATACGCCCAGAGCCAGGACTCCCTTTATGACCTCTATTAGATTTTAAATATGAATTTTGAACAAACTTAATACAAATCGTACTTTCACAAAAGGGGTGATTTCTGTGGCCTCTGTGGAAGTGGGTTCATTTTCCCAACTTTACTTTGTGAATAAGTGAAGTAGGACTGTTTGAGATCACTTGTCAGCCCTTCAAGAGAGGAATGCCACATTAATCTCTGATCTCGTTTGAATTACAAGTTGAACCAGCTTTCGCATGTGCATCAGCTATGTGGTTTTCTTCTAAGTCTCTGTTTCCAGGGACTCACATCAGAGTAAGCGTTAAATATCACTTCGATAAGTTTGTGGATAGAAAGAAGTTCACTGCACGAATCGTACATGGCTTAACACGAACAAAATGTCATGAACCGAGTTTCCATTGATAGCAATGGAAACGCGCACATAGAAACGTTTCCAAACAAATGCCTGTGATGAATTCTAAATAAATGGAGCTCAAATCGCATACAAAATGTCGATTTGCTGACAGCAATAAAGCAAATCTCCGCTCATATGGAGTTAGGACAAAGGTATTGGCGGTGAATAGCGTAAACAGTTCGAAGGGCAACTGACATTGATTGCTCGATAAGCGCTTCAAAGGAATCCGAAAGGATAAAGTCAACAGTTAGTGCACCTGCCAAAACGTGGAGAAGGTCGGTTGATGGAGAGCTGCAAGCAGTAAACTAGTGTTCAAATTAAATCAGCTAAAAATCTCGCAATAGAATTCCATATAAAAAGATGGCCGAAGTCTTACGCTCTACTGACAGTTAAGAATGACGAACTAAATAAAAAAAATTTCCTATAAGTCCTGAGTCCTGAGGAGATTATTTCGAACCTATACTGCCAAAAGTTTAACTGTTTTAAGGAAACATTTAGCCAGTAGGAGAGAACTTATAACCAACTAGACAACGCCAAGCCCTACACTTTCATAGTAACTCGTATAAAGCTCTGAAAGCTTATATGGAAGTTGCCTATGCGATGCTGGCTAACTACATCTCACCGATCATGGATTTTGATGAATTGTTTGTTGGTTACTTTTCTTTTGAATGTAACTGGATTGCGAGGTTTGATAACAAAAAATCATCTTCAGGCCTGTCTCAAAGAAGAATATACAACCGAGAGGTGGCAATGGATCTAAAAACCTGAGTGCTTGTGAGTCGATCAGGCTGCCTCATCACTATTCAGGATTCCATGTAACAGATGCGCTCGGTCATTTACCTGAGGAAATGACATTGCTGCTACATGCGCTTATATAGGGCCATCACATAACGTAGCTCATGCACACGAGGATGTCGATCTTAATAAATGAATGGGAGTTAAGAAAGATGTAACAAAGGTGGACTAATACCACAAACTGCAGAACATTCAGAATACTTAGGTCTTTTCTGCCAAGGGACAGAACCAAAACCGTGTTGACCTTTCAGACCTTTGTAGGTGTAGCTCCGAATTCAAACCTCAGGTCAGAGATTAAAGACAATTTTTTCGATGAATCATCTTCAGAAGTCTTCAGACAATGGTTTTAAAAGTAACTACCACTGTAGACTGTTGTGGGGAGAAATTGAGCTATAACGTATGCGTTGACAAAATTGTTTACCCATATCATTGATATGGTAGGAGCTGTCAGAATGAGTAAACATGGCTTTGGCATCTTAGTGAATGTCTTATTCACTAATAAATCCTAACAATTTCGAAAAATCCGCTAATTTTTGCACATTCTACCTCAAAGAGGGCTTTTTCGCTAAACAATCTTATGGTTGGGTTTTATCAGATAAAATATATCTTAATAGGCCACAGAATCTCCAAGTCATTTAATATATTTGCTTAGTTTCACATTAAAATCATAGTTCTTTTGCAATTAAAACTGAATTCATACTTACAACACATGCCAACGATTTCCAAAACATTGCCTTCATCATGGACATTAATTGATATGGACAGATAGTCATCAACATTTTTGATTTCATAAGTTTTACTATATTCGCCAATATGCAAAGCATTCTCTAAATCACCCTGGATAAGTAAGAACAGAAAAGACAAATAGAAAAATTTACTTCTCCATAATTTATTGAATTTGTAATAATAATAGTTTACCTTTTCGGTTATATCAATAACAGCTTGCCAACCGTTTTCAGTTGGATAAAGTAGACAATCGTAAGCAGTTTTAATATCGGAATAATATTTTTCATAAGCATTAAGTAATTCCAAAGTGTTGTCCAAATCCTCTTTAATAAGCTTTTTATCCCAAGTTAATTTAGAATTATCTGCAATAGAAAATTAATTTGAAAAATTAATTTTTCATGTTTTCTTTAGTTTTGATTAATTATAGTTACCTGGATTTTGCGTTTCAAATTCAATAATTTTTCTTGTGGCTTCAGCTATAGCCGTTTTATGTGGGCCATCCCATTCCTTCAGCTTACGGGCAGTAGTTACATTCTCACGTACCTTGGATGGGCATAAATCGAAGAATCTCTTTAGGCCCAAACGGAATTCCTTATTGGGGGCAGTATTACCATCAAGCATTTCTTGAGTAACCTGTAATGCAATTGCGTAAAGAAAATATGGAATCATATATTTAGAAAACGTATTGAAAACTACATACATGGTATTTATAAGTTATGATTTAAAGTTTTTTGCTTCACTTCGTTACTGGTTTTAGTTTTTTTCTATAAGAAAATTTGCTTAAAGTGTGTAAAACACAAGATATTTTTGGGACAAGTCTTGTTTCAATATGTATAAGGAAAGCATTAAGAGGGCTAGGAAGTCAAAGAACTACCGGTATTCTAGTGAGTTTTATCTAAGAGTTATAGAATCATAAGTAATTTCGAAAGAACGGATCGGTCCTAGACAAAATCTCTTGAGGTCATCTTGTAGATAAATATCCCTGATTATAGGTATACGGTTTTAGCTGTAGCATTCTTTTTGGGCTATTTGGTCAGAGTCAAGTTTGGTAGATGGTCATGCGATTTTTAAATAGCACCCAAAAAAAATATTTTTTTTTCATATTTCGTTTTGATGCCTGGCCTGGGGTCGAACACCGGCTTTAGGTCTAATAAGCGAACACACTACCTACTGTAACCACTCTTACAAAATCTATACTTCTAACTAGGACCCCACACTAAATAATAACAAAAACAAATCCCATTAAAACCTATATTATATCTGTTCTGATTACGATAATTATCGTAATAAATAGAATTTTCACCATAAAATTATTTTCTTTTTAAATTCATTGGGGATATCTGGTCACCTTAACAAAATAAACATTTTATAGCACTTGTGCACGCCAAATTACAAATAAACAAATAGTATATAAAAGATAAACACAATAAGCTGATAAAAGATAAACTAATAAACTACAATGAAAATGCAAATTTCTTACCTTTAATTGCCTGCCGGAGAGGCCGGTAACGAATCCCTTACTGTCGGCCACCACTTTTTTAGTGACACTAACATCGCCACAGCCGGTACAATCGAAACGTTCCACAACCTTTACAGTTTTACCATCGCAAAGGGTCTGAAATAGAAATGAATGAAAAAATTAAAATGCGTTTTATGCAAATAAAACAACTTAGCTAAGCAATTAATTAAAGCACCACCACAACAACAATAACAAGATGGCAATGAAATGAAAAAAATAAAAATTCTAACCTCAAGACCGGTTGCTCGGGGATCTACACCAGAATCAAAGATTGCAATGGTCACATCGCGGCCATCAAAGTCAGGATATTTTTGCAAGAAAGTCAAAACAGCAGTCTCGGCTTTGGGTACTAAGGCGCCAGTAGGAAAATTATTTTCCACAATTCCGCCATCGGACAATTGATTGATGGTCATTGTTAAAGATTTTGATTGCTTAGTTTTCGGTGAATTGTTTGTAAATTCTTCTAAACGTAGAACTGGTTGTTGGATTTGTGCGCAATATGTACTTTTCAGACGCTGAGGAAGAGCTAAAATATTCAGGTAGAGTATTGTAGTTGCAATTAGTTAATTAAACAAATTCCACGGACTAAAATTTCACTTGAAATAATAAAAATTGTCCAACAACTGTCATGACAAGCGGAATTAATGCAATTGTCAATAAGAATTGTTTTTGTTTAATTTCTAACCTAAACACAAGCTATTATTTATGAAAACGTAGCAAATGGTAGGTGCTTTCATATATATAAAAGCTGAAGGTTATGTATTTGTAATTTTGTTATTGCTTTTACAGCTGTTGTGTTTGACATTTAAATTGTCTGTCAATTTGTATAGTTTTCTTCAGCCGCTCTTGTTTTTGGCCATTAGATTTTTTTCTTTTGTCGTCAGTCCAAGGAAATCTAAATAAAGAGAAAATGTGGTTCGAAGTCTTACCCTCTGCAGTCATCATCACTGTGGCCTTGTCCATACCCACATATGCCATGTATGGCATACACAAATTGACTTTGGGCAACGTAAGTTTCCTTAACAAAATCTGTTGCTGGCATATTCCAAAATTCTTATATAACCTGCCAATGTTATAGTGAACATTTGTGCTGTTTTTTAACATAATTTTGAAGTGAAAACCAAAGATTTTTAATAAAAATTGAAATAATTTTGTAAAGCATATGCCACAAATAAACTGGTTTATTTAAATAATTGTATTTTACGTCTCTTATAGGCCTACCGCCGCAACTTGGATCAGCGTTTCGATCGTGTAATGTATTTGCGCGATAGAAGACTGACCGACAATCCCTACATAATGAATGTGAGTATTAATCAAACTTTTGTTTACATACACAAAGCACAACAACGATAGTTTTGAGCGATCAGCATGCAGCATTAAATAGTTTAAAATGCTTGAAGTGATAAGTTTAGAATAGCTATCATGTGCCGATACTTCACAATTGAGATTTTAAAACCAGTCTAAATACCAATATCTGTAATGCCTTGTTGTGTATTAACGGTTTGAGATTAGAACTCAAAGCGAATAATTATTGTTTCGGTAACCATATTTTTCGACCTGCTGAAATTAATAATAATAGTCGCCGTGGTCTAGTAGGTAGTGTGTTGGCTTAATTGACGAAAGGCCCGAGTTCTCGAATCCCAGGTCAGACATCAAAACGAAAAATTTGAAAATATTTCTTCGGCGACTTCCTCTCAGCAGATTTCTGGCAAAAACTCCGAGAGTAAAAATTGCCATGAAAAGCTTCTCAAAAAATCTGTCGTTCGGAGTCGACTTTAAACTGTAAGTCCCGCCATTCATGTATAAAATTAACGCACACAACATGAGTGGTGTTGAGGAGCTAGGCCGTAATCCTGACTGAAGGGTTGTAATGGCCAATTATGTATGTATGAAGTTAATATTTCAGGAGTTTAAAGAATATTTGAATGGAAATACATAATACCGTCGTCGTTTAGAGGTGCAATAGTGCTGCACCCTACGATCTATAGTACTACATACATACATAATTGGCCATGTCTATAGTACTACCCTCGCTCTATATCTATTATGTGTCCTCTAAACCTGTTGAGTTGACAAACTTTAGAATGCTGTTCGTTGCTAACAAGGCCAAGTACCTGCCCAGCACAGGCATTTCTTCTGGGGTGCATTAATACCGTTCCAAGCACATATTCTGATGATTTATTCTTATCATAACAAAATCTATTTATTAGGCCTGAGGTGCTCCACATTTTGAGAACGTATTTTTAAGTTTTTAAGAGAAACTAGGCCCTAATCCTGACTGAAGGGTTGTAATGGCCAATTATGTGTATTTTTAAGTCAACAGTGCCCTATCTGTAGACCGGGCTACTATATACACACATAACATACACAATTGGTCATTACAACCCTTCAGGCAGGATTACGACCTAGCTCCTCACGTCGCCAGAAAATCGCTGAGAGGAAGTCGCCGAAGAAATAGTTATTTTTTCATATTTCATTTTATTGGAGATGTCTGACCGTGGGGTTTGAACCGTGGCCTCACGTCTAATAAGCCAATAGACTACCTACGAAACTACAGAGGCCGAAGTACTAACCTCAAAAAATTTCAACGGAGAAATATTTGGATATAAACCATTATCGGCTGGAAAGCTAAAAAAGCTTTTTTCTTATAACGAAACTTTGTTGACTGAACGCCAATCAGAGGTAATGCAAAAGATTAAATTGAAGACTAGATATGGTATATAGGCACTCGTGTGAATAAAGCGAATCAAAAAAGCCGTTAAAACATAGAATAAACTCCCCTAAATTGTAGAAAAATAATCTGCTTCAAAATATTGACAACTGCGGAAGCTAGGTTTGATGACAGTACAATACTGTAGTAAGTCATGTTCATTGTTTCGTCCCAGAAAAGAAATGAATAGAAAAAGGAAGAAAGCGAAGAAGACGAATAGCGGGATAGCACCCTAAAAATACAAAAACGAACGAATAGCTGCACAAGAATTGCCACTTAACTCTCAGACAGCGGAATACCAAGGGTTAATTGTGGTCAGATCGGCTTAAATATCGGATAAAATATTCATTCATAGGAATAAAAACCTAATGTAGCAAGGGAAACGGGCTTTCCGCTACAAACAATATTACTTTTGCTGAGGACCCAACAGACACTAATTTGATCCGGCCAAAGCAACTTCTCTCATTTTACATTAGATCGATTGTATTGCTCTCAAGGTTTCTTGGCTGTCAAAGAAACCCAGGCACCGTACTAGAAAAAGCAAAGTTAGCTACAAGCTCCGACATCAAGGCTCTCCACAGTTTCATTAGTAGCTTGAGCTGGTTGGGAAGTGCAAGGGCTTCATCAGTGTAGTCGCGATCTCCCTTTTTGTTTTGTTTGGTCTGTGTAATTCCCCCGCTTCCCATTCTCCCCTTTCCTCTCCTTTTTCCTATTCCCTCTGTTATCCTTCCTTTTTTTTAAGGACGTTATGTACAATGGGTCAATTCCACCGCCGGGTACTGTACTTGTCTTAATTGACAAGTACACGTTCTCTAACCTAAAGTAGCTACACGCTCACATGAGCTCCTAACAAAAAGTCATAGCACCAGTGCCTCACGGTGCGAGATCTTCTGTGGTTACTTAATATGGTTTCGTAGAGGCGAGGACGTTGAAAATAAAACCAAGGCACATTTACAATACGACTATTATAGCTATGTCGTTATTTAAGCTAAATTTTTATCATTTCAATTATACGAGTATATGTATAAATATTAAAATATTAAACACTTTACTTACTAGACTTACAAAGCCATAACAAATCTATTAAAGTTACTAATATTCCAAGTTTAATACACATTTCCGTTATTACAATGTACTACTACAGACTTTTATTATTTATGTTTGTTATCAACTAATTTAAATGTAACTTTTCTGTTTTCCATTTTAGGGTTTGGATCAAATTCCCGATGAGAATTAAGGATATCTTTTGCAGGCCATTAACAATTTGGTAAACTTAACATAAAAATAGTGAAATACGATAATAAAACAATGTATGTTAGTCTCATTAAAGTAAAAGAAGAAATTAAATAATAAAAGAAATTCCATAATAAACGTATGAAAACTAACATATAAAAATGAAATACGCGTATGACTTTGTTGTTTGCAAACATTGAAAACATGCCAAAATGAAATTACAGAACTTTAAAGGAGTTTAAAAATGAAATCATACGAGTTTGTATGTCTTATAACTGAGGATTCGAAAATGGATTTCTTTTATATCGAAGGACACAGTAGAGCTCAAGAGAAAAATTCAGGAAAGACACATACACAGTGTATATGCCGTGTATATCGAATCGAAAAGAAAAAGTTCGAATTTGTATGTCATTTTTGCAAATCGAAATGTATTATAGAACTACAGAAAAAGAAAAAATCTTTACAATTTGTATGTTTTGTGTAGGGTGTTACGAACGTGTCTCATACGCTGTGTTTTAAACGTTGATATATTTCAAATCAAAACACAGTTTCAGAAAAAACTCTGAGAAGGAATATTAAAGAGCTACTGTGTATATCGATTCGAAAACAAATTCGACTTAGTATGTCCTACAAATAGCACTGCGAAAACAGAAAAACAGATTTTTTTCGAGTCCAAACACTTTTTAGAGGCCTAGAGAAAAAATTCAGAAAAGATACGCAAGAAGTCTTATGCTTTGGAAAGAAATTGTATTTTGAAAACTGTTTACTTTTGAATCGAAATATGCAAAAATCTCCAGACTTCAGAAAAGCAGTACAAGGAAAAGGAAAATCGTTCGATTTTATATGGGTTTTCGAAAAGAGACATTTTTCGAAACGAGTAACACGGAAGAGCCTCAGTAAAACTTCAATAAAGAAATATTCAAAGTCTTACTTTGTATTTCAACTCAGAAAGAAAGTCGAATACTTACTGTCTAAATACATTGCATTTCGACAATCGAATCGAAATATATAGTAGAGCTTGAAAATCTATATTCTACATTTACTATGTATTTCGATTCGAATTAAAACGATCGATAGATCGAATACATTGCGTTTCGAAAATAGAATCGAAATATACGGTAGAGCTCCAAGAATTAAAACAAGAATACTGAAGATATACGAAAATAAAATAATATGCGGTTGTAAGTCTTAAAACTTGTATTCTAAAAATGGGTTTTCGAAATATACAATAGGCAAAACTCTACAGCGTATTCCCTATAAATTTTTGTTACTTTCACGTGACGTATTGAAATCGTAACACGGATTAGATTTAAAAATTTTTTGAGTTTCTCAATAAAGATACGAGTTTATTTACAAATTATATTTCTTAATCCTTTGAAGTCCTGTACATTGAAAAATGTGTGTTACAACAAAAACAACCCTGATTTTGTTTAGCATTATCCTTTATATCATGATTATTATTTACGTAGTTGTAGTAACGTTACTTTTATA
Source organism: Sarcophaga rosellei (assembly GCA_930367235.1). NCBI lineage: Eukaryota > Metazoa > Arthropoda > Insecta > Diptera > Sarcophagidae > Sarcophaga > Sarcophaga rosellei. The sequence goes on from OV884021.1 coordinate 78,581,473, forward strand.
GAACAAAAGGCACAAGACAGCGGGCACTAGAGACCGAATAAACCACCCTTATGCAAAGAATGTTATTTAGGTGGTATAAATAATGTGGAGCTATTATGCTCCTACTACTTACACTAACACTGCTATCACTACTACTGCTGCTGCTACTGCTACCGCCGCTTTTGACATGGAAAATAATGACAGTTTTGCGAAAACAAATACACTAGAAACATACAACAAAAGGCGTCGGTTGAATTGAAACGATTTTTCGGTTGGTTTTTGTAAAGGGAATAGTAGAGTGTGAAAGACTTAAGGATCTTAAAAAATGTAAAAAAGTTTTGTTTTAACACAAGAGAACACGCAAACACGTTTATTTTTAAAGAAAAATGTGAAATTTTTATAAGAAAATCGAAAATATTTACTCTTAGCTTTTGTATTAAAAATAATAAAACGAGGGTTGTGTATATATAGTACATGAGTGATTTCGAGAAAATCCTTTAAACGCCAGAGCGAAAAAAAACAATGTTGGCAAATGTTTTATGTAGCGGGAGACGTAAAAAGACTTTGAGGAATTTTTTCGTAAAGGATTTTATAAACGTTTTTAATAAAAGGACACTCTTATACATTTTTATATACTTAACGGTTATTATATGGCCGTTAAAGGCCAACTCAGTCAAGACATATCTTAAAAGTCAGGATTTAAATACCGTCCGTCATCATTATCACACCAAACAACAACAGCAGCAGCAGCAGCAGCATCATCAGTTGCTTTTAAGTCGCCAGCCCAGACAACAGAGAGAAACCGGTTTAAGTGGTGCAGCTGCCGAGAAGGGCTATTGTGCCCCGTATAATGGTAAAATCTGTAAGAATTTTATAAGCCACCAGGTATGGTATAGTCGTGAAGATCCTACCGGTGGTTGGAAAAATGAACAAATTACCACTGCCTTGTGGGAAGAACTTATAGGAGACCTAAACGGTCTATGCCGTAATGCAGCTGAGGTAAGAAGTTTTGTTGACGTTTTATTTCATTTCTCTCATTATGAATTTCGTTTTTTAGAAACTATTGTGTGCTTATGCCTTTCCAAGATGTCTAATGGAGAATGGCCAGACCATTAAATTACCGTTATGCTATGAAGATTGTACTGCCATCCATTTACAATATTGTTACAACGATTGGGTTTTAATTGAGGAAAAGAAAGAACGCAATATATTCATTAAAAGTCGGGGACATTTTCGTTTGCCTAATTGTTCCATTTTGCCGAAATACAATAGCACTGCCAGAAGACCCAACTGTTCATATGTGGGTCTAGCAGAACTTAATGAACAGGAAATTAGTTGTAAGTAAAGAAATAAATGAACACTTTATATTACAAAAAGAAAACATATGAATTCTTATGCTTTATCAGACGACTGTCGCAATGGTAATGGTCGTTATTACCTAGGCACCGTAAATAATACCAAATCTGGCATACCTTGCCAGCGATGGGATACCCAACATCCTCACAAACATATACAACCGCCTTTTGTGTTTCCACAAATACAAAATGGTGAGAACTATTGTCGCAATGCAGGCGGTGAAGAACCCTATCCCTGGTGTTATACCATCGATGAGTCTGTACGTTGGCAGCACTGTGAGATACCCATGTGCCGTAAGTATTTTCTTTAACACATCCTTCAAGCTTTACAATACTAAGTACAATTCATTTTTCTAGCCGACTATATTGATCATTCTTTGAAAGATTTGGAACCCATACAAATGGAAACATTATTTACACCCTACGTTATATTTATGCTATCCGGTTTTGGTTTCATTGCCATTGTGGCTTTACATCTATTGATATTGCTTTTGTATAAAATTTCCAAAAATAAAGAATTCCATCAGCAACAACAACAACAACAGCAATCAACACAAAATCCCACCTCCGATTGCAATATTTCCGTTCGAGGTACTCATGCTGTTAACAATGCTGGCAACGGTGATTGTACAAATCTTTCTTCAAGTCGCGAAACATTGGGTTCCCATCATCAGACGGCAACTCTTAGTAAATTTGGTACTATTAAGAGTAATGTTACAGTGCATAATGTTATTGAGCCGCCACCAAAGACAGCTTTAAATACGAAATTGGAAAAATTAGAATATCCTCGTGGTGATGTTGTCTATGTTAGATCATTGGGTCAGGGAGCGTTTGGAAGAGTGTTTCAGGTAAGAATTCTTTTTAAAGATTAAAGATAGGTTAGGTTACTAGGGCAGGTGTGAAGAAGTCCTGGACCAGAAGAGGTCCATTGTGGGCGCCTTCAAATTCCGCAGATTACCCAAAAAGAAAAATGTCCAAGCATATAAAGAAAGGACAGAGACACGATTGAAAATAGGTTCGAGTCAGACTCCAACAAGAGAGAGTGAGAGCGAGAGAAAATGGAAAAAGATAGAGAAGAAAAGTAAGAAATAAAGTCATCGCTCTAAATATGAAATTACTAACATTGTAGAGGCCAACTACCTAAGGCCATTGAGGAATTTCCGGCCTAGAACTAGGTACACACAACATTTTCGACTGTTTTAGGTATCTCCACATTAACGCATATTCTACAGAAAGAAGGGGTGCTGCTTATGTCTCACAAACCAGTCCTTTTTCAGAAAGCACAATTTACTGTAAAAAAACCTACCAGGGAAATCCTAATATGTAGATTCTCTAACCAAATTCAATAGCCATTACGTTGCACAACAATCAAGCCTGAACAATACTAACTTAGGGATTCTACGATTTTCCATATAACCGCAAGAAGTGCCAGAACCCCGCCAGCCCCTTAACTACCACTTTTTACTTTTTAGAATTTTAATATGAGAAAATGTTCTTGATATGCTCTTAAACAGTCTAGCGTTTTGTTCCATTAAAAAGGTACTTTTTCAATTCTTAAAAAGGTACTCCTGCAATACATTATAACTTAGTATGGAAAATATAATTTTTATGCCTTGAAAAATTCGTAAAAACATGCTTAAATAACTCAATAAGACTTTCTAATGTTTTTTTTTTAATAAAAAGGGAAATTTGGGCACTCAAAAATGTATTTTCTTTGTTTTAAGTTCCCCTTGAAAAAGTACTTTTTGTACCTTAAAAATTTGAAATCTTCAACTCGTCATAACCTATACCTTTGAAATGTTTTTAAATAATTTTAAAGGCTGTTTTGAAGACTTTTTCCCTTAAAAAGTACTTTTTAGATTCATTGAATCTTAAATCTTTTGAAATTGTTTATCAGGTCATTTTAGTGGCCTTTACATTAAGAAAGTACTTTTTGTTGTTTTCCGTTTCTAAAAAGGTACCTACAAAATGTACATTTTCCTTTAAAAGTACCTTTTAATTTTAAGGCAGTAATAGAATACTTTATATATTTTTATAGGGAATATAAAGCTTTACGATTAATCTTTAAATACTTCCCTCCTTCTTACAGGCCAAAGCACCCGGTTTAGTACCGGGCTATGATGATCTTATGGTGGCAGTTAAAATGTTAAAAGATGATGCCAGCGATCAAATGCAAATGGATTTTGAACGTGAGGCCTGCCTATTGGCCGAATTCGATCATCCGAACATAGTTAAACTGTTGGGAGTCTGTGCCTTGGGACGACCCATGTGCCTATTGTTCGAATTCATGTCGCCGGGAGATCTTAGTGAATTTTTAAGATCCTGTTCACCATATGCTACACATACTCTACAACAAAGAGAAACCTTACATGAAGGTCATCTATTGCAAATTGCAGCACAAATATCTGCGGGTATGGTGTATTTGTCCGAACATAAATTTGTACATCGTGATTTGGCCACCCGGAATTGTTTGATTAACGAACAAATGATTGTAAAAATTGCTGATTTTGGTTTGTCACACAAAATCTATTTACAGGATTATTATAAGGGTGATGAAAACGATGTTATACCGATACGTTGGATGCCATTGGAGAGTATATTGTATAATAAGTTTTCCATAGAATCGGATGTATGGGCGTATGGCATATGTTTGTGGGAAATCTTTTCGTTTGCCCTGCAGCCCTATTACGGTATGACACATGAGGAGGTTATTAAATTTATTAAGGAGGGCAATGTTTTAAGTTGCCCCGATAATACACCAATGTCTGTATATGCTCTGATGCGACGCTGTTGGAATCGTAAGGCATGTGAGAGGCCTAGTTTTAATGAAATCAATCATTGCATACAGCATAGTATAGCGGAGTATGAGTGTAAGACAGCATTAGATATGGGAAATTGAAAAATATTTTTAAGTACTTTTGGTTTGGTTCCTTATCATTTACGTTAGTTTTATTTTTTCGATAAATGTATACAATATATATATATAAATATAGGATATAAGCTTCCAATAGAATTAAACATTTCTAAGGAATCTCTATTATATATACATTTGGTCAACGAAATATTTATACATACAACAATACATACATACAATAATATATATTTATATACACGAAAGAATCTAAATCTAATTTAACTATATAAACATAAAATCTGAATAGAACATAATCATTTAAGATACGATAATATTTTATTCTTTCTAAAACAAAGTCCTGGAATTTTTTTTGAGAAACTCAGAAATCAGAAATTTTTAATTTAAAAAAAAATCTCGGTAACAATAAACGTGTCTCTAAGAATTGAAATCAAATGAAACAAAAAAAAAACCTTTTAAAATTGAAAATTGAAGTGAAAAGGAAAACATTTTTAAATACCCTACACTCTCAACGTTGTGAAATTTAAAAAAAAACGAAAACAAAAACAAAAACACAAAAAGATAACGAAAATAAAAACCAAAATCTCTAAAATGCATTTACAAAATTAACGAAATCTGTATTAAAAAATAAGAAATCAAAAAAATAAAAAACAAAAACAAAAACTTATTTATCTTTAGCATGTAAAATTGTAGTGTAAGTTAAACAAACAGACAAAGAAATAAAAATAAACACTTTTTTTTAGTAGAGGACATTTTTCCCTAATAAATGTATTTATATATACACGAATAAATAATATCTACTAAAAACAAAAACAAATATTAAAAAACAATAAAATAAAGTCCATTAATGTGTAATGTTTGAATGAAATAAAAAATGTTTTTCTAACTGACATACAAAATGAAATGAAACGAATTCTCCAGCTCTCTACATAGTTCTAGATATCAATTAAAAGATTTTATGGAAACGAAAACTGCCTTTTCGGCTCATCAGACGACTCATTAGCAAACTTTTTCGGATACCATTATTAAAAATATTATTTGGTCCGTTAAAAAGTCACTCAGCCTTCAAAAACAAATTTCTAAATCATATAGACTGGTCGCCGTAGTCTAGTAGGTAGTGTAAGGCCCGAGTTCGCACCCCAGATCAGACATCAAAACGAAATATGAAAAAAAGAATTTCTTCGGCGACTTCCCCTCAGCAGATTTCTGGCAAAAACTCTTGTAACTCTCAAAAGTCCGTCGTTCAGAGTCGACGTTAAACTGTAGGTCACACCACTCACGCATAAAATTAACGCACACAAAATGAGTAGTGTTGAGAAGCTAGGCCGTAATCCTGACTGAAGGGTTGTAATGGCCAATTTTTTATGTATATGTATGTATGTAGACATTTAAAAAAAGAATTAACAGTACCGAACAAATTGATTGATCAGTTTAATCAATAATTACAGATTAACGGTACGTCCGCTAAGGAATTTTCGGAAATCTGGAGCTATAGATTTTTGTTTCTAGGGTTCAATTTGCAAGTACCGCATGATAGTCGGTTAAAACACTTAAATCACTAGTATGGAACTATTTTGTATACCAATACAAGGATTAGTGTACAGCAAAGTGATGCACTGTTCTAATCATTGTAGTTTCGTGGATAGCGTATTATTTTATTAAACTGTGACTCTAAGTTCAAACCTTAGATATGTCACCTTAAAAAGACAATCTCCCAGTAATCTGCTCACAAAAAACTCTAAGAGTAACGGACTGCCATGAAAAGAGCTTTCCAACAACGTCCCCTGAAGTCGAAGTCAACCTGTAGGTCCAGCCACACATGGATACAATTAAAGAATAAAAAATGGGTTGTGCGATAAGCTGAGTTATAACCGCCAATAATTTATGCATGTAATTGAAGGCCATCTTAGATAGTCAGTAGATGTAGTTACTAGCACTTCCCTCCTTCCATTTGCTCTTTTCCATGTAGCATATCCATTTTAAACGATGTCCTGCCTTTATATGGCACAGTGCCATGCAAGATAGCATTATCCTAGCTTTTGGAAGGCTTCCCATGAGTCTATTGAGCTTCCTTCTGACAGTGTGGCCAAATGAAGTTCATTTTCTATGTTTAATTTCTATAATTAATCGTTACAACCCTTCAAGTCAGGATTACGACCTGGCTTCTAACAATCCACTTATATCGAGTGTATGTATTAATTTTATACATGAGTGGTGGGACCTACATTTTTGAGAATCTTTTCATGGCAATTTTATTTACTCTCAGAGTTTATCACCGAAGATATATTTCTTAATATTTCGCTTTGTTCGAGATGTCTGGGCTGGAAATTGAACTATGGACTCGTATTTAATAAATTGACTCACTACCTATTAAACTACGGCAATTTTACTAATGCATTACAGTTACACTTAGTTCAGCTATAGTTAAAAGCTTCGATACCCTATTTATAACATTTTCGAGTTAGCACAGAGATGTTTGACCTGGGGTTTGAACCATAGCATCATGTCTAATAAGCCACCACACTGCCTATTAGACTACGGCCTATACATTGTACTATACAATCAATAGTTTAACCTTTTAAAGGCCAACAGAAGAGAAATTGTTAGACACTACCAGATGACACAAGTTGAGAGTTACTTGCCTGAAGCTTGAATAGTTGCCAATGGAAACTTCCGGCAATGAACGGACGCAAAATAATTTGCAACGAAAAATAGAAAACACAGCTAAATGGACGACGTTTTGAGGAGATCCAGAGCGTTACATTGACGAATACTTAATGTAATAAATAAAATACTTAAAGGATCAATTTTAAGAACCATGGATGTCAATACGTAGTGGAGAAACAGCTGTTTCTCACTGTGACGTGTAATGAAACCAAATTTTTCGTTCGAGTTTTTTTTGCCACCCGAAATAAAAATTTTCATAAGAGAGAGGCCTAGTGGAATACCAGTCAAAATGGCAAAAGGTGCCCAACAAAATCATGCCCATGTATTCTGAGTGGTGAAACCTTCAATTTCATTGTAAAAAATAAATGGCTTTCTTTTTACAACACCTGATTTTATGGTATAATTGAGTAGTTCAATGACCAGACAATAAATTTCTCAGGTTCTTCATTTAACCTACTGAATAAATGTTTTTGTGTTGTTTTCTTTATAGCGATAGCAAGTTTGGTATGCAATTTAGTTTGTGTATGGAACTCTCTACTATTAAGAGCTTGCCTTAAGTGCGAGTCCATCTCTTAAACTCTTAAGCTTTGTGCTCAATTTTATTATAAGAAAGAGCACAAAGAGTTTAAATGTTATCGCTTTGATAAAGTTGTTATGCTTTCTTCCGCTGACAATTAGCGGTCGATGATCACTTGCACTTTTTGTTATGATAGATAGAAAGAAAGAAAAAAAAATCATAAAGAAATTTGATACGGGCTATGTATGCCCTTAAGCCGATCAAAAAGTACTTTTCATTTCCTCTTAAACAACAAGTTCCAGAGCCTTCTTGTTTACTAATGATATGTATGTGTGTGTGTGATACAAATAAAATGATCGTTAAAGCTTGTTGTGTACGTAGTTTAAAGGCGTTGAATTTTGTTTTTGTTTTTAAATCTTGATTTTGAAATCCCAACTGGAAGAGAGCATAACAGCTTCGGCTCACACCATAATAAACTATTTGAAACGCTTTCAAATGGATGGTTTGTCTTCGATGGATTGGTTGGTTAGTACTCTTTAAGCGTTCAAACTGGCAACTACGCAAACGGCAATTTTTGTTTTTCTTCAAATTTATTATTGTTTTAACAGTTTAAAGTAAAAAACGAAATAATTGTTAAAGAAGAAAAAAAAGTAAATTTTGTGTCTTTTTTTTGGAATTTTTTTCTATTACAAGACAAACAACTTAACAAGACAAGCCAAGACAAGACTTTAAATTGTTTAAGTTGTTTTGGTGTTTTAGTGTTTGTTTTATTAACAAAACCATAGGGTTTCTTCTTAAATCAATACTGTTTCTAAAGTAAGACCCACTAATTGGTTACTTAAATAAAAAAAAAATTAAAAAAACTGTACGGAGTTAAAAAAAAAAATAAAATTTTAAGTGTGAAGAAAAAAGAAATTGTTTATATTAAAAAGTGTACAACAACAACAACAACAGTTATATGAAAATAAATACTATTGTTAACAATAATTTCAAAATATTGACCAACGTATGTCCATATACATATATTTGGTTGGTCTGACAGTCGGTCCATTGATTGGTTAGTCATACACTCGCATGTCTAGTGTGGTTACTTAAGAGAAAAATTTCCAAAAAGCAAAAAGAAAAAACATTTGCAAAACGGAAATACAATTCATTCACGTATAAAAAAATACCAACAACAAATACTTCATATTAAAAATGAATACATTAATCGAATATTCGAATATTCGATTAATCGAATAAATTTTTTCTGAGAAAATTATTAGAAACCTCACATGGTTAAATCAGAAATCCTTAAATCAGAAAGCCTTAAATCACACATACATACATAATTGACCATTACAACCCTTCAGTCAGGATTACGGCCTAGCTTCTCGCACCACTCATGTTGTGTGCCTTAATGTTATACTTGAGTGGCGGAACCTCCAGTTTAACGTCGACTCCGAATGACAGATTTTTTGAGAAATTTTTTCCTTAAATCATAACCTCACTAAAAATGGCAGCAGAGCCTGGCTTCGGCAAAGTATTTCAATCTCAAACGCTTGGGTGCTATTAATTTTCAATCTTAGCTTTGTCATAATTCTTGGAGCAACACTGAGTTGATAACGGTTTCCTATTTGACTCCAGATCCTTACGAACTGTCGGGCTAAAGCCTGTTGATTCATTTTTAACATTTTATTTGTTTCAAAACCCGATTCATTTTTAACGTTGGGAGTTGCTATTGTACTACGTCCATCTATTATACTGCCGCCATCAATCCACGTATATACGGCATCGCCCTTAATACTGTCTTAAAGACCTTAAGGATATATGTAATTCGGTGTCAGTGAGGATAACGCCCTACCTTGGTACATGGTAAACCTGCCTGTTTTTCTCATCACAAAATCTGCTTGAAATAATCAATATTCTAAAAAACCGTTGTTTCAGTCACAATGTCGGTTGCTATTCTCTGAAGTCTGATGAAAATCGTAAATATCTTCCTATTGCCATTATCCATCAGTACAGGGACTGCGTTCACCCGTGGCGTCACAACGGACCGCTATGCGTTCTTAAGTGAGCTTTGTGATATCAGAGCTACCACTGCGACCTAACCTAACCTATTATCCATCAGCAGTTTAGATTATTGCAAGCCCATTTAGCTTGAAAGTGTAGGCCTCTCTCTCTATCTTCCCTTTTGTCTAATAATTCTCTTCTCCAAATTTCTCTTTCCACTTCATAGAAAGGTTCTGAAACAATCAGCGGCGTAGAATCTCTCGGCCTAGCTAGCTTATCTGCCTGCTAACTGCAGTAAATTCCCACATGACTGGGATTCAGCAGAAAGTGTAACTATTTTCTATTGTATAGAATTTACAGGTCCTCAGGGTAGATAAAGAACTGTCAAAACCACTTGATTTGTCAGGTCATGATGGCAGCAGATGAATCTCGTGTTAGACTTGTCCTTTGTTATTGTAACCATAGTCGCCATAACTCTGTTCCTCGCTATTATGTGCCACGCTTTTAATTCTAACAAAGTCCCAGCGACGATGTAAGACAGGTTTTTTGGATCCGTATATATCAATGCATATGTATAGGCACCATTATCCAGGCGATTATAGTTCACATCCTAATACATTATTTTCCTGCAAGGTTTCTGTATATCATTCTGAGATGCTTGGTCGTTCTGAATTGTTCGCTGTATGAGTTTCCCATGTTAGTTTTCTGATCCGTATTACTCTCCAAGATACTTTGTACACATTTCTGCGATATTTTATCACTCATGCATATAATATTTGAGGCATGATCCATTTTCGTATAGCAAGACAATGATCAGCCGGATTTAATTATTACGTGATTTGAAGTTTTCATATGAAAGGAAGTGCAAATTCAAATGTAAAATACGTCATAATGATCCATAAGTTCTGGAAGAAATCGATCATTTATGAGATCTTCTCCCTTTGAACATAGCTACACCTAGCTACCTAGCTATCTTTATATTTTCAACCGATTTTCGAAGACCCTCGAAAATCTTTAATGGAGCTTTCCGAAATTGAATTTTTAAATTCCAAATTTTGTTTTTCTTGGATTTCAATCCACTTTTCAATATTTTAAAAAAAAAAACCACCCACAATCAAACATAAACTTGAATCGAATAATCGTTCATTTATGTACACTAAGTATTTGTGAATGTATGCCTAAAGTGTTACAGCAGACAATAAAGAAGAAATGCAGCACTTGTTGCCGTCACCTCATTCACGCAACATTTCTTTTTTTTACGTTTTTATCATATTAATGTTTGCTGTGGTTGTAGTGTTGTTGGTCTCTTTCGAAGTTGAGTTATTTGCTGAAGTTTCGTGTACTTCCTGCTTTTTCTTTAAATTTGTCTGTATGTTTAAAAGTATGCCGACGTTGCACTTCATTAATTTGTGTTACAAGTGTTGCAAGTATGTATTTATAATTATTACGTAGCAATAACTTGCAACAATATAAACAAAAAGAAAAAAATTCCATGAACAATATTGCATTGAACTTGAGCTATATAAAGGAAATAAAAAACTTGTGTAAAGATTTGATAACCCCTTGCAAGAGAGAGGACAAGTCTAAACCACCTTTTTAATAAGATTGTTTAATGAGTTTGTTGGGCCTTGTGTCCTTATTGCGAAAGTTTAAAGTTCTTCCTACTTCGGCTTATTCTACATTGATTTGTGTTCTCTGCATATTGGGCAGGTGTCCCGTGGAGTAGTGCTGTTGTACTGCATCTATACGATCTATTATATTGACCTCAATCTATATACGACACCACTAACATATTGCCCGTAATCCTGTTACCCTAACAAACTTTACGGATATAATTCGGTGTCAGTAAGGATAACTCCCTACCTTGTACATGATAAGCAAACACGGGTTTCCTCAGACGGTATCAGCTTGAAGCGATCAATATTCTGTACAACCTTTCCTTGAATCCACATTATTCGGTCAGAATTTGGTTTGCTATCGTCAGGATATCCTCTGGATAGTCTGATACATACACACATAATTGGTCATTAGAATCCTACTTCGGCTTATTCTACATTGAATTGTGTTGTCTGCATATTGACCAAGCGTCCCCCTTTCATGGTATTTGTGTGCGAGTTCGTTTCATAATCCTCTTAAAGAGCAGTCAATTCGACTCATCTTAATAAGTGAGATGGGTTTGAACGCGACTACCCAATAATACGTAGGTTATTTGCGTGTGTAGAGAAGGGGCTGTATTTTTTTCTTTACGCCGAGGAGGTTTAAATGTACCTAACCGCATCATAGAGGAAGTCGTCACATCCTCCGTATGTGGGGCCCTCGCCCACTAAATCCCCCCCTCGTCCCGTGGACTCGTTGTGCCCACTCTGGAACTACGGTGGTATTACTTCGGAGTGGAGTCCTTTTGGCCCTTTAGCCCCTGCATATTCATATCCGTGTCCGGATTGCGTGTCGAAAATTGAGGAGACATCTAAGTGTCTCCACTATTCCTTTCGTCCAGGTCGCCGTTTCGGATTCCTTTGACACGTGCGCCATTATCATCTATGCCGGCGTGACTACATGTTCTGCAGCCTCAAGACCTTTCTTCTTCAGTCTTAGAATGCGCTGCACGTAATTCGCCACTGAGGACCAATTTTCTCCACTCGCAATCATAACCCCGAGAATGTTCGCGGCCATGATCGTTCCGTCAGTACAGAGCGATAGCTCTGCCGGCGTGCACATTCAAAAACAGTGTGCTCTGCAGCATCAATTACTTCCCTTTCCTCGTAAAGACTGTAAGGCGAGGGGGTTTGCCCATTCTGTGCAAATATTTCGTAAAATATTCGTGATCCGATAACGTAGTAATTTACCTCTCCAAATTTCAGACCAATCCATGGCCTTATGTCCGGAATAAGTCTCACTGTCCACCTTCATCTATCTTCATCGTTCCATTGTCGTTGCTATTTTGATATGGTGTTTTCGCTGAAGTGCCCGGTTATGTGATTTCCAGGCGATTTCGCCTTATAAATCTCCATCCGCTCTGCTGCCAGTAGATCCACAGGGATTGTACCTGCTATCACAAGCACGGCTGGGGTGGACACTGTACGATATGTCGACGAACTGGAATTGTACGTCTGCTGTAAGTTATAGTTGCTATAACCCTTTATAAATCTGAATTCTGAAAGATCTTTACAACCAATTATTAATTGTTTTATGCGCTTCTAGTTCTTCTTTTTCTTATCCAATTTCGGTAATCGTCTGTGCTTCTTTTTCTTTTCCTATTGGGGCATACTTTTTCTCTTTTTTTTTGCGCAAAAAGTGTACTTAAGTTTATGCGTTTTCATGAATTCCCCTCTACATAACACTACACGCATAGCTCACTTATTACTACAGTGTGTAGCAAAATTAAAACCATAAGCAAATATGTATTGAAGAAAGATACTTCCTTATGAATACATTTTATAGGTTTTTCGGGTTTAATGAAATATAAATAATTATTATTAAATAATAATAAAAATATTATTATTTCATTAAAAACGATAAAAAAAAACACCCAACTGGCCCAATCACTACGCACTTGGTTGTGTGGCAGTGTATATATACTGCAGTATGGATTGGATGAGGAAATAGTTTGAAATTAATTTCCAAACCCTCTTCTTTATATGGCTACTCACGTAGTTTGCTGAAGTTTTTTTTATTGAAAAAACATTAAAGAAACAACAACAACAAAATTAAATATTTACATGGGTTTGTTGTTGTTTCTGCTGCTGGCTTTAGTTGTCACTTGGAATTATTAATTAAATGATAAAAAAAAATGATTTTTTAAGAGATTTTTTTTATTTGATCAGCCACTAAAAAAAAGCAACAAAAAAACTTAAAAAAGTTCAAAAACCAACAAAAAAGAGAAACAAATTTTACAAAAACAAAAAAGGAAATAATTTAACAATAACTGGAACGAACCGCAGATTAAAATTTCTTCAATAATTCAGTGTTAAAGTGTTAAATTTAAGAATTTAAAGAAAAAAAAGTTCGAAAGAAAATACATTTTATCTGTGACATCAACTCCGCCACCACCAACAGCACCACCAGTGCAATGTCTTCAGCATTTTCTTGCAAATCATCGACAATAATTTTAAAATCATGTCTCAGTGCCATTTGTTTATTCTTACTACTGATGGATCATGCTGAAGCAGTGGGTTTTGGTCGCTGTCCAAAATATCCTTCGATGCCAAAATTCAATATGAGTAGGGTAAGTAAAATAACAATATCATGAAGGAAATTACAATCTTATTAACAAATATTTAAACTCATTAAAAAATTCTTAAGTTTTACACTATTTTACGCTTGTTAGCAAGTTCTGGAATCCAAACTCTAGAAAATGTAAGTTCTAGAAGCAAACACAAGTAAAATTGTTGTTTAATTTCGTGTATATAGTTTTTAGCGTGGCTCATGCCAAATTAAAACATATACATATACATAATTGGTTATTACAACCCTTCAGTCAAGATTACGACCTAGCTTTTCACACCACTTATGTTGTGTGTGTTAATTTTCTACGCATGAATGGCGGGACCTACAGTTTCAAATCGACTTCGAACGTCAGATTTTTAAGAAAGTTTTCATGGCAATTTTATTTACCCTCAGAGTTTTTGCCAGAAATCTGCTGAGAGGCAGTCGCCAGAATGGAATGCCAGTTATACGAATGAGCCTTCATAGGTTAGGTTAGAGGACGTGTACTTGTCAACTGTGACAAGTACAGTACCCGAAGGTCGAATTGACCCATTGTACAACGTCCTAGCTTCTCACACCACTCGTGTTGTGTGCGTTAATTTTATACATGAGTAGCGGGACCTACAGTTTAAAGTCGACTCCGAACGACAGAGTTTTTGCCAGAAATCTGCTGACAGGTAGTCGCCGAAGAAATATTTTCATATTTTCGTTTTGACCTGGGATTTGAACGCGGGCCTTTCGTCTAATAAGTCAATACACTACCTACTAGACCACGGCGACTTCTATGAGCCTTCATATAAATCGATATTTGCATCAGGGTGAAGTGGATCTGAAATTTCAAATTCATGGATTATGTTGGCTTAGAGGACTGCTGTGATTTGTGGCTTGATTGTATACACCTTCGACTTGAGAAAACCCAACAAAAAAAGTATAACGGAGCCAAATCGCACAATCTCGGCGGGCCGTTCACATCACCTCCACATAAGATGATCATGCCCTCAAATCAATCGTGCAGGATATTCAATGTGTCATGAGCGATGATTAAAACCACATGTTGTTGGTATCCAGCTCTTTCAATGCAGACCTAGAGAAATTTGTAACCATAGACCTCTAATGCTTGCCTTTGACTGTGATGGTTTAGCCAACGTTGTTCTTAAAGAAATATGGACCAATGACGGTCATCAACCCTAAATCCATACCAAACATTGAATTTTTTGGGATTCATCGGAAACTCTTGGAGCTCACGTGGATTGTTTATATCGTCCCAAATTCGAAAACTTTGTTTGGTTGTTCATGCACCCTTTCATTCAGAAATAGGCCTCAGATCTGAAGATGATTTTTCGATGAAATTTTGCTTCAGCTGTCCACTGCCTCAAACCCTATTCAGTGAACACACGTCGTTGTTTACTGGGTCGTTTACCTTCAGCTCCTAGGATGCAAAATTCGAAAAATTCTCCAAGTTTATGCAAAAGGCGGAATTAAGTGCCTTGGATTCCCCTGCACATTCTAAGCGACGATGTTTTCGACAGATCTTGTGTTGCACCAATGGACAAGAGTTGGCCGATCGTTTACGGAATAAGCGGCAACGATTTAATCTACTACATTGGTATCTTGATGTAGTCGCCGTAGTCTCGTAGGTAGTGTGTTCGCTTATTAGACGTAAAGCCCGGGTTCGAGTCCCAGGGCAGACATAAAAAAACGAAATATGAAAAAAAAATAGTTCTTCGGCGACTTTCTCTCAGCAGATTTCTGGCAAAAACTCTGAGAGTAAATAAACCTGCCATGAAAAAGTTTCTCAAAATCTGTCGTTCGGAGTCGACGTTAAACTGTAGGTCTCGCCACTCAAGTATAAAATTAAGGCACACAACATGAGTGGTGTGAGAAGCTAGGCCGTAATCCTGACTGAAGGGTTGTAATGGCCAATTATGTATGTATGTATGTACGTACATTGGTAGGATGATTATAACGATTGTGAAATGTGCAAAGCTCACGCAACGTTTCCCGCACAGAACACCCATTTTGATTAAATAATTTTTATTACATAAACATGGTTCTGAATGCTATATCCTTCCATGGTGATTTGACAAAAAAAAAAGAAACTGAAATAAATGACAACTAATTTAACAAATTTAGCTGCAACAAAATGGCCGCTATCAAGAGTCAAAGTTTGAAAGTGGGTGTCGGACTACTTTATAGCTTCACTTCTATGAGCATATCGCACATTGCTATAATTTTTTAAACCAATATTTTGTGTTTCTATAGTTCTACAATTAAACTATTAACTGTAACTAATACACCTACTGTAGTGCTACTTGCACAATACCTACAACCAACTGTTCAAACTTTTCAATCCACCTGTTCAAACTGATCAATACAGATTTTATAGAGTTTAACATACATTTTTCAGACTTTTCTAAGAAATTCAATCCATTCAGAGAACTAAGTTTAAAAAAATTATTTACAAAAAAAAAGAAAACGAAAACAAAAACAAAATAATAAAAAAAATCTGTCTTTCTGTCTGTTTGTACAACATTTATAGACAAAACTAGTTTGTTTAATTTGAGTGGAAAATTTGTAACACGATTATTTGTAGTGCATTGAGAGTAAATTGAATGCTATTCTGTTGATTTGTTTTTTTTTTTTGTGCTGACTTTTGGTCCTTGAACTGGCAATGCTTTTTGTTCTGTATTTATCTCGTTGCGTTTTTAAAGTGCAGCTGCAGCTGCAGTTGTTTGATTTTATTTTTATCGTTTTTTGTTTGTTTTTTTCTTTTCTTTCGTAAATATTTCAGAAGCATTTAACATACTTGCAACAGTGATGAGGAAAATAATTGCAAACTAATCCAATGTTAAGAGCGGCTATGATCAGAGAGTGATACTTAAATTGACCGTCTTCACATCACAGCTTAATGTTAGCATTTATAATCCACGCAAGATTCTCATGTTCAGTTACAGAATTAGATCTTCTGCCTGGTAAACTAATCGATAAGAGATTTGTCTTGAAACTGAGATTGCATGAGGAATTTTAGGAAACTTTGTACTTTGTTACAGGCCTTTGCTCTAATCGCGAGTCATAGTATTAACAAAACCTATGAAACAGTCGCCTTAGCCTAGTAGTTTCTTGACTTATTACGCAGGAGCTCTCAACAAACAAAACGAAAGTTGACTTCTTTAGGCGACTTCCTCCCACAGTTTTTGAAAGTAAACTGAGATACTTTGGGAGTAAATAAAATGGCCCGGAATCGACGATATACTGTAGATCCCGCTACTCATGTCTAAAATTAACATAAACAACGTGGGTCATGTGACAAGCTAGGTTGTGATCTTTGCTAAAGGATTGCAATGATAAATTAAGGGCCATTATTCCAACTGCTCAATTAAACAAGTTTTTTAACGCAGTGACAACGACGATCTTCGTTTTTTTTTTTTTTTTTTGTATTTGCTCGTTTTGTTTAAATTTGACGTTGCCATATTGAAAATAATATATAATATGGCAAGTTCAAACATAAACTTAACTTTAAAAGTTACCGGCAAATGATCCTCCCTTTAGCTTAACGCTCACTTCTATCTTATTGGGTACTCATAATAATGAAAAAGAATTTATCTGCCAGTTAAAATCCTCCCTTTAGTTAATGGCAAGTTGTAGTAATGGCCCTAAGTATAATTAAGTTAAACCCACACAAAGCTTTGATTTTAATGGAACTATTATTTTATTGTAACGCTTTCTTCGGACGTTTCGGATGAAATCGCCGTAATAACTTCCTAAATATTTGTTTTCGAATACTGCAGGGGGACCTCTGCATAGACAAGGTCTAACGTCTTCAACTCTCATCATTTTGGTGGTCAATTAATAACGTAAACTGCTCTTCGTGGAAACAATGCATGCAACAAAGCCAAAATTAGTCGTGTTATGTAGCTCATGCGACAGGTTGTTGAATTCACAATCATGCCACTGACTTGAAAATGACGGTTCTTTCAGGATTATTTTTCAAAAATTACCACGCAATGACGCCTGTTAATTATAATGCACTCTAAATATTCACTCTATTCGGAAGCATAGATTTCTCTACAATCACTTGTGTGCTCCACAAACAATTCTGTCTTCATACATACATAATTGGTCTTTACAAACCTTCAGTCAGGATTACGACCTGGCTTCTCACACCACTTATGTGGTGTGCGTTAATTTTATACGTGAGTGGCGGGACCTACAGTTTAAAGTCTACTCCGAACGACAGTTTTTTGAGAAAGCCTTCATGGCAATTTTAATTACTCACAGAGTTTTTGCCAGAAATCTGCTGAGAGGCAGTCGCCGAAGAAATATTTTTCATATTTCATTTTGATGTCTGACCTGGGGTTTGAACCGCGGCCTTACGGTCTAATAAGCCGACACACAACCTACTAGACTACGGCGACTACTACTTCTGTCTTCTTCGTCCTACAATTTTGTTTGCTAAGGTAGCCATCGTGAAAATTCTGTTTGAAAAATTCACATTGATAGCCTGCGGCCAATTTGCCTATTTACGACCTCGTGTAAGGTCAGCTGGGTTTAATTGTTGCATGGTTTGACTTTAAATGGATGGAAGTGTAAATCTGAACATATGTATATATGTATGTATATTGCGCTGCTACATAGACTGTATCACATCTTTAAAGCTTCGAGTCTTTTCAAATTTCTTCATATTCTTGCCAATTCCTAGCGCAATAGGCTGATTATGACCGTAACAGTAATGCTTGAAAAGTGGATCCACTTTTGTAGTGAGAAAATGGTAAATGGGCCCCAAAATAAATGATACTTCAGATGAAAGATACTTAACAGCTTACAGGTTTGCCAAAAAAGCGTTTTTAAAACCTCTACATGGATAACCCGCTATACAATATTCCGCAATAAATACAGGGCTTTTATCACATTGTTTACGCAACAGTTTAATAGATCTAGAGAACAAAGTCAATATAAGGTCCACAGAGAAGAAAACGTATCACGAATATTAAAATTATCAACTGAACTGTGATTGCATTCTATAGAATTTATAATTTCCGTTTTTCTCAACTTATTTATCAAATTTAATTTAAAATGGTTATCATAATGGTCTCAATAACTCAAGAGAGAGGGTAGCTTGCTGCTCCTCTCGTATAACATTCATTGTAAACAATTTGCATAAATTATGTGCGTGTAACTGCCATTAAATAGAGGAGAGCATTTAATTTATTTTTATTGAACTTAATTCGTGTGATGGTCTGTCCGTCTGTCCGTCTATCTATCTCTGCGTGATATGATCATTCTAATCAAAGATAAAGAAGAAATCATTGAGACAGATCATGCCAAGCTAAAGATCAGAGATGGGAGTGTAAAGTTGTTTTTATTTTTTAATGAATGCTTTAATGAATACTTTAATGAATTTTTTAATGAATGTTTTAATGAATATTTTTTAATTATTTTTAATATTTTTGATTTTTTCGGTTTTTGTTTTCATCGACATTTTCGTTGTAGATCTTCACAAGCCTCTACGTCTAATAATGACTTTGAACCACATCTTTTATACATTTTTTTTGGTATTGTTTTCTATTCATTGAATATTTTTTTTAATATTTTTAATTTTGAATTTGTTTAGTCATTTATTTATTGATTTAAAAACTTTAACTGGTTTCCAGCTGCTGATATTATTTATAACCGGCATATGGTTTTTATAAAGTTTTTTGCATTTTGATTTTTGTTTTTTTTAAGTGTAAATGACCTTAAAATGCTATTAGCCTCTACACCTTCTAAGCGAGAGGAGCTATAAAATGTAAATTTAATTATAAAAATTAAAATTTGACCGAGTTACATACATACATACTCGTATACTGTAGAAAGTCATTTAAATTTATCGCAAACAGGTTCTGTAACGATTTTCAGACCTAAGGCCTTTATCTACGTCAAATAAAACAGTGAGAAGAGAGTGCTAACTATAACAGATGCGTGATGTTGTTATTAAAGTGTTTGACTGCAGACCCTAGCAATAGAGGATCGAATCCGAGAGAACGTCAAACAAATGTTCATCAACTTTTTGGAATTTTAATAATAAAAATAAACCCTTTTAGGGCTATTATTGCAACTTGCCGTTTACTAAGGGACAACTTCTTCCTTTTCCCTGATTTTGATGGAACTTGGTTAGTACAGGGACTGCGTTCACCCGTGGCATCACAACGGGCCGCTATGCGTGCTCAAGTGAGCTTTGTGATATCAGAGCTACCACTCCGACCTAACCTAACCTAAGGGAGTATTTTAACGGGCAGATAAATTGTTTTTCATTATTATGAGTACCCAATAAGATAGAAGTGAGCGTTAAGCTAAAGGGAGGATCATTCTGCCGGTAACTTTTGAAGTTAAATTTATGTTTGAACTTGCCATATTATATGTATATAATTTTCAATATGGCAACTTAAAATTTAAACAAAATGAGCATATACAACAACAAAAAACGCAGCCCGTCGTTGCCACTGCGTTACAAAAAAAAACTTGTTTATTTGTCCAGTTTTATTGACATTGCTGCCATATTTTTGAAAACAGTTAACTTTATTTTATCTGTAAGTTGTAATAACGAAAATAAGTTAAAGGCACCTTTAAAGTTTCCTTTAGCTAAATGTACCTTTAACTAAACCCAAGTTTAATGACAAGTTCTAATAATGGCCCGTAATAATCCTGGAAACACGCTGCCTCTCCAGAGAGGATAATACGAACAATTAATATCGTAAGAAGACTAAATAACGTAACCACTTGGGAAAAATTAGAAGCAAGGTTTTTCACCACAGCACTCAATACAGTGTAACGAAAGAGAAACGCTCATGGCGACCATACTATACTAGAGAGTGATGGCATGCTAAGTTTAAGGCCATAAAAATAGGCAAATGATACGCTTAACCTCTGATTCTTGTAATGTTATCGCTGACTGCAGTCCTCGATTTAAACTCATCCCCAATAGATTCCAATTAGATCAATACCATTTTAAGCAGTAGCCAGGGATAGGGAGTTATCATTGTAGATAAGATTGGAGTACTCTCCATTGGATATATACATGCGTTCGCAAAAATTTAACGCAATGAAATGAAAGAGCTCTACAAGAAGCTAATACTGTCGGTTACAGAAGGCCGTTAAGGCAGTGTTGGTCTGACGTGGTGTTGCCTTGTGGCAAAATCTGAAAATAGCAACGAATCGTTCCCACTTGCAGAAATAATTGCATAATTGCAACCACGATTACTATAGTCATCATATGGACGTATGCAATTCGGTCACCCAGTAAACCATTGATCCATACGCAGGCAGATGCATGGAGTCTAGGAGAGTACAGTCATGTCTGCGTTCTGTGCATTCTGTATAGTTTTCTTATATTGCATTCTTTGACTCAGCTTTAACAGGCATTCACCTTGCCTACGCAAACAGTAGTGATGGACTAAAAACCGATCATAACATGGAACCCTAGCATAAGTCATGCAAGCTTTCTGATTATACAGATAGTAAGGAAATTTATACAGCAATTAGAGTAAATGAATATGTCAATTAAAACCGTGAGTCATATGCCATCGCGGCAAACTGAAAGCCTCGATCTCATGAACTATTCCAGATGATAAAAAAATTCAGATAGTTTTTATACTAAAGCCAACAGATGTATGGAACCACAGGCCCTAAATCAGTAAGGCATTCTATTGACTTTTATTTTCCATAATGGTTTCATTGATCCAGAGGCGTCTAAGCTTATGAAAATGGGATGATCTTAACTTTGCGGTTATCAATCAATATACCCTTCTGTTCACTTATAGGTCTCTTTGCTTATACATATGAAAAGGATTGGGATATTGGAATACTTTTTCGTCTTACCCGGATTCGAACTTGGACTGCTTAGGTTAACTATCAATAGTTTTAGCTATTACATCGCACCTCGTCTTTCTATGCCTTTATAGATGGTAAGAAATTGACACTTGAGGGTTGACAAAAATCGGTCCACCACATTTTCTCAATAGGACCTTTCGTTTATTTAAGGGCCTAGGACGATTGTAATGGAGTGGTAATGACATCGAATAGCAAGACAAAACGGAGGTCCCAATCGTTTTTTATTTTCTAAATTTGTATACGAATTTTCAGGCATCAGAATGATTCACAATCTCTGATCCTAGAGCCCTAACTTTTAATTGAACCTAAGAATACCCCTTTTGCAGCCATCATTCTCGATTTCAATTCACAACAACTTATTGTTTTACAAAATTTAAAACAACAAGAACTAATAAAGGTATTACTTTTGCAGGTTTTAGGCCAATGGTATGAAGTGGAGCGATCTTTTTATCTGCCCGAAATTGCCTCGGGCTGTACCAGCTTGGAGTTTCAACCTTTAAACAAGGAGGAATTGTCACGTTTTAATAATTTCAAACTGGAAGTGTCCATAAAAACTATAAATAGATTGTAAGTACTCTTCCCCTCAAATGGAAGTCTTAAGAAAAGCAAACCAATTTATAACATCATATTATATATTTATAGAACCGGAAATCCTACAGTTAATTTGGGTTATGCTACACCAGAAAGTCGAAAATCTTCCATAATGGATTTTAAGGTAATGACAAGCTAAACTTTTGAATGCGTACAAGAATACCTTGAAAATAAATGAAAATTTCTTTAAAATTTTTTGTAGTTCAATACACGTTTCCCCGATGTTATTGCCCGCCTATTGCCTGGTTCTGGCAAATATCAGGTCTTGTACACCGACTATGATAATTTTGCCATTTTATGGTCATGCGGCTCTTTAGGTTCGTTGGGTTACTCGGATCAAATATGGGTGTTTGGCAGAGATCGTGATTTTCCCGCTGATGTGAGAACGAAAATTTATGATGCCCTCAAGAAGTTGGGCTTGGAACCAGATCGTTTGGTTTTAAGCAAAAATAAAAATTGTCCGAAAACGTTGTAGATGATCGTGTTTCGTGAATCGTTGTAACTTTATTGCTTAATTTTAAGTATGTTTGTATTAAGTTTTTATATATTATAAACGTATATATTTATAAGGTATATACATATGTATGTATATATGTAGTACGTATACTATACATGTAATGTAAATGTAAAGTAAATGTGTAAAGAATAGGTTTCTGTGATACTCCTCAGACAATAATAAAAAAAAAATGAAGGATGATAAAAAAAATATTGGCAGAAGGATTTCATTTGACTTTGGAATTAAAGACGGAAAAATATCATAAAAAAGGCTTGAAAGAGACAAAAAATGTCTCGGCAAACTGAATCCGCTGGCCATAAGGAACAGGGTTATAGTCTGTGGAATTACATGTCATGTGGTAGCTAACTCACGGCAATGAACACGAAGATAAACATGCGGTGAAGGGAGCTTCCATTACACTGATATGGCCTGAACTTTTCTATTGAGAAGGAAGAAAAAGTTTGGAAGTGTATACTCGGTAAGTGGTAAATTGCAGGAAGTCTGCGATTTCCTTCTTATATCAAATGGCTTCGATACAATCTAAATATTCACTGGGTCCGAGATTTAAATTATACATCTGTCTGTCTAGAAATAGCCAGAGTATAGTAGCTGGCCTTCAGAGCGTACTCTGCAGTTTGGAAGTGTATACTCGGTAAATGGAAGTTACAGGGAGTCTGACTATCGCCTTAATTCTGGGATTGCATCCATAGGAATTGTCTGCAAGCCTTTTAATTGTACATTACAAACCTTCAATCAGGATTACTCCACTTATGTTATGTGTATTAATTTTATACATGATTGACGAGACTTAAAGAGAGACTTAAAGTCAATTCCGAATGACAGATTTTTTCTTATTGTAACATGACAATATGTTCCATTTTCTATAATGGGTTAATAAGAGCTTTTTCGAATAAACAAAATTAAATATGGGATTATTACTTACTATAGTACCGTTGTTTTCTATCTTAAGGATAAGGGTAATTTGTGTTTTAAAAAGATTTAAAATTATATATCAAAATAATATACCGTTATTAAAACTTTCTATAAAAATGTTATTGTAAAAAATTACCGTTAAAAGAGGCACGGATAATTATAGCAAGTACTTGGAGTCCATAAATGTCCATAAAACATCCGTTAATTTTGAATACTTTTTAACCACAAGTATTACTTTCTCTGGTATAAAGAGTGTAGTTAATAACCTACTACCTGGTAAGCGTCTCAAGTGTTTTCAAGCTGTATGTTCGAGAGAGGCGTACTCTTGCCTTGGCTATGGGATCTAAACTTTTACGTTCTAGCCAAGAGCCACGGAATAAATATGCTGCATGATATAACTTTCAGTTTTGCAAACTGCACTGAGATTACCTTCGAAACGGTACAACCTGAACGGTAACTCCTGGCTGGCCCATCTACAGTTACACACGTTCTATCAATAAATTCTGGACACCCAAATATTCATCGCCTCAACTTTCCAATCGCGTAATAATGTTGTGTGGTCCGCTATATTTCGCTTGACCTAACCTAAACTAATGTGGTTGTAGATTTCTATGCTGAATTTAGTTGACCATTAGCTTGAGTGGCTTTTTTGATGCGATTGTGTTTGTTTTTGACTTTCTCTATGATACTGTTGCTAATATAAGAATTTTGTTTCCGAGTTCGATTATAACTGTATTTGTGTCCATATCGTTTATGGCAAAAAATAATTCCTAAAACTTCTACTGCTTTAAGTCACGTTCATTGTTTACAAGGGAAATCCCTTTCAGGCCATCATATATTTTATACTGATTTAATGCATTCCCTTTATTATAGCCCAAGTGGTATTTGATTTTTATTTACACTCTCTATTTAGGGAAATTTCTCTTATTATTTCCCCAAAGGGATTTATTTTGCATATTAAGGGGCATTTAGCTTCTGTTTCAAATGGTTTTTATTTCGTTGGCCTAAAGAAAAATAAAGGGAAGGGACTAGCCCATTCAATAGTTGGTTGAAATAGAAAACAAAAAATGTCCTGTCGTTCTAGGTTATGTTGAAATATATACACTTATTCCTACAAGAAGTATTATTTGCCTGTAAATAATTTGGTGTGCCAGTTTTTTTTTTTAACAATTCGCAGTACCACTTTACAGTTCTTTGGCCTTGATAGTATAACACTTAAAAAAACTAACCTTAAAAGTGCAAGGATATGAAAAACAAAATTTTGCGGGAAATAATTTTTCCAAAATGGCCGGTTAAGTTACCGTTAATTTGAGGTTGTCTAACTGTTTATTGTAGACGCATACCAATGAGAGTCATCTAGTGAGAAACAAAATTTTGAGGGAAATTATTTTTCCAAAATGACTGGCTAAGTTACCGTTAATTTGAGGTCATATTAAGGTTGTCTAACTGTTTATCATAGACGCACACCATTACAGCTGCCAATGAGAGACATCTAGTGAGGTTTTAGTTTAAATAGTGAATATGGGTCTGCCTGTTATTTTTGTGATGGTGGCGCCATCTAGTTAATAGTAGTCTTTGGTTTTTGAAAACAGGATGATGCATAGAAACTGTTTTCCAGGGTTTGTAGCACTGCTATCAAATAATCGTCCGTTTTAAAGAACTGAAAATTTAAAAATATAATATGTCAACTTCTCAATATTACGTCCGGAAATTTGAAAAGTTACCCAGGCATACAAGCCTGGGAGAAGGTTTCTAGCAGCAATACTTAACACGAAGATTTCGCGTTGTGAACTAAGATAACTATTTCTCATTATATAGCCATGCCTTTATACTTATATTTCCCTTTGTCCCTATAATAGGCATAGAAATGATCTTCATTTCAGATTCTTTCCTCTCTTTGGCATTTTCTTTATCAACCTGTCTTCTATAGGTATTATCGGCGGGCCTTTGCCTTTGGCAGATGCCATGTGTTTTCCAATGTATTGAATTTCCGGTGATCTCATCAATGAATTCTCGTAGCGTCTCACTAAGTGGCATTTACCTTGAAAAGCTGGCCAAAAAGGCAAAAATAAATGTAAAGAAATTTAAGAAACTGAGTATGCAGTTCCATAGACAACAAAAATTCTGCATTATATAGTGAATTTTCAGGGCTTTAAGTTGAGAATTGTAGATTTGAGGCGATGTCAAAGTCAGGAAAGTGACCCTCGCAATGGGTAACACAATGGGCCATATGGCCTCCTAGTGAACTTGCATGTGAACGGCAACCTACTCGCTAACCTAACCTAAGCTACTCGATATACTCTGATGCCGGATTTACACAGCGAGCAGTCTTTATTAAAGCCAGAATAGTATTTCAATAATCAAGGAATACAAGAACTATTACACTATGCAGAGTCTTATTATATGCAAAGACCAAATTATTTATAATACTTAACAATATTAAATAAATAGGAGTTTTTTATTCAAATTACCATTCCAATAATTTCTTAAGGAGTTTAAAGTGCCATAATAAGTTATTAAATTAATTTCATTCATTAATTATTTCATTTCAATAAATTCAGTTTAAAATTTTTCTTAAATTACAATTTTTAATCATTTAATTCCTTACATTAATTATTCAATTGGCATGGCAACCTTAATAACTGTGCGTAAAAATTTCCAACTCACCTCTTTTCTTTTTTCTTGTCGATGATTTACATTTTTTCACTCAAAAGAAACACACAAAAAACAGAAGACGCCAGCAACTTTACACACATTTTTCTTCGCACTTTATGTTCTTTTAAGTTCTTAATTTAATAAACAAATAGACAATTAATTAATTATACGCTGTAACCGTAGTTTTTTGGAATCTTTGCTAATTTACAATAAATTTTTCAATGAAGAAGTTTATTAGAAATTCCACTGAATCACGCACTGCACTACACCACTAAAGAGAAAAACTAAACTGAGGTGAAAAGTTCAATGATCAGCACATTTGTTTTTACAATAATAGCACACAACAACATTTGGTGTGTAGCGTACACATTACCATGTGTGGGGAATTTATATAATCCATCTTGTTTTACATTGTTTGTGTTTTTAGCAAGTGTTTGTAGGAAAGAATCCTGAAAGCATTTTTTTGTTTGTTTGGAGTACTGCGATGGAATGGTGAAAATCAGTCGTCTTGATTTTTTAATGATTGAACAGAATGAAAGCGGTGGCGATTTTTTCCGCAATACAGTATTATTATTATTTATTATTGGCAATTAAAGATCGCTGAATCCAGCATGTTAGACCTGTGGAAAGTCAAGGTTGATGAATAAAAATATATTCAGCACAACATTTGCGTTACTTAAGGATACCTGGTCCAGAAAGTTTCCAGATGTCTGCAACACAAGGCAACTTAAGGAAGGCAAGCTACAAACGAATTGAAGGCCTTATAACCTGTTTAGGTTGGCGTTTGCCAACTTTAATAAATTTATGACCCTCAAAAGCTAGATGGAAGACATTGTTAGCATTCTTGAGAGTATTATGAACAGTTTTGTGTTGAAATTAATCGTTACCGGTTGACATACATAAATAGGCTCAGAGTAATTGTAGAGCAGTCTCTGAAATAGTGGTTCGGTTAGGTCGAAGTGGTAGCTCTTGAGCACGCATAGCGCCCCGCTGTGATGCCGTGAGTGAACGCAGTCTCTGTACTGACCAAGTTCCACCAAAATAAGGGAAGAGAAGGAAGTTGGTCAGCACAGGGACTGCACAGAAATAGTGCTACTCATTGTATATTTTTAAATATTCTGTATGGCTGTTAATTTAAAATTTTTCTGGCGCATAAATCAGGTTGAAGTTGAATTTGTAGGCTATAAGGAACGCTAGGCTTGTGGCTTATTCTTATAAACCTATGAATTAAGAATACCACACAGAAAAGTCTAATGGGATTAATAACACTATCTCGGGGGCCAGTTCACGTATAAATAAAATAAATACATGCATGCATAGTTGGTCATTATAACTCTTTAGGCAGGATTACGACCTAGCTCATTACACTTATTATGTTTGCGTTAAATGTATACAAGAGTGGCGGGGCCTAAAGTTTAGAGTTAGCACGCAAGGACGGATTTTGAAAAACTTCATGGCAATTTTCGATTTACTCTCAAAGTTTTTGCCAGAAATCTGCTGAGAGAATCTTACCGGAGAAATAATTTTTCATATTTCGGTATGTTGGAGATATCTGACCTGGCGGTTTGAACTGTGGCCTCACGTCTAATAGGCCAATACACTAGATATCGTTCAAAATTGGACAATTTTGTTTCTTTATGCACCTATTCATCCAGAATGGGGCCTTATTGCTGAATACGATTTTCCGATTTAAATGTTCCCCGAACACAGCACCCATTTAGACGAAGCAATTTTAATATTTCCACGTATGATAATTTTGCAAGTCGTACTGAATAAATAAATAACTTGACACATGCAACTTCAACAAGTTGGCTGCTGTTGTCAACTGTCAAAGTTGAAAGACCCGATATTAAGACTTTAAGCTATCAAGCTCCCGATTTAATTTTTTATTTACCTCTTAACCTGTTCTATGAAATAAAATAATTAGCATAACCATTTAAAATAAATAAATTGTTTATTATTATTATTTTTATTCTTTATTATTAATAATAATTGTATAATAAATTTTACCATGTCTTAGCTACTATTTTTTGTTGTTGTTCTTGGTGTATATTGCATGGGGAAAAAAATGTTCAGGAAAATGTTCAAAAATAAAAAATATTATTTTTAATAGAAAAATTAACTACAATTATATAATAAATCTTAAAGTTTAATAAACAATAATAATAATAAGAATATGTTGTGGCGTATTTAAGGTTCTTTTGTAAATATTTTTTTATTTTATTTTTTTAATATTTTTAAAAGGATTCTGAAAAGGACTTTGATTAACACATACATACATATACATTTGTTTATATTAAATACAAATGAAACAAAAATTACTTAATAATACCATGAATGTTTTAAACAAATTGAATAAAAAGAATAATGATTTTTGATTTTGATTTTCTATTTTTTTTATTTTTTTTTTAATTTTTGATTTTTTTTTTAATATCGTATATTTGTTAATAATATTTTGATTATAAGTTAATGTAAAAATTTTAAATATTTATTTATTTATTTATAAATTTTTCCTTTTCGTTTTTTGGCATAATTTTTTTATTCTTTTTTTTCATATTTTAAGGGATATGCAATGTTTTTAATTGAATTCTTTTTTTTAATATTTATTCAATAAGGATAGGTAAAGCAGTTAAATAAAGATGTACAATTTTATTATTTTTTTATTTATAAATACATTTTATTAATTAATCAAAAAAAAAATAAAAAAACATAAGTTAATAGCAAATCATTTAAATGTTTTGTTTCCTTTTATTGTTTAAAAAAATAATATCAAAATCAACAAATCGTTTTTATTTTTCATTTAATCGTTGAAATCCTTATTTTCCTTTTCTCATTTTCTTCTTTATTTTTTTCTTTGAAATCAATGGGTCGTGGCGGTGATGGCGGTATAAGAAGTATAATTGGTAGGTTGATGGAAAAAGGACATCTAAATCTGTATTGTAGTTTGCGTTCTTGTAGTTGAACTTAAATTCGTTCAGTTACATAAACTTTGGCAGTGGCTGGTGCATTTGATCGTCTTACAGCTACCGAAACAATAATACCTAACGCTACCAAAACAATACCCAATGAATTCATGATATAATGTTCGATTTCGGAATTTCGGGTGCTGAAAAGGAAATAGAAAAAAATAGTGAATCAAGCGATAGAAAAATTAAATAAAATAATGAGTATGGAAACCCTATGCATATATAATTGGCCAATACAATCCTTTACTCAGGATTATGGCCTAGCTTCTCACACCACTCATGTTGTGTGTGTGTTAATTTTATAAGTGAGTGGCGGGACCTACAGTTTAAAGTCGATTCCGAACGACAGAATTTTTGAGAAACTTTTCATGGCAATTTTTATTTTCTCTCAGAATACCACACCAGAGAAATATTTTTTTCCGATTTCGTTCTATTGGAGATGTCTGACCCGGGGTATGAACCGTGGCCTCAGCCAACTTAGTACCTACTAGACTACAGCGACTACTGTTGTGTGTGCTTCGTAGAAAAAAGGGTTTCCTTAACGGTCTTGAAGAGTTGAGCTCTGTAAGGATTTCTGAGTTTGGCTAGTAGGATGACTTTCTTCTTAATTTTTACCGCCTTTTTCCCCTCTGTCTATTTCCCTCTGACAAGATCATATTCTTAATCTTTTCTCTTTATCCTGCAATAGTTTTCATTCTCTTTTGGGCAAGCGTTGTAAATTAAAGTCTCTCGCAAAGTATATCTGTGTAGAGGTGTACTTATTCGCAACTTGCTTCATTACCTAACCTAACCTAACCTAACATGACATAACCTAACATAACCTAACTTTGCTTTATGTTCTAATACTTCTATGATTTTATAATTTATTTAGTCTGCACTGTATTATCTTGGTTTCTACAGACAAGTCTGATTTTTGTTTGTTTGTCACTGTACGGAATTATTTTTAATTAACATAACCTAACATGACATAACCTAACTTTGCTTTATGTTCTAATACTTCCATGGTTTTATGATTTCTTTAGTTTGTACTGTGTTATCTTGGTTTCTACACGCAAGTCTGATTTTTTTTTTTGGTTTGTCACTGTACGGAACTATTTTTAATTAACCTAACCTAACCTAACATGACATAACCTACCCTAACCTTGCTTTATGTTCTAATACTTCCATAGTTTTATAATTTATTTAGTTTGCACTATATTATTATTATTATTTCTACACACAAGTCTGATTTTTTTTTTGTTTGTCACTCTACGGAATTGTTTTTAATCTGTTATCGACTTTAGTATGGAGATGTAAGGGATTTGAAGTTGCCGTAGTGTAGTAGGTAGTGTGTTGACCTGAGGCGACGCTTTAAACTCTATCTCAGACATCTTCAACAAACTGAAATACGGAAAAATATGTCTATCGGCGACTTCCTCTCACCAGATTTCTGGTAAAAACTCCGAAAACTTTTCTCCAAAAATCTGTCGTTTGGAATCGGCTTTAAACTGTATGTCTGTCTGTAAGTGGTGTGAGAAACTATGTAGGTCGAAATCCTGACTTGAAGGGTTGTAATGACCAATTATGTATGTATATATGTATGTGTCAAGGGATAACTTTCCACAGCTTTGTTGGCCTATTGCAAGTTTCCATTTCTAAAATATTTTTTTTTGTCTTGACAATTGACTCCACTATAGTAAGCCGTGGCTTACTGTATGCAACACTCTACTAGTACCTTAGTAATGTTGAAATTAAATACATGCAGCATACATACATACCTTAAGGCATTTTCGCCATTATCACCGCTCACCAATTGACGTTCCTTCTCAACTAGGCCGGTAACACAGGTGGCGACAGCCATCATAAAATTGGCCAAACCGAAACTGGCATGTATGGGTACCATGGCGGCACGGCAATTGTATGTGCGATTCTCACAGCATAATAAAATCAAAAAGCTATAATTATAACAACAACAACAATGTGTGAACAATTCAAATTGTAATACAATAGCAACAACAATAGAAGTATAATGATGATGATAATGATGACAACATCATCTATCATCTGCCAACCAACCAGCCAGCCAGCCAGTCGATATAATGTGGATCATATCATTAATAAAGATCATGGAGTCATCAGTTGTCATCAACAGAATACAACAAGAGCAACAACAATTGTGTGTGTGTGTGCAACTTACCTAAAGAAACCGACAATAAATTGCATTACAAACATGCCCATTGTCACGAAACCCAACCAGGTATGCAGACTATAGAAATTTGGCTTAGGTGGCTCCGATAGATTGTGCGAATCGAAGACGGCCAAAAATCCCAAAGCAATACATGGTATGGCACAGGCATGGAATAGCATGTGAACCAGCTTAACATAAATGTGTTTCAAACAGCGACACAAACGATACAAAAGAATTGCTGGAAATAAATAAAAAAAAATCAACAACAATAACAACAATAACAATATTAACAACAACAAAAAGAATTGTAATGAAATACTTACAAAATCCTGAAAATGTTATGAAACCGGCAACCATTAAAACCGGATGCAGATTAAATTGCAATTCCGGATTCTCTGACCAGGCAAAACCGCCACGATAGAATATCACCCAGAACAATGTTAAAACCAATACGCCCACCAACAGTATGGTGGATAAGATGACAATGAGAAGATATTCAAACCATGAACCGCAATGCCAGGCATTTTCTGGATCCTCCTCCTCATAGCGTCTGTAAATAGAAAAAGAAAGAGAAAAGAAAATGAATTTCAAATAAATTTTCATTCTTTCGATTTTAATTTCTTTAAATTAATCCTACAGCGGACTAATACGCCTATGGCCATGACGCATAACGGTATTCAATTCTTTAACAAAATCTTCATTGAACGAGGACATGCTGTGCCTGTAGTTCTTTTGTTCCGTTGGTCTGCTGAATATTTTCCAATTCTTAAGGCAAGTCATGGCGTTTTCTTGCGTTTCAATAATTTTCTAATATTTTTCTATATTTTCTTTGACAATATTGAAGTTGATTAGTAAACAACAGTGGGCCCTTTATAGAAGGAACCAATGAAAGTAAAGGTTGCTGAAATTGATCAAAAGAACCATAGGATAGGTACATATGTACATGCATACATAATTTAACATTTTAACCCTTCAGTCAGTATTACGGCCTAGCTTCTCACACCACTCATGTTGTGCGCCTTAATTTTATACTTGAGTGACAGGAACTACAGTTTAACGTCGACTCCGAACGACAGATTTTTGAGAGGCTTTTTCATGGCGGGTTTATTTACTCCCGAGAGTTTTTGCCAGAAATCTGCTGAGAGGAAGTCGCCGAAGAAATACTTTTTTTTCATATTTCGTTTTGATGTCTGGGCTGGGATTCGAACCCAGGTTTTACGTCTAATCAGCCAACAGACTACTACTAGACTACGGCAACTACTATTACATACATAGGATTTTCTCTTAAGCTAAGTATTGCTAACGGCTCCACATTTTCTTTTCAAATCGACAATTTAGCATTCCATTATTCATTCCATTCATTAATTCATTACCAAGTCATGTTGATGCTAATTTTACTTTCAACTCGAAGAGAAATTTTTTTTTGCAATTTTGCATAAAATTTTTGTGCACAGAGAAATGTATTTACATTCAATAAAACATGAATTATTTAAATAATAATTACAACTTTATTTAAAATAATACAATTTATATAGAAGAAGAAGAAGAGAAAAAAAATTCCATAATTTACAGTGTACAGTGAACATTTGTAGTGTGCAGTAATAAAAATAATGACCCATACATTCATTATACCAGCCATTCATTAAAGCATGCTCGTAGAGCGTTAATTAAATTAAATCAGTTTGAACTTTTCGCTGTTTTACAATGGTAAACAGGGATGAGAGCTATATTCGGTCATACATGACTTTATTTATACCGTGTATACCTTTGCGGGGCCTCTAAGCGATTGTATTTGAGTTTCCAAGATGGCTCTACCAGATTAGGTCATATCGTAAGTCTTTCTAGATATACTAAGGATAGGAACGAACACAGGCAGAAATATAAAGGGGTGGCAAACTAAGCTCTTGACAAAACCATCTGATTCGCTCATTGACTGCAGATGACATAGTCTTGACGGCTAACGGAGAATTTGAAGAGATTATTTGCGACTTCATTCAAAAGGTCTTGAGATTGTAAGTTAATGGTGCAAATCAGTAGGCGTGTAAATCTAAGGTGCACATCGACTACAAATGGCATAGTCTTGACGGATAACGGGGAATTTGAAGAATTTATTTGCAACTTCATTCAAAGAGGTCTTGAGATTGTAAGTCAATTGGGGGTGAGGATAAAACTGAGCAAATCACAATCGTATGCTTTACAAGAAAGAGAAAACTTCCTAAATGGGAAAAAATTCGACTCCTCTGTATGATGATATCACAGATAGGAAACGCAAAATATTTGGGAATTTCACTGAATAATAACAGAATGGGTCCCCTTATTTTAAAGAGTATGAAGTCCCCTAGGTTACTCTATTCACTCTTGTTACAAGGTCTTGTTGCGAAGTATTTCTCAAAAACATTTAACAATTGAACAGCGGAGGAGGAAGCTGGCACCTACTCGATTAATTAGGTCATGATATATCCTGACCATAGTCTTTCATTATCATAGCCTCCAGAAAGCCTAGTATGTAGGGTGTTGGCTTATTGGGTATGAGGTTATAGTTCAGACACCAGCTTAGACATGTCGATCAAAACAAAATATGATGGCAACTTTTCCTCTCAGCAGTCTTCTGGACAACTGTAGGTGCCGCTAATTATGTATAAAATTAATGCACACACCATAGTCTATGTAAGAAGCTAGGGCATAATCCTTACTAATGGCTTGCAATGACCAAGTAAGTGGTCTTCAGGCCTCGATTCGAACCCCATCTGCAAAAAAAACGAAATATGAAAAATATTTCTTTTGGGCGACTTCCTCTCACAGAGTCGTTCTGAATCGACTTCAAACTGTATGTCTCGCTACTCATGGATAAAATTAACACACACAACATATGTGGTGTGAGAAGCTTGGGCTTAATCTTGTTTGAAGTGTTGTAATGACCAATTATGTATGTATGTAAGTGGTCTTCAGAGCTCTGGAGCACAGTCTGAGTAACCAAGCAATGCTACAATAGGTCCCAATTAGCCTAACCATCATGGCATATGTACATCCGGTATACAACCCAAGATACCTGTATATCATTATGGCATGTCTGACCTTTCTTTGAAAGGATTAAAATTGACTTTTTTTTTTTAGAAAAATTGCGGTTCAGAGGTCAATAAAAATAAATAAACGTGTATACTTTTTATATGAAGTCCCCAATCGCTTAAGTCTCTTAAATAAACTCATTTTGGTTTAAAGCCATTTGGGTTCACTAACCACTTAATTTGACCACAATTTTTCTGTTTTTTTTAATACCCACTTGCTTATCAACTCCGTAGCTCTAGTATTTGTTTTTGTTTTTATTGAAAACAATTTAAATATTAAAAAGAAGAAAAACCAAGAAAAAAGATGAAATGGAATGGCAAAAGCTTCCGTAAAAATTTCACTTTCTTTTTAAACACAAAAAAATTTTTTTTTTTTTCTTTTTTTTTTTGAAGAAAATGTTTATCGTCCATAAATCTTTTATTGACAGTTAAAACAACAACAACAACAAAAACAAAAAACATTTTAAACTTTTTAATAATTTTTGCAAGTGCAACCACCAAATCCGAAATGAATACCAAGAAATTTGTTGTGTTGTGCGGGTAAACACTTGAACGTTTGAACTTTTGAGAAAACAATTGGAAACTCATGGAATTGTATACGTTTTCTTTGGCTTCAGAAGAAAAGAAGGGAGGGAAAGAGAAGTTCAAAACATTTTACTTTAAAGTTATAACGGAACCACCTGTATTGACCTTAACATATGAAGTTCCCATGGCATGGTTCCCCTCTACGAAGAAACTGCCAAAAAAAACAAAAAAAACAAGCACCGAAATCGAAACCTGTTCCTCTCTATAGACAGCCAATGCTTGGTTGCCATTACCACCAAACCCATTATTATAAGCTGTTGAATACTTTCTTTTGTCTTCGCGAGAAAGAAGGAAAAAAACTACCTACTTTTATTGCAATTGTTGCCGGTGTTGTTGCCAACTATCGAAAACAAAGACCCAAAGTCTCGTATTCCAACAGCCATGTTATATTTTCTTTGTAAAGAAAAACTGGCGATTAATTTTCGCACGAGTCTTGGTTGTATTTAACGCTGCCACCAACCATCCAAAACCATTCAACCACCAGCCATCACCACAAAACCCAACCAAAAAACATCGTGTTCAATGATGTTGCCTATAAAGCTTACAATGCAACATACTTGTGTTGCTTCTGGCAATGATGCTGCTTCTGATGCTGCTGATGATGATGATGATGTTAGAGAGCCCCACTCGTTTGTTCAAAAAAAAAGTGAAAGAAAAGGCGGCATTGTTTTCACTGATGCTAAAAAAAACAAACAAAAAAGAAATGAAAACGAAAGGAGAAGCGGAAAATATCAAAATTCGGAATGAAAATAATAAAGTGCATCAACACACCCAGTGGTTCTCAAATGGTTTTAAGCGTAACTCAGCTAGTAGAGGATAGAGCCTATATAATCTAGCGAGAATATCCTGCAGGTATGGGATATAGCAACGGATTGTTTGGTTAGGTTAGACAGGAATTTGGAGGCTGACATGGACAATAAACTATTTTTCCTATGTTTGGGGATTAGGTGACGGACCCTCCTTGAAACTTCCACTTAAAGCAGATGTTAGGCTCTTTACAATATTGCAAGCCAATATCCAGCCCGGGAGTAAAATTTTCCTAACAGCAAAGAAAATGAAAGAAAAACAGAGGTCATGAACCCCCAATCATAGCTCGAGCGGGACACTGGTGCATGAGGTGAAAGATAGTCTATTCCTTCTGCTCAAATCCACAGTTCCTGCAAGAGTCATTCGCAGGAAAGCCAAGCGTACATACAGTAGCGAGCATAAAAAACTCAACGCTAAGCCGATTGATCTTTATGTGCGCCTCTTTCAAAAAAAAAGGACGGAAATTAAAAACTTTTTTTTTCTTTTTATGCTCCACAAACTTAGTTAACAAATGCAGGTCACAATATCAAAATTTTTCTATCCACTTATTTTTATTTTAACATTTAAGAAAAAAAGTGCCAAATTTCAGCGAGCAAAAAAAATGCAACGCCATGTTATTCATAACTTTATTTAAATTAAATGTAAATTCTTACAAAATGTTGGTTAAAAACATACTTAAAACTAATAATTGGTTGCGTAGCCTTTATTATCTATTACCGCTTGCAGTCTGAAGGGCATAGAATCCACTAGGGGCACGATGGTGTGTAGGGGTATTTTTTCCCATTATGACCTTAAAATTTTTTCTAGTTCCGCTAAATTTGAAGGATTTTTCTTCTTAGCTTCCCGATCTAAAGTCTCCCATAGGTTTTCTAAGGGGAGATGGTGACGGCTAGTCCAAAATTTGCACATCATGGTCGCTTAGGTAGATACGAACCAAGCGACTAGAGTGCTTCAGGTCATTGTCTTGTTGGAATATGCTGTTTGGGGGCATTTTTTCCAGAAGATGTGGGTGCATATTTTCTTCTAGGATCTCACAGTATTTTGTGGCATTCAAAATACCATCGATTTTCACCAACGGATCAACTCCGTGATGAGAGAACGAACCTACCAATAAATTCCTTAAAATAAAGAATTTCGATGAAAAACAAAAGTAACTTACCCCACACCATTAGCCATGTTTTACTGTTGGTAGCTGATATCTGGGAGAATATCTCTGCTTAGGTGGTCTTCTAATATATTTTATCCCATCAGAACCAGAAAGATTAAATTCACTTTCACTACTAATGGTGTGGGGTAAGTTACTTTTGTTTTTCATCGAAATTCTTTATTTTAAGGAATTTATTGGTAGGTTCGTTCTCTCATCACGGAGTTGATCCGTTGGTGAAAATCGATGGTATTTTGAATGCCACAAAATACTGTGAGATCCTAGAAGAAAATATGCACCCACATCTTCTGGAAAAAATGCCCCCAAACAGCATATTCCAACAAGACAATGACTTGAAGCACTCTAGTCGCTTGGTTCGTAACTACCTAAGCGACCATGATGTGCAAATTTTGGACTAGCCGTCACCATCTCCCCTTAGAAAACCTATGGGAGACTTTAGATCGGGAAGCTAAGAGGAAAAATCCTTCAAATTTAGCGGAACTAGAAAAAATTTTAAGGTCATAATGGGAAAAAATACCCCTACACACCATCGTGCCCCTAGTGGATTCTATGCCCTTCAGACTGCAAGCGGTAATAGATAATAAAGGCTACGCAACCAATTATTAGTTTTAAGTATGTTTTTAACCAACATTTTGTA
The DNA here is from genome assembly GCA_930367235.1 of Sarcophaga rosellei. Taxonomy (NCBI): domain Eukaryota; kingdom Metazoa; phylum Arthropoda; class Insecta; order Diptera; family Sarcophagidae; genus Sarcophaga; species Sarcophaga rosellei. The sequence goes on from OV884021.1 coordinate 78,618,994, forward strand.
AGAATTTACATTTAATTTAAATAAAGTTATGAATAACATGGCGTTGCATTTTTTTTGCTCGCTGAAATTTGGCACTTTTTTTCTTAAATGTTAAAATAAAAATAAGTGGATAGAAAAATTTTGATATTGTGACCTGCATTTGTTAACTAAGTTTGTGGAGCATAAAAAGAAAAAAAAAGTTTTTAATTTCCGTCCTTTTTTTTTGAAAGAGGCGCACATAAAGATCAATCGGCTTAGCGTTGCATTTTTTATGCTCGCTACTGTACATACATAATTGGCCATTACAACCCTTCAGTCAGAATTACGGCCTAGCTTCTCACACCATTCATGTTGTGTGCCTTAATTGTATACCTGAGTGGCGGGCTCTACAATTTAACGCCGACTCTGAACGACAGATTTTGAGTAACTTTTTCATGGCAGGTTTATTTACTCTCTGAGTTTTTGCCAGAAATCTGCTGAGAGGAAGTCGCCGCCGAAGAAATATTTTTTTTTTCATATTTCGTTTTGATGTCTGGCCTGGGGCTCGAACCCGGGCTTTACATCTATAAGCGAACACATTACCTACTAGACTACTGCGACTGTGTAATACCGAGTTTAATTGAGGCAATCGGCATACCTATTCCATACAAAATATCGAAGATAATAAGCTCTGAACCTGTGTCCTATATGAGTTGTCTCTGAATGACCCTGAATTTCTCTGAAAAGTCCTCAGCATTAATAGAGTAGAACGAAAGTCGAAATAATCTTCAAGAGCGACTTGATTGCCAAATGGTTGTCCGAGATTTTCAGGGGAACTCTATTTACCCAAACAGGCGTTGCACTGCCAAAGGAATATCATGATTATCTTGGAATTAAAGGAACTTGAAAACTGACTAGACTAGAGATTGATTGAATCATAAAATTCTCTTCAAAGATTAAGGAGATGCCACACAAAAACAGTTTAATTTGAAGGCCTTTATTCAGTTTTGTTGCACTTTGCTTAAGAATATTTAAACTTTTAATGCTTATTGTGCTTTTATAGCTTGAAAAACGTTTAAGAACCTCTGTTGTAATAACATAGCTTTATGCGAATTGAAAATGAAAATGCCTATCCAACATTATTTTATTATTTTATTTCATTTTATTTTATTTTATAATCTAATCCAACAAATTTATTTGAAAATTATTTTTAATTTAAAAAGCAAAATGAATGAAAATATTGCAGCAGTTCATTGACTTTCTTTCACCCAAAAAAAAAAACTTTTAATTTCATTGTGATCAAAACATAAAACATAGACTGACTGTCAGTTGATTAAACATTATCATCAGCATCATCATTTACATTGTCGTGATCATCATCATTACCACACACAATGATTTTCATAGTTGATGACGACAATCATGCAAAATCATGATGTAAACAAAGAAATTTGTTTTCATTTTATTGGCGATTTCCATGGAAAACATTGAAGTGACTTGTGTTGTGTTTTTCGAATATCGAAGTTTAAATTATATTTAGGCTTGTTATATGCGAAAAAAGCGAAAAAGAAATCAATTTAATAAATTGCAATAAATTTGTAGAAATTAAAGTTTATGATCTCATTTCGTTCATCACTTTGTTTCATTTTTGATCACACTTATGATCACATACTCGTTTTTCTATTCCTATTTTTGTTTTTTATTTTTAATTTGTAATAGGCCTTCTTGGAAATGTCATATTCGAAATGAAATATTCTTTGCAAAATCATTTTTAAATTAAAATAAAATCAGAATGTTTGCCTATTCTGGGCTGTACATTGTATTACCGGTACTATCGATCATTCCTAGCGATTGCAGCTTGTGAAATTGTGGAACAAATATGCCTTGAGTAAAAAAATCATATTTTAAGAAAATTTTCGTAAAATTGAAAATAACACTCAAACCTATAATTAAAGGAGATTTTGTTAAAGGGCCTTGCTAACTGGTAGCCAAAAATTTTAAAATGCAACTGACTTGGAAAACAATCTAAAGACAAATAACAATTGCACACAATAAGCAGTTTGAGTTTACTTAAGACTTTTTTCGTTCGTTCTGTGAAAACATCATTTTAATGTTCCTTTCAATGGCAAAGGATCTTAAGACAAATTTTTCCTTTGGATTACATTCAATTTCTTTCCAAGAATATATCAAGTTCCACTGCTTCCAACTCGACAAATATTTGTTTTATTTTTGATGGTAGTCGTCATCTTTGGTTATCTTAAGGCATCAATTTTTTTAGGATGTAGTCCCATCAGAACCTTTTAGGGGCCTAGGGCTCCTTAAAGTAACTGAAGTAAAACTAATTCTGCACATAACCCTGGAATCTCTAAAGGGTCTTCCAGCGAAAAATCACGACTATCTTCATGACGATTAAATTGCTGCTTAGCAAAGGAATGTGTCCTGAGTGTAGACTGATTATTCAAACAGCCATAAAGTTCCTTTTAAGTTTCATATCGATTTAAAAGCGTGTTCATGAATATCGCCTATTTTTACGAGAAATCAAGAATTATTTTGTAGGGCACATACTTCTCCATTTATTCATACTACTATAGGGGACATACCCAAAGACTATGTTGCATACCTATTGGACAGAAATGAAAAACCATTATGTGGTTTGTGGATAGGGGTCCCCCCCTTTATGCACAGTTATACTGAATGAATAAATGAATAAAATGTTAGGCCTTGGTTAACTTATCCTGGGTAAGGAGGTAGAAGAAATGACCAGTTCGACAGCTAGGTTCAGATGGCACAATTTTAATTCAAAAACGAATTTTTCTATTCTAAGTTCGCATTCATTATGTGGCCTCTACCATAACGTGCCATTAACTAATAGGAAGGAAGGAAGGAATGCCGGTTGGTTTAAAGCCCGCTTGCATGATTTCTGCAGAAGTTGCGATTCAAATGAAGAGGAAGATACCGTCTGGTACATAATGTGTTAATACCTAGCACTCGCACGTTATCCTTGAAATGCTGGGAGCCACATACCTGACATCCATGACAGAAATGTCTGAATTTAGGATAACATTGCCTGGTGTATTAGAGGCTCTAGGTTACCTAGGTTACCTACAGTCCTTTAATTAAATGGAATGCGGTAACACATTGGGCCTAATATATTGATCTAGTGAACCCAAATATATGTTCTTCTTATTCTTGATGACTTTAGGACTTTTTTCATATAATTTGAAAGGCTTATGACGTTCTTATTACACCCACTTTCTGTTTTTGCTTTACTTTACGCAATTATTTGCCTTTTTTTAAAACTGACAGAATATATTTGCTTGGAATTTAATTTTTTTTTGTTTTTTATTTTTAATTGAGTCTATAAATGATATCATGTGTGTGAGTTGAAGTTTAAATACCAAATGTTGCACATGTGCCTGGCCTATCTGACTGCCAGGCAGCCTGACTGCCTGTAATAACTGCAATAACATTTATTATTACTATGACCATAATAGACCATAATTTAGAAGAATGAGAAGAAGAAAAAAAAGAGAAAACAACCAAGAGACAAATGTTCAGAGACAATTCAGTTCAGTTCAGTACAGTTCATTTGACTGCAGGGGTTCCAATTGGGTGTTGCCATATGAATTAAAATTTCATATGCTTTTAATTGCTCCAAGAACCAAAAAAAAAAGAAAAATTAAAAACCAACAAGTGTTGGGGTTTTGTTTTAATGAATTTGGCATTTTTGGTTTTTGTGGTTCAAGAAAAATGAAAAAAGCCTTTTCCTAGCCCCCCCCCCTTTTTAACTTGTTTTTGAATTGCACTTTTCACACACAATAAAAAAACCAATAATAATCAACACACACACACATGTTTTGTTTCATTTGTTTGCTCATAGCAAATACTCCCCAGAAAATGACTAAAAGTACACAGTAAAACAAATTTATTTAAATATAGATTAAAAACAGCAACAACAACAACACTGTTTAACACTTTATCATTATCATTAACAATATCATTATCATTGTAATCATTGTTGTTGTTCTGTTAATGATATACACAATGATAAACCAAATGTGGGGGGAATAATACATATGTGTGGAGATCAAATGATCTGTTTTGAGAAAAAAAATTATTCGAAAGCTTTGCATTCATTATAGCGCCAAATAACAATTTAGAATGACAAACAACAACAACAACAGCAACAACAATTATTTCTAATTTTAATTGAAATTGAAAAATTAATAAAAATTTTACAAATATTCCCCCTATAATAATAACAGGGAGCTGTGATGCTTCTCTTTAGTTTTCAAGTGGATATCGGATTACTGACATGATTAATTTGTTTGAAAAACATATTTTGTGTTGTGAACATTTTAATTTTAAAAATTCTTTTAAAATTTTTATTTTAAATTGACAGCACAAATGTTGTATATAATCTTCCAGTATAACCCTTTAAGTCCAAAACAAAATAACCTCGGTTTTTTTTACATACACTTATGGAGCACTAACTTCAGTAGCGGTCGTGCTAATTATGTTTACATCGGATTAAGACTACCGTGAGAAGCTAAGCCGTAATCGTGACAGAAGGGTTGTAATGGCCAATTATGTATACATGTATGTATATAAGACTGTCGTTTTCAATATTTTCATGTCCACCACACAATAAGAAATCTTCAATGCCAACGTAAAGTCTGTCCTTCACAAAACATGTGACTGAGAATCGTTGACTATGTGAAATCGTTTGATCTAATGACCTGTAGGTCAGCATGCGACATATAATAAAGCATCTTAAAAGGTAGCAGATTGGTACCTCATGGAATAATTAGTCTACTCTCAGGACATATGTATTCCTTTGCTAAGCACCAATTTAATCGTCATGAAGATAGCCGTAATTTTTTGCCTGGAAGACTCTTCTGAGATCCGAGGGTTATGTATAGAATTAGTTATACTTTAGTTGCTTTAAGGAGCCCTAGGCCCCTAAAAAATACTAATGGGACGACATCCTTTAAAATAGATGCCTTAAGATAGCCAACGACGACGACTACCATCAAAAATAAAACAAATATTTGTCGAGTTGGAAGCAGTGGAACTTGATATATTCTTGGAAAGAAATTAAATTTGATTTAAAGGAAAGATTTTTGTTAAAACCCTTTGCCTTTGAAAGGATTATCAAAGTCACATTTTCACAGAAAGAAAAAAGCTTTAAGTTAACCCAAACTGCCAATTGTGTGCATTTGCTTTTTCTCTTTTGGTTTTTTTAGTCAAGTCGGTTGCATTTGCAAATTTCTGGCCATTAGTTAGCAAAGCCCTTTAACAAACTCTCCTTTAATTATATGTAGGTCTGAATGTTACTTTGAATTTTACGGAAATTTTCTTAAAATATGATTTTTTTTAATTCAAGGCATATTTGTTCCACAATTTCACAAGCTGCAATCGCTAGGAATGATCGATAGTACCAGCAATACAGTGTACAGCCCATAATAGGCAAACATTCTGATTTTATTTGAATTTAAAATTTATTTTGCAAAGAATATTTCATTTCGAATATGACATTTCCAAGAAGGCCTATTACAAATTAAAAATAAAAATAGGAATGGGTATATAAAAAAGAGAATGTGATCATAAGTGTGATCAAAAATGAAACAAAGTGATGAACGAAATGATATCATAAACTTTAATTTCTATAAATTTATTGCAATTTATTAAATTGATTTCTTTTTCGCATATTCCAAGCCTAAATATAATTTAAACTTCGAAATTCGAAAAACACAAGTCACTTCAATGTTTTCCATGGAATTCGCCAATAAAATGAAAACAAATTTCTTTGTTTACATCATGATTTTGCATGATTGTCGTCATCAACTATGAAAGTCATTGTGTGTGGTAATGATGATGATCACGACAATGTAAATGATGATGCTGATGATAATGTGTAATCGACTGACAGTCAGTCTATGTTTTATGATTTGATCACAACGACAAAAGAAAGTCAATGAACTGCTGCAATATTTTCATTAATTTTACTTTTTAAATTAAAAATAATTTTCAAATAAATTGTAATAAAATAAAATAAAATAAAATAAAATGAAATTATAAAAGAAAAAAAAGAAAAATATAATGTTGAGTATACATTTTCATTTTCAATTCTCACAAAACTATGTTTTTACAACAGAGGTTCTTAAACGTTTTTTCAAGCTATAAGAGCATAGTAAGGGTAAAGAGTCAAATATCCTTAAGTAGAGTGCAACAAAACATCTTTAAGAGAAACTAAATACAGTCTTTAAAATTAAACTGTGTTTGTGTGGCATCTTCTTAATCTTTGCAGAGAATTTTATCATTCAGTCACTCTCTAGTCAAGTCAGTTTTCAAATTCGTTTAATTCCAGGATATCCATGATATTCCCTTGGCAGTACAATGCCTGTTTGGGTAATAAGAGTTCCCCTGAATGTCTTGGACAGCCAGGATACGGTTAAGACACTCTTGACGTTCGTTCTACTCTATTAATGCTGAGTCATTCTTGTAGGACAGGTACAGAGCTTATTATCTTCGATATTTTGTATGGAATACGTATACCGATTGTCTCCATTAAACTGGATGCTACTTGGCATTCTTACGAAAAATAAAAACTGAATAAATAAAGTCCGCTCATTACCAGCCACCACTTCATCCACAAAGTGATTTCCTACGATAATCTTATGTCGTGGAATGAAAACGTTCCTCATGGTTCAAAAAACATGGTAGAGGAACGGAAGAAGGTCTGTAATATATGTATGTATGTCTAGTCTTTTAACAAGAACTGACTTTCAATGAAGAAGTTTTAGTTCGTAAATTTCCAAAATCCCTAATCGTAATTGTTAGGCGAAATTCTTAAAGTGAAAATAGGACTTATTCACACCTACTCTTCTACAATAGATAGAAACTAAATAAGTTTGTTAATGAATTATTTAATAAAACAATACAAGAAAAAATTCAAATTTTAAACGCCTTAATTTGCAGACACTCGCAATTATTCTTTATTAAGTTTGAGTGTTTAATTTGAAGAACAACAACAAAACCAAAAAAAAGTGATCAACTAAATTTAAACTAATCAACAATAACTACAACAACAATAATAATAAAGAAAATTTAATTCCAAAAAATATTTCATAATTTACTCGTTCATATACTCATACATACATACATAACTAAACTAAGTAAATATGAAAGTCTGCAAACTAAAGTGTTCTAAGTGTTCGCCTAAAAGATTTGTAGCGTTGAGAAGATGCCTCCTCCTTCGCACATTGTCTAGATTTTCAATTTTCATATGCTGGCTGGCTGGATGGCTGACTGATCGTTGTTCTCTTCTCCATATAAACTTGTCGTCAGAGTTAATTTACAATCATCAGAATGTAAATAAAAATTGAAAAAAATTAAATTCAATGAATAAATTGCAAAATTTAAATAGGGAACAACAACAACAAACAAAGAACACGAAATAAAACGAAATAAAAGAAGACAAGGAACAAAATTCAAACGATTGAATTACGAGGGTGATTCGAGAAATAAAAATTCTACATTTCTTACATGTATTGAATTAATCATTACAACCCTTTAGTCAAGATTACAACCTAGCTTCTCACATCACCTATGTTGTGTGTGTTAATTTCTCTGCATGAGTGGCGGTACCTACAGTTTAAAGTCGACTCCGAACAACAGATTCTTGAGAAACTTTTCAAGGCAATATTATTTAATCTCAGAAGAAGTCTGACCAAGAAATATTTCTTCATATTTCGCTTTGTTTGCAATGTCTGAGCAGGGATTTGAACCACGGATATGTGTCTAATAAGTCAGCACACTAACAGATAGACTACGAAGACTGTACTACTTCATTACAATTACACTTCCAGCGACAATCAATAGCTGCGATACCTTATCTACAACGCCGAACCAGTTTTTCGATTTAGGAAAGAGAAAATTATACAAAGGAGATAATTAGTGGCTGCAGTTAGCCGTTTAATAAGAGCATTAAATAATGTCGGGAGACACCATACATACATATATATGCATAATTGGCCTCTTTAGTCAGAATTACGGCCTAGCTTCTCACACCACTCATGCTGTGTGCCTTAATTTTATACTTGATTGGCGGGACCTACAGTTTAACGTCGACTACGAACGACAGATTTTTGAGAAACCTTTTCAGAGTTTTTGCCAGAAATCTGCTGAGAGGAAGTCGCCGAAAAAATATTTTTTTTTCATATTTCGGTTTGATGTCTGGCCTGAGGCTCGAACTCGGGATTTTCGTCTAATAAGCGAAACACCCTACCTACTAGACTACGGCGACTACACCATTCGGTAGACACCATTTTGATAAACACCATGTCATACATAATTGGTCATTAAAACCCTTCAGAGAAGATTACAACCTAGCTTCTCACAACACTTATGTATGTTGTGTGTGTGTTTTAATATTACACATGAGTGCTGGACTACAGTTTGAAGTCGACTCCGAACGCAGAGCTTTTGCCAAAATCTGCTCAGAATAAGTCGCAGAAGAAATATTTTTTCATATTTTGTTTCGAGATGTCTAAGCTGGGATTTGAACCTTGGCCTTGCATCTACTAAGCCAACATACTACCGACTAGACTAAGGCCACTTCATCTCATTTCACCTCATGTCATTTTGTGTTCATCGTATCCAGTTCAGATATGTAAGTTTGTCATCCGGAGCTACATATGTCCAATACCTCCACAATGTTGTGCATGAACAAAATAAAAAATACAGTATGGTAACGGCTAAGGCGAACCGAGGCGAACCGAACATAAGAAGTGCTGAAGTCTCTCCTCCTCTTTTAACCTCCGTTGTTTTCTTTAATTTCGCTGCACTAAATTGCCAAAGTACCCGCCTTTGATTTGCTTGAAAAGCCTCTATAAATATTCAAAACAACATCGGTAAGTCGAAGTGATAGCTTTTAACTACCAAAGCTCACTTGAGCACTTATTGCACAGTCCCTGTACTGACCGAGTTCCACCCAAACTAGATAAGAAGTTGATCAGGGCGCAAGGGCTGCAGAAATTTCCGAGACTTTTGAAAACTTAAACCCCGTGACTAATTAGGTAACCTGTTTTCACACTGACATGTTTATTCAAACTACTACTACTGCAGCCTTTTCTACATCGGAGAGGGTAATTTTCAAATGTCCCTCGTATACAAACTCGCCTATAAAAGAAAAGAAAAATTTTGTATCTTTGCGTACTTAAACGCTATGCTCACTTCAACAACATGAGCGTTATTGAGTATTTGTTGTTGTATTTTCACAGAAAAAAAAACGCCACAACAACAATTGTATACTTGTATGTAAGCATGGCATGTAAAGCGAACTGAATAGTAAAATTAACAACAACAACAACAACAATAGCAAATAATGTTTTGTATGTAATTTTTTTATTTGATTTTGTATCTTAAAGATACAATTATTTGATTTAGTCTACTGCTCCTCCTGCATCCTCACATCCACCCCCTCCCTAACCGATAGATCTCTTGAGTAAACTGTGTGGCACACAATCATTTGTAACAATAGCTCTCAGCTCCTACGCAGGCAGCTCTTTAGAAAGAGGCTCTTTAAGAGTTCTTTTGTTTTGCCTGTGGCTGGCTGGCTGGTTGAATGGATGTATATGTTTGTCTGTACGTTTGTCTAACGAGTACATAATTTAGAAAATCAAATGAATTTTAATTTTTTTGTTCCTTTTTTTTTGTGTGTGTAAATTTTGTTGTAACTCTGTGTACAACACAGATTTAAATAAATCAAATTCAAGAATCGGCGTAGAAAAAATGCGTAGATTTTCATAATTTTATGGCATAAAATTAAAGGAACACATAATAACCGCAGAGCTAATTGAGGACCACGCCCCTAATTGGTTGGTCTTAACAATTAAAAACTAGTTTGTTAAAGTGTTTTCATATTAAAGAAAGTAAGAAAACAATAACGATCTCATATAATTCAAATCAATATAAGTAGGCCCTCAAGCGGGGTAAGTCTACTCTGCTCCTTCTTAAAGTACGTATATCGAATACCTTCTTTCCCTCCTGTAAGTATTTTCTATTACAGTTAAAGTCTGACTGTTGTAGGATGATTTTGGCTCCTCTCAACATCATACATACATACATAATTGGCTATTACGACCCTTCAGTCAGGATTACGGTCTAGCTTCTCTCTAGCTCAACATCGCTCAGGATTAAATCACAGATGACCATAAAAAGTTTGGTGCTTTGCTTAGTTCCCTCCTGCTTACTTACATAATTGGTTATTACAATACTTTAGACAGGATTACAACCTATCCTATCCTATCCTGACATCACCCATTTTTTGTGATACCTACAGTTTTATTTCGCCTCCAAAAGGCAGTTTTGAGAAGCTTTTCGTGGCAATTTTATTTACCCACAGGCCTTTTGCAGGATGACTGCTAAGAGGGCGACTTCCTCTCAGAAAGATACATTTTTTTTCGTATTTCGTTTGGTTTGAGATGTCTGAGCTAGGGTTTTAACCACTATATCTCGTCTAAAAAGCTAACACACTACCTACTAGACTACGGCGACTACATTGTTATTAACTAGAAACTATACGATATCCTGGAGTACAGCACAATCTTTGATGGAAATCGAAAACATAACTTCCTTAAGAAAGATTTTAGTTTATCTGGTCTCCGTACTATTTAGACTACTTTTAATGTGATCGAGCCAGACGCGGCACGACCATCGAGCTCTCCGACAAATTCTTAAGTATTGGGGTCCCTTTGAGGACCTCTAAGCTCATGATTGATGACGAGATCACGGACTCTGTCAACAGCAGGTGGGCGGCTTCGGATAAAGGCAGGGTGGCACGTATGATCTGGGCGCGGCTGGATAGAAGACGCACTGCAAGACTGTTAAAACTCCAAAGAGGCGGGCTCAGTGCGGTTATTGGAGTCGTGACGGGTCATTGCATTATGGGTGTCCATGCGAAACGCATTAGTTTGGGACACCTCGCGAACAATTTCTGTAGAAGCTGCAGGGACGAGGAGGAGAAAGACGCAGTTCTTCATCTACTGCGAACATGCCCGATACTACGTCAAAGAAGGAAGAGACATCTTGGTGCCTACCACATCGATGATCTGAGTGAATTGTCGAACATTGACGTCGGCAGTTTGAGTCGCTTCATTGTAAGCTCTGGATGGTTCCATGACTAGGGGATGGTAAATGCGAACTGTGGTATCACAATGGGCCCCATGGGGCCTAAGGGCGTCCATCCAATTCATTTGGGGGACGGCCACTTGTACCTACCTAAATAACTAAATGTGATCGAAGACTATTTTGGGGATTATCGAAAAGTCGAAAGCACTCATTAAAAACTGAGGGGTCGCATATACGAGTATGTCGCTAGTTTTTAATTGTTCTATCAGTGCTCCAGCGAATTGAAGAGGTTAGTTGCTGGAAATTATATTTTTATGTGGTATTCCCCTTTCTTTTGTAGACACCGTAGTCTAGTAGGTAGAGTGTTGGCTTATCACACATGAGGCCAGGGTTCAAACTCCAGACCAGACATCTCCAACGAAATACTTACATACTTTATTGGCCATTAATAACCCATTAACGGATTTCGGCCTGCTGCAACACATCGTTCCAGGCGCCACTGTTTCTTGCGCGCCTACGCCATTTGGTCACACCAATCGATGACAGGGCTTCCTCGATTTGGTCCTTCCAACGCAGGCAAGGTCGTTCTCTTTGCCGATTTCCGTAGATCCCCGCATCAATACCCTTCTCGCCGGAACGCCCTCCTCCATTCGAACGACATGGCCGAGACAGTGCAGCCGCTGGATGTTAATACGCTGTCGTTGAGGAGCTCATACAGCTCACTGTTGGATCGGATGCGGAAATCATCGCCAACTCACACTGGACCGAAGGTCTTACGTAGGACTTTTCTCTCGAACACTCTGAAGGCTGCTGCATCAGTGCTTAAAAGCGACCAACGAAATATGAAAAAATATTTCTCAGGCGACTTCCTCTCAGCAGATTTCTGTCATGAAAAGCTTCTCAAAAATCTGTCGTTCGAAGTCAATATTAACTGTAGATCCAGTTACTCACGTATAAAATGAATAATAGTGTGAGAACCTAGGTCGTAATCCTATCTGAAGGATTGCAATGACTGATTGATCCCCTTTTCTACAGAACACCTGAACGCAAAATGCTTAGCACAGAGAGAATTCGTTTTCCAGCTGCACTCTCTCTATGTGAAACACTCTTTCTCAGAAATTTATCCTGACACTGGCAATGAGACTCCCATTCCACGCCACCAATAAGGCATATATCTTGGTCTTGAAGGGGTCATTATTTTCTTTTTAAAAATTTTAAATGGCGCTATCAGTCACCGAAACTGATAGTGGCAGTGCATTGCCATGCTCTACGAGAGTAGACAAGAAACGACTTCAAACCAGACCGAGAAGAAGTGAGATGCTGTAATACAACATGTATAGGAGAAGATAGCTAATCGAGGAACAGCCAGCGGGCTGGCTATCCAGTTAAATGATTTTATGTGGCTGTTTCCGAGACTGTGGTGTAGACGGATAGATATGTTCGTATTCAGTAAAAATTCAATAACATTAGCAATCAATTTAAGGTTTCCACGTTTGATGCAAAAAAAACCAACCACTGACCGACTCGAGACTGTTGAGGGAGGCATCCAAACAGAAATTTTTCCTCTTTCGTTTCTAATTATAAATTTTTTCTTAAATTTAATAAAATTATTCTATTATTTCTAATATACTCTACATTTGTAAGAACGAAACGAAATACTTTCCTTCTTTAGAATTTTAAAAGAAATTGCGATTTACGAATGCAAATTTCATTTGTAATCATTACACGGCAAACACGTACAAAATCTTGCGAATGCAATTGTTTAGTGCGCTACGAAAAAGGGGGGAGAAAATCGTTACTATTTTACATAAAAGGGTGGAGGATCGTTTTCGTTTTGGTATGAGAAATAAAACAAAAAACCGAAAACATGAATGAAATATTAAGTTATCAACAGATAGTTTCAAAGCTAATAATAAACATGAGCTAAGCTTTATAAATATTTATTTAAACTTTTAAATCCTTATAAGACGGCTAAAGATTTCAATATACAAAACAAAATATTTCAAAAAGAACATCTGTATACATACGAGGGTGGTTACACAATTAGTTGACTTGACATATAAATAACGAAGTAATTGGAGGAAGAAGACATGCTAGTTTAGTTCAAATAAAATGGAGACATCCAAAAAAAAAATGAACGAATGGCTATGTAAACAGGGAAATAATTGCTTATCGTTAGACTTGTCTCAGTCCAGAACCGATTTTGTTTAGTATTTTACTCCACTTCTTTTCATTCTTTTTTTTTAGGAATAAACAACTATCCCCCTATTCCTGCTTTCTTTCAGTTTCAATAATTAAACTTTTCCCGCTAAGCTGGTGATTGGTCTAGTGTGGCTGGTCTAGAATGATAGAGTTGCCATCTATCATTGCCTACTCTTTGGACGATGAATTTTTCAGTCTCCAGATCGGCTATTAAGAAGCGAAATGAACTATAAAATTGGCCGTGTTTGTATAACCGCGCATGTGTTTTTATAACTAAGCAAGTGTTGGTAAAATCTGGGCAATGAAAACCTATCCTTAAGTGGCGCTAAAGGCTTTGTTGGATTTATGCTTAAGAGTTACATTCTTCAGGAAGCGATATGATCTGGCAAATAGAGTGTCTGTCTCGCTCCTTAACTGTTGACTAAACAGAAGCAGTAAACACCATGAATTTGGAAAAGACTTCGTAAAGTGACATAGCAATACGTGCGAATGGGTTTAGAGAGAACAGTGACGACCATTCTGTTGTATACAAATGGGTCATAGACCGGTAACGGACCAGAAGCGAGGGTTTTCACTCCCACCGGAACATATTCGGTATTGTTGAAGAAACACGATACTATCGTCCAAGCATAAGTCTACTCCATCGAGGGTTTTCAGTCTCATCAGAAAATATTCGGTACCTTTGGGAAAACACAGGACTATCTTCCAAGCATAAATCTATGCCATGGAAAGATATTCTTATTTCAACTTGGATAGCAAGTATAAATGATGAAGCATAGCAATACAATCTGACAGTCAGGCCACCATCCAAGTATTTGGCTTGTATAGGGTTATCTTGAGAATAGTAAGGCGCTGCATGGCCAAGCTAAATCAAATACGGTCGCCTCCCTGCTGGATTTCTGGTCATGTGCGAATATACGGCGATGAATAGAAAAGGAGCTTTCCGACGCTATTAAGACCATAACCTTTTCATGAAATGGCAAAGAAAAAATGGAGAGTGTGAGTCCCTGCTTTGGCTTTTGTATGGCCACTGTAGACTTATTGAACACACAGAAGAGGGATATATACCCTTGTAGTCACCGTAGTCTAGTAGGTAGTGTGTGGGCTTATTAGACGTGAGGCCACGGTTCAAATATCTCCAATAAAACGAAATATGAAACAATATTTCTTCGGCGACTTCCACTCAGCGGATTTCTGGCAAAAGCTCTGAGAGTAAGTAAAAATTGCAGTGAAAAAAGTGTCTTAAAAAAATCTGTCGTTCAGAGGCGACTTTAAACTGTAGGTCCAGTTTAATGTATAAAAATCACACACGCAACATAAGTGGTGTGAGAAGATTACAACCTATCCAATTGTATATGTATGTATGTGAAGAGGGATTGTCTCCATCCAATAATATTTTGATTTCGTGATGAGCTGAATGAATCTGTGCGACGAAAATGCGTCTTAGAAGGAAACGTTAAGCAGAGAGTTATCCTTGTTGACAACAAGCAACATCCCAAGGTTTGTCAGGTCATCAAGATTGTAGGAGAGTGATACCGTTTATAGACTGAGGACAGTAGATAGTATGGTCCCTGTATCCTACCACCTCTATACAACAATTATTGCTGAAGCTCTTGAACATCACTAGAAATGGGGTAACGAACTAAACGGAGTGTACGTGCAGAATGAACAAGAAAAGCAATCAAGTTATGAGCACAACCTTTACACCAGAACATGTCCTGGTCGCTATGATTTCATGGTTACATTGTGGTTAATTTTAAAAGTACCCACGTAACTTCTCTTACAATCTTGAAAAGTAAAATTCAAAAATTTATTTGCACAAGATGGCAAAATGATCTGTAAATAATAAATATTTCAACACAGTATTATGGTAAGATTAGCAAACAAACATGTATGTATGTATGTATGTATGTACTCATGTAATAAAAATGAAACAAAAAAAAAAGAAGAAATTTTTCCAAATTGCTTTGCAAAAGGCCAACGAATACTTGCAACATGAAAATGAAAATGAAGATGAAGAGATGGTCGTATATTATTCAAGTACATATTGTCTGTGAGTGAATATACATAATTTGTTGTTGAAACATTTGCTAACGACTTGCAAGTTGCAACAATAAAGTGAAAGAAAAAGAAATTACAAAATAAAATGAAATGAAAAACAAAAGAAGAGTCCATCTTGTCAGAGTATGGAGTTGTCCAAGTGATTATCGGTCTTCTGGTGTGGTATGGTCTCTGTGTGTGTGTATGTTTGTTTTCTTTCTAAAGGCCTGGTCATCATGATGAACAGAAGTACTGTCAAGTAACTGGTTTGTTTGTATTTTTTTGTTGTTGTTTTAAACAAAACAAATCGTAAGTATTTATTTAATATTTTTATTATTGTTGTTGTTGTTTTTTGTTTAAGTAGTTTAATAACTAAAAAAAAAACATCTTCGGAGAAATTTTTCCTCGTTATGTTTTCATTCAAGCCCAATAAGGTGAAACTACATGCCACAAACAGTTCCATTGGCAATGCGTGGCATACGAGTAACACTTGCATTTTAAAACAAAACAATAAAAACAAAAACAGATAAATTTTTGTCTGAATTTCTACTCAATGTTTCATCATCACTTGAGAAACATCAGTTTCATCTTCATCTACAGTACCTCGATACTGTAAACGTTTTGGTAAGTGACCACCACGATATTCTATAGGAAATGCTTCGCTCATAAAACCGTAAAAAAATAAAACATTATTCATGGGCTTGTTTAGTTTCTTTGATGTTTTCATATAAACATTTAATATAACTTTCGAAATAGTTTCGTTTACCGCCAGCCTGTTAGAATAATTTGGATAAGAGGCCTATTTATTTTTGACTAAGGGTTTGCACATGCTTTACAATACTTTACTTTAAAATACTTTCTCTAAAAATAAAAAGTCAGACGCTAAACCATTTTTAACAATTTGGAAATTGACTTCATGACATGCCCAAATCTTTAAGTCTTCGTGACATGTCACCACTTATTAGATTCTAATTTTTACAGTTTCCTTTAAAAAGTGATGTGTATAAAACGACTGACTAAATGCAAATTTTTATTTAAAATTTTTGTAAAATAAGAGACTGTAGTTTCTCTTCAAATAACCCTGACCCATGACCTCTGAACCCTTACTCCCTAGAGATCATACGATTAACAGCGAACATTATAGCAAGTACAGATGGTAAAACTTAATGAGTAAATTTTCTTTTCCAAATGGTTTTTGGCCGAAATTATTGTTTCTAGTCAATGAAAGATGGCAACACTATGTTTCTAGAGTACTTTACTAACTTACTACTGAAAAAAAGCTAAAATTCTTACGTTTTCATGCCTTCACCTTTATAACGATAGACCGAGAAACTACATACATACATAATTGGCCATTACAACCCTTCAGCCAGGATTACGGCCTAGCTTCTCAACACAACTCATGTTGTGTGCGTTAATTTTATACATGAGTGGCAGGACCTACAGTCTACCGTCGACTCCGAACGACAGATTTTTTTTTGAGAAGCTTTTCATGGCAATTTTTACTCTCAGAGTTTTTGCCAGAAATCTGCTGAGAGGAAGTCGCCGAAGAAATATTTTTTTTTTCATATTTCGTTTTGATGTTTGAACCTCGGCCTTAGGTCTAATAAGCCAACACACTACCTACTAAACTACTGTGAGCTTCCATCCACCTCGTTTAAAAACATGTTTAGTAACCAGTTACATTTGAATCCCCATCAAATGGTTCGAATACAGGTCTCTATGGATAAATCCAAAAAGAACTTTGAAGACGTTTTGAAGAGACCAAACCGACGTTCAAACTGTAGGTCCCGCCACTCACGTATAAAATTAACGCACACAACATGAGTGGTATGAGAAGCTAGACCGTTATCCTGACTGAAGGTTTGTAATGGCCAATTATGTATGTATGTATGTATGTATATGGCAGGGCCATTACAACTTTGTAAACCGAAATCCGAACATGTTCGTAGAAGTTGCTTTGGGCATTGTCTGAGAAAGCCATCCCTTGATATATAATTCTAGAACTTCCCTAGAGGTTAAAACTGGTGAATGCAACATCTTTATTAATATTTCGATTATACTCTTGTACACTTTAAATTGAAAAACAAATTTTTGTTATATAGAAAGAACCTTATTTTTAATTAAATTCGTTTCATTTAATCATAGGCAAACACGCTATATTCAACATAAACTTTTTTGACACGTCATATTTTTTTGTTTTTGTTTTTCCCAAGTTTTCGCTTTTTGTTCATAGAAATTGAAAAGGTTTTCTTTTTTCTCTCTCTCTCTCTCTCTTTAAATTGTTTTGTTAAAAATTGCATGTTTTTACTCGATCATATCTATTAATTCTCTGTATTGAAATTCAGTTTAATTTTTACATGATCATCGATAAATAATGTTTAAATTATACTCGCCTCGATCAATTAATAAATAAAAATATTTGTAAAGAAATTAACCCTTAAACGAAAATGAAAGTCATCTTGTAGTCCTAAGGTCTAATGCCGTTATTGAAAGAAAAAACATGTAAGCACTGATTAATGACGTCTCTTTAGAAGAAAAAAGTCTATTGAACGTCATGCAACAGCGTATTTATCATCGATATAGGTTTACACTAGACAACGGTATTTTTGTTAAGCCTCTGTAGCAATAAAAGTGAAATCATTAAGCTTTAGTTAGTGTTTAATTTTTGGGACACATTGCCTCACTTTATTGCATTCTCATTTAAGTTTTGAATGCAAAGACGAACTTGCAATATCATTATGAGCTACTCAAATAGTACGATTCATCCAAGAGCAAGGAAATTCGATACCACACAAGTTGAAACCGAAGTTTTAGTTGACATAAAGGTCGTTTTCGTGGGTTCGATTCCCAACAGTGGTTTTGGGTACCTATGGATTCACTTAACAACTTTCCGAACTTTGACAGTTGCTAACGGTCTTCTTTTTGAAACTGACAAATTATTAGTCATTTATTAATTTCGATAACAAATTTTTTATATGGAAAATTTTCGATAATAAATTTTTTTATTACGGAAATTTCCGATATCAAAGTTTTTTTAAAGAAACTTTCGATAACAAAGATTTTTTATTAAGGAAATATTCGATAACATAGTTTTTATATAGAAAATTTCCGATAACAAATTTTTTATATAGATAACATTATTTTAAAATTTTTTTCGAATACCATTTAAGATATTAAATTTAAAACACATGCTCACATACATACATTATTGAATTTCTAGTATAAGTAATCATCGTTTCAAGTGATTTTATTTTTCAGCTTTAGAAGTTTTTTGTTAAGAATTAAATTTTTTTATTTTAATGTTTTCCTTTTATTCTTGAAATTCGTTTATTAAAACTTTCGTTTATTTAAAGCCCTCACTGTGAAAGCGACTTTAAAACATGAAACAATTATTAAGTTTGATAAGAAAAGAAATTATTTTTTTAATATTTTTATAAGAATTTTTATAAATAAAATGTTTATCTGTTAAATGCTTAAATAAAACTGCTAAGAAATAATTTTAAATTTTATTTTAAAATATTTTTAGGTTTTTTATTTTTTTAAATGTTGTTTGACAAACTTACGCTGTTGATGAACCACCACGCGGCATTTTATTTAAATGACGATCGCGCATTTACACGAAACAAAAAAAATCTATTTATGTATGTTGTTTTGTTATTTATTTAAAAATATTTTATTTTAATTTTGTTTTTATTTAATTTCTACTCTTTCTTTGTTTGTTTTCAAAATACAAGCAAAAAATTTGGCAAAAGCGCAGAAAATATAATTTTCAAGACGACGTCATCAATTCGTAAAGATGCGGGCTGGGGGGCTGGCAGGCTGTTGAAGAGATAGTTGATAAAAATGTTTATGACAGGGAAAGAGCACCGAGGAGTAAGCGTATTTGAATGCTATTAAATGTTTAAATATTCATTCTTTTTTTTTGTATTTTCAGAAAGGAAATTCCAAACTTTTAAACACAAATTTTTATCACTTTTTTCTTCACTAAAAAAAAATTATTTTCTGTAAAACTTTATTAAAATTAATTTCGTAGCTTCTGTTAACTATTAATTTCCGTTAGAATATTTTCTAACCTTAATTAACAATTTTTTTTTTTTTCTTTCAAATTAAATTTTTTTTATGAATAATTTTTTTTTTTCCACCAGCATTTAAAAATAAAATTTTATTTCGTGTGTGTCTGACACTAAGTGCGGTTTAATACAACAAATAATAAAAAAAAAATATTAAAAAAAACGACAAAAGAAATTGTATAGAATTATTAAAATGTTTCATTAAAGATACATTTTTATCTGCACTTGTTTCTGTATTTGTACACGTATGTAGCTCTAGCTCTGCTATTTGTATCTGTATTAGGGATGAGAACAATTATAAACAATTTCATGTTGTTTTTCATTTTTTTTCTGTTTTCTTTTATTGTTGTTGTACAAATAATTGTTCATTTTATTGTTGCAGCTACTGATAATGATGATGATGATGATAATCACGATTCTATTTTATTTAGAACCCAAGCGGTGATAGACAACAAGTGGTGGGCAGGCAAAAATTGAGTTGCTTAAGGTTCATTGTAGCAAAAAATAAATTCAAATTCAATTGAAACAAAAGAAAACAAAATTATAGGCGCGCCTATACATATATCAATAACAACAACAACAGCAATAACAATTAATACAACTGATACAATACAATGAGACAATATTAATCGATAACAAAGATGATAATCATGATATTGATGATTTGATGACGTTGATGATATCAAAGCAAATACAGACAAATGAGTGTCTGGGTACTGTATACATATGTATTACTTAAAACCTAGAAATTATTTAGTAAGGGGCATAAGTTAATTCGTTATCAAAAGCTCTATTCAATGCTAGGAAAATAGCCAACAACAACAATATGCAGAAATCCCTTTATTGCAAGTTTATTTATATTGTGTGTAGAGTGTACGAAACCACTCTTTCGCTTCACAATTAATTACTTCTTTGCCTGTATGTAAATTTCTTTCGCTTTAAGATACAATTTCAAAACAATTCAGATTGTTTTTGTATCTTTTGGTTTTTTTGTGCTGCACCAACAAGCAATAAAATTAAATTTTTCTTTGTCTAAACAAGAAATTAAAAATTTTAATTTATTTTACGTTTCTGAAGTTGAACTAATAAATTATCACTTGCAATTTAAACAGGGCAAATAAAACATAACAATCGTATGCAAGAGAACTAGTACACATCGAGAGTACTAGTCACCAGGCCACTGAGCAATAGAAATCATTCACTTTCAAAATACTCTGAAGATTTTAGGAATTCATATAACAATTAAACGTTAATAGAGTCTAGAGTGAAGAATTCATTAGGATAACTTGTTTTAAGGACCTCTTCCTAGACAATATACATATATAGAAACTTTTCGATAACACATTTTTTATAAAGAAAATTTTCGAATAAAGTTTATATAAAGAAAATTTTCGATAATAAATTTTTATTAAAAAATTTCGATAACCATACTTTTTATGTAGAAAATTTTCGATAATAAACTTTTTATAAAGAAATTTTCGATAAAAAATTTTGTACAAAGAAAATTTTCGATAATAATTTTTTATAAAGAAAACTTTCGATAACAAATTTTTTATATAGATAATTTTCGATAGCAATTTTTTTCGAATTAATTTTTAATAAGCAAAACTTTCGATAACAATTTTTTATAACGAAAACTTTTGACAATAATTTTTTATAAACAAAACTTTCGATAACAAGCATATTTATATAGAAAATATTCGATAACAAATTTTTTATATAGAAAAATTTCGATAACAATTTTTTATAAACAAAACTTTCGATAACAAATTTTTTATAAACAAAACTTTCGATAACAAATTTTTAATATACAAAACTTTCGATAATATTTTTTTAGAAAACTTTTGATAGACATTTCTATATAGAAAAGTTTCGTTAACAAATATTTCTATATAGAAAAATTTCGATAACAAATATTTCTATATAGAAAAGTTTCGATAACAAACATTTCTATACAGAAAAGTTTCGATAACAAACATTTCTATATAGAAAAGTTTCGATAACAAACATATTTATATAGAAAAGTTTCGATAACAAACATATTTATATAGAAAAGTTTCGATAACAAACATATTTATATAGAAAAGTTTTGATAACAAACATTTCTATAGAAAAGTTTCGATAACAAACATTTCTATATAGAAAAGTTTCAATAACAAAGTTTTCTACATAAAAAAGTTTCAATAACAAAGTTTTCTACATAAAAAAATTTCGATAACAAATTCTTCTATATAAAAAATTTTCGATAACAAACTTTTTATGTTGGAAATTTCCGATAAAAAATTTTTTATATACAAACTTTTCGATAAGAGTCATTTCCATATAGAAAATTTTCGATAACAATTATTTCCATATAGAAATTTTTGTTAACAATTATTTCCTTGTAGAAAACTTTCGATAGCATATTTTTATTTTATTTTATAATATACGCAAAGCTTGTTATCATTTTGTCTGATTCATATCGGATCTAACAAAATATCAAATATTCTATGAGAGAATGCCTAACACCACATACAATCGCAAAGAATTAAAAAAAAAATAAACAGAAACGGTTTCATGTAAAATTTTGACTTCAATTACCGGGTTTTGTATAACAAAATATCAAATGAAGTTGATCTTCCACCACCCTCCCCCCTAATTTTTTTAACACCACACCACCGATTTTCAACAACAAAATTTTCTCATTAATTTATTGTATCAAAGAAAAACGAGAAGTTTATTTAAAAAAATGAAAATAAACAAAAGAAACACCTGATTCCACAAGTTTATTTATGTTTTAGCAAAAAAAAAACCATAAATAGGTCCGAACTTAGCCAGACACAACGCACACACATACACACTCACATATACTGTCTCAATAATATTGAGAATTTATTTAAATTTTAAATGATTTGTTTACGTTTTTAATTTTTTATTTTGGATTTTTGCTTTCCAGACGATTAATTTTCACATAAAAATTAAAAAAAACGAGATCGAAAATAAACCGCAACGTAACGAAAGTAAAAACAAAATTTGTACGAAACACCGCAATGCACCGATCGATCTTTACTTATGTTTATAATTCTTCGAAACGAATCCGTACAACGTAACGCCTGACAATTGCCGCTAAACGTTCTTTACCGCACAAACTTCTATAAACAACTAAACAGATGGAGATTGCCGTTGCTGGTGGTTAAAGCACTTGTTAACAGTGATCGTTTGCTGCTGACTGACTGATCATGCATTCAGTGATTGCGTCTCGTTGTGTTTGTTACTCGTTGATTTAATTGATTTGAACACAGTTTTCGGTTTTCTATCACAGGTTTTTCTTTTGAGGAGTCGGGCTTTAATTTTCCAGCTTTTAAGTAAAGAGATTTAAAAACTTTTCGTGCTTAACACGATCATAAATGTTAGAACTTAACAGGGGCAATGTTAACCGTTACAGTAAATTTAACAGAAAGCCTCAATAACAGCAATGGTGGATTATGTGGTTGGTGTCTTGAATAAAATATTGTTATGCATACCGTAAAATGTAAATGATTTTTAAACATCGATCAGATGCTGTGAATATTATTTTCGAAAGTTTAAAAATAGTCCAGTTCCAGAAAAGATCACTGAATCATATGTATTATAAAGCTTTCTGCCTTAGCCGAGGTCGTAATCCTGACTGAAGGGCTGCAATGACCAAACTATGTATGTATGTATGTGTGTGTAAATGACTACCAACATCAGCACATTCGCAAAATATTACTTTTAAGAGTTTTCCTTGGATCACAACAAATGCTCTCTTTAAACGCGTTACTCCTTCTCCGTCCACTCTCCTTATTGCAGTCAATCAATTAAAGCAAATTAATTAAATTTTTATGGGAAAATTAAAATTGTATTGAAATATAATGTTAAATAAACCAATAATAGACACACTCCATGTGTCTGTGTCCCAGTTCAATTAAAAGTGTTAATGACTTTTTTCCCCGTATGCCTTCTATTTTTATACATCTTCAACTACAAAATGTTTCTTCAGACATTTTCAAATCCCTATCCTTGCCCCTAGCCCTACTCATAGACAATTTCAATTTATTCGATTACATTTGATTTATTCTAAGCCAAATACAAACAAAGTATGGACAGGGCATATAATAACAATTGGCTGGTTGACTGGATGTTTGACTGACTGAATGGCCTTCTTTTAAATCCTTAAGAAATTCTTGAAATATAAAGAAACCTACAGACACAGAGAGAGAGGGAGAGAGAGAGAGAGAAGAAGGGAAACACTAACGTACATAATAAAAATTGATTTCAAATAATTCTCTTATGTTTGTTTAACAATTTGAACGTTACCTACATATGTATATACACCTGGCAGCATATCCTGCTTTTATATCGTTAAGGATGTACCTGATATCCAATATAATAAACCAGACTAATAAAAAAAAAACAAAATGAAGGAAGGGAAAAAACTAAAACAAATCAAAGCCAAAACTAAACCACAAAATAAACCTTTTCCTACTTCCCTTATAATTTTCTTTTTTTGTGTTTTTGGTAAAAGCCATAGACAGCCTGACACGCGATAAACTGTTGAATCCGGCCGATAGCATTTACGTGGTAACCCAGGCAAGTATGACAAGTAAGAGGAGCAGAAGGTGGCAAGGTAATAAAGGAAGTGTTAAGAAAAATGTTCAAATATTGTATAAAACACATACGAAGTGAAAAAGGCAAACAACTTCAGCATTTTCTTCTTGTACTTTAGATACCCAACCCCTACTGTATAGTATAGCCCCCTCTTTACCTTTTACAAACATACAAATTGTAAGTGACTAAAACAGTAACATAAACAAGGTCTTAAGGAAACAGGAAATTATATTTATTTGTACCCCCTCGTCAAAGTTCATATGGAACACGACAACAGAAACAAAAAAGAGGACAGACAGCGTTTGTAGGTTTGTAAAAAAAAAATCCAACCAAACAATTTACAAATTGTGACAAGGGATTTGATTTTTTGTAGCAGGTGTTTTTCCCTAGAGGCCAGAGGTCTTTCAATATAGAAATTAAAACTTTATTTGTTAAAATAAATTGAAATTTAATTATTAAACAAGAAAAAAATTTTCGATAACAAATATTTTATACAGAAAATTTCCGATAACAAATCTTTTATATAGAAAATTTCCGATAACAAATTTTTAATATACAAAATTTTCGATAACAAATTTTATATACAGAAAATTTTCGATAACAAATTTTTTATATAGAAAATTTCCGATTACAAATTTTTGATATAGAAAATTTTCGATTACAAATTTTTGATATAGAAAATTTTCGATAACAAATTTTTGATATAGAAAATTTTCGATAACAAATTTTATATACAGAAAATTTACGATTACAAATTTTTTATACAAAAAATTTACGATTACAATTTTTTGATACAGAAAATTTTCGATAACAAAGCTTTTATGTAGAAAATTTTCGATAACAAATTTTTTATATAGAAACTTTTTAATAGAAATTTTCGATAACAAATTTTTTTATAGAAAATTTTCGATAACAAATTTTTTATATAGAAGATTTCCAATAACAAATATTTTATATAGTAAATTTCCAATAATAAATTTTTATAAAGAAAATTTCCGATAACAAATTTATATAAAAATGTTCAATAACAAATTTTTTATATAAAAAATTTTCGATAACAAATCTTTTTAATAGAAAATTTAGGATAATAAATCTTTTATTTAGAAAATTTCCGATAACAAATTTTTATATAGAATATTTCCGATTACAAATTTTTTATATAGAAAATTTTCGATAACAAATTTTTTATATAGAAATTTTTTAATAGAAATGTTCGATAACAAATTTTTTATATAGAAATTTTTTAATAGAAATTTTCGATAACAAATTTTTTATAAAGAAAATTTTCGATAACAAATTTGTTATATAGAAAATTTTCGATAATAAATTTTGTATATAGAAAATTACCGATAACAAACTTTTCTATATAGAAAATTACCGATAACAAAGCTTTTATAAAGAAAATTTCCGAAAACAAGTTTTTATAAAGAACTACTTTTCATTTTGTGAGGGCAATTTGATAATTGGTCCTGATCCCACAATCTGCCACCTTCAAGGCCTCATCACTCGATGCGTCAGGGGGGAAGAGCAGTGGCTTTGGGGGAATGAATCGGGATGTTATCTGGCTAGGTGTCTACGGCCTGCTATAGACAGTGATAGAACAGGTTTGCTGCTAGGCTTAGATAAGGCCAGTCTGAGGTTAGTCATTGGGTTTTTTACAGGACACTGCGATATTAGATCGCTGACAAATATCTGGAACAGATCCCAGCCTGACTATTGCAGGTTACGTTGCGACGAGGAGGAGTTGGAAACTATCGAACATCTACTCTGTAACTGTCCAGCCTTTAGTAGGCTGGGATTCAGGACTCTGGGCATAGGCTTGGACTATTTCTTGAGTGCCGACATTAAGGGCGCAGTAGACTGATTAATAGTTAAAGCTGGTTGGGAAGTGTTAGCGCTTCAAGGGTGTATTCGCGCTGTCTTGTGTGTTTGTGGTCTGTGTGTTTCCTCCGTCTCTTTATTCTCCCTTTCCTATGTCCTCTCCTTTTCCTTATGTCCTTTATTATCCTTTCTCCCTCTCCGTATTACAATGGGTCAATTTGACCTCCGAGTTTTGTACTTGTGCCAATGACTAGTACAGGTCCTCTAACCTGCCCTAACCTATAAAGGATCAACCGCGATTGGTTACCACCCTAATATTTTTAACACTTTAGTTACTACCCGGCAAACAGTGATAAAGTTTAATCTCTGTGCATTTGTTTTCTAGAATAGTTTTGAACAATTTAATATTAAATTGTTTCTTTGTTTTTCATTTTATCGCTGTTTATCTTTAATCATCATTTAAATTAATTTTTAAACGAACCTGCCATTAAAGCCATCCCATCCACACAACCACTCATTGTCTTAAAGCTCATAAAAATGCTCTGTGCTGTGTGTGTTGATAAGAGTGTCTGTATCTGGAAAAAAATACTGCAATTTGGGTGCAAATTTTTTTTATACGTTTTTTTTTTTTATCAGCATTTTAATACAATTTAAACACACAGTTAAGTAAACAACAACAAATCTGTCATAAATTTTTATCTTTTTACTTTGAAGAAAAAAAACCAAAAAAAAAACATTCACAGACAGACTTGAATAACACTGGAATACAAAAATCAACGGAAAACAGGAGACAACAAAGTGCAGAGGTTCTCAAATTGATTATTGTTGTTGTTAACTAAAAAGTACATTTCATGTTAACTAAAAGGTACTTTTTATGTTAATCAAAAAAGTACTTTTTGTGGTACTTTAGCTACCAGACATTTGAAAATTTATTTTTTTTATCACATGATACCTCCTAATGGAGCTTTCCTTATGCCTGAATGTACTTCAAATGCTTTGTAGTACAATATAGCTGATGACGATTTCATGCTGTAGAAGAATGAAATGAAAATCGCTGATTTTTTTATTTTGTTGCACAGTGTAATAATTTCAAACAAACACTTGTTAATGTAAACTACTACACTTTCTAAAAGTGATTTTGTAATTTATTTCGAAATGATATGAATTGAAATTGAAATGAAGCGAAAATTGAAAATGAGCGAGTAAAACTCTTCAATTTGTATTAATTTATGGCGGCCACAGGGAATTTGTACAAATACCGTCACACAGCATTCATTCAGTTGCGAAAGACAGGAAATTTAAATAAAAAAAATTAATTTCTTTCTTTACTTACTTTTCATCGGGCGGTGGCGGCATCATATCATTGGCTGAAGGTGTAGCCGGTGGTGTTTTTTCGTTTTCCATTATAGCCAAAGGGGCATCCGGTAAAGGACTCACTGAATTCGTATCCATTTTAAAGCAGTAAATTGTGTATTCTTTCAGAATATTATATCAAAAATATAACGGTTTTCTCTGTATAAATGCTGGAAAGAGACAAAGGGAAAAGGAAATCGTATTAAAGAAAGAAAGAGAAAGAAATATACAAAAAATTATGAGAGGTAGAGTATAATGAACTCCTAAATAGTATTCGTTAAAAAATATGCAAGCAAAGTGTTTGAAAACTTCTTTACAAAAAAAACTTTTGTTTTGTTAAACTTTGAAAGCATTTTAAGGTTTTAAAAACGTTTTTCTAATTCTTCTTCCAAGAGTGCTAAAACAGTCATCATAAAGAGCCATGAAAAATATGGCAAAGCTGACTAATTTGTGCCCTATAAGGATAATAACACTGTGTAACAAAAATACCCGAACATCATATTCTAGTGGCTTGCTTTAACCTATTCACCTTAAGTGGATTGTACGAAAGCCTAGCTTAGCTCATTTACTATTTAAACCATCTTTCTCCAAACTTCTTGGGAGAAAATTATTAATAAACGTCCTCTTTTATGATAACAGCTTAAGATTTCCACTAAAGACTATCTGTCATCTCTGTTTCGTGCTATTAATCTTAGTTCGTAAAATAATTTGCCATTTTGGTCACGAACAATTCCTCAACAATTTATTTCAGGTCTTTCACGACTACGCTCACCGCGTAGGCTCAAATTTAGAACAATGTGGAGGGGGGTCATAGTAATGTTTTCGTCAAGTATACTAAATTCAGCCATAATTTCTTCTTCTTCTTTGAAAGATTATGTTCAGCTAGGCCACCATATTTATCTCTCATTACTATAGTGATTTTAAGCAGATAACTTGGCCATTAAAGATGCATGCTCGGTACTATCTCAGATCGAAGTATGTGGATGCATCTGCATTTTTGTTGATAGCTAGTCTGCTGTTGTGGCTTTGCTATTGCATATTAACACCTATCGGTTGGTAAGAGAGTATAATAATGAATTAATATCCTGTTTTTATAACACGCACGATTTCACACGCTCATCTATATATGGGAAATAAAATTGATTGCTTTTGTTTGTGTTTTCCTTATGAAATCGTTCGCCTTTCAAAACAGACCCTAAATACCCTACGTCTGGTTTCTCGTTGGCAAAAACAAATTGCGAATGGCTTCAGAGGCATACCTGACCTGAATATGACATCAGGCATACTAGTTCACTTAAAGTTTACGGTAAGGGAAGCTATATCTCGCATGTTGACTATACCTGCCAGGCACTGTCCCCAATCTTACCCAATGAGTTCAGCCACTGTCGAAATATGTGATATAGAAGACAGTAGGTTACTTTCTTCACAGCTGCTACTATCATTGGGACTTATGGCCATGTGCTCTCCGGGATATCATATATTAATCTGGGGAATCTCGTTAGGCTAAGAAGCTACGCCGTAATCCTGACTGAAGCGTTCTAATGGCCAATTATGTTATGTATGTATCTCCTTAGGCACCACGGATTTGGATATCTATTTTACACATCTTTTTACATCGGAATAATGTGTTAAACATTCAAAGTCGTGTCTCACCTAACCCTGACCCTAATTGGCTTACGGGGTAGTTACCAGCGGCCACATAAACCAACCATGACTGACCAGATATGTTAGATTGTTTTTCTGTCATGTCTTCTCGTAAACGAGCTATATCTCCAGCGTAATATTTCTTATTGACTCTGTGAACTGTTTGGGACTCCTAATGCTTTAATCCATGTTAAGAAAAGGGCCGTTCGTGATAGTAATGCCATCCATATGTGCAACTCTCATCCTGTCGATTTTTTCCTACTACTTACAATATTAATAGATTCAAATCTAATATTCATAAACACTACTCTCTCTTTCCTCTCTCTAATGCATTTTATTACATCAGTAGGAGCCATCCTCCTAGTGTCGAGCGTAAGTAACTTGATGTTGAACATAACCTAGTCATTGTGCAGCCGTTGCGCTAACCAACTTCTTCCTCTTCCCTGATTTTGGTGGAACTTGGTCAGTACAGGAACTGCGTTCACCCGTGGCATTACAACGGGCCGCTATGCGTGCTCAAGTGAGCTTTGTGATATCAGAGCTACCACTGCGACCTAACCTAACCTAGTCATTAGATTGAGCTTCCTAAGCTTTTCTACGATTTCGACCCTTAAGAAGTATATACTCGAGACTATTACTCTTTGATTTCTAGGACTACAGTGTGGATTCCAAACCTCTGCCAAATTTTCAGCAGGTGGGCCAGTTAGAACGGCAATTTGTGGTTCATCTCTCGAAAAAAGAGACTTTAACTCTATTTAAATAGGTCTTTCCCTCGGAAACATGGAGATTAATTGATTATACTGCTGGTGTCGACTTGTCGTAGCCCTTTCATAGGTTTTTCGTTTGGGTTAATTCATGTCTTCTACAGGGGTTTAATACTTCTAGTCCTAAAGGAAATTGTCATCAGGCCCGTATGCTATTGTACAAATCGTTTAACAAAATTTATTTACAACTCTACTGTAGTGCTTATTCAAAAAAGAAAATAATAATAAAGCCGTAATAACAGTACCCCATATAATATGAATGTGTGTGTAAAAAAAAACCAAAGTCTTTATTATGAGAAATAATTTAATTCATAAAAGTTCTGTGTCGGTCTGTCTCTATGTAGGCCTCCCCATTTTATCTGTCTAGTATTTACAGCATTAGATGGTGTTGAACTGTAGTAGATGAGTTCAAACGTTGCCAATTTTTTTTTCAAGCGGAGTACAAACAACAACACTAAAAACGAGAATATTGTGGGACAAAAATGATAAATTTCCGCCCACTGCACTTCAAAGCGTTTGAAGTTTTTGTTGTGTTGGAGCCTTTAAAGGATAATAAATGGTGGAAACGAAAAAATAAAAAATTCCAACATTTTTGATGAGCATTTTTCTTTCCTTTCTTGTATTACTACTTGAGAAGCATAAACATTTAATAACTGGGTACACTACAACAAAAGGTTCCTTTTGACTGAAGAAAAACGTGCCTGTGGTGAGTTAAACTTTAACGGAAGGATTTTTTTTCCAACAACTCTGTTTCCATGCCGAAACAACATTGGTCGTGAATTTAATTGAATGAATACACAATCAAGCAACTAAAAATATCGGGTAATCCATATAGTGGTTTCAAAATTGCCGATTGGGCAAGCCTGAAGTCTCATCTATTTAGTGAAAGATTTGTTACGAATCAGTAACGAATGTGAATCCGAAGAACCCGCAGAAACTGATAAAACTAACTGCTAAAGTAGTAAACCAAACATAATCACTTTTCGAGCAATACATAGTGACTATGGTCACCCTAATATACCGATTCAGATCTCCCCCTTTCTCGATATGGCAATGGAGATACGGAAAATCCCTGTTAGATATCCCGGTTTTGGTCTTAAATTCTCCTGCATTACGTCGAGAAAGACATCCACCACCAATCTGGCGTCTCCTATTAATCTGCCAGTGTTACGTTACGTAAAGTTGTTGCAACATCATACAAGTTCCGGGAAATCCCTGTTCAAACATTACTACTGACGTCTAGGAAGATATCCGCCACTCATCTTGCGTCTCCTACTAATCTGCCAGAGTTACGTTACGTAAAGTTGTTGCAACATCTTTTGAGATCCCGGAAATCCCTGTTCAAACGTTACTAACTTACCGTACCCTTGTCTGATATACCAGTATTGGTCCTGGATTCTCCTGCATCACGTCTAGTAAGGCATCCCCCACCAATCTGGAGTCTCATACTAATCTGTCAGCAATACGTTACGTAAAGTTGTTACAACATGTTTCGAGATCCGAGAAATCCCTATTCAAACGTTACTTATTTGCCGTACGCTTGTCTGATATACCAGTATTGGTCCTGGATTCTCCTGCTTCACGTCTAAGAACGCATCCCCCAATAAATTGGCATCCCAAACTAATCTGTCAGCAATACGTTACGTAAAGCTGTTACAACATCTTACGACATCCGGGAAATCCCAGCTCAAACGTTACTTATTTGCCGTACCCTTGTCTGATATACCAGTACTGGTCCAGGATTCTCCTGCATCACGTCTAGGAAGACATCTTCCACCAATCTGGCGTCTCCTACTAATCTGCCAGCGATACGTTACGTAAAGTTGCAACATCTTACGAGATCCGGGAAATCACTGGTCAAACGTTACTAACTTGCCGTACCCTTGTCTGATGTACCAGTACTGGCCCTGGATTCTTCTGCATAAATTCTAGGAATACATACCCTACTAACCTAATTTCTCCCACTAATCTGCTGGCAGTACGTTACGTAAAGTTGTTGCAACATCCTATGGAAAGCTGTAAACTACGATATAAATGTCATCCACATAATCGAGCTTATTTGCTGGATTTGCATTCCACTGTCCTTAGGACATGAACTCCCAGTTCTATCAGCATTTTGTGAAACCCTGAGATGAGATGAATGAATTAGTACGCGTGTTAGTTAGTATCGTAAGTGATTGTCCGATCACCCATAATAAAACGCATAATTTGTGTCATCCATCGACTGTATGGTAGTATGTAGTTGGACTGGTAATTTGCCAACATTTATGCAGACACCTTAAAAACTGTTGAAAATTTTAATTAAAACATCTAAAGGTGTAATTAAAAAAGATTTAATATTAAAATAATAAAATTAACACACTCTCGTGTGAAGGGGTTGTTAAAACAAATCAAATGCCAAGCGTTCAAGCCCAACAAAAGCGGCAATAAGTTTTAATGTCCAAAAAAGCAAAAGTAATTATGTTTGCTGTTATTGCAGTTGTTGTTTTTCTTTTTAAATTCATATCTAAATTTTGAAGAGATTGTTGTTTTTTAATGGGTTTATTATCGGAAGTAAAATGCAAGTAGGTAAGTAGGCCACGTATGACCCATTGTGAGGCCACAGTTTTTCGTTTCTTCCAACTTCGAAAGATCACTAGAGGTCGAGGTATTTCGTTTGCCTACGACATAACGCTGGCCGTGAAGAATAATTTCCTTTTCTTCCTCGTCTCTGCAACACCTATAGAAGTTATTAGCCATGTAGCCAATGTCAAATATACATATATATAACGAATGAAATGCCTGGCAATTGCGTAAGCATGCTACATTGAGTAGAACTTCCGTGGGCCCTCGATGAAACTTTAACCACATATACCATGCAATCTTGCATTTACGATATCTATTACTGTATTGTCTGAAGTCGCCATAATCTATTAGACGTGAGGCCTCGGTTCAAACCCGAGGTCGGACATTTCCAACAAACTGAAATACGGAAAAATATTTCTTCGGCTACTTCCCCTCCACAGATTTCTGGCAAAAACTCTGTCAGTAAATAAACCTGCCTTGAAAAAGTTTCTCAAAAAATCTGTCGTTCGTAATCGATTTTAAATAATCATCTGTATGGACCCGTATATTCCACACTTCCCCTTTGGAAGACGCTGTAATGATCCGAAAGCTTTATCGAATGAGCTACATTAGCCAACTTCGAAAATATATCTCCATCCACAGCTTCTTTCAGTATCAAGTCATAACTCTTTTCCATTTCCGTCTATCTAGATAAGACATTCCGAACACCCTCGAGTAGTAATAAAGAATCCTCAGAACACATACATAATTGGCCATTACAGCCCTTTAATCAGGATTACGGCCTACCTTCTCACACCACTCATGTTGTGTGCCTTAATTTTATACTTGAGTGGCGGGACCCACAGTTTAACGTCGACTCCGAACGACAGATTTTTGAGAAAGTTTTTCATGGCAGGTTTATTTACTCTCAAGAGTTTTTGGCAGAAATCTGCTGAGAGGAAGTCGCCGAAGAAATATTTTTTTATATTTCGTTTTGATGCCTGGTCTGGGGCTCGAACCCGGGCTTTACGTCTAATAAGCGAACACACTACCTACTAGACTACGGCGACTACAATTCTTAATTCGATGAACTGGAAATGAGGAACCACGCAATAGCAGCGCTTGACTTTCTTGTTGAACCGATCAGCCGATCAACCAAAATCGTTTTTATCCTGCATTAAAAGCACTTACAACAGGAAAAATAAATTCTATGATTATGGGAAGAGGCGTAATATAGTAATTTAAAGTGGTTAAGTACAAAAACAAGCAGTCTAAGTTCAAATACCGGTCAATGGAAAAACTTTAATCATTTTATTCGAATTTTAAAAAATTCAGATGCTTCGATTCCCATCAATAAATCCATATACGCGAAACCATTACCTCTGAACTCATAACTCCACCGAAAAGCAAGCAATCTAAGTTCAAATGCCGGTCAAGGGAAACAACTGCCATCATTATTTATGAATTTTAAAAAAATTCAGAAGCTTCGATTTCCACAAATAAATCCATATACGAAGTTCCATTACCTTTGTCCCTAACTCCCTATTAAAAGGTTGTGTCAGCAATGTATAGGTTAGGTTAGGTCGAAGTGGTAGCTCTGATATCAAAGAGCTCACTTGAGCACGCATAGCGGCCCGTTGTGATGCCACGAGTGAACGCAGTCTCTGTACTGACCAAGTTCCACTAAAATCAGGGAAGAGAAGGAAGTTGGTCAGCGCAGAGGGCTGCACCAGCAATGTATAGACAGAGTCCATCTTTTAAGAATGAATTCGAATAGAGGGCGTTTTTTCTACACAATGACAGAGGGCAAATGGTCAATCAACCCAGAAGCTGCTATAGCAAGCCAATCAACTGCCTAATGAAACTAAAACAAAGCATAGAAATAAAAAGAAGAATGAGAGAGAGATGACGACTTGTGTTAACCTTTGAACCACGAGCCTCCTTCTAATAAGCAGATACCTACTAGACTACAACGACTTTTCCAAATGACTTAACATTTTGTTTAAACTTGTTTTTTTTCTTAACCACCCTCGTATATGTATCTGTATAAACTATTTAATAGCTTGTCTAACCAACAGTTTAATATGTTTTGCAAATATTCTCTTGTTTTTTTCTTTTTTTACTACCAGATTTTCTTTTTTTGTTTCATGTACGAAAAGTTCATCAAAATTGTTTGTCATTTTTCCATATGAATGACATGGTATTGGTTTGTATTGATTGATTTTTTTTTTTCGTTTTATTTTTATCCTTCTTTCTGATGCAAACTTATCTTATTCGTACACCATGTCATGCCATACACCCACATCCTTTTTCCTGTTCACTGCAAAACATTTTCTGTGATCCTATAAATGAAATGAAAAAAGAAAAGAAATGGAGTTCACCATGCCACTCACAAAATGAGCATTTTTCCACTTGTCTGTCTATCGCATACCATCCCATCCCATCCCATCCCATGCCTATCGATACGTATACACAACACAAGGAGTACATTAAACTCTCTTTAGCGAGTTTTTCCAGTAAAACTGTGTTTTTTTCATTTTTATTGGGAAAACATGTCATTATTTTTTATCTGAAGCTTTACATAATATTTAACGAACCTCTTCTGCCCTCCCTCTCTCTCTCTCTCTCTCTCTCGTCCCTCTTCTCTTTCACTTAAAATCTGTTACAATTTTACAGATTTTTCTCATTATGCATTTCTTTTTAGTTGTTGTTGTTGTTGCAGTTGTAGTTGTAGTTATTGTAATGTAATTAGCATAAATTCATAAATTCATAAATTCATCTTTAGACGGATTTGATTTATTCGTCTTTTGCATCATTTGATGCTGCAATTGAAAATATGAAGAAAAAAATCTGATGAATTTTAAGTAGGATCTCAAGAGTTGAATGCACTTTTATGTTGTTCAGTCGATAATGCAGAGCTAGTAAGACATTAGAAGATTTAAAAATTTTCTTATGAAATTAAGATGCCTTAAGTCTTTAAGCCGTGTAACCGCCGTAGTCTAGTAGGTAGTGTGTTGGCTTGTTAGAGCCTCAGTTCAAACCTCAGGTCAGACATCAAAACGAAGCTATAAAAAAATATTTCTACGGCGACTTCCTCGCAACAGATTTCCTGAAAAACTCTCAGAGTAAAAAAAATTTTGATGAGAGTTTCTTAAAAATCCGTAGTTCGGGAGTAGACTTTAAACAGTAGGTCCCGCCACTCATTTTCAAAATTAACACACACAACATAGGTGATGTGAGGAACTAGGTCGTAATCCTGACTGAAGGATTCTTTTTCCATCGAGGAGGGGTAAATGTATCTAACCGCACCATAGAAGAAGTCGTCACATCCTCCGTGTGTGGGGCCCTCACCCACTAAACCCCCCTCGGCTCATGGACTCGTTGTGCCCACTCCTGACTGAGGGATTGTAATGATTAACTTAGTAAGTATGGAATTATAAGCATTCATCTCTTAGGGCCTTTAGTCCCAAAGCAGGTTCCGCTTCTGCTGCAGTAGGCCAATTGGTACCAGATAGGGATTTTGCCCTGGCATGGTTCACTTGATCACAAATAATCTTCTTTATGAACAGCCCTCAATAAATATTGCAGTGTGAAGTTCACAGTAAATCTAGGCTATCTATTAGACGAGAGTCCGTGGTTCAAACCCCAGCTCAGACATCTCGAACAATACAAAATATGAAAAAATATTTCTTTAGGCGACTTCCTCTCAGCAGTCATTTGGCGAAAACTGTAATAAACTCATGTATAAAATTATCACAGATAACATATGGATACACAGATAGCATATGGTGTGAGAAACTAGGTGGTAATCCTGACTAAAGGGTTGTAATAACCAATTAAATAATATGAAGCTCCTTGATAAAATAAGGAGATCTGTTGAATTACAGATTACAAATACTTTGTGCACGGGCCTTACAAAGCCCCTCTTTATTATGCTTAACTGATCTCTACCCAGATTCAATGCCAGATAACATGCAACGTATGCCACAGAGCTATTTAATGGCAGGTCTCTACCCTATCTGAAGATCGGCAAACTCTGTGTGATAAGATTTCGTAGGAGATTTCACACTCGAATTCCCTAGCTCGAAAGACTGATCCTCTGACATGGCCTGCAGTGAGAATTATGTTTAAATCTACGGGCACGATTCTAAGGCAGAGGGCAAGGTAGCCTGTAAGGATATCTCCAAACAGCTTAATCTTAAAATATCTCTGCACTGCCCATAAATTACATTGCGGGACTAATGCTGATTAAGTAATCTCCAACTACTCGAATTTCTATGCTTTCTGATAGCCACGAGGGAAACCGATCTCTTTCGGGTGTAATACTTCTGGCCTAAAGGATTGAGCATAAATCGCATCCTCCCGTGATCGGCTTTTGCTTCAATTATTTGAAGATCCAACATGGGTTTCTGGTCCCAGGGATATCTTATGTAATCATGTAAGTCATGAACTTGCTAAACTGGCTACACAGCTATTGAAAAGCAATCGACACATGAATATAATAAACTTGTTAGGCTGTCTCTATTATGCTGTCTAATAAGCTCAACTAACTAAGAGAGAGGCCAGACTTACTTACATACATAATTGGCCATTACAACCCTTCAGTCAGGATTACGGCCTAGCTTCTCAGCACCACTCATGTTGTGTGCCTAAATTTTATAGTTGAGTGGCGGGACCTACAGTTTAACGTCGACTCGGAACGACAGATTTTGAGAAACTTTTTCATGGCAGGTTTATTTAGTCTCACAGTTCTGCTGAGAGGAAGTCGCCTAGTCGCCTACTAGACTACTAGCTTATCTAAATTGAATAGAAAGCGTACCAATCAAGTACTTAAATTAGATCGTAGGGACACTGAATCTATTCTCGCTGGTCATTGCGTAATGGCTTCTGCAGAGATTGTGGATCGTTTGAGGAGGAAGAGATTATTGTGGGCTTTATTTGTCAATTGGCTGTCCATGCCTCGAGACAGACTCCTCTTATTTGACTTTAATTTCTTCGATAGTCTAATGGAGCTATCGTTACCAGATATCGAATCGATCACTAAATTTACTAAACTATCACACTGTTTTTCCATTTCCTTCTAAGAGAATCATGCTTAAAATACGAAGAACTGAGACTGATTGCTACGTCCGATTAAACAGGGCTTATCAGTTAGCTCAAGGCCTTAGCTTCATGTGATATCACAATGGGCCTCAATGGGTACCCAAGTGATCTTTGATTTAACATGAATAAGACTAGAATACCAAGTGCCTCTATCCAACTTTTGAAAAACCATTTTAAACCTGTTCTTATAATTCTAGTTGCGATCATCCTTTTATATGCTTTCTCTCGAGTCCAAGGCGGACAGATCTTTACGCCAGAGTATCTCATATTATAACACAATCTTAAATGCTGAATGTCTTGATCCTGGCTTTCTTGAATTTCTTCCATCAACTTTTAGAAAACCCATCTTCAACCTGATCCAATTCGAGTTCCGATCCGAGTTTCCCTCGAGAACAAATCGGGCAGAGCTTTACGCCGCAGTATTTCATACTCATTCACAGGACAAGTCCTAGCCAACATAGATTTTGATATGTCTTACGACAACTACATCAAGCTCATTCTTGCCGCCAAAGTAAACAAGGCTAAACACCCCATTTTTTTTATTTAAAAATTGCAATCCTCGTATATTCACCAGAAATAATTGTTTTTGGAAAACTGCAAAAAACGTAACCACATTTTCGATTTCCCACCATTGAGTACTAGTTTTAAGTACTAAAGTATTAAACCACCACACCTTACCTTACTTGGATTTTCATTTGACCTAATTTTTAAGGCACTTAAACTTATTTTACACTTATGGACATGCTTCACCTGTCTTTCCTACATCCTTTGCAAAGCCATTAAAGATTTATTTGTTAATAAAATTGCTTCCATTATAATTATTTGCAACTCCTATTTTCTATTCTTTTCTATTCTACTATTCTTCGTCTTCTTCTCTTCTCTAATTATCCATTTTATTGGTTTTCCTTGAGACCATTACAGAAAAAAAAAAGAAGGAAATTCTTGCAAAAATAATAACAATAAATAGAGTTTTTATTTGACGAATGTATTATGAATGATGGGAGGGGGGGGGTAATGAGCAGAAGTAACATATTGCACGGTTAACACGCCCCCGTTTTTTCTTTCTTTTTTTTTTGTTCCAAAGTATAATTAAACTAAGCACCATGAGAATAACTTGACTATAAAAAGACACACTATTTGTCTTAATTTTTTTTCAGCATAACCCAGTGAACAATTTACTTAGCTTTACAAATGGATAATAAACGGGACAATAAAAAGATAAGGTCAAGCTAATGTACAAAATTTCGGCACCAAATAATGGATATCGCGCCTATGAAAATTCTGTGAGTGAGCTAAGTGTGATGGCTAATAATATACATGACTTAGCTCTCTGTTTTCAATTCCAACTGCTTGGCGTGAACTAGGCGCTAAACTAAACATAACACATCGCTCACGTAGCTAACAGGATATACCTGAGGCCGTTGAAAACTATTAGAAGAATTAAGAAAGATCCGCCGTACGTTATTTTCTGAGTTAAAGCTACTCTTTTGCTGTTACTCCACAGTAGCGCTGTCTCTCAGAAGATCAAAGATCATATGAATCCGAAGGGAGATACCCTATCAGTTCTCATCTGATTACGGTCGATTCGATGTACGCGAAACAAAGGTCACAAAGCATGTAAAGCGGACAAAGAGTCTCTTGTGCACTCTGATCTATCTAAATCAAATGAAGACCAATGATCATATGATCAGTTTGAATACGATCGATGCGATATATGAGAAATAAAGATCACAAAGCATGTGAAGCGGAATTTCCTGTGGAACCACGTACAAATTTTGTGCCTTGAAATATGGCTCACAGTCCATTTAATGCCAGTGCTGAAGTACGTGAAAGATATCCTCTAACATCTCAACTGACACTGTAATCAATAGGCAGATTGATAATATCCTAAGTAGGACGCCAGAGTCAGACCCTCGAAGCTCAAGACCTCAACCAAACAACACCTGGAGGCTCTTAATAGTTAACAAGTCGCGCATGGAAAGAAGCTCAAACAACATGAGCAAACCGCATTGGATGGCTGAAGGCATTTACTGAATGGCTTTTAAGTGTATTATTAACGGAATAACGGATTAGAGCCTTAGCACGAAGGATCACAAGGTTTAGGAGACAATTAACGACTTCTCCAGTAAGGAGAGGGTGTATTTATTTGGTTACCTAATCAAACATAGCTCAAAGGAGGTAATCTTAGAGCTACATGGGTGCTCTAAGAATATAGAATAATGACACTGTAGGCAGAAATTCAAACACACCCTGACCCGACCAATATGTGCACAAGATCATGAGCCTATTAAGTCTGAATAAGAGTCGCCGTAGTCTAGCAGGTAGTGTGTTGGCTTCTTTGTTGTGAGGCCACGGTTCAAACCCCAGTTCAAACATCTCCAACAAAATGAAATACGAAAAAATATTTATTTCGGCGACAGGATCTCGGCAGATTTTTGACTAAAACTCGGAGAGGAAATAAAAAATTTACATGAAAAGTTCCCAAAAATCTGTCGTTCGGAGTTGACTTTAAAAAGGAATGGCACGCCACTCATGTATAAAATTGCCACACACAATATAAGTGGCATGAGAAGCTAGGTCGTAATCCTGTGTGAAGGGATGTAATGACGTACGTATCTATATTATTTGGTTACTTAGCAAAATATAGCTTACAGGAGGTAATCTTAGAGTTACAGCGGTGGTTTAAAATGTCACTGGACGCAAAATTACAAGCACACCCTGACCCGACCAATACATGGACAAGATCTTTATGAGGCATTCGACTTTACAAATGCATTTGAACCGCATTAGTAAGACGAAGAGTAACAACGAATGCAGGATCAAGTATAGAGGACATCGAAACGATAGAAAACTTTTATTATCCAACTATTGGACTCATAAGATCTCATTATTTTATGGTCTGCACTTACCAGACATTACTCATCTAAGAATGTGTATTGGAAGAAACGATACGAACTTCCTATGAATTTTTCGTTCTATTAATTTCTCATTGGTGGACATACAATAAGCCTATGCGTTGCCTTATGCGAATGCTGATTTAGATTATGGTCCCCTTCCTTCAACCTAGCTATCTATGGTGTCAACCTTATCCAATTTTCAAACCAGTTCAGAATCACATCCCTTTTTTAAATTATCAATTGTTTTATATGTTTTACTCTTCTTATAGAGCAAAATGTTTGCTGTGTTATTATGTTTTACTTTGTCCAAATACTAGTACAATTCGATTTTCTTTCATTCTTTTTTTTTCTTCCATTTTTTTTCTTTCAATTATTTTCAGTTGATGTTACTATTTCTGTAATTTTATTGTTTTTGTTATTGTTATTATTGTTGTATAATTAGATTTTATTATTGTACAGGCCAAACTTGAATATGAATGAAATGAAGTAAAACAAATACAACTACAACTACAATACCAAAAACATTAAAAGCAACAAGAAATATTTAAGCAATTAACACGCAAACGACAAGCAATGAAGAGCAGAAGCAAACAAAAAAAAAAACATTTGAAATGAAATTGAAATTGAAAACATTGGAGAAAAAAAACATTTGAATTGAAATTGAAAAGCGAAACAACGTCTTGAATAAAATGGCAATTATTTCATAAATGACTGGCTGCACAATTAATTAATTTTTGGCAATGAACACTACTTACCAGTCGAGTATTACTACCAATAACACTAACACAGTGCCAGTATGCTACCACCAGGCAACTGTGTAACAACAACAGCAGCAACAACAACATTAACCCATTGCAATAATTGCCAATTTGGTAAAGAAAAAAATTATGTGTATGTATTTACTTAACTAATGCAATACTTTTGTTACGCACTATAGGCCTCCTTCAGAGACAAAAACCTCAACTCTAGCCAAAGCATTATAGTATTGACGAACGAAACCTATAATTTCCTTATAAGAATTGATTATTAGATCGACATACGGACAGACAGACAGACAAGCAGTTGGCTTATTACTTTGATATGAACTAAAACTAATGATTACTGACCGCATTAATGCCCCAAACGGTTGGGTATATCGAACGAAAATAGAGTTTTCTGTCAAAATAAACGAGGGTAGGGAAAGTGGTTGTCAAAGCAATAAAACTTTTCCTACTTGGCACTTAATTTGATTGATGCGCTGTTGCCCCAAATATATTTTTAATTTTTCGAATTGTTACGTCTTTCTTTATTTTGATTTGGTACTAATTTAAGGGCAATATGACAGCGTTCCTTGCCGTTATAGCGACGTCACTATATGCATTGCTAATCCTATTCAATCCTAATACGTTTCAGTTTGTAATTCAGGATTATAACAGTCAAAAACTGCTTCTCGTATTTCCAGTATATGTTACGTATGTCATGTGTGTTTAGCGATGAGTTTTACGTCATCACGTAAAAGATGTCTTGAGGGAGCTATAGTAGATCGGCAATAGTAAAACATGATGATGGAATAGTGAGCGCCTAACTATCAGATTAGAACAGTCAAGAACTGCTTCTCGTATTCCAAGTATGTGTTACGTATGTCATTAGTGTTGAGCGTTGAGTTTTATGTCATCACGTAAAAGATATCTTGAGGGGACTATAATAGAACGACAATAGTAGAACGTGATGATGAAATAGTGAGCGCCTGACTGTCAGATTAGAACAGTCAAGAACTGCTTCTCGTATTCCGAGTATGTGTTACGTACATATGTATGTCATAAGTGTTGAGCGATGAGTTTTACGTCATCACGTAAAAGATGTCTTGAGGGGACTATAGTAGAACGACAATAGTAAATGGGATGATGGAATAGTGAGCGCCTGACCATCTGATTAGAGCAATCAAGAGCTGCTTCTCGTATTCCAATTATATGTTACGTATGTCATGAGTGATGGCCGTTGAGTTTTACGTCATCACGTAAAAGATGTCTTGAGGGGGCTATAGTAGGACGACAATAGTAGAACGTGATGATGAAATAGTGAGCGCCTGAATATCAGATTAGAGCAGTCAAGAGCTGCTTCTCGTATTCCAAGTGTATGTTACGTATGTCACAAGTGTTGAGCGATGAGTTTTACGTCATCACGTAAAAGATGTCTTGAGGAGACTACAGTAGGGCGACAATAGTAAAACGTGATGTATGTCAGTGTGTTTCATATTAAAATTTCAGATGAGGCGCTCATAGGATTATTCATAGACGATATAGCATTGCGGTAAAATAATAGAGTGAGGAACAGAGGCATTAAAAGAGTACCGAGAAGCCTGTAAACGCCTTAAAGATGGTTGGCTGTAGTAGAGTAGAGGAACTTACTTAATTCACTCTTTACTAAGAAGTATACATTTTTCCTCTCCATGCTTTATGCAACTGTTAGTTAGGCTAGTTAATTAGCTAGGTCCGTTAGGATCTCCAACGCTTCCAATGTTATCTATGAATGCCGAAAAGCAGCTAGAGAAACTAAAGCCACTGCCCTATATGTTTTCCCTCAATCCTTAAAACTGATCATTTTTAAATGAAACTCCGCTTTAAGGCTGTGAGTATTAAAGGTTCGATTCCTAGCTAAATGCACCACGACTTCTTCACCTCGACAATGAATCCTTCTGGAACTGTTGCACTTGAAATGAAAAGGATACGATTAAAAAGTTAAACGGATGGATATTATCAGGAATACTGCAAGATTAAATGTACTCTTAGAGGTAGTCGGTTGCAGTACATGACTTTAGTCTTAGAAATATTCATAGACAATCAGGCTAGTGCGTCAGATGTCTCAACAAGTGCGAATGCTTATGAACGAGGCGATAGAGCGTTACCGATATCCCTGAGATGACTATATATTCCAGAGGTTACCCCTCAGTTCCATTTGGACATCTGCGACATTAAAGTTTCAACGACAGTGTTGGAACGTACTTGTACTTATCTGTTCTCTGAGGTCTTATACCTTAAACGAGTTGCTTCGTCTGGTACTATTCTGCACTGTTGGATCACATACATCACATCGTGTTAAATGGTGTCGAAAGCCGTATCAAAGTCTATAAGGACGGGTATAGTGGATTCCCCATAATGCACTGTACGATCACATACATCACATCACGTTAAATTATTTCAAAGGTCTTAGCGAAGTCTATAAGGACGGGTATAGTGGATTCCCAATAACGCATTGCGTTAACGTTTCTTATGTGTTTATCTCAATTTGTTTCGGTTAAAGAATGAAGCACACATACAGTGGCCCACCATAATATTGTCTATGTAATAGGGTATCCAGCATTTGTTGTGATTTCCATTTACACGACATTTGAAACTCCCGGTTTCTTTTTTTTTTGCGAATTTCATTTGAAACGAATACAAAGAAAAAGAAAACTTATTATTTCGCCAATTATATGTGTGAGTCGGCGGCATTGGTGCAAATGTGTTACGGGAGTATATTTTTACGAATTTAAAAATTCATACCTTCTCCACACTTGTACATATGTAT
Organism: Sarcophaga rosellei; assembly: GCA_930367235.1. NCBI lineage: Eukaryota > Metazoa > Arthropoda > Insecta > Diptera > Sarcophagidae > Sarcophaga > Sarcophaga rosellei. The sequence goes on from OV884021.1 coordinate 78,662,680, forward strand.
GCACAGTGGCACGTGTGAATATTTGTGTTTGGGTGTATATATACAGATTTCTTGGTAATAAATTTTGAATTTTAATTCATTTCGAATTTCTTTTTGTATTTTTTTGTATTTTTTCTTCCCCTTTTTTTTGTTTTTCATACAGTTTTCCTGCTGACAGGGACACTTTGCCAAAGGCTGATGCCACTGCCAACATTATTGTTTGTTTTTGTTGCTGTTGCTGTTGTTATTTTCAACTTTGTTGCAAAAAAGAAAACATGAACAAAAAAAGTTCTGCTGTTTTTTGAAAAACTTTAAAGCAAAACTAAAAACTATGCGAATATGTTGTTGTTATTGTTGTTTTTATTTATTTTTGTAATTTCATAACGTATGGTATGCACGTATACATAAGTACGTGTAGTAAAGAAGTCACTCACTCAGTCAATGTAAATACCTGGGTGAGGTCAATAAACGAAATATACAAACAGCAACAACAATTACAACAAAAAAAACTGTATCACAACAAAAATAATGTAAAATAAAATTACGAACAGGACAATAATAACGAAAACTAGCAATTAAACCATTAGTGACACTAATTATTCGATTACTTATGCTAGGGTATGGTGTTTTAAAGCACGGAAATAAAAGCCATGATTTATGGCAAACATGCAGGAGTTACTTACAATATATACAGTGAAGTTCATGGATAATATTTTCTATAAATATTTTCTACGATATTTTCTACGATAATATTTTCTATAAATACGAGGGCAGTTTAAAAATGTTAGAAAACATCTCCCTCATCTTATTGTTATGCCTTTGCCTTGTTTTAGTTTCATTAATAATGCTTTGTCAGCTAAGCAGTTGATTCGTCTAGTGTAGCAGGTTCTAGTATGGTAGAGTTGCCATCTATTGTTTGCTAGAACCACTTTCACTTTCATTGGAAAGGTAGTAGTCGAACCACTACTGAAATTAAGCTAGATTCCACTCTAGAGGAGTTTCTCTCTTCGTTAACTGTTATTAAATATGAGGCAAACGTAACCGTGAGAGCTGCCAAGTTGATAACCTTAGTGGAAAACCAAGTGTGGAGTACATATCAGAAATGGTTAAGAAAATCAACAAGCAGCTATCCTTAGCATAATGACCCAAAAGATGAGGATGAAATCTGTTAACAATATGGGTGTTGAGCTTACTCCGAAGATCCTCGGATCAGACAGATTATCTATAAAATTTTTTGGAAATATACACAAAGGGCTGGAAGTTGGATATGAACATGGGGAGCGGCGTATATAGGGATGACTTGGATATCAGAAACTTATACAGGCTTCCGTATCACTGTAGTGTCTTACAGGCAAAAGTCATGTCTACCGTCATAACGATTAAATGGCTGTTTAATTGCAGGCATTTGCTTAAGAATACTAGTCCAAAAATAGTGAGTCGTCAGGAATCGATCTACCCAAGATTTTGTTGGCCCGTAAATTCTTTCGAACTCAGCACCGCGTTTCCTATGAGTCTTGAGAAGGTGTTTTTCTTTATCTAAGCTCTCCCCTCTGCCGTTCGCCTTTATTTATGATACTCTCAGATAGCCAGAAATGGAAAAGGTCGTGCCTGATAAGCCCATTAAGCTATTTTCGGCCAAGGTTTTCTGTCCAATGCTTTGAGCACTTATGTGCGAAAGCCCCACAAGAAAAAATCTAATGAAGTCAGCTCATACGATCTCCGGGGCCACTTGACCGCACCTTCACGTGAAATAACCCTGCAGAATATTCAATCCAATCTTATTTGGATTGATATACTAAAAGAAAAGCTAGGCCATAATCCTGACTGAAGGGTTGTAATGGCTAATTATGTATGTATGTATACTAAAAACCGGTTTATCATTTTATTGAAATAAAATCGGTTTAGGTAGCCAAAAAACCGGTTTTACGTTTTTTATTACAGTTTTTCTAGTAGGTAGTGTGTTGGCTTATTAGACGTAAGGCCACGGTTCAAACCCCAGATCAGACAGCTTTAAACACGAAGCGAAATAATTTCGAAACTTAATTTTTAGCGCCGTTTTTTAATCGTTTAAATTGTGACCAATTATTTCAATTCTTGGCTTTTTTTAATTCTTGGCATAATTTTCTTATAAACCGTTAAAATTGTCACAGCTAGCATATGTATGGGTATGTATGAGAGTACAAGTGTATTAAAAAAACTACCACTACATTGACATGTGACACATTCCCAGGAAATTTACGCTGGATATTCTCCATTTAATCCATTACAAATGAATTCGAATATAACAAATAGGCAGAGAGACAGACAGACAGACAGACCGACAGACAGACCGACAGACAGACATTTAAATAAATAAACAAATAATGGCTTAAAGTAACGGATGTACAGCCACGAATGAACGAACGGTGGTCATATGCGGTATTTTAAGGTGAATTTTTTTTTTTTTGTAATTAAACAGAAAACAATAACAACAAAAATAATTTATAAACAATTTTTATTATTTATTACAAAAGAGAGGATAGATGGTGAGTATAAGGGAGAGGAGACAACAAAAATAATACATACTCACCCTTTAATAAGAGTTTTTCTCTACTTTTTAACGGTGGGTTGATTAAAATATAGGCGGCAACTTTGTTGGTTTTTTTTTTTTGTTTTTTTATAGAAGTTTTAGTATCTATTTTATTGTTGTTTTGATTTTTCTTTTTTTTATTTTAATTTTTGGCACTGCGAAAAGGATATTTTTTATATCGAATATTTTAGAAAAAAACAATTCTTCTTTTAATTTAAAAAAATTTTGTGGATCACCATAAGCTCACTTCACTTGATAGTTTTTGTTTCCGGTTTAAAAATATTTTTTTGTATAATTTTTTTAATTTTAAAAAATTTTTTTTTTTTAATTTTGTTTTATTTTTCGTTGTATTTGTCGTTGTAACTGTTATTTGTGTAACTTTACAACACTCTTTCAATTACGGCTTTAGAACTTTTCCAACATCCGTTTAAAGTTGTAATAATTTCTCACTGATTTTTCTCTGTTTTATTGTATTGCCAAGTATTTTGTTTTAATGTCGGTTTTGGGTTGCATGCAAGGAAAAATCGTGTTGCAAGTATCTATACCGTTGATGACACCCTTACGTAGCTATGTACGTACATACGTAAGTATGCATGCATGCATATACAAGTCAAAACTATTGCCCGAACTTTATTTCAGAACAAAAATCCTTGTTTCCCAATGTAAAGCATATACAGCAATTGCTTACCGAGAGAGAGAGATGCTGCTTGCTGTACGTTCGCTTGCAACATATAAAATTAACAACGTAACCATAACCTACCCCAACACCGAAATCTTTTTAGCAAGCAAAAGCACAAACTAAAAAATGAAAAATTAATTCCCCACACATACAACAAACAAACAAAGAAGTAACTCCCTTTGGTCTTTAAATAATTACAAAAACAACGAATTAAATTTCCGTGTTTTTAAATTTTATTTTCATTTTTTTTTTCAATCTTTTCTAACGTATTCCCCCTCGCTGCCTCAAACTCGTTATAAAACCCGCTCTTCTTATCACTTAACCGTGTTGTTTATCGCAATCACAACGTTCGACGACTGTTTCATTTTGTATAGAAACCACAAAATCTTATACAGATACAGTCAAACTAAAAAGTCGAAAATCTGTGTTTGATTGCGACTTCATGTTTATACCGGCTCCTATGGCCCCACTACGCTGCTATTAAGTTTTCCAAGTAATTGTAGCTTTTTTAATATTTTAGTTTGCATAGCATAGAAATGGCTGTGATTGCAATTATTACTGTAAAAACGATAAAAGCCGAAGACTACCGGCCTACAGTTTAGTTTACGGGGTTCGTGAAAACTTTTACAGTTTCATGGAACATATAGGAAAACGTTAACAGTACCAAGAAAAGCTTTTTGTAGTCAATACTTAAACCATACACATGGTATGGTAAGAAACTGAACTAAATGAAAGAAGGTGGTAGAAAAAGTAATTTCTGAAACTTCAACTTGATAAACATTTAAACAAAGGTGTTAGAAAAAGTAAGTTCTTTAGGTTAAGTTGTCTAAATTGGCAGCCGCCTCAAAATGTATAGTATACTTGGGTCCTACGAATTCCTACCTATTCCAGCGTTCGACTGAGGAAGCATGCAACAGGCACTTCTGAACTTTGACATTTGAAGCTCAATATACATATCTGTCAAATTAAGTCTCCTTTATTCAGTCAGAGTTTCCAAATCAACATTGATGGCGATCTATTCGGCAATGTACAACACACTTCACACATTTTAAGATCGCCAAATCGTCCAAACGAGAGGACTATTCACAATGCGGTGCATAAATTCAAGACTAATGGTTCAATAAACCCTCGACCAACACCCACCAGAAAGTCTTCGCTATTCGTGAGAGGGTGCAGAAGAATCCGAGACAATCAATTTCGCGTCGCTCACAAGAACTTGGTCTTTAGCAGATCACAACTTGACGAGTTTTGTGACGTAACATAGCCTGCACCCGTACAAAATTCAACTGACACTGGAACTGAATGTAAACGATCATAAACAAGCACTAGTGTTCGCTGACTGGCGAGCTCTATAGGTCGTTAGTAACTAAATTCTTTTGGCCTGAATTGAATGAGGTGGATGTGGTTTTAACAACACTTCGCTACGTGCCACTCAGCTCATAACATAAGCTTGGCCGTTTCGCACGACCGATTTGAGGGCATTAAGATGCCTTAAGTTTTTAAGCCGTGTAGTCGCCATAGTCTAGTAAGTAGTGCGTTCGCTTATTAGACGTAAAGCCCGGATTCGATCTCCAGGCCAGACATCAAAACGAAAAAACAAAATAGTTCTTCGGCGATTTCCTCTCAGCAGATTTCTGGCCTGCCGCAACACATCCTTTCAGGCGCCTCTGCTTCTTGTGCGCCTACGCCAGTTGGTACCACCAATCGATGACAGAGCTTCCTCGATTTGGTCCTTCCAACGGATACGAGGTCGTCCTCTTCTCTGACTTCCGCAGATCCCCACATCAAATACCCGTCCCGCCGGAGCATCCTCCTCCATTCGAACGACATGGCCAAGCCAGCGCAACCGCTGGATATTAATACGCTACACAACGTCTATGTCGTTGAGGAGCTCATACAGCTCACTATTGGATCGGATGCGGAAATCATCGCCCATTCGTACTGGACCGAAGATCTTACGTAGTACTTTTCTCTCGAATACTCTCAAGGCTGCTGCATCAGTGCTTAATAGGGTCCATGCCTCTGCGCCATAAAGTAGCACGGGGAGGATGAACGTCTTGTAGAGTATTAGTTCCGTTGTACGACAATTGCCTATTGAGACCATAGTAGCACATGTTGGCAAGAGTGATCCTACGCTTGATCTCCAAATTGACATCATTTTTAGGTGGTAACGGCGGAAACAAGATAAATAAATTCCTTGATTGTATCAAAAGTATAGCTATCGGCCGTAATCTGAGAATCAATACGCCGCACGTCTCTACTTGTCGCTAACATATACTTTGTTTTGCCCTCTTTTACTGCCAAACCCATCTTAGTAGACCCCCCCGTTCAATCGCACTAAAGGCAGCAGTAACGTCTCGCTTGGTACGCCCTATGATGTTAATATCGTCAGCGTACGCAAGCAGCTGGACACTTTTTTGAAAAATAGTGCCATTGCAATGCACTTCCGCCCTTCGCAGAACACTCTCCATGACGAAGTGGAAGAGGTCGCATGATAAGGAGTCGCCATGTCTGAAATCGAAGAAATATTTTTTAATATTTCGTTTGTGTTGGAGATGTCTAGCCTGGGTTTTGACCCATGACCTTACGTCTAATAAGCTAACATTTTTAATGAAAAATTTAAAACTCTTTTGAATGTGGATTTACATCCAGTTTGATTTGAAAGTTTTTTATTTGTTTTATTCAATTTTTTATTTGAAACATATTTCATACACATATATAGGATACATCAATATAAACTTATTTATGAATATTTAATATTTTTTCTAAATACAAATATATTGTAAGTATGTAATATAGTTTAAGTATACATTTTTTCCATATTATATTTAGCTAAAATAAAAACTTAAGCAATAATAACTTAAAGTATTTAATTTAAGAAAACTGATAATTAATCTAAAAATAAATTTAATTACTAATAAACTATTACTAATTAAGAAAAAAAAAGGAATCAAAAACCAGTTGAAAAAAAAAAGTTCTAAAACACAATAATACAAAATTAAAACTATAAAAATATCGTATTGAATTTTTTTTTTTTTTTTTTTTTTAATAAATTATTAAAAATAAAAATAATATTTTAAGTAAATACAAAGACAATTTCGAATAATCACAGGTGTTTTAAAAAAAATGTTTTCTTATTTTTTGTAAACAAAAGAAACGAAATTTTATAATGAAACTGATTAATGGAGTTTTGATTTTTTTTTTAAATTTTTTTTTAAATTTTTTTTTTAATTTTCTTAATATTTTAAATGAAAAAAGAGATATATTTTAAAATACAAACAGAGGTAGAAATCATGAGAAAATAAGTTTAATTTCTCTAAAAAAAAACTTGAAACTTGTTCATGGAAGCAGAATGTTGGAAAGTTTTTGAATTTAAAAAGAATGTTTTCTACGTTTACTAGATTTACTACGTTTATATCATCGTTTTTAAATAAATAATGTTTTATAGTTTATGATAAATACAATACGATACGATACATATTATTATTGTCATTTCGTTAAATTGTTTCATAAAATATAGGTATTTATGTCTGTATGTATGTTGTATGTCATTACTTTTTTCATTAACACTGGGCTTTCAATATCTTTGGAGTATAGAAAATATGTTTGTTTGTTTGTGTTATATTTTCTTAATTTTTAGCATTAAGAATGCTTTCGTAGTACATATATAAAAACTTTTTTCTTTTAATTTCTAACAAGCTAAGGTTAAAGGTTTGAAAGCTTAGCTTGCTTTGAATTATTTAATTCAAATTTCTTAAATGAAAAAAGTTTTCTTAACTACAAACACATTCTAAAACTTAAGCGTTTTTTTGAAAATATATAGAAATTCTAAAACCTAAAAAATTATTAAAAATTAAATCAAATGTTTGTGTTGTTATGTATGTAAGCTAGTCAGAGATTCCTTTTGTTATTTATTTATTACGTTTCTATTTAAGTCTTTACAAGCCCGGACGGGTGGTATCGTCAGGACCACTGCTGGTACTAGCCTCGGAAGGCATAGGACTAGCAGTAGCACTGCGATCATATTCCGATTTAACTTCATCGGGTATAATTTCCTAAAAAAAAAGAAAACATAAGAAAACTTCTATTAACAACACTTCCTTTAAAAAAAAGATCTTCGCATTGTTACTTACCTCATCGGCTTCGGTATTCTTAAGCACAGCCTCAGTTTTGGGTTCCTCTGTAGTTTGTGCCTTTTCAGCCCACTGTTTCAGATATTCAACAATCGTTTGATGACCAAAATTTTCAGCCTCATCGACAGGCATATTACCCCATCTATCCTTGGGATTATGTGGCACATGACACTGTTCCAACAAGAATTTCACACAATCCAAATGGCCCTCAGAGGCAGCCAAATGCAAAGCGGTACGACCATCATAATCGGCTAAAGTAATATCCATACCCGATAAACGATGTCTTCTCAATGCGGTTACATCACCACTAGCCGCTGAGAATAATAAGTTAACTATACTTAAACCTTTGGTTTCATAACGATGTTTACGTGGATCCTTTTTATTCGAAGCATGTTTCAAATTATCATAACGATGGAAATTGAAAACATTTATCAATTCCTCACAAAATTGTACACCTCTCACCGAGTTGCCCAATTGATCGAGTGGTGGTGACCAGGAAAATATACCCATAACATTGGGTATAACCAACATCATGCCACCGCTTACACCGGACTTGGCTGGCAGACCCACTTTGAAAGCGAATTGACCAGAATAATCGTAAGTACCGCAGGAGTGCATAATTGACAAGACATCACGTACAACTTCGGGTTGGAATACTTTTTCTTCGGTGGTAGGGCAAATACCACCATTTGCTAAGGTGGCAGCAATAACGGACATGGCTTCACAGGTTGTTTCCATGGAACAGCACTAAAAATAGATGCGAAATATTAATATTTTATATTTTATATTAATTACAAATTTAAAAATGATTACGTCAACTGTCAGAAAACGTTATTACCCCACTTACCTAGGGGCTGCTGTTACAAATATGGATAAGTTTTCTTTGAATCAGTGTATATTATCCGCCAATCTTTCGAAGGCTTGCCTATAGGCCATGAGACATAACAAATTTTCATATCACGAATCTCATTTAATGATTACGAAATGAATCAAATGGTCAGTATGATTTATATTAAAGACGAGCAACAGCTTAGCATCACCCATTTTTTTTTTATTAACTAACCTGGAAATAAAAGTCCATACATTCCTTTAAATTTGTGCGTTTTGGGAAGCATTTATTTTCGCGCATATAAAAGCCTAAAGCATAATTACGATCAGCAGCCTCACGTTCCGATAAAAAGACAGCATTATTAAAGCCAATATTATCGCCACCCGATAAACGTTTAAACCATTGCATAACATAATCAAACTTTTCGGCGGCAGTCATTTCGGGTTTAATTAATGCATGAATCAAAGAGCAGGTCAATATGGCACCAGCATTAATCATAGGATTATGGGGTTTATCTGAAAATGAAAACGAATGTCGTTCAATATACTATATAGGAAGAGTGGGGAGAAGGGAGATGATATACTTACTGTTATAATCCAAAACCAATTCATTGAAATTACGTCCACTTGGCTCCTGTCCCACATAAGAATGTACAACTTTAGCACCCAATTTCTCCAAGGCAATGGCATAAGTCAAAGGTTTGCTGTGAGTTTTTTTTTCGTTTTAGTTTTGTATGGTTTTGGGAAGGCAAGAAAAGTTAGAAGAAGAAAAAATAAAATTTGTTTTCAATTAGTAAAACGAACAGACCTTTTATATAAAATGAGTTTCAATGCTTATTCAAGGGCACAAAAGAAGAGATAGAGAGAGAGAGAATCTAAGTTTCTAGTTACTCTTCTATTTTACTTTTGCTATTTCACATCTAGCTTGTGTCTAGCGACCACTGTAATAATTTCAATTAGTGAAAGGAATTTTTTAAAACGCTATGCCATAACAAACAAACCTGAGTGTAGGGGAACCCCCCCATTTTTAATGATATAATGATTGAAAAAGGATTTTTTCACTTTTAATTATGAGAATATTTACCTGCAACTTTGCAAAGTGAAGGGTACCTCCACATCGCCAATGGAATAACGTTGGCCATCAATAGTACAGATACTAACGCCCCAGGACTCTGGGCTATAGCGAGCCAATTGTGGTATATAATCGGCTACTTTGCCATCGGTATTACTTTTACACTTCCAATAAATCTCCTCGACATCCTTGACAAAACCAACAAAATCGGGTATAACAAATTGCTGACGGAAGGCTTTGGCAATCAGCACAATATTTTGGGCGACCACACTGTGAGAGAGAGAAAGAAAAAAAAATTAAAATTTTAATTCTAAAGATTCTTTCTGTGTGGTATTTAAACTTACGCTTTAAATGTTTCCCTATTGAGATTTTGTGTTTCAGCCGAGGAACCAGATTCATAATTGGATAATTTGTGCACTTTCTTTAGATTATCCATAAGCTCCTTGATCCTGGGATCGCTGCGTCTAATGCCGGTGGTCTTAAGGGCTGCCAAGAATTTGCCCATGGATATGAGACCTGTCTCCTCATTGTAGAACATATCAAATAACACATCCTCGGCATTGCGTTGCTCCTGCTCGCGATGGCTAAAATTTGAAACACAAGAAATTTTTTAATAAATTTTTTAAATTAAAAAATAAAATTTTTAAATTAAAAAAAAATTGAATTTACATGCTTTTGAAATATACAGATTTAAATAAAATTATTAAAAAAAAATATTTAAAAATTAAATAAAAATCGCAAAAGGGTTTTTATAGCCAATTCCTACCGAATCACTAGCGGCAGACAACGTAAACAATAATGCTCGTACATAATGATGAATTTTTTTTTATTTTTAATTCAAATATCCTTTCTTCGAAACAAAAAGGACTATTAAAACCTCTCTTTGCCGTCTGTGCGAATTTAAAATTTCCTTTTTTTTCTAAACCGTCTTCTTTGACGTTACTTCTGAAACTGTTATAAATAATAGCGTTACGTCGTTTTCGTATAGCGGTTGGCCAGTGAAAAAAGTCACTGCCAATTAAAATCAATTGTCTTACAAATCAATTTAACTAAATTTAAAAATAGTTCGACGCCTAAAATTTAAGAAGAATTCCATTAAGAAATAGACGCAAAAAAAATCAGAATTTTGCTGAAGGTATAGAATCTTGTGGCGGAGTGCTTAAATTAATTAAATTGCTGTACAGCAAAAACAAGATGAAGTCATTCGTAATTGACACGCTTTCAGGAATAGCACACAGATCGTTTGGTTTAAATTAAATTATTAAAAACAAGATATTTTTATTTGACAAGCAATAATTAAGTTAAGAAGCGTTTTAAAAATTAAGGGCGTGTCGGTTTGGAAAGTTTTGAACAAATTCATTCGGATAAATTCAGACGTGAAAGCCAAATAAATAATCTTTCACAGGCATCTCTTTTCAAAAGGAAATATAAGAAAATGCACACTCTTTTATCCGGATAAGACCTTAACATGGATTACAGTTAAGATATAATGGCTTAATGGACACTAGATGTTACTGTTATTTGAGATTATAAATGAATGCAACCGAAAAAGATTGATTGTGTAAAGCCCATTACCTCTCAACCCAAGGCCTATAAGGAAGTTTGTCAGCCAACAGCAATAGAATCACAAAAAATAATTTCTACATTGTCATCATCACTTTCACAAAATCGGCAGATTTTGGTGGGGAAATGTTGAGACCCATTACAATGTTAAAATGTTATCTCAGACCGCAGTGGTACTTAAGGTACCTCCAAAGTTAAAAAAGTGTTATCTGCTTATCGAAAGAAACGTACCCCAGATTCATAGGGATTAGGTCGAGTTCGGTCTGTTTGTCGGCATCACAATTGTACCAATGACCAATGAATTTATTTTTTCACCAGTTCCTAAGAGTTTCGCTCTTGTGACATGTCCCCAATGCACAGGATAGCTCGGGGATCTATTTACTACCTTTTAAGCTAAAAGTTGAGAAACCTAGTAAAATATGATGATGTTAAAGTTCCATAAAATGTTGAAAAAGTCTAGGCACTTACATATCATTTTCGAGTTAATCATAATCGATTGAAGGACTCTGAGAGTCGCTTAACTATTCCAAAGACCCCTAGGCAGACCAATAGATGAAAATATGTTATCTATCTTCCCTTTTGTCGATTATATATTTCCCAATTCTACAGAAAGTTTCTGACCTCGTCAGCGGTTATGGAGGAAGGCTACCCTTCGAGCAAGCTCATCTGCCTACTTATTGCCCTGATTTTCCTGTATACGTTTCCAAATTCCTTTTCCCATTCCACTTGAAGATTCTAGTCCCATCAGCGGTTCTCATTGAATTTCTCGAGTTAGCTGCATATGACTTTCAAATAGTCTTACTACGTACTGTCTCCCGTAAATATTGATCAAATGGAATTGAACACGTCTTTCAAAGGCGTTAACCTCCGTTTGGAAGATACCCGGGAGATTCTGTATGAATTCGAAATATCTCACATTGGCACCTAACTCTTCCTCATCCCTCCCATCCTAGGCTCTATAACCCATGCGTATTCTATCTTAAAGAGTATCTTAAAGAGTATATAGCTTCCAAATTTCTCCACTCACTTTTATTATTCAGTTTCGTTGAATAAAATTCCCAAAATTAAGAAGATTGCTGATTCTGTGCAAGGGACAATTTAAGCGGGAGTTGTCAGCCACTTTTTCTATGTATTTGGTCCCAATGCCGGCTGATAAATCTATATACATATCTTTCTTTTATTAAAATAATGGTTTTGATCTATACTATAGTACCATGTACCATACAGTGGGACGTCTAGCGCATTTGTTGTTTAAGTTCACATTGCCCCTATTATGTCAATGCATGTCAGTCTTATCTAACTCCTCCTGAGATTTTTTTTCCTACTTATCACGCCTACCCAGTTGAAATTCCCGAAGGTGTCATTTAGCTTATTTAAACAATGGTTTTTGTCTAAACTATAGTACCATACAGTGGGTTTAGTTAAGTTCCCATTGCCCTATTATGTCAATGCATGCCAGACTTATCTAACTCCTCATGAGATTTTTTCGAACTTATCACGCCTACCCTGTTGAAATTCCCGAAAGTCACAGTTAGCTTATTTATCCTGGATTATCCAAAGCATTATTCTTGAGTTGCTCTCTATGAGAGCCTTTCTCGACTAGTTTAAGATAATCTGTCTCAATTTTGTCTGAAATTACTTCATACAGGAATTAAAATGTCTGCCATATAGGGAGTGTTTTGTGGCTTCAGGGGTCGAATAACCTTTCATTTCAATCTCGCTGACATGCACAACCCGCTTACAATCTCAAGATGTGAGAAAAGGGTGATATCACAAAGGTTGCCACATTAATGATGAAAGAAAATTATGCTTAAGGTGGCAGGCGATTTAGCCTAAACTAGCATAACCTTCAGAAAACGGAGGAGCAGACAAAAACGGTTTTTAGTCAAAATTTTTAACAGATTTTTTTAAATTTTAATTTAAAAAATTGGACTTTAAACCGCACATGCATGACGCAATTAAATCAATATTTTTTGCTCTTTTCTACTCAAGACTTTCAATAATTTTAAATAATTTCATGGCATGAGTTTATAAAATTTTGTTTTTTCGTTTTGAATATAAAAAATAAATATGTATTAAAAAAAGGTGTCAATAAAATATAAAAAAAATATTTTAAAAAAAATATTATTTTTGGACTATACGGATAACGTACAGGGTGTCTTAAAATAGCACATGTATAAATGATTGTTGAAAAAAAATATTTGACTAATTATTAAATATTGATTTCAAAAATAATAATAATTAATACAATTAATAAAAGAAAGATTAAATTAAAAATAATAAAACCTGTTTTCTTTTTACGTTTAAAAAAAATAAAAAATATTTTACGACATTAAAAATATAAAATTTACTTTTTTATAAATAAATTAAAAGAGGGGGGAGGAGAGAGAAAAAATCACAAAATTTCAAACCAATATTACTCACGGTCTTATGGAGTAGTAACGCTTCTGTAAGCTATTTTTGGTCCATAAATTATTGGAGTAATACGAGTATTTTGTTCTTAATTATAACAACGAAAAATGTTTTTGTTTTATTAGAAACTTAAATTTAAATTTTTTTTTTTTAATTTAAAAAAAAAAACATATTTTTTGTAAATTTATCAATAATAATAATAATAAATTATTAATTAACACACTTTGCACTATAAATATACAGTGTACGTGATTTTATAATTAATAAGAAACGAAATTTTGTAATTCAAAGCAGTTTAAGGCGGTTTTAGTTTATAATTAAGTCACAATCAAAGTGTGGCAATACTTAGTTAATATTACAACCCTATTTAGTAAGCTTCTCTTAGTACCAAATACAGACGCTGATTACCTATTATACGCCGATCTAGCAGAGAAATCACAACTAATTTGGTAAGAATTTTCTTTATTCCTGAACATAAACTCCTCTTAGGTCAAAGCGGCATTTTCATACCAATCAAGCGGAAAGTCTACCCCTTTGTAGTAGTAATACTTAGTTAATATTACAACTCTGTTTAGTAAGCTTCGCTTAGAACCAACTATATAGGCTTAGTACCTATTATACGCCGATCTAGCAAAGAAATCACAACTAATTTGGTAACAATTTTCTTTATTCCTGGACATAAACTCCTCTAGGTCAAAGCGCCATTTTCATATCAATCAAACGGAAAGTCTACCTCTTTCTTGTCAGCAAATTTTATACCTAGTAAAAGGGGTTTTTTTTGCCTTCGGATTAAACGATGTACATATGAACTGGTGCTTTGCGTCGTTGCAGTAGTCTAGTAAGCAGCGTGGGTAATTGTCCCGATTCTTTATTGCTCAAAAGTGGTATTTTTCCTTTCTCTCAGTACTTAATTGCATGGTACCCGCATAGTACTAAATTAGCACGCTCTTCGAACTCTATTCTTCACCTTCTGCTTCCACTAATGCTCTGTCTCAGATACAAAATCCCAAACACAACTTTAATCCATGATTACGAATTGACGCAAAAAATAAAAAATACTTTTTGAGTGCCCCGGTAGTCTAGTGTGTAGTGTGCTAGACTATTAGCGTAAGGGTTGTGGGTTCGATTTCCACCAGAGACTCGGTTCTGTTACACTACACCGAGCATATAGCCGAAATTGCAAAGCTCGCAAATAATTAAATATAATTGCAATTAATGAATAAATAAATAAATAAAAAAAAGTACTTTTTTAAAGTCATTTCTCATTTAAAATTTTTAAACGAGTTGGTGTGTAATTTTTACCCGTAATACGTAATAAATATTAATTTAAATTATTTTATTTAAATAAATAAAGGCGTTAATCAATAATCGTAACTACATATACCCCATTTGAGATAAGAAATCAAATACAAAATTGGCCATAAAATTTTGAAGCGAATTTCTGTTTAATATCACGTGCGTTAAAGGAGTGTTAGTAAATTTTATTCTAGAAAAATATTAATTAATTAGCCAACAATAATTGTAAGAATTTCGTAATTAATTATGCTGGGACCTCTGGGGTCTAGTGAGCAGCGTACTAATCTGTGGATAAAAGGCTCTAGTCTTTTACATTTTCCTAAAAGAACTTTATGAATTATTTAGTAAAAAAATTGTGACGATGCAAAACAATTCCTCCTATAAGTTACTTTCTAGACTAAAAAGTACTAAAGTAAAGTACTAAAATCAGTACTAAAATGAGAAAATTTAATTTTTTTAAATGTAGTATAGTATCAAAGCTACCACTCCAACCTATCTACCTACCTAGTATAGTAGGTAGTGTGTTGTCTTATTAAACGTGAGGCCGTAGTTCAAACCCCAGTCAAAATAGTATTAAAGTAAAGTATTAAAAACAGTTCTAAAAACTAGAAAAATTAATTCTTTAAAACGCAGTATAGTACGTACTGTGTTGGCTTATTAGACAAGAGCCTGTGATTCAAATCCCAGCTCAGACATATTGAACAAAGCGAAATATGAAAAAATATTTCTTCAGCGACTTCATCTCAGCAGATTCCTGGCATTTCTCTGAGACTAAATAAAATTTTCATGAAAAGTTTCTCAAAACTCGATCGTTCGAAGTCGACCTTATACCGTAGGTCCAGCAAATCCTGTCTAAAATTGAAACACACAACATGGGTGGCGTGAGAACGTAGGTTGCAATACCGACTAAAGGTTTACAATAACCAAATAAGTATTCTAATAGACAGAGTACCAATCTGTCTGTATTGGAGGTTATGGGTTCGATCCCCAATAAGGACTTTGCTCTATAACACTACTTAATAACTGAAATATAATTTGAAATTGCTTCTTATTTTATTAAATTTTTGGTTCCCATTACTTCAAAAAATCTAAAGTTCTTTTCGCTTGTGTAGGAAATGAACTTGGGAAGCTCATGTGGTGACACTAATAGACTGACACAGTGGATGCAGCATTCTTTAGAAGACTTTTTTTACTGAACAAAATGTTAGTACTTAAAATGTGCAAGATCCAGAAGCGTATTAAACAAGTGGCGGGGTAAAATGTCCCTCCATTATAGTTACAAAATGGATATATGCCTGTGGGGACACAAGCTACGATCGTTAGATAACCTTTATATGAAACCTTTATACATAATGGAGGTTTTTTCGCATTCTAAAATAAGACCTTGATAGGAGTTTCTTGGAAATAATAAAAAAACCCAGATTCATGTGGTTATCTAATACTATATTCAGATATGCACTTTTATTGAGTACAATATTTTAAGTGTTCAGACATAATAATATACGCAGTTCAGCTGCTTATTCAATATTCATTTGACAGCTGGTAAACAAAACAGCTGGCTGTTTCAACAACATAGTTTTGTTGTTTTTTTTTGTTTTGTTTTTTTTTCTGTCATTGTTGACATTTGATGCTGCATTTTAAGTTTCACTCAATATTATAATAATTTGCATATTTATTGCGCAATAATTAATTGAAATATTGAGCTCAATAATTTCGTTTATTGTGATTTACATACATACAGGTGCATATCGGAACAATGTCTAAAGCACAGTTTAGATAATAACTACAGCCCCGAATGAAAAGGCTTCATATTTTATTTTCTTTTAATGATTTTCCAACTAAAGCATGCTTTAAATAAACACAACAATTAAATGAGAATTATTTTTTTTTAATTAATTTGTTGACCCTAAAGGTCAAGCTTGAGCTCATGTTTATTTATTTATTTGTAGGCGGTATTTTTCCTTTAATTCGAGGCACTGATGAAATTTTATTTTTGTATTATTTTATATTTTTAAATATTTTCATCATTTATTAGCGGCAATTAAAAATAAATTTAAAAAATATAAATTTTTAACAAAAGTCTACACAAATAAGGCCACCTTTTTGCCAAAAAAAACAGATAACAACACAAATTAGCTTAAAATTTTCAAAAACAACTGATAAGCTGAGCCGACAGCATAGGGAACGTGTCTTGGAACATGGCGACAAAGTAAGAAAAAATTTGAAACAAATTTTTTAACACAAACATTTTAGCCTCAGGCGATAGAATTCCAAAATCCATCATAAATCTTGCAACTGTTATCAGTTTAAAGCCCGAAACACAAACAAAAATAGAAAGTTTTACCTTAAAACAGCTGATATGGTACGTACTAGAGTACCTCTACGACCTTTTAAAGCAATGCCCTCGATTATCTCTTCAATAATATGGGCAGTTTCAGAATTTGTCGAACCACGACGACTCTGGGCCGCGTCTTCCTTATCCTGTTCGTGGCTACGTTGTGAGGCAGCAACACCCTCTTCTATTTTTAAATTTTCTATATGGCGATGCAGTAGTACAGCTGGTTTAGGGCTTTCCGATCTATTCAACTTGTTGTGATTGTGATCGAGTGTTGCTAAAGGTACTGCTTTTAATTGTTCTAATTGTTGTTGTTGTTTTAATTGTTCAATTTCAGAGCTTAAAACCATATTGCGTATGAGTGTTGTTTAATTTTGTTTGTTTTTTTTTAAATTTTATTTCGTCTTTTTTTTCTTTCCTTTTTTTAAACTTTATTAACGTTTTTCCTTATTTTTTTTTTTTTTTGATTAATTTCACTGAGAGACGTTGGTTTAACGACTGTCAAGAATTGTTAAATGATTGGAGGAATTTATAGAAAAATTTTATTTTCGATTTTTGGTAACCCATACTTTGGCAGTTTTATTAGCCGGTTTTTTTTTATTCCAAGCATGTGAGTTAAGTTTTTGCAATAAATTTTTTGTTGTTTTTGTTTTTTATTTTCTTAATTTAATATTTAAAAAAAATTGTGCTAAATATTACCATCCCCCCCTCTTTGTATTTGTATTTGTATTGCAATGTTATACAAGATTTTTTTTAAATTCATTTTATTTTTAACAATTAAATATTTATCATTGTATTGTATTGTATTGTATTGTATTGTATTGTATTTCAGACGATATAAAAAAAGGTGCTAATTTTTAACGATCATGTTACTGTTAAACGCTCTTTTTTTTCTTTAATTTATTAGGATTTCTTTCTTTCTTTCTATATACACGCCCCCCTTTTGTATACAGTCATTCATTCGTATAATCATCAACACTTTCTTTGCAAAATAACACCTTCTCCCCTTTGCCTTGCCTTTGTATTATATTCTAGAACATGTAGATCAAAAAAAAAATATTGGGATTACCCAATATGAAATTTTTTTATCTCTATTATACTTTTATATTTTAAGTTTTTATATAAAATAAATAAACTGCCACGCCCCCTCCCATTTACCATTCAAAAGAATTTCAGCCATACAAGTTAATTTACTTAAGATTTTTTGTTTGTTCTACTGACTTACACACTTTACGTCATTAATCGTTACAACAGCCCCTTAGTCAGGATTACAACCTAGGTTCTTACACCACTTACGTTGTGCATATTAATTTTGTTCATGAAAGAAGGGACCCACAGTTTAATGTCGACTCCCAACGTTAGATATGAGCAACTTTACGTGGCAATTTTACTTAACTACCAGAGTTTTTTTTGTCAGAAGACTGCTGAAAGGAAGTCGCCGAAAGGAATATTTTAGTCAGGATTACAACCTAACTTCTTACACCACTTACGTTGGGCGTATTAATTTTGTCCATGACACTCCTTACGTTAGATATGAGCCACTTTTCGTGGCAATTTAACTTTACTATCAGAGTTTTTTGCCAGAAGACTGATGAGAGGAAGTCGCCGAAAGCAATGTTTTAGTCAGGACAACAACCTAGGTTCTTACACCACTTACGTTGGGCGTATTTATTGTATTCATGTGAAGTGGGACCTACAGTTTAATCTCGACTCGAAACGATAGGTATGAGAAACTTTTCATAGAAATTTCGTTGAAAGACAAGTCAATCTAACCTTTATCGATTTTAGAAAGCTCGTTCACTACATAGGAACTTACATGCGCCCTATTACGCAGCTGCATACTAATTTTACTGAATAACATTGGAAAAAGATGTAATAGTAGATTGAAGGAAGGGCAATAAGCCATTCCAGAGATAACAGAAAGGGTTTTATTCAAGGTTCGTATTTCTTCGCAAATGAAGGACTAGATGTTTCATTAGCTTGATATCTTTATGGAAATAAAATTTCCAAGTAATTGCAACTGTTCGCATAAGGATTGTGAGTTCAATTCTTAACATCGCTGTTCAATAACTTTCATCTGAAGTGACTGTCATTCATTTAACAACCAAAGAACTTAGGAGAACAGGCCAAATATGACCATTTTTTGAAAATTATAGGGCGCTTATGATCATCATATTCGATCTTCTGTGTAAGGAAGTGGCAGGGTTGTAAATAAATTTAAAGAGATTGCAATCAGATGGAAATCTGAAAATCATCCCAATGTATGCTCAGGTGAAAATATTGTTTCTGCTCAGGAAAGTGTGAGGGATAATCAAAAATGTTTGTGGGCATCGTAGTGTAGTAACTAGGGTTTTGGCTTCCTAGATGAATGACTTACCATCTACAGAGTGGTCAGGCCTCTGTATCAGTGTAAGCATTGCACGATGTTCTTAGCAATTGTTATATATGGCATATTTTGGTCTTAGATTTCCATTTTCAGCCATATAAAGTTAAACTCAAGAGCCAATTACCGCCGACTAACAATTCACAACGCCTTCCATATATTGGATACTAAAGCATCAATCCTTCAATGCTGATTTAAATAAATGATTATTTCGACCAAATGGTTACGATAACAAGAAAAATTGTCCCATATTGGACTGGGAGAGCCTAGTAGAGTTTGGGAAACGGGCGTGGTATCCGAAAAAGAGGTTTCTGATGCGTGTTATGGTCTGGAGGAGTTTTTGTGCCTTTTTTTCGAAAATAGCCCTGGGAAAAATTGCTATTTGTACTTCAATTGAATATTATGAAATAGAACTCCTGTGGTTTCAATGAGACGCTACCAGGAACCGTACAACACAACCTATTTTTCGCTTCATTTCATAGTAGGTTCACAAAGGGAGTCATTTCGCATTTTGGCAAAGGCAATTGGCCACACCAAGACCATGCCATTTGACCTCTTTAGACGTTTTTGTAGGGCAATATCAAAGACCGTGTCTACGGAATAATCTCCAGACACTGAAGCATTTGAGAACCAATATTCGTGAAGCTAACACCGAAATGCCATACGATCTATGCGAACATGTACTCGAAATTACCTGAAGAGAATCAACTCTGCTGTAACCAATCCAGAGGCAGTGAATTAAACGACTAAGCGTTCTAATAAAATTTTCATTGAAATTCTACCTTCTTTGGTTGTTTCATTTTGCCTTACTTTTGAATAACGCACAGGGCCCTTTTTTGGAAAGTATTTTTAGATTATAATGCCATAAAATGACGCACCATAGAAAAGCTAATAACCTTCTATTGTTCCATTATTCCTCCCTAATTAATTAATTTCATAATTTTATTAAACTAAAACACATGCCTTCAAAAACGCACGTGATAGCGAGCAATTTATCTAAAACTGTCATAATTTTAAGCAAATTTACTTTTATTATGATAGTCACCCAAAAAAAAAAAACCTGGTCATACTTTCGTCTTCAAACCAGCCATAAGCACACATGTGCCATTACATAGATACAAATGGTATAAAAAAATGGCAAATTATAACTGAAATCGATAACAATTTTACCATAAATGATTAGATCACACAGCTGTGACCAGGCTGTATAGACTGATAGACAAAATAATTTATTGATTAATGCCACGAATTCAATTCAATTCAATTTCAAGTAATTTTTTTTTTATTGAATTGGCCATAAAATATTTGTTGGTAATAATGCATAAACAATTTATTGCCAATTTCTACTGCTCTTACTCATTTTTTTTTTTTTTTGCTAATGCATTATGATAATTTAACCGCCAATAATCAAATCAAGCAGCAGTTGATTAGATAAAAAAAAAAGTGGCGAAGAGTATGCATGACATCGTCATTACCAATCAAGCATACCATACCAGAACCGAGACCATAATTTATTTTTATCATTTGCCTGCAGCGAAATATAGTAACGGGGCAAAAATTATCAAAATTGGTAATATACGAGCCCCCATAAGTTTTTTTTTACATTTTTTTTTTTTTATAAATAGAGCGCCGTTTTGTTATCAGCAGAGAAGAAGACGTCAATAATTTTTTTTTCTTTAAACTTCGTACTCATAGCCATGAATGGGCGAGTAAGTATACATAGGTAATTGGTTGCGTATGAGTAACACTTCATGATGTCTGGTATTTCAGTGCAGTGCATGAGTTTTCATTTTCAAAGAAATAGAAATTAAAACTTTCCCTTTTTCTTTCAAGGGAAATAAATTTTATTTTAATCTTATCGTTTAGAATTTTAAAAATAATTTCACCAGATAATGAAATTTAAAAAAAAAAACTGTGTCGCAAAATTTTTTTGATAATATCCAGTGTTTGGAACTGAACTAGGTAAGAATGTCTGAACCATTCTACAAGATATCGGGCTTAGAACATAATTGTCTTTTTTCGCTTTTGCTGCTATTTGTAGTTCTTGATGCAATATGAAGACTATCAATGGGCAAGAGATCTTATAGATATAGCATGAGAAGTAATGAAGCTGAACTATGTCGATTTCAAGTGTGAACTCTCACCTAAATTATTCGACATGTAGGCAAAACCGAATGATCTGGCGAAAAGAAAACAGGAGCCTTAGAAGGCGTCTTAAAGAATTACAATACATGGAAAGTACTTACTTACTTCCTTACTTAATTGGTCATTCCATCCACATAGTCAGGTTTACAACCTAGCTTCTAACACCACCTAATCATTCAGTTAGGTCTACAACCTAGCTTCTTACACGACCTATGTTGAGTGTAATAATTTTACTAATGAATGGTGGGCCTATAGTTTAAAGTCGACCCTATAACGACAGATTTTTTCATAAGTTTTCATGGCGATTTTATTCCATCCACCTAGTCAGGATTACAACCTAGCTTCTAACACCTCTTAACCATTCAGTTAGGTCTACAACCTAGCTTCTCACGCGACCTATGTTGAGTGTGTTAATTTTATTCATGAGTGGAGAATATACAGTTTAAAAATGACACCCAAGAACGACAATGAGTAAATACTCATAGAGATACATAGTTGTTCATTACGTGAGGATTACGACCTAGTCAGGATTATGACCTAGTTTCTCAAACTACCTACATTGTGTATGTTAATTTTATGCATGAGTGGCGGCGGGACCTACAGTTAAAAATCGATAATCCTTTCATGGCAATTTTATTTGCTCTCAGAGTTATTGCCAGAAATCTGCTGAGAGGAAGTCGCCGTTGAAATATTTTTTTTCCATATTTCGGTTTGTTGGAGATTGCTGGCCTGGGATTTGAACGGTGGCCTCAAGTCTAATAAACCAAACCCACTACCTACTAGACTACAGCGACTATTTACTCTTAAAGTTTTATTTATCGTCATATCACACTTTATATTGTAGAAGTAAGAATACAGCGCAGGCTGATGGAAAAGTTCATGAAATTCTTAAAGACTATACTGTAATTAGGAGAACACCAGCGAATTGTTTTGTTAACTGTAATATTAAAGGTTCATCAGTCACTAAGAAGTCAATGAAAACATTCAAAAAAATTGAGCAGCCTAAGCAGCATCGAATGATAGGGACATAAGAACAATTCAGTGTTTCCAAAATTTCTGAAACATATGATAACGCAGGAGGAGAAGTGGATAACGACAACAATAATAGCAATCGCAGACGTTGGCAAAGCCAATATAGACACTAAGAATGAAAATAAAGCTTTGTTTCTCCTCGGTTTTGCAGGGAAACGATTCAATAAAAACGTCCAGAATTGATCAACAGCAAAGATGAAGTGAAAAAGTTCATGGACGAAGCAAGATGAAGTTTCGCAGATGTTGGCAAAGCCAGTATAGACACTAAGAATGCCAATAAAGCTGTGTTTCTCCTAGGATTGGCAGGACAAGAATTCAGTAAAAAAACGACCAGAATTGCTCAACAGAGAAGGCTAGCCGCCAGAAATTTTTAAAGCATAGTTAAGAAGTTTTAACGCATCCACAATATAACCTGAACCTTACGTTTTTAGATTATCCTTTAGTTAAAGGTAATCCAAGGCAAAGCCAGGATTGACACTAAGGAAGCCAATAAGGCTGTGTTTCTCCTTGGACTGTCAACGAAGCAATTTAATATAAACGACCAGAATTAAGCAAGAGAAAGAGCCAGAAGAAATTTAGAAAGCTCAGTAGAATAGTTTTAATGCATTCCCCATTTAGCCTGCACCTTAAATTCTCAGATTATCTTTTGTTTTGAAATCTGCTGACCATACGCAACAATTTAATTTAAATTCAGTGCAGACTTGCTTAACTTAATTGGAACTGTCTCTTGCTCTACACTAATGGAAGAAAAAGATAACTAAACTATTTCGAAAACCCAATATAATACAAAAATAATAGCAATTTAAATTCAGTTTTTTTTTATATTTCTTACACTCAAAAAATAAAGTGTAAAAAAAAATTGGAATATAAATTGGAAAATAAATTTATTTTAAATTTTTTTAAAAACTTGAATAATTCATTAATTTATTCATTTTACTGCAATACATATTTTAATATACATATATTAAATATGCCTCTCTTGATTTTATTCAAAAAAAAATTTTTTTAAATCACGAGATCACAAAAAATTAACACAAAATCGTGAAATTTTTTAAATTTATTCGAGAATATTAATCAGTTAGTAACTATGAAATGTTGACTACCAAGTATTTTTATTTTTTTTTTTTTATATATACTTTTAATGGTTTTAAAAAATTTTTTAAATTATATATTTTATGAATTTTTTTACACATTTTAAGCCACTTTATTTCGAATATTTTTTAAAAAACTTTTTAAAAAGTCTGTAAAATTTTTAAATAATTTTTTTCTTCATTTTTCTTCTTTCTGCATATAACCACATGATAATTAAATATTTTAATTTTTTATTTTTTTTTTAACTTTTATTCCCCTTATTCCACCACTTTTTAAGTACTTTACCTTATATATCGTGCGATAATTTTCACAAACGTTGTCTTTTGTTTTTTCGTACATAAACCCTGGACCATTTCATTGATAACCTGTTCATCGGGTGTTAAATCCGGTTCCGATGTTTGTTCTTCATTGTCTTCGGGTGAACTTTTCAAAATTTCATTCAACTCATCGCTGGTCATTAATTCTAAATCGTGTACCAATTTCTCTTGAGCACTTAACACAATCGAAGGATTATGTTGAGTATGGATTTTTGGTAAAACCAAATCATCAGTTAAGGCCAATAAATCGAAATTTTTTGTAGACATTTAAAGTTAAAACAGTTAAAAATCGTTACGAGAAAAAGAAATTCAATTAAAATTTGGCACAACCGTAACCGTTAACGTGTATACAACGACCTTTTAGCCAACATTAAGAGACATATTTTGGCAGTTCCCATATTTATAAGCGAATATTAGAAATATATAACATACAACAGCAACAACAACAACAAGAACAAGAGAAATATTAATAAAAATTTTGATTAACGAATATTGGCTTTTATTTTTTTCTTTCTTTTTTGGTGGGTTGGCCGAAAACTAAAGTGCTAATTTTCAATTAACACGAAATGTTGGGTTCTTTTTCTTTCTCTCCCTCTCTCTCTATATATCATAAATATTATGTGGTATATAAAGATAAAATGCTTTATATTATATACCTTTTTTTAAATACATATATACAAATTATTTCGTTTTAATATACACCATATACGTACATATTACGTACATATGTACGTATGGCTTGCTTATGGCATAGACAAGAAAAATAAATGATAATATTTTATTAAATATGTATGAAGAAAATGTTTACATTAATTTACACATTTTGTCCTTTCTTATTATCGGGTCCGCCATCTAACGTTTTTTTTCAACTAGTGCTTATTTCGTGAATGGTAATACTTAGCTCATGTCTGATTTGACAGATAATTAGTTTTATCCTTCCGCTGAACGAATATTCGGTCCAATGCGTTTTCGTTTCGCTAAGTGGGTCTGCGATCGACTTCAAGAAGATGCCGATTTTGGCAAAAAAAATAATCTTTTCAGATGAAGCTCTTTTTGATCTTGGCGGGTATGTAAACAAGCAAAATTGTCGCATTTGGGGCACAGAAAACACAGAAATTTGGGGCATACATTGAAAAGCCGACGCACCTAAAACGAGTCACTGTTTGGTGCGAATTTTGGTCCAGAGCTATAATTGGGTCATTTTTCTTCGAAAATGAGCAAGGAGTGGCCGTTACATTCAATGGCGATCGTTATCGGGCCATGTTGAACGAACAAAAATTGAAGAGGATGATATTGACAACATTTGGTTTCAACAGGACGGCGCTACGTGCCACACAGCCGAAGCTACACTCGATGTTTTGCGGCCTGTTTTGGAAGATTGCATTATCAGGCGCAGAGCTGATGTCGTTTGGCCACCTCGGAGCTGCGATTTGACACCGTTGGACTATTATTTGTGGGGTGCCGACAAAGATAAGTGTTACGCTGACAAGCCAGAGACAATTGACGCTTTAAAGGACAATATTCGTGAAGTCATTGGTGAAATACAGCTGCACACAATCGATAATGTGCTTAAAAATTGGACCGATCGTGTAGGCTACTACATGGCCAGCCGAGGCAGCCATTTGAATGAAATTATTTTCCATTATTAACCGAAATGATTGTACTTTCAAATAAAAAAAGAAATTTGAGAAAACATTCAGCAGTTTTTTTAAAGCATTTTCAAAAAAAAAAAAGTTATTTGGCGGACCCTTTAGTTTTTGTTAACAAAATATTATCATTTTCGTTTAATTTTTTTAAATTTTATTTTTCTTTTCTTTTTTGGCATTAAAACTTAACCATATGGAACGTGTTTTTCATAGACGTCATAATGAATAACAAGATCAAGATCCCACAAAAACCCTCTATTTGTTTTGTGCCCTCAAGAGCAAAGAATTTGTAAAAATAATTATTTTTGTTGTTTCTATTTTTAAAAACAATTAATTTTGCATAAAAATGCCACAAATGCAATAAATTACCGATGGCGTAAAGATTTCGTAAATACTCTTTAGACTACCAATTAAGATTTTTATTTTTTTAGAAAAATTTATTCAAAATTTCTTTTAAATAATAGGGAAATAAACAATAGTTTATGTTTATTTCAACAATTAAGCAAATATAATGCCTCCAATCCAGTGAGCACCACAAATAGATCTTTATTTCGAACATCTTAAAAAAAATTGTTGCTTCAAAGGCATTAGAAACACTAAATATTTATTATAAACAACAAAGAAATTACCACAATAGGGATAAGCAAGATAAGAAATTATAGTAGAACTACAAAACTATATAAACTATCGAGTAAATAACAGTAACAAATCAACATTATACTTCTAGAAGTTGCTGTACTGAAAATAATCGAAGTATTGACAGATTGAAAGGTACCATTACCAGTCAATAAAAAGCAAAACTTATGTGAACGCCTGTAGGGGGTAATTGCAATCTACTTCAGAGGTATTTTTAGCGGTAAATTTGGCTATATTGAAATGTTATTATTCATTATAAGCTGCTGCAATCTGGTATGACAATCACTTGTGACCAGTACTGCTTTACAACTTGTCCACTTGAACAAAACGATCAAGAAATAAGAACCAGCGGTGTCCAGCAGAAAAAATCGTATTTTATAATAGCAGTGATAGTACATACAATCTTTGGATGTTGCAACCGATCAAAAAATAAGAACCAGATTTATCCAAAAGTAAAGATAATAGCAGTGATAGTACATACAATCTTTTGATGTTGCAACCAACCTTGTCTGGAAAAATGTTCATGTATCCACCACTCTATATAGTCTCTGCCATAAATCTTACCCTCAAACAAGGTACATACATACATAATTGGCCATTACAACCCTTCAGTCAGGATTACGGTGTAGGTTCTCAACACCACTCATGTTGTGTGCGTTAATTTTATACATGAGTGGCGGGACCTACAGTTTAAAGTCGACTCCGAACGACAGATTTTTTGAGACGCTTTTCATGGCAATTTTTACTCTCAGAGTTTTTGCCAGAAATCTACTGAGAGGAAGTCGCCGAAGAAATACTTTTTGTATTTTGTTTTTGATATTTGGCCTGGGATTCGAACTCGGGCCTTTCGTCTAATAAGCCAACACACTACCTACTAGACCACGGCGACCAAACAAGCTACTGAGGATTAATATGCCAATGAGTAAGACTTGAAAAGAAAAAAGATGGAAGCCTTAAAAAATTACCAACTTTATATTTTTGAAATATGTCATACTCTTCCATCGGGTGTTTTCTATCTGAATTATTGATTATTAAGGAATTTTCAGTTGCTGGTTGAATATTCACACTATTAGAGGACTCGGAATCCTTTCGTAATGCTTCTATACTGCTATTAAACTTTGAATTGTTGAAAATCAATAGGATCTACAGAATCGGATGCCCGATTTACAGCATTTACTTGCATTTTATTTAGCTTCCATTGGTATTTAATTATGGATAGGTTGAGACCAAAATAAAATTCCATGTCCTGTTTTTCAAACTTGTCAAGCACTTTGTCCATTTAATCGCAAACATAATCGCTCTTCAGAGCTGCTAATTCAAATAACAATGAATTGTTTTTAGGCCAGGTTTGGTCTTGGAAAATTACTATTTGGTACGATAGAAAATTACTATTTGGTTGCGCTTTATAGGCCGCAGGAGTCATTGGTCCTTATGCCTTCATAACCAATGATGATCAGAATGTGACTGTCTATAGTAAACATGATTAGGATTTTTTTGTGCCAAAATTAGCTCGCATTAATGGCGTCAACAGAACAGAACTCAAAGAAACTTTCGATGAAAGAGTAATTTTACTTAATGGTCCAATAAATTACATACATACATACACAATTGGCCATTATAACTCTTCTGTCAGGATTACGACCTAGCTTCTCACACCACTCATATTGTGTGCCTTAATCTTATACTTGAGTCGCGGGAGCTAAGTTTAACGTCGACTGCGAACTATAGATTTTTAAGAAACTTTTTCATGGCATGGTTTATTTACTCTCAGAGTTTTTGCAAGAAATCTGCTGAGAGGAAGTCGCCGAAGAAATATTTTTTTTTCATATTTTGGTTTTGATGTCTGACCTGGGATACGAACCCGGGCTTTACGTCAGAGTCAATTGAACTCCTACAAATCAACATCCAAAAAGTTAATGGCCACATCGACCGTATATACTGCAAAAAGCTTAAGAAAATTTGTGTTTTCGGAGTTGCGTCTTGAATGCGCGAGCAGTGGAGGCCAAAAAATGTCTATCCAATAAAGCTCATTTCAATGATACATATATGATTTAAACTCGCGTGACTGTAAAAAAATACCCGATCCTTCTATGACACGAAAAATTTAATTATCAATACTAATTTATTAAGTTTAATACAAAAACTTATTAAACTTTAAAAGGAAATGTAATAAATACTTTATGCTTTATGGTATTATTATTCATAAAATTCTTCATGGTTTTCTTTTAAACTGACTAACCATTTGTCATCCAAAAATTTTATGACTAAGTGCTAACAAATAACTTAAGTGTACCAAATAGAAAGTAAATATTTAAATATACTATTTAAAATTTAAATATGTATGGTCATAATATTTAACAATTTCATAGAAAATCAATTTGCAGAAATATTTGCAAAAGTTCGCTTTTACCAAAAATTGTTAATTTTATGGTTTATGTGGTTATATGGTTTTTATAAATATTTTAAGATAGACAAACAAATACTGTTATTATTTAAAAAATATTTAAACAATTTTATTTTTCAATTTTTTTCTTAAAAAGCTGTTAAAACAAATATTTTGCAGATTATTTAATACAGTCGCCAATTTAATTTTTTTTGTTTAAAGTTAAAATTTTAGATTTTATTGTTGATATTTATTCATTGATTTTGTTTTTTATTTAAAAAAGATTTTATTTTTCCTTTTTTATGGTTTAAATTAATTCACACCCTGTTAGTTACGCTGTAACAGTTTTTGTAAAATTAAATTTGCCTTAAAATTACTGTTAATTTTTTCTATTACTTTTATTAGGTGTAAAAAAAAGCGATCCAGAACTTTTCTTGCTTTAGATAAACATTAGTTGTCCTTTCTACTATACCTCATATTACAAACTTATTGTGCAAATTATTTTTAATTTAGTGCGAAAAATTTAAAGAAAACAATTCATTTTCTTATTATTTTCTTATTGAATTGTAAATCTTGCTAATTGAATGCAGTTATAAACTAGATCGTAATCTAGAATTTGCCGTGTGCTTAAATGTAAATATTTTTTTTAAATATTTTATTTCATAATTTTCACAAATTACATGAAAAATTAACACCTTATTTATGTATGTATGTATGTAAATTTGTATTGAACTATGTCACCTAATAGCATACTTTAAGGAGACTTAATTAAAATAACCTTAAAGGACCTTAATATCTTTATCTCTTTTTATATATAATTACAATTATTAATAATGAGTTAAGTATACTTAAATAATAAAACTTACGTTTTGTTTTCCAGGCTCTCCTCGACTGTTGGTGCATGGCTGCTGGTATCATAAAAGGATAATTTTCTATTGGCAAAGACTAAATTTAATAAAGGAGCTGCTCTCAATTTTTTCTGTGAATATAAATAAAATCAATAGAATTAGCTTTTAGTTATTAACTGTTATATAAAAAAAGAATTCAAACAATTTTAAAGTTGTATTCAAAAACAATTATTTGCTTAATAACTCCTTTGTTAGCCCGCTTTACATTTAAAGTGGATCTAGGTTAGGTAATGCTACAAAGACCGATATGAACAAGCAAGCTTATACTTAGAAACCGAAAAAGGTGCATTATGGGAGCTTTGCAATTACGCAGCTATCAAAAAACAACAAAAATAATCTCAAAAATAGCAGTAAATGCAAAGCCTAGCTTAAGTATGTGTCAGAGTCTTCTTTGGCTCTGATAAAAGGAAAAACTGCCAAAGATAGATGAGAAAAATATGAAATTGATTCATTTCATGCCCCAACTATACCAGAGAATTCCCATTGGTGGCCAACTCTGTAAGCTCATTGAAAAAGAGCTCCGCCTCTGCATGCCTAGGCGACTTCCCTACATTACCGAAAAACCTACAGCAAAAACCGATGCCTATGTACCATAAGCTGGCCCTTGATATCAAAGTACAACGTACCATTCAATAAGGTTAGCTTATATTAGCAGCCATCTTGATGAGTACGGCCTACTTGAGTCCTATAATGTAACGTTGTTAAACCGACTTTACGGGTTCCGTAATAATTCCTTATTATAGATGTAAGATATCCCCATGCTTTTGTGTAAACAAAACATAACCTCAAATCTTGTACAAAATCTCATCACTAATTTTAACAAAAACTATTCGAATGCAAACGCTCTAAACACCTTTTTCTCTATTTTTAAATGCCACATTCATGAATTATTTATTAATTCCTGTTTAAATTTCTTTTTTTTTTTCTTTTGAATAACTTTAAAAACACAAAAATTTCGGGCACCACATCTATTCAATTGAATACCATTGCTTAATGTAAACAAAATGTAAACAAAACAACGGTTTTCTCCCTCTCTGTACTTGTATTATTCTACAGAGAGAAACAAAAATAATCTATGATGTGTTTGACCATTTGATCTTCGAAAGTAAAAGAAAATTAATTTAAACAAGAATAAAACTGTTTATAAATAAATTATTACAATAATAACAAACAATACATAAATACCTAAATATAAATAATTAATTTGTTACACAAACAATAAATCTTATTTAACAACAACAGCGCCATCAAAATGATAAGAAAGAAAAAAAAAGAGTCTCAGAAGAGAAACAAATTTACAGCAATTATAAATGAGCAAATATAATCGCACACACACACATAGATGTAAATGATAGAAAGAGATCACATTAATACTTATTAATGTTTACACAATATTATTGTTGTTGACAAAGGCTTTCCGTTAAAGAAACACGAGCAGAAAAGTTTACATTGTAAAGAAGAACAAAAAAGAAATAAATGTAAACATTTATGCGATATAGACACATACATATGTTTGTATGTATTGGTACCAAATAGCAAATTAGTAGAAATTTTAAATAGAAACGGTCAAAGACTTATTGTATTATTTATTGTTTGTGTAAGAACCAAAATAATTTCTTTAGCAATAACAACTGCAATATTAGCAGCAGCTGAGAAGGTAAATACAGCACGAGTATAATGTATTAAAAATCTTGAAAAAAAAAGAATCAGCATGTTATTCATTAACACCTCACACGTGATATTTACTTTTTACGTTTTTTAAATTTTTTTTTCTTTTTGGTTTTGTTTTGCTCTTTATCATTTGTTGTATATAGAAAACGATTTATCATACACTTATTTGGACGGACAGAAATCGTTAAAAGATGATACATAAAAATATTTCAATAAAAAACAAACACAAAAAATAATAAGAATTTAAGTACTTTTTATAAAAAAAAATTATATACGTTGAGCAGATGCAACAATTTAAATTATTTTTTTGCATAAAAGAAAAAAACTTCTTTATTTTTCAATGCCAACAAATGCGCAACATTTCTTCATTCATTATTATTTTTTTTCTCAAATTTTTTTATTGTGGTTTTCGTTGTATTGAAGACATTTGACTGATGCCGTTCTAAAAATCTTAAAGAAAAATGGGGGTGGGACCGACCGTTTGTTTTTATTGCATAAGTATTGTAAACGTAAGATTTTATGGCTACCACCTATAGGAAAAGAAGGAAGAAAACACTTAGAAAAATATCATATGGTAACTAAATTTAACCTTCATTTACAGATATGGTTGTAAAATTTGTGTAACTTTAAAATATTGAGCAAAGCTAGGCGTTATCAGAGCAATGTAAATTGCTTAACAGTACCCATCTTATTTATTAAGATATGTATACCACTAGTATGGTGTCGTAATAGATCCTATGGGCTTCTATTTGTAGATAGTAGTATATGTGTGCCCCTGCTAAAAACGTTGGTTTGCGTCTTGGGTTTTCAAATTCCAATTTATCTAATTTATCACATGAAATCAGTCAAATAATCCTAAATTGATTAAAGAAACTTAACAACTTATTTGAGGACTAAGAATAAGGAATACAAATCGAAATTTTACAATTTAATAACGAATAATGCCATTTTAGACAGATCACCTACAGTGTAAACTGTGCTCATAACTTTATATGGGAATGTAACATGTCGTGGTTTGCATGGAAACCTGCTGGACAAAAGCATTCAAAAGAATTCGGTAATGCGGTGCACTACTACCTCCACAGTCCCACTACATACTTGATGTAGGGTTTTGTATCCTGCTGCATAATTGATAAATTATGTAGGATCCACAAAATCGATTGCATTACAAATATCGTGACTACGCAAATGATATTTGCCTGTCACACAATTTCCAAAATATTTGTACAGGAAGCTGAGCAATCAAGTGGATTGAAAATTGGCAAGGCAAGGAAATAACGTCGTTGTTCTCTGAGCAGTCTCACCAACAAATCGAATTGATCATCGGCTGACGTATACCCTCGGGACAATAGAATAATGTAGTATGTAACACATTCGCTCAGTAAAATGTGTGCACTTTTCATCAAATCTGTCGCATAAGACTAAATTCAGAATATTCATTCCCAGCGTAAAATCCATACGGCTGTGAATCATGTGTTTCAAGCAGGTTCCACGTATGCATCTTAGTTCCAACGATAGTGCTGAACCCCCACCAATTGCAGAAGAGCAAATCAACAATCGATTTTAGTTGAAGTGGAGCAGATTAGGTCACAGAACAGGGCAAAAGGTTATATCGCGAGGAAGGTACGCAGAAGGACCTGCACATATGTATTTTAAAACGTCAAATTGTGAAAGATTCTCTAAATACGCAACTAAATTCGAGCGAATTTAGGCACCATGCAGACAATACGTACTTTCGGCAATATACTCCAGTTGTATAACCCTATGCCTCCCGGTGGAATAACAGTACCAAATATGCTCTTGCAAGTAATTCATTAAAGCATTGCAAACAGCCTTTTCTAACCAGTTTTCTTTTATTTATTATTTTCAATGATTTATGAAAAATAATTCCATATGACAACATAAATTTTAATCTTCCAATTCATACAACAAACCCAGTTTTATCAACGCTTATCACCAAAGCAAAACCATACATTATCACAGATTTATAGAAAACAAATCTTTTATAAAAAGAAAGAATAATCTCTATGCAGATTAAATATAACAGAAATAGCATTTCAAAAAAAATAAAAATATTTTCATTTCTTAATGCCATTTAGCCATGGTAACTAAACGTCACAAACAATTTTATATTTATTGTGACATAAATTCCCTATAGCTTATGGCAATATGTGCAAAAGTCTCTTATTTTTCGCACAAACAAAGTGACTGACAACATTGTAAGAGCGTGAGTAAAACAATAACAAAATAACAGCACTTTAAGGGAAATTCTGAACCCACGCAAATAATATGAGAACAACAATAACAACAATGACAAAATGGTGCTAAATATAACACACCTACGAAAATATGTTTTTCTTTTGCATTAAATTTATTATTTATTTAGTTTTTTTCTTATTTATTTATTTCATTGTATTTTATTTTATTTATTTTATAATACAATGCGAATATAGAAAATTTTCCTTAAGCATATGATTAGCAATGGCGATAATGATCGTACGGTATACACTTTATGCATATGTATTGTGTTATTATGTGTCGCGAAAAGTGAAATGTGTATGTATTTAGTATTTAGTGGTAAAAGAGAGAGCGACCTCAACAAGCCCCCACAATTTGCAATTGTGATTGGGTCTTGTGATGAGAGAACAGGAACATGAACAAAAAAAGAGCAAGAATTTAATAAATGCGTTTGCATATACATATGTGAGAGAGTCTTTTAAATCACAAAAACACAACCAAAAATACACTGAAAAAAATATTTCCTAAAGCTATAATTTCCATACATACATAATTGGCAATTACAACCCTTCAGTCAGGATTACGGCCTAGCTTCTCACACAACTCATGTTGTGTGCCTTAATTTTATACTTGAGTGGCGCGACCTACAGTTTAACATCGACTCCGCCGACAGATTCTGAGAAACTTTTTCATGGCAGGTTTATTTACTCTCAGAGTTTTTGCCAGAAATCTGCGGAGAGGCAGTCGCCGAAGAAATATTTTCTTTTCATATCTTCGTTTTGATCGAACCCGGGCTTTACGTCTAATAAGCGAACACACTACCTACTAGACTACGGCAACTACTATGATTTCCATAAGACTTATATATTTCACTATAACGCTTGGGCCTTGTCATAATCACTTTTGTATTATTTGCAGTAGTAAATCACTTTCTCGCACTTTTCGGGCGATTACTTGGTGATAACTTGACAAATATTGGTTTTCAAGTAATCCAACGTTATGGGATTATCCCCATAGACATGATCTTTGACGTAACTCCAACGAAAAGTTCGAACGTCATCAAGTGACTTCTCTTTCTGGAAAGTCCTAATAAAATAAAACCAAAACCCATTGTGCTGGGTAAGTCTAGGTACCTTCTAGTTGAGAATTTTCAATTACAGATTAAAAAAGAAGCCGCTTATCATACGACCATAGAGCTTGGAATTGCCATTAATCCGAGATAATTTTTGGACAAAATTCAGCCCAATAATACCTTAATCAATGCACCCCAAATGTACCAGGAATGATTTTTCCACAATCACTTCTAATTCTCCGAGATACATATAACATAACCTCACAAACTGACGTAGGCAGCGAGAGAGACATAAACTTCTTGGCTAAAGAAAATTTGTTCGAAAAATCAACATTGAAGAGGCATTGTTACTCATATCTACGACGTTGTGAATGATTAACTCTGACTTTATTGGTCAAAATGGGTTAAATCTTGCGTGATTAAACTCTATAGACGTATGGAGGTACAAATCCAAATGCGTAATACGATATAATGGGTCAAATTGGGTTAAATCTTGCGTGAATTAAATTCTATAGATGTATGGGGGTACAAATCCAAATGCGTAATACGTCATAATGAGCTGTTAGATTGATTGTAGCTATTACAATCGGCAATTTTGAGTGATCAGGTTACACTTTCACTAACAGTAGCGATATTTTTTGCAGTAGGCACGTTATATTTATGTGCAGCCCTTGAGCTGACCAACTTCTTCCCTAGTTTGATGGAATTCGATCAGTACAGGAACTACGCTTGTCTGTAGCATCAAAGCTATCACTTCGACCTAACCCAACCTCACATTATGATGATCTACATGCTCAACCCTATCTGCAGTAGAGGTGTCAAACTATCGATAGTGCTACTATCGATAGTTTTTGATAGTTCATAAAAATATATCGATATATCGAATCTAAACTATCAGTTCGTATACAAAATATCGATATATCGGCGATACTATCGTAACACTATCGGAGTCTCTGAAATAATACATTTACATATTTGAATTTAATAGGTTAAAATACTAAATAACGCATTTTGTATAAACAAAAATAAACAAAACCGAACTTTATTTCTTAGTTCAAAAATCAAAAAATTAAACATGAAGTATTGAAGATGAAGGGTCAGTCAACCAATTGTTTTTTTGTAAAAAGAAGCACATCTACGACATTTTCTTTTAATTCTGTACGCCTATCCGAAACTATTTGACCAGCTTTACTAAACATTCTTTTCGACTCAGTCGAGGTAGCTGGGATATACAAATACACAAATGCAAGTATTTGCATCTCTTTCATATCAATTGAACGTGTCTGGAAATAAAATAATTGTTTTAAGTTATAAATAAATTCATCTAAGTAGCACATGTTAGTCAGTTAGTGTCTTTACTTCCCCCTCCATTTTATAATAATACTGTAGGAATCGCCAGTTTATAAATGCAAACATAAAATTATTGGTGGAACATTTACTATCGATAGTGGAAAAAAAAATATCGATAATAGTTAATTGTTTATATTTTGTTAAAAAAATCCATCGATAGTAACGAAAAATATAAACTATCGATACTATCGATAGTGCCATCGATATTTTGACACCCCTAATCTGCAGCGCACCTAGTATCTTCTAAAATTCTTTAAAATCTCGCCAATTTATTGCACAGTAGGTCGACAATTGTAATCATATTTGAATCACTATTTTTGTGGTAAGTTGTGACTGTTTTCGCAAACCTTTTCTCTATTATTTCTTCCAACACTGAATATTCTTATTACAAAAGAATTCCAGTCACTCCTATAAGGGCTTCTATAGGCATTAAAATTTTCTTTTCTAAATTTTTTGTCCATTACTTGTTACCCTATTTCCGTTTGTTAAAATTAAATTCAAATTTCAAAAATACCATTTAAAACTAGCTATACAACCGTTAAATATAAAAATTTTTTATTATTTGTTGTTGTATTTGCTTAAATGAATATAATTTGGTTATTGACCAACATTTTTTTGTTTACTTTTGGTTTTTTTAACTTGTTTTTAACCAAATATTCACAACACCTTTTCAAACGCATGAATATTAATAAATTTCTTTTTTGTGTTAAAAAAAAACAAAATAGAGACGATATTTTTATAAAAAAAAAACAAAATTTTTTTAAATTTGATGCCAGAAAAAAATCAACAAAAATAACTCATTCACATGATGCACGGCCAAAAACTTGAAAGTCAGGGTCTTGCTTTATGATTTTTTTGGAAACAAAAACAAAAAATTTTAAAAATAATTTTCTTCTGGGTTTTATTATGAATTTTTTTGTTAACGTCTGGCTTTTGTTTTATTACGCCAGACTAGACTAAAGACCTTGCCATACGTAGACTTTAACAGTCATTTGCAGACAATTATAATCTTAATTGCATACTAATACACAAAAAGAATTTTCAATTATATTAAGTTAACAGCCTCTGCTAACATAATATTCATTCGCAGCTAAATTCATTCACATTTAGACTGTTTCCCCCAAAAAACAACACGATAAAGCCCCAAAATGCACAAAGTAGTTGTCAAAAGGATCAACAGCTGCAATCAATTTAGAGGAGACTATTTAAATGTTATTGTAGTTCATGCATAATGGGAAGGTCCAAGCGTTATAATGAAATAAAGAAATTTAATCAAAAACATAACCTCACTTAACTCTTGAAAGCGAAAAAGGGGACTTACAACTTATTTTTTAATTAAACTTTCCAATGAAATTATTAAATCATTATCGCTACCATAAATTCAATTCAAAGTTTGCATTTATTTTTAACAATTTCTTAAATTCTTTGTTTACATTTTCAATTTTAATGGAAATTTTATTTTAATTTCAATTTTAAAGAGCAAAACAACTGATAAAAACTCGTCTACAAATTAAATTTTTTTTTTATAAATTTTTATGATATTTTTGGGTGAGGGAAAAAAGATTTTGATTTGGAAGCTATTTTTAAAACAAATTAACTCAGCTACTGTTTGAATAGCTAAAAAACCAGAATGAAAAATTAAAAAATCCTAATGAAATCAAAAGATTATAATGTTTTA
Source organism: Sarcophaga rosellei (assembly GCA_930367235.1). Classification (NCBI taxonomy): domain Eukaryota; kingdom Metazoa; phylum Arthropoda; class Insecta; order Diptera; family Sarcophagidae; genus Sarcophaga; species Sarcophaga rosellei. The sequence continues at coordinate 78,700,097 of OV884021.1, forward strand.
TAAAATTATTATAAAAATAAACATATTTTTGCACAGCTTTTTTTATTTAATAAATTTATTTTTATTACCATGACTTTGTTTAAAGATAAGATAAGATGAAGAAAAAAGTTACCAAAAAAAAAAAAACCATGAAACTTTTGAAACAATCTTTTAAGAATACTTGGCTATAAAAAACATATGTCAGTAGAACGAACACAATTCTACAAAATAGGTACCTATGCAAATATATGTGTATGTACAGATATTTTTTTTTTAATATTTTATTTAAAAATAAATTGTTTGTTTTATCTTATTTAAATTAAAATTGAAAGAATGACGGACTGTATGAATGAATGCGTGATGGAAAGAAGTCACGTTATTTGGAAATGCGTCATTACGTTATGAAAACACTTTCCGTTAAAAGAAATTCAAATTAAATTGTACACACAAGAAATATACACGTAAATTTTATTTAATTTTTGGTGATTAACATACACACCCTCCGTATTTATTTAGTAAGAAAACAATTCGTGACCATAAAACAATCCACAGGTGACTTGATATCGTTTGCATTGTAAAGAATAAAGTTTCGCAAATAACTTTCAAATCCAGCAAATGAAAAAAGGCTAGATGTGGACCTCTTTTCGCTATAGCTCTGCTATAAGGGCTGAGCAAATGGTACGCATCTATGAACGATTGAACGATCAAATAGTAGTCACTTAGAATACAGACGGAATTTGTAGCCTTCAGAAATACAAAGGAAAAGGGGAAGTTCAAAATGCCAATTTTGGACAGAAGTTAGATTAGGTGGCGGGAAGAAGTCCCACTTAGGCCAGCGTTTAGGCTCATAGTAATTCTACCCGCAGGTCAACCATTACCTTGGGAAAACCATCCCTGGTCTAAAATAAATCTTTGCAATCTTTGTATTAGAGAGCTCGGTGAACGATATAGAAAAGGAGAGGAACTGACACAACAGTCTTAAGGGAGTATGAAAAACTGTGATATCACAATGAACCACACATCGCCTAAGTGTGTCTAGGTTAAAATCGTTTGGGTTGACAGTCACTACTAACTACCTTCCTACGAGATCAAAATTCATGTTAAGTAAACACCTAATCGCAAAAACCAATAAACTTTCTTTAATTTTCCATGAAAATTAAAAATATTTCAATTCATTATGAAATTCAATATCAAATATTGCCTAAAGTTACATTTTTTTAAGGTAAAGCAGCAATTTTTTTGCCACCGACTGTTTAAATATCAGTAGCCATATGTAAACGAAACACATTGGCAAATATGCACGTTTCCCTTAAACTCATACACCGGCACAAACACATTCATAAACATATGCTCTCTATTTTTTGTAGAGTTTATATTTAGAATAACGCAAAACGCAAATTCATATGCGAATGAATAAATGAAACGTACCGGAGACGTACTTTTAATGTTACATACATAACACACTAACACTAATACAATAGCAACGATAAGAAATTTATTTTTTTTTTGTTTAAAGATCACTGCAACACTTAGAAGAGAAACAAATGATGGAGTTTGCAACATTTTTTGTTATCACTCTCTCAATGATTTTGAAGAGAAAGAATGGTACCATTTGAAAAATTTTGAAGAAGTATGTATGTTTTACTTGTTGTTGTTGTTGATATTGTTATTATAACTGAGTCACCACACATATTGCTTATACAGTTTGTTTGTTTTGTATGCATTAAATTAAAAAGGGGCTTAGTTGGCATTACTCTGTCGAAGAGTGGGATATATTTTTTGGCAAAAAAAGAGCAAAAGAGCAAAACTATAATGTAGAGAAATAAAAAAAACTTCGTTTATCACTACTACACTGACAGAAACATGGGAAAAAACAAATAAAAAAAGAACTGTAGCCAGACAAAAAATCCATTAGAATTGCGGTTTTTTGCGTTTCTTCATGATTTTTTTGTATTTTTCTAGAAAAAAAAACTGAACTTTGTTACTGAATTTCGCATATTTTAGTGGTATTTTCTATGAATTCTTCTTCCATGTACTCGTTTCTTATTGTATTGTAGTTTATTTTTAAAGATCATCTTTTAAAAAAAGAAATTTTCTTCGCATCTTATTTTTATTTCTGTCTTATAATTGTTAACCTTGAAAATAATTTAAAAAACGCATTGAAATTTTGCTAAAAAAAAAACCAAAAAACTAATCCATTATTTTTGAAAAAAAACAAATTTTATTGCCAAAATATTTCTCTGTTTTTTTAATTAAAAATTATAACATTTTGTCTAGATTTTATCTGAAAATAACTGATAAATATTTCCAAAAATATTCCCAAAAAAAAAATGACGTCCAATGTTGATAAGTCTCAATAACGTCCATACGTTGTGATTATCAATCAATCTGGTTATTATTCGAATTTAAAAATTTATTATTTTATATCACTCTAACGATACAATCTAAATAATGATGAATTGCCGAAATTTCCGGAATCTTAAGTGGCATTTATTTTGCATGAAAATAAATTGCCGAAACTCCTATTATTTAATAAATCGGAAATGTTTGCCTAAAATAGCAACTTTTTAATGATTTATTGATTATTGAAACTTTACCTTTGCTAAAGTCCAAAAGTTTAAATATGCAATTTTATAATGCATAAATAAATAACTTTTGTAAGTATTTTAATCTATAAATAATATATTTAAGGTGTAGTTAAAATAAATATTTTATTTTTCAATAGATGTGGTCATGGTTAACAGCCTGGCGTATTATATAAGTGGCGTAAGCAGCCACAATATCGTGATTACATGACGCAATTTTTTGTAGTACTTTTTGTTCCTTAAGGTACATACATACGTAGCCTGTCTTATTATTATTATTTTTTTTCTATTCAGGTGTACTTTGACAATTTCTAGAATGGTAGGGTTGCCATATGTTACTGTATTCGGTTGTAATATTACAAACTTTGCTCATTCAATTCTACTCTTTCTCAAACGGTGTCTACCTGACATTTTTATGCCGTTCGTTGTTGATATTAAGTTATTAGAGGTTAGGGATCAAGAAACATGTATTGTCGTGAAGAGTTACTAATGTACTGGGACCACACGAACTATTTTACAAGCATACCAGCACATCAGTCGATGACATAGACTTATGTATGTCTGGAAGAGTGAAACTATGCAGTAGAAACTGATGTTTTGGGGGCTGAAGCGGCAAAATAAAGGTCGAGAGACTTAAAACGAGAAATACCAGCGGCAACACAGTTGCAACAATATTAGATTGAAAAAGGCCAGTCATTTTGCTATATAGACAGCATGATAAGGACGATGGTGGCTCTTGAGATAATGTTGAACCCCCCATACATTGCGCGGCGTACAAAACCGAATACTTTTAACAGATGAGTGAAGTCAATTGTCTTGTACGGATAAAAATCATGAAATGATATTAATAGTGATCTCAAGAAGATTAAGATTGTTGTTGTTGTTGTTTTTACCCAAATACTATGCGCACAAACCGGGCATAGGCCGATTTAAAGTTAGATTCACTGTCTGACACAACCAAGTCTTCAGTTGACTGAAATCCACAGTGCAGATGTAGGAGGGGAAGCCCAAAGCACACCTGGCACCGACAGCTGCCAATAAGGGCAGTGAAGATTATCAAAAGAGATGAAGTCACTTGCAGCGAATAGAAAGAAATATTCCCCAAATTGGTGCGCCTTATGATTCTCCCTTTTATTTTTTGTACCTCTTTTCTTATACAACTGACTCAGGCGAAAAATTCCATTCAATACCGTTCATCTACAATGAAATCACAAGATGTCACCATATAATGGTCAGGTGTACGGTAAAATTTAATAATTTTTACACTAACAAACACGTTAATAAAGCCATGATGTCAACTATTTTGGCTTATTGTGATGGAAGCCTAATTTCTTGATTAAATTAAATTTATTTTCCATTACGCTGTTGAATTTAGTCATTAGCGCCTGTATATGCAGAAGATATTATTGATGTCATACGAGTCAATATTTGTGTCTTTTTGTTTACCAAGTGTATAGAATTACTTAATAAAACATCAAACATGGATTGTCTTTAAATAATTCTGTTGCCAATTGTAGTCCAACTAAGTGACCAATAACCCAACAGGCATTTAAGAGATGAAAAGGGTTTTTTTTTAAAAGCCGGTAAAGGACGAGCAGTTTGAAGAGAGCCTGTGATACCATAGTCTCTTTGCAACAACAGTTGACAATTCTTACATTCTAGAACGTACTACAGTAGACCAACAATCATTTGCTCAGCTGGCAGACCTTGATTAATGAAACTCAAGCCAAGCAAAGAAATATTAAGAATATGGGAAAAGAAGAAGATTAAGAAGATGGGATTGCCGCAAATATATTGTCAAGAAGCACAAAAGACCACTTAAATAAGGCAGAATAAAAAAATAAGTTCACTATCTGGGTCCAATGCCCTCAACGACTTCATAGTCACGGTTTTACCTTCAGAAGATGAACTCATTTCTGAAGCGGTTGTAGAAAATTTGTAGTTAAACCGAGCAAACGCCGGACAAGCAAGCCAGGATTACATATTAGGAAAGTTTAGTTCACAGAAATTATCTATTAATAGCTGTCCTCTTAGCGGGTATTATAAATTCGACCTTATGAATAAACCAATCGCCCTCAAGAAGATTGATTGGGCCAATAGGATTCAATATACATCCGCCTTATAATCTGAAACTGGGCTTAAGTGGCAATTCCTTGTTAGCGTCAATGAGGGCCTCTGTTGTATAGATGGTAATGGTGAGTTGGATTTTGGTTTTTATCCAGATGCATGGCAAGGTTCAAGAATTGTAATGAAATGACATATTCATAGAAATCAAAGCTTTATGTGCCCTTCATTTAACTTTCCTTTGCGTTCATTAAATATTTGCTTAATATGACAGTATCATGTGATTGTGCTTATTGCACATTGACTTTTGAAGGAGTTGCAGAAATGAGAAAAACAACGAAACTATGTAGGGTACATGCTTAGCATTATGTCGTAAGAGGAAGCTACCATCCGATCGATTCTATTATGCAGATAATCTCACTGATACTTCGAGAATAGGTATTGCCTTTGCCTTCATCAAATATTTGCTTAATATGACTGTATCATGTGATTATGCTCATTGCACATTGACTTTTGCAGTTGTTGCAGAAACGAGAAAGAGAACGAAACTGTTCTTCACCTGTTGGGTGCATGCTTAGCATTATGTCGTAAGAGGAAGCTACAATCCGATCTGCAGATAATCTGCAGATAATCTCACTGATACTTCGAGAATAGGCGTTAGCATTATGTCGTAAGAGGAAGCTACCATCCGATCTTCTATTATGCACATAATCTCACCGATACCTCGAGAATAGGCATTGGGAATCTAAGCGGCTTTAATAGAAGCTCCGTGTGGTCCAAGGACTACAGGAAATGATGACTGTGGGTCGTATCTTGCCTATCCTCTGGTATTAACGATCACTTCCCTGCTCACCTATCTTAACTTATGTCTTATTAATTGTTTTTTTTTTTTTATTTTGTATTTTTTATTACTATAACATATAACTTTATTTGTTTTCGTACCATTAATTCTTAAAGCCACTGTAATACAATTTATGTACATATTCTAACAATTGAATTTATTACATTTTTCCCCATTTATAATAACAAAATTGTTGCCTGGGTAACACTTCCTTATCAAATTTAAGCATGATATTGTGCTCTTTAAACAGAAATAAAATAACGGTTTTTAATGCAGGGCAGTATATGTAACACATACGAATACAAAAAATCAATAAAACTCCCACATGATATAAATGAGTAACTCAACAACAGAAACAACAACAATAAGAATAATAATTAAATCCCTACGCACCATACAAAAAAAAAATACAGAAGAGTCTTTAAAAATGTAATGTAATGTGCTCACTCTCCTTTTTCTCTCTCTCTCTCTGTTACACTTTTATACTCTTGCTGCTCTTTTGTGTTTACACGTGTAAACAGCATTAATTAAAAGTAATGATGAAAAGGAAATGAAAAATAGAACAATTTTGTTAAAATTTAAAGATATGTACTTACCTCTAAAGCAATTTTTTCTTGTACTTGTTTGCCGGTATGACCATATTTTGCACGCTGATCTAAAGTGGGTACATAATTATTCGTTTTACTATTGTTATCGTCCGTTTTTGCTTCAGCAATACTTAAAGCGGTAGCCTTAAAACGTTGAGACAATATAAAGCAACTGGAGCCATTAAAAGTCTTTAAATTTTTTAATGATTTTGTGCCAGAGCTGCCGAACAACAACAATTGTTTAATTGACGATGTAGAAGAACTTTTAAACATTATTTTCTTAACACAAACAGCAATAAAAATGAAATTATTTTCTCTGTTTTATATTGAAATTTATTTCTTCTTTTCCTTTTCTTTTCTTAAATTGGTAAGAATATTATGCTTCTTCTTTTTTTAATAAAAAAAATCACAGTTTTTTTTTTCTTTACCGCCTTCCAAACGTATTTTAATTCCAAATTCCAATTTGCAAACGTTTTTGCCGATTTCTCACAGTCAACTAAAATTTAAAGGTAAACGAAAGCAACTCATGAGTCTCTTCTTGAATATTTTTGCTACCAAACGAGTAGAAATTTTGTTCTTGTTTTATGTACATTGTACATACATGCCTTTCTATGTATGCATGTGTTGGTACACCCAAAAAATCTTTAATATACCATACCATACACATCCACACACACACACACACACACATACACTTTCCTATGAACACATGGCTAAGATAGAAGAAACCACGTTGTTTTTGTTGTTCTAAACAAAAAGCAATATTTCCATCATCTCTTCACATCAGACGTGAGAGTGTATATGTTTGTATGTATAATTTACTACTGAGTGTTAATTTTCTTGTTCTGCCTTTTTTTTAATTTTTTGCTTTTGCATTACTTATCAGAAGCAAATAAACCAGCACAAAACATACATAATAATTAAATATTACTCTCATTATTACTCATTATTAGCAAAGAGAGCCACAAGAAATAAAAAACAAAAAAAAAACGTGATTTTATTGCTTATCTTTAATATTTTTCTACTAGTGCTCGTATTACGTATTCAGGGGGTGGTTAATTACGCTCAATAAAAGAGGCTTATCAGCTGAGTGTAAACTCTTAAGGAGTTTTTACAATTTGCACTCTCTTTCTCTCGCGTTATTTCTAAATGATGTACATGAGACTGTTAAGGCAATCTGTATGGATTTTTTCATAACTTTAACGGAAAACACACACATTAATGTAAAGTTTACATTGTAAGAAATTAATGCACTCCAATGCATTAACAGCAATGGCTTAAATAATAGAAACAATTAAAAAACATTCTTTATATATTGTAAATGTAATTTATAAGAAATTAACATGTTTTTTTTACCACTTCTAAGTAAAAACTGATTTGCTTATGTATTCCTAAATGTTTTCTCTTCTCTCTATATACAGTTTTTATTTCTAACCACATCGGTACCCTATGTACACTCACAAAAACTATATGTACTTACATTATTTTTTCTTCTTTATTCCACTTGGGGTGGCATAACAAATAAGGAATTAATGAAGCGTATGAGCTTAAAATGTTCGAAAAACGTTTCAAAGTCTATTATTTAAACAAAATTGTACTAAATGTTTTCGTTTACCTAAAACAACTACAATTAACATGCTTATTTAATAGTTAATGCATGCATACATATACATATATGTGTTTTTGTACAGGCATATATGTGATTTAGCAGTGTTTATTGTTCATTTTCTACTTTTGCTAGAACTTTTGTTTCACAGAATTTGTGCCACGAAACACACTATATGCCGCTTGTCTGCAAAAGAGAAAGGTTTATTCAACTTCTGTTTTAAAATCCGCTTAAATGAGGAATGCAATCCAAAACTAGCATTAGACAGCATAGAATTTAATTAAACAATAGCAAAAGACAAAAAAAAAAAATACACCTAGAAAGGTGTATTTTTAAATTGAGTTTTAATTGTATTAAAAAAAAATGTCGTGATACAATCAATTTTTTTACTTTCTCAAGCTTCGTAATTTGCTTTGAGTTAAAACTATTGTTTTTATATAAAAAAAATCTTTAATTAAAGTTAAAGTAGATGACTGGTCTACTATAGCAGGCTCTGGGATGATTGCATTGCCATCTGTAGAAGGCTCTAAAAAGGGTCCTTTGAGAAAATGCATTGAGTTCTTATATCGGGTGTAGTGGTTACAAACTATAATCATTCAAGTCCCCAATTTTCTTTGCTTTGCTTTAATGTCGTTATTCAAGTTTTGCCAGCTAAGCAAATGACTGGTCTACTATAGTAGAATCTAGGATGATAGGCTTGCCACTGTAGACGTTTATAGAAAGAGTCCTGTGAGAAAATATATTGAGTTGTTACAAATTTTAATCATTAAGTCTCACTTTTTCCTTCTGCTTCACTTTTAATTCTGCTTATAAATAATTTTTATAATTTTTTAGCTCTTAATTTTTAAATTAACGCGGTATCACTGCGAGATCTTGACCAATATCATTTTTAAGTGCTCCAACGCTAAGAGAGTATCCGCTTGTACCACTAAAAAGTCTAACGGAATCGAATTCGATAAAAACAACATACATAATTGGCCATTACAACCCTTCGTCAGGATTACGGCCTAGCTTCTCAACACTACTCATGGTGTGTGCGTTAATTTTATACATGAGTGGCGGGACCTACAGTTTAAAGCAGGGACTAAAAATAATTGTTATTTTTTTCATTTAGAAAAAAAGGTTATGCAAAATTTCCCTTTATTTTTCTTAGGGAATTTTTAACCGTTATCATGAGATGTATATTATTTTGGTCGCCGCAACCAATATAAATGAGAAATATATTTTTTTGGTTATGAATGGAAGTTATAACAATTGAAAAAAAAAATTGGTTGCCAATAACCATTATCAAAAATAGTTTAACTTTTTGGTTAGTGTATTGCTGTCAATTTGGACAGATTTTTTAAAAACAATTTTACGCAAGTTACCGTTTCTTATTACTGAGCATATACATATGAATTTTGTTTTTGGATTTCCATTCTTCATGTCTAAAATATTGAATTAAGTATTGGAAATTGGAATTTCCAACAACACAACATTCTTTTTTCTTTACTAGATTTTGATTTTTTTGGTCATTTTAGATCATCTATCATCTAAAATGATCAAAAAATCTAATTAATTAGATTAGATTAGATGATAGATGATCTAAAATGACCAGAAAAATCTAATTAATTGTGATAATGGTTATTGGTAACCAAAAAAATTTTTTGGTTGCTATAACGGTTATTCGTAACCAAAATAAAAATAAATCTCACTTAAATTGGTTACATTGACCAAAATTAAATATATCTTAAAATAATGGTTAAATACAACCAATATTTTTATTTGTCAATTTTAACAGTTAAATGAGAGTTTTTCGCCATTTTTCTTATAACCGTTACGTCCCTGGTTTAAAGTCGACTCCGAACGACAGATTTTTTGAGAAGCTTTTCATGGCAATTTTTTACGATAAAAACAAAGTATTTATTATATTAAAAATAGTGATTGAAATAAATTCCTTTTTTTTATTTTAGTAACCATGTGCATTAACCATTTCATTTATTTCTAATGCCAATAAAATGTCTTTCTTATTTATATTCCTAACACGTCTTTAGCAAATATTACTTGTTTTCGCCGAAAATTATTGAACCATAACAATTTATTTCACTTTTCTATTCTATTTTTAAAAATAAAATGCCATGCCATACCTCTTACTCCCTTTCTCTTTAATCATCACAATAAAATCAAAAAAAAATTAAACACACACAATATAATTTTAAACACAACTGTATAGTAGAATCAGCATAAAATCATTCTCTGAGTGTAAACAAAAGTAAACGCTCAATTGCTGAGTTTCAAAATCCATACAATATTTTTTAAATGCCACACTGTATGCGTGTGTGAGTACACATAAATAAGCATGCATAAGGGTAAGTGTGTGGCCATAGGATTTGTTGTTGTTTTTAGGGGGCTCGTTTACTTGTTGTATAAAGACTTGAAAATATTTTTTTGCATTCATTCTTGTTACGTGCTCTCTCTCACTTACTATACATTAGCAATATTAGCAAACATTTAACAACAACAAATGGCACATGTTATGAGATTTCAATAGATTTTTATCAATGTTTTGTTACTTGAATGGAACAATATACACAGTGCTGCCAATGATATAAAGAGAAATCGTTTAAATGACGAGAATTAAAAAATAAACGTTTCAATGTATATTCTTAATAATTTTCGATTGAATTTGGATATGTAAAGCCAGTCGCAGAGATTTTGTTCTAAAGTCTCGAACAGAACATAAAGTTAGCTTAATTAGCAATACCTCCTGGATGGAATTTCTCAAGTTTTTTTTGTGATAGTTTTAGGAAAATCTGGATTTCATATAAATCACTTTGCCCTGTATGCCTTCTGTTATTAAATCTAGTATAAGGAATCTTTCCGATACTGGGTTTCCTGTTCGACCACTCAGTTACAGCTTCTGTAGAAATTGTTTTGACGTATTCCTAGCCTCCGGGCAAGTGTACCCAGAGTACAGTGTCACGCTATGAGGCTCATAAGATACACAACGGGTCTGATTTGTCTAGTATTCATACAAGGGCGGTCATTCTTCGATCTTTTCTTTGCAAATGACTAAAATTTTGCGTTGTTGTTTCCTTCAATGTCCCCGTGCTCCGCAATCCATTTGAGAATAACTGTCAAACTTCTCGATTTCTTCTCCAGAGACACCCAGCATTCTTAGACAATCTTTGATGTTAAGTACACATTTTCTAGCGATGTAATTTACTTTACTGTCACTAGTATGCTGATTTTTCCACCTGGTATATTCTGACATTGAATCCGCACAGCTACAGTCGTCCTTTGTAAAGTAATCTCATATACTCAGCCATTTGTCTGTATATAGATCACAAATATCTCAAATATTTTAATGGTAGACCAGCGGTAAAGCTCTCCTGTCTTTATGGCTCACAACGGCAGTCAAATTAGAGTGATTTTGATATCCACATACTACTTTTTAAACATAAAGATCGAATCCTAGGACTTACCTCAAGTTTACGATTGAATTAGTAACACTCTGCGGCCTAATCCAATGGCCTGCTGCACCTCCTGGCTTTATTGTAAATGCAGCCAGTGCCTTAAACACCTTTCTTAAAGATGCAAAGAAAATTGAATCCTTAACTCCATCATTTTTGCTTTCGAAAAATGCCAAATCGTGTCATTTAAATTGAATTAAAACGCATAATATACGCAAGTCAACGATAGACCGGGAGTGAAGAAGGCTTAGCCAGTAAATGACGTCATTTGTCGTGTTCTTAAGCAGCCCAAACTATATAATGATAAAGTCAAAAGATATTTAAATTTAAGTTTGTATAAAAAATAGAAACAATTTCAACGAATTACTACTGTTTCGTGGAAATTTTTCTTAATCTTTAGAGATTTTATTCACTTTTATGAGAGGCAATATAAAATAACGAGAGAAAGAAATGAAATTAATCATGTTGGCAAATAATAAAGAAAAGATTTGACATGAAATGTAGATAATCCTCCTCGACAAACTGTATATAAGATAGAGGACTATACTTAGGCTCTTCGGGAGCAAAATAAACTATTTCTTCTGATTCTTCTTCCAGGGGTTCGTTCTCAATTTCAGTTACATTGTCGGAGATATGAACACGTTTTGTGGTGTCAGTATTTGTGGTTTCAAGGGAACGGCGTAAAGCTGGCCGTGCCAGTGCCGGTGTGGAAGCAGTTGGCTGTTGACTTTGTTGTGACTGTGACTCCAGCTGTTGCTTTTGTGTCTTTGGCACGATGGGTGATATAACACGTGACATTTCAAAATTACCCGTTGTACCCGGGGCTATTTGCTGCTGATGCTGTTGCAAATGCAAGCGTCTTACTACATTGACTCTCAAGTCTGAGGAAGGCTTTCTATTGAGCTCTAAGGCTGAACGTTGTGCAGCAGCGCCAGCAGAAGTAGAGGGTGTTTCCTTTTCTTCTATTTGTTGCATTAAGACCTGGCCATGTTTACGTCTATGCCAGATTTTATTGTGTTCTCTGTAGTCCACTAGAACTTTGCGGCGTACAAACTCCTGGTAGGACAGTAATTCACTTGAGATTTCTCTGCGAATTAAATTTTTTTCCCGTGCTGGTAAATTGGGATTTTTCAAAGCCAACATACATTGTGAGGCGGCCAAGGTCAGTATATGCTCCAAAGCCATTAGACACAGTTCACCATCTAGATTTGCCAAAAGTTCGTTGGGTGGACAATTAACTGAGGATACCGAAGCCACTGACAAGGACTTGGAGAAGGGTCTCTGCAATGTGGTATTGCCAGCCTGTGGCGACTTGGTAATATTAACAGAGGCATTTGCTGTATCTTTAGTACCATCACTGCCTCCAATGTCGGGCAATACATTCAAAGGCACCTCATGGAAGCCATAATTTTGCTGCATGGGAAAACGGAGAGTTATTTTACAAGTTTAGGGACAAGATTTTCAATATTTACAAAACTTAAGACTTTCGTATAGACAGACACTATGCTGAGAACCGTGCCAAATGTCAAATGCAATTCACTTTCAATTAGTTTGGGTGCTCCGAAACATATTTCAAAAATGGGTTCCCATTCGCTGGTTAAAAATTCTGGGGCACATATTAAATCGATTAGATTGGGTGAAAAGGCTTGCAGGCATTTCACGCACAAGATAATCACTTCAGTTAAACTGAAACGAAAGAAATTAATTGTTATTACAGAGAAAATCAATTGAACTTCATTTACTTACTCATTAAATGTTGTGATCACTTCATCTACCATGTCAACATTATCGGTGTCTCTTAAAATCTCCAATTGGGAACGGCGGCCGGCTAATAAAAGCTTTAAGCATTTCGGCTGATGGAACATTGAAATGGAATGGCCCAAAAGTACTTGTACAGAACGCTAAAAAGCAACACAGATATTTAATTGCAGCACATAAATTGCTTACATTTACTCACCATCAAATTAAATAAAGACTGTGAGTGCTCCAGACACCACTGCTTGTTGAATTGCACCAGAGAGGCCAATAATGAAACAGTGCTTTTGATTAGAAGCATAGCTGAAGGTTCTAAAGATTGTTTGCTTAACAGCAAAGAGTCTACCAAATATTCTTCATGTATGCCTACAAATTGTAAAGCATCTTTGAGGAAGTGATGCATATGCTTTTTAAGCAGTATGCATACCAGATCTATGCCACGATGATAAATAGGCCACCATTTTTGTACAGTCCACTCGACGTTTGTAGGTTGCTGCAAAACATAGTTGGCCTCCAAGAGCTCCTTGGGAGGCAATAGTTTCAACCACAAATAATCTCCCACATCACAGTGCAAGAACTCAGCAGAGCAATTGCCTTTGGCAAAGACAATCAGCACATCTAGCAATTCCACGGATAACTGTTGCTTGCTATTCAATTGTAAAATGGCGCCTGTACAGCTTAATAAACGCTGAAAAACTTTATTGCTTATAAACGGCAAATCCCAATTGCCAAAGCCTTCTGTATGGTATATAGAGGCCACGGTTTTTAAAAGATTTAAACACAATACCAATGAATTCGAGGACTGCTTTTTAACTTCCTCCTCCTCCCCAGAGGATTTCTTTGTTTGTATTTCAACTTTAATGCAATTTTCCAAATTCTGCAATTCAGAACAAATAATATAAACGACTGAATTTAGAAACGTTAGGGAGAGAGAAGAATCATCTATCAGTTCTTCGGCTAGTAGATCAGCCAGTTTTATAGTTATGGAAAGGCAGGCCTCCTTGGCTCTTACATGTAAGTCAGTGTAGCAAGAAGCCACACGGCTAAGCAATTGATTTAATTGTTTAAGCAAGTCTTTGTGTTCACTAGAGGATTCTGTGTAGACATGTTTAAAACTTGAAATAATAACAAGATACAATTCCGAAAGTATTATTAAAGGTCTCAAGTCCTCTACGTATTCAGCACGCTCTACTAGAATGCTTAAACATTTCTCGGCCAAGGTTTTAAATTGCTTGCGTGGTATTTCCATAAATGCAGGCTGCTTTTTTAGTAAAATTAAAAGGAAACTTTTAAAGGCCTGCAGACGACACAACCATTCAGGCATTTCCTCTGGATTGAATTCGGGCATTTTGTGCACTGATGTTTTGGGCAAATCGAAAACAAATTGTAGCCATTTTTCGAAATGTCCAGGTTCAAAGAACTTCACTAAGACTTTTTTCAAACCATTATTTGTTTTGGAATTGGTACAAAACACTTCTATTGCCAGAATATTCAAAAGTTGCGTATAAGCCTTGATGTTGGTTTTAAAGTTGCCAAATAAAGGCTGGCAAAAGTTATCCCAGAAATTCGGTTTCTGTTGCAAAGAATCCACCAATAATTGCATGTTTTGTTTCCACAGCATATGAAACAGATTCATAATTTTACTTGGTAAAATCTGCTCTACTATTTGGGGATCTTTGGCCAAAGCCTCTAAATAATCTTCCATATATGTGACTATGCTATCGGATATTTGGGCATCTTGTTCTTTGCCAAATATACGCTTTTCATGGCTGTAATTGACTTTGAAAAAGGCTTCTGTAACACCAGGCTGTTTCTCAATACAGGCTTCTATCAATTCTAAAATAGCAATTTTTATGGAGTCGCTTTCCAGCTCATCGGGTAATTTTTGTAGAAACATCAAACGAATTTGATCTGGTTCCATATCCAAACAGGCCAGCAAAGACATATTAAATTCCAAAGCAATTCGTTTCAATAAACGACACGACAATATAGGCAGCCAGCGATCAAATATATTGCTCATGTAGCTAGTTACCACGGGTATTATTCTTAAAGTATCTCTTTGCTTGGGTTGAGTATAAATCATGGCTTCCAGAGGCGATAGCTCAGAGGTCTTAAAGATATTACTTTTAAGTTTCAACACTTGCATTAATATGCGCATGGCTAAGCGTACCAAAAATCCCAAGCCATGGGTATGTTGTGTTAGCCAATTTGATTCCATTTCCATGCAATGCTGCAAATAGGCATTACCCAAAGCCACAAATCGTAATAGAATCTGACCATTTTCCATGGATAGCAAAGAGTAAACACAAATATCCCTTAAAAGCAAATGATTTTTGGGCATTTCAACATCCTTCTCCAGCGATGTAAACTCATCCAGTATGTCACATATAAAGCCCATAATTTCGGCATAAATTTTATGTTTCACCGTTTGGGTTTGAAAACGCCAAACCTGCAGATGGGGAAAGACATCTCTCAGCAAAAATATTAGGCCAGGTATTTCCACTTGGAAATATTTCCTCCTCTGCAATTTGGTATAGCAACGCAGAAATGCTATGTAGGCTTGAAGAAAATCAAATTTCTCTTTTGTTTTCTCCACATTCACCAAATACGAGCCCACTAGGCTGGAATCAAAGCATAAACCACTTGCATATTTCTTGTAATCATTTAACGAATCATTTGTTATGATTGGCAAAATGGTTAAGTTGATGACACGTATAAAGATTTCAGCATCAGCCAAAGGCAATAAGGCCGTACAGACATTTAAACAACTGGCCATTAGTTCAATGGGAGGCAGTTGTACTGCTTTAAATTTGTTTAGCAAATCAATACACATTTCTGTGGGATGAACCATTTCAGTGCTGATATTAACCAAAGATTTGGTTTTCTTTAAGGCCTCATTTAAATATTTCAGGCCCTCATTTACTCGTTGCACTCGTTCAATATTTTCATATTCGCCATAATACTGCTGGGTTTCTGCCAGCAAACAATTGATTTCATAGTGCAAAACATTAAAATAGTTTACAGTACAGCGAAAATGTACACAGTAACCCTCTGGTCTGGCTAAAACAGCAGCTGAGGTTCCCTCGGGTATAATGAAATCAATGCCAGCAAATGGTTTAACTGTCTGCGTTAAGATATATTCATCTTCTCCCACTGATTTGAGATAATATTTACTCTCATCATAATAATCGGACAATATGGGCAGGGATTCTAATTGGGAACGTATCTGTAATGAACAAGAAATGGGTTTTTTTATAATTAAATAACTTACGAGAACTATCCACATTGTATGCTTACATAATTGCCCATGCCAGCCTTAGTTAAAGCACTAGCCAGCATTGATAAATGCTGAAAATCTATGGGAAATATTTCCAAAAGTGTATTATACAGAGAACGAACACCAATATCTGTAAAATAAATTCAATTTATTTCAGTAAAATTTAAAAATACATTCAAAAATTATGTCGTTTACCTTCATTGTTACAAAATTCTTTAGCCAAACTTGGCCAACTTATTAATGCACACAACAGTTCATAAATAAACGGATGTCTGGCACATAAGCCATCGCCATCAAAGTAGTCACATAAATAAGACAACAAATCATATACGCTTTTACGTACAATACGAGACACTAAAGAATCATCCTGTTTAAGAAGAGAATCATTAAAGAGAATATAAAACAAATAATTAGAAAAATAAGACTTACCAGAAACAAGGGACTTGATACTAAATCGTGCATGTATTTAAAACAGTTTAAATCCACTGCCCTTTTGCCCATTTGGCGGCAACGTAAAAGCTGTTGATCATTGTCGCTAGCATTACAACAACGTATTTGCATAATCATCCAGGCCATAAGGATTGGACCATTTTCGGGATGATGCCACATGCGTGCCACATCACGATCCAAGCATTTGTATAACTCCATGCAGGTTTTGACATCTGCCTCTCCACCGGAAAAATCTAAACATTTCAGGAAAATTGCTACCTCAGCATAAGCCAAACGTAAAGATAATTCCGCATGTAAAGGATTTGTTGAAGTGAAATAGGACTGTTGCCTGCCAAAAGAATGCTGTCGAAAACACTGGAATACTCGTTTAATTTCCTCGACATTTAAATGCTTGTGATCACATAAAATCAATAGGATTTGTGTAACTTCTATGATTTCCCGGGCATTTCTCTCGGACCAATTTACCAATTTGGCTTGATAGTTGAAAAACTCATGTGCAGTTAGCTTGTGAGGTGGCTGTTCATTAATCAAATGCTCCAATTGCTTAAGATAAGATTCTCTCAGCTTGTCTAAACCTATCTTGTCCACAATCTCTTTGTATTCCTTGTAATAAGGATGATTCGGTACTTTGTAGAAGATTAATAGATTCTTGACAATTTTCAAAACAATCATACGCTCCAAAGTATAATAGCCCCATATGTCATCCAACAGTTGGGTCATATTGTTTTCCGTGGATATAAACGTGGTTAAAGAGCTGGCGGAACCACGATACTCATTGGTTAAATAATAGCATAGTATCTCCCAGCATTGCAAGGTTTCCAAATCCTTAAAAAGAAGCCAATTAATCAATAATTTAACATGTTTGTTTGTACACGCTTACCAACAATTCCTGCAGCCTCAAAGTAAACGCCAACAGCTTTTCTTGCTTTTTCTCCTTCAATAACTTTTCCAAATTATTTTTTGTGGCATTTGCCGGTTTAAATTGCAACAAACCATCCTGTAACTCTTTCGAAACTTTTAAGAGCTCTTCCTTTACCGTAGATTCAGGTGTCTCATAGTGTATGCCCGACACCAGCTGCCACAAACGCTTCCAATCCGTTCTAAAGCCAATTAGATTCGTTAAGTATTTACTTCTTTAAGCAACAACAAAAGAAAAAACTTACATGACATTATTTGCCGAGCTGGCCATCCTCGTTTTTAATTTTTAAACTTTTTTAATTGAAAATTATTGAATTTTTTCTATAAAATCACCAGCCCGCCGGTTTTATTTAATTTTTAGCTTGTTTTGATTTCCACACTATTTTGTCTTTTTGACAGTTCATATAGTTTTAATTGTCAAAATGCTCAGCTGTTGGATATGGTGGTATAACAACTCTGTTTTATTTGTATTCGTTCGTATGATAGCTACGACATCCACCAGTCTTATATGTTGTATTTTTTTTTAATTAATAGTGTGGTGTGTTTTATGTAAATGGTGAATTGCATATGACGAATAAATTTAAACTTCACCACAATTACTGTTACTTGAAGTAATACATTATTTATACACGGCATTACCGATGGTGAAATTAGTTGGTTTAGAGTCCAGAATATGGAAATTATTTTGAGGGTGAAATTTTAATTTACACCCAGTGTTGCAAAATTGAAGTTTTGAAATAGTATTGAACTATAACCGAGAGAGTGTATTAAATGGTACTTTTATAAACATATTTTTATTTAATTAATAATAATGGAATAGAAAAAGTAACGGAGATAGTTACGTAAAAGTCGACTGAACGTAACGGCAACTTATTTATTGCTGTTCGTATTTAAATACGATCATACGCATGGGCTAACCGGGGCATTATTTTGAAATATATAATATAATAATTAATAGTTGAAAAACGCAAACCATAAAATTCTGTAATAAAAAGAATGTACAAAATAATTTAAGTTCAGTTTTCTAATTTTAAAATCAAATGACAATGGCAACACTACACAATTTCCCTACTCGTTCGTACTTTATTTCTTTATTAATCGAGATCCTTAATTGAAACACAAACCACCCTGTTGGTAATACAGTGCATATGATAACCAGACATATCGGTGAATGTCTCCGCTACCAAAGGTGAAAATTATTTGTTTTAGACACGCACCGCTCAAAATCATGATGTACAAGACATGGATAAATGGCAATATAGTATATTTTCGAATAACGGCACTTTGGTGAGTTTCGGTTTTATTCACCACACCGGATAAATTCACCACATTTTGTAAAAACTCACCCAGACATTTTGTAAAAACTCACCACACTTCAAAAAAAAAATTAAATGTTAAATAAAATGTTTTTAGAATTTCCTCAATTTGTAGAAGAGTAATATGTTAGTTTAATTTAATTTTTAAAGTTTTTTATTATTTAAAACAAATTAATTTTAATCTATTTCAGGTTTGCTATTTAAGAATAATAACCCTTGAAATAATTATTTCACCACTTAGAAATTGAAAAATCGTTCTTTCCGCAATTTTTCATACAAAAATATTCTGTTTAAGCAAGAAACTCACCTTCAGGCACATGTTTGGCACACACATACAAATGTATTTAATATAATATTTAACCATGGGGTGGTTTTCTTGTTTTGTTTTTAATCCTTCTTATTTTTTTGTCCTATTTTATATTTACTCTCGCTCATTCGTTTAGCCTTCCTTTTAAGTTACAAATAATGCTGCTGCTTAAAATGATGCTAACGATGCTGGCGACGCTGTTTATGCTTCGGTTTTGTTGTCTAGTGAGTGATGCTGCTAACGCGCAGACACACTTTAACTAACTAGAATTTAGCACAACACCAATACATACATAAATACGCTTACCTTTTTTTCAGTCACTCATTACTAATGTATACGTACGTACGTACGTACGTACGTACATGTATATGGTCACCCAATTGACAGCCCTCTTATGCAGGCAGACTCTCATCTTTGTATGTGTTTGTGTATGCACGTACCGTACACTACTATACTTGTTAGATCTAAAAGAGTATACAAAATAAAGGATTCCTTTCTATTATCGAGACTCTCTTGCTAAATAATGGAAACAGCAGTTAAAAGGAAACTGGCAAACAAATAAACAGGTTATAGATGCTGTTCACAAAACTTGAGTGATTAGTAAGAAAAAACTATTGCTACAACAAAGATCTAAATTTTCTTTTTGTTTGTTTGTTTTTTTTAACCCACACATACACACACAAAAATAAAATAAATTTTCGTTAATACAGTAGTGTGTGTCTAGAACAAATAAAATAAAATTATGACAGAAAATAATAATACAACAACGGCAAATTTGGAATGTGATAGTAAGTGTGGTTATTTAACAATAAATAAAACATTTTTTTCTTTGTTATCTTATACAACAAGAGCTTGTATACATACGTGTGTGAGTGTTAGTGAGTGTGAAATTTGCTTGTTATATGTATACCTTGATTTTAATAATACAGTTATTTAATTGATTATAATAGTCACAAAGAGAGTAATATTGTGTTTGAGTTTATTTAATATGTATTTTAATACAAGTATAAAATATAAGTGTGTATGTGCATATAATCCTAATTCCCTTAGAAATTTAGCAGGGGGGTTATCTTATAATGGATGCTTAAGCTATATAGTAGATGATGTTTTTATATTTAGTTAGTGCTGTTTACCACACACTTACTACCCACCCATACTCACACATGCACATGTTGTTTCGCCTGAAAGCAGTGCTTGCAAAATTTTAGTTTTTGCTTTTCTCTTTCTGTGACGTAGAAATTGCTAAAACGTGTGTACTCTACAAACAATTAACCGTTGTTGGTGGTGAAATTTGATCTGTGTTGAATATGTGCAAATGTAAACAAACAAATGTGGTGGAGGATACACTATAAGGATATAAAGAAAACGGTTCTTTTATTTTGAATTTAAAACAGCAATTATTAAAAGTATTATTTAATGTTTTTAAAATATTAACTTAAACTCAGTTGCCAAATTAAAAATTTCTAGCGTCTCTTGCATTTTGAAAAGAGAATTTTGTGTTTGGCAGGCTGAATAGGCATGGAATTTTGGAATTTGAAATGTAGTGTCCATCTTAGAAAATCGTGAATAAGTTTGTTCCAAAGCTGTTGCACTTCTATGCGATACTCTAAGCCTGTTTCTTCTATATACTGATACATTTTAAATTTTGTAAAGCATTTACTTATGTATCATGGCTTCGAGGATTGCAAGCAAAGAAAAATAAATTCTTAAATTCTAATCGTTGTTTACTCCTTTATTTAAATTAATCCTTTATTTTTTAAATAAATCCATATATCAAGATCATTGCTGTTGGATTTTTATCTTTCTTTTCTGTTCTGTTTCTGTAAATTCCTATGTATTTGCTTGTGTAATTTATATTTACCGTACGATGTGTGTATTTTGTTGTTGTCTTGTTTGCTTATTTTAGTCCGCGTAACAATATATTTATTATTCCTGCTGTTCCTTATTTACAGTTTTCTACAGTTCTGGTTTTGATATTATTTAGACGATTTAGAGCTTCTTCGTGTCTGCAATTTATTTAAAGAGATTCCTTAAATTTAGGTTAGTTTAGGCGGCGGGTCTTTCTTGAAGGGAAAAGTCCCACTGAGGCTAGTTAAACCCCCTCCGTCTCTCCGTAGCAAGACCCGGTGAAAGATAGTCTGTTCCACTTTCCTAGCTTTTGCAGAACTTATTCGAGAGTATGCTAAAAGGACATAACCCCTCAAAGTAGTGCGATAGACCGACCATACGATTTATGGAAAGAGGGTTTTTTATTATTATTTTTTTTTTTACTTTTCCAGATTCAGAATTTTGAATCGAAATTTCCTTTCTTTTCAGATTTCTATCAAATTAGCGATGATGACTTAGACGATTGTGAAGATCTGCCAGATGATTGTTTAATCGATGCTGCAGATGGTGCGAATAGAGCATCGTCCTCTAGTTTGTCGAATCTCAATGGCCACCGGGGTCCCTATGAACGGGCTTGGACAACTGAAGCCACCAGAGCTCTTATACATATACGCGGGCCCATGGAACATCGTTTCACTGAGGGCAGACAGAAACGCACCGCTCTCTGGTTACATTGTACGCGTCAATTACAAAAAATGGGTTTTCGTTATAGCGCTGCCAAAGTGCAAAAGAAATGGCACAATATACTGATTACCTACAATAAGAATCTGTGTAAGAAATACACGTCAGGCTATGTGCACTGGGAATTCTTTGAGGAAATGTTTAAATATCTGCAAGGAAAGCGAGCCAATTTCGAGGTCTCTAAAATCAAATCGAAAACACCAAGTGGAGGCGGCATACAAGTGAAAACCGCAACAGATAATTTCAATGTACAGTTTGTAAATACCAAGCAAGAGGAAACGGAAACACCTCAAATTGAATTGGATTCAAAATCCAATGATGATTATGATGAGGAGGATAGTACCAGTTTAACGGATTTAAAGAAACCGAAATTGGAATTAAATGATGATCACCGGCATAATTATGAATATCCTTTGGAAATTATGGACTCTAACAACTATACACAATCCAATGCCAAAGTGGTAGAGGATGTAACAAATGATTTTCCGAAAACATTTGGCAAAGACAACCAAGCAGTCATGTATGCGACGGGTGGTGCAGATATAGTTCATCATGGTGGTGTCTGTGGCAATAATAACGATGGTTGGTGGCAAAATTATTTTGAGCGTAAACTGCAAGTGGAACGTGATAAAATTGAATTGCAAAAAGAAATGCATCGCGAATTAATGCAATTCAATAAGATGTCCTTGTTGCAGCAGGAGAAAATCGAACGCATTAAAATCGAAGCCATAAATAGTTTAACCAGTACTTTACAAAAATTAGTAGAAGTTAAATATAAAAGAAATTAAGAAAATAAATACCTTAATAATACACGATATTAAAATGAAATACACTTTTTATTTAAAAATTCCATTCAATTTCCATGATGGTGGCAATATTTTCACCTTCACCGCTTACAAACTTATAACCAAGACGCCACAAGTCTGTTGAAAATATTAAACCTTCTCCTTCCTTTAGCACAACATTAATGTGGGGACAGTTCTCGCAAGGTTCTTTAGCATTTAAACTCAATTCCATGGTACCCCACAACTGTTGTACAATTACAAGACCCTGTAAATATATCTCGTGTTTAAACTTCTGCTCATAGTTATGAGCCATTAGCAGCCAGCTGGTGTAGAATGGTTCCAAATGTACGGGATAATAGTAGGGCCGCTTAATAAAAGTTCTTGATGATTTTACTGCCTTAAATTGACAGTTTCGTATTTGTAGGAACCATTTGTCCTCGGGATTATATAAATTCCAAGCCTTACGCAGTGCCAGTTCGATATCGAAAAATTTATTCAACATTAGATTGGTGGATACATCACAGGGGTTGCTTTTCAGAAAATCCAAAGATTTATTAAAAATCAATTCATAGAGATCCGTGGTAGACATGGGTTCATGGGAATCTGTTATAATAACTGGATAAGATCTTTCCAAATAGTTGGATTTCACAAATGCAAATGTTGTATTTGTTAGAGATGGTATGTAATCTGCAATTAAAAAAAAGGAAAATAAGAAGAAAGTTATTCTAAAATTACACATGGGAGCCTATTCTGTTCCAATTCCCTCCTAGAGGATAGCATCAACAATAAGAAACAACATGGAAAGATGAGCCAACGCTATGTCTTACAGAGAAGTAGAACTTAATCAGCAAAGTTATTCACCACTGCAGCCATTACATGTGCGAATAGAACTTCATTTTTAAGTAGTGAAAGTTGGCAACCCTGTCATCCTAGATCTGCTTAGGTGGAAAAGCTGATTCACAATATTGAGCAGAAGTAAATAAATACTGAACAGATAATAATAGGCAGGATGACATGTTTGACTATAGTAGTTATAGTCATGGGACCATCCACAGTTGGCGATTGTACATTCCTTAGCCAATGCAACCCCTAATTAACCTCAGGAGAAGTGGATCCATTCCTCCGATGGCGGTTGTACATTTCCCAGCCAACGCAACGCCACAATCCACTGAAATGTTGACCAATTTAATTACATACATACATACTTTTCATTCCTTAAATGAAAATAGCGCTGCCACAAAGTTGCTATTATTTCTTTGGCTTCCTTTGGTGCTAGAACAGTAGAGTTGCCAACTTTCATTGTCTGGACATAATGACTTTATTATCACAATATTAGGTTTATGTCTTGGATGTGTGCTATTCTTTCATGAGAACTTGCGTTGCGTGGCTTTCTTATGATGTCAATACCAGATTATTATCTAGTGTGAAGGGGTCAAAGGTCATAGCATCCAAAATTAATTATTAAGATAGCGATTGAAGCTTCTTTATTTTTAAATTTCAAAACCTTTACAATGAAAAATTCATTGTCTACTACAGCATTCGAACCTGGGATGCCAAGCACTAATTTTAATTTGAAAATGAATTAAATAAAAAATCTGATAAAAAATCTTAAATTCTCACCAATTGTATCGCACAATAAACAATTTTCTTTTTCCGTTTCATAGCGGCCCAATTTTCTAGCCGCAATCCGATTATTGTCCACCTTTAAAGGCTTTTCAATCAAACACTTGGCATTATACAAATCAGACCAATTCCAATACGGCAGCAATTGTATCAGAAACAAACGACCCAAAGCACTTAAAAACCAATTCAACGCATCACACCATATTACCAGAGCCCATAGAATAGCTATGATTAAGCCGATTAACGATAACAATTTCAATTTTTGTAAACGATAGTAATTCCGTAAGGGTTTACAAATCTCCAGCATTTGTGAATTTGAAAATTGTTGTTTTTTAAGCGAAGCAAAGAAATTTTCAAAATCGTGTTCTATAGGTGCAGATGACATGTTGCCGGATAAATGAATGAACTTAACAGTTACGCGCTTAAGTTTTGAATGATTAGAATGTGTTCTCAAGGAAATTGTGTTTGTAAGTGGTTTTAGAAAGGACATGCGCCTTGAATAAGAGTGTGTTTGGCAAAAGATAATAATTTCTATGTCTCCTAAATAATCAAATTTTACACTTCAATTGTTTATAATTTCAATGCAAATGAAAGGAAAAAAATGGAAAATAAATTCAATTTATTTTCCCTTTTCAAACACTTGAGCCACTCATATGTCGTTGTAAAGAAAAGAAAAAAAGCTGCAATATTTAAATGCCAATAAAAATTAAGTGTATGTGTATTTATTTCCTTATGTATCATTTAACTATTCTTTTAAAAGTGTTTTATAAACATTTTACATTCCCTCTTGGGACGAAGAATCCTCCTTACTGTTGTCCGGCTTACGGCCACAGTCCTTCATGTGATCACGTAACTCACTGCAATCTTTCGATTTGTTCCAATACGTGGCTGGACAATTTACAAATGTCTCCGCGAAAACACAAGCCATTAAATGGCTGATTTTCGGAGAGCAAGGCGGCGGCTGGTACATACGATTATTCGATCCCGGATTTGAGGTTTTATTATTTCTATTTTTCATTTTTTCTTGCATTTTCAAATGATGCTTTTCAATCTTGGCTGAGCAAGTTTTAAAAGATTTTTCAAATTCTGGTATAAAATCAGGCGTATCTTTTAGGACTTTCTTCAAGAGAGTGGATAGGTTGGCTTCGTGAAGTTTGCCATTTTCCATTATGCCCGTATCATTAACTGTACATTCCAAGAAACACTGGAAAGAGATAATAGAAAATGTAAGAAGTCTTTGGAAGTCTTTATAAAAATATTTTGTTTTGTATTCCTTTCTTATTTCTTTAAGGCAATAATTTTCATTATGGTCCTTCGGTTTAGGTGCTGTCCCTCTATTAAAATTTGCTTATCGTTGACTCAAACCCTTCTCAAAGGCTTGGCGTTGCAAATCGCTTGTCTAAGTATATACTAATCTTGAAATTAATGTGAAAGCAAAAAGCTTTGGAGCACAAACCGTGAAATATTGTAACCTGAGACTATTTTTCAAGATAGGGGGGGCCATCACTATAGAACGACCAACGTAGGAGGAAAACGGATTCCAGCAATTCTAGTGTTACGTCTTCGTAGCTCGTCTTCGTAGCACGTCTTCGTAACACTAGAAGTCGCCGTAGTCTAGTAGGTAGTGTATTCGCTTATTAGACGTAAAAGCCCGGGTTCGAGCCCTTGGCCAGACATCAGAAACGAAATATGAAAAAAAAATATTTCTTCGGCGACTTCCTCTCAGCAGATTTCTGGCAAAAACTCTGAGAGTAAATAAACCTGCCATGAAAAAGTTTCTCAAAATCTGTCGTTCGGAGTCGACGTTAAACTGTAGGTCCCGCCACTCAAGTATAAAATTAAGGGCACACAACATGAATGGGGTGAGAAGTTAGGCCATAATCCTGACTGAAGGGTTATAATGGCCAATTATGTATGTATGTACATATGTACATCTTCCTATCCTATTTAAAAAGTTTACTTACCCAATGCATATGAGGTCCATGCCTTGTTGGTACAGCGGCTGGTGTGGGAGAAGGTTTAACGCCCTTTGCTGTTTGAGGATTTTCATTACTCATGGGCACAAAGGTGGGTGTAGGAGGACTATGCATTAGAAACTCCTTACATTTATCCGTATTTTCTTCGGTAATCAATTCCGGTACGGCGCAACAACTAGTGGGATTCTGGAGAAAGAAAAATTATTAAAAAATTGAATTGAATGGAATGGAAAACAAGGATTTCAAACTACAATTCTGGGTGGCACTTTATTACAATCGGCTGCTAAACTGTATTGCTGAAATGTAAAAAATAAAATTTGTTATAAATTAAATATTCAAGACGGAAAATAGATTCAAATGCTAGTACCGTTATAGCGGCTAAGATGCCAAATATTAAGAATCCATTGGCCATTATGATGATACTGATGTTTAAACCAAATCTATACTCAAACCAGCAGATACTATTGAAACTTTGCGTAAAACTTGTTTAATTTATAATCATTTTTGCAAGATTCTTGTTTAAATAAAAATATTAAAAAATCAACTCTACGCACCAGTAATTTATTTGGCTCGCAATAGCTCTGGCGTAATTATATAATGAATTAACAAAAAATTAAATTAAAATAATTAAATTTTTTTTCTTTCATTATTAGAGAAATTAATTTCATTAAATTTGTTTATAATAATTTAATAATAATTTAATCAGATAATTTGCATAAATAGAGCGCACTAAACAAAAACAAAAAAAGTAACAAAATTTTAAAAGTTGTTATTACGGTTATACATACATACATACATATATTGGATTTAAAGGGGAATAACATTATGATTCATTTCTAAATTTTTCAATTCATTCACAGAGAATTTAATGGCAATTTCATGCTAAAAGAACAATTCACTGTACAGCATAAAATTAAGGGTTTCGTTACCCCTCATTAATTAAAACTATGTACTAATGATTATTGCAAAATGTAATACTAGTTTATGGAACCACTTCCATAGTTTCGAAATGAAACTGAAACCATAAAGTTGAAAAAAGTTAAAAAAAAAATATTTTTAATTTGTTGGATCAGAAAATTATAAGAAAAATATGTCCGCCCACATAGAAGTTGTAATAAAATCGTAAAGCGCATGGATTTTTATATCGTCATTTCTAATAGGTCTCTTATTAATACCTGTTAGGCTGCTAATTTTGTAGCCTAGCATAGGAAAAACGTTTCAAAACGGAGGCACTCAGGTGCCATTTTCTCCCAAGACAGTTGTTGAAGAACAGTCTCCTCTTCTTCCACATCTCTGCATCTTCAGCAGAAATCAGCAACAAGGTGTTCACGACCAATGCGCCTCATACGCAGGTCCATAATGACTCCGACAACCATACGGAACATGTTTCTTTGAAGTTTAAGCAGACTTGTCGTAACAGCGGTTCTGGAACTATTTCGGACGTAATGGTTTTCGCTTTATCAAGATAGTTGATTAATATGCCCGCACCCGTAAACACTAATGCGATAACCTTGCCAGTTCAACTGTTGCTTTGTAATCGGTGCAGTCTTCTCATATGTAGACATATGATAAAATAGCCAGGATGGTATTACAATGAGATCTTTGATAGGATCCATGCTGCTGATTATACGTAGCTCTCTAAACTAATCCCCCAATCGCGGAACCACTCAGTCCTTCCACCAGATTATTTATATAGTAGGTGCGTTTTTCTCGCCCAAGACAGTAGATGAAGAACAGTCTCCTCTTCTTCCACATCTCTGCGTCTTCAGTATAAATCATCAGCAACAAGGTGTACACAACCAAGGCGCCTCGTACACAACCATAATGACGCCGACAACCATACGGAGCATATTTCATTACAGTTTAAGCAGACTTGTCGTAAAAGCCTCGTTAAGGGTTCTGGAACTATTTCGGATTTGTAGCATTTTGATAAGTTGCTTTCATTTAAAGTGAAATTATCCTGGATAAAGAATTTTTCGATATTAAAATATATGATTAAACTATATAACCAACCTCGTATTTACATACATATATACTATGGATTTAGATAATTATAAAACCCCATTTCTCTGCCCGATAATAATTTGATAATAATAATAATAATAAAAGTAAAAAATATAATAATTAAACATGCAATTTAATTGCATTTCATTGTGCAAAAAAAAAACTCATTTGAATTAAAGTTTTGGTCGAGCTTTTAGCGAAATATAAAAGGAAAATTATTCACTGATCACTGCTAGTCGCTTATTGACCTTCCTACTGAAAGTCGCCGGAATGTATTTTTTGGGTATTCTAACAATATTGGCAGGCGTAAGTATAAATTGTTTTTAAATGTGAAATAAAATATGAATTAAATTTTTAATTTTTCGAGCAGTTGACCCTGGCCAAAGGAGAAGTGGATTGTAGTAAACCTCCCCCATACGTCGTAAGTTAAATTTAAAACCTTTAGATAGACTTGCTTAGATAGACTTTCTTTAGAATGGTGAAAAGTGTTGTCAATTACCGGATTTTATAACAGAAGATATTAGAACGGAATGCATGAATGAAATGGAAGAAATGTTTGCCAAAATGTCCGAAGGACAGGGTCCACCACCTGGAGGACATCATCGAGGACCACCGGGACGTCATCATCGTGGTCATCACGGACCACATCATGTAATTGTTTTGTTTTTTATTATAAAACTAATCATGATATGATCTCCCATTATATTTCTTAATTCCAGTGCTTTATGTCGTGCGTTATTAATAAGACAAGCATTTTAGTCGATGGCGAATTACAGGAAGACAATCTGAATGAATATTTAAATGAAGTTTATGATGATTCCGAAATTATTGATTTCATTGATGAAATAATTCATAAATGCGATGAAAAACGTCAAAATCATCCAATGAAAAAACCCATAAATAGACATGATGGCCCTTTTCAGTGTCCTTATAACAATGGCGGCATGTTAGCTTTCTGTACTTTTATCCACGCTTTTAAGGAATGTCCCGATTCCGTTTGGACCAATACAGATGAATGCAATGAATTACGTGAACATTTCAGACAATGTAGGCCACCACATCATCATGGATCAAATGAAGATGACGCAGATGTAGAAGAAGAATACATTGATGAGGATGAAGCTGAAGAAGGCATTTAAACTGTCTATAAAAAAAGAAGGAACGAATAAAACTTAAACGTATTAATTTAATCTCATTAAACATGTAAATTCTTTAAAGCAATAAAATGTATTTAATCTATCGAAACGTTGCTCTTTTTAAAGGAATCTTAAACTGCTTATTAACACAATTATGTGTGTTTAATTTTTTTAGCCAATAAGAAATTAAAATAGAAGTTTTTTTCAAAGTCCTTATTAAAGTTAAGACGCTAGTACCGTATGCCAATGGATATGCCAGCTAAAAAAAGGATTCAGACGCCCTAATACACACTACATACATAGGGAAAGCATAAACTGCGGTGCAAAATTGGAAAAGAACGTAGGAAAACATTCCTTAAGTGATTGGAGTTTGATATACGTTAACAGGACAGCTCGAATAAATTTTAAATTGATGATGCAATTACTGGCGAGTGCCAAACGAGCGTATACGTAGTTAAATTAACATCATCGACCAGTTTAAGCTTCGCACTGACACTTTATTGTTCATTATAGAAGGGATTGATACACAAGGTGACATTCTGATCACGAGCACATCGAACAAAAACCGCGTAAAAGAATAATTTAAACATTCAATAAAAATCCCTTTCGTCTAAAACAATTATAGCCAAGAGGGTGTTAAACGAGGAGCTGAATCATTGGCTACAAAGAAATTTTAAGAGCTTTTGTTCGAGAATCGATACAACATTACTACTTCTCAAGAAAATTTAGAACTTCAGGATTTTGAATGAAAGGCAATGGGAAACTGAGTCGACAAGTATAGTTCATTGGATAAAACTAACGGATGATTGGAGCGTCTTTCAGGCAAAAGTGCAGAGTGCGGTAATGATTATTAAAGAGGACAATATCTTTGGAAAAGATTAACAATATTAATAACAATAATTAACAACCAAATTTAAAACCATAAAAAAAAATTCCAACTATCTGAAGCCTTTTGTAAAGATCTATTATGCCACCCAGCTATTTTTAAATTCATCGCAATCACAATTACACTTGTACATGCAACTCTTGAATAAACAAATAAAATAAAAGCTATTTAAACACATCATGGCTATATATATAGAAAGAAAGCACTCGGTTATTTTCCAAGGGGAGCGAACAAAATGTATTACGATTTAAAAATTATTTTTACATTATTGTGCCTTGCCAGGACTACATTGCAGTTTAGTCCAATTACTATGCTTGGGTGCAATCGTACAACATATATGGTAAGTGTAGGCCTATTAAATAACACTAAGTAACCATAATATCCTTCAGCCTGAAGAGCAGGATTGCTGTATAACTGCAAATATTTATACGGAAGAATTACTGGAAAAATGTGGTGATTTAATCAAAGGCAACTATACCCAAATTGACTTTCGCTGCACAGTGTTTGAGGATGTAAGTTAAGAGTACGAGTTTTATTTTCGATTTTTTTAAAATAATTTGTGGTTTTCGTTTGATTATTTCGTAGTGTTTTGTTAATTGCGTTTTAAATGAGACTAAAATCTTGGAAGCTAGTGGTGAACTGAATGAGGAGGCTATGTTGACCTATGTAAATGATGTCTTTGCTGATACACCCGACATGATATCCATTGTTGAAGAATCCTTTAGGATATGTTTTCATACCACCGATTCCATACGAAAATTTAGTCCACCTGGTTATAACTGTCCAGTTGGAAATGCTTTAATAATGGATTGTTTATATCTGAGAATATTTATGTTCTGTGCTGAAACGTCTTGGTCCAATGACGAGATATGTAATGATGCTAAAGAATACACAGATCAATGTTATCCAAAGTTTTTATATACGGAACAGGAGGAATAAGATATAAATTGTTATCCAAAATACATATGTATCTAGAATATTTAGTAAAAACCAGCAGTTATTCAAATATACACATACCGATATTTTATTTCCAATAACCTTACCATCAAGAAGCAGAAACTACTGTATTACGTTACCGAAAACAGTAACAGTAGTCTTCGTGGAAGATATATTTAGGAATGGATACTGGTTACTCCTCCAAAGACCTACAGAAGCGGAACTCTAAATCGAATAGGTTGCCAACTATTGTTCTATTCTTCAGGCAACACATCTGATATGCGATTGATATCTTTCTGGATAGCATTAAACCATTAAGGATTTAATTTTTTTTAGCATAAAATCAACTAAATTTTATCACTGAAGTGGAAAGAATAATAAAAATAACCGTCTTATGAGAATAAAGAATAGACATTTGAATCCTCCAATAAAAAGTAAAAAAAAATTAACTTCTGAGCGACTTAAATAGAATTGAAAACCAGACAAAATTATACTTTAACTGGAATGCTACATTTCGGTTGCTACGTTCTGACAACGAAATTTACACGAGGCTTTTTAATCCAACCGGATAGAATTTGTTCCCATTAGGAGTATAAAGCTTCATCGATTGTTCTTTATTCCTTTTTATCTAACGCTGGAGACCTCAGCTTGTTAACAGATTTTCCTATTCGTGGTGTTCATAATACCGAAATGTCATCTTCGCAAAACATGATGCAAATTCATCTTCACTTCCGTGAAAATATTACAGTTTCGATTCCTGTTTGATCGGGTTATGCCCAGAGCTAGAAAATCTTGAAAATTGGGTAAGAACAGCTGTTGGTGATAACTTGCATTGCTCTAAGGTAGCAGCGTGATGAGTTCTGTACAGAGCAATTGATGTCATGTATGTGTTGAAGAATTTGAATTGGGTTTTAGTCCACATTTCTTGAAATAAACATTTGGTATGGAGACGCTTTCCAACGATCGGCTCAATTAACTACACTTAAACCAATTTTTTTTTAATTTAATGGAAGTATAATTTGTTAGAATAATTTGTTTAATTTATAGATTCATTTGAAAAAAAATATATTTAATTTTCCCTGCTATTATAAATTCTACACTCGAAAAAAAGCATAATTTTCTGTGCTGTGTTACAAATTATTTCCCAAACAATTACTCCAATAGCTGCGTGCTTCATTACATTCATTCGTATTTAACCACAATGATTCTGGACATTTCTTAAAAGTTGTCACAACAACACAATCCATTAATAAAACATGATAGAAAGCACAGGGGCCTTTTGTAGTTATAACGTGAAACATTATCTCATATTTGTTTAAACACTGCTTGAATGCTTCTTTAACAATTGGTACAACATCAGGTATTGCCTCTAAAGCCTTATCTAAATAAGCATTTAAAATATGCTCATCAAAGCTGCCATTGTTGTTTAGAAAACCAATTTCATCTACAGCACAAGATATGAAACACTGGAAAGTACATAAATTCTTATTGAAAGAATTACCTATTAAAAAATATTCTCTAATACGTACATGATGTTGGCTCGTGGCCTCTATTTTAAAGTGGTCCTTATTAGAATTGCATTTCTCTTTAATATCCTCATTATAAAAGTGCGGTAAAGGGCAGCATTTGTGGTGGGACTTTAAATTAGAATTTTGAAATAGAATTTTATAGCGATAGTGATGAGTTGGATTATCTATCAAAAACTTACTACTTCGGGTGGACGTTTATAGCAAATGAACTCGCCGATTACACAACAATTATACTGGAATGCTATAAAAACATAGGCTATAAAAGAAAACTTGTAGTATAAGCGATACATTTTATTTTATGATCTTTATGTTGACTATACTCTGAAACTAATCTAAATTACAATATTGTTGTTGTACAGTACTATATATCCAAGTATTGTAAAGTGTACTTACTATATACGATATAAATACAATATTTAAATTGCATGTTTCAGATGCTATTTGATCAAATAGATAAGCAAGTACTGCCTCTATTCCAAAAAAAGTGGAAAAACCAAATTGTACACACAAGTCTACTAAACCGCTTAGAATGTACATATTATAAAAATTATAAATATTAATAAGTTCCGTTTGATCCTAAAAGAAGCCTACAGAGAACCTTTATTTATAGTAAGCACGGCGACTTAAAATTTTAAGCGGATATAAGAAAAACAGGACACTTTTTACTAGATTGCAGTCCCATACTGCTGGTAGTCAAAATCCTCCAATCTACTACCTCAGCACACACTGCATCCAACAGGCTTTCACCGTCTACCCACAGTGGTAATACCGGTTTGCTACTAGGTTTTAATAAATCCAGTGAGAGCTTATTCATCAGGATCCCCACATGACATTTTCGGATTTGAATGCTAGAATAGATTTCATATGGACTATAGTAGAATATGTGGAAATTAAGGGTAGTTGGAGACTGCATCTGCCCAGTTCGAGACAGGAGAGAGATTAATATCCAAGGATTCTTTAGGTTTGAATTCGCTGTCGGGAGCCCAAATTCCACTGTTCTGATAGAGGATTGAGCTGTTTTTTAACTAGATTTCTAAACCTAACTTAATTATGCATAGTTTTCATTGCTTCATATTTTGCTCTTGTGCGGAAATCAAGCCAGTGTTCACAAAAGTTTATAGAATTATTCCGAATTGAAATTTAAAAAATATTTTCGAAGAAATATATAAACACATAGGAAGCAAGTGCTCGATTGAAGTTTTTTTTTTTTACAAACATTTACCCATAGACCAACCAAAAGCACACAACTTTTGGAGTATGGTGTAGAACCGCAATCAAACTTTGCACAATCAACAACTACTACTTCTACTTCAAATCAATTTTGAAACATTACCTGTTGACTTCGGTATTCCATTAATTCAACACCACTTTGTTGTTCATTTTTTTTCCAATTTATTTCTCCAAAACAAAAACACTTTATAGGATGTGTTTCACGCTTTGTTTTTTAATTCAGCTTACAAAGTCTTACAATAGATTAAAAAAAACGAAGAAATTGTAGTAAAACCCACATCATCTGTTTCCATAAAACTACAAAAACAAAGTAATTTACAAGAAGTAGGTTCTTGGTTTTCTGTAGGAGAACAATTTCCTGTTGCCCTTGTGGTGGACACGTTGTACCAAGGGGAACTTGATCTTGGAGTCGTGGAATTGTTTGACGTGAGTACGACGGGTCTTGCTAGCGGGAATAGCTTCAACCTTGATGATTTGGATGGAGTGGGCACGAGCACGATGACGGGCACCCATATCACGGTAACATTGTGTGACAGCACCACCAACAGTCAAGTCACGGTATTCACGGTACATGTTGTGGGTACCGGAACGGGAATCGTAACGCAACCAGATACCGAAGTTCTTGATTTTAATGGGTGAGGTTTCGTACACCTGTTTGATGGAGACGATTTCACCGGTGGTCTTCTTGAATTTCTGCAATTGACGCAAGAAATACCAGAAACGGGATTTGGCAACAATGTTGTCGGGGGCAAAGATTCTCATCTTGTAGAGAGGAGTTTGAGGTTCCTTCTCGGTGGGCACTTTACGGCCGATAACCTCGTATTCCTTCAACTGTAATGACACATAAAAAACAACAAACATTAGTTCCATGTTGGTAACATATAAGAAAGCAATACAAACGAAAACAATAACACAACCAACTCAAAGGCAGTAAGTAAACATACGAAAAATCTCACAAAATATTCATTTTAAATTTTCATTACTTCTTTTTATCTCATATTTAATTAGAATTTGAACAATTTCAATAAGAAAAATTAATTTGTAACTCATTTTGATACTGCGGCATTTTGACAGTTCTATAGGCTGACTTTAGCACACACAGAAAAAAAACACACTCTACTGGCACATGTTCAATTCTTTTACTGAATTTCAGCATTTTCCTGCATTAAATTGTTCCAAATTTGTTTGTATTCATTGTTCACACACTGCACTTTAGTTTAAGTTGTCAATTGCTTTAATTTGCAATAAATTTTTCGTAAATTTTCATTAATTTTTCGGGAAAATTACCTGTCCCTTAGCTTTCATTTTGGCAGCGTTCACGAAAAAGGAAACGGAAAGAGAGTTGACAGCTGTACTATCATTTTAGTACACATTTTTCATTCAGCCAATGAACAATAATTTTTAGGAAGTGTTCGAATTAACATATATACAACTCTATGCTATGCTGAGCTAGTACAACTCAAATCAACTCGGTATTGATAATATATTCAACTAAAATGGCAGAACGGCTAGTATAAATAATAGAAATAAATTTATAAATAATAATAAAAAAATGATACTCAATGTATCTAAACTAAAACATGATACAAAATATATTTTAAATATTCGAAATATATCTAAAAATAAAATAAGTTTTTATATTCTTCTTTCTCTCAGTACCTTTTTCAATAACGGCAATTTGGTGAATTTCCATTTTATTCACTACACCTGACAAATTTACCACATTTTGAAAAAACTCACCACGTCAGATAAATTCACCACACTTCCCAAAATGTGTGCCCAGATGTGTGGCCAGTAAAGTAGGAAAGATGAACAGGTAGAAGTCCGTCTTTATTGAACACAGAAAACCCACCCAACCACCACAGCACACCCTTTATTCAGAAGAAACACCGCTACATGCTGGAAAACACAAAACACACACATACATATTATACACACCCACTCACCACGACCCTGCAAATTTTTTTACAAGAAAAAACCGGTTGGTTTTATTTACACACACAAAATTCGGAAAAAGAATATGCGAATTATGGACATTTTTTTGCTTTAATTACTTACTCACCACAAAATCGTTAATAATGCCAATTTAAGCAAAGCATTTCAAACTATAAGCTATGTCAATCATTTGAAAACCAAAAATACGGCAACTTCTTCAAATTAGCGTTAAATTTTTCACTGCACAAAACAAAGTAACAAAAGTGGTGATTTTTATTATAAAATGATCATAAATTTTATTGGACATTTTACGCATGTTCTTTCTTTGTTTCTGGCAAAACTTTATTGATCAACAAAGTCTTCAGAGTTTGTTTCTAAGTACAGCTGCTGCTTTTGATAAGAATCACCGCAATCAAAAGTGCAGATTTGCATTGTTGTTGTTACCACAAGACGACAAAAAACGAACGTTGTCAATTGGTCGCCAAGTGTATGCTATTTGACGTCGTTTGAATTTTTTTTTTGGAGAATTGGAAAACGTAACGTTCGAATATTATTGTTTGTTGTGAAGAAGTGCGCCAGTAGTATTAATACTTTACCATTTAATATTTTAATAATATTTAATAATAATTTTAATACTTACAATTGTAACCATCCCATCAAACTTTATTGGGTATTTCTATAATGTCTCAAGTCTATTACACTGACTGAAGGATACTGCTCTATCTGTCAACAAAGACATTTCAGACATTTCCTTCCGATATAAATTAGCAAGAGATATGGTTCATTATCGCAGAATCTACGTGTTGGGTTCGCTGCGGTGTCCATTCTGAACAAGTTTACTTTGAGAATGCAGGTCCCTGTCTAAAGACTAACTGCTAACCTTAGGTTTTCACGGATAGCCTGGTACGTGACTCAATGCTCCCGATATTTTAATTACTCAACAAAAGTTTTGAGTATCTCAAAATCATTTCGTTTGAGAGGAGAGAATGCTTTTGCCTCTCTGTTCTTTTTATTAAATATATCTTTCCAGTTCACAGAAGGTTTTTATCCCCACCAGTGACGTGGAAGCTCTTCTTGTAAGCTCATTTTCGCGAATTCCAACATGACCTGAGATTCAGCAAAGAAAATACATCCGATGAGTGATAGTCTTCGAAATGAGTGGCAAAGTGGTTGAAAGGCTACCTCAAAAGGATCGAATGTTGCAACCAATCAGAGGCGATAATCTATATGTGTGGTATGTATGTAACGGGTTAGTAAGATCCAAGTATTGTAATGAAGTAAAAGTTTCTTCGAAATCATAGCTTTTTCATGTGCGCTTTATTTAAATTTATTTTTGAAATCGAAAAATTGATGACCCTGCAATAAGCCTTTTTGTATGTTTTTTAGAGGCGCCTGATTTAGGGAGCCTTATTTATCAATTCAACATCGTTTGAAAACCGTTTTACAATATCATTCTGTTGATATTGTAATTGTATAAGGATCATAACATAATTAACAACGCTGTTTAAAGTCTGAGAATAAAAAGAATTTAGAAACTTTCTTCAATTTTCTTAAAGTCCATAACACAGGAATAGGATTCTGTATTTAAAGTTTACTTACCATAAACATGACACCCAAATTGCAATTAATGAATTTACCCACTTCTATATTGTAGTTATTATGCATGCGCCAATGAAGAAATGCATCCATAGATTTGCGTACACAAAGCGACTCCCTTAAATTGTAATCCATTTTAACAATTTCTTGAAAGCAATTTCTTCGCTAAAAAGGAATTTCCAATTAAAATGTATTTCTTTTAAAAACCAACTATCTCTCTATACCTCCTTTTGAACTGCGTAGCCATAAATGGAAAGCGATATAACTTTATATATTCTTGGTGTCATAAACAATAATACGAACACGTATTCGTATACTTTGGCATTTGAATCTATGGCCTTGGAACACAGCAAATACGTCATACTTGTTATTAAAGCAAAATCATGGAACAAGCCACTGGCACTGATAACACCAAATACCTCATTTACCAGGGTTATCAAACAGGAATACTCTTTGAAATAATTTTCCAAAATTTTCAATTTTCTAATATCACTTTCTGGACTTTGATTATTTTTCGTTTGCCGTAAGCATTGTTGCATTAATTTACGTAAAAGACGAAAACGTAAACGTAACATATCCATATTACCCACAAATAGAAAGCCGGCAAAACCAGGACCACCGGTAACACAAGCATAAGAGCAGGATATAACTATGGAACTTATTAGGCCACAGCTACAATGAGCTACACGAAAAATATAAAGAAACGCAATGACCGTATAAAAGACATAAAGGACCACTGTCATTGGATTATATTTAAGAGCACTTTTATAATAGTTCCATTGTATGCAAGGAAAATCCTTTTGTAATTCCGCATCCAAAGCTTGAAAGGTATTAGCCAGTTTGATGTATTTATTACGAACTTTATCCAAATAGAAAGTGACTTCTAAGTATATTAAAGGGCTTATGACACATTCAAATGTTAAGATGACCTTGACCACGGGTGTTAAATGTTCGGTTGCAGCCTCATAAGATTCCTTGTCGCTGAGTTTAAACAAGAAACCGCCAACTAAGCCCAGCACAAGTGCAAGACGACACAAGTAGCAATAAGTCTTAGACCAGCGATCGCAATATAACTCTGTGCCATTTCTAATTTTTAAACCGAAAAAGCCAGTATAATATAATAGCAAATATATCCATTGAAAGCATTGATGTATGCTTTTTCCGGGAAATAACGTTTTATTTGGCTTGCCAACCATTAAGACAGTAGGTTTCGAGTGTAACTATAAGTAATTTAATGTAACACAAGGGTCCTTATATCCAAAACCTGTGGATAATCTTTTTTTTATTTATTTCACACGCACTTTATTAATTACACATCTATTATCTATGATAAGTAGAAAATTACACTGATAAGGATTATTAATTAACAATTGTTTGCAGTAAATATGAAGGGGGCTGGCTGGTTTCAATAGGGTTACAAAAATGGAATTGTAAAGCACACTTTAACATTGTATACGATAAACGAACTTCAGTACCACGCTCTTCATTCTGGCTACACTTGCAACTATATGCTAAATTCCTCTCATCATCATTTGCTTTCCGTTTATTGCATATCGAAACATATTGCGTCTTCATAATGATTATTGTGTTAATTTATTGTGAATAAAAATGATTTAACATATAAATATTTAGTTATTATTAATAGTAAATAAAACATTTCTACAAATAACTTTGTTTTTTTTTTGTTTATTATTATTTTCTTTAGTCTATTTTTAAATTAAGAATATAGAGTATCAACTACACAATTTTTCAAAACAGTCCAGGCGCAAACAGATGAGGTTTTACAAGTTATTCGTTTTTGTTTCTGTTTCTTTGGGGAAACTAATTTAATTAAACATGTTAAAAAATAAACATTATAAGGGAAGTAATAAAAAAAAGAAGGAAACGTTTGCTAGCAAACGTAGGGACAAGCATGTAAGTAAGTTAAGTAATTGTACAACAATAACATTAGGCAGCCTTTTTATCACGCTTCTCTGTTTGGCCATTACACTGATGAGCAGCATTCAGATGCAGATTCTTTTGTAAAACATGTGCATCAGCGGGTTCAATACGTTTGTAGTATTGTTCTTTGGTTTCCACAATTTCAAAACCAAATTTTTTGTAAAATTCTATAGCGCCTTCATTATTAACCTGCACATGCCTGTAAACCACAAAAGCAGAAATAAATCTTATTGTTAAGGGCATTATTGTTTAACACGGAGAAACTTACAAAAAAATACTATCGAAATTACCATCCTTTTCTACATAGTTTAAGATATGCTGGAACATAACTGTGCCAATACCCAATCTACGATAGGGCGATAAACAACCCAATGTCATAATGTACAAACGTCTCTGGTTTTCCGAAGTATCAATGCGGCAACATACAGCGCCCACCACTATATCATTGTAATAGGCTAATTTTGCTAATTCCCCAGCTTCTAAAACATCCACATAGAATTTGTCATTATAGGATACGGGAAAAACCACTGTGTTTAATTTCTTTAATTGTTTTATATTGTGTGGAGTAACATCACCCAATTCGATACTGGCTCTGTGTCATACGAAAAATTTCTAGGTTAGTTTACCAAACAAAACAAAAATGGTTGCTGCTCACACTTACCTAGTCATTTTGCCTAGGTTATTGTATTAAAATTAATGTATAGGTAATGTAATTTTATAAATAATTTAATTTATAATTATAAATTTAAGGGATTTCCTACAACCAAAAGCAAAAAAATGTATTAGCCGCCCTTGAAAATGAGGAAATTTTTTGTTTGATAATTCCGTACTGACCACAAGTTAATGTCAATTTGAGCAAAACATTTCAAACTGTTTTAAAAAGTGAAACAGAGATGTTAAAAACTGTCAAGTAATAAAATATGGCATTATTTATTAGGAATTGCTTGGTCTTTTGCTTTGGTTGCTTTTTTATTGAATATTTTATAGCACAAGAAAAAAATTGTAATTCTTTGCATTATTTTCAAATCTTTTGTTTAATTTTTAATGTGTTAATATTCATTTGACCTATATTTGTTATGTTCCCATTTGTTTAATTTTTCTTTTTAATGTTTTATTTGTAGTTCGTCTAATCCATATTTGTACAATAGTTATATGGCAACCTTATATATAATCTTGAAACAATAGTGGCATCTTTCATTAACATGGCAACACTTTCTACTTTTAGCGGTAAATTGCACTGTAGAAAAGAAAAATTTTAGCGTCCAAGTAGTGTTTTTTTTATAAAATGATCGTAAATTTTAATATTGGCCTTTTAGGGCATGTTGATTCTGGAAAAACCTCA
Organism: Sarcophaga rosellei; assembly: GCA_930367235.1. Taxonomy (NCBI): domain Eukaryota; kingdom Metazoa; phylum Arthropoda; class Insecta; order Diptera; family Sarcophagidae; genus Sarcophaga; species Sarcophaga rosellei. The sequence continues at coordinate 78,740,721 of OV884021.1, forward strand.
TTGGCCAAAGTCTTGAGTACCATTTCTAGTACAGCGGCGTTCGATAAGAATCCACAATCAAAAGAAAGAGGTATTACACTTGACTTGGGCTTTAGTGCCTTGCAGGTGCAGGCACCGGCACATATTAAAGCTGAAAATTCCGGCATAGAGCAACTACAATTTACATTTGTTGATTGTCCGGGACATGCCAGCTTGATAAGAACAATAATTGGAGGTATTAAAACTTAAAAAACAAAAATGCAATAAAACGCACTAATTTTTGATTAACTATTTTACAGGCGCCCAAATCATAGATCTTATGATTCTGGTTATAGATGCTCAAAAAGGCATACAAACTCAAACAGCTGAGTGTATAGTCATTGGAGAGCTGCTGCAACGTAAACTGATAGTGGTTGTAAATAAAATAGATTTATTAAGTGCCAATGAAAAAGATGTGGCACTCAAAAAGTTGGAAACGAAATTGCGGAAAACATTATCAGCCACTAGTTTTGGAGACAAATTTCCTCTGTTTCCAGTGTCTGCATTAAATGGCGATGGCATTGCAGAACTGTTGGAAGGTATTAAATCGAATGCATTTCTTCCACAACGTATTGTGGATAAACCTTTACTAATGTACGTCGATCATTGTTTTTCCATTAAAGGTCAAGGTATGTTAATTATTTTTTTATTATTATTATTATTACATTACTAATTCTAATATACATAAGTCATTCATAATAATGCATAAAACACAGTCTCACATGCTTACATTCCAAGAAAATTGAATTCATACTTTTTTATTCTAAATAATATCACATCGTATTCTTATTTAGAAAACTATGTAACTTGTCTTAGGCAAATTCGAAAAAATTTAAAATTATGGCAATTGATTATTTATTATAATTCCTATACTAAACGAACTAAGACCAGATTCAAGGAATATATGGTCAGAAGTCCGCGGTAGTATTTCCGGATAGAAAACAATGACGTTAAGTAAATAGTTTACTGGACGGTCATGCGATCTTTACAGATGATTTGTAATGAATGCCAGTATTGGTGCAGAAGTCTACTATACGGATAGTGTGAAGCTGTCCTACATGCCCCCTTATGAGTGCAGTTATAGGAATTTTTATTCTGATCTATTTGTGATTTTTGAGAAAGCGTTTAAGATAGTTAGGCTATCTTAAAGGCACTAACTGACTATTTTGTAAAATCCAGATTGATTTCTGTCTGCAGGAAGCAATTCACAAGGGAATTAGAAAATTATAGAGTGAGTTGGCAAGAAGTAAGGCGGCGAAAACCTACTATTATGTTCGTCCGTTCAAAAACAGAATTGGTATTGAATCTAGGTAGGGAAGCTGATAGGATCCTAGTAGGCTTTTTAAGGGAAGGTTGGGCTTTGAGGGAAAGCACCAATTTGCTGAACATACCACTTTCTGCGGCAATTTTTCGGGTGTGTCTCTGTCCTGGTATGTAGAGGTAGAGGTCTTGTGAAGTTGGCAGCTGTTATGTTTTCTGGCTTTAAAAGTTACATCTTTGGCATTAGTTGGCTGGAGATGGCTTCAGTTGAATCACTCTGCTTTTTTATTCTTTTTCTCAATTTTTTATTTTATTTATACATATTTACTTCTAACACTCACCATTTCTCCTCTGTCCTCTATTTTTTTTTTTTGTTATCTTCTTTTGTTTAACCGGAGAAATTGTTAACACTTGCGATAAACCTTTCTTGGTTTCTGTGTGGGGTGTTCTTTTCACACCAGCCTTCACTATCTAACCTAACTTACAGTACAAGAAATTTGACTTTTGAAATCAAATAAAAGCTATCACATGAAGCCACAATTTGCTCATTTTCCGGGTAAGGGAAATTCGCTATTGATTCGCGTTTATGTTTTAGACAAATTTAATTTAAAATAAACAAATCCGCTTAGGTACCAATAGTATGCAAATATTTTAAAAATTCTCCATAGGTTATTAAAATTCATATCACCACCACCGCAATAACCATGAAACTCATAATATCGTTTCATATAACATATGCTGATACTAATTAAATCTAAAAAAAGATATACGCTTATTTGATTAGGTACAATTTGTACTGGTACTATAGTGCAAGGAAGCGTAAACGTTAACGATAACATCGAACTGCCGCTGATAAAAGAACAGCGTAAAATAAAATCCCTACAAATGTTTCGTAAACCAGTACAAAGTGCTCATATGGGTGATCGTGTGGGAGTTTGTGTAACCCAATTCAATGCTAAACTTATGGAACGAGGTGTCATCTGCCAGGTAGGCTATTTACAGCCAATCTATGCTGCTGTAGTAAACCTAAAACATATACAGTATTACAAATATGCCATAAAATCGAAAACAAAACTACATATAAGTGTAGGACATGAAACTGTTATGGCACAAATTACTCTATTTAAAGATTTGGGATCTGATGGAAGTTTTAATATACAAAAGGAATATGAGTACATTGAGGAATTGGACGCTAAAAGTAACACTGAAGGAAATAACATAATCTGGTGTCTTTTAGAATTTGAAACACCCATTTTATCGTCACCAGATTCGATTTTAATTGCTTCCAAATTGGATTTAAATATTCATTCTAATACATGTCGTTTAGCATTTTGGGGTAAAATACAGTGGCACACTACAGCGAACAGTTATCACAAGGATCAGCTGACGTTTTGGAAAATTTACAAACATAAACAAAAAGAAGGCACAGTTCAACGTTTGGTTAATGCACAGGAGATTATTGTACAAAATCTATTCAAAAAGGAATCTAATCGTCAACTGTATGTTGGCAAACAAATTGAACTTTCTACAGGAGAATGTGGTCGCATTGAAGGCACGTTTGGTCAAACATCCAAAGTTAAAATTACATTTGGTGAACCTCTAAAGGAAACTACGTTGGCTATGTTGAAAGAAGGCCGCATAAATGATGTCCATGTTATGTTGAAGTATAAAAAATATATTTTTAATAAAAATCTTGGCATAATACAGTATTTTCAAGTTGTCGTTTATATTTTCTTAGCATTTTAAGTTTTGATTAGTTAAATGAAGTGCAAATATCACGTTGAAGATGTATAACTTCGAGTGCCTTTAATGTGCTACTTAGGTTTTGTTGAAGAAGATTTAAGGGCTACTTCTCAGGGCGGTGCTGACGGCAAGAAACTTTTTGAAACAATTTGAATAATTCTTACTACGGAGGAAGACTTTGGACATGTCAGGATGATGGTTGTCGATTTGGGCACTTGGAATCTAACTCAGCTTTTAACGGATAATACAGTTATTTAGTCAAGTTACCCTCGTAGGTGCTTCCGAATAGTGATCTCTTGTGTGTAGACAGTTTGCTAGGCAGTCATACTATCCTTTCAAATAGCTTGTAAATAGATGTTGGCAATGGTGCGGTGATAGGCAGTTCAGGGATGGTGTGAAGCCATAATATAGGTTCTCTGATAAGTGTAGTATACATATTTTAGGTTGAGAAGTTTGCGATAACCAAGACAACGGATTACACTGGGTAATGGAGTAGCTATCTACATGTATCCATTTGTTGTTAGTCAGGTTGCTTGAACTACACTGGCTGGGTTTCATCTCAGCTCGAGGTTGGTTTCTGTTTGCAGGGAGACCCTCACAAGGCTCTTGGAAAAGTTTAGGGCTGTACTGAGCTGGATTTTGGGACATTGTGGCGTATGGGGAACGAGATTGCAGACGAACTGGTAAGAAATAAAAAGAAGAAATGTTTGGATCTAGGTAAAGCGGTTGGTGAAAGCTTCTTGGGACTCTCCTTTTGGTCGATCGATCTGGTGATCAGATGGGAAGTATATATATGAGGTATTGTAGAATTTTATAGTAATTATGATAAGGAGTTGACGGTTCTAGAACGCAATTAGTATTGAATCCGGGTAGAGGAAATCTATTAGAATCATTTATTTTATTTATTTATTTATTTATTTAAGTCAATGGACAAATTCCTTACTGACTAATAATACAAATTGAATAAAATTAAATAGAAATTACAAACAGTTTTTTCAAAAATACGAATAATAGTTGCAATAAAATTATGAAAAGTTATGAATTGAGAAAAACAATAATGTTCCGTTTTATAAAGCAAGAATTGAAAGAAAAATCAACAAAGTCTGACAAATAATTAAATTGACGGCAAATTCTAGTTAACGGATCAGCAACAGCATAATTAGTTCTGCAGAATTGTGTATAAATAAGATTATAACAGCGGAAGTTACGACAAGGAACATTGAATTTAACAGATCTTAACAGAAATTCACAGCATATATTACCATTGATCAGATTAATCATAAAGGATATATTTAACATTGTTCGACGACTTTTAAGGGTGGGCAGTTTTATTAATGTCAGTCTGCTAGTATATGAAGGCATATCATAATAGGTTTTTAAGGGGCGTTTTGGGATGTGGAACGACATAGGCTAGGCTTGCGATAATATGGGCGAATCTGAAGCCGTCTAGCATATTCTTTGTCTCTCGTCTGGTGTGTAGAGGAGGAATAAAGCTTGGAGTCTGTTAGGATGTGTAATCAGATGCCAGCTGAGGTGACTCTGTTTCATATTTTACTTCTCTATCTTTTTACCTTTTCTAAGTCTGTTTCTCTCTTGTTTGATTTTGAAACGAACATATTTTTAAGGGGTATAACAAATTAATTATGAAAATAAGCACTTGCATTTAGATTTAGCGCCAAAAAGTTAAAATTGCTTTCTTATTTCTCTTTTGTCTTTTAGACCATGTTGTTAATTTGTTATAATTCTGACATATGTAATAATTTTATCATATTAGACAGCTGTTAATATTGTAAGCTATTCAAAATTAATACGCGTGACACTTAATTAATATGCCATACTGATCGCTTGAAAAAACTTGTGTTTAATTCCTTTAGACCAATTAATTTAGTCTACGAAATGGAAAGTTGTAAACAGTAACACACACCCATGTAGAGAATTATGTCATCCCAGCGGTTATTATGATGACCAAATTAGAAAATGGAATAATACTGATTTGTAAATTAAAAACATTATTGCAAACAAATCAATTTAAAATTTCAAGCACATAATTAAACAAAAATGAGAAAATATTGAAATAGACTTATTAAAAAAAAACGATGAAATCAGTCCGTAATTAAAAAAATAATATGTTGTCTTGCAAGAAACAAGCTAAAGCATATGATGTTTTTCTTTTTTTTTTGTTAAATTTAATACGAAATAAATTTTTTTTTAATGTTAGTTGACGTAGTAGAAAATTTTGATTTGGGAATTACCGCATCAAAGGGATATTTGCTCGTGAATAATAAAATTTAATTCACGTTTTATTCTTTTTTTTTAATTTTATCGGCTTATTTAATAAATACAATTCAAAAACAAAAAAATAAAATAAATATTTTGTATATAAAATTAATTATTAAATAAGGTGTAGTAAAAAGCAAACCATTATTTTGGAAATATAGGACTTTAGTTACTTTTATCTGGCGTTTAATAAGGATATTGGAATTATGCCACGAGGCTTTAGAAAGAAAAACGGAGACAAAATTAGACATCAACTAGAGTGTGTTTGTAGTGTATCTTAGGTAAAGATCAAACGCAATAGTGTGTATCGTGCTTATCTCGTCGATTTTGTTCCAAAAAATTACATGTGAATGACACACCATTCCCTGGAAAGTCAAAATCCGAAAATCATAAAGCTCAGACGTTTGTTTCTACTTGAATAAGTCTGGAAACAAAAGTAAGTCCGATATATAGGTCTCATAAGAGCTAACGCAAGAAACATTATGTAAAGAATTTTCACTTTCGATTAACAGTCTAATCACAAGAAACGTGGTGAAATTCTAAAGCTGATGATGATTTGTGATAAAATCTGAAACATTTATGAGTATTTTAAATGAAAACCACCGTGATTGAAGAACGATGCGACTGTGCATATAATGATGAAGCTGGTTTAAACAGGAGGATGGCTTCTTTTTTAACTGAGACCAACATTCAGAGCATGGCCCCCATTCATGCAATGCATTGCATTAGCATAGTGAAAAGTGAGGTAAATTTAACACATCCAAGGCCCCAAGTTTAATCGAATCCACAATTCCTACACCCACAGTTTATTTCACTGTCCATTAGACTATTAGAGTATATAGGAAATCATTTATTCAGAGCTGTTTTTCTACAGCCAAATGCGAACATATGCTGTCAACAACTGTACAGTCCGAAGAAGCCAATTTCACTCCAGCATTCTGCTTTGGTCTGTAAAGAATGAATTCGGGGAAACGCCAGGCCACATATGTATACATGTATATTGATCGGAACAAACCCTAAGCTCCGCTTCCCTAAATTCTCTCATCTATTCCTGCCTATGGAAGTCGCCGTGGTCTAGTAGGTAGTGTGTTGGCTTATTAGACGAATCCCAGGTTAGACATCAAAGTGAAATATGAAAAAATATTTCTTCGGCGACTTCCTCTCAGCAGATTTCTGGCAAAAACTCTGAGAGTAAAAATTGCCATGAAAAAGCTTCTCAAAAAATCTGTCGTTCGGAGTCGACTTTAAACTGTAGGTCGCACTACTCATGTATAAAATTAGCGTACACAACATGAGTGGTGTTGAGAAGCTAGGCCGTAATTCTGACTGAAGGGTTGTAATGGCCAATTATGTATGTATTCCTGCCTATGACTACTAAAGTTCTTAAAGGAAAATTTGGTTTTTGGTGAAGAATTTCTAAAAATGAATAAACAACGTTTTCTTCTGATTAGTACAAGACTCTTCCTGGAATTACGTTCATAATGACAAAACAAATTATTGCAGTAAATGCAGTATATTTGATTATTTTTTGATTTTACGCAAAAATAATGGATTTCTTTTTACTACAACCAATATGCATACTGTCATACATACCTACATGCATATATTAAAACTTTAGAATTGGAAGTGCAACTTATTAAGAAATTATCAATATATGTATTCAAATAATTATACAATTATCGAATACCAATTAAGTGAATGAACAATTGTTGTGGAGAAAATATAAAAGCCATTTCACAACGATCTAAGCCAATTAGTTTTATACGGGATTAAGAAGATGCCACACCACCTAAAATAGTCGCAATGGATATAAAATTTGGTATTATTTTCGTTTTGTTTATTGCAAGTTCCCTTGCTACGCCATCTTTTAAAAAGAAAGGAGGTGGAGGTGGCGGTGGTGGTGGTTATGGTGTGCAACCGGTCTATGTGCAACCACAGCCTGTACAAGTGCAACCAGTACAAATTCATCCGGTGCCGACGCAAGTAGTCTATCAGCCAGTCGAAGCTCAACCAGTACATCCTCCTCCACCGAAGCCAATAGTAGTACAAGTTCAAGTACAGCGTCCAGCTCCACCTGCACATCCACCACCACCACCTCCTCCTCCGCCACCTCCTCCACCACCGCCACCACCACCAAGACCAATAGTTATACAAGTACAACCAGTTCATCCACCACCTAGACCACCACCACAACCGGTACATCCACCACCTAGACCACCACCAAGACCCGTACATCCACCTCCGAGACCAGTACATCCACCGCCTAGACCACCACCCAGACCAGTACATCCACCGCCAAGACCGGTACATCCACAACCAGTTCAAGTACAACCTGTAATCGTTGTTCAACCTGTCTCTTCCGGCAAAGGCAAGGGCAAAGGTAAAGGCAAAGGCAAACATCATTAATTTGAACTCAACTTTATAATCCAACGATTCTTTATTGCTATTAAATACAAATATGCAAGTGTAAATAAAGTGAATAATGAAATAAAATTTCAAACTTTTACATAATTTGTTCGATCTTCTGTTCAAACTGTGTTCAGAAATAATTATTCTTCGAAAGCTATGGAAATAACAAAATACTACATGAATTCCTTAATTAAACGCTTAAAAGTAAAACCATTTTTTTGTGAAATATTTCAAGTGGAATAAATAATAAATAAATAAAATAAATTCACTTTCAAAAAATATTAATCGATGTGGAATACCCAGAGGAAGATTGTTTTTAAATTTAAATTTTTATAAGCTCGTTAATTACTTATTTTTAAATTTATCTTTGTGAATTGTTTATATTAATAATTAACCTAAAATCCTACTAAATAGTAATCCCCACTGAACTTATAGGACAACATTAAAAACCTGAATGGGTTTTCTCAAATGGAGTTCATGGGACACTTTTGTATTCGTCTAGAACATTCGTTTAAGAAATTATCCAATTTGTTTTTAAATTTAAATGTCTATAAATTCTTTAATTATTTATTTTTAAACTTATATGAACTGAATCACCAATAAAAAACTAATCCGAACCAAAGTTTCAAAACTACTCTGAACTGCCGGAGATGTGTTGCCCAATAGAGTTTATAGGATACAGTTATATTTGTGTGCTCACATCAAACATAGTCGTTGTACGTAACATCTTTTAAACAGAGAAATAAGGACAGTAGTAGAAATGAAATGCAGAAATTCAGGATTATCATTAGAAAAGTTATTGTTTGTGTTGACAAATGTGTACTGCTTCTGGAGGCCAATACTTTAGAGCTGGAAAAAATAGAGAATTTGATGAAGAAAATTGACTTTTCTTTTTACCAAATCGTGGGATATGAACCCGCTTTATGAAAGAGGGGATAGTGTGTATAGCTGTGTGGCAAGTGTTTAGTAGTAATTCTCACTTTCTTTTTCTATTGTGAGTAATCACATATAATGTCGGACAAACAATCACAAACAACCAGAGTTACCCTCACCTGGGTAACGATCTTGTCGCGATGTGGGGGCTTAAGTGTACTTCGATTCACTCTGTGACCCAGGGTGAGTTGGGGTGCATGACTAAAGGTTACCCTAATATCGTGGGAAGACTCTGGTTTCGGATCGATGTCGTTCTTGATCTGTTCGAATCGTCGGAACACGTATATTTTTCTTTCATACCCCTAATCCGGAGTGTTATGCGACCCGTGCTCATCGGGTGGTTTGCAGTCAGGGGTCTAATCCGACTGTATTTTAACGGAGCCTCACTGATACCTGGGCGCCTCAGTGAGTATTAGGTTTCCTACCAAGTCCCTGTCATGCTATCGGGGGCTATGGCATGATCGACCTCCTTTCCCCCTCACTCGTGGGACTTACATGGACGAGAAAAACAATACTGACGAAATGGTATTTTTGAATGGACTGGACGCGTCCCAGCTCATTGCGCGAATCCAGGCGAGCATTGTTGACAACAACAACGAGATCGTCAGGAATTTCGCCCCAGCTGGCCTGAGGATTATGACTGTGGAGGAGGCCTTTGGTGAGGAGTCTGCTTTGGCGATCCTCACTTCTACGGAAGATATGTGCGTGGAGTCAGACTCTGTCTCCCCACTATCGGATGAAGACGGTGACAATACGGTCATCGAAAGGTTCCCTCTCACTCGTATCCAAATTGCCACTGGGAGCAATGAGGTGGTGACATCCCCTTTAAGGAACCCACTTGTCAGACGGGATGCTTCTGACCCACTAGTACGATCATCTACTGATCCGGACTGCATGGGTGGGGGTGGCTCGTCTGACAAGGGGGGTAGAACTGGGCGGAAACGTTCCGCTATGTATAAGGAGAGGAATTCATATCGTAGGGCTTGCACTGTCTTGAGAAGATTTGCAAGCTGTGATGTGGATTCCCTCTCTGTTAAGGAGCAGAGGATGCTGGCTCGACACAGAGGCACTGTTCTGCGGTATGAGAAAAAATACCCAGACAGTGCCCTCTCACGGGTCGCTGACTCTGATGGACCCTTGAGTGTGGACGAGAGCGTAGAGCCAACTGCTTCTACCTCTCAAGCCGCATGCAAGGGGCACAAAGGTTATACACCCTTACTCCCAGCTGGAGCAAAGAAGACCACCCGGGTTTTCAATCCTTCGGTGAAGAGAAAGGGTGGTGGTGTTACTCCTTCAAGGGATGGTGGAAAGGAGGTAGAAGCTACCGCCAATCCTTTATCCCAAAAGGAGGATGTAAGGTTAGAGGCCAAGGAGTTGGGGGGGGGGGGTCACTTCGGCGGATAGGTCTTCTGTGCAGGTTTCTCGCAAGGGAGATCGCATGAAGAGGAGCAGGTCTGACGAGGTGCCTTCCTCTAGCTCCAAGCGTCCCAGGAAACAAGGGAGCCTAGGAACTAACCCTTCCCTTCAGCTGGCTTTCATCGACAGGTCGGATTTGGATGGTAAAATCTCTCCTGAAAGATGGAATCTAGTTGAAGAACGGCTCATTGAGTTCATAGCTGAGGAGAGTTGTGATGGCAGGAATGCTCGCATATCTTCTATTGGTTGGTCCAGGGGTATCAAGGTAGTCGACTGTGAAAACGAGGGAACTGTAAAGTTCCTTGTGGAATCAGTGAAGCGCCTTGGCGAACTCTGGCCCGGTGCGCGCTTGGAGGTGGTCCCTCAATCCGACCTCCCTCTACGTCCAATAGTGACAGTATGGATCCCGCCTACTTTTAGGCGTGTGAGTATCATACCAAAACTTATTGGGAAGCAAAACGATGGATTGAACACCAGTACATGGGCAGTTGTTAACTCCCTGGCTGGTGAAGGTAAGAAGGGCTGCGATCTTCGGATCGCTATTGATCAGACCTCACTTCAGAGGCTAAGGGCAAGGGGTGGCGTGGTGTTGTGTGGGATGGCAAACCTAAAGTTCCGTCATCGGGAAATAAGGGGTGCCTAGGAACCCAGAGGAGGCTGAAAGTGGTGCAGATTAATCTGCATCACTGCGAAGCTGCCTCACACAACCTACTAACCACCCTACGCCGCCTTGAAGTTGACATCGCTCTTATCCAGGAACCTTGGATCCTTAGGGATAGGATCCTGGGTTTGAGCGATCCTGATTATAGGTTACTTGTTCCTAGAACAAGCGAGAAGGTAAGAACCTGTATATTAGCTAGGGGTAGCTTAGACTTGTTAATCACTCCTTCCTTTTGTACAGGTGACGTAACGACTGTGGCGTACAAAGATGACCTTGGGATCGAGTTGATGCTGTCATCTGTGTACATGCCGTACGAGGCTGCATCCCCACCTGATGACTTAATTGGACGACTGGTGGAGCATGCGGAGAGGACAAGATGTCGCCTTGTCCTGGGTTGCGATGCCAATGCTCATCACACCCAATGGGGCAGTGCTGACATAAATACTAGGGGTGAGTCGATTTTGAATTTTATTATTCTTAATAGGCTCAACATTTGCAACGTTGGCAACACGCCAACGTTTAGAAACCGTGTTAGGGAGACTGTAATTGACATTACGCTCTCTAACATGGACAGGTCTATGATTGAGGACTGGAGGGTTTCAGATGAGTGTTCTTTCTCTGATCACCAATTGATATCCTTCAGTATTAATCTATCAGGTGGCTTTAACAAGCCTTTTAGAAATCCAAGAAGAACCGACTGGATCAGATATGAGATGGCTGTGGAGGAGGAACTTAAGACCCTCAGGGGTCGTTCCACTCCTAGCGTCAATGATCGAGTTGGGTCTTTGACGGATATTTTGTTGTCTTGTTATAGAGATGCTTGTCCTCTCACTTACCCGGGTAAGAGGAACCAGCCAGTCTGGTGGAATGCGGAACTCCGTAGACTCCGCTGTTGTACCAGGAAACTCTTTAATAAGGCTAGGAAGTCGGGCAGGGAAGTTGACTGGTCTGCATATAAGGCCAGTTTTAATGAGTATAAAAGGGAAATAAAGCGCTCAAAGAGAACCACCTGGATGAGTTTCTGCACGAGTATCGAGAATGTTTCCGATGTGGCTCGTTTCCGTAGGATGCTGTCTAAGGACCCCAAAATCCTAGGCTTCATCCAAAAGAACGATGGCGCGTGGACAGCCTCGAGAAAAGAAACCCTAGAGGTTCTGCTGAGTACTCATTTTCCCAATTGTGTGGATCCAGAAAGCTATCCGTCGGGGGTAGCGGATCCCTTCTGTGATGCTGGCTTGATGCCCGATTTGGAGGATATCATTAACAGAGACAAGGTGAAATGGGCGATAAATAGTTTTGAGCCCTTTAAGTCGCCTGGTCCGGATGGTATCTTTCCGGCTCTGCTTCAGCGTGCTGGTGATATATTACACGAATGTCTGGTGGACGTGTATAGAGACTGTCTCCGACGGTGTGATATACCTGATGGTTGGAAAGATGTGCTCGTGGTGTTTATACCAAAGGCTGGTAAACCCAGTCACATCGGCCCGAAGGATTATAGACCGATATCCCTCTCATCCTTTCTTTTGAAAGCCTTGGAGAGACTTATCGATCTACATTTGAGGTCAAACATGGACCGGTCTCTGTTGAGTGGGTCGCAACATGCTTACATTAAGGGTAAGTCGGTTGAGACCGCTCTTCATGATGTGACAGGTTTTGTTGAGACGAATCTGGCTAGGGGTGAGTACACACTGTCGGCTTTCCTTGATATAGAGGGGGCCTTCAATAATGTCACCACTTCTTCTATTGAGAATTCACTGAGGGATATACATGCCCCAGATTTTCTGGTGCGGTTTATCATCCACATGTTGGGTAATAGACTAATCCGATCGAATCTGGGTGGATGTTCTATCGTAAAGCGTGCGACCAGGGGTACACCGCAGGGGGGTGTCCTATCCCCTCTCTTGTGGCTCCTGGTTGCTAATGTTGGTCTGAGGCTTCTAGAGAGTAGGGGCTTTAGGGTTGTGGCATATGCCGATGATGTGGCTATTCTGGTGGGTGGAAAGTTTCTACCGACGCTGGGGGAACTGATGGAGTCTGCTCTTGGAATTTTATCCTCTTGGGCTACGAACTGTGGCCTGGGTATAAATCCGGATAAGACGGACCTCGTCCTGTTCTCGCGTAGGTACAAAGTTGAACCCTTCAGGTTGCCGAGGTTAGCTGGTAGGGAGCTTCCGTTGTCTTCTGAGGTCAAGTACTTGGGTGTTGTCCTGGACAGCAAGCTGAACTGGAAACGAAACACCGAGGAAAGAATGAAGAAGGGACTGAATGCCTTCTACCAGTGTAGGAACTCCATAGGTAAGAGCTGGGGTCTTCCGCCTAGGGCCATTCGCTGGATATATCTGGCGATTGTTAGACCGGTTATTACCTATGGCTGCGTTGTTTGGTGGTGTGCCTTAGATAAGAGTTTTCAGCGGAAAATCTTGGATAAGGTTCAGCGGATTGTTTCCTTGAGTATCACTGGAGTGAGGAAGAGTTGCCCTCAGGCTGCTCTTGACACTATGCTCTGCCTGACTCCGCTTGATTTATATGTCAAGCGGTGTGCAGCGCGCTGTGCCATTCGTCTGAGGGAATCGGGCTGCTGGAAACAGCGCTCGACAGGTCACTCCAGAGTTCTGAATGTCATCTTTCCTGACGGGAGATATCGACTTTCGGAAAAAGCCACCGATTATGTTGTGCCTGAGGCTATGTTCCTGCCCGGTTTAAGGATACTTATACCGGAAAGGGCACAATGGAATGGTGGGGTACTCCAGGGACAGAGAGGTATACCCATCTTCACAGATGGGTCTAAGTTAGGTGGATGTACAGGTGCTGGGGTTTTCTGTAGGGAACTCGGTCTTGAACTCCGCTTTAGGTTGAACGATGACTGCAGCGTTTTCCAGGCGGAGATTTTCGCAATCTTGAAAGCTATTGAGGCCATAGCTGGTGGCCCAGCTTCAGATTCGGAATCTTACGTGATCTTCGTTGACAGTCAGGCTGCCCTTAGGGCCATTGAGTCGGTCTGGTGCAAATCACGGCTCGTTCGCAAGTGCAAGGAGTCGTTGAGGTCCTTTGGACTAGACCGTATCCGTCTCTGCTGGGTTCCGGGTCATAGCGGAATACTGGGCAATGAGACGGCGGATGCCCTCGCTAGGTTAGGTTCGCTCTCTGGGAGCGATTTAATAGTTGGTCCTGACCCCCCGGTCTGCCACCTCTACGGTCTCATCAATAGATGGGTCGGGGAGGAAGAGCAAAGACGTTGGGGGAACGGATCGGGTTGTTTTGTCTCTAGATGTCTATGGCCTGCTGTGGACAGTAAGAGAACAGGTAGGCTGCTGGGCTTGGATAAGGCCAGCTTAAGGTTAGTTGTCGGGTTTATCACAGGGCACTGCGAGATTAGGTCGCTGACGGGGATCTGGAACAGATCCCAGCCGGACTATTGCAGGGCATGTTGCGATGAGGAGGAGTTGGAGACTATCGAACATCTCCTCTGTAACTGCCCAGCCCTTGGTAGGTTGAGGCTGAGGACCTTTGGCAGGGCCTTCTTTGAGAGTTTGAACTCTGCGTCGAGAGCCGACATCAAGGCTCTCCACAGATTCATTAGTGGCTTAGGCTGGTTGAGGGGCGCTAGGGCTTCATCAGGATAGTCGCGCTCTCCCTTCTTTGTTGGGTCTATGTTACCCCTCCGCTTCCCATTCTCCCTTTCCTATCTCCTCTCCTTTATATCCTATTCCCTCTCGTATCCTTCCTCTTTAAGGACGTTGTACAATGGGTCAATTCGACCTCCGGGTACTGTACTTGTCTTAATTGACAAGTGCACGTCCTCTAACCTAACCTAACCTAACCAGAGTCTCTGTTGGGAATCGAACCCATGGTCTCGGTACTTCAAGTTTAGCACACTACCAAGTAGGCCTTTGCAGGTCTTGCGCTGACCGACCTCTCCCTCCTGGATTCGGGGGAACTTGGTCAGTACAGGAACTGCGTTCACCTGTGGCGTCACAACGGGCCGCTATGCGTGCTCAAGTGAGCTTCTGGTATGAAACTACCACACTAATCTAACCTAACCTAACCAAGTAGACCATCGGGGCACCTGCACTAATGGTTTTGCGTGGCGCAATAATCGGACCCTCCTCTTAATGTGTTCTTTCGAGTAGTAAAAGTTAGGTATCATCGTCCTTCCCTATCTCTTAGGATCTATAGATTTGATTTTATATGCAATGTTGTTCAAAAGGAAAGCAATCAATCATTCAAATCTGTACACAGAGCTTTTTAACTATTTGCCGATAGATTCTAAATAGAATTTAAGGATTTTATAATGTTGTTTTCAGACACAGGATGGCTCTATATTATTGAACACCACTGTATATCATTAACATTATAAACCTATGCAACACCAAAAGGGTTAATATATTGCGTACTACATTACGTATACTTAATACTGGATTAAGATATAAAACAGTAAGTTGGCAGAGAAATTAAGAGGAAAATGATAAACAATTGCAATTCTTTCAATTCTTATTGCATATGGCCACAGAAATATAACAAAGACATCAAATAAATGCCACAGAAATAATTTTACTCTCTAATCAAGCGCGGAAATTATCCAATAAACTGACAACCCTTAATAAATAAGACGCGCGACAGCACTGTTGCTGTTGCTATTCAAAAACAAATTCATAAATATTGGTTTTGACGGAGTAATATTGTAGTATGGAATATTATTATATTGTATTATCGCTCATCATCATCATCATGTATACTATCATTATATAGTGTCAGTGGTAGACAAGATGTTTTATAATTTTAAATAGAGATTGTATCCTTTATATTGTATATATCAATTGCTCTCCCTCTCTCTTTATGTTATTTTTCTAATGTCATATTCTAACTATAACCACATGTCAATGGGTTAGCAAGATATTGTTTTTTTTTCTTTCTTAATAATATTGAAATGCTGTTTTATTACGGACTACTAATTTCTAAATAACAATAAGACAAAATGAAGCTAAAAAATATGTATTATTTTTTCTAGTTTTTTTTCAATATTTTCTTCGAATATTATTCTATTGTAAGTGGCAGGGTGTAAAATGTTATTTTCTTGTTATAATTTTATTTATTTTTTTTCCCTTTCTTTTTGCAGTTTGTGCCAGTATAAATATTTGAGCAAATTTGGAAGAGTTATCATAACGTTATCAGCTCTAGCTACGTTAAGAACAAAACTTGGAAAAACCTCAACTTAAAATTCTTAAAAGTTTTCTTTTTGTGTGCATAACAACTCGCAGCCTTTTGAATTTCAAAATGGTAAGTTTCCCACTTTTTTAAATTTATCTAAGGAATTAACATTTTATCAATTGTTAAGCAGCAATAGTTAAAAAAACAATTCTTTTTGTTTGTTTGTTTGTTTTTTCTATGTAAGTTTGGTAACGAAACTAAACTTTTTTGAAATTTTCATGAACTTAACATGGACTTTTTGTATTGTGTGATATGCTATTAAAAATCTGCTGCTTAGTTTCCAAATAGAATTTTCAAATTCTTTACCTCTTTTTGTTTATATTTTTAAATATTTCGAATGTAGAATTTACAGATTAATGGGTATAAGAATTATTTTTTTTATAATTCATTTTTATTTACAATCTATCCAAAGTAAACTTAATAAATTAATTAATAACATTCATTGTTGAACTCCAAAAAGTTAACTTCTATACAAAGTTACTTAAAATTATTAAAAAAAAATTCAGTTAACAGTGTTTATCAAACTAAATTACAAATGAAACTCATTATCTGTTATTAAGTACGAGATGTCAAGTCTAACATAAGATTTCTCATCATTAGTATCATTGTTGTCAATGCATTGCAATAATTATTTAACTTTTAAAGGTAATGGTGTAATAGTAATCGCAACTGATAAATCATTCACCCCTATCAAGAGCGATTTTTTTTTCTTCGAATATGATTAATTTCCATACGAAAAATTTCGTTTAAAAAAATTCTCTCTTCTGTTAAATAAAGCAAAGTAAACCTTACATGTGACGATATTTCTGTCTTGACTTTTATCTTTCACTTATTTAACCTTATTCTTATTTCAATTAGCTTTCATTGAACTTGAACTTGTCTTGATGCAAAATTTATATTTTTAATATAATCCACAATATAATTGTTTAAGGTTTAATATACTCGTAAAAGTGTTATTGTGTGAATATAATTAAAAATAAATAATATTCAAATTTCCATTTACTGGAGATACAAACTAATTTGTTACGTTTTAATAACTTTTTTTTATATTTATTTGATGTGCAAAACTATTAAACATTTGTTTGAAAATGTTATGGGTTTCCCATATTTTTAAAATATTCAATTTTAAATGTTATTTTTACTACTTTTAAACTAAAATTAATTTCGTAAAATATTTACTTGCATACCGTCAGTGTTTATTTTTATAATGACCAGTTCAAGCAGTTGAAAGTAAAGAAATCAACTAATTTAGTATGAAATATTAGTATAAAGCACTATTATTTCATAGCAATTTATTAAGCTTATGAACATTTTTAATATACCGCACATATGGATACAAATAAAAACTCCACTAACAAAAAGCTCTTCTCAAGTCAGACGGTTTGAAGACAATCTAAACATATAATGGGTAGTTATAGTGGCAAAAGATTTGTGTTTTCCATTTATTTAATCCGAATATCAGAGTGACATTTCATGTGTTTGAATCCTGTCTTCTCTTCTGGAAAGTCAATACACTACTCACTAAACTGTGGTGACTATTGTATACATCGCCATTTTTTATGAAAATTTGAGTCTGTACACTTTAGTATGTACAATTTAATGTGATGGGAAACGTATTACAATTTTAACCTCTGCGCCATTATACGCACGAAGATATATACATAGTTGAGCCACGTGTAGCTTCTATCATAATTTTTCATTTCACTTAACACTGCAACCATCTGGAGCTTATGACGAAGCCATTTAGACTCTCTATACCCATGCTTGTCGGATCAGTATGATTATCGGCTTAATAGAAGCACTATATAATGCTGGGTGAAAGGTGAACAATAAAAACTTTTTCCTTTTCCTTGCCTCTACAGCTGCATCAGGAGTTATTGGTCAAGACCAATGCTATTTACATGCGAAACCTGAAAGCAATGACTCCTATAAATCCGCTAAACGTGCTGCATTGGAGTTTGGACAGACTTTCCATGTGTCCTTTATTTAGCCTTGCCATGATTTGTTGCGGTATCTTGCCCGTATCTGATACTACCCATGCAGCTTTTGCAGCACCTATTATTGCATTATTAATTCTAAGCTTAAAGGTTTTCAATGTGGTTCGCAATGTAGAGAATTTACTCGAAATTTCGATGGTTGTGCTATATCTGGTCAATTCATTCACTCTGCAGTTTTTCAGTACCCATGAGAGGGGAAAATTGTATCGCTCGTACCACGAGGCAGCCGTAGACCGTTCGTTTTGATAGAATCCAGTGCCTTGGTAGTCGCTTGGATATCAGAAAGTATGGCAATATCTCTTCTAGAGATATTTTCTAGGTGTAAACATAAATAACCACGTGCTTCTTTGACCTCTTTCTTCGTCTGCAGCAGATTTTTTTCCATTTCTAAGACAGTCTAGACAGTCGGAGTAAGACAGTCTAGACTTTGAATCTTAGCTAGTATAGAGAGATATGACGTCTTGTGCACCGTGTCCTAATGAACTATTGTTCTCAGCTTTGCAATAAGCATTTATCAAAGATGCCTTTACAGCCTGTAAAGATGCTTTTACAGGAATATACGGCACATTGGCTTTGTATAATGCTTTTAGAATTTCTTCTACACAAAAAGGTTTAGTCCACTCTAATAATAGCCTCAGTTGTATATCTTCAGGATATTTGTATTCTCGCCCGTATATTTTGCTACACCTAAAAGTCATGCCTAAAATCTATAAGTATCCTTAAGTACTGTATTAAAATACATTTCTAATGTCAGCTACAATAATACCTACATATGCAGCTAAATTAATGTAAAACTAAAAGATCACTTTATGATTTTACATCGTTACACGTATGTGCTTTTAAAACAGATCATTTAATAGACAGACTGAAATACATACATACATATGTATATTGTGTATACAATTACAAATGTACGCGCATACATACATATGTGTTCAATGTAAACCACATTTTTAAAGCAATTAAATACGAAAATTGTGGTTACAACTATTTAACAAGATTATTGCCATTAGAGAGCAGAACAGAGCAGACAGAGTAGAGCGCAAAGCATTGCAGCAAAGTAAAGCAATACAACAGTAAAGCAGTGCTAATGTAATACTTAAAAGTCAATTCAAATACGAGTACTTATAGAGTTTTAGTGGTAGTTGTGATAGTAGTAGTAGTACTACCATATCTAACAATAATTGGTTTGGTGAGTGGTGACGATTTGAATTAAGCTACGGCTTGAAGGAGCTGTTAGAGTAGGTTTTTTTTTTTGTTTCGTTGCATTTGGTTTGTTTGGTACACATGTACGAGTCAGTCATATAGTCAGACAATCCTAGTAATAAATGTTGTCATGAGGTGTTCAAAAAATGTTGCACAGATTGTTTCTCTTTTTTTTCTATTTCTATTTATTTTGATACTATTTTTAGCTACAAACTTTCATTTCATTTGTGCGGTTATTTATTGGTGCTTTAGTTTTTATTTTTTGTTTTGTTTTGTTTTCTTAATGTTTGAATGTTTTGATTGCTTTGTAAATGACAGAGGAATTGGTGAGGTGGAAGTGCATTGTAATTGTATCTTTTTTCTCTACTATTGTTCAGTTGTGTTTTTTTGCTCAGTTTCGCTACGAATCAATGCAATTAAATTACAATTTATGAATTGGCATACAGAAAAACTGTTTAAATTTAAATTGTGGCAAAAAAAAAGGAAAATCAAGTCAAGTCAAGACAAAAATAGCAGCAACCAAAATAAATCCATAAGAGACACACAAAAAAAAAAGAAACATGTTAGGATTGTTACAGAAAAAATAAAAACGACATGTAAAACGGCGTTAAAAATTGTTTCCTTTTCATGCAGTTAAGCTCATAAATATAGCATATTTATGGAAAAAAAATATTGAAATAAAATTTATTTTATTGTAAATAAGGGGGGTGACAGGTCAAGTAAAAAATATTGTCGTATTTAGACTGAGCCGCCAGGGACTGTGCTTTCCAAATGCCCGCTATGCGTGCTTAAGTCAGCTTTGATATCCAAGCTACCACTCGAAACTACCTACCTACCTATCTAGACTGAGTTCAGTAACATGAAGGTCATAGGCATAGAATACTTGATTTCTTATCATCACAATAAAAAAAAGTACCACAAAATGATATACATGTCGGTGAGAAACTATGGCAAGTAATTTACAGCGGTCTATGCGACAAATTGTAGTCAGTTGGTGTGAAGTGCATTCTAAACGGTTTGTTATTCAAACTTTCCCAGTTAGATGTAATTACATCATGTTTTTGACAACTAATCCTACTCCCACTTTCATTGCATTGTTGCACTAGCATTTCTGTGGCAATAATTTATTCCTGTTAATTCATATGACACCTCAACATTGAGCTTCTTCGAGTTGCCAGTCTTATTTAACTTAGTATACCAAATTGTCATATGTTTGACGTTTAGCGTCTTTGTTCATTGTCCCTTGTAGGTTTGCTTGTAAGTCTTATCTATCCAGTTGTGCAATTTCATTTCCCCCTTTTCACTAATTGACTGGCCAGAGGTAGATTCATATCTCACAAATTTCTGGAAGAGAAATTAAGAAATAATTTCCAAGTCCGGCGTTTACTCACATGGGTTTTTATTAAAATTTAAAAAGAAATTTGGAGATCTCACCGGAGCTAATGCTGAAGCCATTTAAACGTCCTTGTGGGATCAGTATGATTATCTGCATAACAGAAGACAACTTTAAAAAATTTTCGGGTTGTCTTGCAGCATTTTTTTTTCTGTTTTAGTAAAAAAAATGATTACTTTACTCAATACATTCCCCGTCTGCCTTACACTAAGGAGGTTTTTCGTCCATCATAGTCTATAATATTGTTTTCACAATTAAATATATGTAGCTTTAATGATAACCCACGTTGATTCTGATCCAGAATGGACGGCTGCTTACTAAATTTGACTTATAAAAAACCACACGATTAATTGGAACCCTAAGGTTAGGTTAGGTTAGAGGACGTGTACTTGTCAACTGTGACAAGTACAGTACCCTGAGGTCGAATTGACCCATTGTCCCAGCTTCTCACACCACTCGTGTTGTGTGTGTTAATTTTATACATGAGTAGTGGGACCTACAGTTTAAAGTCGACTCCGAACGACAGATTTTTGAGAAGCTTTTCATGGCAATTTTTACTCTCAGAGTTTTTGCCAGAAATCTGCTGAGAGGAAGTCGCCGAAGAAATATTTTCATATTTTCGTTTTGATGTCTGACCTGGGATTTGAACTCGTGTCTTTCGTCTAATAAGCCAACACACTACCTACTAGACCACGGCGACTTCAAATGAAACCCTAAAATATTAAAAAAAAAAACGCCAACCCTAACTGTATAAAACGATAAATTTCTAATTTTTGAAATAAATTTCAGCATGTTATCGTTTTTCTACTATTTTTCCTTTCCTTATTGTCGCGCCTTAGCTTGATATATATATATAAAAATAACAACAAAAACACATTATAAATGTTAGAAAAAAAAGCAATAATAACATTCCTTCTTGCCTATTGTTGTTGCTATTATTTGATTGTGTTTATTTATTTAAATTATTTTATTTATTTTTTTTTATTTTTCATTATTTACATAAAAAATACCAGGCGTTGTATTCATGCAAATTAAAAAGCGTCTAAATGTCTGGTAAAAAAAATAATTCGATTCCGTAAATAAAATTTCATACTACGTTGCCCTACCCTGATCGCTTAATGCTGTAGTATTTCACACTTTGTATTCATTTCTTTCCTTTTTTTTTTTTTGATTTAATCTTATCTAAATTTATTTCTATCATTATGATAATTATTATAATATTGGATTAATATCTCTATAAATACTTTTTTAAGAAATACAACGACGATATGATCCTGTTAAAAATCTCACTTTTTTTATTATTATTAAATCAATATTAAATTGGGAGGTGTTAGCAAATAAACAGATGGCATGAAATATTTACGAAATAAAATAAAATTTCGTTTTTTTAGGCGGTATTACTATGCATGAAGAGAATTGTATTGATTAACAGAGGATTTTAAAAATAGATAATAAAAATTCTAAAGTCTTGCTTACTTAGTTGCTTAGAGCAAGTAACGCAGATCTCGGTTATTTGCTTCACCCTTTTTCCGATAGTCTAACGGAGCTAAAGATTTAGATCAGTCCGATCAGATGGATTCTAAAAAGTCTTTCTTCATATCATAATGGGCCGCTATGTGCGCTTAAGCTAAGCTTTGATTTAACAAAGCTGCCACTCCTTCCTATTCTATAGCTCTACAGGTGGCTTACAATATAATTTTACACTTATTAAAATCGATTTTGTTCACGTGATGGCATTGCCTATTGCGATACTTATTCATATGCAGCCTTTGCGCTTGACTCGTCGTAAAGCATCTAAGCTATAACACAAATTAAATTCCCTAGGGTTAGGCTAAACAATATGTCATGTGTTATTAAAAATGAAATAATTAATAAGAAACTGTCTTTCCACAATGTCTTAGCCGTCCAATTAAGTGTCACAATTTGACATTTATTGCTTCAAATCGACAGTTATTGCGATTTAATAAAAAAAAAAAATTAACAGACCTTATAGAGGCACCAGATAAATAATGTTTCTGTTTCTATAACAAAAAAAAATTGCAACGTTAAATACTTATTTAAACAAACAATGGAATATTTTTTCTATTTTCTCTATATGTATATTGTATGGATTTTATTATTTTCTCAAATAAATACTGGAAATTTATTGAAAAAAGAAAAGAAAAAAACGATGTAAAATGTGTTTAAAATATCAAGAGAATTTGAAATATTCATACAATCGTTTGTAATTGAGTGCAATAATATTGAATTGAATTTGAATTCAATTGAAATAATTTTTTTTTTTTTATAATTTTACTTTTCCATTGTCTAAGAATTATTACAGCAATTTGGGTGGGGTAATAAGGGGAGTAGGAATGCTACTATTAAATATATGGGATAACATGCTGAAAACAAGTGTTAATACTTGTAATACAATATAAGATTTGTTTTATTTTATTTTTTCTTTTCTTTCTTGTTTCTAAACTTGTTAATTATATTAATTACAAATAAAATAAAATAATAAAAATGAAAAATAATGTGACTAATATCGTTAATGTTGTTGTTATTGTTATTATTGCAATTGTTTTCGTATTTATTTACATTAACAAGCATTAGAAATAATTTGAATATTTTATTGTTTTTTTTCTTTTTTTTTGTAATTTGTTGTGCTTATTTTTCTTCTTTCAAGCAATAATATCTCAATTAAAAAATATTTTATTGTTAAGAAAAAAGAAAAAAAAAAATAAATTGTAATGGATAATATAATAACAACAGTAACAACAGTTTCATGTTGTTTGAACAATAAATAGTAAAGGGTTATACATTTTAGTGATTTCAACGTTAAAGGCTATAAATTAGTTGGTTATAATGCTTAAACCTTTCGCATCATGTGCGAAATATAATGTCACGCAGCAAACAACCAGCATACTAAACTACAACACAAAGACACATTCCAGTACCACGAATAGGACACCACTTTAAGACAGCAAAACCCTAGATAGGCCTAGAAGTGTTTAAAGGCTTGTACGAGTTTGTAATTAAACCGACTCTAAACAAAGTGATTGATTAAAATTAACATACCTGTTAATTACCCTATACCCTGTTAATACTTTCCAAAGAAAGTCATTCAAGTAGTAACTGACCGCCTCTAGGGTGCTTTTTTATATTTCGATTGGTCCGTTTCGATGACTTGAAGAACGTTGCTTGCTCTATCTCTAGGGCCTGACTAAGCCATACAAAAAAGTCTCACGATTTTGGTGAGAATGTTATGTGACCCTTTGCAAAGTGTTGTTGTAAGCCATGCCATCGATTTCATAATAATATTCAATTGCAAGCCAAAAAACTAGATTATCACATGTCCATAGCGCTCTGAATTGACATAATGCTCAATAAATTGTCAATGTTTCCTGATAAAATGTTTTTCCCTTCCTTCCTTAGAAAAATCACCTTTGGAAACCTGTTGCGCTCTAGCACTCAGTCAGCATATTTACGCTGTTGTAAATGGTCAGCTGGTTTTAATTGTTATGTTATTAGTAAGGCTTTATAATAGTTGTTAGGTTAGCCTGATTGTAGAGTACCAAGTGGAATTGAAAAATTTGAACTATTTGCCACACTTTGACGATATTTTCAAATCAATTTAAAGAAATCGTCGTAGTCAAGATGACATACAAAAGTTTGTCAATGATCTGTCGTTCGGTGTCGACTTTAAACTGTAGCTTCCACCACTCATGTCTAAAATTAACACCCACAACATAAATGTGTGAGAAGTTAGGTCGTAATCCTGACTAGAAGGGTTGTAATGACCAATTATGTATGTAATCTCTTTAAATTTCTTTATAATTTTGCCAATTCTTTACTCACTAGATTGATTATGACCACCATAATTACATCGTAATGCTCGAAAATTGGCCACCAACCTCTTTTGAGGCCATTTTTAACTAGTTTTAAGCGTTTTTCGTTTGTTAAACGCATGAAAGACTAACCGCCTTACCAGACCAGTGATTTTGAGAACACTTAATGGCTAACCCGCTACTATTTAGATACACTTCTACACTTTGTTACTTTTACTTGGTAATGGCATTACAAGTGCCAATAATATTTAAATATTGAATTCATGCAATGGGGAAGTAAGGATTGTTATTGTGAAATATTTATTAAAAAAAAAAGAGTTTTATTCCGTTAATTAAAGACGAAAAGTGGTAAAAGGGGAATTTTTATTTTGCCTTGGAATAATTTTAACGGAAATAATAATCTGATCTTAAAGAAAAATATTTGTAAACAAGAAACAAAATATAAAATTCCAATTTGTTTTCCATTTTCTCGTCACATTGTGCGGTTTGAGACTTTGTCAAATGCAAACTTAATGATACAGGTTTTCCAAATTTTCATAGCCGTATCTCTGTTGTTGTCGTTCCAATATTTAAGGGACTAAATAAGCCAGTGCCTTGGCAGAAGCTGAGGAAGCTTGTACAATATACAGACTTCCTATGGAAACTTTGGTTTGTACGTATT
This sequence comes from Sarcophaga rosellei, assembly GCA_930367235.1. NCBI lineage: Eukaryota > Metazoa > Arthropoda > Insecta > Diptera > Sarcophagidae > Sarcophaga > Sarcophaga rosellei. Next base: position 78,765,733 of record OV884021.1, read on the forward strand.
CATGGTGATATTGCCTCAAGTCAATTTGCTTAGCTGTATGTCGAAAGGCATTAGACTTTGAATTCTATTTTCAGTTGCCTGGGTTGCCTTTGCCCTGTTATTTCAACGATAGCTCTAGCAATACTCAGCTAACCAGTTACAAAACTGTTAGTTTAAGTTGCCCGGCCTCGGATCAAATAATGGATTAAACAGACATTTTTTGTTAATGTGTTGGTAAAACTGTACTCACACGCATAGACTGAAAAGATTTTTAAGAATATCAAAATACTTTTGATTTTCGCTGCCTGCGTTGCATAAATCATATGTTCTTTTCTTCTTCACAACAACAATACAATGCAGTTTGAAGGTTCAATTTTGATGTGTTGCTGTGCTAAGCAAAACAAATATTACCAAAACCTATGCACAATTTGATCAGTTAAATTTGACCGGTGGCCATGCCACTTTACTTTAGTGCTGCACCTAGAACGGTTAAATGGCAATAATGCAACGTGGTCAAAGTCACCATTGTCTAGTAGGTAGTGTGTTGGCTTTTTAGATATGAGGCCCCTTAAACACCAGGGTCAGACATTTCCAGCAAAATCGAAATACGACAAATTATTTCTTCGGCGGCTTCCTCTCAGCAGATTTCTATGGAAAATGTTTAATTTTTTAATACATACTTCCTCCCATTAAACAAGCCTCAGAACAGTATTTTCCGCTTTATTTATATTGTATAACGGTTCTTAGAATAAACTAAAATTCTAAAAAAAAATTCCTTTAATCATGAAAATATCCCTTTTAACCACATTGTTGTGACATAAAATTAAGTTAATCATCCAGTTTGCTTAACAACTGCCCTCGTATGAGTAACTCAAATTACGCATAAATTGTCAACATTCTCTTTATTTACATTATTATTCTTACACAATGTGGTGTGATGTGTGTTTGTGTTTAGAACTGTAGAAAAAATAATAAAAGAACTGTACAAGTGTACTATGTGAGTATAAGTAATAGGATAAATAATGTGTAGTATACTCATTACAAATTTAATTACACAATTAATACTCTATTAAAATAAAATTTAAACAAACTTTATTGTTTATTACTACGAATGGACTATGTTGTAATTTGCAGTTACTTTTCTTTTAAATAATTTTCTGCTATTTTATACTCATCATATGTAAATTACATATGAGTAATGAATAAGCAAATGTATTATGCCTAATATTTATACATAATTACAGTACTTTATTCTCTTTCTCTTTCTGTTTTTTATTGTAATTGCATTATGGTGCTCTCTTGTTGTATATGATTTTGTTGTTGTTTTTTTTTCTATTTGTTTAGAGAATAACTGTATAATTTTGAAATGGGTTTTTATGGTTGTTACGAGTATTTTTCTTTTGGGGGTTATATACATACATATATGTGAGGAGATCTTTAGCATTATTATAATAACTATAGTTCAGCTTGACACATTTGTATTAACGCTCTCTCTCTTAAGTGCCTCGGCCACGTTCAAATTCTGGTGTTCAAATTTTGCATATGTGTTGGTAATATTTGTTTGACTCAGCACAGCAACACATCAAATTTCAGCCTTCAAATTTCATTTTAAAAATGTTGTGGAGAAGACAACATCACATGGTTGTCATCGGAAAAAATTCTTTTATGGTTTTCTTTTTTTTGCAAACATTTTCTTTAGGTTTTCTGAAAGAACATATGGGCTTTTGGTTGGGAGATTGTTTTGTTTTTGTTTGTTTTTTAGTTTTTTCTTTTAATATGACAAATGATTGTTTCATAGTCATTGCCCTGGCGCAGGCAATTAAAAAAACAAAAAAAGGAAACTGCGAAGGGTCTTTGGATGAAAGAGTGGTTGAAGAAAAGGGATGCATTTACGCACCAAAATGTTCTCAATGAACTCAAATTGAGTCCTCCAAATGATTTTCAAAACTTTTTACAGATGGATGAAGGCACATATGAGGAACTTCTAAATTTGGTTGGCCCCAAAATTTAAAAAGAAGATACTCAAATGTGTGACGCCATCTCTCCGAATCAACGTCTATCTATAACATTGCGTTTTCTTGCTACAGGCAATTTCTTTTCTGATTTAAAATTTGTCAGCGCTATTTCGGAACGAGCAATTGGTCGCATTGTTATAGAGACTTATGGAAAAATAAACAAGATTTTAAAATATAATATAAAAGCAATTAAAACAAATTATTAATGGACTTAATTTTATAAATAAAATAATTTTTATTATTTTTTTACAAAACAAAGTTAGTAAAAATAAAGGAACGATCATAACGAATCATAAATAAATACAAAAATACATATACAAAAACGAAACATCCACTTCTTATTATTTTTATTATCATTTTCTGCTACACATTTTCAAAACATCCGCGAACCAGATGGTGATGTTTCTCCTACGAAATCTGCAGAAAAATGAAATTTGAAGTAATTGCCCGCACACACATCAAATTTGCTTCCAATTTCTGCGGAGCAGGTAGCGAAAATCAAAAGTATTTTGATATTCTTCAATCTCTTCTCAGTGTGTACGTGTGAGGACAGTTTTCTGTACGTGTGAGTACAGTTTTACCAATACAATCACAAAAATGGCAGATTGATCAATCTGGTTTGATCGTGGCTGTGCTGCTTTAAACAAACGCACACTCTTAAGCAGCACAGCCACGATCAAACTAGATTGATCAATCTGCCATTTTTGTGATTGTATTGGTAAAACTGTACTCACACGTACAGAAAACTGTCCTCACACGTACACACTGAGAAGAGATTGAAGAATATCAAAATACTTTTGATTTTCGCTACCTGCTCCGCAGAAATTGGAAGCAAATTTGATGTGTGTGCGGGCAATTATTTCAAATTTCATTTTTCTGCAGATTTCGTAGGAGAAACATCACCATCTGGTTCGCGGATGTTTTGAAAATGTGTAGCAGAAAATGATAATAAAAATAATAAGAAGTGGATGTTTTGCTTTTGTATATGTATTTTTGTTTTTGTATATGTATTTTTGTATTTATTTATGATTCGTTATGATCGTTCCTTTATTTTTACTAACTTTGTTTTGTAAAAAAATAATAAAAATTATTTTATTTATAAAATTAAGTCCATTAATAATTTGTTTTAATTGCTTTTATATTATATTTTAAAATCTTGTTTATTTTTCCATAAGTTTCTATAACAATGGGACCAATTGCTCGTTCCGAAATAGCGCTGGCAAATTTTAAATCAGAAAAGAAATTGCCTGTAGCCAGAAAACGCAATGTTATAGATAGACGTTGATTCGGAGAGATGGCGTCACACATTTGAGTATCTTGTTTTTGAATTTTCGGGCCAACCAAATTTGGAAGTTCCTCATATGTGCCTTCATCCATCCGTAAAAAGTTTTGAAAATCATTTGGAGGACTCAATTTGAGTTCATTGAGAACATTTTGGTGCGTAAATGCATCCCTTTTCTTCAACCACTCTTTCATCCAAAGACCCTTCGCAGTTTCCTTTTTTTGTTTTTTTAATTGCCTGCGCCAGGGCAATGACTATGAAACAATCATTTGTCATATTAAAAGAAAAAACTAAAAAACAAACAAAAACAAAACAATCTCCCAACCAAAAGCCCATATGTTCTTTCAGAAAACCTAAAGAAAAATGTTTGCAAAAAAAAAAGAAAACCATAAAAGAATTTTTTCCGATGAAAACCATGTGATGTTGTCTTCTCCACAACATTTTTAAAATGAAATTTGAAGGCTGAAATTTGATGTGTTGCTGTGCTGAGTCAAACAAATATTACCAACACATATGCAAAATTTGAACACCAGAATTTGAACGTGGCCGAGGCACTTTACTAAATACACGCACACATTGCTCATCAGATGGATGAAGCCTAGTAAGGCGGTCGGTAATGTAATATGTACGTACTTATGTACATATATACATATGTATGTACGTAGTAAGTTGTATGCATGTACAGCTATTTTTTTATTTGTAATTCTGTTTTTCCATTTTGAACTGTCACAGCAGATAGAACTCAAACGGCGGTGTCATAAATACTAGACTGATAGAAAAAAAGAAAAACAAAAACAACAGTTTACAAAACATTTGTGTGTTTGTTGTTTGCTTATTTTCTTGCTTTTCATTTCGGTCTTTTGCTCGATCATATTGTCATAAGTGTGTTTACGTTTTATGCATAGAGAACGATAACAGTAATTATTACACAGCGAGTGAAAGTGCACACGTTACAAAGAGAGTGCACAATTACTTTTGTTCAAACTTCAGTTGCATTTTAGTGGCTTTATAAAACCGTTCGTCTGTAATAAATACAAAACAAAAAAACAAAAAAAAAACTAGAAATTAAAAATTAAAATATTTATGAATAATTAAAACAGAATTATTTAAATTTTATTTAACCTCAATATGCTGAATATTTGGTTGCTCAATTTTCATTGTTTTTTGTTGTGGTAACTGTATTTGTGTTTTATTTCTTTCGGTATTTTTTACGGAAATCATTATGTTTAAAATACAAAAAAAAAATACAGAAAACACACATAAAAGTTAATTGAATTCGCGTGATTGTATTATGCAGACATAACAAAAATTTACAAAAAAAAAAAAAACAAACGAAAGAAAATAAAATGAAATAAAAGTAGCTATTTTTGTAATTATAAAAATATAAAAGAAAGGAATACCAAAAAGAAAATTACAAAATAGCCAATTGCCTTAATAAAAGTATCAAATAAAATATTAAAGTGCGTGTGAAAACAATTCAATTCTTTTGAAAAAAAAACAAAAAAAATGGGAAACCAGAATTAAAAGAGAGTATAAAGAAGTAGCATATAAAATATAATAATTTAATTTCTGGGTGTACATATGTGTCACCCTTTGATAAAATTTACAACAACAAAAAAAAGCAACAACAACCAAAGAAAAAAAATAATAAATCACTTTAATAATAATAATTTACATTGAAATTGAAATATTCGTTCATTTTATTTTACTTCGTCCGCCTGGTACCGAGTGTTACATATGTTCATACCACCACAACAACAATAACAACAATGTACGCATAAAATTTCTCCTATTCACCACCACCACCGCCATCTCTCTTTTCCCCAAAAATTCTTTTACACTTTAAACAACTAATGCTGATGATTATGCTCTATGCCAGCTATTTAAAATAATGCATTCTTCTTTCTCAGCATCAATAAAAAGTTTTAAATAAATAAAGTGTCTTCTCTATTTCATGTCTTTATGATGTGTTATCGTGTCTATAAAGATTTAACAAAAATTCATACAAAATGGAGATTAACATTTCAAACTTACTCCCAGTACAACAGATAATAACATAAATTAAAAGTAAAAATAAAAAAGAAAGCAAAATATTTTTAAATAAAAAAAAAAGAAATAATAAAAAAATATAGTTTATACAATATCTTTATATATGCATAAATAAAAGTTTTTTTAAACCGTTATCTTAAACAAAAAGGAAAAAAAGAAAGAAAATCAAGATACAGTGTGAGAGTAAAATACATCATTTTATCATCAAAAGTGGTGTAGAGTGTGGGGAATGTTTAAGGTAGGAAAGTTTATTTTATTTTCTTTTCATTTCGTTTCATTATACAATATAACTTGTATTTTCATATTTGACAATCCTTTTAAAATGTTTTGAATAAATTTCTAGAGTATCATAAACAACTCTACAATGTTACCATTTTAGCTGATAATCTTTTTCAATAACTTCGGGCAGTTTGTTATAAATTATAGAAAAAAATTTGTGTTTTTCTTAAAGGGGGGAGTGAGTATAAATATTTTTATTTTGGTACAACAATAACAATCATTTTATAAGTTATGTATGCTGAGATAACTGTTAGCATTTACTGAAGACTAAATTTTTATTTATGTAAACTTCTAATATTTGGTTCTCGTTAAAGTGCATGCAGTAATTGTCTGTAGATGTAATTAAATGTAGTATTTCTGGTAATATTAACTGTGACAGTCAATATTATAGTATCTTTGAAAGGTAGGACATTTTACGTCTCACTATGTAATCAGATATTATTAATTATTCTGTGAAAAATATACTTATTAAAGACAATTTTTACTATTTTGATCGATAAAATGTTGCCATCTACCCCAAACACATATGCATTTCCAGAAAGAAAGGCAAAACCAAATCATGCCAAACATAGATAAGCTACTGCATCCCATTTATGAACCCTATTACATCCTCAAGTTTGCAGTCCTTTAGATCATTTCCTTTACAAATCTACTACCAAGCCATCTCTGTCTAAGCATCTGCAGACAAGGCCAGTGGCATAAGAAATTATCCACTGAACCCTCTATTTCCTACCTTACAGAATCCATATTCTATCTACTGTCTATAGGGGCCATGCCCCATTCGTATTTCTACTCGTAAAATAGCTCTCGTCTTCCGCCTACTCAAGCTTAGAACTTGTTTCGTTTCTATAGGATCGAGCCAACACAACTCTACATTCCGTTCTACGTTCCCATGTACGGTTTACAAACGAATTCTCAATAATTCAAATAAAAAAAATAAGCGCTTTGGTGGTCTAACGGCTTCAAAACTGAACCCACAATAACGCCGCAATGATCACGTAACCTATGTAATCTGTTCTTATAATTTGATATGAGAACTTGTTCACTCCCAGACCAGATGTGACCTAAAAATTCTTTTTTATTACTCCTGAATCCGCTCTTTAGAATTTATCGTTGCCATAACGTCGCAGTGATCACATATCCTGCATAATCTAATCTGATAATCTGACATAAGGTCTTTTGCGCTCCTACACCAGATGTAACCTAAAAAGTCTTCTGATTTCGACTACTTTTTAGTGATTGACAGATCAGATTTTGATAACATCATAATTACTAGATAAAAAACAGTAAATTATTACGTTGCTGGCAATGCCTAGTCACAGCAATGCCTCGGTAAATTTTATACATTTCTTTCAACAAAGTTAAGCTTAATATGTGATCTTTCAAGCAAGTTTTTGTGTTGCCTAATGAAATTAAGGGCCATTATTGCAACTTGCCGTTAACTAAAGGCAGAATGTTAATGCGCAGGTAACTTGATTTTCATTATTATGAGTACACAATAGGATAAAAGTGAGCGTTAAGATAAAGGGAGGTTCATCCTACCTTTAACTTTTAAAGTTAAGTTTATATTTGAACTCGCCATATTATATATTATTTTCAATATGGCAACTTCAAATACAACAAAAAAAGAGGCCCTTCGCTGCCACTGCGTTTGTAAAAAAAACTTGTTTAATTGAGTAGTTTTATCGACATTGCTCCGGCACTGCCATATTTTTGAAAAAGTTGACTTTAAAGTTCACTTTAGCTAAAGTTACCTTTAACTAAACCCAACTTTAACGGCAATTTGTAATAATGGCCCTAATATTACTAAAGATATTACGTCTACCTAGTATTTGTTAGCGAACTTTTTCGAACACCCAATATTCTATATATTTTTTTATTTCTTACAGTTATAATATATTTTTTTAAGATACATATACACGCTGGAATAGTCGTTTATTTATTTGTTAATTCACTAAGGTTTCCTCTGTTCTTTCCAGTTGTAAATAAAATTACTTACAACAATATGATAATGCAGTAAATATTTGCATTTGCAACTGACAAATATGCACTATAATACATAATATAATGAACTTGCACACATACATATGTACATAGATACATACATACTTATTGTATTATTTATTTCAGTTGCACAGTGTTATTTTTAGGTTTTTTGCATTTTTAGTAAATATCGTCGTATTTAGCATACTCGTTGCTTGCTCTGTTTTTATTTAACTTTCATTCATTCGCAAATATTTGCAAACTTTTGTTTGTTTCCATGATGAAGATCGTCATTATTATTGTGGACTGCTCTTTGCTGCATATACTTATGTATACATTGCCAGTCTAATTTTATACCTTCATTTCATCATGCCTCATCACCACGGTCGCCGTTGTTGTTGTTGTTATTGTTATCGTTATGATGGTTGTCATTTGAAAAACTACGTGTAGTTTTCTTGTTCTTACTCGTATTCTTGTTGTCAATGGAGGATGCATTTAAAGTTCGTCAACACTGTGGCATCCATCAATCAATAGAGATGAGTAGTAAATAATATTGTGATACTGACTGGAGACTAGACGTTAAATGTTTATTATTTATGTCAGTTATTTGATATTATTATTTTGTTGGTCAGTTTTTCACATTTGTTTGTTTATTTTGTTTTTGTTTTGTTTTGTTTCGTGTTTCGTTTTTTATGGAATTTTATTTGCCCCCAATAAAGGTTATTAACATTGAAAGTAATTTGTTTATTTAATAGCTTTAATATTTATTTATCTTTTATATCGTATATACAATATACATACATGTGTACATACATACATGTTTTGTTTTATTTTTCAAATCTTTTTCTGATTTTATTGATTTTGAAAAAAAACGTACATAAAATCCCAGAAAATTTAATTTGTATGTCTTTGTTAACAAACCATTCGTCTTTTATTTGCTTGTGAGAATTGTTACAAGGTCGTTATTTATTATATATTTATTACAATACAAAATTACATTAAAACGAAAACGAAACGAAAAAAAAAATCAAATCTTAAACAAAACTTTTATTAAATAATTTGTAGATATGTAGTTTCTTTGGTTGTTAAACAACAACAAACAATTTATTCATTTAACAAATTAACTAAGGCTTGATTATTATTATTATTATACTTCCTAAAATAAACATTTACGGATTGTACTATTATTTGCTTGTCTAATGATAGTTTCTCAAAACAGATTAGCTACGATTACAGTGAGCTACAAAAGATAACATCATTTGTTTACGTTTTGTTATGTTTGTTAACCCATAAAGGTATTATTTATACGAAGTCACTTGAAGTTATTGTTTGCGTTAGAAAATTTTGAAGTTGTAGAACTTAAAATCACAGTGGATGTTTGCTCCTCGAACTTGCTTAACATGTACATGACCTAGAGAGAAGTACTTAACTACATCTGGAAGTTGACAGTTTTATTCGGCATATGATTTTTTTCTCGCCGAGGAGGGTAAATGTACCTAACCGCACCATAGAGGAAACCGTTACATCCTCCGTGTGTGGGTCGCTCACCCACTAAATTCCCCCCTCGTCTCGTGGACTTGTTGTGCCCACTCCGGAACTACGATGGTATTACTTCGGTATTACTCCGGCTTGCCTGTCGAAACTTGAGGAGATATCTAAGTGTCTCCACTATTCCTTTCGTTCAGGTCCCTGTGTCGGATTCTGTTTGACACGAGTGCAAGTATCATCTATGCCGGCGTGCCTACATGTTCTGCACCCTCGAGATCTCTCTCCTTAGGATACGCTCCACTTAATTCGCCAATGAAGTCCAATTCTCTCCACTCGCAATCATAACCCCGATAATGTTAGCGGCCGTGATCGTTCCAACTATTGACGTCAGTTCAGAGCGGTAGCTCTGCCAGCGTGCACACTCGAAAATAGTGTGCTCTGCATCATCAATTACTTCCTCCTCTTCGTAAAGGCAATAAGGGGAGACGCTCTTGCCCATTCTATGCAATTCGGCATATGATAATAAGCACGGTTTATTTAATAAAAATGTTTGTATGCTTCTTCCAGTAGCACTATTGAGGTGAATTTTTTAATAACAAAATATTTCCTAAAAAGTATTTCCGAACTTACTTAATTGGTCATTACAATCCTTTTGTCAGGAATACAACCTAATTTCTTACACCTCTCATGTTGCGTGTGTTAATTTTGATCCATGAGTGCTGCGACATACAGTTTAATGTCGAACGATAGATTTGATCGTTGAACAAATGTTTTTTTTTTTCATCATTCGTTTTGTTCAAGATGTCTGAGATAGAGTTTGAACCACGGGTCTTGTCTAATAAGCCAACACACTACTACCACCGCGACTAGGCTAAACTTCTTTAAGAAACCTATGGCTGATACAAAGCGGCTACCCCATATACTATTTTTTATTGTTTTGATTTGTTTTAATTTCATTAATCAAGTTTACGAATTATGATTTTGGTAGTAGGCTAGCAAGGCATAATAGATAATACACTGCCAAACACTGGCAACATACAGCAAAATTTTCCTGGACCTCAATTATTTCTAAATCACTAACATTTTCGTAGGGCATTCGCTAAAATGCCAATCATGTCAAACACTCGCTGCATATAACGTTGTCGGTATTATAATTTGATGTTCATCCTTCATTATGTAGTTTCTTTGTAGTTTTGTTATTGTTTGTTAATGTTGTCTGTCTAAATTTCAGTTCTACACTTGTCATGAAATTCTTTAAATAAAAAAAACTAAATTAATACCCCATTATCCGGGTAATTGTAAGTACATACTCGGTAATTTCCGTTTCCGATTTTAAACATATTAAATAACCCGACAATAAATGTAAGTAATAATATCGTAATATTGTCGTCGTCGCCGTCGTTAATACAAAATCTCTCTTTTTTTTTGCATGAGTACAAGAAATTATTGTATTAACGACAGACAAACAAACATAAGAGAGAACTGGCACTCAACGTACTAAAAACCTATAATAAAACACTCTGTAATACATACTTTAGAATGAAAAAAAAAAAAATTTGTTTTATGTGGCATCATCTACATGATGATCAGCTATCTGAATGACTTGCTGACAGCCATCATGTCGCACAATACATATATGTATTTATGCAGTTAAACAGTTAGTCAGTTAGTCAATCATCAGTCAGTGAATCTGTCATTTAGCTATTCCATTCAATGTAGAGATAATGCTAAATAGATAATGATTATTTAAACAATTTACAACACAGACATTTTGTAGACTCTGTGACGACAACACAAAAGTGGGCAAAAAAAGCAAAAAGTGAAAACGAAAGTATATCATATTTTTTTATTGTATTAAATAATATTTTTGTTTTTTTTTTTAATACAAATAATTTGTAATACAAATACATAAACGAATTAATAAAATAAATAATGTTATGTAACTAACTTTTGTTAATTGGGAAAATGTTTAAACAAATTTAATGAAATTAAAAGCAATTTATTGATTGACATTTTAAATGAATACTGCATTGTTTTGAGAAGATTTAAAACCAAATTCAATCTCCAATTACCACATGATAGAAGTTTCTCTAGTTTGTTTTCTTTTTTAAAATATTCGACAGATTTTCGATTCGATTGAGAAATAGAGACTGCGAGGCTCATTCCAGATAAGCACTAAATACAGTGTAAACCACTGATAAGAATATCTTAAAGAAAAATGCTCTGTTTTCATTATACGCCCCAAAAGTTTGCCTTTGAAACAACTCCATATCTTTAAATGCTTTCGTCCAATCTTTTGTTACGGCTTCTTGCTTTTTTCGAGGAACACAAGGCTGTCACAAACCACCTCTTCCATCTTCTTCAATCTTATTTATTTGCTATGTTTCAATTGTATTAATCAAGTTTTTCTAGTAAAGCAGTGACTATACTACTGTAGTAGGACCTAGGATTTGGCATTGTCTAGAAACAACGCCATTTTTTAAAAAGTATTGGGTATTTGTATATTGAGCCCTACTCTTTCTTAAGAAATGGAGCTATCACATCTTACTATGCTTTTATTTATTAATATTTTATCCTCTCTGGTGGTTTCTGGATACATACATAATTGGCCATTACAATCCTTCAGTCAGGATTACGGCCGAGCTTCTCACACCACTAATGTTGTGTGCCTTAATTTTATACTTGAGCGGCGAGACCTACAGTTTAACGTCGACTCCGAACGACAGATTTTTGAGAAACTTTTTCATGGCAGGTTTATTTGATTTACTTTCAAAGTTTTTGCCAGAGGAAGTCGCTGAAGAAATATTTTTTTCATATTTCGGTTTGATATCTGGCCTGGGCTCGAACCCGGGCTTTACGTCTAATAAGCGAACACACTACCCACTAGACTACGGTGACTAGCCTATAGAATATACATATATAAATTAAAAAAACTTTTGGTAGTCACTGTACACAACGACGTGCGGTTTACTGTATATATTAAATCATGCACGACCATAGGACATTACGAACTGTAAAATTTATTGTATACATCTGATCTATAGTCTATTTAGCTGATCTGTCGCTTGGTTTGTGAAATGTTCCCCATCGAGACAATGCGTTTACTTACATGCTTCTATCTAAATGTATTAAAATTTGTAATTGTCATACTTTACGTATGTAAGTCTTTGCAATCCACAGTGAGGCGTTATAAAATGGATTGTGAGGTTCATGCCAAAAGGCAACAGTTCGAAATTTTATTTCTAAAATCATAAGTTTACATGCCGCTTAAATTTAAATACAAAAACAATAAATTAAATTGTAATTTTAAAACTCTTAAAAGGCAATCACTGGCTTATATATTGAAGCTGGTAGAGAAGAAGGTTCTGTGTAATTGCCAAGCAGCCAAAGTTTAGCTAATTGATCAGTAGGCATTGATATACTTTGTTGAAAGAGCAAAGCTTTAAATTTAAATTTTAAAATGTCCTTAAGTTTTACTACAATACATATCATAGTTTCAGAACATGTGATAGGCTAAAGCATTTCCAGCTTCAATGGCAACTGCTTACAAAATCTACCTTGTCGTTCAGCACAGATTTCCACTAATTACATAGTGCCTAGTAAACTTAACATAAATTATTTTTATTTTAACAAAAGCAACAACAATATTTTTTAAAGCATTTTAAAATTTTAGAACATATCATATGACATGTCAGATAGAACTTGTAAATCCCACCATTGCATCATTCAGCAGACATGCATATGTTATAATACATTGGCTCTTAAATAAAGCTTTTCCTTGATAACTGAGATTACATTCTCAACCAAAATTTGTTTTAACAAAAAGTTTTTCTAATTTTTTTTAGTTGTTATTGTAACAAAAACAAAAAAAAAAAATACATTCTAAGGGATTTCCCCAAATCATAAATAATAATTATTCGTACTAAAATTTTTGATTGTATGTAATTAAAGTATTATTTAATTATAGATTAACAAGAAAACTACATTAAAAAAAATTTCAAATTATATTCAAACAAAGTAATAATGACTCAATGACGTATTAGGCAGGTATCAAATCAAAGCTACTTGACTTAACTCTGCGCAATAATTTGAAAATTAAAAATAAGATTATTTTCTTAACTACTACTCATATTTAAAAATAGTTTTATTTAATTAAAACATTATTATTGTTGTTGTGAAAAAAAAACACAGTTATTTTTAGTAAAAGCAAAAATTTAATGTTATTATCTTAAATAAATAAACAATTTAACCAACTGGCAAAACAAAGTACATACGAAGCAATTAAAATCAAATGGGGGGGGGTTTGGAAAAGTTTGGCAATTATTTAATGCATCGTTTTTTTTTTTGTTTTTAGATTAGAGAGATGAGATTATAACACACTAAATAACTTTAATTTAAATATATATACGTAATAACTTTATTCATGAATATGCCATATTTTTATGTTACGTGGTGAATAAGCTTTATATACAGTAGCAAAAATTATCAGATTTAATTAGATTTTACGTCCTAATTTTATGATTTATTAAGCTATTCATTTTATAGATTGTTAATACTATACTAATAATAGTAATAATATGATATGCTATAAAACTAATCAATGATTGATTAAATTGTTGCGCATGAATTGAACGTCGTTTTTGTATTTGTCGTTTTCTAATTATTTCAAATGATTTGCATATTAAACAAATATCTTATCTATGACTAATGACAATATCAATACAATATAAATAGGTATCAGATTATGTAGTATTACTTCTTATGAATATATATCGCGAATATAAGTGTTATCATGAATAATGGATTTCGTTAGTGATCAAGTTAAAAAGAAAAAAACTGTTATAGTATTACAGATATTCATATCTAATAATACAATATCTTGTTCAGCGTTAATTAATACAGATCATTGTCATCACTGCCTTGAATAATAGCAAAGAAATGACAAGAATTTAATACAAGATTTAAAGATATACAAGTTTTGTAACGTCAATTACAATTAGAGTACATATATTGAAGGAATATGATCTCAAGATTGTTGAAAAATCTTTATATACAAGGTTGTACAATATTCTCATGTTCTCAATGTGTCCTAGTTTAGCTAATTTAACTTTTAGTCCTATAATATGACTGCTTATTGCGTCAAATAAATTTTTATTTATAAAGCTATGAGCCTTATTTGTAAATAGAAATTCGCATCACTTGTATATACGAGTATAATTAAGAACACATCATACATTTTATAAAAAGAAAGCATTTATCTCTTTTAAAGTTTATAGTCAATATTTCGTAGCAAAATCATTGTTATCGATAATAGCTTGACATTTGTCAGATATGACATTGTTATCGATAACAGCATGTCATGTAAATTTTTACATGAACTACTTGGAATTTTTCAAACTTTCTCTGCTTTCGCAAAGATATCATAAAAATTGCTTATTTTTGCCGTATGTTTCGGCTCATTACATTGCTTAAATATCCATGTTACTGACATAACCTGTTCAGTATGCTATGTACATCACTAATCATATTTCCAACAACACATGGTAAAAAAGTGGCCCGATTATAGTTTGAATCAAATTCTTACAAACTTTAGTAATTTTCTTACTCCATACCACATCGACCCAATGCGACGAACTCTAGTCTAGTCGTTCGGTAATGCCCAGCAGCCTTTCATGAAATTCTTTTAAAGAACGTCGCAATCGTTTTACTGTACTGTACAGACAGTTTTGCATCATTTTCGCTGAACACTACAATCTGAGTCTCATTTGCTTTTATTCGGCTTTCGGACAATCAGTGCAAGGTCCAAGCATTATAACGAAATAAAAGTTTGAAGTTGAAATAAAAAATGTCTAATTATTCTTAATATCCGTTTAATTTTACATCATTTACTATTTTTATAAAATTTTCGAGTTATAAATTCACTTTTTTTTTCAATACCCCATTAAAAACGTAATTAGATCGGTGTATACAATTTCCCCTTAAACTGTCAAGTCATGTTTTTTTCATTTGAAACTTGTTTTCGTAAATATGTATTCAATATGGTATTAGAAATACTTTTTTTTTTATAAAGAATTATGGCAAAAACGTCATGCAATAGTTTTTTTTTATATATTAATTAATGCAAATTAAAACTATTTATTAGATTAAGTACCTTAAATATATGTTTTTATAGCTGTTCTAAGCCAATAATCAATTTTTAATGGTCACTTTTTAATACAATAACAGTGGAAACCAATAAAAATTTAACAAAAGAATTTAAAAGTTACATATAATTTAATTTTTTAAAAGTTGTATGTTTACTTTTGTTGCACACTTTAAGAAAAATACAAGTCTAAATTATTTTACAATGTAATAATGCATTACAATTAAATGGAATTGAATTTTTAGCTTAAACAACCACCGCGTCACAAATTCTATCGTCCATATGGTTGCATGGACTATATATGTATGTCATGTGTTTGAAAATTATTTAATTGGATTCTAATCTATTAACTGGAATACTTGTTTTTATTAACGAATACCGCATAAACGTAACAATTCTATGAACATTTCAAAATTATTATGAAATCTTAAATCAATTTTCACAATAAATCTCTTCGATCTTTGATACCATAAAAGGGTTCCATTCAATAGAAAAAAAAGCTACCAAATGATGATTCACATATAATTGGGTGATTTTTTCTTAATATCATTCGCATTTAAATTTTGCTTACCCCGTTAACAAGAAGATAAAAATATGTCTTGGAATATACAATCGAAAAGTTCGTGTTCGAAATAGAACAACTTGTACATTTATCTTTCATGGAATCTAAATGAAACAATTTTAGAAGCTTTAATTGTTTCTAATTTACCAGCTTGTTAATTGTCATTCGTTGTCATTGCAAATTAAAAATCCTCATATAAAATTTCAAATTAAACCGCCAAATTTAAATATTCTTCGCTGTATTAAACTTAACACATGCTCGCTCGTTCCTCATTTAAGTACTTTGGCATCCCTAAACAGCCGGCTAAATTGTATAAACACAGTAAAGGCAACAAAATAAAACAAACAAAAAAAATTAAAAAAAAACAATTGAAACAATAACAACAACATAAAAGTCATATTCAACAAGTGGCTGCCAACAACAAGTGTTGTGTCTGTTGATCAATGCAAGTAAAAAATGAAAACACAAACAAAACAATAATGCAAAACCAATACAAAACATTGAAAAGAAAATACGATTACCAGAAAATACGAAATAGAATTTTACAAAAGAGAAAAATACTGCTGACTCAGAATAATTTTGTTTCTTTTTTCAGTGTTTTTGTGAGGCCAGTTACACAAAATTAGAGATACAAAACACGAGAAATGCACAAGAGAGAGAGAGTGAGAGCGTGTAAATAGAAAGTATTTTGTAGAAACATTTTCAGACATTCATTTTGACATGTTTCTAATAACACATCAACATGATCTTTGTTTGCAACAGTAACAACTACAACTAAAATAATTTCTTTATCAACATGTTGCTAAAAACAACATGTTGAGCAATGAATTCAAATAACTCAACATCAGCGATGTACTGTTTTAAGTACATTTTTTTCGTTTGTAACTAAAGAAATAGTACCTTTTTGAAAAGTTGGTTTATTTGCAACAAATCTAATTTGATTTTCATTTAAGCACATGCCTATGAAGTTTTTATTTTATTTTGTTTTTTTTTTTTGATGAAAGGTATACAAATATTGGTCGTAGTTGTGCTAGTCTCTCAACACGACTTGTGTTATATAGATTGTGATTGTATAAAAATTTATACAATATATGTATACATACTCAACTAAATAACGGCAAAATCGATATCTTTGTTCTAAAGTCTTGCAATTATTTTAAGCATTCTTAGTCTTTGTCGTCCATTAAAATTAAATTAATTCCCACGCGTCCAATGCTTGAATGGAATTTGGTATATAGTATGAGTACATAAATATGTACTCAATAATACTATTTTCATACTAAACTTATCATGATATATAAAAAAAAAAGAATTTTTTTATATCTAAACTTTTCAAAGTACACTACAAAAATTTTAATTCCTTTAATACTCACTTTAAAAATAAAAATTGTAGCACAAATGTATTCGTGGTATATTAATTAATATTTACCAATTCCGTGGTCGCTAGGATGAACCATTTAGAAAAGTAAATTTGATTTAAATTTTGAAGCAATACAGATGTAAACCTATGTCTGTAATAAATCTGGAGTTTCATGGTCTTTGTGGTCATAGTTGAAAAACAAAGATATTTTTTTAGGTTGGCCTCTTCCGTCTTGAGGCCGTTACCGAGACCTCTCTGCAAACCTATCAGTAGTGTAATTATCATTTAAATTCATTTTAACTGCACGCAATCATCTTGTTTGGTGCTGTGCCTAACACTTGAAGATAGGTATTACAAAGAAACTTTATCATCTGGCCC
Source organism: Sarcophaga rosellei (assembly GCA_930367235.1). Taxonomy (NCBI): domain Eukaryota; kingdom Metazoa; phylum Arthropoda; class Insecta; order Diptera; family Sarcophagidae; genus Sarcophaga; species Sarcophaga rosellei. Next base: position 78,783,250 of record OV884021.1, read on the forward strand.
ATAAACCTGACCTTTAACAGAAAAAGTAAATAATTATCGCTCTCTCTCTCTCTCTCTCTCTCTCTCTCTCTCTAAAAAGTGCCTACAGCTTCTCGTGAATTCCTTTTTTGACAAGCGTACCGATTATGTAATGATCCGTATACACCTTGGAAGTTCCTGTTTTAAGGTGTCCACCTCGTGGTCCTTTTTCTTTGCTACCCGTGTTATTATAACGTCTAATAACAAACAAACCTTTTATTGATTGCGTTTATCCATCGAAATTAAAAGCAATAATATAGCTTTTGTTGAAGTCGTTCTGGACCCGGAAGCCAGTGGCCCGTTATAATTGCTTTGAGATTCCTAAGATAGATTCTGATCAGGTGTAACATGAATTTTGTTTATTCATAGCGAGACAGATTTGTCTGGCTTATCCAAGTGGGTTCATTGTGAGCTATCTTTGCTTTACAAATGTAAGATTCAAGAAGTCATCAGCGTAGTTTTACCTTCGATGTTCCGATATTCAGGACGTTCTCTGGTTGGTGTAAACCATTAACCTAATAGAATCTATCAGATATTTTCGTTGGGTTTGTAAGGTTTTTACTTCTGATGCTAAATTGATGCTGCGATCACTTGTTCACATTTAACATTGGTGCTAATTTAGATATCAGGAGTCTAATTACAGTATGATAAACTCGTACAATCGAAATTACAATTGTTATCGAAATAACTTCACGTAATTAGCCCCCAGAATTTTTTAAACAATTGTAGTTGATAATGAATTTATAGGCCGGTATGACTGCGTTTTCCTTAAGTATTCGTCTAAAGTCCATGAACTTGATAACATTTCGATAATAATAAATTAATTTTTCTAACATCACTAAGTGTAAGTGTATAAACATGGCGTGGTACTTTTTATGCTTGTGTGATATGCTAAAAAAGTACTCACACAATATTCATCTCTGATATATACACAGCAGTTTTGTATCTCAGATAAATACGATACGAGAATTGAGAAAATTGAATTGAATAACTAAAGAAATTAAAAAAAAGAGAAATACGAGTCGTACTGTGAAAAAGACTTCAAATACTTTTGCTTTTTCTGAAAATCACTAGTCCTTTAAAGCATCTGAAGAAGAAAACAACGCGAAGCAGTTAAAGAAATAAAATTATTATTAAAAATAAATCAAATATATTCAATAAATACAAATATTTAATTAATAATAATCATCGTAATAAACAAAATACATATAAAAGTAATCTAAAATAAAAAGAAAGGAAAACGTAAAAAACGCTGTTAAAAATAAATTCAAAAAAATAATTTTGAATAACAAGCCTTGCTTTTCCCCAATAAGTTATTAGAAAAAAAAATTATAGAAAAAGTATGAAAATTTTGTGAAATTTTTTGAGAAAAATGAAAATATTTCAAACACGTTTTAAAAATAATAAAAACAAAAAAAATAAACAAAAAGAAATAAATTAAAAAATAAAAAAAAAAATTTATTTGCCAAATATAATCCATATGATATTGTAAAATATTTTATTATGGAAAATTACAATTTTTTACAAAAAAGTTTTTTTTTTAATTTTTTTTCTCTGCTGTATTTTAATTTAATCAGAGTGCACATGCGCAATTTAATAAAAAAAAAAAAATTAAATCCAAAAAAAAAAAAAAAGAAAAAACACTTTAACCAAGAGTTTAATAAGCCTGTTGTTTTACACAAAACCAGCCAAAAATATTTCCTTTTTTTTAATTTTTTTTCTTGTGTTTAAACGTTATTATAAACCATAAACATTGGCCCTTAATGTGTGTTATAACCAGACCAACTACAAAAAAAAAAAATACTTTAAAAATCTCAAAGAAAACCAACCAACAACATTCACTTCCATTATAATAACAGCCACTTAGCCATGCCAGCAAGCCACCACCAATATGTTACCAAAAAAAAACATTTTTTTTTGTTTTGTCGTACCATCAGCAATGTTAATAAAAAAAAAGAAAAAATTTTCCTTCCGTTTTTTATACGAAATCTCGAGAGACGAAGCAAGTATAATCTTTCATTAATCCATTGTTATGATTTAGTACAACAAAAAGTTTATATCGTGTTAATTGAAACTACAATATTGTTATGTCTTAATAAAATAAGTGTTACACGGTGTAATTGTACAAAAAAAAGGAGGTTAAAATTATAGTGTTTAATAACACGTATACTCAGCATTTTATATAATAAATAAATATTCCATTCAACTGAGGGAATTATTGGCTTATGATTGTTCTTAAAGGTATATCTTAGAGAGTAAGACCAAAAATTTAAATGCAAGCCAGATAATTAGGCCAAATATACATATTTAATGAAATGGAATTTTATTCCTCTGTTCTAGATTTCTGTAAAAATTCAATTTTTTTAGTATGACATACAATGCCATTTAAATGACCTCCTCTAGTTCGGTTGCGACAGTCAATCGTTTTTAAGGTATTAAATCACTTTAACTCACATTTCGGACAGAATATCGCTGAGAACTTGGTGAATATTGATTTTCAAATGATCCAACCACGATAGTAATTATCCCTATAAACAGTCTTTAACATAGCGCATGATCTTGGTGGCCAATTGAAAACGCCAGAATAAGTTGTTGTCATAGTCCAATAGGAACTATGTTGACTTATTAGACGTGAGGCCACAGTCAGTTATCTCCAACATAGCGAAATTTGAAAAATTATTTCTCCGGTAACATTCTCTCAGCAGAATTCCTGCAAAAACTCTGAGAATTAATCAAATTGCCATGAGAAGTTTCTCAAAAATCTGACTTTAAACTGTAGGCTCGGTCGCTAATATAAAAAATTAACACAAGTGCTATGAGAAGCTAGGTTGTAATCCAGACTGAAGGGTTTTTATGACCAACTATGTATGTATCTATGTATGTAGAACGTAAAATTATTCTTTCAGGAAGTTCTCATGCGATAAATCCAAAATCAGTAGTCTTATGTCGCACGTGACACTGTCTTCTTATAACTGCACATCGTCAAATTTATATTCCACGGTTATTACACGGTCATATAGCTTTGAGTTATCAGCAATGGTTCTTCCAGTGTCATTAAAAAAATAGTGGGCCAAAGAAAGGGTTTTTCCTTCTGACATGACTTGCAATCGGGCAGTGTTATTTCACTACATCAACAAATTCGATCGCAGTGAGACGTGAGATGCAAAATGTAATCCCACACTGACAACGAAGAAACGTGTTCTATAGAAAGTGTAATGATTCGCATAAAAAGGAATCCAATTAACATCTTTTCTGCCCTTGTTTAACACTTAGCGACTTAAGATAGGATTTTTTGGCATACAAAATTTATTGATGCAGGCAGGTCTAGCCAGAATGGCTATGACATCGATTAATTTCATATCTTTAAAAAATTGTTGAGGTGGCTAAGCTTTGCTAGCTATGAACTATAGATATGCAGTAAAATAAGCGCAATGGTATTATCAGGGAATGTTTGATAGAACGCGCAAGTGAGGACCTATCTTACTTATTTACTTAATTGGTTATTATTACAACCCTTCAGTTAGGATTAGGATTATGAACTAGTTTCTCACATCACTTATGTTGTGTGTGTTTTATCTACACATAAGTGGTGGGGACCTACAGTTTAAAGTCGACACCGAACGATACATTTTTAAGAAACTTTTCATAGCAATTTTTTTTATATACTCTCAGAGTTTTTGCCAAAAATCTCCTGAGAGAAAGTCGCCGAAGAAATATATTTTCATTTAACCTAGAGCTTGAACAGTGATTTCCCATGTAAAAAGCACGCACTACCTAGCAGACTATTTAACCTAACTTATGAAACGGTAAAATATAGGCTATTTGATAAATGTATCACTATCAAGCAACAGTGAGCGCCATAAGTGAGTCAACACCCACTATAATTTTAAATTTTCTATTATGTTCTCATGTATAAAAAAAAGTTCCTTTATCATGAATTGTTGTGTTTGTTTTTACATTTTATAAATAATAAATAAACGTTTTTATTTTTGGAAATTTATTCGACTATTCTCATTTACTTTATTCGCTATCCTAAGAAAATGAATTATTTCAGTGGTGTTTACTCACTTTTAGCGCTCAATGTATATGATTTTAAAAACAATCACTTTTGTCAAATTCCAATTAGCATTAAAGACCGAACCTTAAATCTATGTAATCATACTATGGCGTTAATAAGCCTTAAATTATTCTCTAACATTTGACTCTTTTAAATCTCTGGTTTTCAAAAATTTTTGGTTGGTTGCTAACTGGCTGACTGGTTAATAGCTGTGGCTTCTACCTGATGTCTTATTGTGTCACACATGTGCCACAAGTTGCTCGTTATTATTTTTTTTATCTTTTCGTTAAGGTATTATTACCCCAAAATCTTTTTGATTTTTCTTTTTAACCATTTTCAACACACAAAAAAAAGAGAAAAAGACAACAAAAAAAATTGTTCTCCTTTTTCATGTTAATAAACGATGATGTCATAATTATTCAGTTTTTTTTTTTTTTTTTATGCCTAAACCAATATGAACTGCATATTTTCATTATAACAAAGCCAATAGAAGTCTAATATTGTAATAAAAATTGTTTGTTTGTAAATAAACAAATACAAATAACAACAGGAAATATAATTTATGTAAACACTTCCGATAGATGAATATACTGTATATATAAAATTAAAATGATAAAAAAACAACAACAACAATATACAATATAATAATAATAAAATAATATTATGAAAATAAAAAGGCAAATAAATAAATAAAATAAAAACCGGCTAAATTAAATGCTGTAATTGCCAAGAAAATCATTGGAAAATAATAAACAAAATCTATAACCAGACGATAATATTAATGTTTACAAAATTTCATAAAGAATTATTATTGTATGAAATATTTAAATTTCATAAAATAATTTTTCTTTTATTTTAAAATATTTCTTTTCGTTTTAGCAATATTTTATAACAAAAAAAAAATTCGCCAAAATAATTCCCAATTACGCATTTTTTATTGTCTGAAAAAAAAGTAGAGAGAAAAAACTGATTTACAATATCTTTAAGCAAGTGTTTCTCTCAGTGTATGTGCTACAATAAAGTAGAAGAAGGAGAAAAAAGAAAATTAAATATTCAAATACGAGTAAATTAAAAAAGGAAAAATAAATATTAAAATTTTTTTAGTGCTACTCGTAAATATCACATTATAAATTATAATAAAAAAATAATGATAATCAAGTAAAATACATACATATTGTAATAAAAATCATTATTAATTAAGTTTTATATGCAAATCAATTGTAATACGACTGTTTACATTTACAAAAAAAAAAAAATAATTAATTAAAATTAAAAGAAAATAAAAGTGAAATAATTTAAACCCATTTATTGACTATATTCACCGAGCGAGTATTAAGAAAAGCAGTTTCTTTACACTGACAACGTCAACAAACCTTTACCAGAAGTACTTAATTTTCTAATTCCTTATTTGCCAACGCATCTACTACTTAAACATCTATACACACGGCTGTATACGCAAGAAAAAAAAAATTACTTAATTTTTTTTGTTTTACACCCACTGTTCTCTGTCCATATCAAATATATTATACAATAAATTATTATTTGTAAATGTAAGTAATCATTTCATTATATTAATGAACAATTTAATTGATTTTTTTAATATATGTAACTCTTATACATTTTCAATATTTATAACAAATATTTATAACACGCTTAATAAGCAACATGTAGCTACAAAGTTCAATTGATTTTTCAAATATAAATTGAACACTTAATATTGTATTAAAAAATAAAATTTACTTAAACAAATATGTACCTCGTTCAGGCCGATAGGGTAGGGTTCTGTTCTTCTTTGGTTAAAGCTATTATTCCACCAGTGTTGAACTACTAGATGTTCTGAGCGTATAACTTTTTGCAGTCTTCTATGGAATTTAAAGTTAAATCATTAAGAGAACTCTGCAAGGATTAAAATCAATGATATTTTGAAGGTCCTGCTTATAAAGTAGATGTATCATAACTCCTCAGTCAAACAATGTGATTTTCGGTCGGGTCATCTAGCGTTATTATTTTCTGGTATTCAGCTCTGTCCGCTTTAATCGAATTGCAAGCTTTACATTGTTGCTTTTTGTTGTATCTGGCTTAACTGCAACTTTCTTCGTTCATGATCGATGTTATTGTCGTAATCGATTCATTTGTTATATTCTATAATCACTTTATAATGGTTGATAATTGTTTGGTTATGAAGATCGAGTTCCATGGCAATATCCATGCTACTTCGATGCTGTTTTAGTGTAAATCCTAGCTTTGCCACTTTCTGCATAGCTGCTCTTTTCTTCATCCATGATCGATGTTATTGCCTCAAGTGAATTGATTTGCCTTGTTATATTCTGTAATCACTCCCTTGAAATGGTGGGCAATTGTTTGGTTATGAAGATCTAATTCCCTAGCAGCATCCATGCTGCTTATCTGTTACTGTATCATAATTTTTTTTCTCAAGATTACACCGACATATACAACACTTTTCAAAAGACCCTGTAGCGTTTTAAATATGTATACACAATTTTTTTTTAATACAGATTTCTCCAAAGCATTATTTCCTCGGTTTTAGGGCATTTAGAAATTGAATTTTTCTGCTGTTGGATGCTTGTAGTCCGTTATAAAGGGTCAAATTTTAAAACCTAACACTATTTGCATCACGGTATTTCAACAAACACACCAACTTTCTGCGACGAATGGTATTTTGCCGCTGATTCAAAAGCTCTCTCTTACCCTTGAGTATAGCTTTTCAGCATATCACACCATGCCGACATATTTTCTACGTAGTGACAGGTGACTCTAGACTTTTCTAAGGCATTTCGTGACAAATTTACTCTTGACTTTTATTGAACTTTATTACACAACCATGACATTGAACCCTGCCTGTTATGTTGGCTTTTGTCATAAACGTGATTAATGTCATTAGCATTGATATGTTAAGTCGACTGTAGCCATGTTTAAGGTGTCGAATGCAGCATGTAAGAGATTTTTTCCATCTAATCTTCGTACTATTTACAGCACATAACTGTCATGACAGTTTCACGCTGTAAATTCCGAGACAGCGGATGTACTTATTAATGTAGTAGGGTGTTCCAATCTCTTGATTGATTAGAACAGTATTGTTCGTCGTCACAAAATATACTGTAATCGAATAAAGAGTTTTAGAACGGCAAATTCATATTTTTATGTCGTAATGGATCAGTGGATCCCTTAAACCACTGTAGGAGGAATTTTCTATACTGAAGACTTTTTGTCACCTTTTCTATCTGCCATAATTTGTGTTAAATGAGCAGGGGCCATACCCCCAAGTGTTGGTCGTACATTATCGACATTATCTCTTCCCTATGTAGGAGGAATTTTGTATGCAGCAAACTTTTCTGTCACCTTTTCTATCTGCCATAATTTGTGTTTAATGAGTAGGGGCCATCCCCCCAAGTGCTAATCGTACATTATCGACATTATCTCTTCCCTATGTAGGAGGAATTTTGTATGCAGCAAACTTTTCTGTCACCTTTTCTATCTGCCATAATTTGTGTTAAATGAGCAGGGGCTATCCCCCCAAGTGCTAATCGTACATTATCGACATTATCTCTTCCCAATGTAGGAGGAATTTTGTACACAGCAAACTTTTTTGTCACCTTTTCTATCTGCCATAATTTGTGTTTAATGAGTAGGGGCCATTCCCCCAAGTGTTAATTGTATATTATCGACATTATCTCTTCCCTTTGTGGGAGGAATTTTGTACCTTTTCACCTTTTCTATCTGCCATAATTTATGTTTAGTGATTAGGGGCCATCCCCCAAAGTGTTGGTCGTACATTATCGCTATTATCTCTTCCCTATAATGATTAACCAAAAAAAAATTAAAATTTTGTTTAAAAACAATTTCAAAAAGAGAGTGAAAATCAAAATAATTTTGAAAAAATAAATTATTTTTGATTGTTTTTAAACCATAAGGAAATCCTCGTAAGGCTTGAAAAATATTTTAAATCTGAGAAATCGATTTATTAGAAATAAAATTAGTAACGATAACGATATTTGAAAATCCGTTCGATTAGTCTATTTACAATATGTACTAAAAATACATCGTCTTCATATAACATCACTCAACTCGTCAGTATTTGCCTTGTCTGGGCATAAAGCGCCATCTCAATTTTCTTTTTTTCTTTCTTTCTTTCATTCATTCAATTAATTGATGAAATTGAAAAATCAAAAAAACTATTCAATTTAAATTGATGTTTTAAGTATCAATAATAAAACAGCACCAGCATTTCTCAATATTTTTTCTCTTTTTTTTTGTGTGTGTTTGGCACGGCGCATAAAGGCAATAAAAATCACAGAAATTTTGTTTAATAAGTCAGTCGTCTGGTGTTTCAGATTATTTCATAGAGTTGTGTTGCCGGGCACATGTTGGAGTTGGAGAATGTTTAATGAATATGAAATTCACTACCACCACGACCGTTTTGTTTTGTTTTTAGCACGTTATAAAAATAAAAATAAAACTTAAATTTTAAAAGGCATATCATCTTTAAATGTATATGTATGTACATATATGTGTACATACCATACATACACATATATGTATGTATGTAGTATGTATGTTCATCTTAAGCGACGAAATTATTGTTGGCTGTCTGGCTGGCTGTCTGGATGTTTTCTGGCTGACCAACCGCCAACATATTTATTGCCATTTGCCATTAGGATGGCTCTGTGTTATAAGGAGCGAAAAAAGCATGGTGTACGCCTTAAAAACTTAAAAATTTTAATATTTTAGCTTTTAATTCTTAAATACATGATATAATTTTAATACAATGGTGGATATCATGCAGATTAGCCTGGCTTAACAAACGATATCTGGCACTATATCTGGCACGATATCTTCTTGGGCGAATCATTCTTTTCCGCACGTAAAGATTCGCTGCATAACTGATATGGAAAATATCTTAGCGGCACCTTCTGTGATACACAATTTTGTATTCTCCTTCGTTCCTTTAAGGAACATGTTGATGTCTAGTAGTTAGTGTGTTCGCTTATTAGACGTAAAGCCCGACTTTGTACCCCTGGTCAGACATCAAAAACTAAATATGAAGAAAAAAAATATATCTTAGGCGACTTTCTCTCAGCAGATTTCTGGCAAAGGCTCTGAGAGTAAATAAACCTGCCATGAAAAAGTTGCTCAAAAATCTGTCGTTCGGAGTCGACGTTAAACTATAGGTCCCGCCACTCAAGTATAAAAATTAACAAACACAACATAAGTGGTGTGAGAAGCTAGGCCGTAATCCTGACTGAAGGGTTGTAATGTTCAATTATTTATGTATGTATGTATGTTGATGTTATTCTACTACATTTGCAGTTTCGTTGTGTTCAGAAGTCTGGTGTCTTCTATTAGCAGCTATATTTTAGCTTTCCTATAGAAGGCGGAGCTGAAGCAATTCTTTAATCTGGGTTTTGGGACACAGTGTGCAATCGGTGAAAATGAAAAAGCTAATGAAGTTTCAAGCAGAGTGTTGATGGATATGGCATCAATCACCTCCTATTCGAGCATTTGCTTTCCTATGACTGTCGTTAAGTTGGAAATTTGTAGATTTGTCCAGAGAGAGATCACACAAATAAAGTTCCATCTCCTTCTGGGCCCTCTGGCACTTGCATGGTGAGATCAGAAACTTCTGAAGACCACTGCCACTGTATATCCAAACTTAGCGCCACATATTCGCAGTGGACGAGAACAGATAAAGGATTTAGGATACACTCAAGAAGCTGTACATACTTCTATGTATCTTCAAGTCTAGCGGCCGGCTAGACGTTCAATGAATACATTTCTTCAACCATTTGGTGCAGTGCGAAAAGTCCGTAATGACCGGCTAAGCACTTTGTAATCCAGTTGCCACAACTGAACTATGCGTCGTAACATTCACATGAAAAGGAGTTTGCTGTGTGTGTATGTCTAGGCATACGATAAAGGCTCTTTCAATCACTACTTTCGGGTTTTTCTATTTTATAAACGGCTAATGGCTGTAATTGTTATTTTTTCCTTTTTATTTTGGCTTCTTGTTTGACAACAATTTTCAATTTTTCTTCAGACTTTGTTTTTTGACTGCGCTGACCACTGTTCTCCGTGTAACAATGGCAATATCTTTGGGCTTCAGTTAGATTCACTTTTTCAAACTGAACCAAAACTGCCCCCAAATGACACTTTGTTGTCAATGACTTTGTAAGGATATGTGATCCTCCATTGTTTTACGGTTTTCTGATATTTTTAGTGTATAATTCCTTTACACTTACAAATAGGAACCAGCCTAATGCCCGATAAAAAATTAAAAATAAGAAAAAAAAAACATGAATTAAAAGGACAGACATGACTCCATTCATACACTTTTAAACAGTCACTCCACTCAGTCAGCTGCAGTGTATGTTTTAAATTAAAACTAAAAATATTTCACTTCATACTTCACAGTCAATTTTCTCTTGAATGAATTTTGAATTTTTTGTATTTAAAAGTACATTGAATAACGAATGCGAATACGAATGCGAATACGAATACACGCTTAAATTCTTGTTCATATGGAAGCAATTTGAATGCAAAAATGCATTTGAATTGTATGTATGACGGACGCATGGCTAAAACATTGCCAGCCAGCCTGCATATACAGTCTATACAGCCTGTATGTCTGTTGGGTTTCAGCGCTCTGTAAAGTTTATGTGGCTGCCTTTAACGCTCCAGTTGTAGCCACATTTTTGCATGCTTTTTCTTTTTGTTATAATATTTATTGTTGTTGTTGTTAGTATAATTATTATTGTTGCTACGAAGATTTTTTCCCGCCATAAAAAATTAAAACAACGTTATACAATAATTCATATTTTTTTTTCGGTTGAAGAATATTTGATTTTAATGCGCGCCCAGCTAATAATTACCGCCACAAAGTCAGTTCAGTTCAGTCCAGTTCAGTTCCACTCAGTACATATTCAAGTTCATTAACATAATTATGACTACTAGTTGAGCTTTTTATTTCAAGCATAAAATAAAAACAAAAAACATTTTTTTTTCGAAGCTTTAAATTTATTGAAGGCAATATTTTTTTATTGTTGTTTCAATGAAAAACAGCACAAATTTCGTGTATTTCTTTCCTTCCTTTTTTTAATGTTTTCAATATGTCTTGCGGAAAATTCACCAAAAGAATGTTAGGTATTTATAAACAATTATTAAAAAAAAAAAAAAAAATAAGGTGAAATTATATTTGAAATCTGTTTTAGTTTATTTCATACAACAAAATTCCAGTCTTCTTACTAGTCTCATGGAGATAAATTATGTATAACAAATCATCAAATCATCATCATGCACTATGAATATTTTATTCTATTATTAGACAAATGCTGGTTTTTCTCTAGATTTTTCTTTCTTTTTCTCGAAGAAAATGAATTGCAATTTCTGTTCTTTTTTTTCAAACAATGGAATTTCAATTTCAAGGTCTTTAACACACAATAGAATAGAATATGACAGCGTTTGATTTAAAAGAAATATAACAAACTGTCTTGATTTTCTTTTCAAAAGAAATTTATGGGGTCGTGCAAATAGGATAGGCATGTCAAAACCTTAATGTTGTTTAATGATACATAAGCTAGGCATTAATGAGAGAAGTTATCTGGATGCTAAATGTTGGTGGGAATCCATTGCCATGTTTGCTGATAGTATCACAGTTTTAAATTATCTTAAGAAGAATTTAAGAGACTTTCTTGTTAAGTTCGTATCTCTTTACTGTTCACATCACGTATGTACAGAGAGCGCCAAAAGTGAGTAAACATCTCTGAAATAATTCATTTTCTTAGGATAGCGAAAAAAGTAAATGAAAATAGTAGAATAAATTTCCAAAAATAAAAACGTTTACAATTCATGATAAAGGAACTTTTTTTATACTTAAGAACATAATAGAACATTTAAAATTATAGTGGGTGTTGACTCACTTATGGCGCTCACTGTATATGATCCAAATATGAACCATAGTTTGAATTATAAAGCGATAGGGATGTGTATCCTCAGGGCAAATTTTCCAGTAGAAATCGCAGCCGTATTTATCGAAGTTTTTTCGGACTATCGGTAGTCGCCGAAGTCTAGTAGCTAATGTGTTGGCTTATTAGACATAAGGCCACGGTACAAACCCCAGATCAGGCATCTCCAACAAAACGAAATAGGAAAAAATATATCTTCAGTAACTTCCGCTCAGCAGATTTCTGGCAAAATATCTGAGCATAAATAAAAATTTCCTTGAAAAGTTTCTTAAAATCTACTTTAAACTGTAGGTTTCTGCCACTCATGTATGAAATTAACGCACAGACACACAACATTGGTGGCGTAAGAAGCTATGTAGGTCGTAATCCTAACTGAAGGGTTGTAATGAAAAATTATGTGTGTATGTATGTATGTTATTGCACTTCATTCAGAGAAATTGAACATATTTTCTGTCTGTCTCTTTTGAGGGAACCATTAAGTGAGATGAAATCGGTGGACATAAAATATATTTTAAATTGAAGCATCTGCCATTGGGAAACCTACTTATATACTTGCGATAATAATTACAATTGTAGGACGACGTCTCAAACCATATTTTTGATATTCAACTCACTACATGTCTCTTTCTCATGCAGCTATCTTTCTGGCACTGCATAAATAGGGATTATTTCCTGAGTGGCTTGAAAAGATAAGTCGCATGGGTTTATATGACCGATTGATAAGTATATCAAACAAGCAAACTATTTGCCAGTACTCCATCCTAGCTACATACATACATACATTCCACAAAACATTTTTTAATTGAAACACAAAACCCAACAAAAGTGGGAGCAGTCTTCTAATGTTTATAAACAGTACTCCGTACATACTTATTTTATATCTTCTATTAGAGGAGTCCTCTTTCAAACCAACGTACGGCTGCCATTAAGTGTGATCTGACGAATGAATCCAAATGAATGTGATTACGAGAATGAATCCCCAGAACTCAGACTGTGGGACCACATACATATGTCTCCAACGAAAACGTTTGGGTGCTTATTGTTACCCTTATCGATGACGAATAGCTTGTAATAACACGTAATATGATTAGATTGAGGACAGTACAATAAATCTTATTGTTTCGATACTCTCATCATCATCTCTTCACGACAAAAACCATTCGGAATATAATAATGGAATTCCAAAATATTTCTCTATTGCTTGTGTTGCCACATAATTTATTAACTTAAATGCAAGCCAAGACTGTCTCTCAAAAGATTTATGTAGTTAAGGACGTTCTTGTATGCTTATCTGCTTTTAATAGAATGTTAATTAACATAAAATGTTAATATTAACAGCACTTTAGAAAGGATTTTTTTTTTATAAGAATTTATTTTTACCCGTACCCAATAGAAGGGGCATCGATTAATCTTAAAGTAAATATAAGCGAAAGTAACGGTTAGTCAGATTCAATATAAATATTACTTCTACAACAACAATAACAACAACAACAAACACAACACCAACATAAAAAAACTTGTAGTTTATTTTAGTTTTTATTGCTTTTATTATTAGCAAAAACATACAAATACAAAATGCATTTTGTAGTTGAGAATATGTACATATGTATGTATGGGTGTGTATGTGTGTAAATGATCTAAAATAGTCGACATTTATAGTGCAAGTTATCATGCACTAAAATGCATAAAATTTATGTGCGAACAAATCGAGTTCATGGGCAAATGTACAATAATAACCAGTGAATATAGCAACAACATACAACAACAACTACATTAGCACCAACATCAGCATCTCAGCATCAGCAAAACTAATCAAATACAATAAAAAAAAAGAAAAAACTTTAGCAACACAGATATAATATTGGCCGGTTATTTGCTTGTTTGGTTGTTAATGTTGTTGTTGGTGTTGCAAGCATTAATAAAAAAAATACCAGCCCCCTTTTTGTATTTGCTTCTATAAGTGTTTCTCCAAAAAGCAAAGCAAAGTTTTTTTTCGCACAAATTATTGCTGCTGTATGTAGCTGTTTAGTGTTGCCGTTTGCTGTTCTTAAGACAATATTCCTCTTGTGTCGTTTATAACCATCCATAGATATGGCCATACATTCACATGCTAAAAAAAACAAACAAAAATACACAAGAAAAAAAGAATTGAATATTATCACATCAATTTGATCAAAACCAATTGAAAATTGAAACGAACAGTAAAAAAAAATACGAAAAAAATCCATTATTAAAAAATTTTTTTTGAAAACACTTTCAAAATGCTGGGGTATTTCTTTAACACGATCTCCTTTTCATTTTTTTCAATTAAAAGTATTATTATTTACACCATTTACAAAAAAAATATATTAATTTCAGAGCATATTGCCTACCATGCCATTTCGCTATGGGCGTGGCATCTTTCATTCAATGTACTAGGAAGTTGCAAAATATATGGGGTCTTCGAATGTATGCACTATTTACAAACACAATTTAACAAAATACGAGCAAATGTAGACAGGGCACCTTATGGAGTGTGTATATGTACTTTTTACGTGCAGTAAATTGCATTTAATCCTGTAGTCAAATTTCTTCATTCCCTGATGGCAGCCATTTTGTAACGCAACCCATACTCCTCATTGGAAGAGTCTTTAGATGTTTGTGTTTCGGATTACATGTAGTCCGGTCACCCCAATTATTGAAAAAATCAACTTAAGCAAGTTTAGTTCTGTCTGGGCATACGGCATCAGCTTGGCAAGGGAAACAAATTCACCCTTTGTTGGATCACAGGCCATATAGAAATTCATTGCACAATTGATGAAGGACCCTAAAATACTTGCTTTTCGTGTTAGTTATACATCAGTAAAGGCAATTTGGAATTTCTTCTTTACATGTCCGCTAGAATGCAATAAACCTTCAGTTGCAAATTTGTGGTCCAGCCCCTATACATACTCCATAACGGCTGAATAGTCAAAACCGAATTTATCGTTTGGCATACACCACTTACCTCTCAATTTCGTGATTTAAATAAAATCTCCGATTTTATCTGTTTAAAGTGAAATATCTGGAGGGTTCTGGATACACTTGAAAAGTTCCTATCCATATGTTTCTTGGTGGTCCTCCTAGTATTCGAAAGCTTATCAGATTCACCTCCAAGTTGGCTTGTCAGATCTCGTAATAGCGCTTTGAGCCTGCTTTTATGGATGTTAAAAATCTCTTGTCTAGCTAGCCATGCAAAGTTATCACTCATCCTATAAAACTTCAGTACCAACACTGACGTGTCGTGATAGAAACGCGTAAAGCTTATCAAATTCATCCCCAAGTTGGCTTGTCAGTTCTTGTTATAGGGCTTTGAGCCTGCTTTTATGGATGTTAAAAATCTCTTGTCTAGCTAGCCATGCAAAGTTACAACTCTAGTACCAACACCAACGTATCGTTGTAGAAACGCGTAATGCCCGCGTAAAGTCTGGTCAAATCAAATGGTTGATAGAAAATATTGCTTGAGACAACGTAGATCTTAGTTGGCATATTCTTATGCTAGTCCACTAAGTCCAAACCAATCAATAAATCATTACTGACTGTGGCGCTTAATTTAATTTGTTTGCTTGTGAACGCAAGAAACAATTGTACCAATTTTCTCTAGTAGGGTCGTGCGGTATTTTTTTGTTTTGTTTAAAAAATCAAAACCAACTGACAACAATTAATTCTCATTTAAAAACCTCTGGTTTTTGATCGATTTCAATACAAAAAATTTTTATCTAATTTCTTAGATATTCTCATATCTGATAATAATTATTTCAAATCATAGGTCTAAAGTCCAAGTAAGCAACAAAACCTTTCTAACTTTTATGCAAATGTTTTATGATAATGTTAGGGAAACAGTGTGTTTTAGTAGAGACGGTGACTGAGTCGTTGGTCAAAGTAATGCCAATTTTGTACATTCTTAAAAATGTTCAAATGAATTGTTTGTCAATCCAAATCGAAATGAAACATTAAATGAATTGATATTCTGTATCGTTTGTGTCGTAAATTGATTTGTTACTTAAAAAGTAATTTATAAGGATTGTCAGACTTTTAAGAATTTTTTCCTTTTTAATTGGCTGCAAAATTTTAATTTTATAAAGGTTTCGTAAGGTTTCTATCATTTTTGGTTATGCTGGCACACCCACAGTTTCAATTTCTCTTGGATTTTTTCTATCGATAAAGGACTGTCATGTCAACTCTCTGTGATATTTTTTCTCACAAAAAGCCTATTTAAAGAGAATTTAAACCTTTGTACTTAAACATTTTGAAAATTCTGATTTCTTTCTTCAATTCAATTTCAATTCTAAACAGCTGAATACCGTTGTAATTATTCAAATAATATCATATCATATTGAATTACCTTGACGTTTTCTTTATCAAGACATAATCCAGCCATTAACGATACGATATTGCATCAGATTTGACCACTAAAATTGCATTCAACTTGAAGACAATTATGTTGGCTTCACTCACTCGCTCCTCCTTTTCGTTGTGTTTTAAAATACATATTTGTTGATGTTGTTGTTGTTTTTTTTTTTGTGTTGCCAATTAAATTATTGGTTATAAACGAACACAAAACATGCTCGTATATTAACAGTATTTTGCTGATGCAATATTTGAAATTATTGTACAATATTTATATCCAATCACTCAGTCAGTTTAGTATAGATTCTGTCGGTGCTCCTAACATTTCAGTTTTAATAGTTTAAAATAATGAACATAATGGAAATAATAATAATATAATTGAAACCAACACAAATATATATAATCACTTTTGAAAAAGAGAACCGTGTTTTATTTTAATAGTTTTTCAATTTTTACTTAAATTTAGAAAATCAAATAAATATTTTCCCTAAAACTTTATCGTTAAACATCAAAGAAAAATATTTGTTCTGGGCTATTTTGAACGTTGTATACATACATATGCATCTACCTTACTCTACTCATAACGGACTGCTATGCGTGCTTAAGTTAGTTTTGGTAATCAAAGCTACCACTTCGACCTAACCTAACCTAGCATATGTATCTAAAGGTATTACTTTCGGCAAATATTACCAAAAACAGAATACGATTCTTAAGGAAAACAGAATTTAAGCAAATAATTGGCAAGTGGCTTGAGCTGCATCTACGTCCAGCTCCCAACATCATGTGTGCCTTGGTTCCCTGCCCTGGAGGTTCCAGTCAGTTGCAGTTGTGGTTTTATTGGACTGGGGTATTATTCCTCCTCCGCTCAACAATTGCTCAGCGTTGAGTATTGTTATTAGTAATTAGGGATGCGCCGGCAGTTAACCTCTGATATTCCGCCTTAGGCTTGTCCATCCCTATAAATGCTGCACTCAATATTCTCTCTAGAGGCTCCACTTACTTCGATAAAGTTGGTGAATTGATGTGCTGCTGTTGTACTAAGAGGGAACAGCGTTGAATAATTTTTTTTTAATAGGCACTTAGTCTTGCCAGAGTGAATTAAATTGAATTTTAGAATTCAGTGTGTCTTTTATTTACTGTAATAGCTAAGCTAATCTCTTTGTATGCTTAGCTTGTAAAAATTATGGTCATGCAAAAATTAATCTTAGGTAAGATAATGTTAGATTTGAAAGCTTTGAGCTGAGGGTTCACCCCGTAAAGTTCACAGTTGTAACATAACCGAGATTTCAAAATCAAGGATATCTAAAGTGTACCGACTACTTTCCTTTAAATGGAATGGAATTTTTCTTCCGCCCACCTCTTCAAAACAAACATCATTACAAGACAGTTCAAAGAGATTTAACTGCATGCCTTACGATTGCTGTAAAATAGTATCTGTTTTGACCAGAACTGGCTTTATTCTATAATGCTGGCTAACCAACAGTTTTACTGTAATTATTTAGTTCATTGATGTATCACGGGACTAACCCAGCAGGGCTAGAAATTGTAAAATCAATCGTGTAGGCTTTGTTTTAATGGCAAAATAATATTTATACTGATCGGAATGGACGTTCTACAGGCATATAAGGCATTACCGTGCCTCTGGTTTTAGTTATTGATTTTATTTGCCGACATTCGACTAATGCAGACCAAACAGGAAATTTCGATAGGTACTTAGCAAAGACAAAAACCCATATAAGTGAATATTTTTTTAACTTGTCACTTTCAATATTCGAAATGTTGGACAAGAAAATAGGTTCTACAATTGGCGTTAAGAAGTCCTTTCCATTTCCAAATTTTTAGCTTGATAAGCTTCTGAAAGCCAAAATCGTGGCCTTTTTTATTATTAAATTTGTTATAAAAATTCATTTAAAACTTTTCAGTATCTATGCACTTAACGATGAATAGAAGAACTTGTTTTTAATGTTTTATTTTCATTTTTTATCTAGTAAGTCATATTATTATTAAATAATAAAAATAAATAATTTTTTTTTTATTTATTTCGTTTCGTAAATGGCATATGGTTGGCAGCAAAAAATGTTAATTGTTTAATTATTATGAACTTTAGATTTTATGTGTCATCCATCATTAGAACAATTTGCGTTTATTATAATCTATTTATGGCAAGCATATTTATTTCCATTTTTTTTGTTTTAATATTTTTTATTTATTTTTTAATACTTTTTTTTAGTGATTAATTATTTTGTAATAACTTTATGACATAACTAAAGTTTATATATGTATTTTTTATTACACATGATATACATATAAAAAAAATTATTACTTTTATGAGCAATAAAAACTTATTCTCTCAACAGTAAAACAGAAAAAAAAAATTAAATTATGAAACCCCAGAGGGGGGTTTAACATTTATGGCAAAATAAATATTAAAAAAACCAGCGAGAAAAGTTTAAAAATTTAAAAAAGGGGGCCTGTCACTAAAACAGCTGGTTGTCTTAATTATCAAGACAGCCGCAATAACAATATAGTATATTGTCAAGAGAGTGTGTCTCTTGTGATCTTTAGCTACCCCTTTTTAAAATACATACATCTGGCAACTTACTGTCATAAATATATTAATGCTACTGGCAAACTTATTTAATATGGCAATACACACTATATGTACATGCACACACATAAAGTCGTAGTTGTTTATTAGTATGGTTTTAATATTCTCAGCTCATAAATTAAATTAAATACAAAGAAGGCTGTAATAATTATTAAAACTTCTGTAAATCATTACAGTGGCTCACAATATGTGACATCAGAGATAGTCATTGAAAAAATATAAGGACTGACTTCTTTAGTCAGCTTAATGAGAGGCAGTTGGGCTGGGCACAGGTCTCGAAGTAAAAGGTCGAGGGTGTATTTGTGTTATTGTGGTGCCCGTTTAAAGTATTTGTAAATAAAAATTAAAAATATTCAATAATTTATTGTAAAATTAGAATGCAGGTGCTTTATTTTATAATTACTTTCTATATAAAATTAAAATCATAAAATAATTTTATAAAAAAAATTCAATTGTTTATTGTGAAAATCAAATGCAGATGATTCACTTTAATTTTATTTTCCATTAAATTTAAATCATTGTGTACAAATTCCATAGAATGTTAGATGTTTTTCTCCTAATAAATCAAAATTCGACATTGTGGAACAACACAATTTTTATTTTCGGGGTTAATAAATTCTTTAATGAAAAACAAAATTCCTTTCATTTTTCATTTTACGATCGATACTAGAGTATATATGTATGTATGTACATATATGCATTGTATTGTATTGTATTATATTCTCTTGTATAAATTATAAAAAAAAAACAAATTCACATGATTATTGAAAACGATGTGAAAAAAAAACTATTGAAATATTTATAGATGGACGTAAAGTTTTCAACAATTTTCATTAAAATGTGATTCACATCCGTTTTATTTTAATAAATTATATTTCTTTTTTTCTTTCTTCTTTTTTCACAATTCTGCTGCTATTATTTCAGTGGTGAACGTTATTCCGTTTCTGGTTTTTTTTTTTTAATTTTATTTCAAATAGGCAATCAAATTAATTTTCTTTTATTTTTAAGATTTTTTGAGAAAATTTGCACAAAAAAAATAATTTTTTATTTTATTTTATAAATTAAATTACGAAATTAGTTTAATGTTATTGGCATGGCCTAAAAAGTATATCAAATTGATCAGGACACAATTGATTAACATATAAGTTTTCCAAAAAGAACGCCAAGTAATTCATAGTCATTGTGAATGGAAAACTTAAATTGAAAAGAAATTTTGCATAAAAACTTTGAAATACAATATTAATGTATATTCGTATATGTCTGTTTAAAATGCAAGATAGGTAAGTTGGTATGTTTAGGTCGCATGATAGTCCCAACATTGGAACGATTCAAAGATTTTGATGAAGCCAAGTACTTCCTTCAAAAGTTTCCTCCATTAGACAAAGCACAAATACTTTTCGTATGAGTATCTAGAAATTATTCCGACTTCTATGCTCAACATGCTCTTTTGGAGTTTGAGGAGACTTTTCTATCTTTTAGCCAGATTTCCAGCACTATCTTGCTCGTATACGAAGCCACATTCATGGTGTTAGCAAAATGGAATGTACAAAGTCTGTCGACACTTTAATGATTGCTCTGCAGTTTTATAAGATGTCATAAGATGTGAGAACTACTCTGAGTTACCATTACTGGAGGTATGATTACCTCATAGAATTTACAAAATAATTTTTTAGGTACCTCTGACTGTCTACATTATTTTCGTTTTTAAATTGAGGGAAATTGAATGGTAAACAAACGAACTTTGTAGACGAGATGTAGAGCAGTATGTAGCTGACGACTGGCAGTACAAGTCATTTTTTAGTTGCACTTTTCTGCTTTTCGCAGTTCTCGCCTCAGCAATATGGCGCATATGGGTATGAAGAGACTTACAAATCCGACCAGGCTCATAACTCATCAATCATAAACTGGTCTTTGCAGGCTTTGAAACTCCAAACGACTGACGAGAGTGTTTCATGTAAGAAGTTACTTTCATAGCTTTTGCCAAACAACGAACAAGAAAACCAGAGATAATCTCACCACTAGCAGGTAACCTCTTCCTTTGCATTTGAATTATGAACGAGGGAACAGTGGCTATTCAGTCACCAGTTTTTCAAGATAATCTCACCAGTAGCAGGTAGACTAATTAAGACCTGAATTACTCACGAGGGAACAGTGATGAAATCTGAGACAGTTTCACTAATAGCAGACAGCCTCTTTGTGCCAGAGTCTCCCTTAGAGCTTAATTATTAACGAGGGAATAGTGGCTATTCAGTCACCAGTTTTTTTTTTAAAGTACTACAATGGTTCCATTTATATTATCGCATAAGCTTTCAACTGCGTAAAATCACTTTCATCAATGGTTGCCTTGACTTGTTGAATTAATTCACAAGAATCGATTGAAGAAACTAAAAAGTCCACTGAACCTTAAGTGAATTAAATTTTTTGAGCGCTTGCCTAAGGATCTTTCGTTCAATTGCTATAAAGACACATTTTTTTCGTCATTATTAACATCAAAAGGAAAAATAAATTCATCTAAAATGCAATATTTTAATCGATATAAATGCAAATAAAATTAATTAAAAGGTGGTAAGGATGAGTACGAAGGGGGTGGCATGAGGAGGAGCACAAAAAAAAAGAAAATTGAAAATTGAATTCATAATTTTCATTTTAATCAGTCAAAACATTTAAATGAACTGATCTTCATTTCTTCTCTTTCAATCATTTTGAAAATTTTCAATTAAAAATCATTTAATTGTTATTGCTATTGTTGCTGGTATTCATTTTCTTTCTTCTTTTTTCGAATGTCTGTCAATTTCACTCTTATTGCGTTTAACAACAGCAATAACAACAAAAAAAAAATTGGCATTGTTGCATTTTAGCTGCCATTTTAATTAATTCATAATTCAAGGTCAAATTTAAGAATCTCATTTCATCTGATTTCATTATTTGACTCTCCTCTCTATACTCCCTCTAAAGAGCTAAAGCCTTCTGAATGAATAATTGATAACATCTGTTTAAATGTTAATGTGTTTGATCAAACAGAAAAAGAAGAAGAAGAAAAGGCAAATGTGAATGAAAATATTTGTTGGGTTTTTTTGTTGGTTTTCTTTTTGTAAATTAATAGACAAGCTTTAATGCATTTATGGTCCGATTATGAATGACTGAGAGAGATATCAATTGAAAATGAAAATGTTTTTGTATGAAATAATTCAATGGATGTGAAGTGAAGTGAAGTGTAGTGCTTTCAAACAGATTATAAAAAATCTATAGTCATGATCTTTCTTTTGATTCTATTGTATTATGTTCAGTTTTTATTTGGCTTTGATATACAAAATAAGGTAATGAATCAGCACTGGAAAGAATTTTTAACATTTATTTTAAATTTATATGTTTTGTCCATACATAAATTATTGCATTACTTTAGCTTTATAAAGGGGAAAAAGAGTTTAAAAACCTTTATAAAGTAATAAATGAGAGAATTTACGTATGCCGATGGAACATAGAGCTTCAACAGGTTATTTTTTAATTTAATTTATCATTACCAGTTGTGTCCTCTTTTATGCTTCTGTGCCTATGTATCCTTTGGTCTCTCTCAGCCTCCACTTCTTTGTAAATTCCTTTCTAGAACCATCTTAATACACTTTCTATCGTTTCTGTCTAGGATATGCCCAATCGAATTTCATTTTTGAATTTTATTTTTATCTGTAAGAATTATTGGTTCCAAATATAGAATTCAAAAATGAACTTCCTCCAATAGACTTCCAGAATTGGAAGTAAGAGACCTATTGTTGCTCTTTTTTATTGGTCAAATCTGGCTTCTTCTAAACGATTACTTTTTTTGCACACTTCAATTATTGACAGTATACAGTTGAAAGTAATTGATTCCCTGTCAATTCCAACAAAAAAACATCAAATCGTTTCTAAAAATCAAGAAGCTTCAATTCTGTTCAAATAATTTATCTAGAAACTACGTTGACCTCTGCTCTCCCAGAGAAGGTATGGCACTCAAGTGGGTAAAAAGTTTCCCACTGCTATTCCCAATATGTTGTTTCGTTGTTTCTATATAACGAAAAATTTACCTGATATCATCGTAAGACTTTCGTCACCAATCTTAAAGGTATGTGATCAAACAATGCTGAGTCAGGCAATTGTAAAATTCTGAACTTTTTTTTTTTTTTTTGACAAGGATTTCTTTTTTTTCTAATGCTGCCAACTAGCGTGATACATTTGTACTTTTACAACGGGTGTGATAGGTTACTAGAGCCATTTAATCGAATAAAAAAAACTCACCGTTTTTTTTTTTTTTTCGTATAAATTTGATGAAGAAATGTTTCCTTTAAAGCTCTGTGTTTTATAGTAAATGTGAGTTTTTCTTTCCTTTTTTTCATATCAAATAATAGTCATTCACTACTCCATTCACTCTATAAGATATTTTTAACCTGGTCTGGTTTTTTTTTTCTTTTTTCATTAATTTATTACGATTTTACCACCATGAAGTGGGTAATTGACAAAATAAAACCAAAAAGACAGAGAGAGAGAGAGAGAAAGAGAGGAAAAAAAGAAGCACAAAAATAAAGTAAAGTTGCCACAATACGACTAACTCAACACGCCACACAGATTTTAAATAAAAATCAAGTTTTAAAGCTTGAGCTCAGCTCAGCTCAGTGTTCAGTTCGGTTCAGTTTAGCTCACCTTGCCGTTTGTTTAAATTAAATTGCATTACGTTTGCAACTTATGGTGTGGTTGTTGATATGATCTGCAATATCTGTATGCGTAGTTATGCATGCATATACAGCAATGCAGGTATTAAAAAAAAATGCCAAACAACTCACTGACGTCCCACCATATGTGGCCGGCAACAGAAGAAACAAACGCAAAAAAAAACGCACATTTTGTTGAGCTTAAACTGACTGCATATAAATATGTTGATGTATGAGCAAATATCAACGCAATACTTTATTTTTTTTCGTTGAAAAACTGTTTTAAGGAAAAAAAATTTTTTTTTTCATTTTTTCAAAACACACCCAACTTTTTATGAAAAAGGAAAAATAAACCAAAAAAAATTATTATTTTTTTATACGAGTACAATATTGTGACTAAAAGTTTAAGCTTTGGCGGCAAAAAAAATTAAATCTTATATTACTGATGACAATATTAAAAATAAAAAGGCAAGAAAATGTTTAAAATTGTTTCTTTTTTTTTGTTTTTTGTAAAGTTTAATGCTCAATGTGATCTGTTTAATGAAATAAATTCATTATGAATTCTTGCAACGTCTATATTGTACTCGTATTTATAAAAATATATTTTTATATACAAAAATTTAAAAAAGAAACTTAAATTGTATGTTATTCAACCACGCGTTCAATTGACCAACAATTTTAAAAATTACTTTAACTGGCCATATCAGTTAAATTTGTTTAATTTTTATTTTAATTTAATTTTCTTTAATAAAAACTAAGCTAACATTTATTTCTTCTTGTGATTCTCTTTCTTCTATACAAACTCGTTTTTATCGATAATTATACAATTATATAGACATCACGTTTTTATTAATTTATCATAAATATTTATTTTATTATTCATTAATGTGAATACAAAATACATACAGTACTTTTTTAAAACCGTCTTATCAAATTAATATTCACATTACGTATACGTTTAGGGTGTAGCATTTACATATGAACCCTAAATTCTAACCTAAATTGTTTGAATATTTTGTTTTTTTTTCGAATTTATTAGAAGATAGAAATGTTTGAAACTTCAATATAATCAGCTTCCTCAAGTGCAAACAAGGTTAACTAGTTATTGTTGTCGCAACTCACTTACTTATGTAATTGGTCATTAGAAACCTTTAAGCAGGATTACGGCCTTGTTTCCCTACAACATTCATGTTGCGTGTGTTAATTTTATCCATAAATGACGGGACGGAACCTACAGTTTATCGTCCATTCCGAACGCCAGATTTTTGAGAAAGATTTCATGGCTTTTTCTGAGAGTTTTTGCCAGAACATTGCTGCTGAGGGGAAATCTCCCAAAAGAAATACTTTTTTCATCATATTTCTCGTGTAATAAGCCAACACTCTACCTATTCTTATAAAACTACTGGTATTAAACAAAGCTACGTGCGTTCGCTGTACAATCGATCTATCAAGTATTTTCATCTGCGTCGCTTCAAATTTTATGCAGTCGTTCAGAAGATTTAGAAAGACGTTGTCAACAGGTTGCCTCAGGAACAGGCAGAATATATTACATGGCTCTGTCTTCCTTTTCATCAATGCAGCAGCATTTGCAACCACGTACATACATATGTACATAACTCTTCAGTTAGGATTACAACCTAGTTTCTCACATCACTTATACTGTGTGTGTGTTAATTTTATACATGAGTGTACGGAGGACCTGCAGTTTTAAGGCCACTGTGAACGACAGATTTTTGGGAAACTTTTTCATGACAATTTTGTATTTATTCTCAGAGTTTTTGCTAGAAATCTGCTGACAGGCAGTGGTTTTTAACCGAGGCCTCAGGTTGAATAAGCCAATACACTACCTACTAGACTACGGTGACTTCTACAAGAACCTTGCTTTCTATGAACAGACACTACATTCATAGCCTAGTTGGCTAAGAAATCCACTGATTTTCAATGAAAATCTCATAACTGTTCCCATAACTATCTTCCAACCATCACTACAGATTAAAACAACATTTTCTTGATGATAACGTTCTAGTCTCCTCTACAGGGTACTGAGACATCGTACAGTTTTATTTGTATTCCAACAGCTGGAATAGATCCAACAACACCTGCTTAATATGTCTGCGTAACTAACGTCAGCATAAGAAAACTACAACAACTAATAAGTCTCCTTCTCCTTTTTTACAACAACATCGTATTGTAAAATTTTCAAAATTTTCTACATACAACGGATATGTACCTACATACTTACGGTTTTTTTTGTTGCTATAAAACTGATGATATTGTTTATGTTGTCACTGTATTTGTGCTGTTACTGTTGCTGCTGCTGCTATTTGATATTTTTTGTTGTTGTTGTTGTTGCTGCTGTCTAAAATAAAATAATAATAAAAAAAAACCACAATGCTTAGCGACGACAGATAGTCTAGCATGTTTTGTTTTTCACAAATAAGAGGAAAAATAAGACGACAACACGACAACGAAAATACTTTATAAACATAGAAGAGCGGCTGGCGATAATAGATACAAACAGAGAGCAGCAATACTTTTATTGTAATCAATGCGTTTTCGTAGAATACAAAAAGTAAGAAAGAAAACCAAAAGAACGTGTATGTATGTGGTATGTAAATTGTGTGTATGTGTTTGTTTGTTTGTTGCCGCGTATAGTTGTAATATTGTGACATTGATTTGTTTGTTTGCTTGCTATTCTCTTTATCTGTAATCGGTGGGAATTCTTTAAAAATAAAAGAAAAGTAACGGTCAGCTCTTGTGGTTTTTTGTTTTTGTAGAAGAGAAAAAAAAAACTTTCTTTAAAAACACAACAAAAACAAACGGAAATGTAAAGTGCATGCATAATATGATGTAAAAGGCTTCTGAAGTGATAAAACTCTCATATTTGTTAGGATTTAAAAATGTTTTTGACAATGTCTGTCGAACATTAAAAAAAAAACGGCGAAGTCTTTGCTTATACGGTGCAGTTGTGAATGTTGCATCAGATTATAAAGGACCCAACACTCACCATACACTTCTCAACATACAGACGTTGCAGGTCCTTGTAGTAAGCTATACATCCTTTGTCGACTATTTTTTTTTTCAAGTTACATTGAAAATATTTTGCATTTTTATTCTTCTTCTTGATTACTGGCATTTACATAAAGTGATAGCAAAAAACCAATACAACTTTTAAAAACTTATGAAAAAAATGTGTATAAGTGTATCGGATTTTTATATGAAAATTATCAATAACAAGCTTACACTGTTGTATATTGGTCCAACAATACAATCAATACAACGATACGAGGACTTGTTTGAATTGCCCAATTATTTTTAAGGTATATTTCGTGGTCCTTTTGCAAAAAGACTTCGTTTTCGCAACGTTTTGCTAATGATAATTCGTTGAGTCAATGCTACTACGTTCGAGCTACTATCGTACTTTTGTAAACGATTCCAAGCCACCAATTTACAAAAGAGAATGAGAAACTTTTCATTGCAATTTTTCTTATACGCAGAGTTTTTGCGAGAAATTTGCCGAAGAAATTTTTTTTCATATTTCGTTTTTAACGGGATGTCTGACCTGGGGTTTGAAGCATGGTCTCACGTCTAATAACCAAACTCAGTACCTATTATACTACAACGACGATAATGTTCCACAATGTCATTCACTTTTACAGAAATTAATCGAAAAAAGCAAGGAGCGGGAACTAGAAACCCCTACTATGTGTAACGGTGTGCTTAGCATTCTCACTGTAGTATATTTTACAAAAATTTTCGCGGAAATATTTCACTTATTTTCCAATGCATATGATCTTATATGATCCAATATTTACTGCCCCCTCCCCCTCAAACACTTCTACCAGAGGATAGCGGAAACAAAGTTGCCCTATTACAGTCTAAAATAAACCCATACTTGTGCACTTATTGGTATTGAAGAAAAGAAAAAAACAAGCTATTTATTGTGTGTACAATTAAATTTAAATTTATTGTTAGTCATTATTACAAATATTGCAATTATAAACAACAACAACAACAATACCAGCAACAACAAGAAACGAAACCAATTAAATAAATACAACGTGGTATTAAGAAGAGCGAGAGAGATGTTGTGAGTTCTATTAATCAATCTATCGTGTATTGATCAACAATTGTTACGATTGTTGTTGTTGTTGTTGTTCTTGTTGTTTATTTTATATCTTATTTGAAAATAGTTCATGTGAAAAATGTTTTCATATATAAATTTAGTTCTAATTTTAATTTCAAACGAACGAGTTTAAAAATAAACGGCGTATTTTGATTGGTTTTATTTCGTTTCTGTGTGGTGATATTTGTGTTGTGGCGTTTTTTCTTTATCTCTCTGTTGCAATATTAAAAGTAATTTTTCTATAAACACACGCCCACTTTTTATTTTTTTTTTATTCTCTAAAATAAAATAAAAATAAAGATTTTATTCTATATAAAATAGAAATATATCTATGTACACATACTATAGTGCTGTATATATATTATAAAATTCATTTGAAAAAAAGAGAATAAAAATTAAAAATTGCAAAAGGTAACAAGAACGAAAATTCGTTTACTGAAAGTGAATTTTATTTAAATGCACATATTAAATGCAATCAAATTAATTGTTTTTTTCATTCATTTGAAATTATTTTTATAAATAAGGAACTTTTAAGCATTCGGATTAGCATTCAACATTAATATTCCAAGAAAACTTAAAACAGCAAATTAAATTTCATTTGAAATTAAATCAAGTCATTATTTTATCTGTGGTCTCGAAAAAGATAATTAAAATGATTTAGAATAACAGAGATTAATGACATCAAACAAGAAAAAATGTAAATAAATAAATAACAAGTTTATCTTGTTAACTTCCTTTTTAAAACAACAAAGTGCCTTATAAAAACAAATTTCTGAAAAAAAAAATTACTTAGTACAGTTGACAAATATTAATCGAATGACGACCAAAAAGGGAAAACAATTTTTAAACGTTAAAATCGTATATTTATACTTGAGTGGCGGGACCTATAGTTTAACGTCGACTCCGAACGACAGATTTTGAGAAACTGGCAAGTTTATTTACTCTCAGAGTTTTTGCCAGAAATCTGCTGAGAGGAAGTCGCCTAAGAAATATTTTTTTTCATATTTCGTTTTGATGTCTGGCCTGGGACCGGGCTTTATGTCTAATAAGCGAACACACTACCTACATTTTCGATAAGATTTTTTTTCTTTTTGACTGACCTAGGTGATATTTGTTAGCCTTTTTAATCAAATCATATTATCTTATGCACGGTTAAGTCATTCGCACCACTTGCAAGCAGTAAATAATAATACTTCGCTACATGCCTCAATGATTACAAATGACAGATGTTTACCCTTCAAAAAAAGTTTAGTAAAGACACAAACCGTGGGTAAAACTATTTTTAAACCTTTTCTTAACATAAGTTATCTCTTAATTTAGAATTAATTAACTGTTATTTATTTAAATTATTTCAATACTTCAATAGATTTTTCTGCAAACAGAAAATTTTTTCTACCACAATAATTATTGAATTGACCAAATGAAGTAAATTTCCTATACCATACACACTCATACACGTTCTTGGAAAATCCCACAATATTAGAAGAAAAAACCCATTTAAAGAATGTCAGTATGGTTGGCAAATAATGTTGGTTGGTACTTTCATATACGATTTAGTAAGGCGAATACGTTAAACTATGTCCAACAACAACAAGAGCAGCAGCAACATAAACGTTTAGTTTAAAAGCACGTTTCCCTCCCAGTAAGAGTAGTTTGTTGTTATTAGACAGTGTGTGTGTATAAATGATTTTCATTAGTTTTATGCCACACAAAAACTCAATTAATATGTATATTACTTGCCATTTATTTTTAATTTACAAACATAAATACACTCACATACTTACAATATGTATGCATATAAGGCCAGGGATTTTAGTTTAGCCAACTTCATGTGGCTTTATGTTGTTGCTGTCGTTGCGCTTCTTATTGTTACTGTGTTATACTGTGTGCATAACAACGACACCCGTAGCCAACAGCAATTATTATGATTATCAGCAACATGTGATAATACACTCATGTGCTTTTGCATTCTCATACAGGTTGGCAACTCATATGCCTGCACTGCAAACAACAATTCTGTATGCCAAAGAAGCAACAACAGGAGTTAAAGAAGAAATTTACAGTAAAATCTCTTAAAAAAGATTCTCTTCTCTTTGTATTTATGGCTCTTCAAAAGCCATAATGGTCTGTATGTAATAATTTACACTGTATTTGTTTCGTAGTTATTTGTAGCTGTTGTTTATTGTCTGGTTATTTGCTGGAACCATGCAGTCTGTTGTTCAGTTAAACATACTAACATGTAACAACAAACAAACCAACAACACAAAAAAAAAGAAAAGAAAAAAAAACTATACATGTTTATAAATAAAGAGGTGTGTGTTATGCTAATTTCATTATACTGTGTGGGGTTTTGAGTACAGTAATACTTGATTTTGGATAACGGATACTATTTTTCAATAGTAAAACGTAAATGTTGTTGGAAATATTCTTAAAAGAAAATTGAATATTTTATAAAAGAGCTGTTAACTACGATTTTACAAGCAATCAGATACTTAAATCTCTCAATACACACTACCGCCTAGTGATTTTTCAAAAAAGGTGGCAAGCCACTATAGCTTATTGGTGAACTCCCTTCAGAAAGATCTCCCTTTCTCTTGATCTTCGTAATCCACGAATAGCATACAGCGCTTTAAAAATTAATGATATGACTACAAAAGCTTAAGCTTTATTAAATTTTCGAACACTTCACTTTGCTATTGTAGGAGATGTTACTGAATCCAATTGCTATTTCACTTTTTGATTTGGGAATAGTAAATAGATACTTTGGATGATGGTGCACTGTGAATGGAAATTCCTACTCAACTTCATCAAATTCCCAACAATTTATCACATATTGCGCTTCCCCTGTTGCCTTTTCACTGCGATACATTTTAATTCTCTAAATAATTTAGTGGATTTTACCTCAAATATTCTTCTGGCCCACATAGTTGTTTGGCGTTCTTTCTTTCGCTTTTCCCTCGGTCTCCATTCCGATGCTTTAATAATACTGCAGTCTGGTTTTTTCCACATTCAACGCCGTCCATATTTTCGGTGACTTATTTCAACCGTTACCTCTAAATTATTAACTCAATATTCAGTTTATTGAGTACAAAATTTTAAGTGTTCAAACATAACAATATACGCAGCTCAGCTGCTTATTCAATATTCATTTGACATCTGGTAAACAAAACAGCGGGTTGTTTCAACAACATTGTTTCCATTTTGTTTTTATTATTAAAGGTTAATAAAAACTCTTAATTCCTATAATTCGAAAGCCATCTAGAAATTGCTTTGTCTTCTCCAGAGTTCTGGATTGCTAAACAACTCCTCATGGCATTATAAAATTGTTTCTCTTCAAATTAAAGTGTAAGCCTGTTATCACTTTAAAACTTCACGTTACACAATGGCAACTCTGATTTACATTGTCGGCTGCAAATGAATTATGAATTAAAACGTGCGAATAATTATACGGCACATGCAACAACAATTCTGTAGAGTATAATATTACAATAACAACAATATAATTAATTGGTCATACAAGTGAAACAGGCTTAAAACTCGCGGTATACATATTTCTTCTGTTTTTTTTTTTCGCCTGATCATCATAATAATGATTGTCATCATCATCATCATCATTACAATCATTTAGCCATTAACGTTAAATGAAATGAATACAAAAAAAAATGTTTAAAGAAAATACAATAAATGTTGTTGTTGTTGTTGCTGCTGTTGCTATAATCGTATGCAGCCAGGTGGTAAACACTTTAGTTTTACACTACAAACATCACTTCCTTCTTGGGTGATTTAGATGTTGTTGTTGTTTTTGTTGTTGTTATTATTTGTTGCTGTTATATTACTGTATGGAGGATACTTACTGAGTAATGTTGTTAATTCACCGGCCAACAATGATTGCATTCACTCACTTACTGATGTTTTAATTCTTTTTTTTTTTTTTATTTTTTTTGCTTGGTTTTTTTTTTTACATACAACATCCATACATAGAAAAAATAGTAAATAAATTAAATATAGTATATGCAACCGCCTTAGTATATATTTTTATGCAAAATATAGGCTGTTTGTTGTTGGATAGTGTATATATGTATCATGTATACCGTGAAATGCTTAGTTTTTAACTATCCAATTCAAACCAATTATATACTTTGTATGTGGCATGATCGTCGTCATCGTTTGCATAAAATTAATTGGGGTTTTAATTGCATCATGACGTTGATGAAATAGCACTTTCCGCATGTGATCACTATCACTGCATACATAAGTATGTATGTACGTATTTAGGTATGTATGTATACAGAAGAAACAACACAAGAGTGTAAAAGAAAACGATTAAATGTTAATAAATTATTTTTAATTAAATATTCACTAACATTTCTTTTTTCTCCTCTCACTACTTGAAAAATGTTTTCTTATCTTATTTCGCAGCAATTTTTTTAAAGCAATTATGAGCTTTTTCTTAAACTATTATCACCATTACAGGGCGGTATGTTTGATTCGTAGCAATACTTGTAATTGTAGTTACACAAGTAACTACTGGTTATCCAGCTTTCAAGTTGCAGAAATAAAGTTCAAGAAAACATACATAAAAGTTGTGATTTTAATTAAACTTTAATTACGTTAAGTACGACATATAGTGTAAGTTAAACGGCCACCTCTAGTGATTCTGGTGACTGTAGTCGATCCTTTTGGTTATCGTCGTAGACATGATTTTTAACGTAGCCACACAGATTTTACTGACGGCTTTAAATGATCTTAAGAGCCAATTGACAAATGGCAACGAATGTTAAAACTCATTGGGCAGCCAATCACACACGAGAATAATTATGCTGGCACAAAATGGCAGCTTGTAGGCAAGAGAGGTGAGGACAGTGGTTTTTTGCTGGCATCATTTTTCAACCAGCTTCTACCCCGCACAAACCAATACACATACATTTATAAAACAACAGGTTCAGAAAAAGAAACGAATACACACAAAGCACACTACATGTATACAATTTTATACCAGATGAAATAGTCTCGTGTGTGACTGAAAGAACAAAAATTGTGTGGCTTAAAAAATAGTCTCGTGTGTGATAGCACAATACCATACAGTTCATAATCTTCAATTAGGGGCTTAAAAAATCGGCTGCAACACGGAAATTGCGCTCTGAATTGACAGTAACGGTTCTTCTTCTTCTTCGAAATAATGTGGTTCATGATACCTTCAGATCATAGTGCACACCAAACAGACTCGTTTCTCAGTTGGTTAGGGAAAAATTTGTTTCTATACTAATTTCGGTGTATACGAGTTTAAGGGTGCTGAACCTAGTGTTTTCACAAGCATACACACATATATGTGTGACTATAGTCTTTATTCTCTTTAATTTTTTCTTAACTCCCACAGGAGCTTTCCGAATGAATTTCACGCAATTAATTTGCCAAAATTTAGACGCTAAGCGGTATTTTTCAAAACGAGTATTAAACGGACCCCAGGTCAGACATCTCGAACAAAATGAAATATGAAAAACTATTTCTTCGGCGACTTCCTCTCAGCAGATTTCTTGCAAAAACTCTGGGAGTTATTAAAATTGCCATGAAAAGTTTCTCAAAAAATCGATCGTTCTTAATCGACTTTAAACCCTAAGTCCTGCCACTCACATGTAAAATTAACACACACAACATAAGTGGTGTGAGAAACTAGGTCGTAATCCTAACTGAAGGGTTATGTATGCAGAATCATCAAATGTCAGCATAACTGATAAGCTTGGTTTTACGTGCAGCGTATTAATAGTTCTCTGATATGGGTATTACGAACTGAATTTCGTTCTAATGCTGATCAAATAAAATTTACTAATCAAAAAAATCTACAGTCATATCGTTTCATTAATAAAATCTTCTTTTTCGAAATCGAAATTTATCACTTTAAAATATTCTTTGGATAATTTCAAACATTTCACTGTTCACGTTTTGCTGTTTTCTATTTAAAATCAACAATTTAAGGCAATATTTCATAATAAAAATAATAAATACTTCATTTAGAATTTTATATTCAATACCAAAGCCGGCCGGCTGGCAGGCAGTCAACGCAGGCATGTTATTTAAACTCTCATCGTTTATACTTAGTCAGCTGGAGATGCGGCGGCAAGAGACAACAGAGTGTATTTCGAGCGCGTTAAAAATATCATATGGGCACATATTAACTATAACACATACTATATTCATAGATGTATGATTACATATTTATTTATTTTATCCATCCAAGTGTAAAGTATTTATAAAAGAAATATATTCTGTATATTTATAGCCAGTTCAGGCAGCAATGTGAGTTTTAGTGCGTAAATCTATGAAAATGGAAGAAAGAAAATTTGTAATAAATATAGCAATTCGATACCAATTAGCAACACAATTTCATGTTCATGTTGATTTTTGCCGCCTCAACTTAAAATTGATATTCCAATTGAAAATATAAACCCCACATACATACAATACCGACCACAGTGGCATAGATATGTATAGTTATAGATATATGTATGTATATATGCTTGTATAAAGTATACTTATATTACACTTGTGGTAAATATTGGTTAATTCAATTGGAAATTTTCACATTTAAAAATAAATCCATGAATGAAATGTAATGCATCACTGTTTGACGTTGGTTGGTGGGTAGGTAACCTTCTTATTTCAATGTTACCATGAATTAAAGTCACTTAAATATAGAAAAGAAAGAAAACGCCGTCCATTAAATAAAAGAATGGAAATTTAAAAATAAAAAGAAAACGGAAAACAAAACATTTGACATTTGCACTCTAGATCTGCCAGTCTAATGCAAATGGTTCTAATCTAGAACTAATTCCTGGTCCTAGCCAATGCAGGGCCAAAGCAAAGAAAGTATGCAATGTCATCATCCTTTAGATTTCAAGGCCTATTAGACTAGTAATTGCTGCAATCATGTGTAAGTTCCCTTTCTTATATACTAGCGCAAATTAGCGAAATTCTCTTCAGTAAAATTTTTATATTTATTCGAAACGCTACCATTAGTGCCTATTAGACCATAACCTTCCATTGTATGTATATCACAATCCCCAAGAGTACCTAACCTCACTTCTATTGAAGATAGAATATCCTCGCATTGGTGTCTTTTTGACAATGACTTGTAATTATTACTTTTATCATCCTTGTAATGATAGTGAATACAGAAAATCTTTCTCGATCGCAGAAAAGGTAGATTCGGTCTGGCCGCTCTGAAATTCTCACAACACAGTTAAGTCGCGCTCTACAATAAGAGTTCTACTGGAACCCCGAATATAGAAATCTGTCGTCGCCGTGATCTAAGCCACAGGTCTATTATATCAGGGCACATGCAGACCATTTGTTGTCTTTCTCGGCGTTGTCAAGTTACTCTATACAACAGAAATTCAAGATATACGATCCGAAGTTCTAGTAGGTAGTGCGTCGGCTTGGTAGACGTGAGGCCACGGTTCAAACCCCAGGTCCTCAGCAGATTTCCGGCAAAAACTCTGAGAGTAAATAAAAATTGCCATGAAAAGTTTCTCATGACATGGTGTATACTCATGTATAAAATTAATGCACACATCATAAGTGGTGTGAGAAGCTAGGTCGTAATCCTCTCTGAAGGGTTGTAGTGACCAATTATGTAAGTATGTATGTATGATACACGATCCGAAATATGTGACCTTTTGTCTCTATTGCAAATGGTCAATTACAATTAAATTATTTAAGTAGGGGGATAGGCGGCCTGGTAGGCTAGTGGGTACTGTAAGGATTTGATTCCTACCAAAGACTAAGGCCTGTTATATTACTAAGTAACTTAGCTCGCAATAATGAGAACATAATTTGTAATTGTATTATAATTAATAAATAAATGAATAGGGTTAAGGTTTAATTTCTTTTAAATCCTTATTAGTAACCACAAAAGTGCTGCCAAATTTCTTTGTAAATCAGTAAAAAGTAAACAAACATTAAACGGTATGCGAATATTTAACAAAAACAAAGGCTTTGCACATAAAACTTTAGTTCAATGTTTTGATTTATTGATTTCAATTTATTGATTTCAAATGATATTTAGTTTATTTATACATTGATTTGACAAATATAAAGCATGTATCATCAGCCATTTGTGGTTAACTAACAGACACTTTAATTAGATTTGTTTTTTTTTATTTTAATTCAACTAAACAATGTTTTAAACATTATATTGCGGTTTATTTTGTTGAATATCCATATGTATGTATATAAAATAGAAAAAAATTCCATTTGTTTTATTATTATTACGATACATATTTATAATTATATAAAACATCTCCTTTCTATACATTCACTATTGTTGTGTTGTTGATCTTTAGTAATATTTCCATGGTAATTAATAAGTGAAATGCATAATATATGTATATATGTATGCAATCTCTTATGGACACATGTGATCATCATCAACAACATCATCATCAGTAGTAGCAGCTGCAGCCAGCAATTGCATTTGTACATATGTACATACATACATACATTTATAAATATTAGATAAACGTTTCGTTTGCGCCATTATACACTTTTTCATTTATTTTAATCTATTAAAGTCACGAGATAGATAATTTACAAAAGAAAAATTGTAAAAAAAAACATACCAATCTATCTACACAAATACGTATGTATGGTACATTATAATAGTATTAGTGATGTGGTTAATATGTAGTAGTAGTATTAATCGAGAAACACTATAGTAATCACACATTTCATCTAGCGACATAATGTCTGCCATGAACAAAGAAAATAGCAAAAAAAAAAGCAAAACAAACAAAAATAAAGAAATTAAAAAAATAACAACAATAACAATAAAGTTATACACTAAATTTTATTGAAAAAAAACAATCGAAATTTTACTAATTCGACCCTTTTTTGTGAATTGTTTTAATGGGGTAACACTTGTAGATTTGTTATCGATAATATACAACATATTACAAGTTATCAGGAATTGTATTAAAGAATTCATTTTGTATCGTATCGCTTAGGTCGTATGATTAGTAGTGTTAATTGCCTATCATTCTTTTTTTTTCTTAATTTGGAGTGAAAACCTCTGTACTATAGAAAACTTCTTAGAGATGTATTCAGCCTCAGTCAAGCTGTTACAAAACTTGAGCACTACAAGACAACATATTGTCTTAGCCTTTCCTCTGAGATCTTCTTTCGGTTGTATGTATACATATTTCATATATATTTTCGGGTTTTCTTAACAAGACGATATAATTCTATAATTTTCTGCTACAACTGCCTAAGAGATGTGATGCAATATCCATTACACACCTTTCTAAAAATTATTTCTATATCTTTTTCTCGATTTCATTTCTTACTAATCAGTAATGCACTATTTACATATTCTGCTTGGGTCTTCCTATATTCGCTGTCATTCTTTACCATTGCACAAACGTAGTCCGCGAATAATCGGCAATCATTACTACTAGATTATTAACGGACTATAAAAAAAATAATATGAAGCACGTGCAAATCTTTCTAGAGTGCTGCTTACAAAATTAACATGATGTCACCGACGAATCTCACAATGGACGATCCTTAAGGAATTTTTAAAAGCAACACTTACATCTCATTCTGCAATAGTGGCTCAAAAACAGAAACTGGCGAACTACTACTGTAATGACGTATCATTTCTAGTCGAGGAATAGTTCTTGACTATTCACTGCATCATGCTGTCCAACATTATTTTAGCTATAGGCTCACGGACTGCTCTAAAATCATACATAATTGGTCATTACTACCTTTCAGTCTGGATTACGACCTAGCTTCTGACAGCACTTATGTTGTGTATGTATGGGTGGCGGGACCTACAATTTAAATTCGATTCTTTAAGGGTAATTTTATTCACTCTCAATATTTTTTATAGAAATCAGCTGCGAGAAAGATGCTACGAAATTCGCCCTCTAGCGTTCAGTCAGTATTTCCTTACTTTTAAACCTGATGAAATGGTTCAGCGGAAATGGATTTGACGACATCGTTGGAATAGTCTTACAAGTCTTTTTGATCTCGACAAATAATGTTTTTTTAAAGAGAGAAAATGATATAGAAAAGTATACATTTGCTAAAAAGTCTTTCTTGCATCCTATTACCTACCTATAGGAGTTTTTTAACCAACACAATTCAAAATTTAAATTGAAATATTAACTAACTTTTAATGATACAGAGTTTGTTTGATGTGTATCAAAAATGCTTTTTGTGCTATTGAATGAATAAAAAAGCCACGCCCTTTAAAAAATTTATACAAGCCCAATATACATATATTAGATGATTCACACAGTTTTGTTCGTCATACGGCAGATTATGCAGATTACATGCATTTAAATGTACACAGTACGAGTATATCGTATATTTCTATTCAATAAGTTTGCATGTGACTTGTTCTAATTACTTTTTTTTATAAAATACAATAAAAAAAAACAAATAAAAAAAATTCATTACAATATCCAAGTAAAAGAAAAAATGCGCAAATTATTTTGAAAAAAAAACATCGATAAAAAATTAAAAATTAAAATACTATGTTAAAACGCTTATAAACAAACTTTCTTAGGGGGCTTGTCCCATACACAGATATCGTAACGAATACAAAATACATATATGAATGTATACATACATATGTATATATTCAGTATAGACCATACTATATATATATATATATTGGTTAATGGTTTTCGGGCACACATGGCATGCAACAAAAAATAATTATTTTCTCTAAATTTACAATTGCGCTTTACGTTATATTTTAATTATATGTATAGATATAGAGAGCATGGACATACATACATACATTTATAATATATATATTTTGTATGCAATAATAATAAAAAAAATATTGATTGCCGTCTCGTATCAACATACATACGTAAAAGAAATTTATTGTTACAAATATTTTCTTAATGACTTTTAATTAAAATTTGTTTTTATTATTATTCGCAAACGTAAGAACTGTGATATTTCTTTTTCAAAACAATGTCATAGAAATTTATCGTTATCAAATAAAGTAAAAAAAAACTCATTTCAAAAAGAAAAGAAATCTTCGAGTAGCTAGTGTCTTGGCTTATTAGACATGAGGCCACCGTTCAATAGGAAAACAATATTTTTTCAGCGACTTCCGCTCAGCAGATTTATGGTAAAAACTCTGAAAGTAAATAAAATTGCCATGAAAAGTTTCTCAAAAAATCTGTCGTTAGGAATCGAGCTGTAGGCCTCGCTACTCATTTATAAAATTAATACACACAACATTAGTGGTGTGAGAAGCTAGATCGTAATCCTCGTTGAAGGGTTGTAATGACCAATTATGTATATATTTACAGTGAGCGGCAAAAGTGAGTAAACACCACTGAAATAATTCATTTTCTTAGGATAGCGATAAAAGTAACTGAGAATAGTCGAATAAATTTCCAAAAATAAAAACGTTTATTTATTAGTTATATATACATATATATATAGTTTTTATATACTTAAGAACATAATAGAAAATTTAAAATTATAGTGGGTGTTGACTCACTTATGGCGCTCACTGTATGTTGATTAAAAAAATTCATTTCAGAAAGAAAAGAAATCGCCGTAGTCTAGTAGGTAGTGTGTTAGCTTTTCAGACATGAGGCCTCGGTTCAATATGAAAAAAATATATATATTTCTTCGGCGACTTCCTCTCAGCAGATTTCTGGCAAAAACTCGGAGAGTAAAAAAAATGGCCATAAAATTTTTCTCAAAAAATCTGTCGTTCGGAATCGAACGGTAGTTCCTGCCACTCATGTATAAAATTAACACACACACACAACCTAAATTGGTGTGAGAATCTAGGTCGTAGTCCTGTCTAAAGTGCTGTAATAATCAATTATGTATGTATGTATTTCAGACGAGAGAAAAATGCGTTTCATATTTATCAAATTTGTAACTGAATTCAAATTTAATGATCAAACATCTAACTTCAGTTTCATTTATGGCGTAAAATAGGACACATTTTTTTGCTTTTGGAACCACACTTATACAACGTGTGTAACCCTTATCTTAAAATATAAAATCTTCGTTCACTCCTCTAGCTTACAAATTAACACTTCCATGTGTAACTATTTTTATCTCCTCTACTTTAAACGAATTCTGTGTATTTGTTTATTTTTGTTGTTTTTGTAATTCTATAAATATTACATACATTTTCATAAAACGTCTAAAAATAGTTAATTGTTTAGTAGTTGTAGTAACAAGAGGATGATTTATTTTTATGTAAAAGGGATCTCTATTCTTTAACCGCTGTTTGTTTATTTTCCTTTTTGCTTTTTTTATTATTGTCTGGTCTGTATGGTGGCCATTGCTGTAGACACAGAACGACCGCCAAAGTTAATTTTGCGTGTTCTTGCACACCTTGTCATTGATCCAACCGCCAGACGATGTTATCAACATCAACACATTATATTCTATAAATACTTCTATATATTCTATATATAAATATAAAAAAAAAAATACATGCACACATGTGTGTCTCTCTCTGTAAGTAGTATGTAACACGTTTAGTGTATTTTTTCCGCTTTTTGACTCTGTGTCGTGTTGGGTTATAAAAACAATAAAAAAATAGACTGATATTTTTGTAGTTTTTGTACGTCAGTTTTTGTTGCAGATGTTTACGTTTTTTTTAGTGAATTTTGTTTCATTCTTTTTTTGTTCTCGTGTCCCTATTTATTTGAATTTTAAAGGGGTCTTAAAAGGGAACGAAATACAATATAATTTTAATATTACAAGGAAATTGTATTGAGGGTGACCTCACAGACCTTAACAACTAATGCGGTATTACTTTGCTCTGTGTGTAGTTATCAAAGTAATTCACCAAATAATTGTTAGAAGGCTTTAAGGATTGTAATCCGCGAACATAGCATTTACCATTGTTTTACACTCTAAGAAGAAAATTCGAAAACATGGAAACTGTAAAGCAGATTGTATAAGAACGAAAACGATGAAGGCAACTTTTTCAAAAGCTATGTGCAATATTGAGACAGCTCATATTTGAAAAGCAGCAAATGAATGAAATAATTTCATATTCAAAACTCACAACATTTTCCTCGCATCCCGGATACCTAAGCACAACTAAGTCATTTAATTTCTTCTTGTAGTAGAATTCGAAGCTCACATCTTTTCTTATTAGAGGTTTCGGGTCTCTATACATACATACGTATATAATTGGCCATTACAACCCTTCAGTCAGGATTACGGCCTAGCTTCTCACACAACTTATGTTGTGTATGTTAATTTTATACATGAGTGGCAGGAAACCTACAGTTTAAAGTCGACTCCGAACGACGGATTTTTGAGAAACTTTTCGTGGCAATTTTGATTTATTCTCAGAGTTTATGCCCGAAATCTGCTGAGAGGAAGTCGCTGAAGAAATATTTTTTTCATATTTCGTTTTGTTGAAGATGTGTGACCTGAAGTTTTAACCGTGACCTCATGTCTAATAAGCCAGCACATTGTATACACGACTACGGCGGCGACTTCATAAAAAAAATTATACGATCTTTAAAATTTGAGAGATACCCTTTATAAACAACATTGGCTTTGCAATTTTCCAAAGAAGTGTTGAACGTATGTACTTATATTCTAATCTTGCACTGTATTTTGCATTTCCTTTGAGAACGGACTTGACTTTTTCTTAATATCGCATTTTGTGTCTAATACGTTTGAAAAGAGAAAGTATTTTTTTTTTGTACAATTTCCCATTGAATAATTCAAAATTTTATTGCGTTTTAAAAAATTATATACGTACTGTAACATTTTCATTCATATTTTATTATAATATACATATATGTACAAAAATGTATAAGTATATTGCATATGTTTGTATGTAGGCATATAAATATGTATGTATGTACATACATATATAGGGAAAGAAATGGACACAATTTTATTTAAAAATTGACAACGAAATTATTTCGTTCTTTTATTTAAATTTCTATATATACAAAGATATGATATATAAATATAAAATAAAATCTATTATTAATAATAATAATTCACAATTGACTCGTGTATAAAATGATAAATTGAAACTAAATCAAAAAACCGAAAAAAAATCATCAACACCAGCTAATAAAAATGAGAAAAACTGACTCAATATATATATACATTGTATGGTGGAGACAGATCATAAAAATACAAAAAAAAATGTTTTATTTTTGAAATAATAAAATAAAAATACAATTAAAAAATCGATCATTCATTCATGTTGCCTGCCTGATGTTGGTTGTTTAATTGTACAAAAGAAGACATTTGCCGACAATCACATAAATTGGCAACTAATCAAAGGCAATAAATTCCAAATATTCAACTTATACAATCACATAAATGAAAAGGCTTTCACATACACACACTTAAGCATAATAATGTTATTGAGATGAAGAATGATAATAATCATCATGATGATCATCATCATAATGATAATCAAAGAAGTGCCAATTTCAATTCCAATTTATATTTTTATTTGATTTTTTGTCTTCTTTTTATTTAAAAATATACGTTTTTTTATATATATTCTTAGAATTTGGGTTTA
This sequence comes from Sarcophaga rosellei, assembly GCA_930367235.1. Lineage (NCBI taxonomy): Eukaryota > Metazoa > Arthropoda > Insecta > Diptera > Sarcophagidae > Sarcophaga > Sarcophaga rosellei. The sequence goes on from OV884021.1 coordinate 78,825,642, forward strand.
ACTTTAAATCAAAATGATTTAATCATAAAATGATTTTATGGCCAAACCGCTATGTGATCTCCCTCTCTCTCTTTGCTAAAAAGACAAACTTTGGCATGACGTCAGTTATTGTCAATATTGTTTAAGTGTTGCCACTTGAAAACGGCCAACCACCACAAATACTACCATTCTTAGTAAAAATTCAACTGAATTTGGTAATTCTTTTGTTGAATTTCATCAGCTAAAAACAACTTAAAACTGAAAAAGTAGATTTTAATGATGGAATAAATAAACAAAAAAAATCCCCTAAGTTTTAGGACATATGTAATAAGTAAATTAAGAATTTCCAAATTATTTGGTAGAATATGTATTTTTAAATTTCCTAAATTTCTCATTTCCTAAAGTTGCAATCATGAATAATTTTCATGTGAACAACATTACAACAATAAACTTTTCAAAAAATTTTTCACTTGCCAATAAGATCAACTACATGTTTTGAATTGCCAGGTTGGCAACATAACTGAAGCTCGGCAGCTATTCATAATAAAGCCATGAAATGGAGCGAGCTGATCCTCGTATTAAATATGTTACTGTAGGGTAGAAAATTATACCGTATATCCAGGACACATAGGGTGAGATATAATAGAGAGGAATAATAGCTACCTTGCAAGCAAAGCTCACAGGAATTCGTTGTAATATCACATAAAGCAATACATTCATACATACATAGTTGGTTATTACACCTCTTCAATCGGGATTACGGCCTAGCTTCTCACGCCACTTAAGCTGTGTGTGTTAATTTTATACATGAGTGGCGGTACATAGAGTTTAAAGCCGACTTCGAACAGATTTTTTTGAGAAACTTTTCATGTCCATTTTATTTACTTTCAAAGTTTTTGCCAGAATCTACTGAGGGGAAGTTGCCGATGAAATATTTTTCATATCTTCGTTTTGATGTCTGACCTGAGGTTTGAACCAGACATCAGCAATGAATCGTAGTAATGTTTTTTACTATTTCGGGATGTCTGACCTGGGATTTAAAGCTTGGCATCACGTGTAGTAAACCAACACACTACCTACTGGACTCGGGCGACAATGCTTCGTGAAACTAATTTCTTCCTGAAACTAATTTACAACCTATGAATAGATTCTGTCATAGATATGTATATCCCTACGCTCAAATTTAAATAGTTTATGGGTACACTTCCTATTTAATTTAGGCCAGATTACTAAAATATTAGGCAAATAGTGCGGTGGATTAGACTTTTGTTTCCTTTTGTTATTCCACTTGGAGACTGTTAGCCGCATATACAGTGAGCGCCATAAGTGAGTCAACACCCTCTATAATTTTAAATTTTCTATTATGTTCTTAAGTATAAAAAAAGTTCCTTTATCATGAATTGTTGTTTTTGTTTTGACATTTTATAAGTAAGAAATAAACGTTTTTATTTTTGGAAATTTATTCGACTACATATTCTCATTTACTTTTCTCGCTATCCTAAGAAAATGAATTATTTCAGTGGTGTTTACTCACTTTTGGCGCTCACTGTAGTTTCAGATCATTTGTAATGGATCGAAAATGAATTTCTTTTTACTACATCTATCTTATATACATAGATATGTATGTATGTATATTGTATACATATGTATAAGGATGTATGCAAATATCAATTTAATGTTTCCAAAAGTATGACGCACAGCATAAGTTCATAAAAACAACAGTTTCAACATCAAGCAAAGCCGCAGTACATTGAATTGCCTACATTTAAGCTTAAATGCCTTAATGACTTAAACCTTAATGCCTCTATAAAACTGACAGAAACTTATTTTTAATGAAACTTACACATTATAAAAGAAACTTGTTAATGATGTTTTAAATTATTTTAACATAAAAAAATTAAAACCATGCATATTTCGTTGCTACTTTAAAATCCACTAAAAATGCCCCAAAAATTGTTTTTTTTTTTATTTTTACTTTTTTATTTAAGCAGCTTTAAATTTATAGACCTTTTATTAATTTACTTTATCAACATATTCATACAAACATATGCATATACTATATATATGTACGTACATATGTATTCTTTTTATAATCAATATTTTTGGTTTTTTCTTTTTTTTGTATATTTTTTAGATGTGTTCCCGCAACATTAAGATCTCGGTAGTGCTGTTTCTTGTTTTGATACCACTATTCACAGCTATGCCCCATAATCATAATTTATCCAAAAGAAGTAATTTCTTCGATTTAGAGTGCAAGGGTATTTTCAATAAAACCATGTTCTTCCGCCTGGATCGTATATGTGAAGACTGTTATCAATTATTCCGTGAAACAACCATACATCGATTATGCAAGTAAGTTTTATTCTCTTCTCCTCTTACTACACACACACCATACTTATGTATTGAGAGTATAGCCGTGCTACACCTATCCCATTATAGTTACATAAACATTAATAATGAGGGGGCAGTTTTTGACTTAAAGATTAACAATTAAATTTAAGTTAATCACTTAAGTGTTGCCATAGTAGTTTGTTTCATGGCTTTAAAGTTGTATTTTAATAAGGAAAATCATTTAATTAAAAGCTATTTAAATTAAAGGATTATTAAATTTGCTAGTCTTATCTATAAAATATTAAACACAACCTTGTGGTACTTTCTTGAAATTCTTATATTTAGAGAATAATGGTTTGCATTCTTTTTTTCGGTACTTTTTCTTAAAAACACCTTTTTATGCGCTGCTATGATAAAATGTTTATTTTAGACGACATTTAAAAAATGTTTGTACCTAAAAATGACCCAAAAAAAAGTACAAAAAAAAATATTTTTATAAGAATCTGCCGTTAGTTTTTCGAATATAATATAATAGAATAGGATAGTAAGATAGCAGTAGCAGTAGCAGTTTCAAAGCTCACTTGAGCATACATACGTAGCGGCCCCTTAAGATATCACATAAAGCAATGCTTGAGATATAATTGACAAGTCTTGGCTGAAAACTCGCTTAAAAGTTTAAAGAATCTAGTAACAAAGTAAAAGTGATTGGTTAGACGATCGAGAGAAGATAAGTCAGGAGAGACAACCTTTGTAGAAGTAATTATCAGGCCTCGTACCTAATACGGTGTTCAGATATGCACATTTATTGCGTAAATCGCAATAAACGCCATTATTGAGCTCAATATTTCATATAAAATTGCACTTAATTATTGCGCAATAAATACGCAAATTGTTATAATATTGAGTAAAACTTAAAATGCAGCACTATCATAGTAAGTATGTGCAGTGCGGATATTACAATTAATCGAACACTTTCTGCTGATATTTGACAACTCAAATGTCAACAACGACAAACAAAAAATAAAAAAAATAAAATAAAATGTCAGCTAAGCAGATGAACTGAATTGTTATGCCTGAACACTTAAAATATTGTACTCCATAAACCGAATATTGACTCAATAAAAGTGCATATCTGAACATAGTACAAGCATTAAGTACGTTCATTGTACGATTTCTATTCAATTTAGGCCAAGTGACTCGGGCAAATGGAGCAAGATTCTGCCCAGGATTTGTCAGTGTCCTTTAGCTGTGGGACTTTCTATTTTCATGCGTAGTAGATTGGTTTCAGCAGCATCGAATATGCTAAAGAATGAAGAAGTATGTCCTATTTCATCATTACTATTTATTACTAAAGGGTAAATCACAAAATTCTGTAATATTTTGAAAATCTATTAATTAATTGAAAACCTATTAATTCGACCAACAATATCAATTTCTGTTGTTTACTAGAAATTTGGTGTCTTAAAGATTAAACAAATGGTACTTAAACAGGAAAAAGGATTTAAATAATGTTGTACGATTACTACTAGGAACAGGCTTTAATTCGAAAAGCTTTAAACTAAAGCTTATAAACACTGTCAATGATTAAGTAACAATTAAATGTAGGCTAAATTTAACAAAAACAATTTTTGTAAAATGTCATTTGATCTTTAAGTCAAAAACCGCCTATATAAGTCTTTCATAATTAAAAATAAAAAACTCATTACCTTATAATTAAAATTTAAATTCATTTAACACACTTTTGAAAAAATAAGGTTACTGACCGTTAGCACGTTTTTCAAAAATTAAATTTAAAAAAAACATACAAAAAAAAATAAAAATTTAATTCAATTTATTGGATCAACACTCATTTGTTTCTTCTTATTTAGAATAAATATTCAAAGGGTGTTTCTTTTTAAATGTTCACATTTTTAAAATTAAAATAAAACAAAGAAACATACGAGTACATATTTTTCAATAATAACTAACCTGTCAACTGTTAAGTAAACGAAGTACTTCTCGCAATAGGAATGACACGATGTTCTTCGGAATGGACATTCGGCGGAACTTTTTGAACGCCTCAATTTTTATGCAGATTCCCTCTGTTAATAGGTTAATAAGAGATCTTTAGGAATGTTTCTTTTTACACATATACATAGCTCACCAAAGCCATCTAGTGAAAAATAATATTTTTCATCCCATTTTTGTTTAAGTAAGATTTTTTTTTACTGAAATAAGGTTGCCAATTTAAAAACGCGAATATTTAAAAACACCCTTTATCTGTACTTGTATTAATGTATGTATTTTAAACATATGTATTATATTTATAAGTATCTGTATTGTAGGTATCTGTATAAATATATGTATTTCGATTTTTCAACGCTAAGTTTAATAATGAAATTATACGAGGTATGATATTTCTGGCAAAATCTCTGAGAGTAACGTAAAATTGCCATGAAAAGTTTCTCAAAAATCTGTCGTTCGGAATCGACTATAAACTGTAGGTTCTGCCACTCATGTATAAAATTAACACACACAGCATCAGTGGTGTGAGAAGCTAGGCCGTAATCCTGGCTAAGGAATTGTATTGACCAATAAAGTATACTTTCGATATATTTTCGGTATTTGTAGTCTAATCATGTTAAATTTTTCACCATGAAAAATTAAGCGAAAACTAATTGACGTGACGCATATTGGATATACTCTCAAACGATATTTATAGTCAAGTCATACAACATTTTTCTCTGGTGGTATCGTGTATGTTGTACTGAATACACTTAGTTGTTTGTGAACGATCAATGCTATGCTGTGCTGTGTATGTCGTATTCTTCTCCATAATTTTTGGCATTCAACCAATTTGATAGCACGAAACCAATACAACTTTTAAAAACATATGAATTTTTACACGAAAATTGTCAACAACAAGCATACACTGTTGTATAGTCGTCCAACAATACAATGAATACAACGATACAACGGCTTGTGTGAATTGACCAAATGATTTAGCATACAGAACCGAGTGGCGTTACGCCTCTATTCGATATGTTCTCAATCGATATTTATAGTCCATGGAAAATCAAATAAGAACTTATTGACCTTACATCTATACGATATACTTTCAAGCAATGTTGAAAAGGAATGTTTGGATTTTTTTCTCCAAAAGTCTACCATCCATCTATAAATATATTTTCAAGTATGTACATACATATGAGATTTTTTTGCTTAACCTCGTATGTATTTCAAAGCGAAGGACAGGAAAGTGGCACATACAATATTTATTTCCTTGTTTATTTTTCAAAACTATTTTCGACACAGTTTTCCTATGAATTTTTCATTTATTTTCTATATTTAAAGAAATTTTTAAATAAATTAAAAATAATTTTAAATCTAATACTCTAGTTCAAGGTATCAATAATTGGATTTTATTAATAACACATCAATTAATGAGTATTTAGCATATTATTGAGGTGCTTATTTAAAATTTACAGCCGTGACACAGAAAATTTGTTAAGCAAAAAAGAAAAAAATCTTTTTTTTTTATATAGAAAAAACACAAACCAGAAATAGTTTTTAAAAATTATTATTAAAATATCACATAAATTCATTTTCTTTTTTGTTTTTCTTTTCTGAAATTTCATCATTTAAATAATAAAAAAAATTAATGTCTCATAAAAGAAGAAATCTCTTGTTTGAATACATTTTAAATTAAAACGAATACAATATTGTGCAAATTTCCTAAACACGCGCCAGTTCTAATTTAATTTATTGCCAATTTGTTTCAATAAATTTTAAATATTTTGTATGATTTCTTAAATTATTTTGTTTATAAAATGATTCACTACAGATCTCACTTCATTTAAAAAACATTAATAGAGAGAGAGAGAGAGAGAGGGAGGTTTTTATATGAGATTTTTTATTTTTATTTTGTTATGATTTTCTACAGTAGCCTATAAAAGTTTACATATTATATATTTAATGAGAAATGTCAGATGTTCACTTCCACTAGAATTTTAGTATAAGAATATTAATAATTTATTTAAAATAATTTTAAGGCAAATACATAATATGAAAAATCAACATTTTAAATTTTTACTTAAAACTTTATGATAAGAAAAAACCTTATGATACCTACCGAAATATTGTAGTTATTTTTTTTTTAATTTTACTTTATCAATTTCCTATTAATTTTTAACAATTTCATTTAATATTGTTTCAACAAATAGACAAAAATGTTTTACTCATGAAACATTTGGCAGTTGTCTCAAAGTTTTATTGATACCCGACGAAGAAGTAACACAACTCCAATACTTTTTAAAAATTATCAATGGTTCACCTTTATCTTCTTTAGATTTTACTGCATTATTTTAAATTAAATTATAATTAATACCCCCTAGATTTAATATAATAAACAAACCACGTATGTTTAATGTAAATTATTTATAAACGAAAAATAATTATTAAAAAAATGAAATGCTTTTTAAATTTTAATTTTTTAATGCTTTTTAAGAAAATTATTTCTTTTTTACTTTCAATACTTTAATTCAAAAAAGACAATAGTAATGTGGTATTATTTTTTAATTATTTTTATAATAAACAGTTAAAACATTTTATTTTTTTTTTTCGTTATTGCTTTCTTTTAAACCATTTTTATTTTTTATTTATTTAATAATTTGATTCCTTCTTTAATAATTTATAGTTTTTCTTAGGAAATATCTATGAAAGGAAATGCTTTTTAAGTTTAGGTTTTTAATGATTTTCAAAATTTTAATTCTAAAAAGACAATAGTAATGTGCTATTATTTATTTATTTTTTAGTAAACAGTCTAAGTTATTATTATTTTTTTTTTGTTATTGCTTTCTTTTGAATAATTTTCTGTTCTAATTCTTTAATAAATAATTTCATACCTTCTTTAATTATTTATAGTTTTTTTTTAGGAAATGTTTAACAACATATTTTTTCCTTAAAAAAAATTGTAAATATTTTTTATTATTTAATAAATTCAAATAAAATATTTTTTTATTTTTATTTAAAAAACAAAAGTTAAATGAATTGCTTTTTAATAAGCATTTCTAATTTTTTTTTTTTTTTTTTTAATAATTTAACCCAATTAAATAATTTATTAAATAATATGATTTTATTCATCCAACTTGAAGAGATTTTTTATTTTTTTTTTTTTTTTTAATATCACTTACCCATATTTATTTATTATTGTTTAATTATTTCACTTTTTTATAATTATTTATTTTAATTTATTAGATTCATAATTTATTTTAATATTTTCTTTTCCAATTTTATTTAATTTTTGTTTTCATTATTTTTATATTCTTTTAATAGGAAAAACTGTTTTGATTCAAAGTGGTTTGGTGAATGTTTAAAAGTTTTATTAATTCCCCCCGAAGAGGTTTCGCAATTGCAAGATTTCATTAAAGTTATAAACGGTGCACCAGTTGGAATATCTTTCAATATTACGCCGGGCACAACATAATAAATAATTTTTTAATATTATTTTTTATTTATTATTATTTTTTTCTATAAAAAAAAATATTATTGTCTTACCACAAGCAAGCTTATTGTATACATATACATATAAATATTATGTTTTTTTGTTTCTGTTTTAACTAAACGAAAGTAAAAGAAAAAGTTTATTTTGTACTTATTTATTTTATTTTTATATACGATATATATATTTGTATTTCATTTTTTAATTTTAATTATTTTTATTTATTAAAAAAAAAACAAACCACAACAACAAACTAATTTTAAAAGCAACAAAAAAAAAGATTTGTTTTAAGTTAAAATTAAAAAAAAAAGAATTATTTGTATATTTATTTAATAAGTATTTTTCTTTAACTATTTAATGATAATTTGCTCAGCAAATTTTTAATTAAAATAAAGAATTTGTTTAAAGTTTCCTTTAAAGTAGTTTGTTGTTTAAATAATTTAATTTTTTTATATTATTTTGCTAAAAACTAAAAGGGACACACTTAAAAATATATTTAAATTATGTATATTATATGCAAAGAAAAAAATTTATTACTATTTTTTTCTATAAGTTAAACGAAAACGAAACATTTGAAATGTTTTCTTAAAAAAAAATAATAAAAAAATTATTGTTATTCAATTGTAAATGTTTAATTTATATATACATACATATAATAATAATTAATTATTATTATTATTATTATATATATAAATTATAATTATAATGATTAATTATTATTATTATTTTTATTACTAAACTATATTTATAAATATAATATTTAAAAATTTGCTGGCAAATATATTAAATGTATTAATTTACATTATAAAATATATTTATATATATATATGGTATATATATAATATGATACACACAAACAAACAAACAAAAAAAAAGAAAAGAAATGAAAACTAATGAAAATATTGTGATAGAACACGTTAAAAACACTCCTTTATTTACTTCATTATATATTTAAAAATAATAATAATAATAAAAAAAAAACGCAACAACAAAAAAATACATACTACATATGTGAAAAAAATCTTAAAATCATAAAAATCGAAAAAAAACATATTATTGTTAAATCGTATTTATATATCTATCTATTCATTACAACAAAAAAAACGAAAAAAGAAAGAAAGAAAACAAAACTATTCCACGGCAGCTTTTTTTACAAAGAAAAAAAAATAAATAAATAAAAATAAATGAATAAAATCATTAAATAAAAAAATAAAAACAACGGATGCTATAAACTCAACAGACTGTGGAGACTTTATTTAATAATATTAAAAATATTTATATATTTAAACAATGTTACACGTTTTATTTTATCATCATAATCATTATCAACATCATCATGATCTTTTATGAAAATGCGGCATTATTTTACCACTTCAATCTGTGTGCTGTGTTCATACAGTCAAAATATTGAAAGCGAACCAACCAACCAACCAACCAAAGTGTGATGAAACTACTCATAACAAAAATATTTATTTTTGACGAGCTTTGTTTTATTTTATTAGGTACGTTTTTATTTAATTTTTTTATAATTTTTATTTTTCCTTTTTTATTATGTTTTATTTTTAGTATATGTAAATGCACAAAAAGAAAAGAGTTTATTTCCAAAAGAAATTGAAGATTTTTTTGTCAATTTTTTTGGAATTTGTTACATTTTTTAATAAATTTGTTTTTGGTTTCAATTTTTTATTTATTTTTTAACTGCAGTTATTTTATTAAAATAACTCGCAAGGGCATTTGATTTTTAACAAATTTAATATTTAAAAAAAATATGGCATATACCAGCGCAGATTTTGTTTTTGTTAATCCCCTGCCAGTTGTATGTAAGACAATTGTCTTCAGGCGATTGAAAACTGATATGAATATCGCAAAATATTTTCTTTTTTATGTTTTTTCAAACCCATTTTTAAACGCCTGTAATCGTTTGTTTTATAATGGTATACATAGATTAAGACATGTTTTCAAATTATTTTTTGAATGAAAACATACATTTTTGTAAATAATTGTTATAGTAACCCATGATTACAAAAAAAATACTGTTATAATTTATTCCATATGGCTTTTTAGGTTATGTTTACTAAATAATGATTCATTGCATATACTTCCATGTCCGTTTTGAGAACATACTAAATAAATACCAAAAAATTAATATAATTTTTAGGGCTTCATGTATAATTACATTTCTTTTTTATCTATCAAAAAAAAAAGTAATGGTGGCTGATACATAATATTCTATTATTTATAGAGCCGGATTGAAATACAGAATTTTTTGATTTTTATTTATTAATTTCTGCTCCTTTCGTATTTCTTTTTTGGTTTATTTTAGTGTTTTGAAATATGAATTTATTAAATACGTCGAAAAATAATAATTGGAAAAATATTTTTTGTTCCAGAATAAAAATTAAAATCGCAATTTTTGCTATTTACCCAACCCCTATTTGTATAAATATTTTTTGAAGGGTATTAAACATGTTTGAATATTAAACAAATCCTTAACATCATAAAATAATAATTTTTGAATTTTGTGTATATTTTTTAAAGGGTAACAAAATCATGTTTAAACATTAAACAAATCCTTTAAAGCTTTTAATAATAGTTTTTGAATTTTGTCTAAACTGAAAACAGTTTATTAACCATACTATTATTACTCTTACTAATAAAAAAAAAATATATTTTTTCTCCATTTTTTTCTATTTCCTTTGATGTGATATGATGATTGGCTGCACAAATTATATAGGCAAGAATGCTTTGGTTCACCATTCTTTAATGCCTGCATCGAGGCACTACAATTGCATGAAGAAATGGATAAATACAATGAATGGCGTGATACCTTGGGCAAAAAGTAAATCGGCACACTTATTAACTAACCAATACACACATACGCAGCAGTTCTATAACTTTTCAACCCAGTCTGTAACTAATGAACTTTTACAAATAACATAATATTTTAAATTGTAAAACAAAAACAAAACAAGTATTATAAAATCTCTAATATACATGATTACATTAGAAAACAAAAATGTTTGTTTACTAAAAGAAAAAAATAAAAAAAAAATTGATTTGTTTTTAAATTAAAAAAATAAAAATAAAAATTAATTGCTGTACTATTTATTATTTTTGCAAACCATAAAAAATATATAAAAAAAATTTAATTGAAAACATATAAAAGAGCATAAATTATTTAATCATTTACTATCGTACATATTACTAATGTAAGTATATCAAAAAAAATCTTTATTAATAAAACGAAAAAACTACAGTTTTTGTACAGTTATTATAATAATTATTATTTTTTTAGAAATAATTTTTTTTTATTATGATTTCTTTTTTAATTTTAAATACTATTGAATTTACTACTACGAGTATTTCGCAAGAATTGTCTGATGTAAATAAGATTAATAACTTTTTTATATACCATTTATTTTATTATTATTTACTTTTTTATATGTATAAATTACTTTTATTGTCTTTTTTAAGTTTTACTCCTTTTTTTTTGTATAATTTAGTAATTTTAATTTTAAGTATAATTAAAAATACAACACTATACATATATATTATATTCTGTATTAATAAGGCATTTTGTCTAAATGTTGGTATTAATATCATGTAATGTAATGTAATAATTAATATCTTTAAAAAAAATTATTGTTTAATTTGAAAATTCTTTGGATCTAGTCGTATAATAAAGATTGTATATTTCAATGAAAATAAAAAAATCAGAAATGTTGTTTGATTTGCTATACATAAGAAATACTTCTTGGCCGGATAATATTCCAGCACTGATTCTGTTTTTCGAATCAAGTTCGTTCATTAGCTAAGCTTCACAGTGTCTTATATCGTGCCTGTAGTTTACTATCAAACAAAAGCCCTCCGGCAACTTGTTTTGCACTTTCCAAGATTATGGAAAGCATAATTAAACATCAACTTGCGCAATATAGTATAAGGCATATATCGATGGCTTGATAAACAAGGAAAAATTGAAATATATTTTTAAAAAAGGATGCCCTGTGGACTTTGGTCTCTGGTCTGTTAGACTAGATAATAATTATAAACTTAGATAATAATTATAAAATAGCTCGTAATTGTATTATAATTAATAAACAAAAATAAATTTTAAAAAAGTACTGAATTTCTTAAAAAATAAACAGCTGGCAACTCTCTTGTTAGCAAAGAATGCCTATTTGATTTCATATAATTTTCGTTTCTACTGTTTTATTCACATACCATGCAAAGGTTCTTGTCTGTGATATGGTATAACAATTCTTTTCAAATGTAGGTGCCTCTATGAACGCCGTTACATTTCAATCACTGGCTTCGATTTCTGAACGCCAACAATTTTTTTGATAAACACACGAAAAAAACAAACAAAAAGTGACATTCAAAGCAATAAGCAAACTCTAGTTTGATAAAAGAAAATTTCATTATTTTTTAATTAAATGAAAATTTAATAACCATGCCTCGAAATAATCCAGACGATAGTGACTGTATTATTGAAGACAACAATATAACATGTATAAATTTAGACGATTCGCAGGATTGTGTGGAACTGATTGATGATGCTGTCCACGATGATGTGGAGGAAGGTGAGGTGGCCGACGACGAAAACAATACCAATGAGCAAAAGGAAGCGCTATGTGAGATAAAATTTCATACAAAAAATCATTTCGAAGAGTTTGGCCATCTTATCATGGAGACCCTTAAAGAAAAATATTCTGCCAACTACCCGGGCAAAATTTTAGATACCACAACTGAGGAAAACGCGGAATGTATAATTTTAAAAGTGTATATAGAAAACATACCCATGCCGCCACCGCTTACTGAGCAATCAACAACTTGTAGCATTAAGGTGGAGGAAGCTTTTGACAAAGAGGACTCACCAGATTTAAGCGGTTTAAGTGAGTTGTTTACAATCGATACTGAACCGGCGCCCATAATACAAAGTGACAAGGTACCTTCCTATAAACGAGCTATTAAAGACGCTTTACTGGACGAAGAAGCAGCCGCCCGTAAGAAACTGAAAGAGGAACAAAATGCTTTGAAAACAAAGAAGGCAAACTCATGTTTCAATTGTGGCGAAACTGGCCACAGCATCAGAGACTGTCAGCGACCACATAATGCGAAACGCATTAAAAATGCCAAGAAAGCTTGCTTTAAAGCAGAACGCTATCATGTGGACGTAGAGCAAAGGTTTGCCCATTTAAAGCCGGGCTGTATAAGCGATAAATTACGTGAAGCTTTGGGCCTAAGAAAAGGAGAACTGCCGTTTTTCTTTTACCGCATGCGTGTTTTAGGTTATCCGCCTGCCTGGTTAGAAGAAGCCAAAGTCGAACATTCCGGTATAAATCTATTTAATTCAGATGTAAGTTTTAAACAATGATGTAAGTTTAAACAATTACGTAATAATTGTGGTTAAATATTACAGGGTTCTAAGGTGTTGCATTCAGATGAAGATGAAGGAGAAGTTGATCCCGTCAATCATAAATATAATATATCAAAAATATATGATTTTCCCGGCTTTAATCAGGATCCAGGAGAGAACTTTTTTGATGTAAATAACGTTTTTCAGCAGAAGAGCAACAGATGTATTAATTCTAACATAAACATAATCTTTTTATTTTCTGTTATAGGATCACCAATTCCACAATGTGCCGCCTTTTAATAAAATGCAAACGAAAGAAGAGTTTATAAAAACTCTAGGAGATAATGTCTTAAAAGGTTACAAACGCAAGAAGTTGAAAGATTTTCCAAATGCCAATTCAGATGATAATATGGCTGAAACAACAATACGAGAGGCAACAGATATGGAAATCGAAGACCCTGAAGCAACAAATTTAGAGGATGTACAATTTACAAGACCACCACCGCCACCGGAGCAACCACCACCAACGCCGCCACCGCCTGCAACTCCTCCGTCGTGCGAATCTCCAATAAATGCATTTGAAAACGAAAAACGTAACTCAACAACGCAATCACCATCATTATTAGAATTGGAAAAGCAAAAGCAGAAACTATTGCAGGAGTTACAAGCCAACACAAGTGTGGTGGAAATTGAAGACTCTCTTATAGATGAAATAATAGCACTGGACGAGAGCTCAAATAGTGAAGATACGAAATGCACAGAGCCAGGGAAATCGCCATTAGCAAATGATAACGTTAATAACACCCCAGAGAAGTCTGCCGAGTCATCAGCGATGCCTGAAAAGGATACTAATAATGCGGCAAATACTGTTATTAAAGAGTCTTTAATGGGTACACCGGTGCTTAAATTCTCACCCTATGACAATTTGCCAAAAGGCGATAATTTTAAAGTGGGTGTTAGTGATGTTATTAATTTTGAGAATTTGCCTGATTCAACAGGTAAATACGAGCAAATGAAAGAAGTCATTAAAAAAGTACGCACCTGTATAACTAAATTACAAAGTGAGGAATAATAAACTTTAAGGTTTCTGTATATAAAAGCGGCAAAACTATAGTAATTTGTAACGAATTTTGGACAACAACAACAACAACAAAAATACATTTTTTTATATAAAAACTTATTATTAAATCTCATTTTATTATGCATGCCATGAGCCATTAGCCTTGGACCTCCATAATTTTATTTTTAACATTGCGAATATTTTTTTAGCATATCTGCAGAAGAAAAAAAATAAATTAGAGATTTTAAAATGTAATCACCATTGGAAAAATATTGCCATACTTTAGGGCGTCACATAGTATTCCAATCAGCCGTTATAGTACAAAGTAAGTTATTTACTACCCTAAAGTATGCCTTAAACTCGGAAATACCTTCTGTTCACAGTGCTCCAAAAATGCATTTTTTTGTAACTTAAAAAGCAATTTTTTAATGTAAAGAATAAATTTTCTTAATATTTTTTATGTTTATTTTCTAAATTTTGTGTATCTGTTAATTGTTTAGTAAATATAATTCGAAATTTTTGTGTTTCATTGTACTATCAAACCAATAAAACATAATGAAAATACATTTTCTCTACAATAATTGTTTTGTCACTTAGATGACATGATAATATCATACAAAATTACATACACAATTATGTAATAGCATCTAATATTGAATTGAAAAAAATTAGTACCAATAGTTAGTAAGTGTAGGTGTATAAAAAAACTGAAATATGTATGTATAGTATATGTCATATTTAGGAATTCTTTAGAAACGTTAAACTAATTAACCGCCGGTGGTGCTGGTGGTGGCGGTTGGTTTGAGCCTCCATTACCATTACTGGGTCCCTGACCACGACCCTTAGTAGTGGTCATTTTTAATACTGATTCCGGTCTTATTAAATACATAACCAAAGCGAATATCATTACCATAGTCATCATGGTAAAATTGCTTTCTTCACCACCCGGTGTATTTGGTTGGATGCGGTCTGAAACCTGAATAATTAAAAAGTTGTATAATTTAAAGATTTTTATTCGTTAACTACCTATGCAATACGTGTCGGTACACTCTCGCTGGTTTTGGCGTATCTATGTAAAGTTTATAAAAGAAAATTTTTGGTCTTAATTGTTTCTCGAAAAAAAAACGTCAAAATTTTAACTTACGAAATTCAGAAGCCGTTGCATAGCCATCTCATGGGTCCATATACATTCACAACCATCGAATTCATCGCCCATTTTAAATTTTTCGCTTTTACTTTTATTAACAAAGAAGTCTCAATCTAAAATCCAAAGGGCAAAGAAAAAATACATGACAATTTAGAGTCACTAGACTAAAAAATTACAAAAATTAAGAAAGTGTATTGTAAAATGATGATAGGATGATATGACAATAAGATGATCTGGTTATCATGGGGAAAAAGTTGATGTGAACATAAAAAACATCACCGCTAATGGAGACACACGATCGATAATCAAAACATTCGACTTGTGGAACAATACATCCAGTGATAACAATGTGGATTACAACATATTGAACTAGTTGAAGAAAACTACATAGGCTTTAGGTGCGCTCTCTCTGTATGATTTGAAGTAAAGTTAAGATCAAAAAATTTGGAATGTTTAATTAAAGGACTAATAACAATTGTTGGAAGGAACTAGGGATGGTTAGGATACAATTTACGAAAGCCGGAAAGCAGTACTATAGGATTTGCTCTGAAGTGGAAGGGCCCAAGGATATCAAGGTCCCAGGCCTTTAAAGTCTACATAACTTACGAGCCAAACTCAACGTATTGTTATTAAACACAGATAAAACATTTCACATTATGACAACGATTTGTTGGACTAGGTTACAGGGTGATATAAGTGAGTGACAATACAGCTTGACGAAACTATATATTTTAGAATTGAGAGCTATTCCAGTAAGTGCAATACAAATTTTTTAAATTTAAATTCCTTTAGTATTTAATAATATGACTGTTTTATGTACAATATAGTATGTATAATAAAAATTCGAGATAAAAATTACATTATACGTTTTCTTTTATACTTCTACGATTGGTTTGAAATATTACCACAAACTTTTAGTAATGTGAAGCTCTTATCAACATTTCATTTCAAATGTTTAATAAAAAATATGTATATAAATACGTGTACAAGTATATTTACGTTCTGGTTAATTTGCAATACAAAACAAAAAGAAAAATATTAATAATATAAAACAAATCAAACTCAAGTATGATCTAATCATTTAACAGTGATTTAATTTCAATAGCTAAATTGTATTTAAATTATAGGATGGAACCGCCTCCTTGATCGTTAAACCATAAAGTTTCCCTACATATCACACTTGTTAGAAAATATTTTTCGGAAACTACATATATTTGGATGCCAACTATGCATAACAGATCCATTGACTATATGTAGATCTGTTGAACATTTTTATACATTTGAAAAAGCGGCACATAGACAACAGGCCCACTCACTATAGGTTTCAAATAAGAAATTTTGATAAGGCCGTGACCGGATTTGAACTCTGAAGATATCGTTAGTTTTTGAAAGTTTCAGGTTTTTGATAACAAATAGAACGCAATTAAAATCACTTGAGCATATCTCTAAAAGAGCCGAACACATATTAGTGTTTTGTATTATATTGTATATAGTGGGAGTTTTTTTGTTTATTTAAAACAATTAATTAACTGGTTCAAGCAGAGCTATTTGTATTCATTTAATGTCACACTTATTTGGATACAAATGTAATTAACAAATGATTTTTTTTTATTTATTTCTTTTTTCAAGTCAATGTTTAAACAAGTCTCACTCTACTACGAAAGCTGTGAAAAAAAATAACACAAAAAACAGCACAAAGCAAAAACAACTATTTGATATTATTTATGTATGATGAAAATAAATAAATAAGAAATCAAATTATGTAATATGAAATATAATAAATATTTTGATTACATGTAAATAATAAATAATTTTACAAAACTAAAGCACAAATTTTAAAGGAAAAGTGCGTATTTTGCAATTAAATTTAGTGTATCGGTATGAAAACACATATGTACTATGTATGTTATTAGAGAATAACTAAATTTTCTTTCGCCATCTCCTCTATTTTCCTCTTTCTCCTCTCTTCACATATCTATACCGTACTTCGTATTCGCATTATATTTTTTATATATTACATGTTAAACTTTAATAAAACAAGTTTTCGTTTTGTTGTTCTCTTTTTCTTCATTTTGTTTTTATACTGTTTCAAGACAACCACCCCCTCAATCTTCTTACCTGTTTTCCTTTTCTTTTCTTTTCTTTAAGTAATTTAAACCTTTGATGAAGCACTTTTATGCTGTTGCTGTAAATTTTCACTTTATCTACTGGTTTTTTTGTTAACTAATTTGAAATCCTTATAGGTTTTAAAACTTTTTTTTATCACAAATAATTTTCATTATATGGAATGCGTTCAATAACAATATAAAGATTAACAAAATTATCAATTGCTCGAATATCAAAGACAATCTGTGGTACCAACAATAATCGACAACAAACTAAAACAAATTTGATGTAGAAAACTACACAGTTGTAAAAAATAGAGATGCCAGACTAATTCTTAAAGAAAGCGTTGAAAACGTTCACACTGTAATCGTAATACGTTATAAACAAAGTCATAGAAATATATAATTTATATAAAATGCCATGTTTAAAATATTCTAATTACGTTTGGAATTTTACAAACAGGCATTATATTGTGCTTATGATTTGAATTTATTTAATAAAGAGAGTAATTAAGTATTGTTAACCTAAGCCCTGTGAAAGCTGAAATAAACCGCGGATTATTGAAAGATTTATTTAATTTGGCAATTTCATTAATCTGGCATCACTAACATAATAATAACAAAACTTTGCTTTAAATAGAATAGCCCAAGGCGAATTCAAAGAATGAAACATGAATTTGCCTTGGAATCGCCTTTGTTCCATAGGATATATCCTTTTTATGAGCATTAGGTATAGGTATTATATACATATATAAACAATAAATATGTATGCTGGAATCAAGAATGTTCCGAAACCAATATTACAACATCAGTACAATTTATTGTCTTCTTGACCTAACCTCCTGTAGCCACAGCCTTGTGATGTATAGCTGGGGTCTCTTACAAATACAGACCCCCAAACAGCTTCCTCGGACAATTTATTCAATATTTAGTTACTGGGACTCAACGATAATTTTTAATAGTGGGTTAATAAAACTAAATCCACAGTCGGGCTTACGTTCTCAAGTTTTTCCTTTTAAGAAAATCTATTACTTCCTTAATTGCTTTTGAATCACGCTTAAATTTTTTGTACTTAGTCAATTATTTATGATATGGTTGCTGGTCTTAATCCTGATATCAGCTATTCCTATGGAATCATAGAGTTATGTATAAGGAAGTGAAAATAAAGGCACTGTGATTATAGATCGGGGTGTTACGTAGCTAGAGTCTCTGTTTGTCTTTCAACGGTAGTAGAATTAGCTCGCTGCCTTATGGGGCATTGTTATATAAGATCACCGAATGTGGTTTGGAACAAACATCAACCGAACATCTCCAGGCTATATGGCAATGAGGGGGAATTGAAAACGATGGAGCATCTACTCTGTGCTTGGTCTGCTCTATGTATACGAAGGTTTTCTTTGAGGCCTTAACTTCCAGGACGCACATATTGTGTTCAATTACCTTAATTTTTATTTGCCACGTCGACAAACTTACTTAGTAAAGCAATGACAAAACTTTTCTAGTGCAATTAATAAAATCACGATCCTGCCAGTTTTATATAACACAAGATACGGGTTATATACAGGGTATATAAAATAACAAAATCAAATAAAAATGGCTTACGTCCTTTTATAATATTTTTTGTTGCTTGTACTAAACTTATAAACCAAACTTAAGAAAATACGACTACGAAGATTACAATTGTTTTAACATTTTGAGAAAGTTTCATTTGACTTTTGAATTTCACTTACTGTTTTTCCGTTTATATTTGAAATAATTTAAAAATGTGTTATTGTTAACAATAGGTTTTCAACTGAACGGCAATACTTCTTAAACAAAAACATGAAGTTAATTATAGATTAAATGAAACGAAACAGAACAACAAATAATAAAGAGTAACGTGTACACAAATGATTTGAAGTGTATTTTTTAAATATATTCTGCTAAACGAACTTTTTATATACATACCTATTTATATATATACTAATATACACATTTATCTAATATGAATGCTTGCTTATATATATATCGATACAGTTAAAGCGAATGTTAACAATTAAATGACAAATTTTTAATTATTTTCGGTTTTTTTCAACATGCTTCTTGTACGTCTTAAACCAGAAGGACGACAATTATGGGTATTATGAGTATCTATAAGAATGGGGGAAATATCTGGTGCTTTTCCATACATTTTTAAACGCCCTATGCGTTCTTTAGCAGTAGGATTAGAAGAATTTAAGGTTATATTTGAAGAAGAGTTTTCAGTTATTCTAGTTGTATGAGTTGATTGCGTTTGTGATTTATTTAGATTGTTATCATTATCATTGTTGTTAACATTCCATTGTATAGGTTTAAAATCAGAGTCGTTAATGATTTGAGCGGACTTACAAACGTTATCATCATTCCGTGGAGTTGATGTATCAGGTGCATTTGAAAAAAATTCCCTGAAATTTGGTGTAGCTGGCGTAACGTTCGAATCTATTACTGAACTTATGCTTTTAATGGGTGTAATAATGTTCGATTTTTCCTCGTGTTTTTCTTGATTGATGAGTTTGGTGGTACCTTCGTTTACATTTGATATGGTACTTGTTTTATTTTTACGTCTTTTTGTTAAAGACAAAAGATTTTTTCTTAATATCACAGAATTAGTTGCTCGAGTTAAGGGAGATTTCAATGATTGCTCGACCAGGCATGATTTTGTATTATGCAAAGTTTTCTTTAATATTTTTGTAGGCGGAGGTGAGAAGTCATCAGCTAATGTTATATCGCTTTTATTTATGGAGTATTTTCTTTTACCATTCTTTGCTATAGGTGTTGTATTTAATATAGAATCATTTAAAGGCCACTCACTTAGCACGATATTAGCATATTCATTAGTTTCTTGACTATAATTTTGTGTTTCGATACATTTGACGTTATTGTTGTTCAGTTTATTTTTGTTTTGTATATCAATTTTCAGTTTTTCTAAATTACTTTCGTAGGTTTCTGCATTCAAATCAGTTTCAAATTCTTGTAAAAGTTTTTGAACTGCACTTTGAGCATTAGCGGAAATTGAAACACTCTTGCCATTAGCTGTTTTAAAACCTATGATCTTATTTAAATTATTTAATTCCATTGTGTTATCCCTTTTGCTTTTATTGTTGTTATCGGCATTGTAATTTAAATTTGATAAGGAGCTTTCATTTGATGTGCCATTGATATTATTAGGACATGTTTGACTAGCTATAGATTTGGTACTACCACTGTTTTCCTTCTTTAATTGTTTATTTTTGTTAATTAAGTTAACTTTTATCTCTTTTAACATACTTTCCATTTGTGTAGTATTATCAACATCTAAAATATCGACCTCTGCGACATCTTGTAGAAGTTTTTTTGCCGCCTGCTGGGCTTTAGCTGATATTGAAACTTTCTTACCATTAGCCGTTTGAAAGCCAATGTTTACATTTAAGTTGCTATCTGCAGGAACTCCAATTTTTATTAAATCTCTTCCTTTGGTATCGTTTTCCAATCTATTCGAAATCGGGTTCTCGCAAGGATTCAAAATTGGCAATTTACTTAATATTATATCATCAAAATCAGCATTATTTTCTAACATATGCATATGCATAAGCGAGTGGGATGCCTCAACTTGTTCTTTGTTTATATTCTTAGGGTGTTCCTGAACACCTTCAATAAAGGGAGTCATCAGTGCTTTAGTCGCAGTGGATTCCGTATCAAATTTATTTGCTTCATTTGTTTCATCTCTCTTTAATGTTGATGGTGGATTTAAGCCTTTTAAGTCAAGGTTCTTTTTAATTATTCGCTTTTTCATAAACAGCAAATCACTATCCAAGTTATCTGGAGTTTCTACAGCAATATTACTTAAAAGCTGTTTTACACTTTCCTGTGCTTTCGCTGATATTCTTATATTTTTACCATTAGCGGTCTGGAAACCTACGTTTTCTTTCATGCCGTTTTCAATTCGTGTGCTGTTTATTAATTGATTAACATTAGAATTCTTTTCAATGTTTGCATTATTTTTAGAAACATTTACTTTTTTAATATGCATTTTATCGTAAATATTCTTTTTCATTTCTCGTAAATCATCACAGTTATAGTCTTCATCAAGCTTGGTATTAAATTCATTCAGCAATTTTTCTACAGACTCCTGAGCTTTTTTAGATATTGAAACATTTTTTCCAGAAGCGGTTTTAAAGCCTTGATTACTCAGTTTCGAATTACATGGAACATTATTAGCCTCATGGGACTGTGGATGTTGTAACTGATGCGGTGGAATTGATGCATTCTGTTCGTTTATTGTTATTGGTGTTTTAAAATTTAAAAACAAATCACAGTCATCATTCAACTCGTTGTCTTCAAGATTTTCAAAAAGATTTCCATCTTCATAGAAATAAAAGTTTTATAGTGAACATAGATAAAGAAAACATTAAAAAGCTTCTTATTTACCTTCTATTAAATTTATATTATCACAGTTGCTAGAAGTTGCCTCTTTTGTTTCAATTGGAATTTCTGATGGTTTGCTTACAATTTCAGGAGGTTTGAAAGTTGTATCTTGTGATGTTTGTTTAGAAACCAGGTATTTATTATGTTCGTCAATTATTTCCTCTGTATTTATACACGCAAAAATCTCTTGGCCATTCCAATCTGTCAAAAAGTCGTTACCTATAGAATCAGAAATATATAAATTTGACGATTTTATAATCTTTTCAAAAGAAACGTAGTATTTGTTGTAATAAATGTAACCAATTTTAGAAAAGTTTAAATTACAATTAACAAGAATATTGTATTTTAGATATTGAAACATATTTCTATAAGAATTAAATTTTTTTAAACCAAGTGAACACTTAACAAATGTAGAAGATAGGCCTCTACAACAAAAATTTTCATATTCGAAGTGTGAAGTTTTAGTAAAGCTAAGTATACTTGCCTTCTAAATTTGCTGCTGCACTATACGCTTTGTTCGGGCTAAAAGTAATCTCGGAGGGATTACTTACAGTCTGATTTAAATTGCTTCTTGTATTGCTTTGTAAATCCTTATCATCTCTTACAAAATTTGTACAATCAGAAAATCCATAAAAGTCTTCTAAAGAATCGTTCGAGTCCTTAAAATCTCTATAGTTATCACGTAAATTAAGTATTTCTTGTATTAAATCTCTCACTCTATTTGCAGGTACTAATTCATCTAAACTACTACAGATTTCGTTTAAATAATGTTGTTGCTTAGCATCAGTATTCATTGTACACTGATCATTTTGTGTAAAATATACACTCAAATTTAAAAGATTTTCACATAAACGTTGTGACGTATCCGAACTCGATACTGGTGCTGTGGATACATTTTCAATCAAACCATTATCTTCTTGTACAGACAAGGAGGAGCAAGTGCTGCTGTTGTTGTCGTGTTCTTCATCCGAAACAACAGGAGATTGAGTATCAAAGCGTTTACTAAGATCCGTACGTGTTTTATTAAGGAATTGACGACTGTATGTTTTCAAAGGTTTTCGGCGCAAACGATATTCTGGTGTACACTGCCAGGACATATGATTTGTGATTTGATCTTTGCCCAAGGGGGATTGTGAAAAATCTTCTAATATTGAATTTACTAAGGACATATCATCTTTCGTTGGTGATATTTCCTTTGTTCTCGATGGTATATTGTAAAATTTCTTTTCCACTTGGTTACAACAAGCAATTAATTCCGTTTCTGTTATAGTGAATGAAGTGTTTTCTGGTGTTGCATTTACTATTAAGGGCTCACTTTCAGTCAATCTCTGACAGGTTAGAAATCCTTGTGTTTCCATTTGTATTGACTTGAGTTTTCTGCTTGTATTGGTCGCTACATGATCTGCTATTACGTATGACTTTTCTAATTGAAACGGTCTGTAATTGTCTACAATTGATGCAGGATTTGCTATAGAAAAAGTAGAATCCAAAGGCTTACTCGAGTTTTCCTCAGAATCAAAATAAAACTCTCCGAGTACATTCTGAAGATCGAATTGATCATTTTCACAATCCACTTGTTGTTTACGTTTTGTTCTCCTTAATAATCTGACTTTGTGTATCGATGTATTAGTTTTCGATGGACTAGAAGTTATAGAATCCTCCAACATATTTAACTTATTATCTATTAAATATTATTCTAAACGAATTAATATATTTAAGAAAACAATTTTAAAAGATGATCCAAAAAAGATCGCCTTTATTTATAAAGTAACAAAAACACTGCCAGCTGAAAAATATGGTATTGCCATATGATTCATTAAAATAGAGATGAGAATTATTCAGGGTAATCGGTAACAGTAGAGGATAATTTTAAAAAATGTTTCTTAACATACATACTTTTGGTAATATATTCGTTCAATGTGTCAAAAAAATACTACAAACTCAAAAATTCATTTACAAAATAATTTAAATTTAATTATTTTTTTGTATGCAGTTTTCTAATTTTAATTTTTTAGAATTCTAAATAGAATAACAAAATTGCAACACTTCATTAGTTGAGTGTACTTCCTTATATTCAGTGTTTCACTAATCGAGATTAATATCCTTAATCCACACACAAATCCACCATAGGTAATGGTAATCAAACATATCGATGAATGTCTCCACTAACAGAGGTGAAAATTATTTATTCCAGACACACACCGTTCAAATAACGATATACATTACAATGGATCGATGGTAATACAGTACCATTTCGAATAACGGCACTTTAGTTATCCACCACACTTGATAAATTCACCACCTTTTGTAAAACTCACCACAACAAACTTCGCCACACTTAAAATATTTTAATTCCCACGGGGTCAACACCAACAACAACGAAGCGGGTGCAGCGGCAACAACCTACTAAAACAACACACAAATTAGCAGCAGAAGCAACATCAACCTATGTTTGTTTTTGAACAAAAACTAATTTTGAACGTTTTTGCATTCATTGTAAAGCGTAATAATAAAGAAGTAATAAAAGATTAGCGGGGGTACTGCGGTATTTTTGAAATAAAAAAGTACTGAAAGAGTACAATAGTACTGAATATTTGCAACACTGGTTCATATTTCCAGACCCTTATGTGTATGTATATATAATTAAAAATAACAATTCCATTCACCGTAAAATGTGTTCTTGTGTTACATTTCATGTGCGTCCTCTTGCCAGATCGTTTGATACACATCATCAAAATTCTTAAAATAAATATTTTATGTTTAATTCTGGCAATTCTTTTTCTGAAAGAAAACAAGTTTTTGGCTTTTATAAGTAATGTTGGAAATTTTTAATAATTAAACATTTTTATAAAAAAAATTTTAAAGAATTTCCTCAGCTACAAAACAATTCTAAAGCTACAAAAAGTATGTATTAAAGTTATTAAATTGTAGTATTATTGCCAGTCGAAACATTCTTTAAATGTGTTGTCACACCATTGCAGACCACATATTATGTGTGGCAACTTAATAGAATAGCGAAACAAAGCAGATAAAGGATAACAAAAAATTTTTTTCGTCTGCTGCACTTTTTAACTGCGCTTGTAATTTTTGTGTAAAAAATATATTAAAAAATCACAAATTAGTTAATATTTTATATTAATCAATAATAAAACCCATATATATTAGTTTTATAATAAAATTAATACAATAACTATTAATAAAAACAGAAAAAAGAAAATTTTTTTTACATTGCAAAAGTAATATATCTAGAAAAAAGTGAAAGCCAATTTGTGTGATAATTGGAAAAATAAAAAGAGCAAAAACGAGCGTTATTAGACGAAGAGAACTGGCAAAGAGAAATAAATATTAAGAGAGAATTCATTTGAAAAGAAAAAATTGTTAGTTTCTTTTTTTTTGCTTCCAAACAGGAAACGTAACGAAAGAAAAGAAAAAAAAACGCAGAAAAGTGCAGCAAACGTTAAATACAGGTGGATTTTTCTTTTTTACACACTCGCCAGCTAAGGAAACTCAGCAAAAAAGAGAAAAATTAAAAATACCTTTAATTTTTTTGTCTTTCTTTAAAAATTAAAACCGTCAAAATTCTCGGCTTAAATAACAACTCAATATATATTAATAAACTTCATCCGAATCATAATATAAATAAATTAACGCGTTCGAATAGTACACACCACCACAACAACCGAAATCTGCCGATTATGTTTGTCAACTCAATGACGTTCCGTGGCAATCCGGCGGCTGCCAGCCATCATTATCATCAACAGCAATCGGCACTAAATCATCATGCCTCTTTAGCAGCTGCCGCCGGTCATCCATTGGCTGCTGCTCATCATGCTGGTCAGCAGGCTGCCCAATTACATCATGCAGCCGCTCATACCGGGGGTGTAGGTCCTTTGGGACATCATCTGACCGCCCATACCGGCCATCATGGAGCGGCTGGCAATAATAACCATCACTTAGCCGGTAGTCATTTGAATCGTACTCCTCATGCTCCCATGGGCCTGGGAACTGGTAATATTACATCAATATCGCCTCATTTGTCTGCTGGTAGCACTTCATCGGGTAGTGCTTCTAGCACTAACTCTCCCGATGGAGGTAAGATCTATATTAAGAACCTGGAAAGGTCTATCGATAACAAAGCCATGTACGAAACCTTTTC
The DNA here is from genome assembly GCA_930367235.1 of Sarcophaga rosellei. Classification (NCBI taxonomy): domain Eukaryota; kingdom Metazoa; phylum Arthropoda; class Insecta; order Diptera; family Sarcophagidae; genus Sarcophaga; species Sarcophaga rosellei. Next base: position 78,851,677 of record OV884021.1, read on the forward strand.
GGTATTTGGAAATATACTCAACTGTAATGTCGCCAAGGATGAACACGGTAACTCGCGCGGCTATGGTTTCGTACATTTTGATACGGAGGATGCTGCACGCATTGCCATTGAGAAGGTAAATGGTATGTTGTGCAACAATCAAAAAGTTCACGTTGTCAAGTATATACCAAGGCGCGATCGGGAACAGGAGAAGGCTACACAATTTAGGAATTTGTACGTGAAAAATTTCAATGAAGATTTTTCAGAACAACATATGCGAGAAATGTTTGAACCATTCGGAAGAATTACCAGTCATAAGGTAAGACATTTTTTTAGATTTATTTCCTCTTAAACATTGTTTCGATAGAAATGTTTTTAATGCCGGTCCGGTCAAATCTGTGATATTAAATTTAATACATGCCCCATAAATACTTAACAATTTATGGTTAAACAAATAAGGGATACAAAAATTGTTTTGTTTAGGTATGGTTAGCTTTAAAGCGTAAGATTCGTATGAATCTTCTTTCGAATCCAAATACATAATAACATCCTGGAAAAAATTGGTTTCGGGTTAATAAAAATAAAAAGTGTAGGTACGAATATTTTTTTCATTTAGAATGAAAGTGACAATACAAATTTCAAGGCCCTCTTAAAGCTTACTGGGGGGGTTCCCCTTATTCTAGTTTACATGTATAGGGCTCAAGTTACATTTTCGCTGCAAATAATCGGTATTTTATTTATTGTTTTTACCATTTTGCCGGACATTTGACTCTACAGCCGTCAAAACAGACATGATGGCAATGGCCGACAAAAACGAAACGGTATTTTTATCCACTACGGGTACAGTGTGAATTTTCGAACTTTCTACTGTTCGTCAATGGGTTAATGTATTTGTTTCTATGGTTTTCCCCTTAACCATTCCTCAAATGGGTTCAACGGGCTCGTTTATCTCGTTTTTTTATAAACAGCCAAACGGTTTCACTCCCTGGCTTAATAATTTAAGAGTATTGGGAAATATCCTGGAAGGATATTCCAAACCACTACTGTTATCGCATGCAAGGTTTTTTCGATTTAAATCGATAGAATCAGATCAATATAATATGAAAAATATAAGGCCTCTAGTACGATAACATTTTGAAAGAGAAATAAACAAAAACAGAATACATATGAATATGAAACCAAAGAATTTTTCTTATCAAGTAAATTTTCTAAAATAACTACATAAACATGTGTTCAATCACCTCCTTATTTGTCATTTTTCCATTTACATCAATTTCTTTCATACAATCCACATGTTATACAATTCCACTATTTTAATCATTTGAGAAAAAGAAAGAAAGAAAAAAAAAAGCCCAAAATACAGAACAGAAAATGTATTGTCTCCCTTATTTTACTTGATATTTTTCTCTTTCTCTCAATGCTTATGCGTAGTTGATGTTTCCTTGTTTCCAACTGCAATTAGCAATTTTTCTATAAAATCCTATAATATTTCTCCAAACAGAATTTTTGTAATATGAGCATAAAAATCTAAAGCTCAATCATACAAAGATGACAAACTGTGAACGGGGGTTGAGGTTGTGGGTTACTTTTTAACTGAATAAATGAGTAAAATAAATGTAACCCCTACTATACAACAACAGCAACAACAATAACAAATAATAGTCTAAACTAACAAACATAATAATAATCACAAAAAAAAAAAATTAACTAAACAACCCTCATACAGATATTTTGCTCTTTTTTGGTTGCTTTTGGAAACCTGTAAGCGCAAGCAGGGTGATTGTACGTCGTATATGATTTTTTTTTGTTATTATTGCTTAAGCTTTACTAGAAATATTTGATGGGAAATGAAAACCTTGAACTCATATCTATGTAAATAATATTGGATACTATAACCAGAAATGTTTTTGTTCTAAGATTTTTTGAAGTAATCGGTTCAGATCCTAAACTGTAACAATCGACTGCACTTGCGTTTAGAATTTGTTTACCTGAATTGAGAGTGTTCGATTGGAAACTTAATATGTACTTTTTCCCATTAACACATACATACATACATATGTGCAAATGTACATAGGTTTGTAATTTGCAGATTAATTTTTAAATCATATTTTCTCAATTTTCTTTCTGTCTTTAAAGTGATTATTCATTAATGTAGTAATTATGAAAACATTTGGTACAGCAATAATTTTATTTGAGACGATGTATATTCATATACATATGTACACATAATATTACATGAGGTTTTAAGTTATTTTCTTATCTATAACAATGTTGTTGTTCTTTGTTTAGCAAAACATTTAACTTTACATTACAATATTACAAGGAAACGGTACTACTATACTATACATATAAGAACTATATTCTTTTGTTGTTTCATATCATATTTTAGATCATGACCGATGAAGAAGGACGCTCTAAACGTTTTGGCTTTGTGGCTTTCGAGAATCCCCAATCTGCTCTTGCAGCCATAATTGCTTTGAATGGCAAACAACTGGGTGACAAGTACCTTTATGTAGCTCGAGCTTTAAGTAAAATTGAGCGTCAACAGGAAATAAATCGCAAGTTAGAAGAACGCAAAAGACCCAAACCAGGTCAAGTATTTTTTTATTAAAAAAAAACAAAATATGAAAACAACAACAAAATAAAAGAAAGAAAAAAACAAACATAAAAATAAAAACAAAAAAGAATATTAAAGAAAAAAACATGCATACATTATATGCGAAAATTTAAAATTAATAATAAAAAAAAATCTATTAATATTTATCTTAAAGAAAACATTACTAATTCATTATTATTATACACACACTACGCAAAACCACACTATATACTTAAATGTATTTGTAGAAATTTTTAAACAAAAACAAAATAAAAATTATAATATCTAAATAAAAAAACCAACAAAAAACAAAAACAAAAAAACATACAAAAAACAAAACAAAAAAGAACAAAAAAAAAATTAATAATAACCATGAATATTTTTGAAATTTAGAATAACGTTTTAAAAAAAAGATTAATAAAAAAAATATTGCTTAAATGTTAAATAATTGTAATAGTACTACTAAAAAATTAATTGAATAAAAAACCTACACAGCATAAGCTTTTTTTAGACAAAAACAAAAAATAAAAAACATGAGAAAAAGGAAAAAAACATAATAGATGAAGCAAATAAAACAAAAAAAAATTCATTTTAATTGAGAAAAAAGAAAATTACAAGGAGTAGATCTTCTTAAATAATAATAAAACAAAAACCCAAATATTTTATGCACTTTAATGATAAAACATATTTTCTCAACCACAAACTAAAAGAAAAAACTCAAAATTATAAATTGATTAAAAACAAAAAACAAAAATTAGTTGATAAATTGAAAAAAAAAACAAAAGTATTAGCAAAACAAAAAATAAACATGTTTTTCTTTTATATTTTGAAACAAAAAAAAAAATAATAAATAAATAAATAAAAAACAAAACAAATATTAAAGAAAATATAAAAAAAGAATTATTTAGTAAATCCTCTAAAATACAAGAAAAACAGATTTACTAATACATTTGTATGCTTAAATTATAAGTTTTTCCTCTTTTGAAACAAAACTTTCAAAAAAAAAAAAAACAAATATTAGTAAAACACACACAAGACACAAAAACTCCCCGTTATGTGTAGATAACAATTTAAATGCTTAAATAATAAAAATAAAAATTCCCTAAAAACAAATTGAATGATGGTAATTTCTTCTTTTTCAACAAACAAAGAATACTTTTTTTTAAAAAGTTATGTGCAAATAATATTGCTTAGCAATCAATGGATTTACAATTTTCTTATTCAGCACACAATTTCATTTTCCTTTTTTATTTTTGCAAGGTTTTAAGATTTTTTTTATCAACACAATAGTATGCATTGTATGCTAACCCCAAAAGGTCTAGATAAATTATTTAAAATTTGAGCTGTCGAAAAAAAGACAGATTCTAAAATAAAATCAATTTATTCCCACACAAGACTATGCATTGTATGCTAACCCCAACAGGTCTAGATTAAATTATTTGAGCTGTCGAAAAAAGACAGATTCTAAAATGAAATCAATTTATTCCCTGTTTCGAAACATTGTCGAATTGCCTTTTATTTGCAATGTATTTGACTGCCTTAACATATTAATCTAGATGTTATTCCTCTTTGGATTCTCTTTTAGGAATTCCTATACTTCGTTTACCACATATATTTTTTTTTTATATTTAGCTGTTCCCTTTACTTAAAAATATTTTTAAAATCAAATATATAATAATATATGTATTTAATCAATATTAACATTATTATAAGTAATAAATGTATTATTACTAACTACACATAATATTACACCACACATACTTTACATACACTTATTTACATACATACTTATATATATATATATATTGAATTTCATTAAATTACTATAATAAAAGAAAAATTTAAAAATAAATACAATTCACAATAAAGATGAATATTGAGTAAAAACAATTATGTAAAATGAAAATGAATCTTAATAATAAAAATGCTTTTGCAAAAAGTGTTTAAACATTTAATAGATTATATGTTTTAATAAAAATTAAAGAAAACAATTAGCAAATGAAGTAAAATTAGTTTTAAACATTAAAAATTTTACTTGGAAGCCTTAAAGTTTGGTCTCGCTTAGATCAGTTCTTTAGAGCCATTGTGCTATCATAGAAAGATTAGAAAGGTTATCGGTTTCGAACCATTTTAACTCTGTACCGGGTAATGTCCTGTAACTTCATTTCCGTTTAGAATGGAGTTGCCAATGGGATTAGTTGTAGCATTAAAATATTTTTGTATTAGATCAAGGAAAATAATTTTGTAAACAAGTCTAAACATGTTATAGGCTTTTTACACTGAGCTTCATCTTTCATCTCTCATCAATTGGCAAGATGACAACATCTTCCCATAAGAAATAAATAGAGCAAAAAAGCGTCAGAAGCATTTGAAAATGTCCCGCCAACCTAATTGCATTTTCCAACACTGATTTGCGATTACTATACAGAAAATATGCTAGAAAAACATAATCTGGCAACAAACATGTGTTGCATATAAAATAAAATAAAAAAAATTTAAGAGATAAATATAAAAGCTTACGTAAACTTAAGCAACTTCTATTTCTTTATAAATTTTTTTTTATAAATTGTGATGTTAAACAACATTCATAGCTTTCCAAAGGTTTTTTAAAAATTGTTTATGTATATGACAGACTTTTCGTTCAACAAAAAAAAAAAGGGAGTTGGTATCCCTACATTGACCATAAATTTATTTGATATGGCAATACTAAATGCAAAAAATGTAAACAAAATTCGCGCAATTCATCAACACATTGAAATTGATTTTGTTATTTTGAATTTGTTTTGTTCCTCTGTGTTTTAAAACTCACCTAAAAAAATGAGTAAATTAAAAACAACACGTTCAACGAAAGTCAAGGAAGAAGCAGATGCCGGTACTAAATCAAAAAACACAGCAACTGTTCCAGCGGCTCTGCGTAAAATATTTTACATTTCACAGGACCTGCTGAAAGGCGGTGTAGAAAAATTAAGTTTGGAAAGATTTTTCCACCCTGGAAAGGGAAAGCATGCCTTGTTTGTAACAAAAGATGATACAACTATAATGGAGATTTTAGAGTTTGCAGAACCCAGAAGGAGTTGGTTAATCGATAGTGAAGTTTGTTCAAATGGACACATATACATGACAACGCCAATAGATGCGACGTTTTTAGCTTTACACCAGTTGCGAAAATATTGCATGAAGAATGCTTTGGCTCTTGATAGCATACACGATGAAGAGGATGCAAGCGTAGCGAGAATTTTAAATAAATTCATAAACCCAGATACTTTAAGATGTATAGCTGATGTTAAAACAGCAGGTGATATGATATTCTATAAATATAATCACGAAAAGACCATGGCCTGGTTAGCTTTAAAAACGAAGCGTGTGGCAGAAGCCTTACAAAATTGCGGCATATACTGTGGGAATAGTGCTGTATCGCAAAATTTTGCACGCAGTGAAAAGGCAGTTGATGAAACGGCCCAGACTACCGATTATCTACGTGTGGCTTGTGATTATGTGGGATCATATATTGCTATCGATTTACATGACGAACTAACAAAGCTATTGGGTATACCTTCTGAAATACAGGCTATTACGGAAGAGAAGAAGGCAGCAAGTGGTAAAAGAAAATCCGGCGATAAACTTAATGCAACAAATAAAAAACAGAAACTGGTAAATGGAGCGGCAGCTAAATTAAAAAATTCTAATTTATTGGATGGATCAACAGACGATGATGATGGTGAAAGCAACAAGATCAAAGATGAGGAGGAAGAAAATAAAATCGACAAATCTATTAATGAAGAAGAAATTGCCTTGAAGTCACCTAACGCCAAGCCGGCAACACCACTAAAGGAACGCGCATTAACTGCAAAAGAGAAGTCTTTGGCTAAAAGTGCAAAGGGCACAAAGAGCATAGCATCATTTTTTACCAAAAAGACTGTTAAATAATTTAAAAGGAATGGTATTTCGAAATAAACGTACATATTTATTAAGTAAATGAATGCTATTTTTAATAATTTGACTTGTTGAACTTTTTTCAACAGACAAAACTCCAGACAAAAAGTAAAAATTTAATTATTAATATGCATTTAAATAGAAGGCACAATGACATAATTAAATAATGTACTAACGCCACCCTATTTTCATGTAATTAAACTAAATGCAAATCATTAAACAGTAGCTTATATGAACATACAATTACCCTAAGCAATACACAAAATTAAAAATATTACACATTCGAAATGGAAGCTTTAGTTAAATCAATTATTTACTTAATTGATCATTACAAGCCTTTAGTAAGGACTGCTACCTAGCTTCTCACACCACCCACGCTGTGTGGTGGAACCTACTGATTTTTGAAAAACTTTTCATGGCAAATTTATTTACAAAGTTTCGGGCAGAAGATTTCTGAGACAAAGTCGCCGAAGAATTTCGTTATGTTCGAGATGTCAGACCTGTGGTCTCGCGCCTAATAAGCCAGCACACTACCTACTATACTACGTCGATGGCCACTTCATAATAGAATACTGTTTAAATCAACACCTATTCGAAAATTGAAGAACATGCTAGTTCAAAAAGGCAATATGATTTCTACTCAAATTTTATTTGCTATAAGCTTGTTATTATGTGCGCATATAAAAATACCTTACGGATATCCTGGTAGTTAGCAGTAATAACAAACACTTCTTATTTTTTCTGTTTTTACTAAATGATACGATAAACCGAATCTACATACTTATTTGGTAGTGGCAATTTGAATGTTAAACTTGTAAGTGTTAAAGTTTAAGTAGTCCCTTGGTAAGGTAAATTCTATAGACAACATCCTTTGTGTATTTTATAATTACATTATATCTTACAAGCCTTTTAATGGCGCTTGGGTATAAAAGGACATACCAAACGTTAAAGTCTTTTAGACAATTTTCAACATTAAAGGCGTTTGCATTCCCATTCAAAGCCTAAAGTAAAACAATAATATTTTCGTTTACATTTCGAGTTTTTGAAAAGTTTTCCTAATAAATGTTTGCAAATAGAGATGGAAAAACTGTGCATTTTCCACAACCTGATCCGGACTTTCTATCGTTACCAAGTCAAAATGAACGCAGTTTAAGTTTAACCTCTCAGGCTTTAAGTGATGTGCCAAGTGATATTATCATAAGGTCGCGTATTAAATATGGCAGTCGCTGGTCAGCTTGCAAAGGTTTATTTGCTGAATATTCGAAAAGTACCTCGGTTCATGGCATACGTTATATATTCGAAGTCCATCGTCCATTTTATGAAAAGTGTGTAGTTTATTGTTTCTGATTTCAATCTGTATAAGCGAATGTATTAATTATTTACAATTTAAAGGCTTTATTGGATTATACTGATGTTAATATCATTTTATTATGCTATGTCTCTAATGTGGGATACCTATCTGAAGTGGTTGGACTCACCGGTTATATTAGGTTTCGATGAAACGCTTGTGCCTGTTCATAAAATACCTTTTCCCACTGTTACCCTGTGTCCGGAAATTAAAATGGAAGCAGAAACATTTGATTTTACAAATATATCACGGCAAATTTGGTCGCAAGCTGGAAAAGCGGAAAGTTTCGAAAATTTTGCCAATTTAACCGAAGAGGAGTAAGTGTATAATAAGTACATATATAAGAAACGAACAAGTGAAATAAAGATACGGTGTACATTTCAGTGAGAAGTTTGAAAATGAAATTGAGGTCAAACTCTAGTTAGAGTAGAGTGTATTGTAATCGAATCTTTATGAATTCATATTTTTGATTCTTAAATTTTATTTCCTGAAATTTTAATTAGAATCCAACGTTTTGCTGCCACATTGCAAATATGCGAAAGTGAGGTAATAAATCGATTCGCTTCCCTTGTGCCAAAAGATATTGATGTTGATGTGGCACAAACTTTAATTGACATGGCTGTGGCATCCAATACCACGCTGCCATTTTGTAAATGGAATGGACGTTTCTATTTCTGTAACGAAATATTCAAGTTGGTGATTACCGACGAAGGTGTTTGTTATCAGTTCAATGGTCTAGACACTGGCGATATTTATAGAGATCCACAGTGAGTTAGAATTTTAAATGAAAAATATTTGTTATGCTAATGGGAATATTTTATAGGTATCTAAGTTATTCGGATGATACAATTATTGATTTTAATGATTATTTCGATACACTTTTGCCTAGATTCAATGAAATCACTGGTAATTGGTCTTTAGATGACGGTTATGTAGGTCAAGGTTTCAATGCATATCCACAGCGGTCGATTTTGTCTTCGGCCCGCAACGGTTTATTTGCAGTTCTGATGGGTTTCGAGCATAATTTCGATTATACTTGTCGTACTTTTAAACAGGGCTACAAGGTATTTGTATCTATAATTCAATTCTATGGTTTTTTAATGTTCCGAAATGCTTAAAATAGGTGTTTTTGAATTCACCTGATAGTGTACCTTTAACTACGGGCAACTATATTTTAGTGCCTCACGATGAAGAAGTGATTGTATCAATTATACCACAATATGTCATCTCTACGGAAAATTTACATGATTATGGACCAGAAAAGTAAGACTAATTAGTTATTAATTTTTAATATTTATTTTTCAATAGGCAATAGGTATCATATGTTCGCTTTTTGTTGGGCGTTGAAAATACTTGTGGAATTTCATACAATTTTTTTTTGGATTTTAGGCGTCAGTGCTATTTTAATGATGAACGCTATTTACGATTTTTCAAATCGTATTCCCAGAGTAATTGCCAAACCGAATGTTTGGCTAATTTTACAATAAATAAATGCGGATGTGTTAAATTTTGGATGCCAAGTAAGTATCTATTTGTATTATTTTTCATACAATATTATATACTGTTCCCACTTTCGAATTAAATAGAACCTTTAGATGTGCCGGTCTGCAGTTTGTCCGATGTTGATTGCTATAGTAAAGCTGGCGATGAAATGAATTTAATAATTGCCAATCAAACTAAATCGAAACTTATTGATCCGGATGTTAAAATAATGTGTGATTGTATGCCATCGTGTAATTCTCTGGATTATAATTTTGAAATATCTCGAGCTCATTATGATCTCGAAAAAACCGTTTTGGCCCAAAGAGACGTCTATGAGCATAGCGAGTATGTGTTCGTAAAAAATAAAAAAACTTCAAAAAAATTAATTTTTTTTTAAATTGATTTTCAGTTTTCGAGCTTCACGTTTTGCCTTGTACTATAAGGAAACGCAATTCACCGCCATTAAACGTACTGTAATGTTTGGTGTCACAACTCTTATAGCCAATTGTGGTGGCATATTTGGTTTATTTATGGGCATTTCTAGTTTAAGTATTATTGAGTTTGTTTATTTCTTTTCGGTACGTTTGTTTAATAATTTAAGAAGGCGGCACAATATCAAAATGAAATTAATGTCTGAGGAATTTGAACAGGATATTCAATAAGATTTTGTATATTTTTCAATTTAAAAAAAAATATTTATTAACTTAATTAAAGCTTTCTCTAAGTATTTACTTTATTTGAAAATGTTTCAGACGATAACTTTTAGGTGATGGTAAAGGCCATAGTCAAAGAGGAAAACAAGGATATAAATTATTTCTCTAGAATTTATTAATGTTCTGTAGAATTTGTTATGTTCAAAAATTATTTTCAAATTAAAATAATAAAAACACTTAAATATTTCAAAAAATATTCATATACAAGGATGTTATTTTATTGTTATTATTATTATTTTGTTTTTTTTTTTGCAATAATTTTAAGGTCAATCATTTAATACATATTATAGCTTTAATACGCATGTTGTTTTTTATTAATAATTATGAATAGATTTTTATTATTTTAAAGCATATTTCTCTAAACTCATTTTTCTTTTTTTGTAATAAATTTTCAACAATAAATTTATATTTAAATTTAATGTATGTATATATTTTACTAATATAATGTAGGTATGAAAATTTTAGAGAAAATTATAACACTTAAAATATTTCTTTTATACATTGAAAATATACATGTTTTTTCAATAACTGAGGAGAAAAATTAAAAAAAGAAACAATTTAATTATTTTAAATGTTTGCATGAACTACTATATTGCACGCGAACTGTATTTTTCTATGAATTTTTATTTAAAAATATTTACCACGCTTTGCCATTGGAATTCAATATATCCGAAATATAAAAACAATTACATGAGCATTTAATATACATTTATGAAGAAAGAGTAAGTGTTGTAGCCAAATAGCTTACAAATCATTTTAAAAATGGAAATTAATTAAAGTTTCATTTCGTAATAAATCTAGGCGGTACCAGCATCTATTGTGGAAAGGTTGGCCTTAACACCCCCCAATTTTATATCTCGAATTAAATAATACTTTTCAATTAGAAACATTGAAAGAAGAAACTAGAATAAGACTAAAAAAATGAAGAATAAAACATCGCTTTATGAAAATCGAATTTTCCCGATTTTGCGTTACGGCAAATTCATTTCTTTACCACAACGTAATGAAACTGAAACAAGTGTGCCTGTATAGGTACCAAGTTTTTTGAAAAATTGTTAGCATTATAATTAATATATGCATACAAATTGGACTTTATTTGTTTGTAATGACAAACACAAATGATTTAGTACAGTTTTCACAATAACAAATTTTTTTTAGTATCTGTCACTATAAAATATCGAATTTTTTGTAGAGGGTAGAATACACAAAATAGGCTGTGACCTACTGAACATGGAATGTGAGACCAACAATAGTGCTGTATTGATTATTATTGAATTTCAATTCTAAAATATGCCAAGTTAAAAAAGTAATTTAAGGTCTAATAAGAACTGGTAGCTAATAAAGCTGTACATTGATTTCTGGTGGTACAAACATCCACGTTCTTAATTACAAATAAGAACGTATCTGCTAAAATTTTACGTTGACCTATTATTTAAAGCATTAGGCATAAAACACAAGTACGAATAGAATTTCGAAAATAAAACCTTGTACCACTTCTAGGAATACAGATAATAAAAATAATTTTTTTTTCGAATAAAATTTCGAAAAGAGAAACAAGTAGCATTTGCATGAAACAGATAATAAAAATAAAATTTCGAAAACAAAGCCCAGTAGCACTTGCATGAAGCAAACAATAAAAATGATTTTATTTTCGAAAACAGTCGGCAGATCAGCTAACTTAGAAAATAACCATTCATCACTATTACATTGTCTTTATACTCAGCTCAACATTGTTTTAAAACATTTATAACATTCGTAAGTTTGTTTTTTTAAAGGTATTTTATTGTAAAATTAAATAGTAATAGTTGCTTTTTTTTGTTTTTGTTTAATTTAAAAATATATTAATTCTTTTTGAAGATTATTTATTATACACAAAATACTGTTAACAAAAATTGAATTTAATTAAAACATGTATGTATGCACTTCAAAAAAGAGAAGAAAACAAAATTTTTAAAATATGTTTTAAACTTATAAAAGAAAAACAATTATGGAAATACTAAAAAAAAAAACAAAACAAAATTGAAACTTATGTTTAAAGGGAAACGAAGTGGAAGAAAAACAAAATAAAACAAGAAAAGGTTTTTCGTTTCATTAAATTTAAGTTTGCATATACAGATTAATATTATGATGATAAAATCTAAAGAAATATAATAACAACATTAGAGAAAAGAAACACGCTGATAATAAGAATTTCGATGATTAAAGAAAGTCGCCGCCACAGCAATTAACATGAAATTTTTATAGTATGTATGTATATATGTTTGCATGTATATATTTATAATTATATATTAGGATTTAGCTGTTATAAACTGCTATTTTGGTGTGTTTGTAATAATGTAAAGATAGTTGTTTTTCTTATTTTTTTTACAATACATATACATAAAAGATGGTAATTGGTTTCTTTTCTCTTTTTCTTTTTTTATAATATTACATATACATCTATATATATATATATATATATATATTTATTTATAATTTTTTATTTACTTTGTTAAAAATTAAGCTAAACAATTACATACTTAAAAGATTTGTTTGTTTTTGTGTTTATTGTGTTTGTTTTTGTTTCTTTCATTTTCTTTCATAACGTAAAATTTTTAACTTTTTCTTATTAAGAATGTCTTCTAGAGCAGGAGGTTTGTTCTTAACATACAAATTAAAACGATGTTTTGTTTGTTTTTTTTTTACATTTTGGGTGCCTCAATCATATCAATGTTAAGTTTATAAAATACATAAGGATAGTATTCGGATTGACCGAAACCCAAGCCGGGTATATCAACAGTCTGTAAATATAATCATAAAAAATATTTTCCAATTAAAATCAATACGATGTATAGAGTGTAAAGGAACTTACATCAGCATTGCTGCCTTGACCAGCTGCAGAAGCGCCATCCAAATGACCGTATAATTGATTTAAAACATCGCGTAAACGTTTCATGCTCTTCTTGTTGGGTTCAATGAGAATGGCTTGGAAATTGACTGGTAAGCCGTATCTGTACAAATAAAAGGATATTACAAAAACACAATTTATTATTCGAATTTCAAAGAAAATGAAACAAGACATTTCTGTCGTTGGAATCATTAACAAAACAATACTTTCGGACCGTTTAAATAATAAAGATTTTTTATAATACATATTGGTTTTTCAAATCCGGTGAAAATATTTGAGTACAAACTGAGAAAGTGTATTTTAACAGAAATATAATAAGGTGTAGTAAAAATAAGTCCCTTAATGTGGCCATTTGTAGTAGTTCTTGTTGTATAAATACGATTCGATTTAGTTAGGTGACCATAAAGGTTAAGATTTTGCATTAAAAAAAAACTTCGTTGACAGTTTTGTGATTACTTATCACCAGAGTACATATGGGAGTTGGGATTAAATAAGTACGATACATGGGTCCTATACAAGTAGACGCAAAAAAAAAAAAAAGACAAATGCATGAACCGAACTTCTTCCTCTAAGAGGAGATAGATCGGAGTGCAACATAGTTAGGCGCCTTTGCTCGTCTGTCGACGGTAGTAAAACTGGTTCGCTACTGGAATTTAATAAGACTGTGGTCTGTCTTCCTTGCGAGTCATTGTGCAGTTAAGTCTATTAGGGGGATTGAAATAATCTCAGCAAGATTTCTACTAGATATGTATATGTAGTCGCCGTAGTCTAGTAGGCAAAGTGCTGGCTAACTGGTCAGACATCTCCATGTTATTCGGTACTTTTCTTTCACTCTCCCTATCCCGTGTCTTTTATTTTACATCTTCCCTTTTAAAGGGCGAACACAATTGGCCACATGATCTTTGGGCGTTATACACGTTCTCAAATCTACCTATCTTCACTTTAAGAATCGTCGTTAAATCTCAACAGAAGCAACACATTCCTGAAAAGAATGATGATGAATGCTTAACGGCATCGACAGGGACTAATCAACTATGAGCTGTACCTCTATATTTGAACTTTTGGTTCAGTCCTATAGTGCCAACAATTGAAGAGGCTGAAGGCACATACGGTCAGCCTTAGCTAATAGTAGAGGATTTGTGTAAACATCAAGACCATACCGGACCGTGACTCGCCTAATGCTTCGGAGATATTACTTGGAACGTTATTATGAAACTATTTTATAGTCGTTCTCCCTATGGCGAATAGTTTTTTTGTTCAGAAGAAAATTGTTTGAATTGTCATTGTATTTATTTTTAAGGAAACTTATTTCTTTTTACCACGCCTTACTCTTACTCAAATATTATTGCATTGTGGGAAAGTATACTTTGTTTTAACTTTTTTTCTGTTACAGTTATATGAGTACACATACCTCAATACAGATTCCACAAATACACGTAAAGCCTTAACGTGTATTAAAGCACAGAAGGCTTCACTGAAGTTAACCTTCAACCATCTAACCAATGGACCCTTTATGGGGGAATAAATTAATTAATTTTATTTAATTTATGCAGTGTTGTATGTGTGTGTGAGAGAGAGAGAGATACTTACAAATTGCTTCTTCTTGTCGGTGATTAATTTGGTTCTTTCATTTTTGCCAGCTGCTAACTCTTCTTCATTGTAAACGAAATCACGTACAATGAATTTCTTTTCGCGGGCATGTAATTTAAACTCTTCAACGACCTTTTTAAATAAGGTCACATTGTAGAGACAGTAATCATTGTCTTGGGTAATCAAAGTCGATGAACGGGGCACAATCATATCGGTGATCTTTTCATAATTAGCCATCCAATCATTTGCCATAATTCTTAAGAAAAAAACCAAAAGAAAATAAATTAAATTTATTTAAAAAAAAAAGTGAGCTTATATTGCTGCTGCAAATTGAAACTTACTTTGGTACAATCACCAATAAAGTGGTTAAATATTCGGAATCCAAAATGAAATGTTCCTTTTTAACCAAATCGGCCAAATTACGGGTTAACAAACTGCCACTAAATATGCGAAAATATGAAAAAGAATTTTAATATTAAATTTTAATAACATATTTACATATGTATATCCGACTTACGTTTGTTTCTTTTCTAAATTTTGTAAACTGCCCTTTAAATTGTTGTAGGCATTGGATTTAGTTTTTAAATCAGCATCGATTTGGCCGATTTGTTTGGAAATAATATCGGCAATATTACGCAGCGATTGCTTAATTGGATATTTCGCCATGTCCCATTGGAAGCGTGTAATATATACAGATAAATCGGCTAAACGAATACACCAACAAAAAAATTTAATTAGTTTTACAATTTTATAAAGACTTTTAGAGTATAAGAATTTAGGTAAACTTAGTTTAGATTTATATTTTTATTATTAATTAACTACGAGCCTAGCGAAATTTATTTGAAATATAAAATAAAGCATGGTGTTATTCTAAATTTTATATGAATAATAATAAACTACAGAGCTTAGGCTTAGACTTAGCGCATATGTATTTGAATTTTGAAAACGTTTTAACTTTGTCAGATACACACACACTCACACGCACATATTGCATATACATAAGAGGACTTTTATACACACATTTAAATAAATAATTACAATAATAAAGCGGTAAATAAAAACACAATTAGAAATAGGTGCTTAGAAAATATATATATATCCCCCAAACGATTGTGATTTTAAACCCAATTAGTTATTTTTATTTGTTGCATACATTACTAGAATGGGCTATGCCTATATCGGTTTCAAAAGTAAAATTAAATAAAACTTTCATTTTATTATAATGCTTGGACCTAGCCATGCATTTACATATGTATACAATGCAACGTAATTCCATTTAAATGACTGCCTCTAGATTGATTGAAATACTAGATTATTTTGAGTTAATTTTCTATTATATTTTCTCACATATTTAGCCGGATTATCCGCATAGCTGCGGTCTTTGACGTGGCCAATTCACGCCTGCACTTCTGTTGCAATAAAACGAAAATCGGTTGTATTGCGTGGCAACTAGTTTTGTCGTATTGAAACTATATACCCTCCATATCACGCTTTACAATTACAGGGTAAAAAAAAACCGGTTATAATATCTGTGAAGTTCTTAACATTGTGGGTCGATTGTGATGACCATAAGCAACGCGCAATGCTCGAAAAGTGGTCTACTTTTTTATTCAATCCCAAGGCAAAACTATCGCTTAATAAATGAGAGTTCAGATGAATCATATTTAATAGCTGATACCTTTGGGAGTGAATAGCCTTTGAGGCCATTGAAGGAATGAAGAATTAGTTAATAGTCAAGAGCAAATAAAATTGCCATGAAAAGTTTCTTTCTCTATCGTTCGGATTTGAACGACCAATTATGAGTGTATGTAGTAGTATGTAGTCAATTTTTAATATACAGCCAAGGAAAAAAGTCTACATACAGCGGTGTTTTTTTTTTTAATTTAAGAAGGTCTTTTAGCGTTCTTTAAGGCAGTCACAATTAAGAATATTTGAAGACAAAATCGAATATAAAAAAATATAACCTAGAAATGTAAGAAAAATTGCGAGAGAAAAAATCTACATACATTCAATGATGTAAGTAGACTTTTTGCTGTGCCTATACATATTTTGCAAAGTTGAATGATTCCGGAATTTTCCATATATTCCCATATACAGTGATTGTTTCATAATTGCGAATAAATGAAAACTTTGAACTTCTTTCCCCATACTATGACACTGTAATATATTCAATTTTATAAAGCAAAGTTTTCCATTTTCGACTTCAATACTTATACTTTTTGTGAATAAGAAAAACCAAGCTAAACAAAGAGCTAAGCTTTTATAAAACAAAAGTTTCCTAAAACAAACAAAAAATAAATTTCAATAAATAAATAATATTAAAAAAAAACATCGAATATATATTGTAATTACACATAACACTCTACCACAACAACATATAACAACAACATCGATTAGAGATTTGCATTAAAAAAAATTACTGAAAATATAGACAGAAAAAATTAAATGTTAAACAATAGGAAACAACGAAGGAAATAAATATTTTGTGTAAATAGAAAAAGAGCCATCAAGTAGATTGTGTGTAGCTTAAAAAAGTTTACACTGCAAATAAATTAAAAAAAAATATATATATATTAAACAAAAGGAGGTGAAAAAAAGAAAGAAAATTATTTTAAATTATACTTAAGCAAAGTGGGTTTGTTTTTCACTTAAGATACATCGATATATATATGTATGTATGTACTATATCAATATAGTAAATTAAAAAACAAAAAAAGAAGGTGTTTTAAAAGTAAAATATTTTTTTGTTTTTGACAAATTGACTTTTTGGACTGGAATAATTTTGTAGTATGTATAGTTAGTTGTAAATATAATAATAGTTATACGCATATAAATGTATATAGACACAAAGAGTAGTAAATGACAACCTGCTAACCTGGACTTAAGGGCATAGATGGCGGTTCGCCCATATCGTTGTCCGGACTGGAACGACCATGACTACTACTGCCACAACAACTACTCACTGGCGATGATCTACGAGTTGATGTGAAATTAAATCCAATATTTAAATTTAATTGACTCGTTGATGAGCGATTGCTATTTTGTTTTTTAATTTTATATTTTTTTATATGTTGTTTTTTTATTTTTTTAAATTGTAAATGTTATTTTGTTTTCAATTTGTTTTCATCATGAGGAGTATAAAAACAAAAACAAAAAAAAAAACGAAAAAAAAACACCACAAAAGAAAAAAAAAGATATTCAAATAGTGAGGAAGTTTAGCATTTTTGTGTTGAAAATATCAAATCAGAAAGCTGTTCTCTATAAATAGGGAAAGAGAGGTTTGTGATTAATGGTCGGCGTGGGGTGGTGCATAATGTTGGGAATTCGGTTATGGAGAAATTGTAATTCGTTTTTAATTTGATTAAACAAAAGTAAAAAGTATACTAAATGGTAATATGAAGTGTAATTGTTGATCTAAATCGTGAGATAATAAAAACTTAATGCTTCCGAGTTCAGACATTCACTGTCTATTATTATTTCTTTTGAAGGCTTACATATTTACATGTTTCTTTCTATTGTCACAGTCATAAATTACCATACGACAGGTAAGAAATGGATATTAATCTTAGGTTAGATTAAGTTTGAGGCCGTGTACTTGTCATTGGGACAAGTACAATACCCAGAGGTCAAAATGACTCATTGTAAATATGGAAGGAGAGTGGTAGGAAAGGAAGGATAAAGAGACGAAGGAAAAACAGATTATTTTTAATAAATTATTGTAAAAGTCATAGGTTCACTTGTATTATTTTTTTTGAAATCTTTGAAAAGGTAATTCTATTCGAAAACCAGCTATTAACTGAATTAATGAAATTCCATTGACGAAAATAGTCGCTTAATATTACTGCTATTGTTATCTAATAGAACATTTAACTGTACTATGAAATATGAAGAAAAAAACAAATATGATTAGAGAGAGAGAGATGAGTGGATGGATGTTTTACATGAATGACAACATGTTTTGACAGATTTTCCATTTTTTTTGTAATTACTTTAATAACAAACAATATATTGTAAGTAGCATTTGTTGTTATTGACATTGTGTGAATATACCTGCTCTTTTTTGTCGAGTTTCTTTTGTGTCTTTGAAACCACCATTCAAACGTATCACTAACATCTGATAAACTATCGCTATCTTTCAAGGGTTTGTTGTGTTGACTATTATCGCAATTATGATGCTGATGATGGTGTTGGTTGTGGTGTTGTTGATGATTAGTAGTGGTTGTATTATGTTGTAGTTGTTGCCTTTGCATATTACGTTGTGGTGACGTTGACATTTCATTTACATCAGTTTTTGATGTCGAACGACTATTGTTGCTAAAAAAGAAACCAGCAAAACCGCTACGCGCCGAACTATTACCAGAATGATGATGTTGATGATGATGATGAGTAGCCGATGATGTTGGAGCGGGTGGTGGTGGCGACGATAAAGTTAATGTTTTATCATTAAAACTGCAGAGCGTTGTAGTTGTTGTGGAGGTGGAATTATTATTAATACTACATGTGTTATTATTATGCGTTGTACTTAATAATTTACTAATAGAGTGATGGCGCGTTGAAGCTAAACTATCATTAGCACCCGAAATGGGTGCCGATGTGGAACATAAATATGAACTATTAGCGGTTGCCGGACCAGTGGCACAAACATTAGCAGAGGATAGGGCAGAGCTAAGATTACATGTGGATGACGTCGATGCATCATAATTCAAAGATGATGAATAGAAATAGTGCGCTGGATGATGATTTTCCTGGCGCAGGAGCTGGGAGGGACGATGATGATGATTATAGGATTTGACTGAAGTGTGCAGTTTAAGATTGGCAATCGATGGGGAAAAGGAAAAATGTTGATGATGATGATTTTCATCGCTTGATGCATTATTGCAGGCGGCTGAACCAGTTGTGGAGGAGGAGGAACAAACATTCAATGTAGTTAGAGTAGGACTAGTTGTGGCATTCGCCGTTTGTGTGGCACATTCACAATCACAGTTACATAAAGGTGACACAGATGACGATAGCAAATCGTAATCACGTTCCGATCCTTCGGTTGAGGAAAAATTTAAACAACTTCCCGATGGACATGCCGAACATGTGGTCGTTGTGGTATCACGACTATTTGAAAGATTTGATGATTTTCCTGTCAATTCCGAATGGGTGCTTGTTGCATTCGTATTATTTAGCATGCTACTACAGTCATCAGGCGGGCCAGGACCTTGGTGGGGATTAATGTTACCAATTTTTTGTTTGTTTTTTGTTGTTGTTTTGTGTGGTTTTGGATTTAATTTGAAAAGCATCCAGAAACACATGAATATAATTTAAATTTTATAAATTTGTAAATGTTTAAAAGTTATAATACCTTGCAACTGTTTAAAGTCTAACAATAATTTCATGGAGAAATAAATAAAAATCAATGAGGTTTCAATAATACAAGATTTTTTTAAATTAATTATTAAGCAATAATCTTAATAATTTGTAAAGTATTTGTGAAATTTAATAAAAAAAACTTTATAAAATAGAAAAAAAATCTCATTATTGTCACCATCATTGTTTACCTAAATTAGCCCTGTGTTTCAAATCTAATTTATTATAAAAAAGAACAAAAACAAAACAATAAAAACTAAATTAAAAATTTTTCTTTAAAATTAAAAATTTAATCATAACAAAGAGTTAAAAAAATATGTTTTAAGAAGAAAGATATAAAAAAAAAATTAAAAAAAAGTAGAATTCGCAGTGAAAACTTTTTGTGTGTTATTTTGTTGGCTCCTTTTGGATGTCTCGACAAAATATTTAACCCCATACACAAAATACTAAAAGCTGTGACGCACGAACACAAATAAATAAAAAAATTAAAACAATAACTAAGAAAGGAAAACTTTGTTCAAAGGGCAATATATGTATGCAGCTAACAAATGTATGCAACTTAAATAAAATAATAAAATTATAATTTTTGTTTGTTTTTTTTACATTAATAAATACACGCACACACACACACACACGTACACACATTTCATTGGTAGGGTATATGTATTTATTTTCAAATATTTTTGTTTTTAATTAATAATTTTATAACGTGTTTTCAAAATTCAAATAAGAAAATAACATTTAAACACACATAGATAGTAATAAACACAAAAACACACACATAAATAAATGAATAGAAAGAGATTTAATGAGTATATACGGATATATATTGTATATGTATATATAAAAATACTTTTGCTCTTGATTACTGTAGTAGTAGTTATAGGTTGGTTGATTGGTTGGTTTAGTTGTTCCAAAACTAAGGAAACAATATATTATACTGACTGACTGACTGACAATAATTAAAACTGAATTGAAGAAGTTTGTTTGATTGATTGATCGACTGATATACATGATTTAAAAACTAATTGCTTTCCAACATATACAGAAAACATTGGAAACTAAATAAGAAAACAAAAAAAATGAAAAAGAATGATTTTGAGGTTTTTTTTTATTTGTTGCTTTTTAAAATTGTTACTTTTTTATACTTGTTTTGCTATGAAACTTAAAAAAAAAAACAAACGTAAGTACCATGAAAAAGAAACGAACGATTTTGATGGAATATTTATTATTATTTTTTTTTGTAATATAAAAAGGACAATATGAAGACAAAAGTAGGATAAGGGGATTTTTTTTTAACATTTCATACAAAGTGTAATTTGTTGTTGTTGGCAGTAGAGTGTAGAATATTTTATAAACAATATGTGTGTTTTTTTTGTAATTAACTATTTAAATTGTTATTATGGTTGTTGTTGAAAATGTTAGTTGGTTGGTTGGTTGTCTATCTGTTATATTTTTAGTAAGCTAAGGGCCTTGAATATATTTGAAATTAAAAAACAATTATTTTAGATTCTATTGATACAGTAATTTAAATAATGGTTATTTATTGTAAAAATCTAACCTACTTGACAGCCTAGAGAATTCTTTGGTCGAATGGAATGTAGCACCAAGCTAATACACATATGAACATATGAATGTACGGCCTTAATAGAATAATATCGTTTCATCTGCTTTGTTAAAAGATTCAATGAAAAATTATTCTTGAAATAAATACCTAAACTTTCTTTATACTTAAAGAATATTAAAAGAAGAATTATTGGAATTTATTACTCATACGTATTCAAATCGTTTATGACTAAATACATGAATTTTAAAAGAACAATTATAGTCATATTTCTGTAATATCGATTAAGGAAACATAAAAAACATTCTATTCCATTCTGAGCAATAATTTCGAATATTTTCGAAATATAAAGGAATCTTTTGCTAGGTTGTCTTACTAGAATTCCAACTAGGAACTTCTGATCTAATGGTCCGGAGGTTTTAAATGACATCCTTGAAATTTATACCGACGCCTCAAAGGTGCATGGCAGGGTGGGCTATGGTATATTTATTAAGGGTTCAGATATTTTTCCAGGCAAAGTACATGTCTATTTTAAAAACGACACAATGTCGAGAATGTTGAGGATTTTTCAGTACAATTTTGGATCATTCAAGGGCAACTCTTATATGGGTACCGGGACGAAAGATATCGCAGGAAGTAGCACTCTTAGTATGTTATATTGTATAGGCACTACATATTGCTTAAGTTATGGTATAAGTGGGACCTCTTCCTTTTCAAGGAGGACCCGCCACCTAACCTAGATTGTCTTATAATATCACAGAATTGCCCGTATCGCAAATGATACGAAAAACGTGGTATATTTATGACAATGTCAAGTAACCAAGGCTATGTTAGAAAATGATCTATTATTATCTGATAACCTATTCAAATAGGAAGTGTCATCTTCAAGAATAACAAAATCTATGGAACTACCTCCTAAAACGTGTGCAAATTTTAATACAATGTGCACACTCTTTAGTATGGAATTCAATATAACTCGTTAGAGTATCTTGCAAATTTAAAGTCTAAGATAAAATTACCATAAAACAAATTATAATTTACAACCATACAACTAATATTTATAAAAATTCTTGACAGTTTCAAATCTTTTATCAAATCAATTAGGCACCCTTTTAAACAATATTTTTTCAATATTGCAAATGTAGAGAGAATATGTGTCTGATGTGTGTTAATGTGTTAATAGTGTATACGTTGTTTGTTTTTTTCTCTTTGTACGCATAATATTCACATAATATTTAAATTTAGTTTCTGTTTTTTACCAAAAAAAAAAGGAATAGAAAATCTAATTTATACAAAACAATAAAAAAGAAAAACTGAAAACATTAAATGATATTAAACACATTTAATATTCAATTATATTTGCCACTTGTTTTTTTTGTTTTATTCGATAAACAGAAAATATATAAAAAGCCATCTTTCTCTTAATTAGCCATTCTAAATATGTATATATGTGCTTAATTGCACTCAACATCAGCCTTTTTAAGAGGGAGACAATTTTTACAATTGGCATTAAGAGAAAAATCGTATGTAATAATGAATGGGGGGGTGCTAATGAGATAATAAAAATTATAGGAAAATAAAATAAACTAAAATATTAAAATAAAATAAAAAGCGGAAATAAATAACAAAAAATAAAGTAGAAAAATTAAATTTAGAAAAAATAAGAATAAAATTATAAATCCTTAGAAAAAAAATATTAAAAAAAAAATAATAATTTTTTCTTAATAAAAAAGAAAAAACCTAATGTTTTCAAATTGAAAAACTTTTAGTTTTTAAATCTTCTAATAATAATTAAATACAATGATTTGTAGCATCATCATAGCTGTAAGTAAGAGTTCAATTAGTATTAAATATTCCTTAAGCTACTTTCATTTAATTTCTGGCTAAATCAGTTAAAAAGTAGAGAATATAATTATAAAAAAAAACAGATTTCTAGTAAAACATTATATAATATAATTTGTTAGTTTCGCTTTAATAATTCATAATACAATATTATGTGTACTCATTCTCAAAATATTAATTTTTATTAACTACTGAAAAAGGTTTTTATTTTGTAGAAATTAAATAAAAACTACAAATAAACGTACTCAAGACAATTAAGAGATTAAAATTATTGTATATTAGGAGCAAAAAAAAAAAATAATAAAGTAAACATAGACTTACTGTTATTGGCGAGTAGATTTTCATGCAATTTATCTCTTTGGTCTTCCAAAACCTCACCTAAATAGGAGGCTACCTTGCGGGTAATTTGCTCAACATAAGTATCAAGTTTACCTAAATCATCGGAAAGACCCACTAATTGATCGAGAGTACCAACCTATTGTAAGTAACACATATTAAATGTAAATCTTTTGTTTCTCCAACAATTTAAAGAATTTTGTTCAAAGGAAATAATAATTCATTTTAGGCTTACCTTCAAATCGGGTATATGAAATTTATAGTTGTTGCATAAATTATTTTGTTTGCTAGTCAAATTATTCATGGTATCAAAAGTTTGCTGGCAGGTTTTGTCGCCAGGGGCTGAGATAAGCCAGTATTCGGACATCTTGTTGATTTCTAAAACATAAAATAAATTTACTCAATTTAGATTTAAAAATAAATTTAAAAAATAATAATAAAAGGGAGATTATCTATTCGATGAGAATGTACTTCAGATAAATTAAAAAAGTTGATTAACCCTTTAGAATAATATTGGATACTTTGTAAGAAAAAAATCTATTACAATACAATAGTATGTATAAAAAAAAATATTCTCCCCATAATACAATATATGTAAATTTTAAATAAGCAACTCCAAGGCGATTGTCTAGAACACAACGTTGAGGTTATTATATTGTTATTACTGGATAAATGTGCTACAGCCATGATATAGTCATAAATTGTGTAAATATTTATTTTTTTTTAACACAATAAATAAAATTATTTACAAACAAAAATTGTATGGTATGCCTAAGGCTTGAAATCGTTTACATACATACATACGTATGTTAGAAGATACAGTGGGTCAAAATAAAATTAATATAAATTAAATTATTGATTTAAATAAGAAAACAAATTAGATTTGGAATGCTATTTT
This sequence comes from Sarcophaga rosellei, assembly GCA_930367235.1. NCBI lineage: Eukaryota > Metazoa > Arthropoda > Insecta > Diptera > Sarcophagidae > Sarcophaga > Sarcophaga rosellei. The sequence goes on from OV884021.1 coordinate 78,876,200, forward strand.
AAAATCGCTTCTAAATAGATAGATAGTGCAAACCGCTCTGTACAAGATATAAAACAACAGTACATATTCATAGTAGTCGTTTAATGCAGTTAGGAAAAGGATTGAAAAAGTTCTAAATTATTCAAATGAACGTTGTTTACAACATTTGTGGCCGTCTGTAATTATGTAAGTATTTGATTAACTATGAAATGCAATTTTTCGATTTCGGCAACTCGTTGATATTATTAATTGATAGGCAACGGAATACGACTCTTCTAACTGAATTAGTGTAAACAAATAAAAGATCTATTAGGCTGGTAATAAACTTTAGACAAGACATTATGCTTGGAAGGCAAGGAGCAGCTTGTGGAACGCAGGTATACCTTTCCTCGTGGCATTATCGATCACATTTTAAGCTTCTGTCCTGGAATGCAAAGGCGAAAACTCAAGATGCTTGCTCGAGGTGTCTACATTCGTATTGGGGAATTGGCTTTTTTTTACATACATACATACATAATTGGTCATTCCAAACCTTTAGTCTGGATTACGACCTAGCTTCTCACACCACTTATGTATGTTGTGTGTGTGTTCATTTTTTACATGAGCGTTGGGACCTACAAGTTTAAAGTCGACTTCGAATGTCATGGCAAATTTATTTACTCTCAGAATTTTTGTCAGAAATCTGCTGAGAAGTCGCCGACGAAATATTTTTTACTATTTCACCTCTGCCTTCAGTCTGCATTACGACCTAGCTTCTCACACCTCTTATGTTGTGTGTGTTTTAATTTTTTACATGAGCGGTGGGACCTACAGTTTAAAGCCGGCTTCGAACGTCATGACAATTTTATTTACTCTCAGAGTTTTTGTCAGAAATCTGCAGAGAGGAAGTCGTCGAAGAAATATTTTTTTAATATTTCGATTTATTCGAAAGTACCTCTAGTAATTGCCCTTGGTTAGGATTTTATCTCAGGTATCAGTTGACCCGTGAGATGATCATTCTCTTTAATGATTTTTTGAAAGGATAGTATCTTCAAAGAAGTCGCCGTAGTCTAGTAGCTAGTGTGTTGGCTTATTAGACGTAAAGCCCGGGTTCTGGGATATGCCAGACATCAAAACGAAATATAAAAAAAATATTTCTTCGGCAACTTCCTCTCAGCAGATTTCTGGCAAAAACTCTGAGATTATTTACCTGCCATGAAAAATAGTTTCTCAAAAAAATCTGTCGTTCGGAGTCGACGTTAAACTGTAGGTCCCGCCACTTAAGTATAAAATTAACGCACACATGTGGTGTGAGAAGCTAGGCCGTAATCCTGACTGAACGGTTATAATGGCCAATTATGTATAGTATCTTTAAAAAGATGGGTTTTTTAGGTTTCTATGCATTATAACGTGAATCATAGATTTTCACCAATTGATAGTCGATACGTTTAAACATAGTAACTTAAAAAAGGAACGATAATTCTAAGAATTCAAAAAACTACAAAGGTTTGCATTTTACATGACAATATATATAGGAATAGTTATTGTATGTATAAGTTACAAGTTTACATATATAAAAACTTAAAGAATATGCAAATGTGTATGTATTTATGTACATACATACATACAAAAACAGCAAAAAGTGCAATAAAAATAATGAAAAGTTTTCTAGTTCGTAAGGAATTGAAAAAGCAAACAAGAAAGTGAAAATGTTTTAATAATTCAACTTGTTTTACCGCAAAAAATCAACACATACAACTACTTTTAATGCAGAATAGAAACCACAACAGTAAGAATTTGAAAGTCAAGTTTAAAAATTGAATGTTAAATTCGTTTTTTTTTTTGTTTTAAATAGCATTTCAAGGTTAATAAAAATCCTTTGGCTTTAATAAATACAGAAAAAATTAAGTAAAACATTAAAAAACAAAAAACCAGCAACAATATTCATTGGTAAATTGATAGTTATTTTTGTTTATTCTATTTTTTTTTATATGTGGCAGGCAGTAGGGGTTCCTTAGTCACCATAGAACAAATGTAATAGAGGAAGGCGTATTGCAATAGCTTGAAATCAATAATTAATATTAATTATTTAAAATGACAGCTTAATATTTAATTAAGCACAATACTTAAACTACTTATATACTTTCGAAAAAATAACATATGGAAAATTAAAACAAAAAAAAAAAAACAAAGGACAGTTATAAAAATAATTTGAAAAAAAAAATAGAATAGAAAACATACTCTTTTATAAATAACTGTTAAAATTTTATGCTTAAATTGACCGTTATTAACATGTTCAAAATTGACATAAGTTTTTAACATTTTCTTTTAATTGTTGCCACAAAAATATCATGAATTTTTAAAAAAATAAAATCAATATTAAATTGACACACTCTCGTTTACACTTTTCTTATAAATATTTGAATAAATATTTATTTCAACACTAAAACATATTAAACATTATTTTTAATTAATTTTTTTATATTATTTATTCTGCAAATAGTATATTTTGCTACGCGTTAAATAAACGAAACGTTTTTTTATTTGATGTTTTCATTTGAGCAGCCAAAAACCAACTGAAAATTCATGGTAAACGTTACTTTGCTTTTGAGAGTGTGTAAATAGTAGACAGTATGTAGTGGAAGTAAAGTTTTGTCGCAAAGATTCTATTTTAGGGTGTGCCGTAAAAGGACAATTTTCTGAATTTCCCTTTAGGAAATCAATTGGCACTTTTGTTTTCCTTTGGTACTGTTCAACCTAACTTGAAATGTGGGTGGTGATGGTTATTGTTCGAATAATATTTACTTCCTAGTTGTTTTATCTGTTTTTTTGTTTTCAAAGCATTTGACATGTCATTTCATTTACTAGAAAAAAAAAACTTTTACGTGTCCTATGGTTACGAGATCGTATACTTAATTGTCAAAAGGTAGATCTATTCATACACAATATCTACTTATATTGTTAATTAAGAATTTTTAAGAAATATAAAATTTATGTATGCCAGCATTACATGATATTTTAATAGCATTTAAAATTGAAGTATGATTGTATTATGACAGCATCTATGAACAGCAAATAAAAAAAGAAATGATAAATTATAATCCATTCTAGTTCTTGTTTGGAAAAAACTTATATTTTTTTCCTCTACTATAGTATCCTAGTTTTTAAATAGGTAGACCAAATGGCGCTAAAAGAAAAATAACGCCATAGTTTCACAAAAAAATTGAAGAAGATTTTTAAGTTAAAACGCACATCCACCAATATTCATTGGTATTGACACAGATATGTAGTTGTTATCATAGCATGCATTTTAATACAATATATTATATGTACATTGTATAAAGAGATACCAAAAGAAAAAGTAAAGTAAAGAAAGTGTAAAAAGAAAAAAAAAACAATAACAAAATCCCCATTATCTTGCCACATAAAAGTGTAGAAAAGACTCCCTCAGACGGTAATAAAACCAATTTTTAATTTGGGACTGAGTAAATTAGGCGCCAACTAACTATTCGATTAGTTGGAATATTAAAACTTTTCAAAAAGGATATTATTGTATTATACTTTACATACCTAACAACAGAAGAGGACCTGGAGGACCTCTTCTACTAAGATTCATATCGAATGAAAAAGATTAAGATATTAAGAAACTTAAACTTTTACTTGCATGTATGGTTTATATAAAACTTGCCAATGGAAAATTTTATAAAGCCGTATTTTCAAAATATTTACTTTTCATTATAAGGTCTATCCAGACCTATAATAGTTTTAACTTTTAAAAATTCATTACAGGCGACACTACATCATGTTAACATACTATTTAATATTAGCAAAAAGGGGGTGGGGTGGTGTATAATAATAACTTTTATTTGCCCACTTGTAGTGTAAGTAAGTTTAGGTTTTATTTTTATTGTCACCATTTGTTGTGTTCCCTTTGCTTATAATTGTTGTCTTTAATCGAAAGAAAGCTTATAAATATATAAAAATGCAATACATTATATATGCACGAAATATTTTAATAATTTAAAATATTCATTGAAGTGACAAAAATATCACATTGAAAACAACAAATAAAAAATAATTAAATACAATATTTTGATGTATTTCTCAGGACTTCTTCTGTAAAGTATAAAATATTTATCAGACTTCTAGCATAAAGCCTGTTTGGTAAACTTAAAATGCATTTCAAATCTTTTATAAACCACTATACAGTTTAATAAACCAATTTATAAACTAAAAGGTAATAAAAGAGGTCATGGAACCCATTGTAATCGTCTTGGACATGGGAAAGAAGGTAAGGAAAATAAATAAGGTAAATATAGTGAGTACAGCTATCAGTTACGCCAGAACAAACTCATTACAAATCCCTGGAGCGCCTAAATATTGGTTAAATATATTTTAAATACTCAAAAAAACACTCTGCCATATTAATCAACCGTTATCATACCCCACAACTCTTTCTCAAATCCACATATTTTGTAAGAATCTAGCTGAGGTCTGCACCCGAACCCCTTCAACAACATGACAGCACTTTGCCTAGTAAGGAATTCAGTTACCAGTCTCACGTTGAGCGAATAGCTTTACTGCTGTCGATAGCTATCTAGGGACAGCAGTTTAGAAAATGCCTTCTCGTTCCCAGAAATAGCTTCGCGTCCTTTTTATCAACAGACCTGGTCCTAAGGCTTCTATGAAGTGCTTACAGATTCGAACTCTCAGGGTTACTTGACAGTAAAAAAACGTCACGTAAGAATTCGCATTAGAAGAAGTGAGATCAGTTATGATCTCAAGATCCTTTAAAATGGCAAATATGTCCAAATGAAAAACGATGCAATTGTTATACAATCTATCGATATCCCTACAAAAGACCGCAAAATTAGTGCCATCAGTGAAAATGGGTTTACTTTCAAGTACCACAAGGCCCTATATGGAACGAGAATCTACAATCCAGCGATAAACAGAGGCCCAATGGTTATATCCACAGGATGAAACATTTTCTCTTTATTGACTTTTGGATATTTAAAAACAAACGAATCTTGAGATGGGTTTTAAACGAAATTCGATATTGCTGTTGTATTTATAAGTGACGTATTTTCTTTTACTCGACGTATTCTAGTAGGCAGCGTCTCCGCTTTTTAGACATGAGACCACGGTTCAAGCCCCATGTCGGACATCTGAAACAAAACGAATTATGAAAAAATATTTCTTCGGCCACATTCTATTCTCTCAGCAGATTTCTGGCAAAAACTCTGAGAGCAAATAAAATTGCCACGATAAAGTTTCTCAAAAATCTGTTGTTCGGAGTCGACTTTAAACTGTAGGTCTCGCCGCTCATGTATAATATTAACACACACGACTTAGGAGGCGTAAGAAGCTAGGTCGTAATCCTGACTGAAATTACTCTTTATTAGAGGTGTCGAACATTAAAAAAATTCCTTCCAGTTTAACACAAAACCCATTTTTAGGCCAGTGATTCATGTAAAATAAAAACGAGTCGAAGAGAAGAAAAAATAAAAAAAAACAAAGACGAAATGAATGTGGCGAAAATTAGACGAGAAATTCTGGTGCACATGTTTGTTTATACAATAAATTAGTTTATCGTTCTTTGTTGTCTATGGATATGCTTCTCAATTTTTTTCTTCTTTTCATATTTATATCAATATCCTGTTGTTTATACGATTTTCCCAATGAATGACATGGCCTTTTCATTTCATTTTATTTTTGTTATTCGTTATCCTTTTTTTTATACAATTTTTTACACTTTATTTTTATTTGTTTTTGTCAGCTTGTTTTGAACTTTTGTCAGTAAGTTAACGTATTTCTGTTCCAACAACATCACCAATGTGACTAAAAATAGTTCTGTATCATGATTCAAAAAAGAAAAAAAGTACCGATAAAGTGAAGAGAAAAAGGATATTTCGTATGGATGTGTATATAAAATATTTTCGTTTTGTTTTCTCTTTGTTTTTTTTTAATGTGATGTTTATGACTCAACAAGGACAATTTGCAAAGTTTATTGACACTTTTTTCCCCCCCATAAACTGGATTTGTTATATAAAGTATGAAATTTTTAGTGGAATATAAAAAAGAGAAATTATAACAAAAACGAAATAAAGAAAAACAATTGAAATAATATCGTTGCATTGTTTTAATTTTGAAGATGTTAATAACCTTTACAGTAAATAGTAAAATTCATAAAAAAAAGTATGAAAATTTTGTCTATTCATGTCATAAAGCATTAGTCTCATAAATAAAATTTTTTTACTGGTTATTTAAATTTAAAATTTTGAATTTAATTTTATTGTAAATTTATAAGTAAAAATAGAAGACGATTAGAAAGAGAAATATGTATGTATGTATATAATCTTAGGATATTTTCCTAAGCAATAAAAACCTTACGACAATAAATAAAAATATTATATTAAATTACATGTTAAATGAAAACTGACATGTCGTATTATTTTTTATCAACTGTCTCATGTCTTATATGAGACACTATGGCATGGATAAACAATATTAAATTAAAATCCATTATGTAGTCGTTTAATACTTATACAAATTAAAGTAAACTACATACTATGCTATTTATTATTTTCATAAAGCACTGACAGTATTTGCAAGTCTTATACATTCATTATGATGCTTTTTAAACAATATTCTTGTTCTTAAAAAAAATCGATATAATTATGACATCACATTTAATGAAGTTACGTTTTATTAGAAAAAAAAAAATAATATATGACTAGTTCCGAATAAGAAGCTTTTTGTCCTTCAATTCTGTAAATTAACTTTTTTTAAGTAACGAATATGTATTTTAAAGACCCTTAGACTACCTCAATAAAAATTTCATTAAAACATGAACATTATCTTTCAAATTCCTTGAACACTTAAGTCACGCAACTTACGGTTATATTAATAATCTTTAATACATACAAGGAATTTAATATCTCCTATTTTGTGATAATTCTTAGAAATACATAACTACATGCGTAACAAAATAATGCATATTTAATAACCTAAAATTCAAAATGCCCAAATAGCCGCAATTTTACAATTAACCTCTACTGCTTAAGGCATTTCAAATACTTGTTTATCATTTAGAATGTTTTAGGTTTTGTCTGACCATACGAATATTTGTATGATTATGTGCTAAAACAATAAGAAAACGCAATATGACCCACATATAAGGAAAACTAGAAGACAATAACATAAATGTTTGACAAAAGGGAGTGTTTTTAAAATAAATGAAAATCTTACTATAAATAAAATTAAACGCTATATAGAGGTGTAGTCCCTTAACAAACGCAACGTCAAAAGCTTAAAATGATAACGTAAAAAAGGAATTTCCCTAAAGAGACAGTTCAACTAGGTCAATTAGAAGAAAATTTCATGTTTTGGGTAATGAGGTGCTTTAATTAAATTGGAAATTGTTTCGCATAATAAAAAACATTAACCGTTTACAACTATATAGGAAAAATGTATGACTGTCCATATATTCCTGGAAGAGATATCAATAGTTATCAACTGAAAGATTACAAACGCTGAGACTGATAACCGGGTTTCTTACAAGTTATAGTGTTGTCAGGTCGTTGATGACACAGGTCTCAGTTACATTTCTACAGGTTAAGTGCAGATAAAGATTATTTGGAGATGATAGAGAATCTCTTCTGTGATTGACCGGCTTCCGATATTCAGGTTGTCCTGAGATTTCTAATGGAATTACGCAGGGGTGTGCATGCATCCTTCTGTAGCTAAATGCTCTTTTCTTTTCCCCTCTCTATACCGTTCTCTTTGTGCTTTCCAGAATGAACACAATTGACATACAGGAGTTTGTATTTAATCCTCCTTAACCTGTCTGCCCTAATGATATTGAAAAAATAGAATTAATTCTCTAATCGGGAGAATAAATAATAAAAAGCTGTTGATGCTCAAAGAAGAAGCTTTTTTTATAACTAATTGGCTAAAAAGCGGGCAAATTTTCCTACATTCTTTATAACGTGTTTCATTTAAATCCATGGCGCGATAACTGAACTTTACATATGTCACAATTGGCATTGCAAACGGCAACTGACAATCAATGTTTTTGATTTGACAACTGATCTTTATTGAAATAAAGCTAATAGATCCACTAATTCCAAATTCTGAGGGTTACTTAACATGTTTATCCTGGTAATTAAACCAAAATGGATAAACAGAAAAATTAAATTAGAAATAAAACGTATTTAATTTGAAAAAATTACGCAAAGTTAAGAAAGTGGCAACACTAACTAATTATAACAACTCTGTGTTTTGTTATTATTGTGGTAACTTTCGTTGTTATTGTTTTCCCATTGACTACGAGTGGTGAATATCTTTTGCAAGGGTCAGCTGTTTGATGACAAGTCACATGACAGTTTGGATCGATATATTTTTCACTCACGGGTTTTCAACGAAAAACAAAAAATATGTACAAAACGAGAAAAAAACCCACAAATTTTCTTAAAGGATGCGCATGTTTTAAAGGTTTCCAAACAAACAAACACGCTAAACACATTTCACATATAGAAGCTTAGCAAAGGGCAAGCCAAAAAAAAGTTTATAATTTTATATAGAACGTAAAATCCAAAGCCAAAGTAACACAGATTTATTAAAAACTAATGTATCACGGTCTCTGTTTTTTTGCACTAACAGGTGTTTTCTCCCATGGAGTCTTGGCCACAGGGTTCAATTGGTTGCTAAGACAAGTTTCAAACACCGTTATTGAAGCCATTGGGTTTCCAATTGTGACAATTTAATGAAACTTTTCTTATTGACTGTTTTATTATTTGGAATACATGAATTTCTTTTTAAATCCGCTGCTGCTACGTCGTCACTATTCAGCACTTTTTTTCTTGTTCATTTGTAGAAATTTTTTATCTGTGTTTTTTTTCTTATTTCTCTAACACTGCACACTTACATTTTTTTTTTGTAATTGGTAAACTGCAGTTAAATTGTTTTTGAATTTAGTTTTTTCTTTAGTTATTCAATGCCGTACTTTTTAACCGAGTTTGATGCCGTAAAAAAGCAAAAAAAATTGCGTTTAAATAATTTTTTTGCTTTAAAAATCAATCGACGACGATGCTCCCCAAGACCAGAAAACTCAACATACAAAAATTTTATTTTTCTAATATGAGAAATGACAAACGAAAGAGGAATCGGAGAAAGAAAGAGATATTCACGTGATAAACGGCGTTGCCACTCTAATTATTTTCACTGTCAATTTGAGTATGTCTGACTGAATGTGGTAATGCTTGTGCTTATACGGTAACATTGAGTTGTTCTGCCGTTTAATTTGAAAATTTTTTTATTCTTATTAGAATTGTAATAAAAAAAATAATTGTAATTAAATATATTTGTTATTATCTTGAAAGCTACTTAGCAGCGAAGAAAGGAAAAAGAAAATTAATCAAGTTTTACAGTTAATTCTCAAACTGCACTGTATGTTTAATATAAAAGATGTGTTAAAGTTCTCGAGTGGAGGCCTATTTCGTCATCTCTCGTTATTAAAATAAAACTTTAGAAGTATTAATTTTCCTGTATATTAGAAATGAATATTTAATTATTTAGTTGGGAGGCCTATATATTTATTATAATAAGAAAAATCAGATTTGCATAAAACAATTTAATTATTTTCTCAACGAGAGGCTTATTTATAAATACATTGTACAAACAACAGATATACATATTTTAAATAATCTCTTAATTGTTTATAGACAATCCAATTAATAATTTATCTAATAAAACAATTTATTTAGCTTAAATACGCTTCCTAGATATAAGAAGAGATAAGAATTAGAATTTTACATATGTATGTAGGTACATAATTGGTCAGTACAACCTTTCACTCAGGATTACAACCTAGCTTTTCATGCCACTTATTACAACCTAGCATCTCACACCACTTATATTGTGTGTGTCAATTTTATACATTAGTGGATGGACCTATAGCTTAAAGTCGACTCCGAACGACAGATTTTTAAGAAACTTTTCTTGGCAATTTTATTTTACGCATAGAATTTTTGCCAGAAGTCGCTGAGAGGAAGTCGCCGAAGAAATATTTTTTCTTATTTCGTTTTGTTGGAGATGTCTGACCTGAGGTTTAAACTGTGGCCTCACGTCTGCTAAGCCAACACACTACCTACTACACTATCACGACTCCAAAATTCAATTATTTTTTAATTTTTTTTTTTTTTTAGGGAATACGTTCAACGATAACAGAAAATGAGAAGTGAAGAAACTCCACCTCTTCATAGCGAGCGCTTCTGTAGAAGTCGATTAAAATTCCAATAGGGCAGTAGTGCAATAGTTAGCCATACGGTTTAACGAAAAAAGACAATCAGTACACTACTTATCCATATCGGCCAAACAGAACAATACTGCACGTTTCTCATACTGTTAACAAAGTTGAGTTTCCCTGTATAACGACCGAAAAATACCCAGTTTAACTGAGGCAATCGGAACACCTGTGAAACAGGTTGAATATTGTGAGCTCAGTACCAGCCCATGCCATCACCGTCAGCCATGTAATTTCCAACAATGTCCCTGGACACCATATAAGGGTTTCGTTTCCAATTATACGAAATGTTTAAGCAATCTCTGGCATTAATTGACGAGGACAGACGTTGAGGTGACGTTTCGTAAGAACTTGAACGTAACTTTGTTGTCCGAGTAAATCCCATCACTCTACAAGATCTCCGCCTGCAAAAAATTTCGTTTGATCAGGCAGCCTAAATGAAAGACTAAAGGTCAGAACCCTTAATATACATCCACATATCACAAAACCTGATCTGTTCATCATTTTAGAGACATCGGTATACGTAGTATATATACCTCCACTAGGCACTACCGGGAACCGCTGGATCTTTAGCACAGGAGTCCCCGGGTCTATCGCGAAAATTATGACAAGCAAGAAAGGTTAAGTTGCCATCCATAATCGCGCCTTTTGCTTAAATAAATTCGAATCAGATTAGAGAAGAACATTGGGTTTGGGTACGTTAGTCAAAGACATGTTTTGGAACGTTTCTAAAAGAAGGTTATGTTGAAACAAGTATAATACCCAGAGGTTAAAAATGACCGATTGTAAATTCGTCCTAGAAGGGAGAGAGAGGATAGTGAAGGAGATAAGGAAATTGGAAAAGGAGGAGAGCTATGAAATGAAAGATATAAGAGACGAAGGAAAAAAAAGACATAAACACACAAGAAAGCGCGACTACAACCCTGAAGCTCAACCTATTTATGAATCTATGGAGAGCCCAAATGTCGGTTCTCGACAAAGAGCCCCTGCCAGGGCCCTTAACTTCTGCCTTCTAAGGTTTGGAGGTTCATTTCTTAGGAGTTTTTTTTTTAAATTTTCATTTCCTATGAAATTAAAACTGATAATAGGAAATAAAGAATATATTGTAGATTTTAATTTTCTTATGTCATTCTTTCCGCTTGTCAGCATTGAGATGATCATGTAATAAAAATTAAATTTTTTCCCAACATAATTATGTATTGTATTTTTGTTGAAGAATTTTTCTTCTTCATATGTATGTGAAATTGTTTTTAAATCATATATTTTTTTTTTTAATTCTATAAACTAATGACCCAATTTAGTTTCATTTTCTAATTTGCCTTGTGTTTACAAAGGTTTTATTTGTATTTTATTTTTCATTCTACAGTCTCATAAACAGAAATTGTAATTATTGATATCGACTGCAGTCATTCATTGTCTTCTATTGTTTTAAAAATATTTTTAAAAGATACGTTTTTTTATGTTTCTTTTTTAATTTTCTATTTTTTTAATTTCCAGACTGTTTTTCATGTTTTACCGCCATGTTGTGCTCGATTGGATCGTTCGATCGTTTGATTCTCCTATGATGGTTCGAAATTTTGCACTAATGATGGGTAATACCGTATGGAGTATATATTTAGAAACGTTTGTTTTGAACTTCATGGCTATGAGTGCAGGGTTTCAATATTAAATATTGATATTAATAGGCATACAAGTAAATATTGAATATGATGACAGTTTCGCAATGCAATTGATAAAAAATTGTTTATAAACGACAGCAAAATAAATTCATCTGCTTTGAACATAACTTCATAACCATAAAGCACAGTGGGACAATATTAAGAAATATCGGAAGTAATATTTTATTTTTAGGTGACGTTTTTCCACCTAAAACGAATCGTTGCGATATCATATGTAGCGATATCTCAGAGCTAACTAACAAGCCCTGATTAACAGATCTTGATAATTAGAATCAAGCGTTCTGAAGCTAGAAATCAGTCTGAAAGTGGATTTAGTGATCGATACGATGTCAGGTAACTATAGCTGAGTTAGCCTAGAATAGAAATGGTTAGCCAAAGGCGAGAAATCAGATTCGGGTCAAATACGGGTATTGGCAAATCTCTGAAGAACATATCTGCTGACAAACAAATTCTCTCTGCGTGCCTATCCATTACGTAATGACGCGTAGGCTTAGGGAATGATCCTTAATGTGGCAGTGTCAGAGATCCAATTTGATCATTGGTACACTTCCTAACCAATTAATGCCCGATGAGTCTGGAAATGAACTAATTCAGGATTCAGGATTTGTCGGCAACTAATAATTATCTTTGCATAATGGACAGCCTAGTGGAGGTGAAAGCGTGAAATTTCAATTTCGATAAAAAAAACTTATCTTAACTGACCCTATTGCTCACATGCAACATCAAGGAATTTATTAGTTTATCTTGAGATTGAAAACTCACAAGTAAAATAACAAACTCAAGTTTCAATCTCTTTCCATATACACAGCGTTATCAATAATCAGCATTTTGTTTTGTTTGTGTTTTTGTTGTTGTTTAGTTCTCTTGTCCATTTTTTCCAATTTCATTTTCAATACACAAAGTCAAAGACGCGGTTCTAGTTCTCAAACAGCTTAGCTTGAAATCAGTTTGATAGCGAGCGTTCTGTGGTAATCATAAACAAATTCAATTGAAACGGGTATTAAATGCGTTTTATATGGAAATTCTTTGTGTTTTTATAATAAAATTTTAAAACAAATTTTAATTGAAAGAAGAATGAATGCATGATATGTGGTTAAAAGGTTTAAAATAAAACCTTTGGAAAATTTAAATTTAAAAAAGAAAAAAAAAGTGATAAGAAATTATAAAACCTAGTTTGGTTTACGTACACATTTGATTTTTAATTTTAAATTAAAAAATTTTAAAAGAAAGTGTTTTAAAATAAATGAAAAAATTTAAAATTTTTTTCTCAACATACTGCAACGAATTTAACTACTGTCAGCCACTATCATTCATTGTACACTCCCACTGTTATATAACAGTTAGTGGCAATAGTTGTAATTAATGCCAGCCTAGTTGGTTAACAGTTTTCTTCTACCTTTTTAATGCTTATCAGTTTGAAAACAGGGATTTTCCTAGTTTGTTAAAAAAAATAATGTTTTAAAGAAAACAGAACAAAAAAATTCAATTTTTTTTGGTATAAATTGCAGGCGCTTTTCATAATTTCCATTCATTAAACGCTCGATTTTCGAAACGAGCAGAAAGTGTTCGAATTTGAAAAAAGACAATAAAAGCAATATAAAGAAAAATGTTAAACTTCCTATTTAAATTCCTTACCTTGGCTTTAATATTCTCCAATGAAAGCTGGGCTTTGGAGAATGGCCTAGCACGTACACCGCCTATGGGCTGGATGCATTGGGAAAGATTTCGTTGCATTACAGATTGTAAACGATATCCAGATGAGTGCATAAGGTATGTCAATAGTTAATTATAAAAATTTTCTTTCATTACATTACATTCGTTCCGTCATTCACATCATTCTTGTATTCATTCATAATTATGATTATGATGATTTGTGTTGTATTGTGCTATTGTATGTATACGAAGTGATAAGTTCATTAATCTTTCGATTAGTAAATCAAGGTTAAAGTTCTCATACTTCAAGAAGAAGAAACAGAAAATAATAAGAAAAAAAAAAAAAAGAAATTCATTCCCATTACTAACGATAAGAAAAATTTATTTATTTTTATATATTTCTTTAAAATAAACCACAGTATACTTGAGGTTATAAGGATATTGAAATGCTAAAGAAAGTTGTGATAACATTAGCATTTACACAGTGCCACAAAGAGAAATTTATTTCATAAGGGCTTTATATCGCGTGATAAAAATGGCAATACAAGACAGAAATATTATCAGAATGAGATTTTTTTAGTATAATCTGGTATATACATATATATTTTAATGGCATTTATTTCCGACCTATCTCTATCACAACTAAAAGTACCCTGATCTATTTAATTAGTCCAATTTTTAAAAATTGGTTTCATTAATCTGGCAGTATTGGCTTCTAATACTTCAAGAGTTGCTAGTTTGTCGGCATAAATCAATGACTTAACATAGCGAATGGCGAGCCACATTTAATCAGAAACGAGCTTCCTTACTAAACATAATTCTTTGATATAACCGCTCTCCGTTATACAGTTTCAAACGACTCCAATCAGCAAAAAAAAATTGCAGCATAAACTTTAGTCGTTTGGTTTAATTTATATTCGATCTGTATTTTATAGGACTGTCAGTCAAGATCCTTACATACTAACAGACTTGAAAAATGACATTTCTTACAAATCAGTAAATAGGCCGCCTATGACAAAACTAAGTAAAGCATATACATTTGACTATTGTTTACATATATATATGGTCACTATAATCCTTCAGTCAGGATTATGACCTAGCTTCTCCTACCACTTATGCTGTGTGTATTAATTTTATACATAAGTGCCGGGACATACAGTTTAAAGTCGACTCCAAACGACAGATTATTGAGAAACCTTTTCGTAGCAATTTTATTTTCTCTCAGAGGAAGTCGCCGAAGAAATATTTTTTCACATTTTGTTTTATTGGAGATATTTGAGCTGGGGTTTAAACCGTGGCCTTACGTCTAATAAGCCAAAAAACTGGCTACTAGACCACGGCGACTTCATCATCTTCACATACTCTGCAGAAATGTAGCTCAGGTCCTCTTCAGCTACATGACAACACAATGTCCTATAAGTAACCCAGTTATCAGCCTCACATTGGGCTTATTGAGCTACCTAGGAGAAGCATAATAGACGATTAGGGACAACAATCCTAACAAACGATCGGATGAGAACTTTATAATGCTGAATGCTAGAGTTAGCTGTGTGTAGTCTGCTATTAAAAGACTGCAAATCGTCTCACTTATCGCCAAAGGTCCTCATATTTGCATTTCTACCGATATAACCAGTAGCTATAAACTTCTTAGAGAGAGAGAGTATATAAACTGTTCTTCTGGTGGACATTTGTAAATTATAATGCAATTCATTCTACATTGACGTTAATCTGGGTACAAGATAACGCGGATTACTAACCAACTGCCAATTGACAGGCAATGAGCATAATCTGATTGCAATTGGCAACAAATTAACTATTTTGGTCTTGTTAGTTGTCTCATTTACTCCAGTTTAGACTGAGAATAAATTGTGCCCTGAGAATATCAATGCAAGAAAAATGCGGAAATCCTTTGAGGAAGCAGTATTAAAAGCTGCTTCTATTGTAGCAGACAGTGATAATACGCCCAAAAGAACTTAACCAATTTAAAACTAACCGTCAATCATAAGCAACTGAGAAAACCAGTGTTCGTCAGAGCATTAAATCTTCTCCACTGTGTCTTGTCGTCGTTGTATGTAATAAGGTATGTGTGGTGTAGAGTATTAGAAGCTTTTCTAAGTCCAGCTCCTCCTACTCCTCTGACTCCTACTAAAAAGTCACCATAGTTTAGTGGGTAGTGTGTTGGCGCACTAGACAGCAGCTCTGAGTTCAACCTCATAAAAATATTTATTTCGATGACCTCCTCTCAGTTGGCTTCTAGCTCAAGCTTTGAGAGAACAAATTGCCATTAAAAATTTTTTCAAATTAATCATTTGTTCACACACAAACTAGAGGTGGTGGGAGAAGCTAGAATGTAGTTCTGACTTAAGTATTAGAATATCCAAATTAAAATATCCAAACTATAATATTTTTCTTTTTAATTTCAGTGAAAATCTTTTCAAACGCACTACCGATCTTTTAGTGGATGAGGGCTATTTGGCTGCTGGCTATGACTATGTTATTATCGATGACTGTTGGCTGGAAAAGAACAGAGATAATGTTACACAAAAACTAGTGGAAGATCGTTATAGGTTTCCTAGCGGCTTAAAAAGCTTAGCAAACTATGTATGTATCCTTAAACAGACAAACAGATGTGTTGAATAATGTTGTATTAATAATTATAATTTTCCCAGATACATAATAAGGGTGTTAAGTTTGGTTTGTATCAAGATTATGGCACTAATACCTGTGCTGGTTATCCTGGTGTTATTAAACATATGGCTTTGGATGCCCAAACCTTTGCCGATTGGGATGTTGATTATGTTAAATTAGATGGCTGTTATGCTGATATTAATGATATGGATCAGGGTTATCCAGAATTTGGCAGGCTATTAAATGGTACCGGTAGACCTATGGTGTATTCGTGCAGTTGGCCGGTATATCAGGAATATGAGGGAAAACTGGTGGGTTGTTTTAAGTGTATATAAGGGTTAAATGGAGTATAATTTGGATATTTTTTGATTGCGTCTTTAGCCCAACTATGAAGCTTTGAAACAACATTGTAACTTATGGCGCAATTGGAATGATATTGATGATTCATTTGAATCGGTTGCACAAATTATGGATTATTTCTCTAAAAACCAGGACAGAATACAACCACATGCCGGGCCCGGTCACTGGAATGATCCGGATATGGTAAGGATTTGAATTTACTGTATGAAACTTAATTTAATTGTTTTTCGTTTACAGTTAATATTGGGTAATTATGGTTTATCGTATGATCAAAGTAAATTACAAATGGCTGTTTGGGCAATATTGGCTGCTCCATTGATAATGTCTAACGATTTGGCTGCCGTAAGACCGGAAATTAAAGAAATTTTACAAAATAAGTAAGTAGTCAACAAGTATCCCAAAAAGGAAAACCAAATAACCTGCTTAAATCTTATATACCAGATACATCATAGCTGTGGATCAGGATCCCTTGGGTATACAGGGACGTCGTATATTGTTGAGAAATAAAATTGAGGTATTATTTTGAGTTTTCCTGTACTCTTAAACACTATTTTGTTATTGTACACTGCTTAACAATTTATAGGTTTGGTCCCGCCCCATTACACCTGTTACGGATAATAATGAATACTCTTACGCTGTGGCTTTTGTTAGCCGGCGTGCAGATGGTGCTCCCTATGCTATTAAGTTTAAATTAAGCGATTTGAACTTAAACAATAAACTGGGCTATACGGTTACGGTAAGCCTATACGAGTTGTTTAGTTGTGATAGCTTTAACGGTACATTTTCTATTTTTTATTCTTACAATTTTAGGATCTGTATGATAATAACAAAATTATAGGACAACTAAAGCCAGGAAATGTATTCCAAACTCGTATCAATCCCAATGGTGAGTATAGGAATATCGAAATTTATTTATTTTGTTTCAAATTACGGTTTACGTAACATCATGGTATAAATAATAATTTATAACGTATGCCTGGGCTCTAGTTTAAGCCTCTTTCACCACCCATGTTATGGGTATCTCTTTATCTCTCGCTATAAATCGAAAAAAGCAAAAATAGTAACGATTTTTTCCGATCTAGGCAGCTGTAGTGAATTCGATTTTCATTTAATTTCGCGGACATACCTAGCTTCTCACAATTTTGTGGATTCTGATCTAATAGAGGCTATTAGATTGAATTCTACAAAGGAAAAAACAAATTTCTAATTTAAAATTGAATAGTTTTGCTTGTCACTGTACGTAAAGATTTTAAAAAGAAACATTGTTTACATGATAATCGAAAGTTGTTGATAACAAACAATGTAAACAAAACTAAATACATCAGACTCTTAATTCACGTAGCGTAAAGTCTATTAAAATTTCTTAATTTCAAGACTAAAGATCACCTTACGAAGAAATATTAAAAAATTCTAAAAACTACCTAACCTCGAAATTATTTTTTAACCTTAAAATTTAATATTTTTTTTATTAAATAAAATATTTTTTTTTTAATTTCTTTCCTTTCAGGTGTGAACTTTTACAAATTTACTGCTTTAAATTAATATGTTGTTTTGGCAAATAAAATTCTACGATTACTTTTTAGTGTTACTCTTTCAATATTATTAGAAATAAAATGAAAATTATCATCCAAGAAATGGTTTTATTTTTATATCGCATTCTATTCTTATTAACTAAGGACTCGACTTAGACATTCATTCAACAACTGTCTGCCTTGCTTTCTTAAAATATTATAGCCAGTGAGACTTTTTAATTTCCGGTCAAAATCAAATCGAAAAGAAAATTCTATTGAACAAGTGAAAATGAACGTAACACACGTTGCAATAAACTGCTGGCGAAATACGCTGTTATTAAATGGAATCCACAGGGTATTTAAAAGGCCAGTTCATACTGGGAGGAGATGTATGTACATGTGTATAAAGGAACTGCTTCTCTCATATAATAACATTGCTTTCGGACAGACATAATTAAAGACAAATCGATATGACCTTATATGGATTGCAACGCAACTAATATTTATATTTTGTAAAAATTTTAAAATTTATATCTTACGCCCTATAAAATATAAAATAAAAAAGATAATGATTGAGTTTGAAAGAATACTTCTTACCTTATTTCCTCTCTGAAGAACTGTGAATTTCTGCATCCACCCGATTGCCCAATTCTGGATTTAATTTCGAAGTGAATAGAGGGAATACTGGAGCTAATATATGATCTGGATTTGGACGTAATGAAATTTGACATCTTTGTGGATATGTATGCCGCAATAATATAGGGACACAAGCCGATGTCCAACGTGATATTCTCCCAAAAATTATTACATCGGGAGGCCGTTCAGAGTACTTTATTAAAACATCATTACTATTCCGTTGACTATACTCTGAAACAACTCCCTAAATAGCTATCAACGTCTTTGTAGCTGCAGCCCACCGTATTTTCTCTCGATTATCCCGAGTCTTAGCAAAACTCGTCTTTTAAACAATGCACTGGCATTTAACTTTTCACTCGAATGGCATATTTCAACAATTAGACTTCCAATATACGATCTTTGGTGATTCTCTTTCACTAGTAATTTGTATGTTCCGTTATTAAGGGTTCACTGCGCCCATAGGACTATCTGCTATCTTGAATCTGTGCAGTTATTATCGCGAACAATCTTCATAACTGAATAGAACATGGGTGAAGTAATAATTGTGCTCGTCTGGTGACCTTCTAATCCACATTGTGACATAGATTAGAAGCTCTCCTCTGAATTCTAGTTCCTTTGACGATGCTGTACATTGCATATTACAAGGTCGGCGAGCGATCATAGTGTGGAGGCCCATTGTCATCTCTCCATCTGTGCACCTACTTGTGACGGAACGATTCTGAACCTGTATTATCTGACGAGCGTAGCATACAAAGGAGCACACAACCATTGGCAAAAGTGTGTTCTTTCATTCCGAGAGCTACCTACTAAATTCAGCTTTAAGCTTGAGTGCTCATAATTTATATCTTCAGGTTTAACACTAACTACTGTGAAATGCTCAAACTGCCATCAATCTATGCGTCACGACAGTTTATCGCCTCCTGAGAAATTATTACGGGTACACCAATGCACAGTTTCATTTTCTGTTTTCGTCTATGCGCACTTATCGGTACTGCTACCGTTTTTTGTTCTCATAATTCGTAACAAGCAGAATTCTCATCCTTACCACCGAGCAGCATTCTTACAGAGCATTGGTGCACTTTCGTTCCAGAAGTTACCCTGAGTTCCAGAATATCAAGCCGCAACAAAAACTAAATCGCCACCAGCGAGTGTAAGCTTCAACAAGTCATCGTACACAGTGTTGCAAAAATGAGATTTTAAAATGGTACTGCACCATAACTGAAAAAGTACTTTTTGCGCCAAATGGTACTTTTGTAAAAAAAAAATTTATTTATACTTAATACACGGTATATGACCATGGACGTTTGGCCAACCGGGGCTAAATACTGATGCTATCTTTAGCATTATGTTGAACAGTGGGAAAGCTCAAAACGTGAAATATGTAATGATAAAAAAGTACAGAAAGTGTCGCAAGTGTACTGCGATATTTTTAAAATTGTAAAGTACCGAAAAAGTACTAAAGTATTGAGCTTTTCAACACTGGTTTGTCCCATTGAGGTTTGCTAAAAACAGGAAATAGGAGAGAGAGAGAGAAAAAAACTAACCTGTTATCTGAGATTATTAATTTATTTTTTAAGCTTATTGCCTTTATGTTATTAATATAATAATAATAATACTTTTTAAATTTATTTTAATCTTTTTTTACTTTAAATTTATATTTATTAGTGTTTGTGTGCCTCTGGCTGATGAGAAATATAATACTTTTACTCTTTTTTCCTTAATTCTAACACATACAGTAGTCTGTTACAATGTAGCAACACACAAAAAACAACAATTAAGTTTTGTTTAGGTATGGGGGGAGGTATGGTAGCAAAACAAGACACACAATCACTCGGAGGGCATTCATTTATAAAGATGATTAGAATCGAATCATACTCATATCTTCACTCATACTTTTACGCACACATATGTACTTTTCTTAAAATAGCATGAAGTCGAATGCATGAAACATTAACATTGTTTGGCGGCAAACAAAAATAACATTGATTTGTTTACATTTGCTTACATTTACAATATAACAATGCCTTTAGAAATTATACGGCATGTTTAATTTTGCTTAACATTGGTTAACATTTCGTGGAGTTTTTATAAAATGTTCTGCTCTCCTCTTACATTCTTTTGTTTTTTTAATAAGGAAGTAAAGTTAACAGGCAACCAACCTGTTGTGTTTTTTCTTGTTGTTGTAGTTTTATCATAGTGTTATTCGGGTTATAAATGTTAAGTTTTTGTCACACAATAACATTCTTTGAATTTTATTGCTGTAAGCAAAAAAAATGTGGGAGGCATTGTTTGATCTCATGAAAGGTAAAGAAGAGCATATGCACTCAATTTCATTTAAAGATGATGTTTGTTCTGATTGTTGTTGTTATTTCCTTATAAGAGCCATGTTATTGTTTGATGTTATTTGAGTCAATTGGTTAAAAAAAACTACAAAGCCGGCAGAGAGCGGTTAGTAGAAGTTTTTATGTTAAAGAAAGTGTAAGTAAAGTTTTGTCCGGTTTATAATTTAAAGTAAAAGTGATAAATAAAAGTTTGTTTATAAACAAACGAATATAAAAGATGTGTTTATAACATAATACGTATATTGTGTAATAAAAAGAGTATGTAATTGTTTGTTAATAATACAAAAGGTTTAATTAAATTTTTTTGGTCCGCCGGTTCAATAAAAATAAATGAAAAAATTTTCAAAATGGAGTACATCAGCGAGTGATGTACGTTAAAAAAAATAGCAAAGTGAAATAGTGAAGTGTTGTTGTTAGTACAAGGCCTTGATTATAAAAATAAAAACAACAACAGCAAAAGGTTTAACGAATAAAAAAATTTGAAAACTCCCTTGCTGGAGTACAAAAGCATAGTAATCAGTTTAAATAAAAAAAATGTGAAAAAGTGTTTTTTTTTGCACACGCATGATGAATATATTTTCAAATGCATGTTTCTAAAAGCATCTTTTAGTGGCAGTACACGCGCATCGTCGCAACGCTTAAATGGTGAGGCTGAGCAGTTCTAAAAGGTGAGTTTCAAAATTATTTGTAAAAAAACAATAAATTTCATTTGTTACGATGTATGCATGTTGAGGTTGAGGACCCTTGGCAGGGCCTTCTTTGACAGTTTGAATTCTGCGTCGAGAGCCGACATCAAGGCTCTCCACAGATTCATTAGTGGCTTAGGCTTGTTGAGAGGTGCTAGGGCTTCATCAGTGTAGTCGCGCTCTCCCTTTTTGTTGTTTCTGGTCTGTGTAATTCCTCAGCTTCCCATTCTCCCCCTTTCCTACGTCCTCTCCTTTTATCCTATTCCCTCTGTTATCCTTCCCTCTTTAAGGACGTTGTACAATGGGTCAATTCGACCTCCGGTTCACAATATAACCTCCGGTTACTGTACTTGTCTTAATTGACAAGTACACGTCCTCTAACCTAACCTACGATGCATGCAAACCAATTGGTGTGTACCAGTGTTGCAAAATTTAAATTTTAATTTTAAATGGTAAATATTTAATTTTAAATGGTACTGAGCCATAACTGAAAGCATCAAATGATGCTTTTATATAAAAAAAATATTTATTTATACTTAATACACATGCATACATACATACATAATTGACCAAATACGGCCAATACGGTATGGAATAGAAAAACTAACGACTTGTACATGTTTCTCATATACAGAACCAAAACAGTTGATTCGAAACGTAACAGCCCCGTTTAGTCAAACGTCGACGGAATGTACGTTCATTTTAGCATATGTAGAGCAAATTAAATACATACATAATTGGTCATTACAACCCTTCAGTCTGGATTACGGCCTAACTTCTCACACCACTATTGTTGTGTGCCTTAATTTTATACTTGAGTAGCGGGACTTACAGTTTAATGTCGACTCCGAACGACAGATTTTTGAGAAACTTTTTCATAGCAGGTTTATTTAGTCTCAGAGTTTTTGCCAGAAAGCTGCTAAGAGGAAGTCGTCGAAGAAATAATGTTTTTTTTTATACTTCGTTTTGATGTCTGGTCTGGGGCTCGAAGCCGGGCTTTACGTCTTATATGGGACGAAATTACACTACGGTTTGGCAAGCGTTCTCACTGATCGTACATAACATGACATTCAAAAAATGTTGTTTATGAACAGAGCGAATTCGACTTGTTTATGAAGATTAACGTTAGTTTTGTTACGTTTGAGAATACATACTGAAACTATGCCTGATGCACACAAATATTTTCTA
The DNA here is from genome assembly GCA_930367235.1 of Sarcophaga rosellei. Lineage (NCBI taxonomy): Eukaryota > Metazoa > Arthropoda > Insecta > Diptera > Sarcophagidae > Sarcophaga > Sarcophaga rosellei. Next base: position 78,899,147 of record OV884021.1, read on the forward strand.
AAATATTCATGAATCGAAATTTTAAAAATATTTGCAATAATTTTGTAAATTAATTTTACTTAACGATAATTATTATTATGTGTATAACAGAGTACATTTATTATTTAGAAATTTGTTTACTTAAAGAAATGTGTTTTGTTTTCAAGAGAATTTTTTTTTAAATCTTTTTTTTTAAATGAATAGGTACCATTTAAAATGTTTATTTTCTTAAGAAAAAAGTAAATACTTGATGAGTCAAAACGAAAATGATTATAAACAAATTTTTACACGTAAAACAATCAAGATTTCATTAATAAAGCAAGGACTTTTGGTTTATATTTATTTTAACCACGGAAAATAAAACATTTCATTGATATTTGTGACTAAACATAAAGTTTTTGTTTTATTTTATTTTAAATATTTATAATATACATATATATGTATATATTAACAAAAGAAAATTTGTTGTTTATATTATGTTTTGATTCACTAACATAATTTTATTATTTTCATAAATAGAATCCATGATATATTTTATATGATAAAAGTTTTTTAAGGTTGTTTAGTTTTGTAACATAAATTGAAAAAAGAAAAATGTTTTTTTTTAAATAAAAGAAAACGTTATTACGTCATAACGCCATTACATTATGTGTTATGTTAATTATGAACATATTCCATATACTTATTTAATAGTTTATTATCATATCTCATATTCAGTTATAAAATGTTTGTATAAAATTTGATTTTACTTTTACAATTTACAAGTAATTATTAAGCTCAAGCAGTGATGAATAGAAAGGACAATGCAATTTGTTTTAACATTATTTTGTTTAATAAAAACCGAAGGCAAGTCTTTTAAAAACAAAAAAACAATTATTATTTATGGTTTTTAGGAAACAATATTTAAGTAATTGCTCGTAATAAGTTGTCAATAGAAATTATTGTCAAAGTTTTATGTTTTTTTTTTAGACTTAATAAAGTTTAAAATTTTCTTTATTTTATTTTTAAATGTTTCTTATAGAAAACAAATCCATTATATTTTGAAAATAAATTATATTTTTTATTTATGAATTTTCTAACATACAACCGAACAAAATCAATCATAAAAATCTAAACTAAAGTGTTCCTTTTCGTTTCTTTTTTGTTTAAAGAACCTTTAACTAATAAAATTTGTTTATTTTATCCTACAAAACTTTAAGTTTTATATAAAAAACTTCATTTCATTTTACTTAAAAAACTATGCTATCGTCTGCAAAAGACATTTGAAAATCGAAAGAAGGCAGCATTAAGAGAAACGTTTTTAAATTAAAAATATTCGAATATTAAGTACTAGTTTAATTAATAATTCTTTATGTTTTGCCTCGCCGCCTTTCATATCTTTTCAAATGTCTTTCGAAAACAATATTGTTTGTTGTTTACTGTAAAGCTAATTTTAAACGATTTGTTTGTTTTGTTGTTGGCGATCTTGTCTGCAAGGATCCCTTAGTGTACACCATTTGAAATGGTAGGTGTGCGTTCATAAGTACGTCTATGCATTTCGTCTACACTCTTGAGGTAATAGGTGCCGGGGAATAAGGCGCTAATGCTACCCGTTGGTGTATAAGGTGCAGCATGATTATTTTTCTCTCTCACCTCCATTAGATCGGAGAAAACTTGTGGTTCAACCTTTTCACGCGAGTTCAGCAAAGGTAATACATAATTGAGTTTTTCATTAAACTTCTGGAAGACTTCCGCGTTTGAGGTCACTTTAATTGAGTACATGGAGGCGGCTAAGCCGGAGCCATATGAAAAGACACCAATACGTTTGCCCACCAAATTTTCGGGTGTTTCAGTGACCAGCAGTGAAACCAGGCCCGAATACACAGAGGGTGTATACATATTGCCAACTTGATTGGCCAAAAGTAGAGATTTCTTCGTTTTTGTTTCAAAAACATTGGCGTATTGCGTCATAAATGCCTTCTCAACATCGCGATCAAAATACGTGCCTGCCAAGGTGGCATTGTTGAATTTATCCAAGCCGGGATAATTTTTGGCTCTCTTTGTCTCATCGTTGGTTAACAGGAAATCATTAAACACTAATCTGGCCACAGATTTTTGTACTAATTTGCAGAAAGGCGTATGGAAAAGTATGGCATCGAAATTTTCCAAACCTTGCTTTTCTGCCGAGGGATTTAGTTTTTCGAATTTCTTGCGATACAATTGATAGCAGGTATCCAAGGCTGATAAGTAGCATTGTATAGATAGTTTGCCATCTACTGTGGGATATTCTGAACTCAAATCTGGTTTGTAGAAATCATAGGCATGTTCCATGTGTGTAGCGCGTAGACCACGTTCAAACACTAAAGGAGCATTTGGTCCCACTAACATAGCGATAGCGCCAGCACCACCAGTCGGCCGGGCAGCACCCTTTGCATATACAGCAATATCTCCACAAACGGCTAAAGCTAAACGACCATCCCAAGAGGAGGATTCAATCCAATTGATTGAATTAAATAAAGCTGCAGTACCACCATAACAGGCATTTGTAGTATCGATACCTTCAATATCGGTATTACCGCTATCGGCAAACAATTGCATCAATACCGATTTAACTGATTTTGATTTGTCCACAATCGTTTCAGTGCCTACCTCCAGGCGTCCTATATCACTGGCTTTGATTTGGTGTCTTTCCATAAGACGTGTTACTACTGTCAGACATAGCGAGTTGATATCTTCACGATCGGAACAGAAACCCATTTTGGCTTGACCCAAACCAATGGTATATTTACCGGCAGAGGCACCATCAAATTGTTCCAATTCTGTTTGATCCACATACTGTGAGGGAAATAAAACCTCAATGGCTAATATACCAACGTTTTCAGGCCACATTTTTATTAAATTATTGATGATGATGCTGATGATTGTTTTATTGTTTATTAAACGTTAAAAAGGTTTTTTGTTTTTAATTTAAAGTTGAGGGGGGATAGGAGGTAGTAAATAAAAAAAATTGCTGCAAAGAAATAAAATGTACAAGAATTGTTAAAAAAATGTCAATTAAATGGCTGTCAGGTTCATATTTTAACAGAAATTAAATTGACGAGAAGTAAATGTTTCAATTTTCAAGCAACATCTTGTTTTTTTTCTTGTAACTTGTGGCCAATGTTTAGAAACAATTTTGTAACACAATGAAGCCTGACTTACTGGGTATAGAAACATGTTTATGTTGCAGTACAAACGTTTATTTTAAACATTTTATTGTGATACCACGTGAATGTATAAAGATTGATTGTGTAAAGATTGATTTATTATTGAAAGAGATCTATTTAACAATAAATTTAACAAGAAAATAAATTTCGTTACTTTAAAATATCTTTTAAAAGCCGATTAATGTCAAGCAAATCTTTTAAATCTTGAATATTATTGAAACCATATTACCATGTTATTTATTGGACAGCTTCCATTTAGTAATTTACAAATGAAAAAATGTTTATCAAATAAACGAATTAAGTTAACAATAGCTAGTACTTATACGAGCAAGCGAAATGTTTAGTAATAAATTATATAAGATCATGCCAACATACATATAAATACAGTGTTCGGCTTTCGAAGTGTTGTCACTAAAACAAAGGGACTTGTTTAACCATTTTTTTTTTGATTCAAAAATTGTTAGTTTAGGTTTAATAGATGCCAAGCATTCTATGGTAACACTGAGTAAGTGCGAAAACGCTTCACAATTTGCTTGAATGTGGCCTGATGCTACTTCGTCTCATTCTTGGTAAAGAACTATGAATTATTTTTTAAAGTGGTGGTTTCTATTGGATTAAAACTCTGAGACAATATGGTGTACATATAGGATAATGTATTGATAACGCAGTAAAATAAGGTCTTAAGTAGTCTCAAAACGAAACTACTCCCCTAGCATATATTCCCCTACATATGCCTACACGATCTCAATGGAGTCATAAACGAAGCGTAAATTCATTTTTCTATCTTAGTAGTACTATGACTGCTGATGGAGAGATCAGTAAGTACACCAAACTCTTTTCAAATGGCTCTACAAGATCTGAAGAATAAACAACATTTCCTAGCTTAAAAGTAGTGTCACAAGAGAGTTCTCTTTAATGGTACATTTGGGTCACAAACGTACTAGTACTTTATTTGATAAAGCTTCATAGCAATAAATGTGAAATAAAAAAGCCCAGATGGCCACACATTGAAAACATTGATGAAAAATTTTCTGTGCAATCTTAGTTTACTAATCAAAATTATAAATGAAATATTTGGGTTTCATTGTGAATATGAAGTTATGATTTTAGATTAAATAAACCAAATATATGTTTTTGTAGGCAACAACTTTGGTATATAAATTTATCAATAAAAAATTACAATATTTTTCCGTCTTCAGAATAAAAAACAAAAAACAAGAACACATTATTGTGGCTTTTAATTTCGAAATATTTCTGTTAAAGATTTTTAGTTACACGTTTCTCTGTATTTTAGCACGTTCCACTTTCTAGACTTAATTTTCTTTTTTATTTAATTTAACTAAAAATAAAAAAACTAGATACATACGAATTTCTTTCAAATCTTTGTTCATATATAACAAAGTCCTTATTTTAATACAAAAACAAGAAAAAATATTTTCAAATAAATAAACAATTTTAAGAATGTTGTAACTACGTGTTTTAAACTTTTAATTTTTTACACTATTCGAATAATTATTTACACGTTTAAACATTTAAAAAAATTTAAAAAGCTTTCACTTTTTTTTTTTAATAAACTTTGTATTTAAAATTTAGGCCTAATCAATACTAAAAGTGAAAACAAAGAAAAAACAAGAAAGAAAAATTACCACTGCGGAAACCAAAAAAATAACGTCCGTTTATAGCGAGTGTTTAAACTGAAATAAAAGAAAATCAACACAGAAATTGTTATACAAAGATGATTTTCTTTAAAAACATACGCTCATAACATACGCCAAGCAAACAAAGAGAGACTAACAATACCTACAATATACATACATAGATGTTCGAATAACGATATTGAAATGAAAGAGATTATGAAACTCGCATGAATTTATGAAATTTAAGTTGAGCTACAAGTCTGTCGTTTAATAGATTGAATTTAGGGCTTTAATGATATTAATTTGTTTTCATTGATATCTTACAGATTTCATAAAAAATAAACTTGTTGTTGCTTGATTGTGAACAATAAAAAGATATAAATCTACTTTACATAGTTAAGCAGTGGCGCTTAAATTTTCATTTTCTCTGTACATATGCAAAGAAAATTTTTAAAATATTTATGAATTCCAGTTGTATTTAAGCCGAAAGTCCATACCATCCGTTTCATGCGACCTTGCATTACATGCGTATACCGAAAAAGTATAATCAGTGTAGTTGTATGTGACAAGAAACAAAAGAAAATGCATAGACGCGTAGAACGCATCAAGTAGGTTTAAGCCGAAAGTCCAGTCCATGCGTTTCATGCGACCTTGCATTACATGCGTATACCGAAAAAGTAGAATCAGTGTAGTTGTATGTGACAAGAAACAAAAGAAAGTGCATAGAATACATAGACGCGTACAACGCATCAAGTAGGTTTAAGGGCTGGTTACTCATGCGTAAGAAACGTAAAATCGTAACGTATGTAGCCTTAAAAACGTTTGTGTAGTTATAGAAACGTTCAAAACGGGACATATGTCAACGAAGAATGTAAATAAAAACGAAAGAAAATTCTTGGTATACAGACTCATCATCAGTGTTGCCGTTTTCTGTTCAATGTGTAGATTTTTCCGGATTTGGTTATTATTTTTCTTATAAAAATAGCATTTGTTTTGTTTGTTAAAAATAATTAATTAGTAAGATTATAATCTTGTTATTTTTTGTTTCTTTTTTCTCAATTATAATTTAAGTTTGAAAAAAATAAAATAAAAGAACTACGAATTTAATTTTGGTTATATTTCTCCTTATTTGGTGAATTTTTCGCAAATGTTGGTTACAATATTTTTTTTCGTGGCAACTCTGCTCATCCTCTCTCATGTTCGAATGTCACGTAAAAACGTGGGAGAATTCTGTTTTATACAGATCGTTCCGTTTCGCTAACGAGAGAGAACGTTTCGGTAATCGTTTACATTGTTCTCCATATGTTAAAAAGAGAACGTTTTCTACGGTACGCATGTAATGCAAGGTCGCATGAAACGCATGATATGGACTTTCGGCTTTATTGAGAAACACTGGCTTATATTAAAGCACGAACTAAACATGTTCGAAATCGTATACGTATGTACGAGTATGTGTATGAATTAAAAAAAAAAAAACTTTCTCCATTAAAACATTGAAGATCATCACAACATGTGGAACGTCCAAACGTTATGGAGTGGCAATAAAGACAGAGATATAAACAAACAATACATTTAAATATACAAACATACATACATACATACATATTATAGATAGTTTTTGTTATTATTAATAATAAATACTATCAGCATTACATTCAAGCTGTTGTCTACTATATGGGGGCTTGAATGGAATATCAATGGTATGAATCTATAGGTTTAATTGATGCCAACAATTTGATTTCTAATCACTTTTTGTTGTTAGTCACTCTAACAAAGTGAATTAAATTTTTGTTAAAAAATTATTTGTAAATGTTGTAGTATTGCCGTTTGTTTGTTTGTTTTAATACGATTAAATATTTCGTTTTGCTTTAATGTAAAGCCAAAGTTTTTTTTTTTTATTACTGAGTGTTAATTGTTTAAACAAAAATATTTTTTTTTCTTTAATAAATTTAGGTCATTGAAATGAAAATTGCATGACAATGTGTCCTCTTCTTGGCTTTGATTAGAGAGTGAAAAAGTAAGAAACCAGTTTCTTAAGAAAAGAAAAAAAAATTGAGTCTGTCACTAAGATGGCTTGGAATTTATGCTGTCAGAAGAAAAAAAAAACACAAAAATCGGGGAGTGTTTGAATGAAATAAAAATATTAAAAATAATTATGAACATATAAAATATGATGATGAAACTAAAGTAGGAACTGTATTTCTAATTAAAGTCAAAGAGCTTTATTTAATAAGCTTTAAAAGCCTATACAAAATATATTTCTTGGATGTCATGAGACTAATTGTGCACGGTGATAGATATAAAATACAGAATCACACATTATCTCAGAATAGAGAGCAGTGCAGAAAATAAAACAGAAGGATTAGTTAGGCGAGGATAAATACATACCTCTTAGCCAGCTCAATCCTCTAATAAATTTGAATATCGAGTTTAAACCCTCAAAGGAACCCTTTTCTTCTAACAAAATCTTTTATCGCTTCCACTCCTTTCTAATCTCCAAAAACCCTGCCGAAATCCAGATAAAATCTATTACAGATCTGCATTAGTGACCTGACAATACCATGCCCCGTAAGGAATCCAGTTACCAGTCTCACATTAGGCTTACTCAGTCCAGTTAGCACTTCGATCCTCTTAGCAACTCAACCATCTTCGGATGAGTCCATAAGGGCAGCATATTTGAGAATTAGGATCAACCATCATGATCACAAACTTCCATTAAATTTTTATGGTAATTATTTAAAACCAATTGCGGACTATAAAGTATAAGAACCTCGAAACCCAGGTGCAAGTGGTTCATGAGAAGCTGATTTAGAAACAGCTTCTGGTGAGTTGACAATTCTTATCCTAAATATTTTCAGAACAGGAAACATAAAAATATTTGAAAATGCCTCGCAGAGTTCATACATATGTATATATGTACATAATTGGCCACTATAACATTTCAATCAGGATTACGGCCTTAATTTAATACGTGAGTGGTGGGACCTACAGTTTAATGTCGACTCCGAACGACAGATTCTGAGAAACTTTTTCATGGCAGTTTTATTTACTCTCAGAGTTTTTGCTCGAAATTTGCTGCGAGGAAGTCGCCGAAGGAATACGTTTTTTTTATATTTCGTTTTGATGTCTGGCCTGGGGCTCGAACCCGGGCTTTACGTCTAATGAGCGAACACACTACCTACTAGACTATGGCGACTACACTCGCAGAGTTCACATAAAACATAAAAAAATTGAATTGATGACTTCCTTTGGTACGTCAAGAACGTCTATATTGTGATGGATTGCTGAAATTCTGGCAGCCTTTCAGCATTTATATGCTATAAAACAACACCGCCAGAGGCCAATTGCAAGTATTTTCTGCCACTACTGGCCGCTCTAATAAAATATATGCTTGAAACAGCAATACAACACTACCCACTGTCGTTCAAACACCTTTTTTATTTTGACTTAAAACCTTAGAATCTATTGTTGACGAAAGTTGGTACAATTGCCCAAGGTAGCCAACTTTAGTTTTGCCGAACTCTTAAAATTAAGTAAAACTTAATATGTAACTGAAAGAATTTCCAATTTATATGGCGGCGAATGTAATTAGTATGATGACCTTGCTAATCTCTGGAGTAATAGCTGTGATACTGTATGAATGTTTGTTTGGTAGAACGCCATCCAATTTGTAAACCTTATGAAATTTTCTATAGGAAAATATTCCAGGCTTAGAAGATTCCATTCTATAATGACTTTCTCAAGTATTTCAAAAAATATCTCACCGATCATTCACTATAAAATTTCTCTTTTCTTTTTTTTTGTTTTTATTGCAAAGCTTATAAATTCTTGTGTGCCAAGTTTAATGTTAAAAGTTTATTAACTTTATTAGATTTTATAACCGTTATCAGTAACGTTTTTTCCCCGTTTATTAATATAAAAAAGCAAACCGTTTTAATTAGGTTTATGGTCATTTTGTTTAAAGCACTAAATACGGTGTTAAAAACTGATACACGTTAGCCACAACTGATATTAGGAAAACAAGTTCCTACAAACATTTTTAAAATTTTAAAAAGCATTTACAAAAATAGAGACTTCATGGCAAATACTAGTTTTTTTTTTTAATTTCTATAACGATCAGGATAATTTGTAATTTTTATTTTAACACCTTGTTGTACAAACTGCTTTTTGATATATCTTACTGCTGTTTAACAAATAAATTCGTTTAAATTTTATTTCCACTTTTGAATATTTTTTCCCAATTAATTAACTTGCGTTCGATGGCCAACCGTTTAGCTACAAATCACTTTAGTTTCTGACAGACAACTAAATATATTTTAATTTCGAATAACACTCACTCACAAAAGCAAATCACACAATGTATAACAGGTTGAATAAATTAAAAGAAGAATCTCTTCTAGTGTGTGTGTGTGTGTCTGACTAAACATTATAAATTCAAGAAAAAAGTCTTCGATTATACGAAATATTGTAAACATTACGCTCACCTATGGAACCATATATATTCGTTTATTTTTCTAGTTGTATTTATTTCGTTGAATTGTTGTTTTTTCCCTTTTTTTAAAAGCCAAACAATATTGCCTCCGGTAAGCTTTTATTATTAAAATTGTTTTTTATGATTTTTATCTTTCTGCAAAGGTGAAATAGACAGTATTTGTTTAAAATAAGTATTTTTTTTTTAATAAATTAGAAGTATGTTGCCAACTTTTGTTCAAATTTGTTTTGTAAACAATACTGTTCTTATAAATATTATGCAAATTAAGAAATCTTTAAGACTTTTCAGTTGTAAATCAAATGTTATGATCCCAAGTTGCAATTGAAAACATTGTTATTACAATAGACTTCCTTATAATTAGCTTTTTAGGTACGTTAATAAATAAATTAAGAAATAAATAATAGTATTTAAAATAAATTTTAACCCAAATACAATCAATATGTACGGTTGCTACCAAAATGTCTTTACAAAAATTCAGAAGGTCTCTTAAAACTCAATATCTACCTAAGCAGTCATGCATGCAACATACAATCAATAAAAAAACAAGACCATCGTTTACCGAATTGCACAAAAAATATGCTTAAATTCGTACAAGGTTTATCGTAAAATTTAATTAAAACTCTTTACTTTGGAAATTTCCCTTATTAGGTTTTTATTTTTAAGATTAAAGTTTATCGATTTATTATGTACATAAAAGCTTTTGGACTTCTAAAAAGGAAATAAAATACTTCATTCGATCATTTGATAAGTAAATATATAGTTTACAACAGGGCTAACTTTATAAATTATTTGCATAATTGAACAAAGAAAAAAGAGAACTACAAAATTTGAATAACTTGTTTAAAGCATTAGTTTAATATTGGAAGATTATTGTGTAATACTAACGTGAGACCCCCTCTGGCAAAAACTCTGAAAGTAAATAAACCTGCCATGAAAAAGTTTCTCAAAATTTGTCGTCCGGAGTCGACGTTAAACTGTAGGTCCCGCCACTCAAGTATAAAATTAAGGAACACAACATGAGTGGTGTGAGAAGTTAGGTCGTAGTCCTGACTGAAGGGTTGTAATGGCCAATTATGATGTTGTGTAAGGTTTCAAAATGAATCATATTCCTACATGTAGAACATTACATTTAAGAGATAATGCAAAAGCTTAAGGCTTGTCTGCAGAGGTTTAGTCTTCTTTTTAACCAAATATTGGCAAGAAAGCAGGGCAACTCCGCTCGCTTAGAAATTGAAAAAAGGGTTTAATAAAAAGGGGATAACTGCTAGCGAAATGGTAACAGATAACACCACAAAGACTTGTAATAAACATGTAACGTAATAAGAAAGTCATTTCTTCAAATTCTGAAGACTCTAGAGTCTAGACACTGTGCTAATACATAAAGGATACTTCATAATTAGGGATTTTGTAGTACTTTCTTCCCATGAAAATCGAATCTACGCTGCGGAATGATCCGATTACAAATCGGTAAAGAATTGTCAACTTAGCGAAAACTGCACCCTTGGGAAGTTTGTTCGCAAAGGAATTATTTTTGATTATACAACAACAGCAACGGCAACAAGTATTTCATTATACTTTGTAAGGTATCAATGTTTCAGTTCATAGTAATTTCCTCATGTAATTAGGGCAGATTTTCAGCGGGTTTCCGGCAAAATCTCTGAGAGTAAATAAACCTGCCATGAAAAAATTTCTCAAAATCTGTTGTTCGGAGTCGACATTAAACTGCAGGTCCCGCCACTCAAGTATAAAATTAAGTCATATAACATGAGTGGTGTGAGAAGCTAGGCCGTAATCCTGACTGAAGGGTTGTAATGGCCAATTATGTATGTAATTAGGGCAGAGGAAAAAAAATTTAGTAACTTTAATTAATTATTGCTTTATATTACACAACATAACATAAGTCTTAATCCACTTTTATGGATTTCTTTCAATTACTACAATTACTTAAAGAATTATTCATATTTCATTCGGTTCATTGACTGACTGACTGCCTTCGTTAGTCATACATACAGATTAAAAAACATAAGCTTACAACCCATAGTTCTGTTTTCAAGTGCAAAGTGCACGTTTGTATTTCGACGCGTGTTTGTTTGTATAAGATATGGCGTGCTTTTAGAATACCTAAGCAATTTTATAATAATCAACTCAACTCATTCTATTTGTATTATTTGAGGTATAAATTATTTAATTGTTGTTATTGCAACAGATGGAAACACATAAAGATGAATGAAAACAAATGAAATGTTAAAAACTATGTGTACCACTAATTAGAAGGGGAGATGGGGGTCAAACCTCTCCATATGCTTAAAAATAAAAAGAACACGCCACTTTCCATGAAGGAAAAAAATCTAAAACAGTGTTTTTTTTGTTGATAAACAAAAACAACTAAAAGCACCGCATTATTTAAACAAATTTGTGTGTTTCCCACTATGAAATCACATGTTACGTAGCGCTATGCCTTTCCCCTCTGCATTATGTGTACTGCCGGCCTCTGTTAATGGCATTTGTTGTGAAAAAGCAGAAACACCTTCGCTAATGCTATTGTTGCTTAAAATTACATCATGCCCTTCTTGCTGTCATTTTTATACATTCCTCCTTAAGATTTTCGTTTAAAAAACACAAAACTTTTATTAAATAATTAAACATACCTTTCTATTTGGTTTTATAAAAATTTATATTTTTTTTCTTCTTAATTCCAAATTGGTCGGTCTGCTACTACAGGTTCGCTGAAGAAGTCTTCCAAAGATGTTTGTTAAACTACTTTCTTAACTTTATTTTTTTATTGTTGTATAAAACTGGGAAATTAAAACAAAATATAATTTTAAAATATCCCTGGTCTTGTTGCTTAATTTCTAAAATGATTTTTCTTTCGTTTTTTTTTATTTCTTATTCCGATTTAATTTCAATTCATTTATCTATACGTATGAATGTGGTGCTCTCTGTTGTATGCCAATTTAATAAAAAAATGTAATTGAATTCGTTGCAATTCAATATAATAAAGAGAGAAGGAAGAAACTCTTCTTCCAATACGTGCCTTGTGGTAAAAACAGTACATGCAGGCTGTTCAGTGCGACGGCGACGTTGCCGTTATTTACTTTGTTTTGCTTTTTGTTGGTAAACGAGCATGGCATCACAGCTGTTTTTGGCATTTTCTTTTTTCAACTTCTGTTGATTTCTCTGCCAAGTTGTAAAGTTGCCAGAGTATTTCTAACAAATAGTGTTTACTTTTCAAAATGTTCCATTAAGAGCTGTTTGTAAAAGTGAATGGATTATGATCAAGATACTAATGTTTACAAAGGTCTGAGCTATAGTAGACAATAAAAACTATGTCGTTGTTCACACACATCAAGTTTTCTCGATAAATTTTTTAATTCAAAAGTTTCTCCGTAAACCTAAATATTACAGAATCACACGTGGTATTCATAAATGTACATACGATTCATTTGTATATATGTGTCTAATAGACAGATGGAGGTACGAGGTACATCTATATTCATGTGACGAATTGCATTAGGTAGGAATATACCTGCTCTAGCAAGTTTCTTCGCTACATAATTAGATATTAGATTAACACAAACTGCCGCGGGAGTCTATAAAGGCAATCACAACATGTGCCAACTAGTGCGTATGTGAAGGTTTCATTTGAAAATAATTTGTTTGCTCATTGGCTGTCTGAAAAGCTAGTGATGCTAATAGAGATATGTAACCTAAATTAATTAATTCACTAAACGGATGAAGTGATAAACTATTGGCTGAAAGGATAACTAAGTATTCGTTAGGTTTTACTGAAAATGTTAGTTAGTCCAAGCGTCATTTCTTTTTTGCCGAAATTTCCTACAATCTCTGATGTTTAGGAACACCCTTTAGTGAGATGGTTGGAGTCGAGGAGTATACGTACGTATACAAGTCAATTGATTGATTCGAAGGAACAAAATGAATAAGAAACATTTCTTAAAGGTGTTGCATTATCAGCGTTGTTCAATTCGCATGGGAGAAATTCAACATATTTGCAAATTGATGGTGAAAAGTATTCGATAGCACAAACACTCTGGAGATGAAACACTTTTGTGCTGTCAACTTGACTTGCTTTTTTGTTTTAACATTCTCACCTCATTTGTGGTGTGTATTGCTAATTGTTGTTGACGTTCCCTTACCATTTGACCGTTAATAAATATGAAATTCAAAAATATAAAGCATACCTTTAGGCCGAAAATATAAAGTAAATATGCTTTGAATATTAAATATTCATTATGTTAATGGAGAATAATTTGAAATGTAAATTATTTTAAAAATGACCTTCGCATCAGCAGATTTAATAAACGTTATATATAAAAAAAAAAATGTTAACATTTCTTAAACAAAAGAAGACTAGAATTTGCGTACAAAAGACAAAACAGATGTTTATTAAAATATACACAAATTTGTTTGTTTAAAAGGGGTTTTTATTTTACGGTCTTTTGGTTTTTTTTTAAATAATTTTTTGCTTCTTTTTTTTTTTTTGGTGAACGTGAATGATGATTGTTGAATTATGATCAGCATAGATGGTTATGGGAAATATTTAAGCATCCGGTATTTTTTTTCAATTTTATTGAAGAATTTGTTATCGGTGATTAGTTGTACGTTCTTCTTTGTCCTGCGGTATCCACAAAAGGCAGGTACATTTGGTTTTTTAGAAGAATTTGAATATCTGGGGGAATTTTAAAGAGAATTGTTATAAAATATAGGCAGACTTAACGGGCTTGCCTTTTACAGTGAAGAATCTTAATAAGGCTTTATACAGTAGTTTTTAAATTATATTCGTTCTTTTCTTCATATAGAGGCATACATACATACAGACATAATTCGTCAATTTTGAGACGTTTATTTAAATAATATTGTAGTGCATAAATAATGGCAAGGTGCAAGCCTTTTAGTTAATATACGTTTTATTAAAGTCATAGCTTTCAGTACGTTTTATTTAACTTTACTTTTGAAAACCCAGATCTGAGTTTATAACTCTGAAACTATTTGAAATAACTCGAAAACCAAAAACATTATTTGTTTTCTGATATATTAAAACAGTTTTCACACAGATAACATATTTTAAAGGTTTTGCTTAAGGGCTGCTAAGCCAGAAATCAAAGAAAATCTGAGCTGATAACTCACAAACCATTTGAAGGTTGTTACTAACAATCTCCATATGTCAACTATTAATAGAATATTTATATTTCTTATCATGAAGTTGGCAGTAAATTAAAAGCCTATTTAATTTCAAGTACAATATATGGAAATCTATGTGTGATAACTCAAAAACTTTAACAAAATAACAGAAATAATCTTTTTTAATACGATATTTTAATATTCTAAATATACAAGCATTATTTTTGGAGGTTAATTTACAAGCTATTAAGTCAAGTTTACGAGCTTTTAAGCCAAGTTTAGAAAACAAATTCTTAGTTGATAACCCAAATCTATGAAATGAGTGTTGCCAACAAATAAAGAAAACATGTTTGAAATTAATTAATTAAAGTACTTAAAGGCCATTAAAAAACATCGTTTTACTTTTAGACACTGTACGCTGCAACAAAGTGCCTATAGCTCGAAAATCTAGCCTAGCTTGTTGGCATAATATTTACTTCCTACTAAGCTTAAGTGAGCTAAACTATGCTAAACAGGTTTTCGCTATATTTTCTAAGCTTAACTGAGAGTTACGAAAACATTACCTCGTCGGCGATAACTCGTAAATGCTATTTTAAAGACTTTAATTAATTTAAATTATTCCAAATAATTGCATGTGGCACTTGAATGAAACATTAAAAAACAAAAAAAAAATATTAAACAAATATAACAATAAAGACCGATATCTCATAAACAAAATATAATAAAATAATAAAAACAACCACAAGCGGATGGAAAAAAAACTACAAAAACAAATTCATAAACTCGCAAAAAAAAACGTGATCTGAATATAAAAAAATTAAAAAAAATGTTTTTTTTTTATTTTTATTTTTATTTAAAACATCAAAACGTGTAGAAAAGTGTGAATTTAAAATTAAAAAAAAAATATAAATAATAAAAGTAAGAAAGAATTCGTTCTAATTTATTTACTGGGCTAAATGCTATATACACACTGAGAGAAATTTTATTAAGCGCACTAGCGATGTTTTGACTTCAGCGATGATTTTATTTCAGTTACTTGATCCTATAGAGGAGTTATTCCACTGTCCACAATCTGTATATTCCTATAATTCCTATCCAATTCTATTGCCCTAAGGAAATTTCAAGGTGTTGTTTGGTATCATTACAGATAACTGCCTGCCTAGTATTTGAAGCACTCTTAGGGCCATTATTAAAACTTGCCGTTAACTAAAGGGAGGATATTCACGGGCAGATAAATTGTTTTTCATTATTATGAGTACCCAATAAGATAGAAGTAAGCTTTAAGCTAAAGGCAGGATCATCTTGCCTTTAACATTTAAAGTCACGATTCACACTAGTCAAGTCTGACTCGTCAAGTTTTTTAGATCATACGTGAACATTTCGTCTCGTCAATTTTTTGTTGTCTTTGCGTACAACTTTCGGTATTTTTGACATTTCCTTTTATTTTATTTTAAAATTGACTGTACGGTCAAGTATTTACCCCTTTCAATTCTCTCTTCGTCCTTCACCTACAAACTTAAGACTTGACGAGACTTGACAAGACTTGACTTGACTAGTGTGAATTGTGACAAAGGTCACTTTATGTTTGAACTTGCCATATTATACGTTATTTTCTATATGGCAACTTCAAATTTAAGCAAAATGAGCAAAAAAAAACAAAGCCCGTCGTTGCCACTGCGTTTAAAAAAAACTTGTTTAATTAAGCAGTTTTATCGACCTTGCTACGGCACTACCTTATTTTTGAAATCAGTTAACATTATTTTAACTGCAGGTTGTAATAATGAAAAGAAGTTAAAGGTGAATTTAAAGTTCACTTTTGCTAAAGTTACCTTTAACTAAATCCAAGTTTAGCGGGAAGTTGTAATAATGGCTCTTAAGCTTATAATGATTGCAAATGCAACTTATATGTTCTAATGATTCATTCCTATCATCACAGAATCTATATATTGGGCTCCAGGTAATTCATATTCTGTCTAAGTATTCTTTGAGCCTAGAGTGTCTGGACAAAAGGCTGGTTACAATCCTTAGATTACTCCATGAGTAGTTTGATGTCCGATTTCTCATTGTACTTACCCAACCAAAGTTTAGAGTCCTCGTCTCTATCGATCTTCCCTTTCGTCGAATATATCCTACCAAACATCTCTTCCTATTATACATGAATTTGGAACCTAGCCCAGGGTGACTATATTTCTCTTTGCCAGCTGACTGATAATGCCAAAGTCGAGTATGGTCTGACTGTCAGATACATACATACATAATTGGCCATTACAACCCTTCAGTCAGGATTACGGCCTAGCTTCTCATACCACTCATGTTGTGTGCTTTAATTTTTATGCTTGAGTGGCGTGACCTACAGTTTAATGTCGACTCCGAACGACAGATTTTTGAGAAACTTTTTCATGGCAGGTTTATTTACTCTCAGAGTTTTTGCCACAAATCTGCTGAGAGGAAGTCGCCAAAGAAATATTTTTTTTCATGTTTTCGTTTTGTTGTCTGGTCTGGGGCTCGAACCCGGGTTTTACGTCTAATAAGCGAACACACTACCTACTAGACTACGGCCCGCATATTGGCATGAATTCGGAACCTAGCCGAGGGTGACTGCATTTCTCTTTCCCAGCTGACTGCAAATGCCGAAGTCGAGTACATTCCGTCATTTGTAGCTTCTGTCTAAACTGAATTGAGCATAAATTCGCGAAATTCTCCATGGGGTCGGAATATTCCACTCTGGGACCATTCGTATGCCACAGAATGATTCCATTCTTAATAAAGCATTTAGCCTTCAAATTGCTTCATTCATTTCGAAGTCAAGTCCCGTTTCGACACATTTCTTAGAATCATTTTATTGATTCATTTCCGAGGACAGTTAACGACGGAGTTGTGAGCCCCTCGATTTGTTAGACTACGAAGCTTCCTGTTGAATAGACTTGTACCCAATTATCTATGTAAATCAATGTCTCTATAGCTCTGAGTCTCCATTTGCAACGGGCCGATATTCAACATAGCCTCCAGCGCCGCTGCAATACGGGTTCTCATTGTCGCTGTTCTAATAAAACATGCCAACCACTGCATCTTATCCAACTTCAGCTGAACTGTTTTAAAATTCGTTCAGCCTGTTCAAACACACAATTGGACTGTCCATATGCTATTTGAGCATAAAGAGCACGATAAGGACAACATCAACTAGCGTAAGGGTAATGATCTTATCGGTTTAGCCGTTTGAGATACAGGTTCGATATCGCAAATCTCTTATGGTCTGTCTTCAGAATAAGAGAGAGTGGATTTGCTTGAGTCACTCTAGGTCCACTAGAATTTGGATCGAAGGGATCTTAATATTTTTATTAAAGGACTGTCAGGACTGGACAGTCTGATAGATGCCCTAATAGGGCTAACGACTTTATAGAGGTGGCGACAAAGCACGGGACAACAAAGCATAAACCCTATTTAAATACGTCATAAAATTTTCAAAGTAGCATATTATGGGCGTGGCAATTTTTTCTTAAGAAAATATGTATGTATATCGTTAGGTAGTGCCTACACGATGGAAAAGTATTAAAAAGGATTCATTGTATAGAAAGACAATTAGTGAAGAGAAAAACTTTATTAACGGCAACGCTGTAATTTAATTTTAAATGCGAATGAAATTGTGGGCGCGGTGTCATTTAATACGTACGTGATATGCATACTAAACTTGACAATTTATGCTGGGAAATGCAATCGCCATGCAATGACAGGCCTCTTAAAACTAATCTATTGGTGGGATACAGAGGTTTGACAAACAATAAATTAAACAATTTTGGTCTCATGGCCCGTTTGGGACACTTATTTATTCTGACGTTTGTCCTTTTTTTTATAGTTTGTCTTGATTGAGCAGAATGCATTCGCCGTTTTTATGGGGGTGACGGTGTTATATATTTTTTATCTCTATTAGAACATCTTTATAGTGAATGACTCATACCATAAACCGCTCAATATAATTGGTCATAACAACCCTTCAGTCAGGATTACGACCTAACTTCTCACGGCACTTACTTATGTTGGGTGTGTGTTAATTTTATACATGAGTGGCAGGCCGTACCGTTTAAAGTCGACTCCGAACAACAGATTTTTAAGAAACTTTTCATGGCAATTTTATTTACACACAGAGTTTTTACCAGAAATCTGCTGAGACGAAGTCGCCGTCATATTTCGTTTTGTTTAAGATTTCTGGGTTTCATTTAGCTTTGGCGAGATTTACTGTGTTATCTTGCCAGTACATGAGCACACGGAGTTTTCAGTAAAGTTCCTAGTGTAAAGAACTCTTGCAAAAGTTGAATGGCTGTACCATATCTGACCAAATCATCCGTTTGGCAGTTTCACAGAATGCTGCCATAGAGCTTGGTGCCATTCTAATGTAAAAATTGTACTGCTTTGGCATTTCGTTGAGAGTCTCACGGCAGTTGTGGATTATCCCAGAGGTCGTTATATTACATACAACCCAATGTCGTGATGGTTCCCTGTCAAAAATTTTTGGTAAAATCGAGAGATATTGTCTTAATCACTACCCGACGGCAACACCTTCGCTTCAAAGACACTGTAATCGATCGAGTGAGCTACAGCTGCCGACTCCGAAAAGATATTTCTAATCACAGTTCCATCCAGTTTCGAACCACATGTGAATATATATTCGTCTGTCGGTCATTCATGAGGTGCTTCACGCCATTTTTTTCCTTTCTATTTGGAATGTATGTTTCCAACGTATGAATGCATTTGCCCCAGAAGTCATAGAGTGGTTCGATGTGATCTAAATTCCTAAGGGCCTCATATTCCGCCAGGATTCTTAAGTGACTGATATTAGAATCATGTTGTTGTCTAGGTAGAGATCTGGGGGTAAGAGGCTTCAAATTATCTCAAGCGCCGGCTTAGATGGCACACCAGTACAGAACATCAGTAATAGTAACAGTAGAGTTTGGGTTACAGGTCTTGAGAGGACATTTCCACCATACGTTGCATTAGGTGTGTGAAGATAAATTCGAATTTGAAAACCCAAGACGCAATCCATAAATTTTAGCAGCGCCACATTTAGCGTTAACAGTGCAAAATTTGCTCTCTAGAAGATCAGTGGCCATTTGGGAGCATATAAGAAATAGTACACCATACACACTATATGCAAATGATAGTCCAGAGGGTCCTCTTTCCAACCGTGGTAGTGGGATAGCTGAAATAAATTTGTGAATCGAGATTTTGAACTTTAGAAAATCGATTTATGGCCAAAGATATATGAGAATTCTCTAGAAGATCAGTGGCCATTTGGGAACATGGCCGTCAAAATTTTTTCACACCGATTTTTGAAAGTGTGTCGAATTTATTCACACCGCGTTTTGAAAATGGTGTGAATAAAGAAATAAATTCGCACTTTCAAAAAGCGATGTGAAAAAGTTTTGACACACTTTCAAAAACCGATGTGAAAAATTCGACACAATTTCGAAAAGCGGCGTGAAAAAATTCGACACACTTTCAAAAAGCGGTGTGAAAAATTTTGACACACTTTCAAAAAGCGGTGTTAACAATTTTGACACACTTTCAAAAAGGGGTGTGAAAAATGTTGACACACTTTCAAAAAGGGGTGTGAAAAATGTTGACACACTTTCAAAAAGGGGTGTGAAAAATTTTGACACACTTTCAAAAAGGGGTGTGAAAAATGTTGACACACTTTCAAAAAGGGGTGTGAAAAATTTTGACACACTTTCAAAAGGGGGTGTGAAAAATGTTGACACACTTTCAAAAAGGGGTGTGAAAAATGTTGACACACTTTCAAAAAGGGGTGTGAAAAATGTTGACACACTTTCAAAAAGGGGTGTGAAAAATGTTGACACACTTTCAAAAAGGGGGGTGAAAAATGTTGACACACTTTCAAAAAGGGGTGTGAAAAATGTTGACACACTTTCAAATAGGGGTGTGAAAATTTTTGACACACTTTCAAAAAGGGGTGTGAAAAATGTTGACACACTTTCAAAAAGGGGTGTGAAAAATTTTGACACACTTTCAAAAAGGGGTGTGAAAAATGTAGACACACTTTCAAAAAGGGGTGTGAAAAATGTTGACACACTTTCAAAAAGGGGTGTGAAAAATGTTGACACACTTTCAAAAAGGGGTGTGAAAAATTTTGACACACTTTCAAAAAGGGGTGTGAAAAATGTAGACACACTTTCAAAAAGGGGTGTGAAAAATGTTGACACACTTTCAAAAAGGGGTGTGAAAAATTTTGACACACTTTCAAAAAGGGGTGTGAAAAATGTTGACACACTTTCAAAAAGGGGTGTGAAAAATTTTGACACACTTTCAAAAGGGGGTGTGAAAAATGTTGACACACTTTCAAAAAGGGGTGTGAAAAATGTTGACACACTTTCAAAAAGGGGTGTGAAAAATGTTGACACACTTTCAAAAAGGGGTGTGAAAAATGTTGACACACTTTCAAAAAGGGGTGTGAAAAATGTTGACACACTTTCAAATAGGGGTGTGAAAATTTTTGACACACTTTCAAAAAGGGGTGTGAAAAATTTTGACACACTTTCAAAAAGGGGTGTGAAAAATTTTGACACACTTTCAAAAAGGGGTGTGAAAAATTTTGACACACTTTCAAAAAGTGGTGTGAAAAATTTTGACACACTTTCAAAAAGGGGTGTGAAAAATGTTGACACACTTTCAAAAAGGGGTGTGAAAAATGTAGACACACTTTCAAAAAGGGGTGTGAAAAATGTTGACACCCTTTCAAAAAGGGGTGTGAAAAATGTTGACACACTTTCAAAAAGGGGTGTGAAAAATGTTGACACACTTTCAAAAAGGGGTGTGAAAAATTTTGACACACTTTCAAAAAGGGGTGTGAAAAATGTAGACACACTTTCAAAAAGGGGTGTGAAAAATGTTGACACACTTTCAAAAAGGGGTGTGAAAAATGTTGACACACTTTCAAAAAGGGGTGTGAAAAATTTTGACACACTTTCAAAAAGGGGTGTGAAAAATGTTGACACACTTTCAAAAAGGGGTGTGAAAAATGTTGACACACTTTCAAAAAGAGGTGTGAAAAATGTTAACACACTTTCAAAAAGGGGTGTGAAAAATTTCGACACACTTTCAAAGAGGGGTGTGAAAAATTTTGACACACTTTCAAAAAGGGGTGTGAAAAATGTTGACACACTTTCAAAAAGGGGTATGAAAAATGTTGACACACTTTCAAAAAGGGGTGTGAAAAATGTTGACACACTTTCAAAAAGGGGTGTGAAAATTTTTGACACACTTTCAAAAAGGGGTGTGAAAAATGTTAACACACTTTCAAAAAGGGGTGTGAAAAATGTTGACACACTTTCAAAAAGAGGTGTGAAAAATGTTAACACACTTTCAAAAAGGGGTGTGAAAAATTTCGACACACTTTCAAAGAGGGGTGTGAAAAATTTTGACACACTTTCAAAAAGGGGTGTGAAAAATGTTGACACACTTTCAAAAAGGGGTATGAAAAATGTTGACACACTTTCAAAAAGGGGTGTGAAAAATGTTGACACACTTTCAAAAAGGGGTGTGAAAAATGTTGACACACTTTCAAAAAGGGGTGTGAAAAATGTTAACACACTTTCAAAAAGGGGTGTGAAAAATTTCGACACACTTTCAAAGAGGGGTGTGAAAAATTTTGACACACTTTCAAAAAGGGGTGTGAAAAATGTTGACACACTTTCAAAAAGGGGTATGAAAAATGTTGACACACTTTCAAAAAGGGGTGTGAAAAATGTTGACACACTTTCAAAAAGGGGTGTGAAAATTTTTGACACACTTTCAAAAAGGGGTGTGAAAAATGTTGACACACTTTCAAAAAGGGGTGTGAAAAATGTTGACACACTTTCAAAAAGAGGTGTGAAAAATGTTAACACACTTTCAAAAAGGGGTGTGAAAAATTTTGACACACTTTCAAAGAGGGGTGTGAAAAATTTTGACACACTTTCAAAAAGGGGTGTGAAAAATGTTGACACACTTTCAAAAAGGGGTATGAAAAATGTTGACACACTTTCAAAAAGGGGTGTGAAAAATGTTGACACACTTTCAAAAAGGGGTGTGAAAAATGTTGACACACTTTCAAAAAGGGGTGTGAAAAATGTTAACACACTTTCAAAAAGGGGTGTGAAAAATTTCGACACACTTTCAAAGAGGGGTGTGAAAAATTTTGACACACTTTCAAAAAGGGGTGTGAAAAATGTTGACACACTTTCAAAAAGGGGTATGAAAAATGTTGACACACTTTCAAAAAGGGGTGTGAAAAATGTTGACACACTTTCAAAAAGGGGTGTGAAAAATGTTGACACACTTTCAAAAAGGGGTGTGAAAAATGGTGACACACTTTCAAAAAGGGGTGTGAAAAATGTTGACACACTTTCAAAAAGGGGTGTGAAAAATGTTGACACACTTTCAAAAAGGGGTGTGAAAAATTTTGACACACTTTCAAAAAGGGGTGTGAAAAATTTTGACACACTTTCAAAAAGGGGTGTGAAAAATGTTGACACACTTTCAAAAAGGGATGTGAAAAATGTTGACACACTTTCAAAAGGGGGTGTGAAAAATGTAGACACACTTTCAAAAAGGGGTGTGAAAAATGTTGACACACTTTCAAAAAGGGGTGTGAAAAATTTTGACACACTTTCAAAAAGGGGTGTGAAAAATGTTGACACACTTTCAAAAAGGGGTGTGAAAAATGTTGACACACTTTTAAAAAGGGGTGTGAAAAATGTTGACACACTTTCAAAAAGGGGTGTGAAAAATGTTGACACACTTTTAAAAAGGGGTGTGAAAAATGTTGACACACTTTTAAAAAGGGGTGTGAAAAATTTTGACACACTTTCAAAAAGGGGTGTGAAAAATGTAGACACACTTTCAAAAAGGGGTGTGAAAAATTTTGACACACTTTTAAAAAGGGGTGTGAAAAATGTAGACACACTTTCAAAAAGGGGTGTGAAAAATGTTGACACACTTTCAAAAAGGGGTGTGAAAAATGTTGACATACTTTCAAAAAGGGGTGTGAAAAATGTTGACACACTTTCAAAAAGGGGTGTGAAAAATGTTGACACACTTTCAAAAAGGGGTGTGAAAAATTTTGACACACTTTCAAAAAGGGGTGTGAAAATTTTTGACACACTTTCAAAAAGGGGTGTGAAAAATTTTGACACACTTTCAAAAAGGGGTGTGAAAAATTTTGACACACTTTCAAAAAGTGGTGTGAAAAATGTTGACACACTTTCAAAAAGGGGTGTGAAAAATGTTGACACACTTTAAAAAAGGGGTGTGAAAAATGTTGACACACTTTCAAAAAGGGGTGTGAAAAATGTTGACACACTTTCAAAAAGGGGTGTGAACAATTTTGACACACTTTCAAAAAGGGGTGTGAAAAATGTTGACACACTTTCAAAAAGGGGTGTGAAAAATGTTGACACACTTTCAAAAAGGGGTGTGAAAAATTTTGACACACTTTCAAAAAGGGGTGTGAAAAATGTTGACACACTTTCAAAAAGGGGTGTGAAAAATGTTGACACACTTTCAAAAAGAGGTGTGAAAAATGTTAACACACTTTCAAAAAGGGGTGTGAAAAATTTCGACACACTTTCAAAGAGGGGTGTGAAAAATTTTGACACACTTTCAAAAAGGGGTGTGAAAAATGTTGACACACTTTCAAAAAGGGGTATGAAAAATGTTGACACACTTTCAAAAAGGGGTGTGAAAAATGTTGACACACTTTCAAAAAGGGGTGTGAAAAATGTTGACACACTTTCAAAAAGGGGTGTGAAAAATGTTGACACACTTTCAAAAAGGGGTGTGAAAAATGTTGACACACTTTCAAAAAGGGGTGTGAAAAATGTTGACACACTTTCAAAAAGGGGTGTGAAAAATTTTGACACACTTTCAAAAAGGGGTGTGAAAAATGTTGACACACTTTCAAAAAGGGATGTGAAAAATGTTGACACACTTTCAAAAGGGGGTGTGAAAAATGTAGACACACTTTCAAAAAGGGGTGTGAAAAATGTTGACACACTTTCAAAAAGGGGTGTGAAAAATTTTGACACACTTTCAAAAAGGGGTGTGAAAAATGTTGACACACTTTCAAAAAGGGGTGTGAAAAATGTTGACACACTTTTAAAAAGGGGTGTGAAAAATGTTGACACACTTTTAAAAAGGGGTGTGAAAAATTTTGACACACTTTCAAAAAGGGGTGTGAAAAATGTAGACACACTTTCAAAAAGGGGTGTGAAAAATGTTGACACACTTTCAAAAAGGGGTGTGAAAAATGTTGACACACTTTCAAAAAGGGGTGTGAAAAATGTAGACACACTTTCAAAAAGGGGTGTGAAAAATGTTGACACACTTTCAAAAAGGGGTGTGAAAAATGCAGACACACTTTCAAAAAGGGGTGTGAAAAATGTAGACACACTTTCAAAAAGGGGTGTGAAAAATGTTGACACACTTTCAAAAAGGGGTGTGAAAAATGTTGACACACTTTCAAAAAGGGGTGTGAAAAATGTAGACACACTTTCAAAAAGGGGTGTGAAAAATGTTGACACACTTTCAAAAAGGGGTGTGAAAAATTTTGACACACTTTCAAAAAGGGGTGTGAAAAATGTTGACACACTTTCAAAAAGGGGTGTGAAAAATGTTGACACACTTTTAAAAAGGGGTGTGAAAAATGTTGACACACTTTTAAATAGGGGTGTGAAAAATGTTGACACACTTTTAAAAAGGGGTGTGAAAAATGTTGACACACTTTCAAAAAGGGGTGTGAAAAATGTTGACACACTTTTAAAAAGGGGTGTGAAAAATGTTGACACACTTTCAAAAAGGGGTGTGAAAAATGTTGACACACTTTCAAAAAGGGGTGTGAAAAATTTTGACACACTTTCAAAAAGGGGTGTGAAAAATTTTGACACACTTTCACACCCCTTTTTGAAAGTGTGTCAACATTTTTCACACCCCTTTTTGAAAGTGTGTCAACATTTTTCACACCCCTTTTTGAAAGTGTGTCAAAATTGTTCACACCCCTTTTTGAAAGTGTGTCAACATTTTTCACACCCCTTTTTGAAAGTGTGTCAAAATTTTTCACACCCCTTTTTGAAAGTGTGTCTACATTTTTCACACCCCTTTTTGAAAGTGTGTCAAAATTTTTCACACCCCTTTTTGAAAGTGTGTCTACATTTTTCACACCCCTTTTTGAAAGTGTGTCAAAATTTTTCACACCCCTTTTTGAAAGTGTGTCAACATTTTTCACACCCCTTTTTGAAAGTGTGTCAAAATTTTTCACACCCCTTTTTGAAATTGTGTCAACATTTTTCACACCCCTTTTTGAAAGTGTGTCAAAATTTTTCACACCCCTTTTTGAAAGTGTGTCAAAAATTTTCACACCCCTTTTTGAAAGTGTGTCAACATTTTTCACACCCCTTTTTGAAAGTGTGTCAACATTTTTCACACCCCTTTTTGAAAGTGTGTCAATATTTTTCACACCCCTATTTGAAAGTGTGTCAACATTTTTCACACCCCTTTTTGAAAGTGTGTCAACATTTTTCACACCCCTTTTTGAAAGTGTGTCAACATTTTTCACACCACTTTTTGAAAGTGTGTCAAAATTTTTCACACCCCTTTTTGAAAGTGTGTCAAAATTTTTCACACCCCTTTTTGAAAGTGTGTCAAAAATTTTCACACCCCTTTTTGAAAGTGTGTCAACATTTTTCACACCCCTTTTTGAAAGTGTGTCAACATTTTTCACACCCCTTTTTGAAAGTGTGTCAAAATTTTTCACACCCCTATTTGAAAGTGTGTCAACATTTTTCACACCCCTTTTTGAAAGTGTGTCAACATTTTTCACACCCCTTTTTGAAAGTGTGTCAACATTTTTCACACCCCTTTTAGAAAGTGTGTCAACATTTTTCACACCCCTCTTTGAAAGTGTGTCGAAATTTTTCACACCCCTTTTTGAAAGTGTGTTAACATTTTTCACACCTCTTTTTGAAAGTGTGTCAACATTTTTCACACCCCTTTTTGAAAGTGTGTCAACATTTTTCACACCCCTTTTTGAAAGTGTGTCAAAATTTTTCACACCCCTCTTTGAAAGTGTGTCGAAATTTTTCACACCCCTTTTTGAAAGTGTGTTAACATTTTTCACACCTCTTTTTGAAAGTGTGTCAACATTTTTCACACCCCTTTTTGAAAGTGTGTCAACATTTTTCACACCCCTTTTTGAAAGTGTGTCAACATTTTTCACACCCCTTTTAGAAAGTGTGTCAACATTTTTCACACCCCTTTTTGAAAGTGTGTCAACATTTTTCACACCACTTTTTGAAAGTGTGTCAAAATTTTTCACACCCCTTTTTGAAAGTGTGTCAAAATTTTTCACACCCCTATTTGAAAGTGTGTCAAAATTTTTCACACCCCTTTTTGAAAGTGTGTCAAAAATTTTCACACCCCTATTTGAAAGTGTGTCAACATTTTTCACACCCCTTTTTGAAAGTGTGTCAACATTTTTCACACCCCTTTTTGAAAGTGTGTCAAAATTTTTCACACCCCTTTTTGAAAGTGTGTCAAAAATTTTCACACCCCTATTTGAAAGTGTGTCAACATTTTTCACACCCCTTTTTGAAAGTGTGTCAACATTTTTCACACCCCTTTTTGAAAGTGTGTCAAAATTTTTCACACCCCTTTTTGAAAGTGTGTCAACATTTTTCACACCCCTTTTTGAAAGTGTGTCAACATTTTTCACACCCCTTTTTGAAAGTGTGTCAAAATTTTTCACACTGTAGCATGATTTTACAGTTGTCAATACCAACACAGCAATTCATATGCATAAACAAAAGAATATCCAATTGCATATGAGCAGCGGCCACTTGACTCAATGTTATTGACCGTCGCGCACATGCGACGATCACTTGATACTTTGTGCCGCCTCAGCCGCATTGGTTTTATTATAATGTGTGTTGTTGTTGTATTGCATTGCTGGTGATCGTGTATGGCTCTCTTCACACTTAACCGTGGGAATTATTATGTTTATATAATCGACGGGCGCGTGTCATATTGCACCCATTTGTCCCATGGTTAGTACACACACAAACCAATGCAATATTATTTAATATAGAATAAATATGTAAACAATTGTTAAATGTATTAAGTAAATATAAGAAATATGTTAGAGTTAAGGGATTGATTTAGAAATGCTAAATCAGCCAAAATTTAGTATAAAAGAAGGGACATTTTCCCTCAAGAATCAATCAAATAATAAAGCTCTATTAGTGCGTATCGAGCCGCACTTATAACAAAATAAAACTTATCTTTAATTAAGTTTCCACTACATGGCGATCCTGCCAGTATTCTGGAAGTGCTGCATTTATTAGCACCCAGAATATAACAGTGGTCCTGCCAGGAAGTGCTAAATTTTTATTGGCACTCCTGGCAGGGACAAACAAGAGCGCAACACATTTTGTACCCATAAATTAAATCAATTTTGTCCTGGTGGATCAGCCTTAGTATCCACCAGCTGCGAAGAAGAAACTGTCTGGCCAAGACACACTCCTCATGGCTTGGAATTTATTACTTGATTTTGCCATTCATATTGAGGATAATATGATCCCGAAGGAGTCTGGCCAGTGTAAGATTTTGCCGAATGGTGCCAAGAGAATCGTCAACTATTACAAAACTACCTCATCACAAACGCCTGAGCAGATGCAACAGCGAAAGGAGGATCAAATGTAACAATGTAACAGTGGTAACAAATAAACAAAAAAAAAATTTTTTAAATTAGTTTAGCTTTTAAAAGTGGAGCGTTCAGCCGCCCCATAGGCCAGAAAGCGTTAACCGCTCTTGGCAAACATTTAAAAAAAAAAATATTTTCTTTTATATATAAATGTTAATTATAATAAATTTGATTACTAAATATGTATATTATAAGAAAAGTATAATAAATTGAATAAGAAAAATATAATAAATTTATATTGTAAGATCCCTCTAGAATAAAACCTAAAGAATTAATAACACAAAAGTTATTACAAAAAAAGTATATATTACTTTTAAATACTAAATAAAATTATGAGTAAGAGAAGGATAGGACAAAGGAATCCAGTTCAGGATATAACATATAAATTTGAAGATGAGGACAATAGGAAAAACGTTCTGTTTATGAACGATTATAATAGTAAACTGACGTCTGAACAGAATAGGTTGGCGATAGAATCAACGTGGAAATTCTTAGGGAAACCAGAACCTCCTACTGATGAGGACGTAGCTGACAGAATTATAGAAGGACCAGAAAAGGCAATAGTAGCTATGTTAAGAAAATTAGAAGAATTGGCAAGGAGAAATTAAAAGTAAAAAAAAAAAAAAAAAAAAAAATGATTTGTAAAATAATTTTAAGAATTGTATAGGGTCCATAACATTTACATAGAATATGAAATAAGAAAATTTTTTTTTATAATGTGCAAAACACAAACTAAGCTAGATAGGCCAACGGCCAATGTTATAAATGAAGTAGAAATACTTCAAGATAGAATAAATTTAAATAAGATAGAAATCTGTCTGATAGTGATAACTATTTTGATGGTGTTGAATTTTCTGCTTCGAGTTTATGCTATGCATAATAAAAGATTGAAGAAAAAATACTTAAGCAAAGCCAATGATTTAGACAAAATATAAATGGACTGGAAAGACATCTTACAGAAATTGAGACGAATAAAAGAAGACTTCGACAGGTCATATAAATGTTTGAACATAGAAAGAAGTGCAAAGGACGAAACTATTGCAAAGCATGTTGGAGTTTTGCTGGACAAATTTGAACGAATTAGAGTAATATTAAACGTAAATTATAATAGACTCACTGCTCCTCAAAAGGCTGCAGCTGATGGTTTCTTCTCAGACATAAGAAGTAGAATAGTGAATATATTAGATAAAAAGGGCTTAGAAATAAAAATACCAAATACACTTCACAAAGAGGTTGTATATAAATTGGAAAAAGCAGATTCAGGGGCAGAAGAAGTCCTAATAAGATTGTTTGTTAACGAGGAGAATTCACATACAACGGCAAAAATGACGCAAACAGTGGTAGAATTTTTGAACACAGCTTCAAAGCTTATTTCAGATTTTGATGGAAAATCTGAAAATTTGCGTTCTTTTCTTGACTCTTTGTCATTGGTAGACTCGATAAAGGGCGCTCACGAATCCGTCGCGGTGTCTCTTATTAAAACCAAATTGAAAGGAAATACCAGAAATTTACTGAGTAATGAGACAACAATTGCTGAAATTATAAACAAATTAAATGCCTCCGTGAAGGGTGAATCCGTCGAGGTATTATCAGCAAAAATAATGAACATAAAGCAGGGCGGTAAAACTGCAAATACTTACTGCAGCGAAGTGGAGAATTTAACAAAATCTTTGGAGAATGCTTATATATCGGATGGTTTGCCATCCGAGATAGCGAGTAAATACTCTCTACAGGTCGCAGTAAAAGCTTTGACCAAGAACTGTTCAATTGATAAAGTGAAACTTATCATGGAAGCGGGTCAGTTTAACAGCATGAATGAGGCTGTTAGTAAATTTGTAAATAGTTGCACTGAAGCAACAGGACAACAAAATGCTATATTGTACTTTGGGCAGAAACCCACATATAGCAATTATCGTGGAAACAACAGAAGATTTCGTGGTAGAAACAATTATCCACGAAACAACAAAAATAATAACAACTTCAGACCCCCACAAAGACCAGAAAATAACAGAAATAGACAAAGTTTCAACAATAAACGTAGAAGTGGAAACTACGTAAGAGCAACTGACTCATATGAAAATGGTTCGGAAAACTCCGACACCCCCCTAAGATAAATTCAACACATAATAAAATATACAACCTCAATCTCAACTTAAGCTTTTTTGTACATATGGAAATTAATAATACTAACCACATAGTAACATTGTTGGTAGATACAGGAGCAGATATTTCAGTCGTAAAAAATAATTTTTTCAAACCCCAACAAATAAATAAAAACATTACTACAACAATAACAGGAATAGGACAGGGATACTTGAAATCCATAGGAAAAATATTCTTGGAAATGAAATTTAAAAGCTTTTTAATACCACATTACTTTCAAGTGGTTCAGAACAATTTTCCCATACCTTGTGATGGAATTATTGGTTTGGACTTCTTGAAAAGATATAATTGTGTTTTGGATTTCAATGAAGAACATGACTATCTTGTTCTAAGACCCTCTAATCTGCATCATGCAATAGACATTCCAATAACAAATAATCATAATGAGATAACACTACCACCAAGATCAGAAGTGATAAGGCAAATTAAATTTGAAAATCTTAAAAATGAAATATTGATACCAAATCAGGAAGTAACAACAGGCGTTTTTATACCAAATATTATAGTCAAATCCAACAAAGCTTTTATTCGTTTTTTAAATACTAATGATAGTATAATTTCAATCAAACAGGATAGGATTAAAACCGAAAACATCTCTGACTATAATGTAATTACACAAAATTTGAACAAAATTGAAAATAGACAATCAAAAGTTATGGATATTTTAAAGAAAAACTTCCCAGAACAATTTAAACCTACACTAACAAAAATTTGCAAAGAGTATAGTGACATTTTTGGTTTGGAAACAGAAACAATATCTACTAACAATTTCTATGAGCAAAAGTTGAGATTGAATGACAAACAGCCAGTATATATTAAAAACTATCGTATACCGCATTCGCATAAGGATGAAATTAACAAACAAGTTAGAAAACTAATAGATGATAAAATAGTTGAACCATCATTTTCGGAATACAATAGTCCAATTTTGTTGGTTCCCAAAAAATCACTTCCGGGTTCGGATGAGAAAAGATGGCGACTTGTGATAGACTACAGGCAAATAAATAAAAAATTGTTATCGGATAAATTCCCATTGCCTAGAATTGATGATATTCTAGACCAACTTGGCAGAGCAAAGTATTTTTCTTGTTTAGACTTAATGTCGGGATTTCACCAGATAGGATTAGAGAAAAACTCCAGAGACTTGACATCGTTCTCTACGACCAATGGCTCCTACAGGTTTACTAGACTACCTTACGGCCTAAAGATAGCGCCAAATTCCTTCCAAAGAATGATGACAATTGCTTTCAGTGGCCTGAAGCCAGATCAGGCATTTCTCTATATGGATGACTTGGTCGTACTGGGATGCTCCGAAAAACATATGCTTTCAAATTTAAAGGATGTTTTTAATCTCTGTCGTAGATACAATCTTAAGCTAAATCCTGAAAAGTGTTCATTCTTCATGAGAGAGGTAACTTACCTTGGACATAAATGTACTGATAAGGGAATACTACCGGATGATAGTAAATACTCGGTGATCGAAAACTATCCGACGCCCAAGGACGCAGATAGTGCAAAAAGGTTTGTAGCCTTTTGTAATTATTACCGGAGGTTTATCAAAAATTTTTCCGAATATTCTAGACATCTTACACGATTGTCCAAAAAGGGAGTGCCATTTGAATGGACAGAAGATTGCGAATTTGCATTTAGATACTTAAAGAAAGCATTAATTAATCCACCACTACTTCAGTACCCCGACTTTGCTAAGAAATTTTGTATAACAACAGACGCAAGCAAGCATGCATGCGGTGCTGTTTTGACTCAAGAACATCAGGGTAAACAACTCCCTATAGCCTACGCTTCAAAAACATTTACAAAGGGTGAAAGTAATAAATCAACCATTGAACAAGAATTAACTGCCATACACTGGGCTATCACATATTTCAGGCCATATATCTATGGAAAACACTTTTTAGTTCGTACTGACCATAGACCTCTTTCTTATCTGTTCTCAATGAGAAACCCAAGTTCCAAATTAACGAGAATGAGACTGGATCTGGAAGAATATGATTTTACAGTTGAATACCTTAGGGGGAAGGACAATTATGTCGCGGATGCATTGTCGCGAATTACTATAGATGATTTTAAGGAAATTAATAAAAAAGTATCGTGCGTATTAAAAGTCACGACAAGGTCGGCGATTAAACAAAAAGACAGTAGTAGAATAAATAATCAGCATAAAGCAAATAAAGCAGATGTATTAGATGAGCCCAAAATATATGTACCAATTAAGAATAGTGACGTCAGAAAGTATTATAAATTAAAGATTTATCCCAATAAATGCTACATAAAGAAGGGAAAATCAATATTAGCTAGCATAAATATAAATGATATATTTACTAAAGAGAAACTTGACTTAGGACAATTTTTCTCTAGGCTCGAGAAAGCGGCCAGTAAATTAAATGTCAATAAACTACAAGTAGCACCTAGCGAGAAAATTTTCGAATTTATCTCAAAGTTTGAATTTAGAAATATGGGCAATAAGGTACTAAATAAAATTAAAATAGCGCTATTAAATGAAATAAAGATATTAGATATAAAGAATTCTAAGGAAATTCTAGAAATCATGCTGAAATATCATGATGACCCTATCGAAGGAGGTCATTGCGGGATATTTAGAACCGCAGAAAAAATAAAAAGATACTACTACTGGAAAAACATGACAAAAGACATAGCTAAATACGTTAAATCATGTCAAAAATGTCAATTAGCAAAAACGACCAAACACATTAAAAGTCCGATGATTCTCACAGAAACACCCAACATGCCATTTGATACGGTGTATGTAGATACAATCGGACCATTTCCTAAATCAGTAAACGGAAACGAATATGCAATCACATTAATATGTGACTTAACTAAATATTTGGTAACGGCGCCAATACCAGATAAATCGGCTAAAACTGTCGCTAAAGCGATATTTGAAAACTTTGTACTTACCTATGGTCCAATGAAGACGTTCATTACAGACATGGGTACAGAATACAAAAACTCAATACTGACTGAACTTTGCAACCTATTGAAAGTTGAAAAATTAACTTCAACAGCACATCATCACCAGACATTAGGTACAATAGAACGAACTCACAGAACATTTAATGAATACGTACGTTCATATATATCTGTAGATAAAGACGACTGGGATGAATGGCTTAGGTATTTTACTTACTGTTTTAATACAACACCATCAACAGTACATAATTATTGTCCATATGAATTGGTTTTCAGTAAAATGCCAAATAGTTTTAAAAATTTCAATGAGGTAGATAGAGTTGCACCACTATATAACGTGGATGATTATGCTAAAGAAGCAAAATTTAGATTAGAAGTAGCACTTAAACGAGCCAAACAATTATTAGATTTAAATAAAATTAAACAAAAGAATAATTATGATAGGAACACTTTAGATTGTAATTTTAGAATAGGAGATTTAGTATTTCTTAAAAATGAAACTGGACACAAATTAGATAATCAATATAATGGTCCATATATAATTAAGAAACTAGATTTAAGAAATAATGTAACCATAGTGGATAAGAAAACTAATAAAGAACAAATAGTACATAAGAATAGACTTAAGCTATATAACAAATAATTTTAAATATACAACTCAATTGGCCAAACGAGTAAAATAATAAATTTTAAAATAAGATAAATATTAAAATTAATATAAGAAATAATATTAAACTTGGAATACACTAAATTAAGATTAATATTAATTAATAATTAAGTTTACTAATAAAATATAAATTAGAAATAGATGTAAAATCATTGTATTGTGTTGTGTAAAAGAATGTCCATAGAACAAAAGTTATATGAACATTCTTGTAAAGGGTGGAGGTGTAGCATGATTTTACAGTTGTCAATACCAACACAGCAATTCATATGCATAAACAAAAGAATATCCAATTGCATATGAGCAGCGGCCACTTGACTCAATGTTATTGACCGTCGCGCACATGCGACGATCACTTGATACTTTGTGCCGCCTCAGCCGCATTGGTTTTATTATAATGTGTGTTGTTATTGTATTGCATTGCTGGTGATCGTGTATGGCTCTCTTCACACTTAACCGTGGGAATTATTATGTTTATATGAACAACGGGCGCGTGTCATATTGCACCCATTTGTCCCATGGTTAGTACACACACAAACCAATGCAATATTATTTAATATAGAATAAATATGTAAACAATTGTTAAATGTATTAAGTAAATATAAGAAATATGTTAGAGTTAAGGGGTTGATTTAGAAATGCTAAATCAGCCAAAATTTAGTATAAAAGAAGGGACATTTTCCCTCAAGAATCAATCAAATAATAAAGCTCTATTAGTGCGTATCGAGCCGCACTTATAACAAAATAAAACTTATCTTTAATTAAGTTTCCACTACAACACCCCTTTTTGAAAGTGTGTCAACATTTTTCACACCCCTTTTTGAAAGTGTGTCAAAATTTTTCACACCCCTTTTTGAAAGTGTGTCAACATTTTTCACACCCCTTTTTGAAAGTGTGTCTACATTTTTCACACCCCTTTTTGAAAGTGTGTCAAAATTTTTCACACCCCTTTTTGAAACTGTGTCAAAATTTTTCACACCCCTTTTTGAAAGTGTGTCAACATTTTTCACACCCCTTTTTGAAAGTGTGTCAAAATTTTTCACACCCCTTTTTGAAAGTGTGTCAACATTTTTCACACCCCTTTTTGAAAGTGTGTCAACATTTTTCACACCCCTTTTTGAAAGTGTGTCAACATTTTTCACACCCCTTTTTGAAAGTGTGTCAACATTTTTCACACCCCTTTTTGAAAGTGTGTCAACATTTTTCACACCACTTTTTGAAAGTGTGTCAAAATTTTTCACACCCCTTTTTGAAAGTGTGTCAAAATTTTTCACACCCCTTTTTGAAAGTGTGTCAAAAATTTTCACACCCCTTTTTGAAAGTGTGTCAACATTTTTCACACCCCTTTTTGAAAGTGTGTCAACATTTTTCACACCCCTTTTTGAAAGTGTGTCAACATTTTTCACACCCCTTTTTGAAAGTGTGTCAACATTTTTCACACCCCTTTTTGAAAGTGTGTCAAAATTTTTCACACCCCTATTTGAAAGTGTGTCAACATTTTTCACACCCCTTTTTGAAAGTGTGTCACCATTTTTCACACCCCTTTTTGAAAGTGTGTCAAAATTTTTCACACCCCTTTTTGAAAGTGTGTCAACATTTTTCACACCCCTTTTTGAAAGTGTGTCAACATTTTTCACACCCCTTTTTGAAAGTATGTCAACATTTTTCACACCCCTTTTTGAAAGTGTGTCAACATTTTTCACACCCCTTTTTGAAAGTGTGTCTACATTTTTCACACCCCTTTTTAAAAGTGTGTCAAAATTTTTCACACCCCTTTTTGAAAGTGTGTCTACATTTTTCACACCCCTTTTTGAAAGTGTGTCAACATTTTTCACACCCCTTTTTAAAAGTGTGTCAACATTTTTCACACCCCTTTTTAAAAGTGTGTCAACATTTTTCACACCCCTTTTTGAAAGTGTGTCAACATTTTTCACACCCCTTTTTGAAAGTGTGTCAAAATTTTTCACACCCCTTTTTGAAAGTGTGTCAACATTTTTCACACCCCTTTTTGAAAGTGTGTCTACATTTTTCACACCCCTTTTTGAAAGTGTGTCAACATTTTTCACACCCCTTTTCGAAAGTGTGTCAACATTTTTCACACAACTTTTTGAAAGTGTGTCTACATTTTTCACACCCCTTTTTGAAAGTGCGTCAAAATTTTTCACACCCCTTTTTGAAAGTGTGTCTACATTTTTCACACCCCCTTTTGAAAGTGTGTCAACATTTTTCACACCCCTTTTTGAAAGTGTGTCAACATTTTTCACACCCCTTTTTGAAAGTGTGTCAAAATTTTTCACACCCCTTTTTGAAAGTGTGTCAACATTTTTCACACCCCTTTTTGAAAGTGTGTCAAAATTTTTCACACCCCTTTTTGAAAGTGTGTCAACATTTTTCACACCCCTTTTTGAAAGTGTGTCAACATTTTTCACACCCCTTTTTGAAAGTGTGTCAACATTTTTCACACCCCTTTTTGAAAGTGTGTCAACATTTTTCACACCCCTTTTTGAAAGTGTGTCAAAATTTTTCACACCCCTTTTTGAAAGTGTGTCAACATTTTTCACACCCCTTTTTGAAAGTGTGTCAACATTTTTCACACCCCTTTTTGAAAGTGTGTCTACATTTTTCACACCCCTTTTTGAAAGTGTGTCAAAATTTTTCACACCCCTTTTTGAAAGTGTGTCAACATTTTTCACACCCCTTTTTGAAAGTGTGTCAACATTTTTCACACCCCTTTTTGAAAGTGTGTCTACATTTTTCACACCCCTTTTTGAAAGTGTGTCAAAATTTTTCACACCCCTTTTTGAAAGTGTGTCAACATTTTTCACACCCCTTTTTGAAAGTGTGTCAAAAATTTTCACACCCCTATTTGAAAGTGTGTCAACATTTTTCACACCCCTTTTTGAAAGTGTGTCAACATTTTTCACACCCCTTTTTGAAAGTGTGTCAACATTTTTCACACCCCTTTTTGAAAGTGTGTCAACATTTTTCACACCCCTTTTTGAAAGTGTGTCAACATTTTTCACACCCCTTTTTGAAAGTGTGTCAACATTTTTCACACCCCTTTTTGAAAGTGTGTCAACATTTTTCACACCCCTTTTTGAAAGTGTGTCAAAATTTTTCACACCCCTTTTTGAAAGTGTGTCAACATTTTTCACACCCCTTTTTGAAAGTGTGTCAACATTTTTCACACCCCTTTTAGAAAGTGTGTCAACATTTTTCACACCCCTTTTTGAAAGTGTGTTAACATTTTTCACACCACTTTTTGAAAGTGTGTCAAAATTTTTCACACCCCTTTTTGAAAGTGTGTCAAAATTTTTCACACCCCTTTTTGAAAGTGTGTCAAAATTTTTCACACCCCTTTTTGAAAGTGTGTCAAAAATTTTCACACCCCTATTTGAAAGTGTGTCAACATTTTTCACACAGGGCTTAGCTTGGGCTACTGTGGGGGTCAGCAAGGTGGCGGATAGCTGAACGGCCTGCAGATATGTAGGTTAGCTGCGAATATTGAATAAGCAGTCCCCGACCAAAAGCGGCAAAGATGGAGGGCATAACTTAAAAGGTTATTTACTGCCTCTTGAAGTCTCTGCGACGGGGCGAGACGATACCGCCCTTAAATAAGTATCAAACCGAAATCCTAACAGCGTCTGTCCCATATTGGGCGGCTTTTTAGGCAGCGTCTGTCTCCAGTATGGGAGCGGCTGAATTAACACCTGTCAGTAGGTATAAAATGATATGGGTAGGATCCCGGAACAATAAAACATGGATTCAAATTCAACAAGGAATGATAAAGTTACGGTGCAGGGTGTAAAAAGCCCAGTGCCGGCGGTATTGAGGGGTGGGCAAGCAGGCCCCCGACCGTCGAGATCAAGCGACTGCAATGATATGATGGTGGCGCACTTGGCCAACATATCAGATAATGCCACAAGCAGAAATCCTTTCCAAAGAGCATCGAAGCTGGATCGAACACCGGAAAAAGTAATTCCAATTGGAACTGCGGTGAGGTCAAGATCTTCTCCGCCGTGTCTGAACGAAAACACGCCTATTGGGAAACCAAACCATGAACGAGAGTACATGAGCGAATTGGGAGAAAATATTAATAAATTAACCGAATTGATGCGATTACCGCAACGCTCGATAAATAACAATATGCGAGAAGTCCTCGGCAACATCTCGAAATTACATGCCTACGCGCAGGAGCAGTATAATACCTTGAAGAAGAAGCAACCGTCGATGCCTAAAGTGAATACAGAGGCAACGCCGAAGAGGTCTAGAGATGAGGCAGAAGTGCGAAGAGAAACGCCGCCTAAGAGAAGTAAAACACTCTACGGAGAAATTGAAAAAGAGGAAGTGATTTTGATCCAGGAGGAGACAAAAAAGGACTCTGTAGGCGATGAAACCCCCAGGGAAGGAAACTGGGTTAAGGTGAAACGCAAAAGAAGGGGAAGTACTAAGTCCAGAGAGAATTCGAAGAACAAGGGGACCAATAAATCCAATAAGAAAAAGAGTGTACTGCCTCCTCCAAGACCGGATGCTATAGTCATTGCGAGGAGCGGAGATATGTCTTATAGTGATATATTGAGAGCGGTTAAGAAAGACGAAAGCCTCCAAGAGCTAGGTGAAAATGTCTCCAGAATAAAGAAGACAACAAAAGGAGAAATTCTGCTCGAATTAAAGCGGGCTTCTACAGGAAGCGTTGTAAAATACAAGGAAGGAATTGGTAGAATACTGGGAGAGCAGGCGGAAATTAAAGCACTAACCCATGAGGTGGCCCTTGAAATCCGAGACCTTGACGAGATTACTACGAAAGATGATATAGTTGAGGCTATCTGTTCGCGAATCCCAGGTATGGAAAATTT
Organism: Sarcophaga rosellei; assembly: GCA_930367235.1. NCBI lineage: Eukaryota > Metazoa > Arthropoda > Insecta > Diptera > Sarcophagidae > Sarcophaga > Sarcophaga rosellei. The sequence continues at coordinate 78,937,958 of OV884021.1, forward strand.
CAGAGAAGGCTCCATTAGGAACTTAAGACCGTCGTACGCAGGCACACAGGTTGCAGTTATCAGTCTGCCAGCGCTGGTAGCAAGAAAATTATTAGAAGCGGGAAAGATTAAAATAGGTTGGGTGGTATGCAGAATACGAGAGAAGACAAGTCTTCGAAAGTGTTTTAGGTGCTTTGAGTATGGTCATATGGCAAGGGCATGTAAAAACACTGAGGACAGGAGTGAGTGTTGCCTAAAATGTGGTGAAAAAGGACACTATATGAAGGAATGTAAAAAGGAACCATGCTGTATTGCATGTAAAAAAGATGGTGCAAAAGATATAAAACATCAAATGGGTAGTAGGAGATGTCCGTTATTCCAGGCAGCGAGCAGATCGGCTAGGAAATGAGAATGAGGTTATTACAAATAAATTTGAATCATTGTAAAGCTGCGCAGGAGCTCCTAAAGCAAACTGTATATGAGAAGAAAGTGGATGTTGCCATAGTATGTGAGCAGTACAAAAATCCATGTCTTGAAACGTGGGTCGAAGACCTGACAGGGAAGGTAGCAGTGTGGGCGTGTGGAAATAAAACTCACCAGGATAGACCACTAGTGAATAGAAAATACTACACTATGACGAAGATTGGTGGGGTACACATCTATAGCTGTTATGTACCACCAAGTATCCCTCAGGTGGAGTATGAACAAATACTTGACAACTTAGTTAGAGATGCTCTCACAACGACTCCGAATATAGTAGCGGGAGATTTTAACGCGTGGGCATTGGAATGGGGAAGCAGGAGCACAAACCAACGTGGCCATGCGCTGCTTAGAGCCTTCTCTATTCTTGACGTAATTTTATTAAACACAGGAGTAAGGAATACCTTTGAGAAGAATGGACGCGGCTCCATTATTGACGTAGCTTTTGTGAGCTCAGCTTTAGCAGCAAGAACAAATTGGCGAGTAAGCGATACATATACTCACAGTGATCATTTGGCGATTATAATGGACATCAGCAGTGTAGGACCAATACGGGAGAGAAGCGGTCGTATAATGAAAGCTCAGACGAAGGGGTGGAAAGATGAAACCATGGATGAGGGAGATATTTAGGCAAATGCTGGACGAAAATATGGCTGATTCGAGTGACGCAAATGAACGAGCAAGGCTATTAGCGGAACATATTAGCAGGGCTTGTGACGCTGCTATGGTGAGAAGGAAAAGCACATCTACCCGAAGACCAGTGTATTGGTGGAACAGCGAAATTGCGGTACTAAGACGCGAGTGTCATAGTGCGAGACGACATTACCAAAGAAGTAGAGGTGAAGCTGATAATGAAAGATTAAGGACCGTTTTTAGAGCCAAACGTAGGGAACTCAAGATGGCTATTAAGAGAAGCAAATCGTTCTGCTTTAAGGAGCTATGCGACAGAGTCGATGAAAATCCATGGGGAGGGGCTTATAAGGTGGTTATGTCCAAAATAAGGAGCTGTAGAGAACTAGCGCCAACTTGCCCTGCACTTCTGAGGAGTGTGGTTGAAACTCTTTTTCCAATACAGAGCATTGAGAGGGAAAATATAACAGTAGACGAGAATGTGAATTCTATGGATGCCATGGATCCAGTGACGGACCAAGAGGTGATGCTAGCATCCGAACGTTTTGGAAACGCTAAGGCTCCAGGTCTTGACGGAATTCCGAACCGGGCTCTTAAAATAGCTATTAAACACAGTGTTCGACCCTTTACGAAGATGTACATGAAGTGTTTTGACGACGGAGTTTTTCCGAGAATATGGAAAGTTCAAAGACTGGTATTGCTACCTAAACCAGGAAAACCGCCGGGAGATCCAGGTTCATATCGACCCCTTTGTATGATCGATACAATGGGTAAGATTTTGGAAAGACTGATCTGTAACCGTTTGGAACAACACCTTGAAAGAGGAGCCGAAGGTCTCTCTGACAATCAGTATGGATTTCGTAGAGGACGCTCAACTGTAGGCGCAATTAAGAAATTGACAACGATAGCGGGCAATGCAATTGAAGGAACCAGATGGATGCATGGTTCTAAGGAATATTGTGCCGTCATAACACTTGACGTTAAAAATGCTTTTAATTCCGCATGCTGGTCACACATTATACAGGCTTTGCGGACTATACAGACGCCGGCGCACCTTGTGCGTATCATTAGCAGCTATCTTTCTGAGAGAATACTACTCTATGACACGGATGAAGGAGTTAAGAAGTATCGAATAACTGGTGGAGTTCCACAGGGCTCTGTGCTAGGTCCACTGCTATGGAATATACTATACGATGGAGTGTTGCGCCTTCCAGTACCAAGGGGTGTGCAGATAATTGGTTATGCTGACGATATAGCAGTAACAATTGTGGCGAAGGAATTGCACCAAATTGAGGCTACGTGTATGACGACGTTGGCTGGAATAAAGAGTTGGCTTATGTCGGCGAACCTTCAACTGGCTGGACAGAAAACTGAGGCTATTTTGATAACGAGCAGGAAGAAAATCGAACGTATTACGCTTAATATAGACGGACATAGCATAACTTCTCAGCTGGCGCTTAGATATTTGGGAGTAATGATTGATGTAAGATTAAATTTTAAAACCAATATTGAGAGAGCTTGTGCGAAGGCTGCTCGAGTGAATGCAGCATTATCCCGCATTATGGCTAATATAGGAGGGCCAAATCAGAGCAGAAGGCTATTGTTGGCGAAGGTTACGCAGTCGATAGTGATGTATGCAGCGCCTGTGTGGGGATCGGCGTTGGGTATTAAAACCTACGCTAAGGCTGCAAGATCCTTATTTCGTCTAAGCGCCCTTAGGGTTGCTAGTGGTTTCCGCACAGTCTCATATGAGGCTATTGGTGTCATATCTGGTATAGCTCCGCCTGATATTATGGCTATGGAACTGAAAAGGATATATAATAGAGTTAGTATTGTTGGTAGGAAATTGACAACTGAGGAACGAAGGGAGGAAAGGCAAAAGAGTTTAGACGAATGGCAGATTAGATGGGATTCTGCGACGAAAGGGCGATGGACCCATAGACTAATCGGAAATGTCCAAAGTTGGGTTGAAAGGAGACACGGTCATGTTGACTTTTACATGACACAGTTTTTAACGGGGCATGGCTGTTTCAGGGAATATCTCTGTAAATATGGCCACGACAATGAGGTATCTTGCTCCTTCTGCAATAATGGAAGTGAGAATGCTGAGCATATTTTCTTTTATTGCCATAGGTTTAGATTGGAACGCGAGTTGTTAGAGACGATGATAGGCGAAGTAGTGACACCAGACAATATAGTCTCGCATATGCTGCGGTCTTTTGAGGTTTGGCAATATGTCAAAATGCTGTCTGCAAATGTGATGCAGGAATTGAGAAGGAAAGAGAGAATTCGTAGGATCAATAGTAGTAGTCGATAGGCTAGAACTCATCCTGTGATGAAATACTTCACGGTAGTACCATAGGACGAATAGGTTCGAAAAGTTGAGGTGGTTTTTTAGTGGGTTAAAGTCCCACACTACTGTTGCAGTGGCAACAGTGTCTTTCGATGATTTTTTCACCTCGTGATAAAAAAAAAAAAAAACACCCCTATTTGAAAGTGTGTCAACATTTTTCACACCCCTTTTTGAAAGTGTGTCAACATTTTTCACACCCCTTTTTGAAAGTGTGTCTACATTTTTCACACCCCTTTTTGAAAGTGTGTCAAAATTTTTCACACCCCTTTTTGAAAGTGTGTCAACATTTTTCACACCCCTTTTTGAAAGTGTGTCAACATTTTTCACACCCCTTTTTGAAAGTGTGTCAACATTTTTCACACCCCTTTTAGAAAGTGTGTCAACATTTTTCACACCCCTTTTTGAAAGTGTGTCAACATTTTTCACACCACTTTTTGAAAGTGTGTCAAAATTTTTCACACCCCTTTTTGAAAGTGTGTCAAAATTTTTCACACCCCTTTTTGAAAGTGTGTCAAAATTTTTCACACCCCTTTTTGAAAGTGTGTCAAAAATTTTCACACCCCTATTTGAAAGTGTGTCAACATTTTTCACACCCCTTTTTGAAAGTGTGTCAACATTTTTCACACCCCTTTTTGAAAGTGTGTCAACATTTTTCACACCCCTTTTTGAAAGTGTGTCAACATTTTTCACACCCCTTTTTGAAAGTGTGTCAAAATTTTTCACACCCCTTTTTGAAAGTGTGTCAACAGTTTTCACACCCCTTTTTGAAAGTGTGTCAAAATTTTTCACACCCCTTTTTGAAAGTGTGTCAACATTTTTCACACCCCTTTTTGAAAGTGTGTCTACATTTTTCACACCCCTTTTTGAAAGTGTGTCAAAATTTTTCACACCCCTTTTTGAAAGTGTGTCAAAATTTTTCACACCCCTTTTTGAAAGTGTGTCAACATTTTTCACACCCCTTTTTGAAAGTGTGTCAAAATTTTTCATACCCCTTTTTGAAAGTGTGTCAACATTTTTCACACCCCTTTTTGAAAGTGTGTCAACATTTTTCACACCCCTTTTTGAAAGTGTGTCAACATTTTTCACACCCCTTTTAGAAAGTGTGTCAACATTTTTCACACCCCTTTTTGAAAGTGTGTCAACATTTTTCACACCACTTTTTGAAAGTGTGTCAAAATTTTTCACACCCCTTTTTGAAAGTGTGTCAAAATTTTTCACACCCCTTTTTGAAAGTGTGTCAAAAATTTTCACACCCCTTTTTGAAAGTGTGTCAACATTTTTCACACCCCTTTTTGAAAGTGTGTCAACATTTTTCACACCCCTTTTTGAAAGTGTGTCAAAAATTTTCACACCCCTTTTTGAAAGTGTGTCAACATTTTTCACACCCCGTTTTGAAAGTGTGTCAACATTTTTCACACCCCTTTTTGAAAGTGTGTCAAAATTTTTCACACCCCTATTTGAAAGTGTGTCAACATTTTTCACACCCCTTTTTGAAAGTGTGTCAACATTTTTCACACCCCTTTTTGAAAGTGTGTCAAAATTTTTCACACCCCTTTTTGAAAGTGTGTCAACATTTTTCACACCCCTTTTTGAAAGTGTGTCAACATTTTTCACACAACTTTTTGAAAGTATGTCAACATTTTTCACACCCCTTTTTGAAAGTGTGCCAACATTTCTCACACCCCTTTTTGAAAGTGTGTCTACATTTTTCACACCCCTTTTTAAAAGTGTGTCAAAATTTTTCACACCCCTTTTTGAAAGTGTGTCTACATTTTTCACACCCCTTTTTGAAAGTGTGTCAAAATTTTTCACACCCCTTTTTAAAAGTGTGTCAACATTTTTCACACCCCTTTTTAAAAGTGTGTCAAAATTTTTCACACCCCTTTTTGAAAGTGTGTCAACATTTTTCACACCCCTTTTTGAAAGTGTGTCAAAATTTTTCACACCCCTTTTTGAAAGTGTGTCAACATTTTTCACACCCCCTTTTTGAAAGTGTGTCTACATTTTTCACACCCCTTTTTGAAAGTGTGTCAACATTTTTCACACCCCTTTTCGAAAGTGTGTCAACATTTTTCACACAACTTTTTGAAAGTGTGTCTACATTTTTCACACCCCTTTTTGAAAGTGCGTCAAAATTTTTCACACCCCTTTTTGAAAGTGTGTCTACATTTTTCACACCCCCTTTTGAAAGTGTGTCAACATTTTTCACACCCTTTTTGAAAGTGTGTCAACATTTTTCACACCCCTTTTTGAAAGTGTGTCAAAATTTTTCACACCCCTTTTTGAAAGTGTGTCAACATTTTTCACACCCCTTTTTGAAAGTGTGTCAAAAATTTTCACACCCCTATTTGAAAGTGTGTCAACATTTTTCACACCCCTTTTTGAAAGTGTGTCAACATTTTTCACACCCCTTTTTGAAAGTGTGTCAACATTTTTCACACCCCTTTTTGAAAGTGTGTCAACATTTTTCACACCCCCTTTTGAAAGTGTGTCAAAATTTTTCACACCCCTTTTTGAAAGTGTGTCAACATTTTTCACACCCCTTTTTGAAAGTGTGTCAACATTTTTCACACCCCTTTTTGAAAGTGTGTCAACATTTTTCACACCCCCTTTTGAAAGTGTGTCAAAATTTTTCACACCCCTTTTTGAAAGTGTGTCAACATTTTTCACACCCCTTTTTGAAAGTGTGTCAAAAATTTTCACACCCCTATTTGAAAGTGTGTCAACATTTTTCACACCCCTTTTTGAAAGTGTGTCAACATTTTTCACACCCCTTTTTGAAAGTGTGTCAACATTTTTCACACCCCTTTTTGAAAGTGTGTCAACATTTTTCACACCCCCTTTTGAAAGTGTGTCAAAATTTTTCACACCCCTTTTTGAAAGTGTGTCAACATTTTTCACACCCCTTTTTGAAAGTGTGTCAAAATTTTTCACACCCCTTTTTGAAAGTGTGTCAACATTTTTCACACCCCTTTTTGAAAGTGTGTCAACATTTTTCACACCCCTTTTTGAAAGTGTGTCTACATTTTTCACACCCCTTTTTGAAAGTGTGTCAAAATTTTTCACACCGCTTTTTGAAAGTGTGTCAAAATTGTTCACACCGCTTTTTGAAAGTGTGTCAAAATTGTTCACACCGCTTTTTGAAAGTGTGTCACAATTGTTAACACCGCTTTTTGAAAGTGTGTCAAAATTTTTCACACCGCTTTTTGAAAGTGTGTCGAATTTTTTCACGCCGCTTTTCGAAAGTGTGTCGAATTTTTCACATCGGTTTTTGAAAGTGTGTCAAAACTTTTTCACATCGCTTTTTGAAAGTGCGAATTTATTTCTTTATTCACACCATTTTCAAAACGCGGTGTGAATAAATTCGACACACTTTCAAAAATCGGTGTGAAGAAATTTTGACGGCCATGTTCCCAAATGGCCACTGATCTTCTAGAGAATTCTCATATATCTTTGGCCATAAATCGATTTTCTAAAGTTCAAAATCTCGATTCACAAATTTATTTCAGCTATCCCACTACCACGGTTGGAAAGAGGACCCTCTGGACTATCATTTGCATATAGTGTGTATGGTGTACTATTTCTTATATGCTCCCAAATGGCCACTGATCTTCTAGAGAGCAAATTTTGCACTGTTAACGCTAAATGTGGCGCTGCTAAAATTTATGGATTGCGTCTTGGGTTTTCAAATTCGAATTTATCTTCACACACCTAATGCAACGTATGGTGGAAATGTCTTCTCAAGACCTGTAACCCAAACTCTACTGTTACTATTACTGATGTTCTGTACTGGTGTGCCATCTAAGCCGGCGCTTGAGATAATTTGAAGCCTCTTACCCCCAGATCTCTACCTAGACAACAACATGATTCTAATATCAGTCACTTAAGAATCCTGGCGGAATATGAGGCCCTTAGGAAAAAAGGGGTGTGAAAAATTTTGACACACTTTCAAAAAGGGGTGTGAAAAATTTTGACACACTTTCAAAAAGGGGTGTGAAAAATTTTGACACACTTTCAAAAAGGGGTGTGAAAAATGTAGACACACTTTCAAAAAGGGGTGTGAAAAATTTTGACACACTTTCAAAAAGGGGTGTGAAAAATTTTGACACACTTTCAAAAAGGGGTGTGAAAAATTTTGACACACTTTCAAAAAGGGGTGTGAAAAATGTAGACACACTTTCAAAAAGGGGTGTGAAAAATTTTGACACACTTTCAAAAAGGGGTGTGAAAAATGTTGACACACTTTCAAAGAGGGGTGTGAAAAATGTTGACATACTTTTAAAAAGGGGTGTGAAAAATGTTGACACACTTTTAAAAAGGGGTGTGAAAAATTTTGACACACTTTCAAAAAGGGGTGTGAAAAATGTAGACACACTTTCAAAAAGGGGTGTGAAAAATGTAGACACACTTTCAAAAAGGGGTGTGAAAAATGTTGACACACTTTCAAAAAGGGGTGTGAAAAATTTTGACACACTTTCAAAAAGGGGTGTGAAAAATGTTGACACACTTTCAAAAAGGGGTGTGAAAAATGTTGACACACTTTCAAAAAGGGGTGTGAAAAATTTTGACACACTTTCAAAAAGGGGTGTGAAAAATGTTGACACACTTTCAAAAAGGGGTGTGAAAAATGTTGACACACTTTCAAAAAGAGGTGTGAAAAATGTTAACACACTTTCAAAAAGGGGTGTGAAAAATTTCGACACACTTGCAAAGAGGGGTGTGAAAAATTTTGACACACTTTCAAAAAGGGGTGTGAAAGATGTTGACACACTTTCAAAAAGGGGTGTGAAAAATGTTGACACACTTTCAAAAAGGGGTGTGAAAAATTTTGACACACTTTCAAAAAGGGGTGTGAAAAATGTTGACACACTTTCAAAAAGGGGTGTGAAAAATTTTGACACACTTTCAAAAAGGGGTGTGAAAAATTTTGACACACTTTCAAAAAGAGGTGTGAAAAATGTTGACACACTTTCAAAAAGGGGTGTGAAAAATGTTGACACACTTTCAAAAAGAGGTGTGAAAAATGTTGACACACTTTCAAAAAGGGGTGTGAAAAATTTTGACACACTTTTAAAAAGGGGTGTGAAAATTTTCCACCCTCTGGACTATCATTTGCATATCTGTATGGTGTACTATTTCTTATATGTTCCCAAATGGCCACTGAGCTTCTAGAGAATTTTCAATCAAAAACTATATTTTTGCAAATCCAATTTCAACAATACCGTATCACTTTCTATGTGTCTATGTTGCTGATTATATTGAGACGCATTGGAACATTCCTTTGAGTATGATATGGTACTCAAAGACCTAGTATATGCCCTAAAATTAGCTTCTAAACAAGTGACCTTGTTCAGATGGATACTGTTAAACAGTTAACAGTGCTCTGTTAAGAGCAAATTTTGCTCTGTTATTATCGTTGCATTTGTAGGTTAAGATAGGTCTGACTACTGATTACTACAGGCATAGAAATAATATCCAATTTATTTTGAATCATTTTATTGATTTTGTTTCCCATTGTCAAGATGATTCAGGCGAACGGGCCTGAGTAGTACGCATTCGATCAGTTTCTAATCTCACTTCTCGTTGTTCAAGTGATTCATGCGAACGGGTCTCAGCGGCATGTACTCAAAGATTTACAGGTCTCAATGCTCGTTGCTCGTCTGATTCTGAGGCTCGTAATGCGCTTTTCTTCCGTGCTTGTGTAGGTGTAGGTCGACCAATAGCTTATCATTCATTTTTGCAGTTTACGACTTAAATTATTTTTTAGTAATCTTCAGTAGCACCACCTGTAGAAAATTGTTCATACCAACTTAGGAACCTTCCCCGGCTCATGCGCTACAACTTTGCTAAAGATCATAACATGATCAAATGCATAGCTTACGATTCTTTTAATTACATACAAACAAACATTAATTTGTATATATTTTATTTATTATTATTTAAATATTTTATAATTATACAATACAGTATACATAATAGTTTTCTCCTGTAGGAATTTATTTTATAATAAATTTTTTTTTTTGTAATTTTTACACGTAAATGGCACTTAAATATGATTTTTTATGTATAAAATATAATTTAACTGTAAATTAAAATAAGTACAAGATTTTTTTTTTTTTTTTAATAATGAAACATACTTAACACCTAATGTAGGGTATTTTTTTATCTGTGTTTTCTAAAACCAAATTCATGTTAAATTGGATGTGATGGTTGTTACATTTCGTTTTAGCGTTTTACGTTTCTAATGTGACAGCGTAATATTTTTATTTTTTTTATGTTTTGTTGTTATTGTTTTTGTGTTTGCACACTTGATTTAGTAGCATTTCATTAAATAAGTGTATAAGAAAAGTAAAATAAAATAAAAATAATTTAGAAAAAATTAAAAATAAAAATAAAAAAAATTGCGTAACTTAACACTAAGAAATATCACAGTTATCTTGTACAGAAAACTATTGATAACTTGTTGTTGTCACCAAGCTCTTTACTATGACAGCAACTGGTGTAGTGGTTGTAAGCAAATCGGTTGCGTCGGATTCATGCGAACAATGATCATGATCGTGATGATCGTGGCCTTCACCTAAAATGGTAAAAAATAATTGAAATTAATTATGGCATGAAGAATTCTTTTGTTATGTATGTATGTTTTTTGTTTAAATTTATGAATTATTGTATTAACCCTTTAATGGCAGGCAATTTTTTTTAAACCTCTAAGGCAGGTATTCTTTTTATTTCTACAGGAAAGCAATAGGCCTGAACTGGAGTATGAACTCTTAAAATGTATACGGTTTGTACGACTTTTTAATCAAAACCAAGTCTATACTACGGAACTATGCTCGATGGTTGCTTGGAGAAGAGAAACCCCGGTTTTGAACAAGTTATGATTATGATAACGATCATGATGAGCTCACGGATAACAATTAAGACACACAACATGGGTGATGCGATAGGCTAGGTTGTAGTACGAAATAAAGTGTCGCAATGCCCAATGAAGTATGAATGTAAGTAAAGCAGTCTCTAACGTCTGTAAATATCACGTCTAAAATTGCCTGAGAATGCCAAGCATCTTAAGAGATGATAAGGACATACGACACGATTACGATATAGGTTCCTAGATATGGGGAATGCAATAGGCTAGGTTGCAGTCTGAACTAAAGCGTCGTAATGACTAATGAAGTCTGTAAACACCACGTCTAAAATTGCCTGAGAATGTAGAGCATCTTAAGAGATGATAAGGACATATGCGATATAAGTTCCTAGATATGGTTAATGTACCCAGGAAGATAAGAATAAAGCTGACAGAAAGCTAACATATATGAGACTGGAATTCTTCAGCAGAGGAGTAAACAAATTATCTCAATTCCAAAGGATAGATATGATAATGACACAAATCTAGCCCCCTTTGATATATGCAGAATACAATTTGAGTCAAATCTATGCAGAGTCCCCCGTACAGCAATTATAACACAGTACTGACCTCTAGGAACACACGTCAGGAGGATGGGAATGCTGCACAACCACTTCTGTAGCAGCTTTAATGACAAGGAAGAAAAAGAACTACAGAACATTTTTTCTGTCATTTATAGCGGGACACTGATATCTAGGAGCACAGGTCAGGAGGCTGATAACACTTCAGAAATACCACTCTAGCAGCTTCAACGACGAGGAAGAAGAGGAAGCACAGGACATTTTCTTTGTCATTTATAATGGAATACTGACCTCTAGGAACACACGTCAAGAGGCTGGGAATACTGCACAACAACTTCTGTAGCAGCTTTAATGACAAGGAAGAAGAACCACAGGTCATTTTGTCTGTCATTTATTGCGGGACACTGATATCTAGGAGCACACGTCAGGAGGCTGGAAAACTTCACAAATACTATTCCAGCAACTTTAACGACGACGAAGAAGACGAACCGCAGGACATTTATTCTGTCATTTATAACGGAATGCTGACCTCTAGAAACACACGTCAAAAGGCGGAGGTCGAATTGACCCATTGTACAACGTCCTTGCTTCTCACACTACTCCTGTTGTGTGCGTTAATTTTATACATGAGTAGCGGGACCTACAGTTTAAAGTCGACTCCGAACGACAGATTTTTGAGAAGCTTTTCATGGCAATTTTTACTCTCATAGTTTTTGCCAAAAATCTGCTGAGAGAAAGTCGCCGAAGAAATATTTTCATATTTTCATTTTGATGTCTGACCTGGGATTTGAACTCGGGCCTTTCGTCTAATAAGCCAACACACTACCTACTAGACCACGGCGACTTCGAAAGGCTGGGAAAACTTCAAAATTATTTCTATAGCTTCGGCTTTAATGATGAAGAGGAAAAGGAACCCGCAGGATCCTTGGAAACCTGAGAAGATGAACTCTTGGGTACCTAGAATGTGTGGGCAGAAGATGTCAAAGGTGACTTATATAGAATCCACAACTCCCTAAGTCTATAGGGATGCTTGACAGCTACCAGCCAGCAGTGAATGACGCAATAGGTGCAATCGTCATGGGGATCTTATACGACTAATATATGATTGTTGAGCACGTTTTGAATAAAAATTGTCTTTCTTTTAATTTTTTTTATTCAAAATTCTTTTGTTGTTTAATTATTTCCATTTTTATTTCATTTTTAAAGTTTAAAATCGTTACGTCATTATTGTTTTTTTTTAGAGCTCTACATGGCGTCATTGTTAACTTATCTTTACTATTTTAACTGCTACAAAAATGTTTTTTTGAAATAACTTTTAAAATAGAATCGTTTTACTTAATTAATTCTCCTCGCTAAGTTGTATACAATTTTTTAAGGCAATAAAATTAGTTATTGTAGAGACGCCATATTTAATGAGCAAACCTATGGTGACGTTTGTTAAAATTCGTTCATAAATAATTTTTTTGTGTTTAATTGTCAAGATAATTTGTTTTTGTCATTCTATTTTAATTTCAAATATAGGTTATCGATTATGACAGAACACGAAAAAGAAGTTAAAAGTGAAGTGGATCCACTAAGTTATTAGGTTTTGAATAAATCACAAAAGAAATTAAAAAATAATTAAAACATTTATACGAGAGCTAGTTGCAGTGATATGGCAGCCATAATTCTTCCGGAAGATGTTATCATTTTTGCAAGTGATTGTAAATGTCAGTTCTTCATTGCGATTTTTGAGGTTATATTATATTTTTGAGGTTATGTGAGGTTAGAACACGGTATAATTATATCAATTGCATAGGACTACAGACTGTTACCCAAACGCTGTGAATCACAATTGCTTATTAATCGCCAGGTCTTTATAAAGAATTTTGGTAAAAAATAATTGCGGAGGTTCCCAAGATAATGTGTTAACAGGAATCACGAGTAAGAGAACTTTTTCATCTCAAAACATTATGGGCGACAAGGCTCATTTCCATCTTGGCACACTTGTGTTTAAGCAGAATAACTTTTTCTAAGGCACTGATAAACCTGAATATAACACTATTACTCCCGGTCAAAGGCTATTGTATGGTTTGGTGTTAACGTTGAAGGATTTATTTTACTGAAAACACAATTTGTGGCGCCTAATCTCTCGTTTTGGTGATTTGCACCGATAACATACACTTCTCTCATACACTCTTCAGTCAGGATAACGACCTAGCTTCTCACACCACTTATGTTTGTGCGTTAATTTTATAAATGAATGGCTGGACCTACAGTTTAAATTCTACTCCGAACGACAGATTTTTAGGAGAAACTTTCCTTGGCTATTTTGATTTACTCTCCGAGTCTTAACCATAAATCTACTGAGAGGAAGACGCCTGAGGAATACATACATACATACTTAATTGGCCATTACAACCTTTCGGTCAGGATTACGGCCTAGTTTCGTACACCACTCATGGTGTGCGCCTTAATTTTATACTTGAGTAGCGGAACCTACAGTTTAACGTCAGCTCCGAGCGACAGATTTTGAGAAACTTTTTCATGGCAGGTTTATTTACCCGCAGAGTATTTTGCCAGAAATCTGCTTAGAGAAAGTCGTAGGAGAAATATTTTTATTTTTGTATTTCGTTTTGATGTCTGGCCTGGGCTCGAACCCGGGCTTTTACGTCTAATAAGCGAACACACTACCGACTAGACTACGGCGACTACGACGAAACAAATATTTGTTTCAAATTCCGTTTTGTTGGAGTTGTCATACTACCTACTGGACTACGGCGGCAATAATGCCCGATAAAACGAGTTGAATTGCTTGAAATCACGAACATTTGTTAAAAAGCCTAAGGTGCCCAATAAAACTGGTGGAATAGCATGAAGTCATGTACCTATGTCAAGAAGCCTAAAGCTCTTGAACTCGGAAATTTTGACAAGATTGCTGGAAATTGAAGAATGAAGTCTTCGTAGTCTGGTAGATGGTGTCTTGGATAAGTAGACGAGAGCACAAGGTTCAAACCCTATGTCAGTAATATTTCATTCGACAACTTCCTAGCAGGAGTCTTCTGGCATAAACTATGAGAGTAGAAAATTGCCATGAAAAGCTTTTCAAATCAAACCGTAGATTCCACCAATCATGGATTGTACTGGCACCTACCAAATGGTTGGCGTGAAATGCTGGATTTTAATCCTGACTAAAGGGTTGTCATGACTAATACAAAAAGTACGTATAGGGTTCGAAGAACCTAAAAATGATTGCGAAAAAGACATTGCATCCGAAAAAAGTAACTGTTTGCGGTGTATTATGGTCTGGAGGTGCTATGGAGGCGTAAGTAAGACCCCGCTTAACGCGGGGGATACGTTATACGAGGCAACTAATAAATCTGTGACTGTGACTTCGGAAAATACAGTTGGAATCTTTAGACTAACAAAAGATCGTTGAAAAAGATACATAGTATACATCGTCGCTATATAGTGCATCGCTTTTGTACTACCGCGTAATACAGAAACAGCGTTAAGCGGCGCAGTCTTACTGTATTTCTTAAAGCCGTTATCCTCAGTTCAGAGTGTTATGGCGATAAGATGAAGTAATTTTAAGGACTACTATTGAAAATTATGACCTGGATGGTATGTGGCACAAACCATACAACGCGACTTTGTTGCAGGAGAAGTTTCCAGAAAGATTAGCTTCACGTTTCGGGGACACCAATTGGTACACAATATTATGCGGTGATGTTATGTCAAAGACCGAGTTATAAACCAAAAGAAATTTCAGAATTATATTTTAAGTTTATAACTCTTTAACCATAAAAATTGTTTATCATACTGGAGTTTCTTTCAGAAATTATTGATAACCTTAAAATCTGTTATCATTGGCCTAATTATTGAACCGAAGTGTGTTGTAATTCATGTTTATAACTCTTTAACCTTGTTCTGAGGTAGTTTTATATCCTACTACATCAATTAACCCACTAATGTTGGTATGTTGGGTAATAATTAACTTTTAATAACTCAAGAGTCGTAAAGATATTTCTTTACGGCTTTTTCACCAACTGATATGCTGATAACTGGAAAACTTAAAATCTTATGCCATTGACATTTTATTACTGTAATTACCCACACATATCCGATATGTGTTGCCAATAAAATTATTCGTGTTTATAACTCGTTAACCTTGTCCCCAAATAGTTATTTTACATCCTAATAAAATTCAAGACCGTTGTTATCCATTTAAATTGGCCATAATGGACCCACTAAGGCTGTTATGTTGTGTAATAATTAACATTTGATTACTTGACAGTCGTAAAGATAATTTTTTTCGGCTTTTTCTTGCCAACTGATATGCTGATAACTCATAAACACACATTTTGTTTTATATTTTTCAACTTAAAAGCTCATTAGGCGATAATATTTATTAAAGTTAAGAGCTTATCATAAACTAATTATGAACAATGTAAAGAATGGCTAATAAAAAAGCCGCTAATACACATGGGAGAGAAACACTTGTATGTAGTAATTGCCGCGATTACAATACAACAATGTAAACTTTTAAGATTTTCAAGTGTTTCATGGGGTATCTTAATGATAACAGCGTATATTAGGACCAACATAAATCACTTTTCAAGTGTTTACTATTAAAATGTAAATGTAAACTATAACTTTACCGTTACTACTCTAATCATACAGCATGACCTCCCCTATTAACGTCACAAACGAAAATCAACGTGAACATGTTGGACAAACTTCAGCGATAAGAAAACTTGTCATTAATCTTCATTTTAAGTGCTATTATTGACAATTTATAACTGTGATAACAGTGTTGCTAACTACCGATCGAACTAGACCAGAAGTCTGTAAATAAATTGATAAAGCCACACGTTATCTTGTCTTATTTAAATAGAAAACAAAAATATCGGAACTATTCAGGAAAAGCTATTGAATTCTTGAATTTTTTTTAAATATGCTCCGGGAAGTGATGACAAATTCTTTCAATGGTTAATGAAGGAAAGTAAAACCAATGAGAATATTTCTCCGATGAAGTTTGTTTGCAAAATATCTATGCAAACCATGAGAAACCAATGCATCCATTATAAGCAGCCGTCTCGTGACGATTTTAATCAAGCGGCGTGATTGAGCATCACTTATTTACTTAATTGGTCGCTACAACTCTTGAATCCAGCTTACAAACTGGCTTCTCACATTACCCACGTTGTAAGGGTTCACTTTATACGTGAGCAGCGTCAGATTTGAGAAATTTTTCACAGCAGTTCTATTTACACTTAAGGTTTTTGCCAGATAAAGGATTATATTTCTTCCATATTTCGGTTTGTTCGAGATGCCTGAGCTGTGGATTGAAACCCAAAATAATAATAAGGATTTGGGAGTCACATTTTTGAAAATTTGGTTAGAATTGCACTGACTGTGTACGGTAACGTCTTGTGATCTCAACTGTACGACATGTTGTTGCCGCAAGATGGAGCCACTTGCCACTCTTCATGTTCAACAATCGGTTTATTGTAGCAACGATTTCCAAAACAAATTATCTCAAAATATTCTGGACTAAAATAACTGGACTGAGATCAAGCGATTTAATACCGTGCAAAGTTTTGGGATATTGTAAAATGTATGGAGTTATGTGAATAAAATAGAGACAACAGACTGTGCTTAAATTCGAGATGTAATGCTTTATCAGTGAGATACAGGCACATTTCTGTCATGCCCAGTTATCCTTATCTTGGCGGCCGTTTGATGGATATTTATTTCATATCTAATCGGCGCACATGTCCCAAAAAAAGTCAAAATTTTCTCATAAAATACATGTTTTGTATGCTTACTGAGATACTCTATGCTTACAATTAATTTGTTCTTAACGATTTAACACCAAGTAAGCAATTTTTACATTCTGAACTGCATTATCATTTATAAAACTATTCTCATGTTAGCAGTACTAAACATTTGTTTAATTTTCTTACAGACGGTAATTAACGAGTTATCAACATGACGGTTTTAAATGCCAAAAAAACAATTTTTTTTACATTCTGAACTGCATTATCATATGTAAAACTATTCTCATGCTACCAGTACTAAACATTTGTTTAATTTTCTTACAGAGGCTAATTAATGAGTTATCAACATGACGGTTTTTAACGTTAAATAAGCAATCCTTACTTTATGAACAGCATTATCATTTATAAAATTATTCTCATGATTCCAGTACTAAACATTTGTTAAATTTTCCTACAGACGGTAATTAACGAGATATCAACACGACGGTTTTTAACGCCAAACAAGCAATCTTTAGACTATGAACTGCATTATCATTTATAAAACTATTCTCATGTTACCAATACTGAACATTTGCTTAATTTTCTTAAACACGGTTTTTAACGAGTTATTAACACGATGGTTTTTAACGCCATATGAGGAGCAATCTTTACATTATAAACTGTATTATCATTTAAAAAATTATTCTAATGCTATTGCTACTGAACGTTTGTTTAATTTAACGAGTTATTAATATGACGGTATTTAACGAGTTATCATCATGACGGGTTTTCAACGCCAAACAAACAATCTTTACATTATGAACTGTATTATCATTTAAAAAATTATTCCTATGTTATTAGTATTGAACATTGGTTTAAATTTCTTACACATGGTTTTTAAAGAGTTATTAACATGACAGTTTTTAACGAGTTATCAACATGACTTATATTTTTATTTTTAAAGATTTACTGCATTATCATTGTAAGATATTATTATTAAGTTATCAGTAAAGCAATGACTTTATCATTGATATTGAATTTTTGCAATCCATTCAAGTTAACGAGTTATCAACATGACAAATATTTAAAAAAAGAATACAATTTTTTCTTGATAAGATAACTACAGCCATCAGAAAGAATGTCATTGTGAAGTGAAGCAATTTAGAAAATTTTCCTTTAATTTTATTTGACACATCTGGCTTTGTTTCATGATGACTAAAGCCCTTGCAGGGTTAAAGCAAGTTAATAATTTCAAATATTAAATGGCGGTAATAAAATACAGCTCCTAGTACAGTTTGTAATACAGAACCAGTAACTATGTGTGTTTTTGCATAAGCTGAGTCAATAAATAAAATTCAAATGAATTGTTAATAAATTCAAACCACAAAAATTATAAAAAAATTATTTTGAAATTATTATCGTCATTAATATCATCTTCGTTCTTGTGAATTTGTTTGCATAATTCATAATAAATTTTTTGTTTTATTATTACACGCTGCCTATCTAAGATTTGCAGGGTTTAGTAGGAGCTCCGCAAGAAATTATTCATCTGGACAAACGGGTTTCTTTGTTTACAAATAAATGTTTTTAATCAATAAGTTTTTATTAAGAAAAAAAGAAAGCGAAACAAATACACAAGAAACGGCCCTTAATCTTTAATTATTAGAATTTAGAAATGTATTCCATTAGGGCATATCACAGTTTAATGAATCATTATGTGGTGAAGGGGCTGGGGTTTTTTTTGCAATAAATTTTGCTTCACGCCATTTAAATATTTTACGCTTTAGGGAAATTTGAAATGTTTTGTAATAATGGGGGGAATTTTTTTAAATTAATTGTTTTAAAATATTTTTTTTTAAGTGTGTCTCAGTAAGAGTGCATTTTTTGGTTAAAAAAAAAAAAACCATTATGAAGAAGACATGTACACATCGGGTTAGGTTAGTGGGTAGCTTGCCATATATAGGCAAGTGGCCATACTATACATATTATCCGCCAACTGAACGCCCCGAGCTCCGATAACAGGACATTATTTTTTCATAAAATTTTCTGTGACCTTTTTACAAAATTGTAGCCGTATCTCAGCGATAATGTGTTGTATCTTGGATTTGAACTCACGAATTATTTCTAGTATATTCACATAGTCGCCGTAGTCTAGTAGGTAGTGTGTTGCCTTATTAGACCTAAAGCCTGGGTTCGTATCCCAGACATCAAAACATAATATGAAAAAAATTTCTTCGGCGACTTCCTCTCAGCAGATTTCTGGCAAAAATTCTGAGAGTAAATAAACCTGCCACGAAAAAGTTTCTCAAAAATCTGTCGTTCGGATCGACGTTAAACTGTAGGTCCCGCCACTCACGTATAAAATTAACGCACTCAACATGAGTGGTGTGAGAAGCTAGGCCATCATCCTGACTGAAGGGTTGTAATGGCCAATTATGTATGTATGTATTTATGTTCACATAAACTTGGAATTTTGTGGCTGGCTGGGTTCTCGGGTAGCGGTTGATCAGTCATCTCTTCAATCATCTCAGAGTCGTATAGTAGTGTGTGGATGGATTGATTCATCTAAGGGTCCGTCATCCGATACATAGGTGATGCCAAAAATCCAGAGGAGGTTGAATTTGCCTCATTGCGAAGCCACCTCACACAACATTCTAATCACCCCCTTGCGCTGCCTTGAAGTTGACATTCCTCCTAGAAACCTTGGATTCTTAGGGATAGGATTCTGAATTTAAGCGATTTTGATTATAGATTATTTGCTCCTAATACTAGTGACAAGGTAAAAACCTGTATGATCTCGGTGGCCAATTGACATTAGAATTCCTTGAGACAATTTGTTCTAAAAATCGTTCAATAAATGGACTTTAGCAACATCAGTATGACAGCTGGAGTTGGAGATCCATGCTGTTCAGTTGAGCCCAATGATAACTGCATTATCATGTTCTATCTGTCACAATCATTATTTTTTTCGCATAAATTTCAAAAATTTATGCCTACATTACACTGCCAGGAGTATGACAGCTGGCGCTGGATTGCTAAAACCACATGTTGTTCAGATTCATGCTATTCAGTTGAACTCACTAGAACTGCATTATCATGTTCTGTCTGTCACAATCATTGTATTTTTCGCATCAATTTCAAAAATGTATGACTACATCACGCTGCCTAAACAAAATCCGCATCAGACAGTTGCTGGTTGTGGATGTATTTGTTTTTCATGGTTTACAGGAGAATTTTTTTAAACCTACGACCTCATTCAGATGGAAATGTGTTTCATCGCAGAAGATGACATTGCCATTGCCACCGATTTGCCGACGCTTTCCATGATCTGTTGACTTATGATGCTGAGTTAACACACTTTTGCCCACATAAACGTGGACAAGGCCTTTAGACAAATTTCAAAATTAACCCTTGCACATAACAAAGTGACACTAAATGGGTCTTATGGGTCCCCCAAGAATACATCTTCTTGTATGAGAAACTTAAAATATTTATTTTTGTTTTGTTGTTTTTTCATTTCGATTTTACTTACCGATATTCTGCAAACCAAACATGAGACCAAAACCAACTAACATGGCTAGGAAGGAGACAAGACCAGCATGATGTTTCGACAGGATCTCAAAGAACACCACATACAGTAGAGTGCCACAGGCTATACCCTGCAAAATCATCGATGCTAAGCTATCTTCAGAATCTGATGCATTACGGCTTACAGCTATGCCAATGGCTATGCCAATAGGGCTAACAATGGCAAAGGTAACGGTATAAACAATAGCCAAAATGGGTTTTGTACGGGCGACAATTAATTCAACGCCAACACAAAAAGCCAAAACCAATTTGTGAGCGGCAACAGCACCAAATAAAAACCATACCGAACTGCTGGAATCCTCTAGGCCAATGGCTAGACCTTCAAAAACTTCATGCAGCGACAAGGCCAAGACAATACCCAAGCCACGTAAAGAAGAAGTCACAACATCATCACCGTCTGTCGAGGTAATAGGCAAATGGGAATGACCATGCCCGTGATCGTGGCTATGATTAATAGAATAATTGTGAGTGTGATCCAAAGAGGGTTTATGCGTATGCTCTAGCGAATGTTCCAAAGTATAAGAGTGGCCATGGCATTTGGGCGGCATATCAGGGCTGGGACATATTTGTTTTTCCAAATCGTTTTGCTTGTTATTAAGGGTTATGGTGGAAACTTGATAGCTTATGTTGTCATAACTGTTGGGTAGCTTAGGGGTATCCAAAGCGTCTTCGTTTTCATCATCTAAATCATCAGGTTTTTTCTTTCGACTACCCCTTACTAAAACACTATTGCGTACACTGTGACCACGTTGAAAGGCTGCTCCGACACCATCATCTTTAACCATTAAAGCCTTTTTGTGGCGATGTAAATAGCTGTGTATGCACTCCTCTATCAGATACATTAAAAAGAAACCCACACACATTAAAAGCTCGGCGGCGGCAAACTTAAATTGGGGTATTTGGCCACACGTTTGCAAATGCTCGACTACCTCTTGCACTTCGGGCAGCAAATGAATGAAAGTGGTCGCCAACAAAACACCACCGCCGAAATACAACAGATATGTTACCACTTTAGCTGAGCGTGCATTTGAATTATTGTCGGTCCACTTGAAATAGTGATTCAATATGAAGGGTATGCCACCGAAGAGAGCGGTTGCACAGAACAGACATGCCATAGCGGCACATTTGGCCACCAAAACATCGTGACTATTATCATTATGATCGTGGCCGTGGTCGTGCTGGTGATCGTGGTCGTGGTCTTCTGCCATTTTCTTGTTTTCACTTTACTTCACTGCACTACTCTATACTCTGCACTCCACTACACTCACTCTTAAATGTATTCCACTGTATTTAATGTTTCTGTATTTAAATCCAGTTTTGTTTTATTGTTTCTTATTTTTTTTTTTATTTTTTTATTTTCATTGGAATTCTTATGTTATTTCTTCTTCTTCACTTTTTCTTCTGCGAATTTCTTAAAAACTTTTTCTCGCAAATTATGTTCGAGATTCGAAATTTTTTCTTTTTAAAGAAAATGGTTTCGTTTCCTTTGTTTTGGATTTTGACTGTTAATTTAATTACTTTTTTTTTCTTTAATTATCATTAATTAATTAATTGTTTATAAATAAAATCAAATTTAAAACAAAAATTAATTTTTTTTTATTGTTTTTAAATAAACAAAACACAATACAAACACAGGTCTTTACCTTACGACCTGTTGCGTGGTACTAAATTTGTTTGTTTCTGTTGACTGTTATTTAAAAGCCAAGTTTACTTACTTATTTGTTGTCGTCGTTTTTAACGAGTGTTGCAAATGTTTTGAAAGTTTTTTTTTTATTTCCTTTTATTCTTGTCTTATCTGCATTGTTATTATGCTCTCTCTCTCTCTGTGCTAGTGAGCGTTTAATATCAACAGCATTATATGCTAGTCGATCGCTTGCTCACTGTCTCGCTTTAGTCTCTTGGACAATAAGTTGTCAGTGATCATAAAGAAACTGATTGAAAAAAAAAAAAAAAATTAAAACAAGACCTAAAAGTAGTCGTTGCACAGTGGGATGATTTTAAGAAAATGTGAAAATGAAACAATATAATGAACACCTAAAGATCGTAAAGGTTTTATTTGAAGTGTCATAAATTTAGAGAAAATTTTGCTATTTACTCATACGGTTGTCTTAATTATTGAAGAAGGCGTACAAAATTAAAATTGTCTGGTGATTCTAATTAGCAAAGTTCCTCACCACTATATCCAATACAACAATCCAACACGGATGATGTTGGATTGGCAACCCTATCATTCTAGAACCTGATGTAGATCAATTAGCTGCATGAAACAGGATAGCGAATAATATGGAGAATATGCTTTAGCACGAAAAACTTGATGAATGATACTCAATAAAAGCCAAAAACCTTTGAACTTTAATACATAACGGACATAATTGATCATTACAACCTTTTAGTCAGGTTAACTCCTTAGCTTGTCATACCGCTAATGTAGTGTGCCTTAATTTTATACTTGAGTGGCGGGACCTACAGTTTAACGTCGACTCCGAACGACAAATTTTGAGAAACTTTTTCATGGCAGGTTTATTTACTCTCAGAGTTTTTGCCAGAAATCTGCTGAGAGGAAGTCGCCGAAGAAATATTTTTTTTGTTTTCATATTTCGTTTTAAATGTCTGGCCTGGGACTCGAACCCGGGTTTTACGTCTAATAAGCGAACACACTATCTACTAGACTATGACGACTACGAATATGGTTCTCTTAATTATTGAAGAGTGTCTAGAAAAAAGTTAATATTGTCTAGCAATTGTTAGCAAAGTTCCACACCACTATACCCAATACAACAATCCAATAATGCTAAAGTTGTGTTTTGGCAACCCTATCTTTCTAGAACCTTTTGCAGTAGATCAATTAACTGTTTAAAATAAGGTGAAGCCACTGAAGAATATGGATAACATGCTTAGCAGGAAAAATTTGATTATTGATACTCAATAAAAATAAAAACGTGGGACTACGTGATAGTCCTATCGTCTTCAAATTGATTAAAAGAAACAATGTTTTTAACCTTTGAACTTTAATACATAGCATACATAATTATTTAGTCAGGATTACTACCTAGCTTCTCATACCACTGATATTGGGTGTGTTAATTTTATGAATGATTGGTGGGACGTACGGTTTAAAGTCGATTCCGAACAACAGATTTTTGAAAAACTTTTCGTGGCAATTTTCTATTTACTGTCATAGTTTTTGCCAGAAATCTGCTGAGAGCAAGTCGCCTAAGAAATATTTTTGTCATATTTTCGTTTTGATGTCTAACCTAGGGTTTGAGCCGAGGCCTCGCGTCTAATAAGCCAACACACTGCCTACTAGACTAGAACAACTTTGAACTGTAATATTTTGCTTTAATATTAGTAGCCTAGTAAGTAGTGCGGTGGCTAATTAGATGACTTTCAACAGTTTTCTGCTCAAAAATTAACACATACAATATAGGTATTGTGCGAAGCTAGGTTGTAATCCTGACTGAATGACCATAATGACCAATTATGTATGTATGTATTGAAAAGTTGCTTACATTTATACCCAATGCAACAACTCAAAGTATTTTCTCAGAGGTCTTTATTTCTAAGCAACTATAGATGACAATCCTGTCATTACAGAACTTGCTAACATACTCGTACAGCATAAAATTGATAAGGCGGTCCCATTTGCCTTGAAAACGCCTTGAAAATCGAAATTATAAGAAAATAAAATAGTTTGAAAAGTTTAAAATTTATCTCCACAAAAATTACTAAATGATCCACTGTGCAATGTTAGACGACGGATGCATGTTTGTTAAACACTTTAAAAACAAGTTAAGACCATAAAGTTTCGATATCATTGACTTTGATTGTTCTTCAACGTTGTGTACGAGTATGGTAACATGGTAACTTGGTCAACATGTTATGGTGCTGGTTGCTGGTTGCTGTTGTTGTAGTTTTTCTTCTTTCCTTTAAATGTCAATAAAAAAATTTCGCTTGATTTTTTATTGTTTTTTGTTTGGTTTTTCCTCTAAAAATTTTTCTTTTTTTTTGTAGCTTCCATTAGATTTAATATCTTACGAGCTGGGGATTTCCCGCATTTGTTGAATGCGTCTCGTTCATTTATTACAAGTTGTTTAGGAATTTATGTTCAAGGAATTCATGCTGAATACGAAATTATTGTGAATTTAAAGGAATCAATTCATTAGGATGATGGAAAAAAGTTTTTAAAGTCACTTAAAAGCAGGAATATTCTTAAAGTCAAGGATATGAAACACGATCAGAGGTTCAATGTCTCCAAGAAGTTAGGTTATATGGCTTTACTTCATATAATCACGTGAGATTCCCAATTTATTAGGCCGATAGTACTACCAAGTACCCAGGATACTCATGCTCTCTTATTATGCCGTTAAATGTCCTTCTAATATATATACAATAGACCTAATAGATCAGAAAACAAATTTTTTGTCGGGAGAGAAAAACAAGCTGTGTTCAAATACGGCGTCTTTTTTTTTTTTTTTTTTTTTATCCAGAGACTTAGCAAAGACTCCAACCTAATAGTGCCTAAGGGATCTGTTTTTTTGAGTCCGATATGCGTTCTGGCCAGCAGGTCAGCTATACAGTTTTCGGGTCAGGAACACAACTAGTGGAGAACTTTAAATAATCCACCATGTTGGTTTGACGTTCGACAGGGACTTTTTGACAGCCTGGCTCTCTAAGTCTGTCAGTATACTCTCAGCTAGTATTTTTGCAACTGAGCAGCCATTTAATTGGCATGAGATCAGCCGTGACTTTTGCATGAAAGGCACTGCAATCTATAGCGAGTCCCGATATCAAAGTCCTTAATGTACGAACCAAATTTCATTATCCCTTAGTATAGTTCTACTGGATTCGGGTTTCGCCTTCCTGTAGTCTCTATTCGGGATTGACGATGTCGCAGCAATTGTTCAAATAACTATAGAAGACCATACAATTAATCGGTATTATGCAATGTAGTCACTGTAGTCTAGTCGGTAGTGTGTTGGCTTATTAGACATGAAGTCACGGTTCAAACCCGATGTCAGACATGAAACAATATTTCTTCGGCGACTTCCTCTCAGCAGATTTCTGGCAAACAACTCTAAGAGTAAATAAAATTGCCATCGGAGTCAACTTTAAGCTGTAGGTGATGTGAGAAGCTAGGTTGTGATCCTGACGGAAGGGTTGTAATGACCATTTGTGTATGTATGCAATAAGGCTCTTTGATTCCAGCATGTTCATGAAGGTACTTACACCAGCAGTTCACTGAGTGCAAGACAGAATACGACAATGTTCCTCACCACTATGATGTTGTTTTTCAGTAATGACGATTGGCAACCCTATCGTCCTAGAACCTGTTACAGTAGCTCAATCTGAAGCTGCATAAGAATATGGAGAATGAGCTTAGCTAGAGCAATTAAAGTCGTAAATATGCTGATTGGTTGCATCAACAAGCCCAAATTGTCGCATGTAGAGATAGGAGGCCTCACACCACTTATTTGTATGTGTGTTAATTTTATACATGAGTGCCGGGGCGTACAGTTTAAAGTCAACTCCGAATGATAGATTTTTGAGGAACTTTTCATGGCAATTTTACATACTTTCAGCGTTTTTACCAGAAATCTACTGAGGGGAAGTCGCCGAAGAAATATTTTTGGGGTTTGAACCATGGTCCCACGTCTAATAAGCCAACACACTATCTACTAGACTATGGCGACTTTAATTTCATGTTTTAGCAAATTAAATTTGACAAGATCATGTGATTTAATGACCTTAGATTTTTGTGGGTCTACGACCAAAGACCGTATCTAGGCTGCTAGTTTCCCGAGCCTTACTTCATAAAGATACAGCCCAAAATGTACAAAAAAGTATTTTTAATAAATATTTTTAAAAAACACTGTGTAGGTGTAAATAAATTCGTTACGACTTCGTATTCTATTCATGAGAGCTCTTAATTGGGAGCGTAGTACTGTGTTAGCTAAAGCATTTAGCAAAACCGTAAGTAAAGAGAGAGAGAGAGAGAGAGAGCGAAAGAGATATAATTAAACGATCTTGTTGCAATAACGATAATCGCAAGTACACGAACTCATGTCTCATACAATGCTTCAGAATACATTGCTCAATAGCGGTTTAAAACAATGACTGACTGTCCGTCTGTCCGTCTGTCTGTAATATGAAATCATTTAATTAATCAACCGCAAATTCTTATTTCATAATTTATTTTATGAGTATATAATTATGAAATTAAATCGTTTTCTGCTAGTATAAATAGGCCCCTCAAATGTGAATAATTTTTATTTTTATATTTTAAGATCTTAAGATTCTAGGAAAGCATGAAATAAATTTCAAATTCAATTTAAATTAAAAAAAAAATAATCAAAGCCATAAACGTGCCAATTTTAATACCCCGTAATATAGTTATAAGAGCAAGTTTGCCTTATCTTTTACTTCTCACTAACAAATGTAATCAAATAGGCAGAAAGTTAACGAGTTATAAACGAAAATTAGTTAATTGTGTCAACTAAAAATGTATTTCATTGTTTAAAGTTTAAATATTTTATCGTTATCTTAACATCTTTGTTTTTAGTTAACGAGTTATCAACCTAGTTTTATTTATATAATCAGACAGTCAGTCAGTCACATGGTTTGCATTTATGAGTTATCAAAAGTGCAAAAGTATAAATTAAACTAAAAGAAAAACATTATCTTTTATATGATCTTTTATGATCATGTTGTTAATACAAGTTTTTGAGTTATTAACGTGTCAATTACCAAGAAATTTTTATTTGCTGATATGACCGCCTTGTAAAAGTTTTTGAGTTATTGACAAGGAAACTATATCGCATGAAATCACTTGACGTTGACCCAATTGAATTCTTGCTCAGAGTCATGTGATATTTTAATTGCTTTGTTTTTAACTTGAATTTCATATAGTAACAGTTTTCGAGTTATCAGGCCTATTTTGACATGATATGATAGTTGAGTGTTTTCTTGTGACAGCAAATTTGCAAGTCACTTGATTTATTTTTTAGTTAAAGAGTTATTGCGTAGGACTGTGTTTTGTTCATATCTTCAGAACCAAAATATTTTGCAAGATAATAAAGCAATGTGAAGAGGTTGGCTTATGCAGTGTTGAAAATGAAGCTTCTTCTAGTGAAATTCTGGCATATACAGTAACACCCTGCTTAACGCGGGGGATACGTTACAATAAGTTCCAGCGCTAAACGAAACAGCGTTAAACGAGGCAACAAATAAATCAACTGTGACGCAGGAAAGATGCGTTCGTACTGTGACTGCGACTTCGGAAAATACAGTTGGAATCTTTAGACTAACAAAAGATCGTTGAAAAAGATACATTGTATACACCGTCGCTATATAGCGCACCGCTTTTGTACTACCGCGTAATACTGAAGCGGCGTTAAGCGGAGCAGCGTGAAGCGGTGTCTTACTGTAATTCAAATTTGTCCAATCCACGACTTTTTCGTAGTTGGTACTTTTTATGGCTTTGGGATTTACAACTCCATTTTCCGAAAATCCATCTTAGGCAACAACTGAAACTAGCTGGCCATTCCTATCGCCATAAATTTGCTAACTGGCTGCTAAAGTAACAGTCTCACTATTCCAACAAAATTTTTCAAGGGGAAAAAAAGCCTCAAAAGATTGTCAAAAAGTGACTGTTGGGTACACACCAGAGATCAGCAATGAATCGTTTTTTCGCTACTCATAAGTACTTATTGAATTTTGAGTATGAGTAAGTTAACAGTGTTGATATTCAACTACTCTGATTCATTCGTACTCACTACAACATTAATTTATAAGTACAGGTTGCAATGAGTATGAGTGCAACATAACATTCGAAATATGTTTGATTCATACGCCTCTACTCATTCAGATCCATAAATTTAGAAAAAAATGCTTATAATACTCATAAATGATTCAAGTGAAACAGCAAGCAAAGCAAACACACAATCTTCTTGTGAGTATTGTAGTGTTCTTCTTGTAGAATCATACTTATTTTGTGATTCTTGTATACGATGAGTCAATAGCAAAATCAATAGCATCATTCATATTGTTAAGTATGAGTCCGATGGGTATTTCAAACTTTGAATATGAGTGGTATGAGCATGATATTAAAATAAGTATGAATGCGTATAAGCATCAGAAATTTTGAGTATGATTCGAATCTACTCATCGTTTTGAATACTTATTGCTGATCTTTGGTACACACTGAAGACTGAAGGCATCATTGGACTCTGTTTTATCGAAAATAAGCCTGAAAAACCGTTCCTATCAATTCAGAGCATAATTATCGTATGTTCCAATGATGGTTATTAGACGGGAGGCCACAGTGCAAACCCCATGTCAGACATCTCCAACAAGCTGAACAATATTTCTTCGGCCTTTCAGCAGATTTCTGGCAAAAACTCTGGGAGTAAATAAGAAAAATTGCCATGAAAAGTTTCTCAAAAAGAAATTTGTCGTTCGGAGTCGACTTTAAATTGTAGATCGCGCCACTCATGTGTAATATTAACACACACACAACATGGGTGGTGTAACAAGCTAGATCGTAATCCCGACTTAAGGGTTGTAATAACCAGTTATGTATGTACATATGTATCGAAGTTTATGAATTTATATGATGAAGTTTCCAGGAAGCGTAAAATTAAGTTCTAGCAACCCCCCTCGATTGACTACCAATCTGATCCGATTTAATGCCCTTGTGGGGCTACGTTAAAAATCGCGTTTCTGCAGATAATTTCCTATTATTGAAGCATTTGAAACTAACATTAGTCCAGTTATTGCCCAGATAACGACCAAAATGTGCAAAAAAGTCAAGAAAATGCTTCAAACCGATCAAATGCAACAATGAATTCTTTTAAATGACATTGTGTTGCATGTACGAGTATGTATAATGTCATGGGGAAACCCAAGCATTATAATAAATTAACAGTTACATCGAAATCATAGTTTTATGTGTGTTTCGTTCAACTTTTCTTGGGAATCCCAAAGATGTGAAAACGATTTATTTGATTCATTAAATAGAATCCTAAAATGTTTATAGGCTCGTTTTTCAAATACCAGCTCAAACATTTTGAACAAAACGAAGTATGAGTAAATACTTCTTGTCGATTTCTTCGAATCCAGTGTTGGTCCACCTCTTCTTTATTTCCCAAGCAGCTCCCCCTCTCCACCCCAGCCGCCCTCTCCACTCCTCTCACACACCCAGCTCCACCGTCCCTTGTCCTTTGCCTTCGCCTTTATTCCCCCGATGCTGTTCGGTCCCAAGCTGCGCCTTTCCACGCTCCCGCCTTTTCATCCACACACACTGATACACGTCGCCTATGCCTCTTTCTTTGCCCAAGCTGCGCCTCCCGCACTTCTGGCAAAAACTTTGAGCCTAAAGAAAATTGCCGTGAAGAGTCTCAAAAATCTGTCGTTCGAATTCGACTTTAAATTGTTGGTCCCTTCACTGATGAATAAAATTAACAGTTGTATGGGTAATGTAGTGAGTTGAAGTCGCCGTAGTCTAGTAGGTAGTGTGTTCGCTTATTACACATGGAGCCCGGGTTCGAGCCCCAGGCCAGACATCAAAAACTAAATATGAAAAAAAAATATTTCTTCGGCGACTTCCTCTCAGCAGATTTCCGGCAAAAACTCTGAGAGTATATAAACCTGCCATGAAAAAAAAGTTTCTCAAATTCTGTCGTTCGGAGTCGATATTTAACTATAGGCCCCCCACTCAAGTATAAAATTAAGGCACACAACATGAGTGGTTGAAAAGCTAGGTCGTAATCCTGACTGAAGGGTTGTAATGGCCAATTATGTATGTATGTATGTATTTTGTATGGGTAATGTGGGAAACTAGGTTGTAATCCTGACTATAGGGTTGCAATGACCAATTAAGTAAGAAGGTATATAAATAGGCCTCTTATTGTAAAAATTAATAAAGAAATTTAAAACTTCTTGGACATACATATACTTACGGTATTTAAAGTCAGATGAAAGAAACAATTTTAGAAAACGGCGGTCTATGACTCTAGAAATAGGCCTCTATCTCATAAATTAATTTTTTTCGAAAAATATTTCTAAAAAATGGAATAAAAAAAATAACTTTTGTGACAATTAGGACTTATGTAGCAAGAAGTAACAATTTTTCTTGAAAATAATATCGAAATTCTTTTGGTATATGATTGCCTATAATTTTGAAAATAGGTCCCCATATGGTAAATGGTTAATTAATTGACCTTGGTAGAAATTGCTACATATTCGCCAGAAAAAAGTTTGTTTCTCGTAAGATGTTCATGGTTTTAGTGGAACCTAATAGTTGTCTACTTCTAGCTTAAGAAATAGGCCCTCCCTAAGAAACTTTTTGTAATCGTTTATAGAAATATTTCGTGCTTTTGATTGTTACTAACATTTCAAACATTTTTTTATTCCAATAAAAAAATTTCTTTCCAAAAGATTTATGCTTTAAAGACATTTTTTAACAGGTTTTCTGGTCCCACGGTACCAAAGAAAGTACATACACGTTTTTGTTTTTTTTTTTTGTTCACATTTTTGAATATTTTTTTTTTGTCTACCACAGGTACTCATTATAATTCTTAACCACAGCTTACCTATCTACCAATCGACCATAATTTGTGTCTTTACATGGCAACACTTATTGAAAAATACCCTTTGAAAGCATTTTTTGTTTTTTTTCTCGTTTTTGGAATAAAAAGTACCTCTGATAGACAACAACAACTACAATAGCAAAATTGGTAAATATTAAACGTCATCAGTTTTTATTGTTGTTGCTGTTGAATGGTATGTCTCATATTGTCTACCTATGTATCCAATATGTTGTGAACAACAGTCGCTTTGGAAGTTTTTTGTTTTTGGTTTTTTTTTGTTCAAAAGCGGTTTAAAACAACTTTTATAGACGTTTCATAGAAAATATTTTTTGAGAAAAACCCACTGCAGTGAGAGTGAATCACCGCATGAGGACTGGCAACCGATTTAAGCTGCAATATGCAAATGTTGTATGTGGTCAGTGTACCGTGAAGTGTAGCTTTACAAAGCTTCTCTTCTGTGTGTGGAGCTGTAAGCTGTAGAATACGGGTTTTTAGTATGAAAGTAGTCTGTGACGTTTGTTAAATAAAATTTTTGGTAAAAAAACTGAATAGTTTTTACAGGCAATAATTGTTTTTGAATATTGTTTAATAAATTTTTTTATTAAAAATAAAAAAAATAAAAAGCAACTTTTTTTTAATTTTTCGTTTAGAGGCCTATTTAGCACAGTATAAGTGATTTTGAAACTTTTTTAAAGTTATTCAAATTCAAAGCATCCATGTTATTGCTTCATTAAATATAAAAAAATTATTTATTTTTTATATCAATTTGTTGTTGGAGGCCTATTGCGGCCTGCTTAAAACATTTTTCTTGGAATTTTCAGCTTAAATCAGCGAAACCAGATGGCCAGTGATTAAAATACTTGATTATAATTGCGATCAATTACGTTTTTAAATTCGAAAGAAATTTAAGGAATTAAAAAAAGTTAAAATAGTCGCCATGATCTAGTAGGTAGTGTGTTGGCTTATTAGACTTGAGGCCTTGGTTCAAACCCCAGGTCAGACAACAAAACGAAAAATAAAAAAATATTCCTTATGCAACTTCCTCTCAACAGGTTTCTGGAAAAGACTCTGAGAGTAAATAAAATTGTTAAGAAAAGTTTTTCAAAAATCTGTTGTTCGGAATCGGCTAAACTGTGGGTCTCGCTCCAATGTATTAAATTAACACACACAAGATCAGTGGCGTGAGAAGGTAGGTTGTAATCCTGACTAAAGGGCTGTAATGATCAATTATGTATATACGTATGTAAAATAGTTCAAACCCCTTTCAAGTAATCCAGGAATTCTTATCCTTCTAATCCTTTCTTATTCTGTGAACTCACAGCCATCAGTAATTTAGCTATGACAGCTAAAATTCTATGAACTCATATAGCAACCACAGTTGAATTTCACATCAGTCTTGGCACAAAAAAGATTGTCTTCGACTTGTGAAATAGCCTCCAAGTTGGACTACTTGGAGTATATTTGAGTGCAGGGAAGCAGTTAGTTAGAAAGCAACAAAATAGGCCTAATCGGTTTGCTAGAACCTAAAACGGGCGTACGAGTATAGAAAGCCTAATAACGTGCTTTATGACAGTTAAATTTTTTAAAAAGTAGTGTGCACTACTATTAAAGATTTATAGGAGTACAGGCAACAAACTCTTTGAGAACATCCCAAAAATTTTTGGGGCAGTTAAGATCGGCCCAATGAACAACCGATCAAGACCTGCCTAGCTGTTGTCATAGAGCCATTTTTTTTGGCAAATTTATTGGTATGCTTAGGGTCATTATCTTGTTCTTAAATTTTCTAAAATAACGATAGAACGATATGCGCTAACTACTGGGGTAAAAGCCTTCTCCCTATCGCATATAAGGTTCTTACGGGCGTATTGTGTAGACAACTGAAGCTACTCGTCAATACACTGATTGGACCTTAGTGCGGTTTCAGACCTGGCAAGTCCACGATTGACCAGATCTTCAAACTATGTCAAATACTGGAAAATACCCACTAAAGACAAGTCTACACACAGCATCTTTTTCTTGACTATAAGGCAGCCTTCGACGGCTTTATAAGAGATCGATCGTATTTTTGACTCCTAAAATATGTTTTTGTTGTTATTTTCAATGTTACAGCAGTTAAATTACCTATTCAGAGCAGAATCATAAAAATTCCCCTCCTTTAACCATATATAGAGCAGAGCTGAAATGACATGCCTGATCATAGAGTTGAATGATTTCTTTATTGAAAAAAAAATCCCGAAATGAGCACGCGCCTTAAATTATTGTTTCATTGTTTGTTTTAATTAAATTACAACATTTAAAAGATTAAATTATTGTTTCTGCTGTTGTTGTTGTTGTTTTTGTTTATATTTCAAAAGAAAAATAAAACCTCAGGTAGTTTTACTAACTGTGTATACACCAAGCAACTCATCTCTGATAATTCTTCATTATCTTCATGTCATAAGTGTCTGTGTTCTGTGTTCTGTGAAGGGGAATAACAAACAAACTGATGATGATGAAATGAAAATTCACTACTGGCCGACCACCACGTTAAGTTGAAATGTGAACAAATAAATGCAAAAAAAAAACCAGAAGAAATTTCATTTATTTTCTGTCCGTACAATACATTATTAATAATAAAGAAATAAATATTAACAATTATTGCACATTTTCTGAAAATATAATTAAAAGAGGGAGAGTTTTATTTGCATTTTCCGAGAATTTTTCGAGTAAATACTTCCCCTTTGGTCTATGAACATGTCGACGATGATGATCATGTTGCTGACAATAATGTACGAATGAAATGCTTGTGGTTTTTGAGTTTCATGAGCAATCAGGCAGTAGTACTTTCATTATAAACGTTGCTGCATAAAATGATGATTTAATTACTTTTCTTTTTATCGTATTTGTATTTGCATTTCAATAATTTTAAATAGAAATCCCCTTTTGAATTGAAAAAAGTATTTATAACAGTATATTCATACAATAACTTTAGATATTCATGGTCATGGTTAAATGGGAAAAATTACTCCGTAAATATGCTTTCAATTTGAAAAGAAAAAAATTAACATTTCATTTTAAGAAAATCAATAAATAGGCCTCTTATTACATACACACATAATTGATCATTACAATCCTTCATTCAGGACCAATCCTTCCTAGTTGCTTACACCATTTATGTTGTGTCATACAAGCACGTTCAGTTTGTATACCCGAAAATACCGAAGCTGTGGCTGAGAGTGTGTGTGTGAGAATCTATTAACATCAACTTGTCATCGTGTCGAATTTCGCGAAAAGATCTCCTTATGACGCCTTACAAAGTTCAATTGGTTAAAAGTGGAACACGCTCCGCTTCGTTTTCGCTCTGCTAGATGTTCCAACGTAGTCTAGTAGATAGCGTGTTGGCTTATTATACGTGAAGTCACGGTTTAAACCCTAGGTCACTCATCTCCAACAAAACAAAATATGAAAAAATATTTCAAAGGCGACTTCCTCTCAGCAGATTTCTGGCAAAAACTCTGAGAGTAACTTAAAATTGCAATGAAAAAGTTTCCTAAAAATCTGTCATTCGAAGTCCACTGAAAACTGGAGGTCCCTCCACTTATGCATAAGATTAACACACAGATCATAAGTAATGTGAGAAACTAGGTTGTGATCCTGACTAAAAGGTTGTCACCTATCCTTCTTCTAATATGTCTTCTGATGAGCCTGTAGGGGTAGCTGTCTACCAAATCGAATTCCAAATGATGCGATCCGTTACTAGGGTTCATATGGAGTCCTTTTAGTTAAGAATCAGTGGTGACTTATACCGAGCAAACCCTATCAACGAAATTCACATAAGAGCTAATTTTTGAAGTAGTCAGGTCGGGCTGCGACTTCAAGAGCCTTGAAAATAGTAAATATTTCCATGAAAATGAAACTCCAATTATATTCAATCTAAAATTTAATTCCCAAACAAGATCAAGTTTTTACAATGCTTGCGGGACGTTAACCTATCTTAGACAAATGAGGAATCTTGTTTAATTGCCCGACTCACTTGGCCCATGGTGGATGGCAGACATACTAACCAACTACTCAAAATCGATTGTAAGGTCATCTCGATTACAGTGGCCATGCTTACAGGTCACTGGGTTATGGGAAGACATGTGGAAAGACTGCAGCTCCCTTCGAACGATTACTGGCGAGTTTGTGGGTCTGCTAAAGAGAAGGAAACTGTTATTCACTTTCTTTGCCAATGCCTAATTCCCGCGAGGTATATATTTAGGTTATCTGGCTCTATATTCCTTGTCATAGCTTAACGGAGCTATCATCCATTGATATTAGGGATAGAGCTTTGTACATAAAACTTTCAGGCTGGTTTCCAGCCTTGGGGGAGTCGTGCTTTTAGTGTGCAACTCCCGCGCTGATCAATTTTTTCTATGAGTTCGATGGAATTTGGTTAGTACGGCGACTGCTTATACTCGCGGTATCACAATGGGCGGTTATGCATTCTCAAATGAGGTTTTGGTATCAAAGCTACCATTCCAATGTACATACGTAAGATAAAGTTTTCAACAACTGTCTTAAAAAATGGTGTATATACGATACAGGGTGCTTAAAAGAAAAAATCATGGAAATTTTTATTCTCTCTTTGAACTTCAAAAGCCATAGCAATGGTTAGTTCGGAGACTGCGCATAACCGTGACATCACAACGGGCCGCTAATCATGCTCAAATGAGCTTTTGTTATCAAAGCTATCACTCCAATCTACTAACGTAAGATAAAGTTTTAAAAAACTTTCTTAAAAAATGGTGTCTATACGATACAGGGTGCTTAAAAGAAAAAATCATGGAAATTTTTATTCTTCCTCTTAACTTCAAATGCCATAGCAATACCCCCTATGTATTGTTGTTTTAATTTGATTCCATTTATTAATCCCTCTCACTATACCACAACTCATGTCTATGCCTATGTCAGATTGCTATCTATTGCTTGATTGATGTTGTCTTGAAATATGAAGTGATTTAAATTGTGACAGAAACCTCAAAAATTTTAATACCCTAGTCTTAGGGAAGAGAGAGATATAACACATACTGATAAACATAGGCCTCTTTGCTAACTAATTCCGTAGATGTTTTTGATTTTATTACGCCGTACACTAACAGATAATTATATGTTAAGAGCTTCTGGGCAATAAAATTTATTTTCTATTTAAGAATAAGAATGCAAATCGATTTATTACGTTAACAGCCAAGTCTATGGTTTGGCTTACTTGACTTTGATGTTTTTTTTGGGGAGTGCATTAAAAACGTGAATTATACTCATACAATTCTGCCATAAAAATCCCATTTGAAATGCTTACTTATGGGATGATTGTGTTTCCAAATGCCAGGAGATCTTGGAGTGTCTTCAGTGATGTGTTTAAGAGTAGGTTGTTAAAGACAGACAAACAGACAGATAATGGCCATGATTTTTATGTTTCCAACCAGTAGCACAAGTAATAAAAGCAAGTGAGTGCGAGTGTGTGTGTGTGTGTATTTTTTACGCATTTTTAAAAGCTGGTTTTGAGTTTATCGAATAGACTTTCTAATGCTTTATCTGCGGCAACATTAACATCCATAACATCAGCAATAGAAACAGCAACAGCAACAGTATCATTATCACCATCATTATCATCATCAACAACACTATTATCATTATTTGCAATGGCAACACTTCAATCAGAAGGCAACAACAATAATAAAACCAGAATAACGATGGTGCCGACGATGTTGCTGTTGATGATGATGACTGTCTTGGCAGTGATTTTTATTTTTGCCCATATTTCTGTGTTTAACATAGCAATTTATGGCCAGGAGAACTATTAAGACACACACACACACACACACATACATACACAAAACCAGTAAAATTTTTATTTTCCCAGTCAGCTCAGATATCAAACAAAGGCAACAAAATGCAGCAAAAGAAAAACCACAAACAACATTAGAATTCAAGATGAAATCAAATACAGCAAGAACAGAAAATTATTAAAAGAAGAAGAGATGTAGAGAAGTTTAAAAAGCAAGCAGGAATGGATTTTATGGCCTTCTCCTTCTATGCAGCTATGATAAGCAGCAACAACAGCAGCAGCAGCAGCACCACCACCAGTACGAGCAGCAATAGCTGCGTACATACATCCTTTCAAGTATAAATAGAATTTCAATACAGAATTTTCATGACAAAATCAAAATCAACTTCAATAGCAATTGCCTGTCATCAATTGAAGATATGAGTGGCCACACAAATGAATCAACCACTTAAACGCCCGTTAAAGTAGGAGCACACCATAGAAAAAATGAAAACTACGGGGTGAGAGAGCATAAATTATTGGCATTAAGGGGTTAGTGTTTCTATTGACCATAAAGTTAGATTATAAATGAAGAGAGATTTGTTATTTCGCTTTTTATTGTAAATAAAGCTGAACGTGCTTCACTTAATAATATGTCGGTAATGCAGTTCGATTGGAACAAAATTTAAAACTTGACTGGGGAAATCTGTTTTGGTATAAATTTTATTGAAAATTTTATGCAATTGTTGAATAAACAAAGTTCGGCAACGTAATCTTTTGCGAAAAAGTAAAGGCAGGATTGGCCGAACTTGTATGGACCAGAGATCAGCAATGAGTATTCAAAAAGATGAGTAAATTCAAATCATACTCATAATTTCTGATACTTATACGCATTCATACTTATTTTAATATCATACTCATATTACTCATATTCAAAGTTTGAAGTACTCATCGTACTCATACTTAACAATACGTTTGATATTGTTGATTTCGACACTCCTCTACTCAACATTTACAAGAACCATATACTCACTAGAAGGTTGTGTGTCTTTGTCTTTATTCTTTATTCTTTTTTTTTTGTAAATGCAACAACAACTAAGACTGTAAATTTTGATGTATGATTCGAATCACTCGAACTACATTTATGAGTATTATAAGTATTTTTCTAAATTTATGAATCTGAATGAGTAGGCGTATGAATCAAACATACATATTTCGAATGTCATGAGTTTGATGTCAACGTTGTACTCATACTCATTGCAACCAGTACTTATAAATCAATGTTGTAGTGGGTGCGAATGAATCAGAGTAGTTGAATTTCAATACTGTTGACTCACTAATACTCAACATTTCATGAGTACATATGAGTAGCGAAAATACGATTCATTGCCGATCTCTGGTATGGACATTCGTTTATGTCATACGAAAATAATGCAAATGCTTAACATTACATTACATTGCCTGTTACGTGCTAGAAACGACATTCCGTTCGTTCCGTTCCGTTCTGTTGATTTCCGTTAACGTTCGGCTAATCATACCATAAGACCCTGTGAACAAGATTGTTAATTTTTCCTTTCCCAATCTAAGATGTAAAACCAAAGCAGTAAGCCGATTCTACCATCGTTGGTAGAGGGCCAAAGGCCTTTTGGCAAGTGACATACTGACATACTACCATTTTAGAGCTTTTGCTCCATCTTAATAATCGATTTCCTGATAAGATCATGGTCCATATATGTATATAAGCCAGAGCCAACCTAACAGCAGTCGAAGCTGTTGTTGAAAGTATTAGTCAGTTCAGCCGATCTTTTGTGATCATAAGTAGGCCGAATCTGTCGTTTCGTAGTACATGTTCTCTGGGCTATTTGCGGAGGAAGTTTCTCTGTTCTAATATTTCTAAACTTAACAAGCCTGTGTTTAATATTGAAATTGAGAATCCGGTGCCCACTCTTACTACACTGTCTTATCTACATCGGATGGTTGTCTATAAGCACAGTTAAAGGCATCAAAGATGATAGGAGAGATGTCGCGTGATGCTGTAAATGTTAGAAAGTTTGATTTGTAGAACAGCACTCTACCAAGTGTTTCTACTTTGACCAATACTTTAATGTGGAAACCTTCGATTGCAATCTCCCGATTTAGATCCAATAAACGCCTTGACGTGTACTCATCGGTTATAAATCATTATAGATTTGGACTCAGACATTATAACCGAACGAAGAAGCCTTAATTTCACTTAGTTTTGTACAAACTTCAAATACCCTTTGGTATATGTAGCCTTGAGGTCTTACTGTGTCTGTATCTCTTTTGGTGTCCTAAATCGTTACAAAAAATTCGATCCTTCATGAACCCATTAAGTTTTGGAAGCAAGGATTGCCATAGTCTAGTAGGTAACGTGTTGGCTTATTAGCCGACAGTCCATGATTCAACTCCCGGCTCAGACATCTCGAAATATGAAAAATAATTCTTCTAACGATTTCCCTTCAGCAGTAGAAAGTGCGTTGGCTTATTAGTCGACAGTCCATGGTTCAACTCCCGGCTAAGATATCTCAAAACATAAAGAAATATATCTTCTGGCGATTTGCTCTCATCACACTTCGGGCATAACCTCTGGGTGCAAATAAAATTGCCATGAAAAGCTTTTCAAATCTGTCGTTCGGCGTCGACATTAAACTGTAGGTTCCGCCACTCATTTATAAATTTAACGTTCACAACATGAGTGATGTGGGAAGCTAGGTTGTAATCCTGACTAAAGGGTTGTAATAACCAATTAAGTAAGCAAGGTTAAGTAACCAAGGAACAGTTTATACCATAGTTAAGGTGAATGCACTGAGAAAAATTTTCTCTAGAAATCATACGGAAAATATTTACAAATTTTGATAAACCCTGAGCTGTCATTCTCAGCTTTACATTGGTTCGGGAAACTTGCATTTGAAATGGTTAAGATTGAGGTTAGCCATCTTATAAGGGCATTATAAAAGAAATATTATTTGTAATCAAATTTGGGAACCAGTGTAAATACACGGCTTACTTTAGTCTGGACCAACCTTAAGCAAACAATTTTTATTTCTTGCTTAAATCATGAACCCCCTAATGTTCTTAAAGTTATGGAAGCGGGCCAAATTTAAAATATACAAACGTTTATGGAAGTAGATTGACTTTAAGCCGATTAGACAATCATAGAAAGAAGAGTAGAAACAAAATTTGCTGGAAATTGATTGTTATTGTTAAAGAGAGGGAGAGAGAGAGAGAGAGAATGCTTTAGAAACCGGAAGTAGACACATTCGTAGTACATTCGACTGGCATATGCTATTGAACGTAAGAAGAAGATACCTTAAAGTGGTGTAAAAAGATATTTTAAGATACAGCCGACGTTAAATACAATATAAAACTGCAAACAAGCAAAAGTATGGAAAGAAATTTTAATGATTTTAAATGTTAAGCAATGACGCATTACTAGGAAGCAATCCCTTAACTTAAGATTCTCATTTCCGGTATAAAAATTTTCTTAAGTTTCTCTGGTTTCCTCTACAACTGTATCGCCTACAAAATATTGCTGACACTTAAATATGGCAGACGATTTCCGTTAAGGCAGGATAGTGGTCGTAACCTCCCATAATGGTGTGTGTGTTGATGCCATAAAATCTTTGAAATGAAATTCTATTTTGAAATTTCATTTCTTTTTTGCAGTTCAGAGCATAAAATCGTTTGGAAAACTTTAAAAGAATTTAAGACGAGGGTGTGTGGAAAGTTTTGTTGTTGTTTTCTTTTTTTTTATTTGCAACATATTTGTTGCAGTTTATTTTTACATTTTCTATTTGAGTACACCCAACCATTTTTGCCACATAAGGAAATGCATAAAGTTTTTCATTCGTTTGATTTCCGTTTCAGATAAAAACACAAAAGTTTTTGCACAAAGATTTTCACTTTGACGTTTCGCTGGCAAGTGCGAAAGAAAGTTTATGCTGCGTCGTTAACATGTGTAATGAAATGTTCTTGAAATATGGAAATTGTTTTGAAAAAACACTCAAGAAACTTTTGTTGTTGAAATTAAAATTTGAAATTATTTTCTGTCATGAACACGAATTTTACACAAGTAACACATACCATTTGCGATGGGTTATCCAATATGAGGGTCATTAAGATTAAGCTCATAAAAGTTATTAAAGACAAGCATTGTTTAACTTCACCGTATTCAAGAATTCAAGTATTTCGGCATACCTACCAAAACGATAATGTCCCGTGATAATTGTGCGATTGATAGCCATGCGATTTAGGGGCAGAAGTGCGTTAGTTGCCCTCTGTTTATCTATACACGTCCAGCACCGTCTTGAAATATTGTACGTACCCTTCTGCTGTCAACGAGATTGAGTCTCCCCGTAAAGTATGTAAACTAAGGCAATCGGTGTACCTATGCCCTGTAACAGATTATAGATTGCGAACTCCTCACTCAACAGCAACAATATCCCTATTTCACGGGAGCCATATAATGGTCAGAAATTTCACTGAGAAATTCTTAATATTGATAGACAAAAACGAACGTTGAAAATACGTTCATTAGGGACTTAATCAGAAGGCTGGAAAGAGTCCTTCCTTAGTTCTTCGACCCGTTAGCCAAACCTAGATATAGAGGTGAATAAATCCAATTTGAACAATTTGAACATGCCCAGGGTCAAGAAAATTTAAAGCTTCGCCTATATTGATAGGATATAGACTGTTTAAGCAGTAAAAACTCTAGGTTTTTTTCGATACCTGACAATTATAGTACCTCCAAAGAACATGGTTTCAGATTAAATATCTTTTCGATATTTTTGGAGAATTTTTAAAACTTTTGCATCACGTTAAATTGCGTAGCAGATCCAAAGAGGTTCAAAAGATTTGCCTCAACAATTTGTATTTCAAAAAGTAGCAAACATTGCCTGCTTGTTACTCATTATAATTTCCATGTGATAATTACTACCATCCTTATTAGTTTCAGCCTCATTCTTTTCCCTGCTTTAGACCAATAAATTCCTATAAATACTGACCTAATTTCCATGTTCAAGCGCCATTTAATTCTTATCTCCCACGTATTTTTTTGTTTGTTTTGTTTTTGTTTGAGTGACTTTATCACATATCCAGGCTCATTTAATTTTCGCTTACAAATGACACCCTGGGTGGCGGCCTATATAGGCGGATATGATTACAAATTAAATACAATTTTCATTGTAACACCACATTATAAACCACACTACTATAAATTCTCATACTCCTCTGCTAGATGAGTACATTTATTGTGTAATAGACACGTTGGAATTGTTGAAAGTTTAGGCGCAACACACACGCATAGTAAAGAGATTACAAAGTTTTTCCCAAAGTTGCTGCCGTGCCGTATAGTACAGTAATAACGCAGCCAGTATTGTAAACAATCACTAATAAAGTACAACTAAAACAACAGTAGCAACATCAACAACATTATCATGAGGCATAAACGGAAGTACACAGACACACAGTGTAGCATTGGCAATTTGTTCGGTGATAATAGAAA
Source organism: Sarcophaga rosellei (assembly GCA_930367235.1). Taxonomy (NCBI): domain Eukaryota; kingdom Metazoa; phylum Arthropoda; class Insecta; order Diptera; family Sarcophagidae; genus Sarcophaga; species Sarcophaga rosellei. Next base: position 78,980,049 of record OV884021.1, read on the forward strand.
ACTGCCTATAAAGCCCAATGTGGAATAAGGCATACACGCACATACAATTATTGTCGTCATCATCATCATCATCATCATCAGCGTTTAATTTACTTGATATTGCCACCACCAACTCCTTTACTTTGTTTGGTAGCATAATCATAATTTTTAATAAAAATCTCCTTTTAGTGCCATCACTTACATACGTACTGACCACCCCCCCAAATCCCCTTTTAGTACCATCACATACGTACGTACTGACCACCCCCTCAAATCCCCTTTTAGTACCACCACATACGTACTGACCACCTCTCCATATTATTATTCGTGTTTGGTAAGTGAAAACGTTACATCATGTTGAAGTGATTCTATGCTGCAACTTTTCTAAGCCCGTTTCATAATTTTGCTTTCAAAACATAATTTTATTTACGCCAAATAACCCCCCATCCAGTACACTGTGTTTTAATTTTCGCTGTGTGTTGATGACTGAGTGAATTTTTTTCACTTTCATTATGTGTGTAGTCAACCACTTAAAGTGATGTAAAGGGATATTATTGTCCTTAAATAGGATACTGTTGGCAATGTACTGTTAGATAACGTTGTACTGGAGTATTTCAAAAACAAAGTTAATTAAGTTTGGCTAATAATTCCCTACAAGTGGGTCTTCTCAACCTATATCGATATGACAGTATATGTTGACAGTCTTCTAAGCATTATTATTATCTCCGCGTTCGTGGATCCGATTTCTACTCCTTATTCTTCGTAATTTGAGAGCCAACAGAACTCCTTAGTAAATTGACATAAGCATACATAATTAGAACCCTTTAACAGAACAACAACAACAACAACAACAACAACAGATTTTTGAAAGTTACCGAAGAAATATTTCTTCATATTTCATTTAATTCGAGATGTTTTGACTCTACTTACTACACTAAGGCGATTGGAATAAGGCTACATTGGAATTATTCTGAAGATTCAAAGGACGTGTTTTTTAATGATTTAGCCTGGGCCGAACATTACCTTTAAGAGAGTATTTCAAGCAATGCTCTTTAGCCAACCGATAGAGATACGGCTTCTTTATGAGGATGCTCTTTGCTGAAAAGCTCTGTCTGCCCCACCAGGATTACTGCCGAAGATGTCATGGTGTGGAGGAAATGGAATTGTTGGAACGTCTTTTATGCGATTGCTTTTGCACTTTAGAACAGCTGTCATCGGGTTTTGGATGACAGAACGTTTAAAGGTTGTGGTTCAGACCCACTACTAACGGATCATACAAGCGGCTTACCTTACACTGGGTGGCACAATGGGCCGTATAGACTATCGAGTGAATTACTGTAAGCTACCCGCTAATCTAATCCAACCCAATAAGTACACTACATACATACTTACATAATTGGCCATTACAACCCTTCAGTCAGGATTACAGCCGAGCTTCTCAACACCACTCATGTTGTGTGCGTTAATTTTATACATGAATGGCTGGACCTACAGTTTAAAGTCGACTCCGAACGACAGATTTTTTGAGAAGCTTTTCATGGCAATTTTTACTCTCAGAGTTTTTGCCAGAAATCTGCTGAGAGGAAGTCGCTGGAGAAATACTTTCGTATTTTCGTTTTGATGTCTGACCTGGGATTCGTACTCAGGCCTTTCGTCTAATAAGCCAACACACTACCTACTAGACCACGGCGACTTCAAGTACACTAATGGGCGTAATATTGTGCATACCACTTACGCCCGTTGGAAGTCTAATCAAATTTCTTTCGAACGTTTTAATGCTTTACATCCCTAGTCAGCAAAAGTGTGACAAATTTTCTACAATTTCTGACAATTCTACTTGAGTTTCTTCTTCTTCCTTAACTTCCATTCATCTATCAAGAGTTACATGTCCTGAGAAAAATCATATGACAGCCTCTGGCCTTTTAAAGGACAATAGGACTTTTTTTTACGCCGAGGAGGGGTGAATGTTCCTAACAGCACCATAGAGGAAGTCGTCACATTCTCCGTGTGTGGGGCCCTCACCCACTAAATTCCCCCCCTCGTCCCGTGGACTTGTTGTGACCACTCCGGAACTACGGTGGTATTACTTCGGAGTGGAGTCCTTTTGGCTATTTGGCCCCTGCGTGTTCATATCCGCGTGCGGATTGCGTGTCGAAAGTTCAGGAGACATTTACGTGTCTCCACTATTCCTCTCGTCCAGGTCCCTGTGTCGGATTCCGTTTGACACGTGCGCAAGTGTCATCTATGCCGGTGTGCCTGCATGTTCCGCAGCCTCGAGATCTCTCTTCTTCAGTCTTAGGATACGCTCCACGTAATTCGCCACTAAAGTCCAATTCTCTCCACTCGCAATCATAACCTCGACAATGTTAGCGGCCGTGATTGTTCCAACTATTAATGTCAGCTCAGAGCGGTAGCTCTGCCAGCGTGCACACTCGAATATAGTGTGCTCTGCATCATCAATTACTTCCTCTTCTTCGTAAAGGCAATAAGGGGAGGCGCTCTTGCCCATTCTATGCAGGTATTTCCTAAAATACCCATGCCCCCATAGCATCTGTGTAGTGTAGTAGTTCACCTCTCCGGTTTACCGTCCAATCCATAGCTCAATATCCGGGATAAGTCTCGCCGTCCACCTTCCTCTGTCCTCTTCATACCATTGGCGTTGCCATTTTGAGGACTGGACTGTCTGGTATATAAAGTATTAAAATAGAAAAAATAGGACGGTTCCCCAAATATTTTGACTTCAATATTTGCTTCTTTTACTCGTTGTAAAATACACTTTCCTTGAGGGTTACATGCGATCAATGCAGTAGCACAGAAGCTTTATTTACTTAAGATCTTGTACCTTATCATACAACCCTCCCAAACGTAGCTAAACTGCTTTCTTTTGCTTATAAAACAGTTATGAATGGTAAAAAACAGGAGCCACAAAATTTTAATCGTTTTTATTAGAATTTTTTTTTATTGACATTATGGCCCTCCTGCTGCCATTATTTCAATGGCATGTTTTGCCATTTTGTAACACATTTTATGGGGGGAGACCATTTACTTTACCTTTACATGGTTGTAAATTTTACTACCGGATCTTCTTTCGCTTCTACACTGTGTAAATGTGTGTCTGTATATGAGTACGGGTGTAAGTTGGCTTGTGTAAGTTTAGCTTGTCTATGCTTAGCTATCGTTATGTATTGATAAAGTGTTGTTGGTTTTATTGGTTTGTTGCTGTTGCTGTTGTTGTTGTATTTCAACGATATATGTATGTGGAGGTGGTATGATATTACCGTTACAGTTACAGTTACCGTTACCGTTATTGTTATTGTTCAGTTGTTGCTGTTGCTGTTCTATGTTTGTTATCTATTCTGTCGACATCTATTTGAGACATAACTTTTGCTTGTCTGTGTGTCTGTCTCTCTGTGTTTCAGTGTTTCTCTGTATTTAAGTGTTTGTGTGTGGGAGTGTATGTGTTAACGGTTGTCTGCTTCTTCTTCTTCTTCTTCATTTATTATTGTTATTGTTTAATAAAATTATGTTTATTGTTATTGTTTGCATGTGTTTTTCACCAATAATGGCAACAATAAAACGCTTTAGATGGCATCATAAATAAGCTTTTTATTGCATTTCAACCGAAAAAAGAAAAATAAAAAATGGAAGAAAAGGTAAGAAAGCTAACCGTTAAGGGCTCTCTGCTCTGTTACAGCCACAAATCTATTTTCAAGTCCTTCTATTCCTCACAAAAATTCACAGCTGTTTTTAAGCCTTTTATTAGCCATAGACAATAAAAGCAGAAAATATTATGAATATTTGCCGTTATTGCTTACTTGTTAATTATTTAATAGACTTAAAGGAGCATGTGGCTCACCAACACCACCACCACTATCACCACTATCACCACCATTGCTAAGTCTCCATTTACCATTTCATTTCATTTATCATTTCGTTGTATTGTTTAAGAGAATTCCTTAGCTATGGCTTAAGACCATTTGATAAATGTGTCTGTGTGTGTACAATTTGCTCATAATTAGACGAAGAGATAGTAGTGGGCCCCTTAATGAGGTTGCATGAAGGCCATCAGTTCATTTCAGTTTATTATGGTAATTTTCTCTTTTATTTAAACACATACAAATCATTATGAAGATAATTAGCACTGTAGCACTGTATCAACACTGTAGCACTGTGTAAATACATGTGCGTTTGCAATAGGAGTCTTAAATTTAAGGATTTTATTTAAGCTTTTTGGCATATTAAAGGTGGAAAAGGAAATGGGCCAATTTTAAAGACACATTTAAAGTTTTACCAGCAATTCTGTTGATTTCATGACTTTTTCTAGGGTGTAGGCCAAATATATGAATGACGGAATATGAAAAATAGTTTTGTAAGAATCGTATGCGTTGGGCCCAAGCTAGGTGAGGTGAGACTTTACAATCTTGGATAATAAACTGACAGAATAAAGAATGGTTCTTGAATATATGAAGTCTTTGTAGTCACTGAAGCCGCCGTAGCCTCTGAAATCACCGTAGTTTAGTAGGTCGTGTATTGGCTTATTAGACGGGAGACCACGATTCAAGCCCCAGGTCCGACATCTCCAGCAAAACGAAATACGAAGAAATACTTCTACGACGACTTATTCTCAGCAGATTACTGGCAAAAACTCTGAGAAAAAATAGATTTGCCATGAAAAAATGTCTCAAAAATCTGTCGTTCGGAGTCGAATATTAACTGCAGGTTCCGCCATTCATGCATAAAAGTAAAAGACACAACATAAGTAACATGAGAAGCTACATCGTAATCCTGACTGCAGGACCAGCTATGTAGGTATGAATGTCTACATAAATCATGAGATTTGACTTCGTTAGACTTTTCCTTGTGATGTTCTCTTAAGTCGTCCCAGAGAGAGGAGAAGAAAAGAAGGAGAAGACGCAGCAAAGGAAGGATATAGGAAACAGAGGAAAAAGGTGGACCACAAACACACAAGAGAGCGCGATTGTAAATTTGATGCCCTAACACTTCTCAACCAGCTGTTTACAAGGGTTCTCAACCTAATAAAAGCGTTACGGTTGTAGAAGAGGTGTTCGATAATCTTGAACTCCTACTCATCGCAACATAGCCTGCAATAGTCCTACTGGATTCTCTTCCAGATCCTTGCCTTACTTACTTACTTACGTACTTACTTAATTGGCCTTAACAACCCTATTAACGGATTTCGGCCTGCCGCAGCACATCCTTCCAGGCACCTCTGCTTCTTGCGCGCCTACGCCAGTTGGTCACACCAAAAATTGTGTAATACAATGGGCGCTATGTTGCTAAATGTGTCCATTCAAGTCTTTTATATTGACAGCCACCTCTAGCTGGCAATCTAGCTAACCTCAGGCTGGCCTTATTTCAACCCAGCAGCAAACCTATTCTAGCACTATCTACAGCATGCCATAGACTACTAAACACTTGGCACACATCTCAATCAATACATCCAATGCCTCTTGTCATCCTCCTTGATCCCATCCATTGATGAGGTCGTAGAAGAGGCAGGTTGGGGATCAAGACTATCTATAAAGTTGCCCCCAAGATTAAGATTAAGTTCACACTGTTATATGGTAGAGAGTCTTGGACCATCGTATCAAAGTATGCCAATTTGATCCAAAATTTCATCAACTAATGTGCTCACAGGATATTGGGAATACTTTATCATGCAAGTGTGCAGTGATGCCTTCTGGTCTACTACGTATAAAACTCATTTAAATCTTAGGCCACACGACTAAGCGGTATTGCGGCCCCCAAGGCAATTAGGATATTACAGGACATATTCAAACAAAGGACATTCGCTGAGTAAGGATTGGAATATGTGAATAATCATGGTAATACTCAACCCTATTTTAAGCAGCCAACAACAAGAGAAAATATTTTCAATTACTCAACATGTAGTCCAACTATGATTCTTAACGTTTCAGTGTACTTTACTTGACGTATTGATAATGGATTAATGACCTGATTATATGCACAGGAAGATGGATAATAAAGGATTTGTTAAACAAAATAAATATTCTGTGCTTTCTAAAGTGAAATAAACGAGAAAATGGGAAAATATTGAAAATATTTCTCATATTATCCCCAGTATGCTCAACATTGTACTAAGAAAACCGCGCTGTGTTTACCTTGCATACCTATGCTTGACAAAAAAAAAATGTTTCTTTCCTTTTTCCTCATTCGGTGCTCATTAAAACTATGATCATAATTTATTAAATAAAATAAAAAATAAAACAACAACAATAACAAGAAAAATAAAAACATAAATTAATTCCCGTTTCTCTGCTAATATACGAAGCATAACTACCGCTTTCTATGCAAAAATATACGTTACAGGATATCATTCTAACAGGACCGCTAACACCACTAAAACACAAGGGTGGCACACTTCTCTGGCCTTTAGCTCAACACCCTATTGCACAAAATATTTCCGTTAAGGACTGGCACATATTTTTCCTTGTTATTCCAACAACAAGACAAAAACACAACTCCAACTAGCTGGCTTGGCTCAACGACAACGACCACGACTCTGTCAACTCACTGTGTTGTCTCGAAGGCTGCTTGAATGGTTGACTGCATAGGTATGGCTCGTTGAATGTCCCTTTAACGAAGAGGAGCGCGGGCATATTCTTCTAATTTACGGTTCACTTAACAGGTAAAATGAGAAAAATTATTATAAAAACAACATATTTTTTTTATAGATTTTGTTATTGCTGTAGTTTTGCTATTGCAATTGGCTTTTGGCTAAAAAGTCATCAAAACTGGTCGTGTTGGAAAATTAAACATTAAACTGAGAAAAATGAAAATTATACTCCGGCATATAAAGGTAGAACATTGAACTCGAAAAGGAAAATGTCAACCCCTATGTATCTAAGAATGATTCAAGGAGAAGGGCACTATGTTTGAAAAAAGGAGTAAAACTTTTTACACTTAAGCATCACAAATATTGATTGTTTTCTCTCCTATAAGTGCACTCATGTGGTACATAAAAGTGGATATAAAGGTAGACTGGCTTAAGAACACTTAGCTTAAATTGAAAATTTAAAAAAAAAAATCTCACACCTTATAATGATGAGCAAAGTTTCAGGATGGTTAGTCATTACAAATGGTGATGCCCTACTTTTTGTAATACTTAGTTTTATTTATATCCAGGATTAGGTAGGTAAGTAGAGGCAAAAGATGGAATGGACACATATATGTATGTGCTACCACAGTCCTCCATTACTCCTAGTCCTAAAAGCATGCAGAGCTTTTAATGAAGTCAGTCACTTAGACACCTAATACCTATTCTTGATAGAACATTAAGATCCTCTGCATAGTAGAAGCCAAGCTCCTTTTCTCTATCTTCGACATGCCGCCAAGCATGTACTCAATAGGTGATCAACAGATGAAAAAATATTTCATCGGCGTCTGCTTCTCAGTAGATTTCTGGCAAAAACTCTGAGAGGAAGACATCAACCAAAAAAAAAAAAAATAGCAAGTCATCTGTCAGAAAAATGCAAGTCATCAACCTACAAAAATGCAAGTCATCGACTCAGAAAGTGTTAAGTCATATACCAAAAAAATGCAAGTCATCAAAAAAAAAAAAAAACTGCGAGTCATATACCAGAAAAATGCAAGTCATCGACGCAAAAAGTGCAAGTCATCTAAAAGAAAAATGCAAGTCATCGACTCAAAAAGTGCAAGTCATATACCAAAAAAAAATAGCAAGTCATCTGCCAGAAAAATGCAACTCATCAACCAACAAAAATGCAAATCATCAAAAAAATAACTGCAATTCATCTACTAGAAAAATGCAAGTCATCAACCAGAAAAATGCAAGTCATCAATCAAAAAAAAAAAAAAATGCAAGTCATCGACTCAAAAAGTGCAAGTCATCTACTAAAAAATGCAAGTCATCTACTAAAAATGCAAGTCATCTACCAGAAAAATGCAAAACATCAATCAAAAAATGCTAGTCATCGACTCAAAAAGTGCAAGTCATCTGCTAAAAAATGAAAGGCATCAACCACTTGAATTGTTATGTCCTGCTAACTTGAATAATTTTTTTAAATGTTAATATAACACATGGACATATTATATGTATGTGTGTGCTATGTTAAGTGGGTTATAAAGACCAGAATTTTACAGTGCTTGGCATGGCACCAAGACTACAGCTGTATGCGTCTATCATTTGCCTATGGGAGGGGTAAACTTATAAAGAAAAGCCCTCTTTTTGAATTTGAAAATAGGAAAACTTTTCATATCACAAATTAAAATCAATTAAGCTATAGAAAGAGAGAGAAAGGGGAAATGCAAGAAAAAAAACGCCATTTATATTATTTATTAATACTTGGAATATACAGAATATGGCTGCTTTGCTTTTATTACGAAACCTTTTTGGAATTTTATTGAAAAAGTTTGGAACATAAAGTGGTGGCCGTTAATTTTTTTTTCTGGATGGAATGAAACTTTCATTGACCCTCATAAATAACAATGTACAGTGAAAATACTTAATTACACTCGACATATAAAAAAAATTTTGAAGAAAAAACAAAACTAATAACGTTGATGAACCTCATCAATATGGCTCAAATAAATTATTGATTGACTATGCTGCACGTAGAGAGAGAGAGACGTGTGCATAGTAGGAAGCGCAGCTTGTTCGAAAAAAAAAAATCCAAAATTGAATTGAAATTAAATGGTTGTGAAAATTGATTCTGTAATGAAACTTTTATTATTGAAAGTTTATGGGTTTTTGTTTTTTTTTTGTTACGTTTCAATAACTTTTCTCGTTTTTGTAAATTAATTGTTAATTTTTGTTGCATGTACAACGTGTGGTCATGATGAGGGGGTGCACATTTTGTGCACCCTTCTGTTTTAACCGTCTTCACAAGTAATTTCATTGAAATTTGTGGCATAGAAAATTTGCCATGAAACTCCGGAAAAAAAAGAGAATAGAATGTGAAACAAACTCATCACAGCAGTTTTAATTGAAAATGTTGAGTTTTGTTTTCCAATTAAAGTTAAGTTAACTTTTAATGGCATATCGGCTAATAAGAGTTGATGTAAACAACAAGTTGTAGTTGCCGTAGTCTAGTAGGTAGTGTGTTCGCTTATTAGACGTAAAGCCCGGGTTCGAGCACCAGGCCAGACATCAAAACGAAATATGAAAAAGAAATATTTCTACGGCGACTTCCTCTCAGCAGATTTCTTGCAAAAACTCTGAGAGTAATTAAACCTGCCATGAAAAAGTTTCTCAAAATCTGTCGTTCGGAGTCGACGTTAAACTGTAGCATATCGAAGCTGTGGCTGAAAGTGTGCGTGAGAATCCATCAATATCAACTCGTCATTGTTCTCAAGAATTGAACATTTCACGCACCAGTTTACATTGAATTTTGTGAAAAGATCTCCGTTTGACGTCCTGCAAAGTTCGATTGGTTCAAGAGTTGAAGGCTCCTGACCATCCGCTTCGTTTTCGCTTCGCTAGATGGGATAACGAGAAACTGCATGATGATATCTGTTTGGCAAAAACAAAAAACATCTTTTCGAATGAAGCTGATTTTCATCTCGGTGGATACATTAATAACCAAAATTGCCGTATTTGGGGCTTAGAAAACGCACACGTAATCTTACAGAAGTCACGCCCATTACGAGCGACTATTTGGTGCGGCCTATCGCTCCGATCCGATGTTTCTGTACCCGCTCTTCATTGTATTGATGTGAGCGCAGTGTTGGTTTCAACAGGATGGTGCAACTCGCCACACATCATAAGCCACAATCGACTTATTGCGCCAAACGTTGGATGGCCGTTTAATTTGCCGAAATGGTGATGTCAAATGGCTGCCAAAAATTTTTGTTTTGGCTGTTGGACTATTTTCTGTAGGGCGCCGTAAAAGAAAAGTGTTATGCCGACAAACCAGAGACAATTGAACATTTGTAGGCCAGCGTTCGTGATGCCTAGGACGAAATACTACCACCTACACTCGAAAAAGAGCGCGCATATTGGTCTGATCGCATGGGGTACTCTGAGTACAGCCACTAGTTTTCAAAATCCTTGAATTCATCGGAATTGAAAACTCAAAAGACTAGGATAGCCTTTATTTAGGTCAAGAACTATCAGGCTTTTTATTATTAAAACAAAACAAAGTGGTAGTCTTTGTCGAACATTGCGAATAATTCCAGGATCGTCAGGGAATGTCGCCGTTGCCTCAACCTTCTTACTAGGTGGTTTAGTGTCACACTTGCCTGGGTCCTCGGACACTGACATTCCCGGAAACTGCAGAGGCGACAAGCCAGCCAGAGATGGCGCACTACTCCCGGAATCCTGTTCAATCGACTTAGGAATGCCACTTGCCTCGAACAAACTGGCTATCGCGCGGAAATTTTTCCGAGACGCCAACCTATCGTGGATCAACAAGGAGTCCTGTTCTACCGCTAGACTCACCTTGCCCCGGATGGATAGAAGGCGTAGCAACCATTTACTTGGACTTGGTCCGGCATCATCTCAATCAAAGTGGCCATGCTTACAGGTCACTGTGTTATGGTTAGACACGCGGAGAGAATGCGGCTTTCATTTAACGACTTCTGCCATGGGTGCAGATTCGCTGAGGAGGACGAGACTGTTACCCACTTTCTTTGTCAATGGCCATCTCTTGCGAGGTGCAGATATAGGTTATTTGACTCTCAGACCCTTGTCAGCTTGACGGAGCTATCGTCCATTGATGTGAAGGATATAGCCTGGTTTATCAAACTTTCTGGCTGGTTTTCCAGCCTGGGGTAGTCGTGCTTTGGATGTGCAGATCTTGCGCTAACTGAACTCTCCCTCCTAGGTTCGGAGGAACTTGGTCAGTACAGGAACTGCGTCCACCTGTGGCGTCACAACGGGCTGCTATGCATGCTTAAGTGAGCTTTCGGTATGAAGCTACCACACTAACCTAACCTAACCTAGTTGGTAGTGTGTTGGCTTAAAGACGCGAGTCCACGGTTCAAAATCCAGGTCAGACATCTCCAAAAAAACGAAATACGAATACTGTGGGATATTGACGCATTAAGTAAGCTTAATTTGACCGGTGACTTGGGTAATGTTGACTTTGGCGTCTATTGTTCTATTGCCATGAAAAATTGCTAAAAAATCTGTCGTTCGTAGACGACTTCAAACTGTACTGCATGCTACTCATGTAGAAAATTAAGACACGGCATAGGTGACCTGAGAAGCTAGGTCGCCATAATGACCAAATTATGTACATATGTACATAAGATGTGTAGCACGTAGCGCCGTTCTGTTGAAACCTTATGGCGTTGATGTCTATATTATCGAATTTCGGTTAAAAGCAGTTGGTCGTCATCGACCTATAGTGCTTGACGTTGATAGTGACAGCCTGGTCACTGCTTTTTTCAAAGGAATATGGCACGATGATGCCAGCAGCTCAAAATTCCCACCAAGCAGTGATTTTATCTTGATGCATTTGCCGCTCTTGTGTTTCTAGTCTCCATATTTAAATATCATCTTAGTTTTCCCTTGCCTCACGGTAATCTCATCACTTATTCAAGTTCCCTTTTAAAGAGAACTGTAATGTGTTAATTTTTTTAATCAAATTTTATAATCTTTTTAATCAAACAGTTTACAGTACAGGTGCTTGTACCTGTACCTGCACAAATGTAAGCATATGTTTTAATTTAAAATAAAATTAATTTAACCGGGTACTTTTTCTGAAAAGAAACAACACAAAACAAAACAAAAACAAAAAACGACTTTCAATGAAGAAACTTTCTAAAGGTATGCAGAAAGAGAGAAAAAAGTTAACAACGCGAATTTCATTTATTTTCATAAGAAATGTCACTAAAAAAGCAACAAAATAAACGACAGACAGTCAGAAATGAAGAACTAAGAGGGACAATTTTAATTTAAAAAAGACTGTAACAGTACAGAGGTAAACAAGAGAGAAAGTACGAGTGAAGTACAGATATTTGAAGGAATGAATTCTTCAATGATTTTTATATACATAAGGAAAGCAAATGTTTATTGTAATTCTTGTTTTACTTGACACATTTTGAGCGGATCTGTGATTGTATAGAAGAGCAGTGTTGAGCAAAAAATCATTCCGAACCAGTAGAATAAACAGATATTTGAGGCATAATAGGTAATATGGAAACACCGATGAATGGCAACATGATCGATTAATTTCTAAAGCAGATTTCCTAATTCCTCTAAGGAGCTTAAGGAAACACAGATGAATGGCAGCACGATCGATTAATTTCTAAAGTAGATTTTCTTTATAATTTCCCTAATTCCTTCAAGGAGCTTAAGCATGCCATAAACCATCTCCAATTAGATGGAAACACGTTTTCCGTTTTTATTATCGAATTTGGTTGAGCGATTGGTACTGCGCAGCGTGTTCTAGAATTTCAGGGTTGCCACACTGAAATGTTTTGGCTTACCTTACCTTATAAATTTATAAGGTATAGCGATATCATGTGTCCATTTTCAACCTTGGAAAATCGAAATATTGGCTTCCAAAAAATAGTTTAGCATTGTCTACGAGAGTGATATTAATTGCTACTAGGCTGATTAAACAATATCGCCCTAGTTTAGTAGTCGGAAGGAGACAAGTCCAGTGAATACGGCAGCCTAATGCTTTTATTGTATACTGTTCAGGCGAGTTGTCATGTCGGAAAATTACGTTATCGTGTCTTGTGGTAGTTTTTAGATCAACTCATGGTAAAAATTGACCATGTGTTGTCGGTAGCGATCTGCTTTAATGATTTGACCATGTTTTAGGAGCTCGCGATACATCAGACTTTTCTGGCTGCACTTGACATATATCATGGAAATTCTTTATTCGAAATTTTGAATTTTTGTCTCGAAATTGGAGCATTACTTAGGCTGAATTTGAATGATAAAATGCATAATATTGACTTTGACGACCACTGAGGTTTGCCGCTTATTTACACACACCAGTAACTTAAGAAGTCCCCACAAGAAAAGGTTTTACGCTTCCAAAGCCTACGATCTCTTCTATTACTGAAAAAAAGAGCATGAAGAGAATGGTTACAGCACAGATTCTTTCAACAGAAAATCAGGCTTAGACAGTGCTTGAAATGTCTCAGAGAACTGGAATCTCGAATACTGCGGCCATAACAAAATATTGGTGCTATAATGACCTGCTAACTTAAAAGTTCCTTTGGGAAACTCCTTCGGTGCTTTATCAGGAGATGATAAAGGGCTTTAGGGAGCCACTACTCAATTTAATCCTAAGGAGAGGTCTTGGGATTCATAAAATCAACAACGCGCTGATTAAAGAGCGTAGCAAAGTCAAACACAAAGCAATATTAAATCCGAACAAATGTATTCCAGATCAGAAATTTTGATTCAGAACTATTAAACAAAACAACAGAGTCATAAGCAAGTCATAAGAAAGACATTCGAAGAGAAGAATCCCCACCCCACGGGGTATGCCAATAGGGTCGGATTTATAAGCTGAAATTAAATTTCAGTCAATGAAAGCGTTTTTTAAATGCTTTTCAGACAATTGTTGTAGGTGTATAGCAGGGTTAGGTTAGAGGACGTGTACTTGTCATAGTATGCGGAGGTCGAATTGACCCATTGTACAACGTCCTAGCTTCTCACACCACTCGTGTTGTGTGCGTTAATTTTATACATGACTAGCGGGACCTACAGTTTAAAGTCGACGCCGAACGACAGATTTTTGAGAAGCTTTTCATAACAATTTTTACTCTCAGAGTATAGCAGGGTAGTTAATTGAGACAGTCGCCGTAGTCTAGTAGGTAGTGTGTTGTCTTATTAGACGTAAACCTAAGTTGCAAACCCTTTTTCGCACCACTTATGTTGTGTGTGTTAATTTCATGGGGCAATCACACACGATGCTGGCATAAAATGGCAGCTTGTAGGCAAGAGAGGTGAGGATACATAAACACACAATACATAAACAAAACAAAACCAATACACATACATTTATAAAACAGCAGATTCAGAAAACATTTTTTTATAGAGCATAATTAGTCTTTCGTTGAGCGTTGAGTAGTGAAAAAAACTAATACACACAAAGCAAACTACATGTACATATACAATTTTATGCCAAATGAAATATGTAGTCTCGTGTCTGACTGAAAGAACAAAAATTGTGCAGCTTAAAAAATTGTCTCGTGTGTGATAGCACACACATGAGTGCCGGGACCTGCAGTTTAAGAGAAACTTTATCAGAATTTTTGCCAGAAATCTGCTGATGGCATATTACCATAGAAACCTATTTTTCATATTTTGTTTTTTGGAGATGTCTGAGCTAGGTTCTGAACCAAGGACTTCGATTCATTAATTCACTCTTTTACATTCTGTTTCACTACGCTAAGATAATCATTTGAAAGTATGAAACAAAAAGCGAAAAATAAAAACAAAAAAACAAAAAAGTTTTTAATGAAGATGCCACTTTAAAATACTGTTTACAACAAAAACAACAACAATTACAGTTACTAATACAGCAAGCAAAGGAAAAAAAAGAAAAAAATAACAAGAAAAATATCCACCTTCCACTCTAGTAAAGTAAACATGAATTCCACTCCCCCCCCAGTCAAACTAAAGGTAATAATGGAAGTCAGGCTAACAAAGATGCCATTGCCGCTGCTGCTGCTGTTGCTGTTAATTTTCTTTCTTTATTTTTATTTTGTGTGACAAATGAAAAATGAAATAACGGTTACGATTTGACTGCAATGATTTCTTTTTGCTCTCTCCCCGCTCTCTCTCTCTCTCTCCTGTAAGATGTCATGTCTTAAACAAAACCGGTATGCTTTTAAAGAAAGATTAAAAGGAAACCCCCTTAATAGTTGGCAGTACAAGAAATATTTGCTTTGCTTGCGTGTTTTTTTTTTTTTTGGAATACATTTGTCATGTTGCCTGGTTGAGAGCGGCGTCATGGAGGAATGTCTGAGTACGATATTAAGAAGTGTGTGCTGCAATGCATTGGTGTGTTGTGATTTTAGCCAGCAGGCTTATGCCCAAGATTGAAAATGGTTTTCTTAAGTCCTCTTCAGGTTCTATGCACAGTTTTTAACAAAACATACAGCAAAGTTGCGTAAAATGAAAGTAAGGAGAAAAAGTTTCATGGAAAAGCATAGCGGAGAGGGGGCGGGAAGAGACCAAGACTAAAACAAAGAATGTCATAAAATTAAAATCCCACTAAAGGTCAGTCAGAATGTTGGAAAGAAGAGAAAAGAAATGAAAACATTTCGTATTTCTTCATTTCCTTTTGTAATGTTTTGCTTTGTTTTGTCCTGTCCTGTCCCGTCCTGTCTTGTCTCGTTATTATTACTTTTGCTTCCATTTTTTATTCAGAATTTCGTTTTTTTTTTGTTGAAAACTTTTTTTTATAAAAGAAGGTTACGAAGAGTCGTTAAGGTTTCTGGCAAGATTTTTTTGTTGTTGCCTTTTGTCTCCACTTCATATTCAAATTTTCTTCAAGTAGTACAGCCACAGTAAGGTGTATGTGTGTTTGTGTATGTGTATGTGTCATTGGTCTAAAGCCCATCAACTGGAGGTAATTTTTTTCTCATTTCTCTTTTCCATTTTACCATTCTCAAGAACGTTATTGTTTTAATCAGAAGCAGCAGCAAGAGTTGCCATAAATTTATTACAAATTACGAGAGTCTTTCTTTTTTCTTTTTTAGTTTCTTTGGCATTTTCATTATTTTCCATTTTCCACCTGATGCAGATCTGTGTAAGATGTTGCCTAAGGCAGGCAGGCAGGCAACATGTCTTGTTAAGAAGGCCTGGTTGCCTCTAACTAGAGTTGGCAAGTTTGTAGGTTTTTTTTTTGAGTCTTAATGGTCTTGCCTTTTGGTTGTAATTTTTTTTCTAGAGAGGTTCACTAATTTACGTTTTGATTGCCAAAGTCCTGCTAAATTATGTTTCAAGTTTTAAAGTTGAAATTGAATGTCATTTAACTTTCGAAAGTTGAAAATTGTCCGTTAATTTGAAATTAAATGTCAAAGAAAATTACAAAAAATAAGTGAGAACGATGAGGCCATAAATGGAAATAAAATGTGAAAAGTAGGTGCTCAATGGCCAGGTTCCCAAAATTAACTCCTTTCATTTCTCGATTTACTTACATACATACGTAATTGGTCATTACAATCCATTTAGTCAGGATTACAACCTAGCTGCTCACAGCACTTTGTATAGTATATAGTGTCTGTCGGGACCTACTCCGAACGACACATTTTTGATAAACTTTTTATGGAAGTTTTATTTACTCTCAGAGTTTTTACCAGAAAAGTGCTGAGAGAAATTCGCTGAAGAAATATTTTTTCATATTTCGTTTTGTTCTAAATGTCTGACATGGGGTTTGAACCGTGGCCTTACGTCTAATAAGTCAACACAATATCTACTAAACTACGGCGACTACAATGCCACTTTGGCTATGTTATTTAATTAGTCATTACAATCATTTAGTTGGGATTTAAACCTTGCTTCTCACATCACCCATGCTGTATCAGTTAATTTTTTCTATGAGTAGTGGGACATAACGTCTTTTTGTCAGAAGGCTCCTGAGAGGAGGTCGATAAAAGAAATACTCTTTTTTATATTTCATTTTTGTCGAGATGTCTGAGCTGTTGTTGGAACCATGGTCTCTTGGCAATGACGAATTATGTATGTATGTAAGACTTTTGTGCATTCAGCACTGTTTCCTACAGGGAATGTTTGATCATCAGGTTAGAATCTTGGACAATTGTTCATCTTGAAGTCAACTACGATTTCATGGGACTTGGGGGTTCCAATCTAGCATCCATCATCTACATTCCATTGCATTGTACGGCCGAATCTTCGTCATCTTTGTGATACTAACAGGCTTTCTTCTGATGTTTGTGGTTTGCCAGACTATAGCATATGTGGCTCTAAGATATGTATTGTTTCATAATGGGATCAATCAATAAGTGAGTGTGATTGATATTTATCGAGGCTTAAATCCTAAGATTGGCTTGTGCGCCTGCAGTATGACGTATAGTAGTATACTTGACCTGCAGATAAAGGGAAAACCAGCTCAAAAAAGTTGGCAAATCAACAAATACTGATTTAAGGTCAAAATCAAGGGATCGACTAAACTGGAAACAATATGTTATATTCTTAATAGGCTTTTGATTGAAAGTGTAGAAATAATTGTACTGCATATGGTAAAGAACTTGCACTAAAACCCTCTGATGTAAATGCCTATAACTTGCTAAATAATTTAAGGAAATCCTTGATGACCTTTGACCTTTGTTAACAATATAATTTTCTATTTGAATTTTCCTCAATTAGTTGTGATTAATCATTTGTCAATGGTAAGCCTCTATTAAATTTCAAATTGTCATACGTAAGCTTCAATTTAAATTCAAACTACACAGGTCAACAAAAAAAAAAAATCAACTGACTTTGCTTTAATATCGCTCACTTAGCTAATCAAAATGACAACAACAACAACAATAAAAAAACAACAACAAACACAGAAAAGACAACAATAAATAAAAATTCCTAATGTTTACCGTGTCTATTTGCCAAAAAAATAAACACGAGAAAAATAAAATTGTAGCGCAAAATTATTCAACAGAGCAATCAATTTTGCGAGAAAAAGGTTGCCACTGAAAACAATACAAAAAAAAAATCAAGCGGAAATTGTTGCAACAAAAACAATAACAACGACAGCAATTTATTTAAACTCTTTCGAAATGATGGCAAATATTTTGATTTATAACGTTAGAATGTCTCTAACAACCTGGTAACATGACCCCAAAAAAAAAAGAGCCAACAACACACACCCAGGACAGCAGGAGGCAAAATGTCAGCCACTGAATTTCTATTTTTTTTTTTGTTTTGTTACCGCCATTTTGTTTTTATTTCATTTTTTAAGGACTAAATTTGTTAAAAAATAATTTCAAACGAAACCGGATACTTTTTTTTGACAGAGAAAAAAATCCTTTTTTTAAACGGAGGCAAAATAATGATGAAAATGGGCTGAAATTAAATTTAACTTGAGTTTCTCATTTCTCTCTCCAAGCAGGCTCTCTCGGCTGGGTTTATTTGTAAAGGATAATGGCTGTTTTTTGTTATTCATTTATAACCCGAAACAACAACAACAACAACAACAACAGCAACAACCATGACAACAATTGGTTTAAAAGGCCGTTTGAATAAAGGCAAAATTGAGAAAAAACAATGAATGAATGAATGACTAAATGAACGACCGAATTGAATTGAATAAATCAAGCGGAAATTGTTGCGATTTGAAACGTTTCGTGTTTTTTTTTTGGGATTTTCTTCCTTTGTTTTTGTTTTTGTTGTTTTAAGGGATAACAACATTTGATGATGATTTTATTGCATGCGATCAGTTAACAGAAATTTTTGTTTCCATACACACATACATACAATATGACAGAGGTTTTACAACTGTGTGTGATTGTTTTTTTTTCTGTGGCTTTGAAATTAAGGTAGTTCCTGGAAGATAAAGGAAACTGAAGACAAAAATAGCATAAGCATACTACACTATACTTAGATTGTTTCACTAATCAAAAGTGTAGCAGAAGCCAAGTGGTTGCAAGGCTACTGTGCAACGCTCCTTCAAACAATGTTGGACAGCCGGTAAAATAGAGAAAATATTTCGAATAGATTCGCAAGCGTATCATTAAGCTGCAGATGGTTGCTAAAGAATATAGTTCCCCCTCTAGTTGCCAGGAGTTGGGTGAAGACAGAATAAGTGCTAAAATTCTATGACTTGAGAACAATGTTGGCAAGCGCAACATTATGCTGCAAAAGGTTGCCAAAAGACAACCGTGCATTGTTCCCAGCAGAGTTCAGCAATGAGTATTCAAAAAGAGGGGTAGAATCGAATCATACTCAAAATTTCTGATACTCATACGCATTCATACTTATTTTAATATCATACTCATACTACACATATTCAATGTCTGAAGTACTCATCGTACTCATACTTAACAATACGCATGATGTTGTTGATTTCGACTCTCCATGACTCAACATTTACAAGAATCACAAAAGAAATATAATTCACCAAAGAACACTAAAATACTCACTAAATAGTTGTGTGTTTGCTCTGTTTGCTGCTCTGTCTTTTTCCTTTTTTGTAAATGCAACAACAACTAACTCTGTAAATTTGATGAATGATTCGAATCACTCGAATCAAGAAAAGCGGCCAATGGTCGTTGAAGAGGTGCTAATACATTCTGAAGAATGCATTGTTTGAAGCGGAAGAAGAAATTCCAAAAGAAATAAATATTACAACTCATTGTTCAAATTCTTAGTATTCCTTGCTCATGTAATTCTGTAACCACCCTCCTAAAAATGCTTTTTTGTTATTGTCATTGCCTTAAATGTTTTTACTAAGCCGCTGTCATATAAATTTGGATTTTATTTCGTCAGTTTTTGTTTGTTTGTTTGTCTGAACTCGACATTTTTCTTTAATCAAATAAAATAAAATCCTTTTCTCTCTGTTCTCTTTCGGGTTTTTGTTATTTTTTAATTTTGTTGTTGTTGCTGTTGGCTGTGTTGTTGTATACAAATTTGTTTTGTTTACCAATAAAAATCATTTTATATTGTGGTACCCTACAGCGCATAGCATACATAACATAATTGGTTATTACAACCTTTTAGTCAGGATTACAACCTAGCTTCTTACACCACATATGTTGTGTGTGTTAATTTTATACAAGAGTGGCGGGACCTACAGTTTGAAGTCGACTCCGAATGACAGATTTTTTGAGAAACTTTTTCATGGGAATTTTAATTTACTCTCAGAGTGTTTTGCCAGAAATCAGCTGAGAGGAAGTCGCGCGTAGAAATATTTTTTCATATTTTCGTTTTGTTGGAGATGTCTGACATGGGGTTTTGAACCGTGGCCTCACGTCTAATAAGTCGTCACACTATTTACTAGATTACAGCAACTATGTCGCGTAGCAGAGCGCTTAAAAAAAGCTTTTTCATGAATTCCCCGCAGGATATGGCTGACCAAATTGGCTATCAAACAACGAAACTCCCAAGTAGTCTGTATATGGAGGCGCCATGCCCTTAATTCGACTGGAAATTACAGATGAATCCTACTCCCTTGCTAACAATTCCTGGGTAAAAGAAAGGACCAGTTCGAACGCTTAGCCAAGCCAAGATAGCCAAGAGAGCTGATTTTTCACTTTCATGTGCACATTTACTCTGTGAATTCTGTCCTCATGGATATTGACCATATGATCGCTCCTGTAATTTCAGCAATAGTTGCGATTCGGATGGAAGAGACCGCCTGCCACTTTATTTGGCAAGAAAAATACAAAAATTATTCTTAATGGTGAGCGCAAGTGCCTTTTTATTTCAACAACATATGCCCATTTCGACCTAAGTGCGATCCTTATGTAATTATGTGGGTTGATGCCTTCGAACTTCACTTAAGGGTTACTAAGAATCACTGGCTGTCAATGTATTTGAAGGCGAGGCCTGTAACGCAAGTAGTTTCTGACCCAATGTCTTCCCTTGAGTCTGGATTATAACCTAGCTTCTCACACCACTTATACGTTAGTGGCGGAACCTACAGTTTAAAGTCGACTCCGAGCGACAGATCGTTTTGAGAAACTTTTCATGGCAATTTTTTATTTACTCCTAGAGATTTCGCTAGAAATCTGCTGAGAGGATGTCGCCTATGGAATATTTTTTTTGTTGGAGATGGGGTTCAAGCCCTAACCTCACGTCTAATAGGCCAACAAACTACTTACAATCGTACATAACACATCAATGATCTCAGTAACAGGCTTACTGCAAATTTCAAGCTCATAGTTCTTCACCTAGCCCTGCTTAGACTGTAGACTGTAGCTTGCTTTCTGAGTTTTCCTTTTCGTGTTGTTGTACGAAAATGGTGGCATTGAGAGTGTAAAAATATTTCCGTTTGCCTTCGTTTGTAGTAGTTTGTTGTGAAGCTTATAAAATAAAACTAGGGAGGCTGAAATACTTGTATTTATTTTATTATTTACTGTTGTTATTGTAAATACAGTTAAATTTGTATGTTAGTGTGTAAAACTGTTTTAGTACGAGTTCCTTAATGGATTATGACATACAAAATATTTACGATTTTTGTTTGAAGATATTTACAATGATGTCGTTGATGTTGATGATGTTACTACTAAAACTGCGAGGGTAGTCACAAAATTAGTTAACTTGTTATGGAGAGGAAAGCAGAGACAAGGACCAGTATGTCTTGGCATAACAAGAGCAAATGGGAATCTTACCTACTGTGACCCTGGAGGCTCTGTTGGATGCAAATCATTTGCTTGTGAGCCTTATAGAGCTTTAGAGATAATGGATGGGACAATGGCAGACAAGTCTACTAAAAGATTCATGATGATATTGATAAATCAAGTGACTGCCAATTCCCTCAACAAACTGGTCGATCGTGGAATAATATTCAGAGAGGAACTCCTTTTTTTCTCTCTTCCTTCTATATAAGACCAACACTGAGGGGATGGCCCCTAGATTATGGGAAGGAGGGCAGAGCACTCGGTTCTTATGCGGGACACTCTTTTTCTTTCTATATTCCTTTTTTATATAAGACCAATACTGAGGGGATTGCCCCTACTCGTATGTCCACTCAGGGGATGGCCGCCACCCATGCAGTGCATTGTGTGGGAATTAGGAAAATAGGTTATGGGAAGGAGGATAGATGGAGTAGTGTTTGAGACACAATCGACCACAAACAGCTGTGCCCTGCGAGAAAGTCGGATGCTACCCAAGAATATACGGTTTTCGGGGATAAGTAAATAACACTACACGGTTGTCTGGGGAAGACAAAGCAGCTATGAAGAGAAAATCGGGTCATCACGTATACTATGATGTTGTCTGGCAAAGTCAAATCAGCTGTGAAGAGGAAATAGGTTCATCCTCTGCGGTATCTCAGATTATTAGGGCATTTACCCGCAATAAGCAGTCAAAGCACCTTGCGAGGAGTGGTGCTTCCACATCAATGATGGAGCCGGAACTTTTCACTGCAAGAGCCTGAACACAATAACACTAAGCTGTTGCCTGAGTAAGTCAAATCAGCTGTGAAGAGGAAATAGGGTCATCCCCTGCGGGATCTCAGATCATCAGGGAATTAGCGGCAATAAGAAGACAAAGTACCTTGCGAGTAGAGGTGCTGGAGTCAGAATTTTTCTCTGAAGTGGAGACAGATGTTTGGAGGGAAGGGAGAAGTGCTTCCATATCACGGATGGAGCCCGAACTACTCTCTGTAGTGGAGAGAGATGTAGGCTTTTCTCAAAATATTTATTGGAAAATGAGAGAGGTTTTGAGTCTTTATTACGTTGACTAATTTCATTACCACCCTCGCATATCTATGTAACTAAATGCCAGTAGCATTATTAAATTGAGTTTATTGCCCCTTTCTATAAAACGGAGAAATACTTGAAGAAATTTGTATTTGTTTTGGACGGGGGAGGAGGAGAATACCAATGATGATGAATATTTACTTCAGGTTGTTTGCATTTCCTTTGAGCAAATATTTTATGATCCTTTTTTAGAAGGATATTTACATAAATTTTGTCTGTATTTATAAGGAAGTAATTTTTATTTAAATTTAAACGATTTGCAAACATTTCAAATAGTTTTTGCAGAAATTCCTTTAAAGCAACGCAAAACAAAAGAACAAAAAACAGGAAATTAAATGAACGAAAAACCCGAAATATTTTTCGCACCACTTTAACTTTTAACAGCGAGAGAGAGAGAGAGCGAGGATTAAATGCTTGTATTTAGTTTTCAGATCCTTTTTGATTTTTTAAAAACTTTTTTTTTGCGGTTGATAAAAACATCATCCTTTTTTCTGCATTTTTGTTGTTGTTGTTGTTCTCTTCAAATATTTTATGGTTTTATTACGTGTTTTGTCGTTGCATGTTATAAATTTAAAAAACATTTCTTTTTTCTCTTCTAATATTTTATAGTGGCAGTTATGGTAGCAAAAATAGCTTCTGAAATTATTTAATTCCTTCATGGTATGCTTTATGGCCAACACACATACACTTCTGAAAAGTATTTGTTCAAGTGCATGTACGAGTGTAATTCATGCAGATGTAAATTATAGCCAGCAGGGAGTAGGAGCAATAAAAAATAGAAAAATTTTTAAATATTTTTTACAGTTTATTGTCTAACAAGTGTGGAATAGATGCACAGTGGTATGGTGAGAATAAATATAGGAAAAGAGAAAAAATATGGCATGTTTTCACACAAGAAGTATTCATACACTACTTCACCCACATTCCGAGATCCTCGTCCCCATACGACCTTATCTTTTTAGATCAGTTTGATCTTAAATTGTGGTAGACGTACTAGAATAAAGCGATTTTTTGCATTGTTCTGATTGTCTCTATAACGTCTTCCTCTATCCTGTTGCCATGACAAACTTCAGGATGTTCTTCGGTGGCAATAAGGTTATATAATTGATCATTACAACCCTTCAGCCAGGTTTACAACCTAGTTTCTCCCATCACTTATGTTTGCCACATGAGTGGCGGGACTTACAGTTTAAAGTCTACTCTGAATGACAGTTTTTTTTTGAGAAAGTTTTCATGGCATTTTTTTTATATACCTTCAGAGTTTTTGCCAGAAGTCTGCTGATAGGAGGTACGTCCGTAGATTGTGGTGATAGGTTTAATTACCAAAGTCTTGGAGACTCTATTCTCTCTCCATCTCCTCTCTTGCAGATTATATCATGCAAAACTTCTTTCTCCACTCCACAGAAAGGTTCTGATTCAGTCAGCATCGCAGCTCATCTGTCTGTTCATTGCTGCTAATTCTGAATTACCTGGGATTGAGCAGAGTTTGATTTAGCTTGCCCAGACAGTCTCATATTACCCTTATATGAGCCGAGTATTGACTCCGTCATTGACTCATCTTATTCTTTCTATAAATTATTATTTTTTTTATAAATTATGAATTGCCTGGATCCATCAGAGGTTGATCTTCTGATTCAACTTCCTCAGACATACATCATATGAGCCGAGCCGAGTACATGGATAATGGCTTGACTATCATATGGTATTGCCCCGTATTTTGTACTTCCCCTTCAAGTTATACCTTTCGTTAAAGTATACTTCTATTTGGAAGATAACTGTGAGTATCTAGCAGAGTTTGATCGTTTGATTATGCTTGCCCAGACCGTCCCATATTAACCTCATATAGGCCGAGGACTTAGATAATGGACTGACTGTCAGATGATATTGTGCCGTATTTTGTACTTCCTGTTCAAGTTAAATTGAGCACAACTTTCGATGGCGTATACTAGCATTTAGAAGATACCTGTGAGTATTGTTATGGATTCCAAATATTTCACTCTGAGATCGGAAACCACTGCTTCTGTCAATGTATTACTAAGTTTGAAGTCGCCGTAGTCTAGTAGGCTAGTGTGTTGGCTTATTAGACATGAGGCCTAGCTTTAAACCCCAGGTCAGACAACTACAACAAAACGAAAAATATGAAAAAATATTTCTTCTGCGACTTCCTTTTAGCAGGTTTCGTTCAAAAACCCTGAGAGTAAATAAGATTTTTTCGGGGTTTGAACCACGGACTTCCGTCTAATAAGCCAGCAAATTATTGAGTAGATTATGGCTACGGGTGTAAGGGCCGCCCGGCTCTTGTTAAGAAGAGGAGGGCGTGTGGCAGGTTGCAACATCCTGTTGACACCAAACATCGTTCACATCAATACCATGAAGAGGGGATATAAAAATTATGGTTATCATGGTGCAATAGGTTTCTCCATTCCGCCACTGAACCTAACTTAATCTAGCTTGGAATAAAACTGGATCGAGATAAAAGAATTCTGTTAAGCCTCTGCTGGTTATCCTTTTTCAGCCTTCGTAAGATTTTATATTGTTTTAGTATGTGTTTTTTGAAAGAAACTAATCGTATTACTTTATTGTCTTCCCTAAAATCCATATCATTATCCTCAAAAAGGACAATAAAGACGTAGACTAAAGCAACAATTTCTTTCTTTCTTTTATCAGCAAATAATCTTTTCTTATCATTTAAGAATGTCATACAGGATGAAAATGAATTAAAATTATTAGATGAGCTTAAGTGGATCCCCATTTCAATTTATCTTTCACCCAAAAGGCATCAGACAACGTAAAGTGCTTTTGGGGAAAAAAAATTGTTTAAAAGTAAAATCCTTATGGAATAGAATTGTTTTGATTTAATTTTTTAATTTCTTTTCGTTTTCAACGAAATCTGTTTTTTTAAATTCAGTTTCTTTTTATTTTTGTTTTACAAAACGTATTCAGTTGTGATGTTTTTATTTATTTTGAGACCCGTTTCTTAACGTGTTTCAGTAGACCGTGTTTCAATAAGTGGAAGAAAAATTAATTTTCGTTTTTCCCAAATTTTTGTTGTTTTCACTTAAAAAAGAAAAACACAAACAACACAAACAAAATAAAGTTCTGTCGAAAGAAAAAGAAAAGAAAAGAAGAAAAAGAAACAGAAAAAAATAATAAAAAGAAAGATACGCCTTGTATAACGCGAGTGGTGGAAAAAGGAAATTAAAGACGAAAAACGTCGGAATCAGGCAGACCAGCATTTCAAATAGAGCCCCCCACAAGTAGTAAATACTGGCAGTGGTTATACTCATACTCATGCTCAACTCCCTCACCATTTGTAATGGATATCTGAACGGAAATTAATGTTTTCAACGCATCATCATTGAAGGCATATCAATAACATTTAATCTCTTTCAATAGGCCAGCAACAAGAAAAAACCGTAAAGCAGAAAGGAAATAAAAAATAAAAACAAAAATAAAAACAAATAAATAAAAACACTCTTCCCCTTCGTAAAAAGGAAATGACAAACAAGCATACCATACAAGGCCAATGTTTTAAAGATATTAAAGTGATTGAAAAAATCAATTTCAATGATTTTAATGCGGTAAATAGGCCCGTTACCGCGAAATTAAATGAATTTTCTTATGATACGTTAATCATTGTTTAAGAAAATATTTGTTTGATCAATGATTTCATCACAAATTGTTTTTGAATTTTTAATTTATTCGTTGAATAGGCCTCTTTTCCTTAAAACAAAAAATACACAAATGTTAGTTCTGTTCAATTTTTATGCAGAATTATTTTGTTGTGGCTTAGTTCACAAACATTTCATTTTCCATTGTCTTCTTATTGGTTAATAGGCCTCTAGTTTATAAAATAAAGTAATTTTTTTTTTAATCAAACTTTTCATATCACAGGCTTCTGTCGTTATAGCCTAACCTGTAGTTTCGATTGGAAAGGATTAATGTCATGAAGACTGCATATATGCGATCTATTGTACTCTCTTTCAACTTTATAAAGCAACCCTGTAATGTGTCCTGCAAGTCTATTGCCTTGACAAACTTTAGAATCCTGCTCGATGCTTAACAATGACAACTCCCAGCATAGTTGCTGTAATATTCACAGATGTTTCCTTCTGGGATGCATTAATGCACCGCAGGTTCCGAAAATATGTTCTAATCGCCACAGATGATTCCTTTTGATATGCATTAGTGCTCCACAGATTGCAAGAAAATGTTCTTATAATACATTCTCATCATCATAGGATTTGCATTTTCGGCTCGAAATATCTCCCAGTGTACTGTGAGTCTACAGTGTCTTGTTAGAACACCGCTTACCATACATACATACATATATACATAATTGGTCATTACAACCCATCAGTCAGGATTACAACCCAGCTTCTCACACAACTTATGTTGCGTGTATTAATTTTATACATGAATGGTGGGACCTACAGTTAAAAGTCGACTGCGAACAACAGATTTTTGAGAAACTTTTTCAATCTGCTGAAACGAAGTCGCCGAAGAAATATTTTTTTCTTTGTATTTCATTTTGCTGGAGATGTCTGACCTTAGGTTTGAATCGTGGTTTCACGGCTAGCAAGCCAACACACTACCTACTAGACTATCGCTTACGAACTACAGACTTTTCCTGGATAATCTGAAGCAATACTGTGATTAAATCCACTTGGTTTGAGTAGAGTCTTTTCTTCTCTTTGTTGTTGGGCATACCTTTCTAAACATCCGATTCCTTCCCACAAAAAAGGTGTGGCTTCATCAACTACCCCTCCTCGCAAGCTTGTTTGCCTCGGTATTGTCGAGAAACTCCGCTTAAGCTGGCACACAGCAGAGGGAAATCTTATGTAGCCGGTCTATCTTATTCAACTTCTCTAGACAATCCTATACGAGTACTTTTGAATTTAGCAATGTAGTCTAGTATCGAACGTTAATGTTGGATAGGACGTCAATTGCTCAGCCCATTCTTGCTTCTGTTCATAGATACCTTGTTGAACTGTCTGTATACCCAAGAGTACTTTTGATTCTAGCAATGATGTCTCGTATTGAATGTTAATGCTGGTTGGGGCGCCAACTGCGATGTCTCCCGTATGGCACCGTCATATAAGTATTGAATAAATTCGTTTTGCCCCTTTCTTACTAATATGCAGAACAGATCTGGGGATGTAACCCAGAAATTATGCCCTGAATGGATATCATGATGGTCAGACGTTTAGGGACCCATGGGGCAATTGTCTAGTCAGACAGCACAAATCTGAAAACAGCTTAAATGAAGTTAGACAAGATACTTAGACAAGCGTATGTTAGTTAGGCCAGGTTAATTGGAGCTTAAATGAAGTTAGACAAGATACTTAGACAAGCGTATGTTAGTTAGGCCAGGTTAATTGGAGACAAGTCTAGCATGAAATTCATTAGCAGATTTCGGAACTAAGGACTCGATTGGCTTCTTAATTGTCTTCCACACTGGACTATTAGACTTTATGATCCTTTGTAATAAAATTGAATGGAGTAATCTGGAGATTCTCTTAAAGTAAGGACTTTTTTCTGATGGGTCAAGACGGATTAAAAACGGATCTTGGAACAGGAGCTATTACTCTAGAAGCTGTCGTACTTGGACCTGCTGCAGAAGAAAAACTTGTAATCGGAAACGAATTATAAACGTTTGACAAAGTAAGAGAATAATAACAAGGTGGCCGACAAGCTTCAAGGTAAAGTTAGGCTCCTTAAAAGAACGAAAAGGATAAAAAAATCAGGATACTATTGTATTCCCATTGTTCTTTGGAATTTTCATACGTTAAATAAAAATTAAAAAGTCCTTTATGTCCTTAATTTTAGCAATTCTTTTAACGTTTAAAAACTTTACATTCCATTCCTATGCATTCTTTTATTTGTTTTCTTTTTTTCCTTCGATTTTTATTTATTTTCTGTTGAGTTGAGTTTATTTTCATTGTGTTGTTATTGTTTATTTTGTTATTTTCCAAATACTCTTGTTTATTGTTGCTTTGTATTGTATTTATTGTTGTATATGGTGGTGTTGTTGTCATTCTTGTTGTTGTATAGAACAATATAAAAAGGCCTTAAGGGTCCTTTACAATTGAATAAGTGAATATGTATACGACGACGAGTATAGAATTCTTTAACACAAGAGTGTGACGAGAGCATTGAAGTATGGACAGAGATGTAGAGATGTGATGATAACAGTAGTAGTGGTCATAAGCACAAACATAAACAAACAATTTCTTCTTCAATAATTCACCATAAACGAACTGTTATATGTAAGGAGAGAGAGAGACTCTTTAACACTCACACACATACATATACGTCCATATAATATCTTTAAGATACAGCCTTAAAGAGACGAACGAACACACATCAACAAGAATATTTAAACACAATTGGTGGCATAAAATCAATTTAAAATTTAATGCCATTGTTGTTGTCCTTTTATGTACTCGTGTGTGTTTGTTTTCTTAAAGCAATTTTAAGCAACAAATATTAAAGACTTACTTACACACACACACACATTAACACATAGAGATTGATTTTTATACTCTCTTTTACGACACATACTTAGGAGTTTTTATTTAAGTGAACAATTTTTTTGGGGGATTTTATTCATATTATACGGTACACTGCCTGATAAAAGTATTCGTTTAATTAAATTGTGTAACCCACTATGGGTTTTTTGAATTGTAATGAGTTTGTTAGACTATGTAAATCAAGTAATATGTTCGTAAGACAATTTGGATTTTAAAAGATGAAAAAAGCGCATAAAATTGCTCAAATGAATGACATTAATTTGACACGAGAAATTAATGCCTGTCACGTAGTTTTTAACGATTACTTCATGTAAATGTTGTCCATAAATGTGGCCCATAAGTCGTGGTCCATAAGTCGGCTCAGCCGATTGACAATTGATAAAGGCCATCTTGTGGAAACTGCCTCTATCAAATTGCTTACTGATATAAGTGGCCTGTAGCCAGGATTACAACCTAGCTTCTCACACTACGTATGTTGTGTGTGTTAGTGTTGTGCATAAGTGTTGGAACCTACAGTTTAATGTCGATATTGAACAACAGATTTTAAAGAAACTTTTCTTGGCAATTTTATTTACTCTTAGCGTTTTTGCCAGAAGACTTTGAGACTTTTGAGATGATCTAGCCGGGGATTGAACCACGGACTCTTTTTGAGAAACTTTTCATTGCAATTTTATTTATTCTCAGCATTGTTTCCAGAAGACTTTGACTCTTTTGAGATGTCTTAGCCGGGAGTTGAACCGCCCGTTTCAATCTGTTAAGGTATTCCGTCAAATTCAGTCCATTTTGCCAAATCATCTCAGATAACAACATGTGTTCCTGGAATGGGCAGTTGGCAACTGACCATAATTTTTATTGAACAAACACCTAATCGATGAGGTCCATTTCTGAATGAATGGGTACTTGAATATAAAAAATTTGCCAAATTTCTGAACGATGTTAATCCATATGAGACCCAAAAACGTCTAATGCATTCCGAAAAGTAACTGTTACGTGTAGATCTTGGGTTGGTGGCCCAGGCTGTCTATATTTCTTTGAGAACGACGTTTGCCAAGACATCACAGACAACAGTAAGCACTATAGGTCGATGATTACTAACCACTTTTGGCTTTAAATGGATGATCTGGATAGCAACGACATATAGTTTCAACAGGACGGCACTAAAGGACATACAGCTCATGCCACATTGGATATTCTACAAGAACAATTTAAGAACATGGTCATCTTACGTGGAAGTGATGTCAACCGTCAATCGATATTGTAAGCTTTGACTTCGTTAGACTTTTTCTTGTTGGATCGCAAGTGTATGTGATTAAGCCACAAGCCACAGCGATCCTTGAAGCCAACATAAGCCATGTCATCGTTCAAATTAAACATGATTTATGCGCCAAAGTCATGGAAAATTTTAAATTGTTGAGAGAGAACGATTTGAACGATGTGGCATCATCTTTCAAACGAAATAAAATATGTCGGTGATATTCCACGCTCCCTTTGTTTTGTTTAAATTAAAATAGGAAGCGCTTAACGAAAAACGCGATGCATGAGAGACTTCAGGTATTATCACAAATAAAAGTGGGGTCAAATCCCATGATCTTGGAGGCCAATTGAAAGCTCCATAGTGTGAGACTAATTGCTCATTACACTGGACTTTTACAAATTTTTGATCCAGTTTTTCGAATTTTTGGAAATTAAGTGGACTTTCAACTTATTTTCTCTCGCGGTTAGGTCCACAATCATAATTGTAGCACACAAGTGATTGTGGCAGCGCTGTTATGTCTGAAGAAGGAGACTGTTTGGTGTCAGTGATATGGCATTTTGTATACAAATCGAGGAAGTCTTGACATCGATTGGTGTGACCAACTGCCAAAAGCGAACAAAAAGCAGAGGTGCCTGGAAGGACGTGTTAAGGCAGATCGAAATCCGTTAATCGGGTTGCTAGTGCCCAATTAGGTAAGAATTGAATAAATAAATTTAAAAGAGGGTAGGGTATCACACAATTCGACTTGATCGTCGAACACTTTCGGTCTCTATTTTATTTGATTCTTTTCTCATTCTCTCTGGCATTTAAACAGCCAGGCTTTTATGTTCAAATGATGATTCTATGGCTTCTATAAGTGTTTGTCCATAAAAATCCGTATGTATGTGTACATACACATACACTTGCGTGCGTGTTTTTAACGGTCAATAGATTATTATAGTCAAATACATATACATATTCTCTCTCTCTCTCTGCTCTCACATACACTTGAATACGCCGTAATAAACACGCACAGCATTTAATGGTTTTTGATGATAACGACGTCGTCGATGATGTTGATTTTATTGATGTCGATTCTGTGTCCTTTCTCTCACTCTCTCTCGCTCTCTCTCTCTCTCTCTCACTCTTCCTGTTTATTAATGCTCACTAATAATAGTGCTCCTCTCTATAAACTATAATGTTTGTTTAAGTAAATATTGTTGTTGTCCTAATCACAGCTTGACTACATGTTTTAGTGTGATGTGTGGGTGTGAGTGTAAATAAAAATAAGGAGGCGGAGAGAGAGAGTGAGAGGGAGGGAGAAAATAAATAAAAATAGCCTTGAAATTTCTTTAAAAGTGAAAATCAAATAAATTTTTATTGTTTAAGTTGAGCAAATAATGGCGCGTTTTTATGGCGTTACATTTATGAGCTTACATATACATGCTTACATGTATACACTCAGCTAGAAATGTGTGTAAAATTTTAATTTATTTGTATTGCAAGTAATTGTTAATAATAAAAGATTACCTAAACTACTGTAAGCAAGTGGGAGAGTAATTATACAGTAAAAGAAAACTTGGCAAGTAGTAGTGACGTAAAGCGCTTGCATTGGAATATGATTTCATTCATATTTCTGCCACGGCTGGGCTCACAGAACCTGATTCGATTGCAGCAATTTTCGTGCACTTTTTTAAGTGTACGGGGTCGTATCTCGGCAATGGCATCACGAATGTTGGCCTTCAAATGCTCAATTGTCTCTGGTTTGTCGGCATAACAATTTTCTTTAACGCCGGCCCCACAGAAAATAGTTCAACCGTGTCCAACCGCTGATTCTTGGTTGCCAATTGACATCACCATGTCGGCTAATTAAATGGCCATCAAACGTTTGACGGAATAAATCGATTGTGACATGAGATGTGTGGCAAGTTGCACCATCCTGTTGAAACCAAACATCGTTCACATCAATACCATTAAAAGCGAATACAAAACATCGTTTATCATGGTGCGATATGTGCCTCCATTGACCGTAGTGGTTGCACCATCCTGATTTTCAAAGAAATATGAGCCTATTGACCTTAATGGTCTCAATTTTCAAAGAAATATGAGCCGAAGATGCCTTTGCTCCTCACTCGCACATAATGGGTGCATTGGTTTCTATAAGACCCCACGTGTGAGTTCTCTGAGTCCCAAATATACGACAATTTTGCTTATTAACGTGTCACCCACCAAGATCAAAATGAGCTTCAACCGAAAAGATGATTTTTTTGAAAAAATAGACACCATCGTGCAGCTTCTCTTTTACACATCTAGCGAACCGAAAACACAGCTAATGGTCATGCGGCTTAAACTCTTGAACCAATCGAACTTTGTAAGACGTCATACGGAGATCTTTTCGCAAAATTCGATGTAAACTGGTGCTTGAAATGTTCACTTCTTGAGAACGATGACGAGTTGTTGTTGATTGATTCTCTCTCACGCACACTCTCAGCCACAGCTTCGATATTTTCGGGTGTATGCACTGTACGAGCATGCTTACGTCTTGGTGCATCAACAATGAAACGAGTTTCACGAACTTTAGCAATAAGTGTGCGTATACCAGTCACTGTTGGTCCTTCGCTGCGACCAAATTTTGCACGAAATTTTCGTTCAATTTCAGAACGATTATTTTTGTTTTGGAAATAAATTTTCAATAAATTCTAAAGTTGCTCAAGCGGAATTTTGTGATGACAGATTCGATCTGACTGATAGTTCATATTTAAGCCGATAGATGGCCTACCCAAGTCGCCAAAGAAATATTTTTTTTTCATACTTCGTTTTGATGTTTGGTCTGGGGCTCGAACCCGGGCTTTTACGTCTACGAACACACTACCTACTAGACTACGGCGACTTCATGATTTCCTATAAAAAATAAAATTATTGCGAAGGAAATTGGAAAATGTTTGCCTAAAATGAAGACTTTATGTGTACATAACCTCAAAGAATATAAAAAAAATTAAAAGAGAACCCAGAGCAAGAATAAAATTTCTTGTTATTTTATGAAATATCCCCTCTTCCTGAAATCGTTTTTATAAGAAAAGAAAAAAACTTATTAACACACAAAATTTAAGGGGGTTTAATTAACACTGTAAGAGATAATTGAACTCCGATGACATTTTCCATCCTTTAACCAGCAAATGTTTCCTAGAAATGAAGTCATAAATTCACCTGCCATTAAACTTTTCTTTTGACTTTTGAACCCTCTTTTCGTTATAGCAATTACTTTCCGGTCCGTTTTGAATTCTTCGGCAACGTCTTTAACAAATTGTTACCTTTTTTCTACGAAGATCACATAACTTTGATTATTTTTATGGTTATTGCTACTGGAAACTGGCGACTGGCAACCCAAAAAATAAATTTAAAGTCAAGAAAAAGGGTGCTAAGGATTAAGACCGAAACAGATGAACTGTTTTTCATTATTGTTATGGCCAAGACAATGAAGGCAACTGACCGAGCAACCGTTTATCGAATTCTAAAAAGGAAATTTAAAATCTTTAACGTAGCAACACTTTTCATAGACAAAATCCCAGCAAGGAAAACGGGTTTAATGAAGAAAATTTTACCAAAAAAAAAAAAATTAAATAAAAATTGCTAAAAAGGTAGGTAAAGAACAGGATTTGTTTTAAAACAAAAGCGTAAAACACGATACCAACAACAGCACTTAACACTTCTTAATGAACATCTCGAAGGAAAATAAGAAAAGAAAATAAAGGAAAAAAAATTTAAAAACCATACGAAAGAAAAGAAAAAATTGGAAGAGAAAATTGCTACATTTTCATACAATGAAGTCTCCATAAAAAGCCAAAAAAACAAGCAGCCAATAAGCAGTTGCATAATAAAATCCAACAAATGATTGTGTACAACAAAATGAAAAAAGAACAAGAAAACTGGAATCCAATTTAACTAGGGCGCCAAGAAATTACTTAAAAAAGAAAAACCAAAATGATTAAAATCTAAAGGAATCCAAAGGAATCTGTAGAGAGAGGAAATGAAAAACTTGAAACAATAGCACAGCTTTTGCTTAACAACGGCTCAACAGCAAAGAAATCTTCATTCAAACAAACATTCTTCTTAAGAGCCACTCAATAAGCGCTAAACACAGAGAACTACAAGCGTTAAAAAAACCCCCGAAAATGGAAAAATGATTAAAACTACCAGAGAGTAATAAAGTGTAGAACCAATGTCGATTGCAGACAACAGCAAAGACTGCACAATGGTGCGATAAGTAACACAAGGATATTGTTTTCCTCCTTGCTATTATGGAAAGGTCGGGAATAGTACATAATATTAGCTACTTAACTGGTTATTATAACCCTTTAGTCGGGACTACAACCTAACTTCGCACACCATCCATGACGGGTGTGTTAATTTTATACATGAGTGGCAGGATCTACAGTTTAAAATCGCCTCCGAACGATAGATTTCTATGAAACTTTTCATGACAATTTTGTTTTACTGTCAAAGAAGAGTGTTAAAAGGAAGTCGCAGAATACTCGTTTTGAGTCTGAGCTAATATTTGGACCACGAACTCGCGTCCAATGTTGCCTCACTGCCTACTTGACTACAGTGACTTCAAGCACAGCATAATATCGAAGATAACCCTTTAAATCTTGGTTTACCGAGAAATTGGGACTATCCGATCTGCAAAAACAGTATCTGGTGTGGTGGCAACTTTAACACAATCAGAGTGTGACTAAAAGGACAGTAACTACACCAAGTATTATGCACAGATGGTATCTATAAACAATGGTAAACGTAGTCTATCCTTGATTAAAATGTCATTTTTTACCACAATCAGGGTAGAGTATGGTTGAGCACTAGAAGAGCTGTTAATACTGTGACTGTTCCAAGTTGTTTGTCGTTTACACTGAATGTTTGTTTTTTGCCTGTAATAATCCTAGAAGACCGAACAGGGTCCTACACAGTGTTTTCATTATTTTTACTATTTGGAGGATGGGAGGTGGCGATAACTTTAACATAATTAGAGTGTGACTAAACGGGCAGTAATTATGCCAACTATCATGCACAGAAGGTACCTATAAATTATGGTAAACATAATCTGGCTATCAATTACCCTAGCGCGCAGTCTATGCTGGATTCAAATGTTTTTTCACCACCACCAACGTACAGTATGGTTGAGCAATAGCAGAGGTGCTAATAATGTGGCTGTTTCACGATGTCTGTTGTTTACACTGAAGATTTGTTTTGCCTGTAAGAATCCTAGAAGACCGAACAGGGTCCCATGTAGTGCTTTCATTACTTTTTACCACCATAAAAGGCGTTGTTTTTCATCGTGGCATCTAAAAGTCTGTCTTGGCCTCCTCTGATTGAAAAATACCTCCTTTAAATTATAATTTATCTAACCAAGCTTTTGTATTGCCATCAAAGCCATTTCCTATTTTACTTTAATGCTTATTAATATCATAATTCGTCCTCTACACAGCCCATAGTGCAATTGTTAAATTGAAACAACAGTAACAACAGATAAAACAGTAAATAAATAATAAAATAAGTTACTGTGTGTGTTACTGTATAAAAATAAGAGATCCTTCTTAAGGATCTTCCACAGAAATAAATTAAAATTTGTAATTACAAAAACAACAACCACAACAACAACTATACATACACCTAAGAAACAGAATTTACAACTGAAACTTGAATGTGCAGTACATTGTACAGTAAAGGCAGTGTTGTGGCTTACACAAACACACACATACTTACAGAGATGTGTTAGTGGTAAAAGAAGAAAAAGAAGAAGAAGAGGAAAAAGTGTTTGAAAATATTTTAAGACTTCTTGAATAATACAAAACCCCTAGACTAAGGACATGAAAAAAGTGGTTGGCTGGCTGGCAAAAACAATGTAACAACGTGCAGATGTTCAATAAATTCAGTCTGCTTTACATGTTTTTGGGGTTTAAAGTTAAGAAGAACAAGCAGAATAAGAAGAAGAAAAAGTAAAAAGTATGTGGCAACAACAACAACAGCAAGTAGGTGAGTGGGCAGACACTATATATTGTTGTTGTGGCAAGTATTTAAGCAACTAAATGGTTTGAATTTCTGTTGCAACATGTCTATCTACACTGCATCATGGTTGTATTCACCACAACAAGGGCTACGATAAAGAACAACAGCAAAATATTGCTCTTAAGGAGACAATAAAAAAAGCTATGAAGCAGCAAGCTGGACTTCAGGATATCCTACCTTACAGCTTAGTTGGAAAATAATTTTTTCTAAGGCATCTGGGGGATGCTGGACTTGATTTCAAATCAGCTCCTACTAATTAAGGTAGCCTTGCTAATGACAGCCAATTAGCAGCTACTTACGACGAGGACTCTGATACTCTATGCAACACCAAACTGCCTCTTAATAATGTTTCTTTCTTGCAAAGCTTGCTTAAAATGTGCAACAATAACAAACGAGTGTAAATACTCCATCAAAGTTGTCTGATACCAAGCAAAAGAAAGAAAAAAAAAAAGAAAAAACTTCGAACTCTTGAGTGTTTAAATGAGAAATTGTGCGGTAAGTCCTGTGTCCTTTTAAACAAAAGGAAAGTGTAACAGCAGATGCAGCAGCAACAACAGCAGGCAGTAGAACAGTATAATATAAACCAAATGAAATAAGTGTGGCAAAGACATTTTCACTGCAAGACTCACTATTTAAAGACCCAAAGGAAAATGCAAGGGGATATTATTCAAGAGAAAAAATATTTAGAATTACGGTTGTAGAGCATGCAGTATGTGCCATTGCTTCATACTATTGGAATCACATGTTTGTTCACTAAATTACTTACTTAATTGTCCACTAACAACCCGATTGTTGAATTTCAGCCTGCCGTAACATATTCTTCTAGGCTTCTTCCGCGCCTACGACAGTTGGTCACACCAATCGATGACAGGGCTTCCTCGCTTTGGTCCATCCTGCAGCTGATCCTCGCATCAAATACCCGTCTCCCCGAAAAATCCTCCACCATTCGAATGACATGGCTGAGCCAGCACAGCCGATGCATGCTAATAAGCTGCACAACGTCTATGTGGTTAAGGAGCTCATATAGCTCTCTGATGGATCGGATGCGGAAAATCATCGCCAACTCACAATGGACCGAAGATTTTGTGTAGGACTTTTCTCATGGATACTCTCAAGGCTACTGCATCAGTGCTTAATAGTCTCCATACCCGCACGGGGGGGATGAGACGCTTTTAAAACTGAGTTTTCTTACTTTAAGTAGAGAATATTTGGCGTTGTGTCATCGCAATGAGCTCGTTGATCGTTGAAATCACAGACCCTTCAGTTCATAATCTTCAATTGCTGGCTAAAAACAGCCGGTTATCATACGTGTTGGCAGATCACTGTAATGGTTCTTGCAGGGAAGTTTTCCAAAACGTTCGATTCTTCGCCCTTCATATGAGAAAATATTTCGTTTCAACGTCACCATCAAGTGCGAAAAAAAGCATTATCGCTGAAGTAAATTTTATTAAAAAAAATCACCATCCAATGAGCATAACTAGGGCCCTGAGAATGGTCAGCTGCCTTTAACTGTCCCCTGAATAGAAAATACTCCATAATAAGACTTTTTGTATTCGATACGGGTCACTGTTCTATTGCCGAACAAGGTTCTGATCAATTCGCACAACTTAGTATTTAAACAGTGATAATAAGAGCTACAGGTAAAGCACAATTGGCCTTAGGGTAGGTTAGGTTAGGTCGTAGGTGCAGTTTTGATTACCAAAGATCACTTGGACCTGTGACGCCACAGGCAAACGCAGTCCAAATGGCATTACGGTAAATAAATTTAAGGTCTGTGCAAACATCCAGCACTTCTTACTTCACAATTCAGGACCTCAGACACTACATGGCTTAGCAGTGTTATCACTCGACTTGCCAAGTGTTATAATTTTCATTGTCAGGAGACAGCCACTAAACCAGTCCCAAGTGATAAACCAAGTGATCACATACTAACTCTATAGTGCCGTGCTTTACGTTGTTTGATGAGCTGTGTGTACGCAATTAACTACCTTCTGAGCCTCTATTGAAGTAGATTGAGCATGTTGAGCTGGCGACAGTGAGACTCTATACATTTAACTTCCTAACCTGAACTGGACGATGGACATAGTCCTTATAACTTTGTCAATAGAAGATTTGATTTTAGGATTCCAGCCAGGGATCTCTAAACTGACGATCTGGAACTTCCTGTTAGAGGTTTTGAGTTTTGTACCGACAGCTCCAAACTGCTGGACGGAGTAGGCTGTGAAGACGGCACTGCATGTGACGATGAGATTTTCTTTGAATAACACTTTATTTACAGAGACTTCAAGGACTGCAAGGCTGTTACTTATTTTCAAACGAACGTTACTAAGATATCTGTTTCATTCATTGATGTCAGGAATTTCTCAAAGAAATTTCGAATCACTCAGATGTAACTCTTCTGTAGGGTTTAAAATTGCATTCCTGATGAACTGTCAAAAACTGCTGCAAAGTTGAAGAGCCTGAAGTAGGCTGCAGTTGGAATACTGATATTAAATCCTTATCGAGAAATTTATAAGGAATTATAGTTTCACGGCATTGTAGCAAATATGCCGTTCAATCTGGGTCAGCATATTCAACCGTATTAAGGCTTACTGCAATCATCTCAGTCCTACACTTAAATAGAAGATCAGAGAGAGAGAGAGTCAGTTGAGTATAGCAGATCATGACTTAGTTGCAGGGGAACAGAGTTTTCTTGTGATTAGGACAGCTGACGGGCCTGCATACACTGTCACAAATTTAACTCTTCTATGGGGTTTGAAATTGAATTGCTGACGGACTGTCAAATGCTTGCTTAGAGCTTTTGAAAGACATGAAGTAGGCTGCAGTTGGAATCCTGATATTTAATCCTTCTAGAGGAAAGCTGACTTCGTGCACAAACTGTCTATTAGTCTGCAGTGACGTTAGTTTTTGCACACAGTAAACCAACCGTTGATTTCTTTATTTCCCATTGGGTTTTCGTAATGAAACAATAGCCCTTCTTCTAGCATTCCAACATTTTGTGAATGAACTCAAGAGTTTCTTGGCACTTCAAATAATTTTTTTCTTTTTAATAGTTTTCCGCACTTTTACTTTTGTTACTGCTGGTGTACAGTTTCTTTGTTTTCCTTTTTCTTTTTTCGTTTTTTGTTGTTGTTTTTGTTGTTGCATTGTTGGCAATCAATAGTTGCAGCAACTTGCCATTATTTGTATGGGCAAGTGCCTCAAACAAACGTTCTCAACATTCATTGTAAATAAGTTTTACGGCCCTTTTCTTTCCTTCAACGGTGTTTTTGTTTTTCTTTCTGTTGTAGTTATTGTTGTTGTTGCTATTTTAAGTGTTTATTTAAACAGAGCCAAAAAGGCTTAAGTACAGCACAGCACAGCAGAAAATGGTTTGCTGAGTACAAAATAAACAAAGAAGCCTTAAAGAGGAGACATTTTAAAAGCAGGAAATTAAGAATTCAATTAAGAAACGAAAAGAGAAATTGTTATGGTTTGTACCACCCTAATGCAACATTTTATTCGTTCTTTCGTTCGTTTTTATTTGTTTACAATTTATGCTTAAAGTATGGCTATTTGATGTCTTTCTTTAGTATTTTCGATTACAATACAATCCTTTGTACATTTCTTTTTTAATTCCTTCAAGGTTTCGTAAGCGCTGTGTGGAAATATTGTTGCAACATCTGTGCTTAGTTTGCTGGCTGGCTGGCTGCTATCCTGGTCCTTGCTAGCTCTCGGAACGGGGTGAGTGTAATACAATGATGTTTTAATGATAGTGTTGACTGACACCTTTGTGTACGTACGTAATAATAACAGACCCTATATAAAACGAATAAAAAAACGAATAAATTCTTATGGAAACGCCAACTTTGTGATGCCATGCCATGCCATGCCATGTCAAAGCCGTTAATGGCAACATAAGAAAGCCGCATAGTAGAAATAAATTTGCAAAGACGACCATGTTTATGAAGTAATGAAATTGAGAAAATCTAGACAAAGATTTATTAACGTATACAGTTTAAAAATGCTAAGAATGAAACAAAGCAGGCGTTTAGTGGAAGCCTATATAAGCCTTTGAATGCAAAGTGAGCATTATTCAACTACTACTACGGGATGTGGTGCTGCTTACTGTCCTGTCCATAAGTTGTCTACTGTGGTCAGTTGCCGCTTTTTTCTAAAATCAATAAAGAAGGGCAGAAGACTGAGGTGAAATGTACTTTCTTTTTCTTCTCAGATTCAAGGTAATGCCAAGTCTAAAGGCATGTCTTCTAAAAGCTCAATGACCTTGAAGAACTGTAACAATGCGATGTATGGTCATGCCACTAAAAGGAAGAATACAAACAGTCCAACATTATCATGTATATTGCACGTACGCTCATGCATGAGAACGAATTTGAGTCTCCATATAAAATGGCCGCAAAATGTTCAATTAAACACAGACAGTTGCAACATTTATGCCCTGTAGGTGGCAGAGATTAACAATGAGTATTCAAAAATATGAGTAAATTCAAATCATACTCATAATTTCTAATACTTATACGTATTCATACTTATTTTAATATCATACTCATACTGCTCATATTCAAAGTTTGAAGTACTCATCGTTCTCATACTTAACAATACGCATGATGTTGTTGATTTCGACTCAACTTTACTCAACATTTACAAGAATCACAAAATATGTATGATTCGCATACGAACACTACAATACTCACAAGAAGGTTGTGTATTTGCTTTGCTTGCTGTCTTTGTCGTTTTCTTTCTTCTTTTTTTGTAAATGAAACAACAAATAAGGCTGTACATTTTGATGAATGATTCGAAACACTCGCGTCATTTATGAGTATTAAAAGTATTTTTCTAAATTTATGAATCTGAATGAGTAGAGGCGTATGAATCAAATAT
The DNA here is from genome assembly GCA_930367235.1 of Sarcophaga rosellei. Classification (NCBI taxonomy): domain Eukaryota; kingdom Metazoa; phylum Arthropoda; class Insecta; order Diptera; family Sarcophagidae; genus Sarcophaga; species Sarcophaga rosellei. The sequence goes on from OV884021.1 coordinate 79,021,095, forward strand.
ATTTCGAATGTTATGAGTTTGATGTCAACTGTGTACTCATACTCATTACAACCTGTACTTATCAATTAATGTTGTAGTGAGTGTGAATGGATCAGAGTAATTGAATTTCAATACTGTTGACTCACTCATACCCAGAATTTCATGAGTACTTATGAGTAGCGTATAGGTCCAAACTGTGTAGATGATTAGGAAGATGCGGAGCATATTCCAGCATGCTGCCCCAGATTTAGATGGCCCGGAGAAACGAGTTTAGGACCAAACCGGCTAATGGAAGAGCTGATGAACTGCAAGAACCTATAGAGCCAATATAGTCAGAGAATGGCTGAGGTTATGCTAGAACTCCGAAGACTAGAGAAACGGAGGCGAAGTTTGACTTAACGGGATGAAGCTTTCGAGCTAACCAGCCCTCCGCGAAGTAATACCTTACGGCAGTCCCGCGTGGTGAGAGTGGTTGAAGTGTGTAGGGGGTGTGTTTAGTACGTAGGCACCAGTGATGGTGAATCGTGTACTCTTTTGTTGGAACAAAAGTGTCTTTAGAAGATTCCCACCTCCGACTCAAGACAAAAAAAAAACTTATGAGTATCGAAAAACCGATTCATTGCTGATCTCTGGTAGGTAGGTAGAAGTGTCTCCTCGATGAAGTCATGAGCGGACACACGTATGCCCCACATAGGGCTCATTGTGATACTTCAGTTTCACATTTTTCCCCTACAGAGAAACAACTCGGAGCTTCCGATAAAGTGACTCAGACCACCAATATCAATGGATGACTGTTAATCCAGGTCCTCCATGTAGTTAACACCCATACGCCTCTTTCTCCTCCGACCAAGTGCCGATCATGTGCATAGTAGTTGAAGAACAGTCTCATGTTCCTCCTCATCTCCACAGCTTCTGCAGAAATCATTTGCAAGATGTCCAAGACCTATACGCCTCGCACGCGTTCCCATAATACAATGTCCCTCAATAATCCCGATAACAGTAATGAGCCTACTTCTTTGGAGTTTAAGCAGAGCTGAAACGCGCCTTTTATCCAGCCTTGGCCAGATTTTCCGCAGTGATTTCGTAGCCTTATAGACCTGGATATTCCGATTGATTATGAATAAATTCCATACCCAACGGTTTCCTCGAGCTTGGAGCCATCGGTGTAAATTTGTACGGAATCTCTTGGATATTATTAGCTCTGTACTAGCTCCTATTACGTCATCAACAATATAATTTTCAAACCCCACAAGAGTTACCTTTGGGTCATGCAAAAATTCTTTGAGAAATTCTCAACATTAAGGGCTGAAGCAGTGAACATTGATGTCGTGCGCAAGTAAGTTGATTGCAGGCGTTCTGCCTGAACATCCTATTGCCCAACAAATGCACAGATATTTTCAATATGGTCATGCTCCTACCTGACAACCTTCTTTGTCCAGCATTTTGGTGTTATTGGTGTATAACTCCAAGTTCAGATCGTCGGATCAGTTCCTAGTTACACACCTACGTAACTGGTGATTACAACCCTTTAGTCAGGATTACAACCTAGCTTCTCATGTCGTTTATGTTGTGGAGAGGAAGTAGCCGAAGGTGTTGTTGGAGATGTCTGACCTGGGGGTTTGAACCGTGACCTTACGTCTAATAAGCCAACACACTACCTACTAGATTACGCCAACTTCCCTTTACATATAAATATTATGGACTTTTAATCCATCTAACCGCCTGTCTTGTCAGTTGATTTCACTTAAAATTAAATTGTAAGACTGCTAAGTTACTTTGTTTTTGTTTTCATATACAAAATAAAACACTCGAGGCCATACATATGTACATTACATGTATGATACTTTATTGCTTTACAAATAACGGCTCATATTTAAGCACTTTGTTTCACTTATTCGCTCCCTCCCTTTGCATCGTTTAAAATCTCTTCCCGATTACCATTAACAAATAAATATTTTATCACTCATTTAACGCATACAGAGAGGAGGCATTAATAACTGACATTAAATCTCTCGCCTTTTGTGCCATAATGACGGACGTACTGTTGATAAAATTATTACTCCCAGTATCCTGTGCCACAGTTGTCATATAAAAAAAAGAAAAGAAGCAGCAGACAACTGGCATACACATAAAATACCGGGAATGAATATAATTTTGTATGAAAATTCGTTTGTTCGTTATGTTTATCGCAACGATTTCATATCATTTTTGCATGAAAAAAAAGAGGAGAGAAAAAAAATTCAATAACAATTCATACGTTCAAATTTGTATTATCCTGGATGATGCCATCATCACCAACATGGGCTCATTATCCGCTTCTGTTGTCCTTCCTCCCGTCAGCAGCGTCATCATCATCATCATTACAATCGACATTATCCTCATCATCTGCATCATTATCCGGGAAATGGCATTTAATGAGAATAATGCTGAAAACAGCTTCTTTTTTCTCTCGCACACGCACACACACACACATAAATAACGGGTGATTTTTTTTGCTATTCGGTTTTAGAGTCAAAAATTTTTACAGTATAAAAAGGATTCGTGGCAGGTGAACATTAGAACAACATATGTCCATCCTTAATTTCCTTTCTTACCACTTATCGCTGAGCATGTTACCAATACTGAGCTTGCAAATTTTCAGCGGGGTTTGCTGGTATAGTGGACTCAGCCGACAGTTCTTTGGTTGTTCCATATCAGAAAAATTCATCCGATCTTTATGTTCTTTGAGAGCAACTATGTCTTGGTACCCATGTTATGTGAACATTTTTCTGCTCTGACATGTCACTGAAAGCTCTCTAGGGGCCGTTAGGGGTCAGAGATGCTGTTGACCTTAATAATTTCATAGTAGTCTGTATGGCCGACTAATGCGCCTGAAAAATGTTGCATTGATCCGGTAGCTATTCACACCGACTACGAAGAGATTCCTTCACCCCGGTATCCATGTTCTATGAAAATGTTTCTACTCTGCCATCTCATTGCGAGTGTTCGAGGGGTAATAATTCCATAGCAGTCTGTATGGCCGACTAACGCGCCTTAAAAATGTTGTATTGATCCGGAGCTAGGTATACATTTCGATTCCGAAAATATCTCTTAATCCACAGTTCTAAACAGTTGCGAACTAACAGTGTATATTTGTTTATGGAGTCCTTTAGAAGTTGCATCACTTCATTTCCCCATACCTTCTATCTGGAATGGACTTTCTGATGCTCCCCCCAGAAGTTATAGTGTGGTATTATGTAATCGATACTTCTGCAGCTTACGAATATCGTCACGTTTCAGACATCCGTTTCAGTCCATGATCGATCCAAGACATTGTACAGCCACCCATATAAGTTGTATCAGGCAAGTAATAATAATGCAAGAGGATCTATGTATCTGTCTTATAAAGTTGCGATTAGTCGTCCTGACAAGGTTTTTCCAATGAGGAAATGGGTCATCCTAGGTTCGAGGCTACAGTTGATCTCCAACATTGTTAAACATTTTTGGCTACCTTTTCAAAATAAACCAAACGCAATGAGCCCTGTTTCTAAGTGCAATGTCCGCCCCCAAATAGTTTCAATGAAACCAAAAGTGATGGCTTCTTGTGAAAAGTACCAAACCACGTTAAAAAAATCACCCGTTTCATATATACGCATACAAATTTTCGGAATCAAATTGTCATGTGTTCTTTTTCTCTCTCTTTCTCTCTCTCTTGAATTTCCTATTGGCATGTCATTGTTGTTGACAGTTAGAGTTAGAGGGGGTGAAATAACGGCAATGAGAGAGGGAGAGAGAGCTAGCAATTCATAGTGAAAATGGTGAAAATTGTTTGAAAAATATTTTCCTCCTCCATGGCAAATATTTGTATTTTTTTAATTTTGATAAGAATGCTCAAGTTTTTCTTCACGGTTTTCCATTGGCAAATATTTATCTGTCAAATATTTTGAATATTAAATTGTTTATTGCATGGCAGAGAGTGGGAGAGAGAAGAGAGGGAGTGTGAATAAGTGCGAGTAAACCATTAAGTCAGTGTGAGTGAATGACAGATGAAGTGTTGTTTGATAATAGAAATGTTTTAATGGCAAAATTCAAATACAAAATCCATGGGATATGTTTTGGAATCTTTTTCTGTTTAAGTGTGTGTTGAATTGTCTGCCTTATTATGAGAGCGTTTAACGATTAGAGTGGTATTTATAGGAGAAATATTTGTGTACGCTCAGGAATCAGGAACGAATACACACTTTCGCCAGTTGGTCAGACCAATCGAGAACAGGGATTCCTCTATTTGGTCCTTCCAACGCAAGGAAGGTGGTCCTCTTCGCCCACTTCCGCAAATTCCCGCATGAAATACCCGTCTCGTCAGAGCATCCTCCTCCATTCGAACGACATGGTCGAGCCAGCGCAGCCTCTGTACAACGCCAACGTCGTTGGGGAGCTTATACACCTCATTGTTGGATCAGATTCGGAAATCATCGCAAACTCGTACCGGACTGAAGATCATACGTAGGACTTTCCTCTCGAATACTCTCAAGGCTGCTGCATCAGTGCTTAATAGTGCCCATGCCTCTGCGCAATAAATAAGCACGGAAAGGATGAGTGTCTGGCAGAGTACTAGTTTTATCGTACGAGAGAGGACTCTGCGACTCAATTGCCTATTGAGACCATAATAGCACCTGTTGGCAAGAGTGATCTCCAGATTGACATCATTGTTGGAGATAATGGCGTAGTCAAGATAAACTAATTCCTTGACTATATCGAAGGTATAGTTATCGACCATAATCTCTACTTGTCGATAGCATATACTTCGTTTTGCCCTCATTTGCTTCCAAACCCATCTTAGTAGACTCCCATTCAATAGCATTGAAGGCATTAGAAGCATCTCGCTTAGTACGCCCTATGATGCCAATGCCGTCAGCGTACGCAAGCAACTGGATGCTTTTTTGAAAAATAGTGCCATCGCGATATACTCCCTCCTTCCCCAAAACACATTCCATGACGAAGTTGAAGAGGTCGCATGATAAGGATCGCCTGGTCTGAAACCTCGCACGGTATCAAAAGGTTCGGAGAGGTGCATTCCTATCTTAACGGAGCTGCAGGAATTGCTCAACATCAATCTGCATTGCCTTGTAAGCCTGGCAGGTATAGCGATCTCAAACATTGCGGCATAAACACGATTCTTTAGGTGGCTATCGAAGGCTGCTTTATAGTTGACAAAAAGGTGGTTTGTGTCAACTTGTTTTCTGTGGGTCTCTCCAGGATTTGTCGTAATGCGAAGATCTGGTCGATGTTGGACTTACCAAGTCTGATGTCGCACTTCTAAGGTCCAATCAGTGTTTTGACGAGTGGCTTCAGTTGTTCATACAATACGCCCGTAAGAATCTTATATGCGATACGGAGAAGGCTTATACCCCTATTGTTGGTGCACATCGCAGGGTATCTCTTTTTCAGGACAGAACAGAGGACACTGTGGTTCCAATCGTTGGGCATACTTTCCTCTAGCCATATGTTGTAAATAAGCTGGTGCATGCGCCCTACCAACTCATTACATCCGGTATTAAACAATTCAGCGGGGAAGCCAGCAGGACCTGCTGCTTTATTGTTCTTAAGACTCATAATTGTGACTATGGCCTCTACATGACTAGGCTGCGGAATTTCCATGCGGTCATAGCCCAGTAGCAGAGTAGAATTTTATTTTCCTCTCACAGTTTTTGCTAGAAGAGTGCTGAGAGGAAATCGCCGAAAGAAATATTTTGTCATACTTCGTACTATTCGAGATGTCTGAGCCAGGTGATACTTGAATACCTACCATCGTTGTAAATAAAGCATTGAACACGATTATTCGTTTGAAATATTAGTGCCACCCTAATGATACTGCTTATTAGAACTATAATATGCAGAAGTATGTTACGATACTTTGCATCAAATACATGATGATACAAAGCACTTATACACACTCCTATCCTACCTCTCTCACATTTACACTCAAATACAGACATTCACTCACTCTTAAGTAAAGGATATCGTAAATTCATATGCAAAAGAATACTACTTTACGTACGTCAGTCGATAAGAGCCCCATAAATGTTTTAAATAAAATGGAAAAAATTGTTTTCCTCTGTTTTTTTATTGATAAAAAGAGAGGGAGAGAGGGAGAGATGGAGAAAATGGGGGAAAGAAAAATATTTAAAATCCATAATTCATATTCGAATGCATGAAACGATAACGTACGTAGCTTCTCCTATGCCTTACTCATCCTTCTTTACTTATGTAAAGGAATGGAATAAGATAGGTATACTGCTGCTTCTTTTAGTTTCTTTTGAAGCGAATTGCTTGAAGCAGTACAAGATAGTCTATGAAATGCGATTTAAAGGATTTAAAGGATTCCAAGAATTTTCTTTTTAAAATTATTATGATAGGAAGCAGATATGCAAGAGTAGTCCTGCAGGATTATTACGACTTGAATAAAAATTGCAATATTTTTGTAATATTGAGAGGAAAAGATAATGCAGTTCCTGAAAGGATTACAATTGCAAGGATTGCAAGGAAGTGAGACTTACCTTTAGCATGCTGCTTTCATTGCCATGATACTCCATGTCCTCATTTGCAAAAAATCCCGTAACAATTTATGCTTCTTTCTCCTTTCGGCCAAAATATATTTCGCTGGCTTTATTTTATTGCTTAAAAACAATTTCCTTTAACAGCTTTACCAAGCTTTACCAGCCAGCAAGCAATAATACTCACATAACCTCACATACTGTGTATTTAAAACTTTATTTAATCGTCATAAAAAAAAAACAACAACAAATTCATATTTATATTGTATTTGTTGTATTGAGTAGATAAACTGTTTGTAGCTTGTAGTTGTTGTTTTTGGTTTTTATTTTGTACAATATTTTCATTGGTTTATGGTAATGAAAAGACCACATAACAGACACTCCAGTGACAGGATAAGAGCCACAAAATTGTTCACTATGCCATACAATATCATACGATATGATACAACAACGAACACAGTATAAGACAGATAGACACACTAGCTGACAAACACATTGTTAGTGTAAAATAATGCAGAAGAAGCAGCAGCAGTAGCAGGAACAACAGTGCAACATAGCCTGTGTATCAGCGGCTCAATAACGGACAAAGGAGTTGACAACAAAATCAATATCGTTATAGTCAACATAGTCAACCGTTGTTGGTTCAGTGATTTTAAAACTGTACATTTATTGAGAAAGTTTATGGGCAATGCGAGGGTAGGCGGGTAAAATTTAATCACTTTTTAGGAGAAATATTTGTGATGAAATCCTGTATTTCACAATTGTTTCAATACAGATTTTTAAGGCATCCTTTTCATATGCTTACGATCTGCCAGGGTGGAGGGAAGGATCTATTACTCTGCACACCTATCGATTCTCAAGTGTGACTACATTGTTTGGTAAAATTTTTGGAGGCTTCTAATCGGAAGAAGTCCTTGGATTAGATACAAAAATATGCTACTTGGACATATCAGATACTTTAGGAGTACTCCTCTGTATTCATTTAAGCCTATTATTGAGGGAGAGGGAGTGTGATGGTGAAGGTATTAAATGTAAGGAAATTTATGAATTTATTTGAGGGGGAATTTACTTGAATAGAGAGTTTGAACATGCCAGGACCAGCTAACTAACCAACTTGGGTATGCAGATTCAGAGTCCTGTGCGGGTTTCACGGACTATATGGTCCGAGTATCAGTACCGTAGTATAGTAGGTAGTGTGTTGCCTTCTTAAATGTGAAACCACGGTTCAAACTCCAGGTCAGACATCTCCAACAAAACGAAATCCGAAAAAAATATTTCTACGGTGACTTCCTCTCAGCAGATTTCTGGCAAAAAGTCTAAGAGTAAATCAAAATTGCCATGAAATGCTTCTCAAAAATCGACTATAAACTGAAGGTCCCGACACTCATGTATAAAATTAACACAATCCTGATATAAGAGTTGTAGTGACCAGTTATGTATCTATGCATATCATGCCAGGTTAGCAGGATTGTGGAAGTTGTTATAGAGATAATGAGAGAGTATGTGCCATCGATAAGCAGAACTCGTAGATTTTTTTGAACAGAAATTAATGGCATGCAATAGGTGATCTATTTGGCTTTCATGTGGCTTTTACGGACAATGCTGTGTGGATATGTGGACGCCCTATATCCTTTCTGATAAGTGCAGTGCATTCCAGGCTGTGATATTTACGATTACCAAGGCAGCAGAGCTAGCTTAGGAATGGATTGCATTAGGTGACATGACATTTCTCTATATAGACAGTCAACTGGGCACTGGCTGGGTAATATATTACCTCGAGATTGGATTCAGGCAGAAAGATTCAAATGATAGTCATGGACAAGTACAAAAAGGCTGGAGATAATTTACCAAAGAAATTCTCAGCGAGAGGCACATACCTGCTGACACTTTAACGGGCTTGGTTTCAGTCTGTAGGAAGATTCCCAAAAGAGTTATGTACAGATACAATGAGGCTGAATATAGTTTGGAATGTCTCGGAAACAGGCAAAATATGTTGATGCTTTTACGGGCTAATCGTTTAAGTGACCAAGTTAAGAGCGGGCTCTACATGGCGGAATAGGAAATGCAACAGAATTTTTAGGTTCCATGGTTCCGTTCAGATTGTTATGGAACGGAATGTGTCCTTAAACTGAGAAAGAACTCGATCTGGATAGGTGTTTTCACAGATCATTGCGTTTTTAAGGCAAGAAATGGAAACGAAAAAGTGCTTAAAGTTAGAGATTATTCACTAAGGATCAGTACTGCAGTGTAATTTATGGCCATTACCAAGGAAATACTCTACAGTAGTCAAGGAGGAGAAGAGAGGCTTACCTTGAGGAGGCAGACCAGTCTGCCTGGCTCTCTCTATCTGCTTACATGGCCACGCCACTTGGCAATATTTCTTAGCGATATTAGTGCTGCTTTCTACCTTGAGTTTCTAATAGTTTCTGCCCAACCCTCGTAGTTAACACTGATCCAGCTACTTAATGCCAACTACACAAATTGTTTTTGTTGTTTTTCTCTTTCCTTCGTGTTTGTTTTTTTCATTCTTTTTCACTTGGCCATATCTCTTGTATTAAAACGAGACTATTGTAGTTGCTCTTGTTCATGTTGTTGTTGTTGCTATTGTTGTTGCATGAATGAGTATTGGTTTCACAGACACTATCGCTGTTCCTGGTTTCTCTTTTTTTCTTCTTGTTTTTAATGTTGGCTGTTGCAACATGTTGCGGTTGCAATTGACCTTAAAAATTGTCTTCATTTGGTCAGTCATATTATGTAGGAACATCATCGACATGCCATTGAAGAAGATCCAAGTGTTTGTGTAAGTCCTTGTTGGCTCTTGGTTGTTGTTGTTGGTGTTTTTGTTATTTTGTTGTGTTTGTATAGTTGTTGTTGTCCTTTTTGTGATGTTGTTTTCTTTTGTTAATGGATTTTTGGTTTGGCTCGATTTGGTTTGGTTGCATTTGGTCTGTCTGTCTGTCTCTGTTGGTTGCATTTAAATTATTTCTGGTATGTGTTTAAAGGACATTGTTTGTTTAAGTGTGTGTGTTGGCTTGTGTAGGCCAAAAGTGTGCATTCCTCGTGCCACAACATATGCTGCCTGTGCATTATCCTTTTTTCTCACTGGTTTTCTGTTTCGTTTTTTTCTTCTCTTCAATACTTGCATTGAGCTCTTGTCCTTTTTTTTCTTCGTTTCTTTTGCGGACCGTAACATATGGTGGGTTTTGTTTTGTATATTTATTTTGTATGAAAATTTTGGTTTAAAAGCGTTACAGACCACAGAAAATATAAAAATTTTGTAGTTTTGAAGGGGCTTTATTATACTATTTTTTTATTGTTGTTGTTGTTGTTGTTAGTGTTGTTGTTATTATTATAAGTATCATCTCCTTTCTGTTAGCGTACATAAGTAGTCAGTTAAAATTGGTTTATTTATTAGTCAGTTTTAGTTGTTGCTGTTGTTGCCGTGTTCTCTTAACCGTGAAAGTCACAAATTATATGTCTTTGCATGACATTGATGTTCCCATTGAGTTGTTGTTGTTGTTGCTGTTGCTGTTGTTGTTTTTGTTTATTTTATTATTGTTTGCCTATGGATGATGATCTCTTTAACTGATAGCGGCAATTTGGCAACGAGTCCTTAAACAAAATGTTTAAAAAAAGAAGAGAGAAAAAAAATAATTTAAACCCCGTAATGATATTGAATTGAAGGACTAAATGAATGAAAATGAAAATGAATAATTGTTTTTGTGTGAAAAATTCAAAAAAAAAAAAAACTCTGAGAGAAATACAATCATGCTGCAACCCAGTTTAAGCTACACTGGCAGTAAAGGATGTATCAAGAATTTAAATTATAAGATTTACGAAGTCCCCGAAGTTGTGTGCAACTATTTCAGTCAAGTAAGGGATTCTTAATTGGAAAAAAATCACAACCCAGTTAAGTTAAGGTTAGGATAGGTTTATTGAGCTCCTCCTTAAGATGAGAATAGTAACCTCCTTTGTGGACACACATTGTCAGAAAATCGTTTGCGAGGTACACCGCAAGGCGGTGTTCTATCATAGCTTCTGTGCAATCTCGCAGTCAATTCACTTCTGAAATAGCCCGAATCCTCTGGTAATAACGCTATAGCTTGACTCCGCCATTACCACCAAAAATGATGTCAGTCTGAAGATCAAACGCAGGATCACGCTTGCCAACAGATGCTACTATGGTCTCAATAGGCTATTGAGACTATACATAATTGGCCATTACAACCCTTCAGTCAGGATTACGGCATAGCTTTTCACACCACTCAGGTTGTGTGCGTCAGTTTTATACGTGGCGGGACCTACAGTTTAACATCGACTTCGAACGAGAGATTTTTGAAAAAGTTTTTGCCAGAAATCTGCTGAGAGGAAGTCGCCGAAGAATTATTTTTTTTCATATATCTTTTTTGATGTCTGAATTGGGTTACGAACCTGGGCTTTACGTCTGATAAGCCAATACACTACCTACTACAAGACCACGGAGACCTCTCTCGTACGACAAAACTAATCTAATTCTACAAGACGCTCATCCTCCCCCGTGCTTCTTTATGGCGCAAAGACGTGGATACTATTAAGCACTGATGCAGCAGTCTTGAGAGTATTCGAGACAAAAGTCCTACGTAAGATATGCGGTCCAGTGCTAATTGGCGATGATTTCTCTATTCTCAATGATGTGGACGTTGTGTATGTAGCGTATCAGGTAGGTAGGCATTGGGCCCATTGTGCTACCACAGTTATCCGCTATCCCCTAGTCTCAAAATCACTCGGAGCTCCTGATGAAGCGATTTAGGCTGCCAATGTCAATCCTTGACAGTTCCTCCAGATTATTCATGTAGTAAGTACTCAAGTACTTCCTTCTCCTTTGGCACAGAGCCGAGTATCGACCCAGCAGGTGTGGGATAGTGTCCTCTTCTCTGCAGCTTCTGCAGAAGTCGTTAGCAAGGTGTCCAAGACCAATGCGCCTCGCATGCGTATCCATAATGCAATGCCCCGTAATGTGTAGCGTATTAACATCCATCAATTGCCCTGGCTCGGCCATGTCATTCGAATGGAGGAGGATGCTCCTGCGAAACGGGTATATGATGCGAGGTTTTGCTGAAGTCGGCGAAGAGGGAGACCAAACCGAAGAAATCCTGTCACCGATTAGTGTGACCAACTGTCAAAATCGCACAGGAAGCAGAGGCGCTTAGAAGAATTTATTGAGGCAGACCGAAATCCGTTAATCGAGTTGGTAATGGCCAATGAAGTAACTAGGAGAAGTATGGTACGGTGACAACGCAATCGAACAAATAAAATTTTGTGCCTTCAATTCTATTTTATTAGAATTTGAGCTGTCAGTCAAACCCTCCAAGACTGGAGCCAACCTCGATGCTAAGGCACTCAAAGTGACCTGAGCTGTTTACTTCTGCAGAAGAGCAGTTGCATTCAGTTGGTGTCTCAGCTGCAATACTACGCGCTGAATCTATTCTGCAGTCATCGAACCCGATCTCTACCCAACCTATATGGAGTTGTTTTCTAGTGTTCTGCCTTAAAAAGACAATATAATATCAGACTTCTTGACAAGGTCAGACGATCTGCAGCTATTCATGTCACCGGTGCTCTACGTACCATTCCTATAAAAGCCTTGTTCTCAATGCTTAACTGGCTTCCCACATCGATTATCTCCCTGCAGAATGTTGAGATCTGTAACGCTTTCCTGTTGCATCACAATGGGCCGCTATGCATGCTCAAGTGGGAAGAGTGAACTGTTTGTAATGATGGCATGAATAGCCTTTGGAAATGTTGATGAATGCTTGAATTTCCATTGCATTTAGTGCAAGTCTCTCTAATATCGTGATACAGTAGATCACAGCCTATCAAATGAAAGCCTTATAGCCTGTCATAGTAGATTATAGTTTTAAACTAGGGAAGATATCTTCGCAAAAAGCTTTATTTTCTTCAGTGTGTTCTTTTTGACACGTTCTTATCGAGCATTGACACTCGCTAAAACATTTTTGTGAAAACGATCTACACAGTTACACTCGAACCTAGGGCAATAACTGTGTTTTCACTGTTATTTATGCCTTTTGTTATTAAGGCAAAGAGCCTCCTAGTCAACTTGGCATAACAGTCAGCGTTAGCCAAGAGGGAAAACAAAACAACCCCTCCTCTACTTCGACTGAGTAATCCTTCATGCTACAACACCCTCGCCAAAAAAGGACTTTCTGTTGTTGTAGTTGTTGTTGTTATAATTTAAAGTCTTGATATGTTAATGATGATGACGACGATGATGATGCCTTGTTTTTAATTTATGCACTTGAGAACAAAGAAGGACGATTTGCAACAGACGGTCTACTATACACAATGCATAGTAGTGGCCCATACCAAATAGTTAATGATTGTGGCATAAATATTTGCTCTTCTGGCAACTTAAGGGGACAATGACCACGAGTCAGACTGTAACAGAGAGCGCGAGTGAGAAAGACAGATAACAATAAAGGGAGAGAAATGATAGAATATTGTAAGTGATAATAAACATAGATTAGAGCGTTTTAAATAAGAGAGAAGAAGCCTCCTTTTTAAAACTGCACTGTAATAAAACTCGTGCCATACACGAGCCTAAATTTTGAAGGCAACACATGGTCTTTAGCAGAACAGTTGGTCTAATTGTGGACAAAAAAACGAATTTGTCTTGAACAACTGACGCTTTTTAAATGAAATTCTTTACCAAACGTAAAGTAACACACACACATACACACGATAAATAAACATGAAATGAATGCAAGTCAGTAGAGAAATTTTTAATGAAAATGATTAGTTTCTCGAAAACCTTTGAATTGTTAAGATCGCTTACAAATAAACACACAAACACACAGAGAAAAAAAAACAAGAGAAGAATAAAAAGTTTAAAACATGAATTTAAGTGAAAACTATACTGTGTCTTATAAATATTTAAATCCTGCCAATACAATCAATGAATTTATTTACTGCTCCTCTGCAGAGGATGACACCTCCCAGTACATTGGCAGTCCCAATTATAATGCAGGATCATCGTTTATAAGCCACAACAGCTATGCAGATAATTGGCCTGTTTCCACAGCAAATTTAAACTCACCCGCCAACACAGAATACTACCAACCTCAGTATGTATCAACACCAGATCATCAAACACCCGCAACACAAACAGAAATTACGCCGCCCATGGCAAGTAAAAGTGGAAAAATCAAATCGAAATCAAAAACAAAAATCAAAAACAATAATAAAAAGCCACAAAAACCTTCAGCCATTAATACCCGGAAAACCTTTGCCTTAAGTCCTCCCAATCCACCTAGTCCCACGGTGCTTAAGAAAAGAAGACAGGCAGCCAATGCCCGTGAACGCAAGCGCATGAATGGTTTAAATGAGGCTTTCGATCGTTTAAGGGAAGTAGTGCCTTCACCTTCCCTGGAGCAAAAGCTTTCGAAATTTGAAACCCTACAAATGGCTCAAACTTATATTATAGCCTTAATGGATATGCTGGATCAGGGTTCGGATTCTTGCGATGTCAGTTACAATAGCCTTTATTCGCCCAGCAGCATGGCTTCTTCAACGTATTCCACGGATATTAGTATGCAGTGAAGTATAATTATTATCAAGTATTTAAGCACGTATTTAAGAGAATACAGCTAGGAAAACCAAAACACATTAAATGGCACTTAAGCTTTATAGGATTAAGGAAATTACTACGAATTTTTTGTATCATGCTTTAGTAAATATTAAGAAAAAATGAAATAGTGCTCAACCATTGTAAGTCATAAAGTCTTGTTGTTTATGTGTACTGAACAGAAGAGAATAGCGCCTTTATCTCGTTTTTTATACGCCCTAAAGTCTATCTATAAAGTTTATTTAAAAGAACAGCCAAAAGTATGCAACAATTTTTTTAAATACATTCCATTTGTCCAACAGTTTGGCATTTTCCAGTCTCTAGAAGTGTAGATGCTGTTTGGAGGGTGCAAGAAATCAGTTAGGTTTTTTTAAAGGACTGTAAAACTTCCTAGATGTAGTAGTAAAGGGTGGGCCATTTAAAAGTTTAAATTAGAAAATGCAATGAAATAAAAGCGGTTTGAAAATTTTCCAAATTTATTCTCTTGTTGTGAAGTACAATTGTTCCCGATAGAAATGAAACATTGTTTCGTTCATATGGCTGCCACTGCTAGCCTCACACGACCTTATTCGACGGCAGCAATTCTCGTTCACTTTTTCGAGCGAATGTGGTCGTATCGAGTTAATGGCATCACGAATGTTAAACTTCGAATGCTGAATTGTCTCTGGTTTGTCGGCATAATACTTTTCTTTAACGGCGCTCCACAGAAAATAGTCCAACTGGTTCAAAACACAGGTTCTTGGCGGCCAATTGGCATCACCATTTCGGCTAATAAAACGGCATTCAAATGTTGGAGGCAATAAATCGATTGTGGCATGAGATGTGTGGCAAGTTGAACCATCCTGTTGAAACCAAACATCCTTCACATCAATACCATGAAGAGCGGACACAAAAAAATCGGTTATCATTATGCGAAGGTCACTCCATTGATCGTAATGGTTTGGTTAGGTTAGGTTAGGTTATGTTAGGTTAGGTTATGTTAGGTTAGGTTATGTTAGGTTAGGTTAGGTTAGAGGACGTGTACTTGTCAATGAAGACAAGTACAGTACCCAGAGGTCGAATTGATCCATTGCACATAACGATCTTTATTTTCAAAGAAATATGGGCCAAATGCCTCTGCTCCACAAGCCGCAGCAAACAGTCACTCGTAATGGACGCATTGGTTTCTGTAAAATCGCGTGTGGGTTTTCTGAGCCCCAAATCCGAAAATTTTTGCTTGTTTAACATACCCACCAAGATGTAAGTGAGTCTCATCAGAAAAGATGATTTCGACATCAGCGTGCAGTTTCTCGTTGGCTTATCTAGCAAAGCGAAAACAAAGCGATCATGCGACTTCAACTTTTGAACCAATTGAACTTTGTAAGGCGTTGATGTAAACTGTTTGCGTGAAATGTTCACTTCTTGAGGACGATGACGAATTGATGTTGATGTATTCTCTCACGCACGCTCTTAGCCTCAGCTTTGAAATTTTTGGATGTATGCCCGTCAACAATGAAACAAGTTTCACGAACTTTAGCAATAATTGTGCGTATACCAGGCACTGTTGTCTGTCCTTCTCTGCAACCAAATTTTGTTTGACATTTTCGTGGAATTTCCGGCCAATTACCTTTGCAGCGATAGTATCTTTAAAATTAAATTTCTTTTCTTGTGGTATTTTTGTTTTTAAAAAATTTTCTCTTTCATCCTTGAAGCTCTTTAAATTCCACATCAACAATTTATGATATGCTGCTCCTACTTTGATTGTGGTTGTAATCATTAAGGTTTACTTATACAAGAAGAAAAACCAGCAAATTCCAAGTCACCTATAAAGTTCCTTCAAAAACCTCACTAAGGTTGAAAAAATTTTGAAATCATTTTCAAATGCTTTCAATAGTAGGGTAGCAACCAACGAACCCACTTGAATATTTTAACTACAAGTTAACTTGCCTTTGCTTTTTCACTCCCGGTAAAACTTCATGGCATTCCTTAACAAACATTGTGTTGTTGTTTGTGGCGCGCTGATTCACAGAAACATGCCACAAACTAATGCCGTGATTTAGCACGTGTTGAACATAAAACTTGATGCGTTTCCAATAGTAAAGGAATGAACGCGCCAGGTACCATCGTTAAAATTGTGAAAAATTTAAATCAGAATCACAATATCGAAGAAATCAAAATCAAAATCAAAATCGTAATATGAGATGCGAGGCGTACAAAATGCGTACAAAACATGTTTCCGCCACGTTTCAAGTTTTCACTAATTGAGGAGGCACAAAACAAAAAACAAGAAACAGCAAAAGACCCAGTAGGGAATGTATAGCATTTCATATTAAATTTCTCAGTAGTTTTGCATTTGTTCGGCCATGAACATTAATCATAATGAAACGGTTTAGTGTTGTGATAATTAAAAAGGAAGTTTCAAATGCCACACGTACTTAATATGATACCGGATGCATATACCGTTAAGCGTGTGCATGTGTGTGTTGTACTTGTATTTCCGGCTGCAATTCAGCCGGAATTTCGTTGATAAGTGTTAAGATTTATGGAATTCAAAATGATTAAGGATAGAATGTAAAAGGCGATGGAGAGAAGATAAATTTTAAGCATTAAACAAACAAATCGGTCAAAAGTACTAAAAAAATTCCTTTTTTTTTTGGCTCAGAGTACTTATTTACCTTAAAATACCATATATTGCTTTAAAGAAAGTGCCAAAAGTACTAAAAAAATTCCTTTTTTTTTGCTCAGAGTACTTATTTACCTTAAAGTAACATATATTTATAGAAAACTATTGTTTAAAAGAATATGCTAAAAGTACTTAAAACAAATCCCTTTTTTTGTCTCAGAGTACTTATTTACCTAAAAGTACCATGTATTAATAGAAAACTATTGCTTAAGAGAATGAGTACATCAACGAATTTTAACACTATTTTACAAAATTATTCAAAAAGTACGTACAATTACATGTTAAGGTACTTTTTTAACACAAAGCCTACAGTGACAATCAATTATTTTATTAAAGCCCTTTTTTAAGTACTTTTTTAAGTAAAATCAGCAGTTAAATCATGTCTGTTAATTTTTTCTCGTCCGAGTTCCTCCAATTTATTAAAATTCAGTAACAAGCCCGAAGCAAAAGTACCTTCAAAAAACACACTTCAAATGCTTTGAGGTACAATAATATCCCCCTCCCTAAAATATTTTTCAGACTTCGTATGCCTAAGTCTAGTATTTTATAGGGGGTTTGTAAACGGCAGTAAAAAGCTATAAAAGTATTAAAAATTTATTCCACTATGCTAGAGAAAAGTACTCAAAAAAGTGTCCATGACGTGATTTACCTAATGGGAAAAACATGATTTTAGAAATTGTTGAACAAAGAGCAGAAGATTTATTTTGTTCAGTTTTTATTTATAAACGTTTTTAAAAAACCTGTGAGGCGAAACACCCTCTTTATTTGGTACCTTTTTCTGAGAATTTTGTCTCTCTTTTTTTAATTTTTATTTTTAATTCCTTTTCTAATAAATAGCAAAATTAAATAACAAAATTTGGAAATAGGAACATTTAAAAAAGTGCTTAAGACAAGTATTTAAAAACAGTACAAAAAAGAGTGCCAATGAAGTAATCCATCGTCTATCTACAAATGTTCAGGGAATTATAACAAAGGAAGAAGAAAATTATTCCGCCTAGCTCGGTCCGTTGTATGTATTTTTTTTTTGTTAATTTTCTACGTCAACAGTAATACATTTAATTTAAAAACAATACCAAAAAAAGTACTAAAAAAGTGGTAAAAAAGTACTAAAAAGTACCAAAAGTTACATAAAAGAGTGCCAAAGATATGTATCCTTCAATACTTACAAACGTTTTAAACATTGTAAAAAAAACTTATAATGTCCTTGGGCGAAAACATTATTTCTTTTGGTACTTTTTTTAGAAAAAAAGAAATTGTTCCCCTTTTTAATTTTTACCTCAAATTTCCCCCCAAAAAGACAAAATTAGAAAGTACAAGTCTTTCAGATAAAAAAAATTTATAAAAATATTTAAAAAAGTATTAAACAAAAGTATTA
Source organism: Sarcophaga rosellei (assembly GCA_930367235.1). Lineage (NCBI taxonomy): Eukaryota > Metazoa > Arthropoda > Insecta > Diptera > Sarcophagidae > Sarcophaga > Sarcophaga rosellei. Next base: position 79,039,265 of record OV884021.1, read on the forward strand.
AACAAAGTACTTACATAAGTACTCTTTATTTTCATATTAACTACTTAAAAAGTACTTAGAAAGTGCCCCAAAAATGTACGCAGAACAGAATGTAAATATTTTTAAATAAAATCTATGTAAACAGGCCCAAAAACCTTAAGCCATTTGGTACCTTTTTACAGTTTTTTTTTTGAAATTTAAATATTTCATCGTCAAATTTCCCCACTACTTAAAAAGTACTGAGAAAGTACCCAAAAAGTACGCAGAATTGAGTCAATTGAATTTAAATGTTGAATGTATAAATATGGTACCCTTTGGTACCATTTAAAATTTTTTAAATTTAAATTTAAATTTTTCATCTCCTCAAATTTCCCTATTGGACCTGCAACGAGCGAAGAAGCACTTGAAATAAAAACTAAGTACGTGCTTTAGACATCAATATGAATGCCAAGCGAATATTATAGTTTAACTTAAAGCCTCCAACTTTAACCAAGTAAATCCTCGCCTCTAATCACTTAAGGTTCTGCTGTAGAATGGAGGCAATATTTGCCAAAGATTTAGCAATTTGTAAGCGGTTTAAAGGTGGAACACAATTGTACAGACCCACACAAAACACAAGCACAGGAGAGGAAATCGTAACCGAAAAATTGCGTGACTAAGTGTTGTTTATAGGAACTGTAAAGTGGGAGAGCAACAGCAATAAACATTTAAAACCCGTTTTCATAGCTCGTACCTGCACAAGGTACTTTATGCCAACATAATTCCGGTGTTTATCCCACTACAGGTTCTGTTTTTTGTTTTCCTTTTTTTTACTCTTCGCCAGACTAATACTAACACAGGCTCACAGGCTAAACGAGAATGTTTTTCTTCCTTTTTTTTTGTTTTGGGATGCCAACAAACAACAAACGTTTGATAGCTCTTTAAGTATTGCAAACAGTTGAGTGGCACCGTTAGAGAGAGATAAACAGAGAGTGTGAGAGTGGGAGACAGGGTAATGGTTTATTGTTTAAGCATAGTTAAGTGCGTTTGTAATTGTGTTTTTGTAACATTTCTTTTATTTTTTCGTGTAAAAGTGTGCGTGTAAGGTTTTAAGAGCGTAAGAGTCGAAAAGCGTATGTTTTTCTCTCTCTCGTTCTTTTTTTAATGGTGGTTTCTTTATAGATTAAGTGTGGTTGTATGTGTATGCGTGTGTGGGTTAGTGAAGTTATTGTGATTTTAAATGTAATTGTCTAGGTTTATAAGAATATTTTACTGTTACGTTTAAGTTTTTTTATATTTTGTAAATGTAGTGGTAATTGTAGTGGTTTAAGGTATTTCAACCAAAAAATTAAAACCAAAAAATATTTCTCTTCAATGTAAGTCCATACCCCAAACCCATACCAATTGTATTGTATTGTAACCATTATGGTCCTTTTCTTAAGTCCTTTTATTACATTTAAGGATATTTTTCTTAAGTATTATTGTATTTGTTTAAGCATTAATATCGTATTAGTTTTTATATTAAAAAAGAAAAATAATGAAATCGTATTAGAAAAATAGATGAAGTCATGCTCAAATAAATGTAAGAAAATTGAAAAATATTTTCTGTTTGATTTTTCTTATTTTTTGGGGGAGAGAAAGGAACATGTGCTATTGAACGGGAGTCTATTAAGATGGGTTTGATAGTAAATAAGGGCAAAATGAAGTATGTATATTTTTTTTTTTTTTTTTTTTATTTTTTTTCCTTTCAACTACTTATGTAGTTGTATAATTTATTTGCACAAATTTCATTTTACAATATTGATTAGGCCTCAGCGCCAAAAGGGCATTATTGAGGCAAGTTGACAAACTAATTTAACACAATGTATGTACAAATAAAAAGATGATTACAAATATATAAATATTAAGTATCTTTTAAAAAGGAATATAATAAAAAAAGAAAAAAATAAATATTAAAGCTAGGAAAGTAAGAAAAATAAGAAAAATAAAAACAAAATAAATTTAGTATTACCAAATATTTATCAAATTAAATTAAAAGCGTTTCAATTGAATTTAATAAAAACTCTTTACAAGAGGATTTGAACGTAGAAATTCTTTGAATGACTTTTAAGTGATCGGGCAAATTGTTATACTTTACTCCACCTATATAATCTATCCTCTGTTTGGTTAGTTCTAATCTGCATCGAGGAACTCTAAGATTTGACCTGTTTCGAGTATCAAAATGTTCCTGGTTTTGTCTGAATGGAATGGTATGGTAGCCAATGCTCTTAATGCATTTAAAAACAAATATGAAAACTTGATATTCGTGTAATGCATAAATTGGTAATATTGACCTAGTAACGTCCTTGTATAAATTCACAGTAGAATACAACAACGGTAAATTGAATACAATTTTTAAAGCCTTGTTCTGCATACGTTGCAGAGATCTAAGGGTGTTATTATGGCTATTGTGAGCGTAAGTAATAGCCAAGTAATTTAAATGGGGCTGAATTAAGGATTGATATATCATTAGCTTTGATTTTGTCTCCAATTTATTCTTTAACTTGTATAGTATCCCTATAGCTGGAGCTATCTTCCCCTTTATAGCATTGATATGCAGGTCCCAGCACAGATTGCTTTGAAGAATAATTCCTAAATACTTCACTGAATTTGTCTCACACACAATTTTTCCATCTACATAGACATTAAAATAGTTCTGGATGCCCAAAGAATGTGGCCTGAACCGAATTAGTTTAGTTTTCTCCGAGTTGAGTACTAATCGATTTAATCTCGCGAATTCAACAATAAGCGAAGCATCTCTTTCGATTTGGGTTTTTAACACCAAGTCGTGCTTGTATGGATACAAAACACATACATCATCTGCAAACATACATAACTGACCACTTAGCTTAAGGTTTTTTAAATCGTTTATATAAATTGAAAACAATAACGGACCTAGTCCACTTCCCTGTGGGACTCCAAATTCGACAGAACTAACAAAGCTTTTAGCATTATTGATATTCACATACTGTTTTCTATTAGCAAAGTAACTTTCAAACAATAAGAGTTCTCTATCCCTGATACCATAAAACATTAGTTTCTGTAGTATTATCCGATGATCCACTAGATCAAAAGCCTTAGAAAAGTCAAAGAACATTCCCGCAACTCCAGAGAAGCCATCATCAAGACCTTTGCAGATACTTTTAACTACGTTGAGGACTGCGTCCTCAGTACCACACCCTCGTCTAAATCCATATTGATTATCAAACAAAAACCTGTTATCTTCCATGTAAGAAAGCAATTTATCACACAAAATCTTTTCAAATATTTTATCAATTGAAGATAGTACAGCAATCGGTCGATATTTGTCTACAGTGGATACATTTACTTCTTTTGGTATTGGAATCAGTTTGTGAACTTTCAAAATGTCAGGATACACTGAGTTGTTCACCATTTTATTAAATATATCACATAAAATCGGAGCAATTTCTTCCCGACATTCCTTAACAAATTTTGGTGAAATATTATCATCTCCTGCACATTTATTAGTATCCATATCCAATATAACCCTAATTACATTATTAATATTAATGTTTCCAAGGATAAATCTATTCGGTGTTTGAGACAGTGTCCGTAGTGCATTACAATTATCATTATGATAAATTTCAATCTCACTCTTAAGGTTTCTTATAGCTGTTATGAAATAGTCGTTAAAACAATTTGCCTTTGTTTGATCACAAGTGATAAGCTGTCCGTGAGCATCATTTAAACGAATTTCCTTATTCCCTTGACGACCAATGGTAGAATTTATAAATTTCCAAGATTTCTTTGGGTCCTTTCCAATTTTGGATAAACAGTCGGAATAATAGTTGTCCCTACACTTCCTTATAGCAATTTTTATCACCTTACTTAATCGCTTCAGGCTATCATTAATGCTCTGCTTGCTCCTAAATTTTCTTCTCTTTTTCAATAATTTTTCCTTTAGTAAAATCAATTTCTGTAGATTTTGATTAACCATGGAGTATATGTTGTCCACAAGTTGGGACATGCGGCGTATTGGATCCCATACTATACTATACTTTCAATAAAGTCCACGAATTTATTTATCTTGGCTACGCCGTTGCTACCAAAAATGATATCAATCTGGATATCAAGCCTCATAGCCTCAATAGGCAATTGAGTAGCAGAGACCCCTCTCGTACGATAAAACTAATACTCTACAAGACGCTCATCCTCCCCTCTTTAAGGTGCAGAAGCATGGACACCATTAAGCACTGATGCAGCAGCCTTGAGAGTATTCGAGAGTAAATTCCAGTGTTAGTTGGCGATAATTTCCCCATTTTATCCAACAATGAGCTGTATGAGCTCCTCAATGATGTGGACGTTGTGCAACGTATTAACATCCAGCGGCTGCGCTGGCTCGGACATGTCGTTCGAATGGAGGAGAATGCTCCAGCGAGGCGCGAATTTAATGCGGGGATTTGCGGAGGTCGGTGAAGAGGGCGACCTTGTTTGCATTGGAAGAACCAAACCGAGGAAGCCCTGTCATCGATTGATGTAACCGACTGGCGTAGGCGTGCAAAGAATTAGGGCCGCCTGGAAGGATGTGTTATGGCAGGCCGAAATCTATTAATCGATTTGCTAATGGCCAAAGCAAATAAGTGGGTTGACTGGTTAGGTCAATAGGTTTGCTAGTTATAAAGGAGATAGCCAGTCTGGATAAAGCGGTAGATAGTCTGTCGAATTCCTACAAAATAGCCACAGACAAGGTCTGAGAGGGAGGATTCGATTGACCACAGAACAACTTGAAAAATACAGCTTTGAATGAGGTTGAGTTGACGAACAATTGAACTGGCTAGAAACTGAAGTAATGCGACTTAAAAAACGTAAGACTGAAGGTGAAAAGGTAATTTTAAGAGTAAATGGAAGAATTCAATAAAGCTAATTGTCTTCTGACAAATATTAACTATAATACAATGTCTATTTGGTCAGTTGGGTTGGGTTTCCGGATTATTATGAAAGCAGTCATAACTCCTCGCACATGTCTCTGCTATGTGGAGAGAAGCGAAACCTGATTAACCATAGAAATCTATTGCGAATGATCTCAGATCTCAGACTATAGTCTAACCTCACCCAATCTCACTTAGAGAAGAAGCTGTCGTAATAACGTTAAAACTGCGAAGGACCCTGGCATCATTGCATTATTTTGGAAACTAATTGACATCTTCAAAGCTTGAATTTGCTTCTTCTTTATTGCAGGAAGCTTCCCCTAAAGGAAAGCCAAAATCGATGATGTTATGTGGTTCGTAGTACCCTGTTGTTGAAATCACAGTTCACAGTATACAGCGATAACGATACTTCCATTTAGGGAAAGTAAGGTCCAATATAGAAAACTGAAGGGTTATAATGACCACTTAGGGCCAATTGTAGCTGGCAACGTCTTGTTGAAATCATTTGTGTTGATCAGCATTTGTGGGTAAAAAAAATCGGTTTGCATATGGCCATAGCGGTTCGAATAGATGCGGTTTTTGCAGCCAGTATTTTGGAATAATTGTGGACCAATGACGCCCACCAATTGTAATGCGCACCAAACTGTAAATTTTTCGGTATGTAGTAAATACATACATATATAATTGGTCATTACAACCCTCCAGTCAAGATTACAACACATGTTGTGTGTGTTAAATTTATCCATGAGTGGCGGGATCTACAGTTTTAAAGTCTACTCCGAACGACTAATTTTTTTGAGAAACTTCTTAATTTCAATTCCCATACCAATTGCTGAAAATGCCTCGAAATCGACAAATTCGGATTAAGATGCTGCTTAGGCTTGATCAGGACTCTAGCGTTTTCAAATTTCCTGGTAATCTTAGCAATCCCTTGCTCAAAAGTTCAACTGTAACGATCATAATCGCTCTGTAATGCACTCACATGGACAGTCGTTGCATTATGGCGGTTCTCTATTAAAGGACTTGGCGATAGACTAGACGTGCTTCTGAATGTTTTTTGCAGAAACTGAGGAAGACAGTATGTTCATGAGACATTTCGGCCACCTGGCTACTGTTCTGTTAAAAGACTTACCGATCCAGACCAGGCGTACTTCAGAATGACTTCTGAAAAAACTGAGGAACACAGTATCTCCATGATTAGGAGACATTTCACTTTCTGTTATCCTTGACTGCAAATTCTAAAAGATTTTTATTCTGCCTAATCATTTGCTTTGTTTTTCCATCGTTAATCCAATTTAACGATTTAATCCGATGATTGATGTGTGGTAGCAGGTTCTAAGATGGTTAAGCTACCATCTTGTGCTCTTGTGCTGGCAAAACGCCCACTTTAAATATCAATTGCGGGTTTTTATTTAGTGTAGTGGAGAGAAAGTTTGCTATGTAAGTTCTACTCTTTCTTTATAATTATTGTAACGTTTGGCTCTCTGCACAGTAAATTTTAAATTAAAAAAAGAAAACATTCTCCCAATGGCGGCAATGACTACAAGACCAGAGCTAACCAGATAATCTCTTTTGTATTAAATTTTCATTTTAATTCCATCCATTCATCCATTAAATAATAAAACACAATGAATTTAAAATTCCTTTCCAATATCCTGACACAGTAATTTGCTGAAATCAATCTTAATTTGTAAATGACACACACACGTTATTGTTGTTTCATATGAATGAATGGAAAAGAACAGACAACGATAACACATGCACAATGTTAAGGAAAATCAGGTGTGTGTTCTCATATGAGTAATAAGCTCCATTAAGATTTCGTTTACATTGCCAAGATGTCCTTTTCAGACGTATGTATATGTATACCTATACCTGGAGTGGAATGGGGTCCTTTAAGCCATTGTTGTTACACATTCTTTATGCATATTTAAGCATTTTGTTGGATTTTAAAGATTTTTAAACATTTTGTTTCTTTCCATAGCAGATGGTCGGTCGACTCTGTATAGCTGATGGTGAGGTGGTGGTACACAGGATAAATGTTCAGACCTAAAAAGGCATTTTATATTCCTATAGAAACTGTGTTGGCGTTTGCAATTGTTTGGTTTCCAAAAAGATGAAAAAAAACAAACTTAAAATGCCAACACAAGATAACAATGGACACGAGCATATTCAATGGATAAGACACAGAACAGAAACAGAAACAGCCTAGAGAACAAAAGAAACTGAAAAGTAGGTGGTTTTAAGAGTGGGCGTGGAACTTGAAAGTTGGTTGAGATATGAATGAATGCCTGAATATAAGAATGTATGTACGACTGAATGCATGCACACAATTGTAATGAACACAATGAGTTAAAAGGCATTTATAATTCTCTCAGTCAACATTTAAAGTTTCTTTAAGAGAATATTTTGAAAGCGAGAATAACTTGGACTTATGCAATGTAATGTTTTACAACAACAACTATTCTAATAAAATACTTAATGAACGTGTACATGAATGAATGTGTAGGTTTTTTTGTTAGAAACAATTACAGTGGGTTAATAATAAAACGACTGTCTCCTACCCTTTATCCAAGATTATTATTTTAAATTTCTGCGTTTATTCAGACAAGATGATCCGTATACCATACATGTCCTTTATACCTCTCTAGATCTGTACAAGTGCACTTGTTGGCGCCATGGTTTTTCTTTTGAATTTGTCACAAAAAAATTTGATTTTTTAAAGTTAACCTGCATACAGTATTTTACAGTAAAAAAGTAAAAGTAAAGTTCGATTATAAACCGTATTTCTTTTAAGTTGCGTAACGTATTCTTCCGACTTCGTGCTGTTAAAATATTCAACGCAACCGATTATAGTCAGTTCCCTTCAATTTGAAAGGCACGCATCCATGTGGCCCGAGCTAGACGACAGCTTAGCATCCGCTAGACTGTTTACCAAATCGTAGAGCTCGGGCCATTCTTATACACTTTAAATTTGGATGGAGTGTAGGGTTCGAAGTGGTCGAACCAGCTAAGCCGCTGAATCTTAATGCGTGCAACATCCATATCGGTTAGGGGCTTACAGTTCAAATGCAAAAATCATTGCCAACTTGCATTGCATTAGTGAGTAACAGCGTAAATGCTTTCGCGCCATAAAGAAGTATAAGCAGCATGAGCGACTTTTAGCTGCATAGTGCGACAGAGGCTTCTAACACTCATTTGTCTACGGAGGCCATAATACCAACTGTGGTCAAATGTAATTGCACGTCTGATCTCCTCACTGACAATATTTTTACTGGTTTTTGGTTTTCATTAGAACCCTACATACATATGTACATAATGGATCATTACAACCCTTCAGTCAGGGTTACGACATAGTTTTTCATACCACACTGTCTGTGTCTTTGCTAATTTTAGTCATAAATGCCCGGACCTACTACTTAATATTGGCTCTAAACGACATGTTTTTGAGAAACTTTTCATGACAATTTTATTTACTCTCGGCTTTTTTTGGGAGAAGAAAATGCCGCAATATTTTCCATATTGTTGAAACTCTCATCTACTAAGCCAACACACACTATCTGCTAGACTACAGCGACTGTGACAGCATAGCCTTTCAATTTCCTTAAAACATAAGCCATCCGAAGTGCAGATTATCTACATAGTAGACGTTCAAGTGCTTAATAAACATGAGCCATGCGAAGTGCGATTATCTACATAGTAGACGTTCAAGTGCTTAATACGGAATAACGCTGGACATATACTCACGAGTTTTTTTCTCTTCCTCATCTCTGCAGCTTTTGAAGAAGGCCTTGGCTCTATGTCTAATACCAATCAGTCTCGCCTGAGTACTCAGAATGCAAACTTTTGTTACGACTTATACAATTACATTAAGCGCGCTTCTTAGGAGTTTGAGTATATTTTCTGTACACCGTACAGCCAACTTTAGCCAGATTTGCTGTGCTGTATTGTTCATATTTGAAGTCCCACTGTCTGGCAACGTTAATGGAATCCATTATTGCATTATCATTACTGAGCTTGCAGGTTCTCAAAACGAAACTTCGATGTTAGGATCATATCTGGCCAATTTATCCACTCTGCAGTATTCCAGAATGTCATCGTAGTACAGCATCCATGTGATGTGAAAGTTAAAGTACTTGGTCATCTCGCTGAGAGTCTCACAGCAACAGTTCTGATCGCTTTGTTGGAATTCAATGCCTTAACAACTGTCTGGCAACTAGAAAGTAGGGCAATATCTCTTGAACAGATATTGCCCTTCTTAATAACCACCAGTGGTGTGAAAGCAAATGAGCTGCCCACTTCGAAGACATGACTCCACTCACAGTTACATCCAGTGTCGAATGATCCTTAAAAATTTGTATGGAATTATTCACATGGTGCATACCACCATGTTTCCATTTCTCAATATTTGGAGTGGATTTTCAAAGAAATTGTGTTTTTTAATCCTGTTTTTGCTACACATTCTCATTTAAATCAACGTTTTGCCATTCACTGTTGAGATAACAAAGAAAAAACATTGTTTTTCAACTGAAATATTTTAAGACAAAGAAAAATAAGCTGGCAAAAGAAAAAAAGTATGAAACTATTTAACTACACATGTTTTCTCATGGTTAAATTACAAAATTTAACTGCTCAGACATTAACTCACACATACACATGTATATGCATAAGCATATGCACAAAAGGCAAATATGTATGCAATTGCATGGAGAGACATCACTGACATGGCAAATGTACTTAAAAAAATTATACAATTACGCTCGTAACAATAAAATTTGTAATTGTATTTGTTAGACAGACACCTACACACATGCATACATACACATACATATACATATAGCGTATACCATAAGTACATACAAAGAGAGTTGCATTAAAACCATACGATTAACGTGCATATACCCATACAGAAAAGAACACGTAGCCATGCATATGCTCTTATTATGGCCTTTATATGTGTGAGTAGAAATCGTTGTATTTTGTTTCTCGTTTTTCTGTTGTTATTTGTTGATGTGTTTTAAACTTTACTGTCTGTCTGTCTGTCTGTCTGGCACATATCCTTTGTCTCTTTGAATTTGTTTAAATACCCTACAGTAAGGCCTGATATTTTGGGGTCCGCTTACGATTCCTGACGTATATAAAACGCTCAGCCTGCTCGTACTTCTTTATGGCGCCGAGGCATGAAGCAGCAGCCTTGAGAGTATTTAAGAGAAAAGTCCTACGTAAGATCTGCGGTCCATTGCGAGTTGAGGATAATTTCCTCAACCGATCCAACAGTGAGCTGCGTAAGCTCCTCAACCCCATAGACGTTGTTCAGCGTATTAACATCCACCGGCTGCGCTGGCTCAGCCATGTCGTTCGAATGGAGGAGAATGCTCCGGCGAGACGTGTATTTGATGCGGAGATTTGCAGAAGTCGGCAAAGAGAACCACTTTGTTTGCATTGGCAGGACCAGATAGAAGAAGGCTGTCATCGATTGGTGTGACTGGAATAGGTACTTAAGAAGCAGAAGCACCAGGAAGGATGCCTTAAGGCAGGCCGAAATCCGTTAATCAGGTTTTTAATGACCAGTTACGTAAGTAAGTAAGTTGTAACTAGACTGTAACACCTACTACTGCACTTGAGCAATTAGTACTAGACTTGAACTTCGTAGACTTCGTTTTTAATTCGTATTATAATGACCACAGCCTAAGCCACAGTTTTCACATTCTTATAGTGGCTGTTTTACTTTTTGTTCAAGAAGGCAAACTTCAGATCCATTATTAGCGGGCTTGGTAAGCTATTTCATTGTAGTTCATACTACCTAAAAGGGGGGTCGTCTTTCCCTAACCGTTTGGGGTTCAACTGCTAGCAGACTGGGCTGCGAAACGAAACCGGAGGCTTAGTTCTGCTACCGCGGGTGTCGGGAGCCCCAGGGACTTGTCACTGCCCGACGATGATATGGGCCCCCTTGTGGGAGCAATGTGGTGGTTGTGGCTTGTAGGAAGAGCTCAAGTTCGGTTTGGCGTTCCACTCTTAACCATTATCACAAAGGAGTTTGGATAATCTCCGACCCCTAACCAAGAGGGAAATCATGTTCAAATTCATGTCTTATGCACATGCTTATGCACGCACTTTTTCATACTACCAAACAGCCTATCCTTGCACTTCACTTTCTTCCTCTGATAGTGTTCTTAACATTCGTTCTCTGCCACAAACACTCTTTTCGTGACTTGTTTTGTGTGTTTTTTAAAAATGTTCTTTAAATGCTTAACAATTTGTTGTTCATTATTTGAGCAGTTGATGTTGCTGTTGCTACTGCTGTTGTTGTTCTTATTGCTGTTGTTTTGCTAACGTTTTGTTACTGCTGTTGTTGTACTTGTTTTAATACGTAACATGATCCAAAAGCACAAAACGATATGACAACACAATATAAAATAAACAACAAAAACAATAAAAACAGTTACAACAACAACTACTACTACAACTAGTGCTACTACTACTCCAACAAAACCATTTAAATGAAAAGAGCAACAACAACAACAACAATGAATGTATAACGCCTCCCTTTTTAACAACATGTAACAACAGCAATTAAATCGGGAGCAAAAAGAAAAAGAAAAAACAACAAAAACAAGTCAAAACATGCTTATAAACACAAGCACTCTCCCTTTATCTCTCTCTCTGGCTCTTTCTATGTGCCTTGTAAAGGGTTATGCATTTGTCGGTTTTATTGCCCATCTTTTGGGCTTTCAATGAAAGTTACATTTCAATTGGAATGCTTGGATCTTTCTTTGATTGGATAAGATCACTTAATTGGGTATTTCGGTGATAACGTGATGAATAAAGGCTTTCAAATGCTTCAACGTTCGGGAATTTACGCGTTGACGTGGTCCTTGACGCAACCTCACAAAAAGGTCTAACAGCGTCACATAACATGGTCTGCGTGGCCAATTAACGTCGCTAAAACGTGAAATTATTCTTATTGTCGTGAAAAGTTGCCTTAGTACTGCGCTCTCCTTACAGTTTATAGGATATCCCTGCAATATGTCCTCCAAGCCCATTGTCCTGACAAATTTCACGATGCTGTTCGGCGTCCACAATGACAATTCCCAGGTTTTTTCTTATGGTATACAATAGTGTCTCACAGGTTCCAAGAGTGTGTCCCGATGATTCATTCTTGTCGTTACAGAATCTACATATTAGGATCGAGATAATTTGCATTCTGAATAGGTTTACCCTGAGTCTACAGTGCCGTGTCCAAAGATATTGCGATCCTTAGTAACCACCGGTAATGAAGAAGCCTTATCAAATGAGCTGGACCGCCCACTCCAAAAAAATGCTTCTACCCATAGTACCATCCAATTGCGAATCGTTCGCCAAGTTTACTATGGAGTTATTCACATGATGCATACCTCCACCATTTCTCTATATTTGGAATGGATATTCTAAACGTCCTCAAGGAGACATAGTCGTCCATATAAAACACAATGTACAGGGTCCTGTCCAAAGTTAGGTTTCTCTTGGATAGTCTGATGCATGACTCTTCTGCATGATCTTCTCTTAAGGCAGTTTCCCAACAAAAGTTTCAATTACCTCATATCCAGTCTTTGTCTCTCCTTATCCTCCCTTTTGTTGAGCATTCTTTTCCTAATAACTGCTGCCATTACGCAGAGGGGTTCTGAGGTTATTCTTACTCCTCTTTATGATCTTATCTTATTGCAGTTTCGCAACAAAATTTTCGATTGCCTCATATCCATTTGCTTTGAGAAGAGTCCTTGTTTCTCCTTATCTTTCCTTTCGTTAAGCATTTCTTGCCAAACATATTCCCCCATTAAGCAGAAGAGTTCTGTTGTCATTAGCAGTGTGCTCGTTTGCTTGCTCGTTACCAAGAATTCTCACTTCACCTGGGACTCAATAGAGGGCGATTTTATTTTCTCCTAGTACGTTCCCAGACAGCCCCACAGTATATTCAATTGAACCTTATAAGAGCCGAGTGCTCGAAAGATGGTCTAACTACCACATAGTGTTGCTGTCTCTTATCTTTTTTGGCTCCTATCCAAGATGAAATGAGTTCATCTTTTGAGGGCATAGACTTTCCCTTCGAAAATAACTGTGAGTTTCCCTAGGGGCTCGGAATATTTCATCCTGGGACCAAAAACTTCTGTCTTTATACAACAAAGTAGCCGTTTAATTAGGGAGCTGTCAGCCAATCGATTTCTTAGGTCCTTAATGAACTACGAGTTAGACTTGCCTCCCACCAATCTCCAAAACTTTGGTCTTCACTATCATGTGCATTGAACGTGAAATTACTCTTCTAGGAAATTTCGGAATTTAAAACCTAACAGTCAATTGCGGGCTCTATTTGTTGCATGCTATGGAGTTTATGTGTTTTTATTGCCAGTTCTGAAACCACTAAATGGATAACCCTTTATATCTGTGCTGTAGAGCAACAATTTACAACAATAACGGCAAACTGCTAAATACTAACAAGATTCGCACACACATACACATACGTAACCATCTGCACATATTTTAAACACTGTTTCAGAATATATGTATATAGGTGTGTATGTGTGTGGGTGGGTTTTAATGTTTACGAGTATTTATAACAAACTTTAAAATGACAAGAGAGAGTGAGAGAAAGAGAGAATCAAACTCCATAAACCAGTCACTCAGTCAGTTACTTTTTACTACAAGTTACAGCAACCAACATGCAATTATATCAGCAGTTATAACACTCACACATACACAGACCCACACACTCATATCCAATATAAATACTCCATAGTATTGCATACTTTCAGGTTTTAAAGTGAAATGCATGTCGTTGTCGTTCATGTTTACGGCTAAGTGTGTGTGAAAATGTTTCAAATGGAAACATTTGTGTGCATGCCACTGCACGTTAATGTGTGTGTGTGTGGGAGTTTTTAACTGTAAAAAATAAAACAGGAAGAACGATATGCTGTAATTGTGGACTATATTGAGACGAATTAAAATTACACTGTAGTTGTATGCTGCAATAACACTAAGGCACAAAGAAAACAGGAATCTTGTATGTAATGGGATGTAAATGGATCGGATGGGATCTCCCCCGGTATCCCTGGATGCAATACACTGATGACTCTAAACTCGATAAAGGGGTTGGTAGCGTTGTATACTTTGGGCAGCTCAACCTGAACATTTTCCTCCGACTATCGGATCACTGTAGCATGTTTCAGGCGCCGGTGATGGTTATTTACCGAGCCGCACAAACGATCCTCATCAGAGATGCTTCTTGTACCCGTATCTCAATTTTTTCTGATAGCCAAACTGCTATCAAACCCTTCTCGAGTGTTACAGTCAACTCTAAATCCGTTAGAGACTTTACTTTATTGTCTCACTTGTCTTGGTTCTTGAACACAGGGACGTTCAGGCAACCGTAGGGCCGAAGAGCTTGCCAAAACAAGAGCACTCCATTACGGAACCCTCCAATCGAATTGGGTATACCACTTAGCTCGGTTATATTGGCCACTAGGCAGGCTATTCTGGCTCAGTGAGGAGTCTTGCTTCACTGTCCGGCACATTTGGCCCACGATAGAAAGCAGGCGCACCAACCAACTAGTCAAACTTGCGCGCAATGACATCTCGATCACAGTGACCATGCTTACAGGCCATTGCGTTATGGAAAGATACGCGGTAAGACTGCAGCTTCCATTTAATGATCCTCATCAATGATGCTTCTTGTACCCGTATTTCAATTTTTTCTGATAGCCAAACTGCTTCCTCTCGAGCAGCAGGCTCACCAACCAACTAGTCAAAATTGCTCGCAATGTCACCTCGAGCACAGTAGCCATGCTTACAGGTTATTGCGTCATGGGAAGACACCTGGGAAGAATGCAGCTCACATCAAACGACTTTCGCCGTGATTCTGGGCCCGCTGAAGAGAAGGAAACTGTTATCAACTTTCCTTGTTACCAGGTCTTGCGAGGTGAAGATATAGGTTTTTTGGCTCTCTATTCAAGGATAGAGCTTCGTTTATTAAACTTTCAGGCTAGTTTCTAGCACAGGGTAATCGTGCTTTAATGTGCAGCCCCTGCGCTGACCTATTTCTTTGATGGGATTGGTGGCATTCGATCAGTACAGGGGCTGTGATTACTTGTGGCATCACAACGGGCCACTATGCAGCCTCAAGTGTACTTTGGTAATCCAAGCTACCACTTCGACATAACCTAACCTAACCTTCCAGCACTGTCGAATAAACTGAGGGGAGCTGAGCTATTACCGAGTAGGCAGTAGTGTAGCTCTAAAATCTTTACACACGATATTCATCGTGATTACAAAGTGTTGCACATCTGCCGTGTTACTCTGGGGCAAGGGTGAATGGTCACGCGGTGTATCAGTGGCCAATAAACTTGCTAAGGCAGGTATTAAGCTGCCAAGTCACAAGATATATCGTCTACCAGTGTGTCGGCGAATGATTAATTAATTTGATGGAATTACCCGCGTAATTATTTAAAAACTTCTTCCAAAAACTAAAAAATAGTTTCTTAAGCCTACCTGGTTAGGCTATCCAGTGCCCTAAATTAATTACCCTCCCGTAGGGCATTCATGTATTAAAAGGTATAAACCAGGGATTCATACGATGCCATTCGATGTCACTTTGTTGCAGTAAAATTGTAACTTTAATTCTCTCTTGTACTTGCTGAGCAACAATAAAAAGCAATTCGTTCGTTCATTGTGGTGGTGGTGGTCGCACACGGCTTAATGTGTCACTTTAAGTTCAAGGTTTTTTACACAGTGATTATTACAGTACTCGAGGAACTCCACTTGGCAGCAGAGTAGAGCAGAGCAGAGCAAAAGAAAAAATTCCAAAACACAAGTAAAGATTTCAAACAGTCTTCGTTTAATCTTATTTAAGCTTTTCAGACAATTGCAGGAGGGAGAAATAAATACGAAAAAGGAGGAGGAGAGACAGAGAGACACAGATCCTTAGAAACATGCTAACAAGGAATTTAAGGACATCAAAGCTTTGACTTTTTTAAAAAAGTTTTGTTTCAATTTGAACATGAATGTTGATCTGCCCAACATTTGCGACCATGTGTCCAACTTTATTTGTGGGGGGTATTAAAGTGGCAGAATATCCTGTTGGGCAATAAATCCATGTTTATTTGTCACAATATCGTTGTCATGCCAATAAACCTTAATAAACAGAAAACTATTGGCGTTTAAAGTTAAAGTTTAGTGGATAGAAAATAAAAAAACAACGATATAAATGAAAGGACAGAAAAAAAAAATATAAAAAAAAAATATAGTGTGGGCCGCTTAAAAGTTTAAATTTCAAACTGCAATCAAACAAAAACGGTTTGAAATAATGCCAAATTTATTGGTTTGTTGTGAAGTACAATTGTTCTGGTTTGAAATGGAAGGTTATTTCGTTCCATTGATCGTAATGGTTGCGCCGTCCTCATTTTCAAAGAAATATGGGCCAATGGTGCCTCCGCTCCACAAGCCGCACTCACTCGTAATGGGTGGATTGGCTTCTGTAAGACCACGTGTAGGTTTTCCACCAAGTCAAAAACGAGCTTCATCAGAAAAGATAATTTTTTTGTTGGCAAAATCGATATCATTGTGCAGTTCCTCGTTGGCCCAATAAATCCCAAATAAATTGCTAAAGCGTAAATCGATTCACTACGTTCAGTGGAGATAATTTTCCTGAATTTTGTGACAGAATAGAATGACATAAGTATTGCCAGATTGGTAATAACCTATGGTTCAAATTCAAAACCGATAAATGGGCCACCCTATATACGAAATGCGTATTAAAAAGTTTGCCATCTTGTTGTAATTGTTCACAGTATGTGGTTGCAAATAAAATTATGAAAACAAACGATAACAACAAGCAAAAAACTTGTGATTATTTTTCTAAAACACAACTGCAACAACAACAGCAATAGCGTAAACTTTATAAAACCAAACCATACGCATATAACTTTAATTCAGTTTAAAGGACGTGGTCTCCTGTTAGTTAAGATATGACATAGAAATCCCAACCAATACTCGATATTGGTTTCAATTTATTCACAAGGACTTCATCAATACAGTTTCTACCGTTATGGCGTTATTTGCCTCATATCCATTTGGCTTGAGAACAGTCTTTGTCTCTCCTTATCTTCCCTTTCGTTAAGCATTCTTTTCTAAACATCTTCTGTCTGGAAAAAACTCTGAGACTTTAAGTAGTAGCTTGCGCAAATTTTTGAATAAGAATTAACAGACACAACATTGGTGGTGTGAGAAGCTAGGTTGTAATCCTGGTTGAAGGGTTATAATGAGGAATTATGTGTGTATGTATGTGTATTTATACCTTAAGGATAAAAAATTAATAAAAATCACTCGCAGGATCACTCTTGCCAACAGGTGCTACTATGGTCTTAATAGGCAATTAAGTAGCAGAGACCTCTCTCGTACGTCAAAGCTAATACTCTACAAGACACTCATCCTCCTCTCCGTGCTTCTTTATGGCGCATACTCTATTAAGCACTGATGCAGTAGCCTTGAGAGTATTCGAGAGAAAAATCCTACACAAGATCTTCGGTTCAGTCCGAGTTGACGATAATTTCCGCATCCGATCCAATAGTGAGCTGTATGAGCTCCTAAACGACATGGACGTTGCGCAGTATATTAACATAAAGCGGCTGTGCTGGCTCGGCCATGTCATTCGAATGGAGGAGGATGCTCCGGCGCGACGGAAGTTGATGAACTTCTTTGAGTTGGAAGGACCAAATTGAGAAAACCCTGTAATCATGTAATCGTGATGTGACCAACTGGCGTAGGCACGTAAGAAGCACAGGCGCCTGGAAGGATATGTTAGGGCAGGCCGAAGTCCATTAATCGGCTAGTTAATGGCCAATTAAGTAAGTAAGTAAGTAAAAATTTACAGACGAAGTTCTATTTATTGTTCTAATTGTCCAACTTGTTTTATCCTTTAAACATATTTTTACTACGCCACTGCTCTCTAGCCATGCACAATATACCACAACATAACAATTGTTCAACAACTTTGACTTTAACAAACGAGAGAGAGAGAGAGAGAGAGACAGAGCCAAAAAGAGAAGGAAAAAACAACAAAGTCAGCCAGACATTCTGGCTGGTACTCAGGTGCAAAAAAAAGTGAAAGTTTTAATACATTTTGAATTGAGAAAAATTTAATTTAAAAATTAAACTAAAAAGAAAAACAGAAAAAGAAACAAGAATTAAAAGTGAAAGCAAAAGTCAAAGATTAGAATTCCTGTTTAAACCCATGTTGTTGTTATTTGGAAATCCTTAAAACTTTTCCAACAATCTGTGAACAACAACAGCAACAGTTTTAATAGGGGTTTCTCTCTCTCTCTCTTTGCCAGGCTATAAGTTTATTTGTCTGGTTGTGTGCGTGTGGGCGTTTGGCCAAAAGTCAATTGTTAATAAAACAATTTACCACAAACATAAATATTTTTAGGAGGGGGGAAGATATTTTTGGGTTTTTTTTAGAAAACCTTTGTACTTCAGCAGCAATAACACCCTGAACTTGTTTTCCGAATTTGTTATAATTAAGGCTGTCTTCGATTAATGTGTATGCATGTCCTATTGCTAAAGGCCTATTTCAGCAACATATTGCCAATATTGGTATTCCCACTTGAAGCAGATTTTCTCTACCTTTCCCCTGAACACTCGTTGTGGGTTCAATTTTTGTTCTTGTTTTCGTTTTACTAGGGCCAGTAGGTGCATACATTTTTTTTTCGTATGCCTTAGGAAACTTTTTGGTGCAACATTTCATTCAAAACTCATATTTTCTCTTGAGGTTGCCCATTGGCCGTAACTGTTACGGCATTTTTGTGCAGTTATTCCATTTACATGACCTACAGTTCCCTGTTAGCATTTGCATGCTGATGACATTTGCAATTCGCCACAAGCCCTATTATTGATGGACGATTACCCCAACTAATAATCGTATTTTTTCCATTGATGTTGCAACGCTGCAACATATACTATTTGGTTTACATGTGTTTCCATTGCTAATATCATAGCAGCTTTTTAACGACAAGTGGTAGGCATTTCCAGGACATTGTATGGAAAATTTTCTTTGTACATTTCATGAACAGGAGAGCGGTTTTATGAACATTTTTTGCACTGTAGAGTTTTTAAACAGCGGTTGTAATCAGTGGTGGTAGTTGCCATAGCCTAGTAGGTAGTGTGTTGGCTTATTAGACGTGCGACCACGGTTCAAACTTTAGGTCGGACAACAAAACGAAATATGAACAAATATTGCTTTGGCGACTTCCTTTCAGCAGATTTCTGGCAAATATTTTGAGAGAAAATAAAAATTGCCATGAAAAGCTTCTCAAAAATCTGTCCTTCGGAGTCGACATTAAACAGTAGGTACAATCCTGGCTGCAGGGTTGTAAGTACCAACTACGTAAGTATGTTGTTGTAATGCATACTCAAAGAAGTTTCTTCACAAAATATGAGAATATCTCACTCAGTGGCTAGTTTTCAAGAAACGAAGACCGGCATCCGGAGTAGGACCCTAATGTTATAGCTCTGTTTTTCGGTTTCAATTTTTATTGTTTCACTTTTCAAACACATTTCCGCACATTTCGCGTGGTATTTCCGCAATAACATGATGAGTATTGGTTCTGAAATGCTTCAACGTAAGCTGTTTCTCTGTATAGACAAGGTCTTTGACTCAGCCCCTTATAAAAATCTTCTTAATTGGCCTTTTAGTTAGGTTCACAACCTAGCTTCTCCTGTCACCCATGCTACATAACTCAGATACAGTTTTCAGATACATCTCAATGCAATTTTATTTACAGACTCCGAAATAAGTATTTTTTTCATGTCTTGTTTTATTCGAGGTATTTGAGCTGGAGTTTGAAACACTAGACAACGGCTACTGCGAAAAATAGTCTCTCGGCGTCAAATATCATAATTGTAGAGACCAAATGACGTCGCGAAAAGCTGAAATTAATCCTCTCGGAAAGTTCGACGGGAATAAAGTCATTGTAGTGATACCACATACCATCCAGTTCATGGTCTTCAATTGCTGGTAAAAAAAATTTGTTTCTTATATGGCCATAAAGCTTTGGATTGACGGTGATTGTCGTTAAAAATATTGTCTCAATGTTATCTTCAGACCATAATTCTCATCAAAAAATCAAGTTTTCTTATGCGAATGCTTTGTACTGTTACTCCCGATGGTAGGTTATGTAAGGTTAGAGGACCTGTACTTGTCAACTGTGACAAGTACAGTACCCGGAGGTTGAATTGACCCATTGTACAACATCCTAGCTTCTCACACCACTCGTGTTGCGTGCGTTAATTTTATACTTGAGTGGCGGGACCTACAGTTTAATGTCGACTCCGAACGACAGATTTTTTACAAACTTCTTCATGGCAATTTTATTTACTCTCAGAGTTTTTTGCCAGAAATCTGCTGAGAGGAAGTCGCCGAAGAAATATTTTTTTCATATTTCGTTTTGATATCTGGCCTGGGGCTCGAACCCTGGCTTTACGTCTAATAAGCGAACACACTAACTACTAGACTACGGCGACTGCCTCACGTCTAATAAGTTAACACACTACCAGCCTTACGCAGTCTACAGGATAAATTTATGTGAGTATCCTTAGGTGTCATTAGTACAAGCCTCAAGAATTCTACTGAAAACCTTTTGATCTTCACAAGAGCTCATATGAAAATATTCGAGAATATTAGAGAAGAGACTGCTTGATGGCTCATCATGAGATCTTAATCGATTTAATTTTGTCTTTCCGCTATAGAGGTGACCTACTAAAACGGGGTCACCGTGAAAATATACGAGAATATTAGAGATGTGACCACATCATGGCTCATCATGAGATCATAGTCAACCCAATTTTGACTTTTCCATTATAGAGGTGACCTACTAAAACGAGTAGCATAATGCTTTGGTCACATTAAAGACACCAATCCAAAGCGTACGAAATAAGAGTAAAGCTACAGATTAATATGTATGGGTTTGGTATACATATTTATGCAGTTCATGCCATAAAGCAAACAAATAATGAGTTTCTCTATGAAATATTATGCCATTATTTGCTGAAGATATTCCTTCTGAAATTTTTGTTTGTCCTTTTTTTTGTTTTCCTTATATTTTAAGAAATATAACGAACATATTTTGTCCTCTCATTAAAGTGTAATCGCTATTAGAGATGCCAGAATTTGATGCTGGTCGAAATTGCTTTTTCCAAAAAGGCCTGTTACCTTATGTTGTATACTATATGGTGCTGGTGTTTCTAGAATATTTTAAATATGCAAGTGTGAGTGTGTGTGTGTATTAATGAGATTGTATGCATATATGTGTGTGTGTAGATTATAACAATAAATAACATTTTAAGCTAAAATATTATGCTTGTCCAGAGCAAAACTATGGCATGGCATCGTAAAAAACTATTGCTCAGCTGTTTACCTCTGTTACAGGCTACATGTTCTGCCTTGAAACCCCCCCCAAAAATAAGGGAATGAAAATAAGGCCAATGCTGCTGTTGTGTCCTTTATTTTAATACACATGACAACAAATTGTAGCAAAATAAGCACTATTTAAGGGTCTGTACTGATTTTCTTTGTCCTTTTTTATGTTGTTTTCTTCTTCTCTGCCATAGAAAAAGGTCAGGGCCAAGATTATTACAAGTTTCTCGTTTCTTTCTTTAAAGGAGGACTCCAACAAATTTTACGAAAAACGAAAAAGAAAGATTTTCCTTTTTGTTGTTGTTTTTGTAATAAAATGTTAAATGTTTACTTTCAGGCGAATTACCTTCAAGATTATTTGTTTTCCGTTTTTACTATGTACACTTTTGCTGTACTTTTCTTCTTCTGTTCTTTCTGTTCTGCTAGTCTGTGGTCCTTTTATTAAGATGTTCGTTCTAAGCAACAATTTTCATTGCCTTCCTTCCAACTAGCAAAAGTTAACCTTTTCCCAATGATGACCTTAAATTAAGCGTAAATAGAAGAAGAAGTTTATTTGATTATCAATTGATCACAATTTAAGTTGGTTTACAGTTACTTAAAATGGTTTTTTGTTGTTGTTGTAGTTGTTGTTTTTGCACTCAATTTAAGGCTTGAATTTGAACATTTTATTTCAAAGGATTCTTGCAAAGGACTGAGATGATGACGGCAATAATGCTTAATGCAGTTAAATGCTAGCGCAACTTTGTCTCTGGACATGGTAAAATTCTATGAAGACACTGACACATACTCAGTAAAGTAAAGTTTAATCTTAAAGCATATCTTCGCCTAATGAAATACCAACTGAATTGATTCTGAGCTTCAAGTGGAATTCCTTCACCATTAACATGTTGTTTGATTTTGTATGAACCAGAGATCAGCAATGAGTATTTAAAAAGATGAGTATATCATACTCATAATTTCTGATACTTATACGCATTCATACTTATTTTAATATCATACTCATACTACTTATATTTTTACTGTGCGTATGAGTAATGATCATTTATTTACATGAGTTGAGTATTACGTATACGCTACATACGACTTTATTTCGTTCAAACAAAAAATTGGTTCTTATCAGAGGTCAGCAATGAGTATTCAAAAAGATGAGTAGATTCGAATCTCATAATTTGTGATACTTATACGCATTCATACTTATTTTAATATCATGCTCATACTACTCAGATTTAAAAAGATGAGTAGATTCGAATCGTACTCATAATTTCTGATACTTATATGCATTCATACTTATTTTAATATCATACTCATACTACTCATATTCAGAAAGATGAGTAGATTCGAATCATACTCATAATTTCTGATACTTATACGCATTCATACTTATTTTAATATCATACTCATACTGCTCATCTTGAAAGTTTCAAGTACTCATCGTACTCATACTTAACAAAGCGCATGATGTTGTTGATTTCGACTCAACTTTACTCAACATTTACAAGCATCACAAAATATGTATGATACGCATACGAACACTACAATACTCAGTAGAAGGTTGTGTGTTTGCTTTGCTTGCTGTCTTTCTCTTTTTCTTTCTTCTTTTTTTTGTAAAAGTAACAACAACTAAGGCTGTAAATTTTGATGAATGATTCAAATCACTCGAATCATTTATGAGTATTAAAAGTATTTTTTTCTAAATTTATGGAATTGAATGATTAGAGGCGTATGAATCAAACATATTTCGAATGCTATGAGTTTGATGTCAACGTTGTACTCATACTCATTGCAACCTGTACTTATAAATTAATGTTGTAGTGAGTACGAATGAATCAGAGTAGTTGAATTTTAATACTGTTGACTCACTCATACCCAGAATTCCATGAGTAGTTATGAGTATTGAAAAAACGATTCATTGCTGATCTCTGGTATGAATTCTTAATATAATTGTTTAAGTAGTGCAGAAACTGTCATTAACTGTAGACGTCTAGTTCTTAAGTCGCCGTAGTCTAGTAGATAGTGTGTTGGCTTATTAGACGTGAGGCCGCGGTTCAAACACCAGGTCAGACATTTCCAGCAAAGAAGGAAATATGAAGAAAGAATATTTATTTGGCAACTTCCTCTCAGCAGATTTCTGAGAGTGAATAAAAATTGCCATGAACAGTGTGTCAAAAATCTGTCGTTCGGAATTCCCTCACACATACAACATAAGATGGCCATGTGATTTTGAAAACGGAAAAGAAACAGTTCAGCAGAGTTTAGCAAATATTGCATGTACCCTCCTGCTCCGAAGAAGTTGAAACGCTCTGTGAAGCCGGAGGACAGCCATGTTTAACTGAGGTAATCGAAACCCCTATGCTCTGTAATATGTTGAAATTTGTGAGCTCTTAGCCATGCAATTTCAAACGATATTCCTGTATCCCTGAAACCATATAAAAGTTAGTTTAGAATCGACATATCAATGAGAAATCCTCAGAATTCATGGAAGAAAGCAGACGTTAAGAGGATTGTCGTTTGGAACTTATTCCCAGCCTGGCTGTCCGAGTAAGAGATTTTCATTGTCAAGCATTTCATCATCCAACAAGCATTGCGACACCTACACAACAAACAGGATCTCCAGTTGAAAAACTTTACAGCGTTCAGGCAGTCTATACATACGTCTAAACATATATATACATATGTGGTCATTACAATCCTTCAGTCAGGATCACGACCTAGCTTCTCACAGCATGAGTAGCGGGACCTACAGTTTAATGTCGACTCTGAACGCCTGCATCTTGAGAAACTTCTTCATGGCAATTTCATTTACTCTAAGAATTTTCGCCAGAAATCTACTGACAGGCAGTTGCCGAAGATATATTGTTTTCTGAATTCGTTTTGGACCGTGGCCTCACGTCTAACAAGCCAGCCACCTACTGACCGATAAAACAAAGCCATGAGAATAAAATATTTTCATTCCACCCAACACTTCTGTGTTTTTCAGTTCATAAGTACTCTTCCAATAAAGATTCTATTGCCATAGCCAATTACAAACAACTACTAAAGCTACTGAAATACGTGATTTTTTAATTGTTCTAATGAAACTTAATACTTCCCTTTGAATCATAGTTCTCCCCTTCTTCCCGTTCTTCCTTTAAATGCCATGGTTTTTGCATTTTTTATCAGTTATTCTTAGGCTTCTGTTTCTTTATGATTCAATTTCTCAAACTCTTATAAAAATTTACGAAAAAAAAAATCCTTCATTCCGCAAATGAGATAAAAAAAAATTATTTTTGTTTTATGATTTCATTTAAGGCGGCATCAGGCATGAGGCATGAGGCATGCGGTTAAATAAAGTCTAAAAAGTTTTCTGAGAATCTTGTCTTGTGTTTGAGTTTTTCAGTTGCTTTTCTTTTCATTATTTTCCTTATTTTTTTAAGCACTTTTAATTTAAATAAATTGTTGTTGTTCGTCGTCGTCTTGTTAAAATAACTGAAGGCGGTTTAGCAAATAAAACAATAAAAATATGAAAGAAAAACTCGAAATTCGCTCTTCTTTTTTTTTATATTAAAGAATGAAATTCAAACCCTTTAAGCGATTTTTAGAACTCAACAAACAATAGTAATAAAAATAAATGAAACAAATTCACCGCAAATAGTTGACATAGAAAGTCAAGCATATTCCACAGATGCCGATTAAAGAACTAATTTTCAAAAAATTTTTAATGAGGTTTTTTTTAAGCGCTTTGGCAGCTTTTACGGAATCCTTGTGGTTTTTGGCTTATGTGCATACATCAGTGATAACTAGAAAACGTATAACAGAGTCAAATCGCACAATCTGAGTGGCCAGTTCACATCACATCCATGTAAGATAACCAGGATATACAATGTGGAATAAGTTGCATTTCACATAATGCCGTAATGGTGTCTTGATCATCCAATTCAGGCCAAAAGAAGTTCGTGCAAAGTTCCCTTTATTGTCTCTCGATTAAGCCGGGTCTGAGCAAAACAACCTTGTAGAACAGTTGACCGGCATTTTACTTGTCATGTTGAAAGGCGCACGTTGGCAAATAATATTTCTACTGTTAACCCATTTACTTAATCTACTTATTTGGTTACATAACCTACGTGTCCATATGTGACGGGCCAAACAGTTGAAATGGCAATTTTATTTTATTCTCAGACCTGCGGCGGCCTCAATGGTTAACATGCAACTAAAACTCACTATAAATATGTCACACATGGCAGTTACTTGCTTCCCCTCTTTAACTCAGTCAATTTGAATAGATCTTCTATCTGCTAGCTTAAGTCAATACATTGACTGGACAGGATCTGTATGATGTAATAATCTGGTTTGTCGTCCAGTCTTGTGATCAAAATTTTGTGATTGTAGTACCAAAGAGGCGCTAAAACTTTCTCTAATAAACTGGAAATATTTTCCTTGCATGTTATTAAGCCTGCCTGGGTCCTTTGTGTGGAGTATATGTTGGCGCCTTCCCCTGTATTACAGTAATTTCCTCCTCGGGCACTGTCCAGTATGCGCAGAAGACTCTTATGTCAGAGTGACTATGCATCTTAATGAATCTTCTGCATACGTTAGATTTTCTATATGAATATATTTGTGCAGTGTAGAGCTCGACGGAGGCATCAAACATTGACAGAGGCTGTCTTCTTCAATCTAAGAGTAGTTTAGAGTTCAATGTAGGATCAAGCATTTCTCAAAGGTACTTGATTGTCTGCTGTGATGTTATCACCTGATACATTTTATTTGCTGCATTCAACTATTCGGTTTTAATGCATACATACATTACAACCTTTTAGTCAGGATTACGATCCAGCTTCTCACACCACCTATGTTGTGCGTGTTAATTTTATCCATAAGCAAGACCTACAGTTTAAAGTTGATTCCGAACGACAGATTTTTTGAAGAGCTGTTTCATGACATTTTCTATTTGATCTCACAGTTTTTGCCAGAAATCCGATGAGAGGAAGTCGCTGCAGAAATATTTCTTTCAGATTTCGTTTTTTTGAAGATGTCTGACCAGGGGTTTGAACCGTCTAATAAGCCCCCTCACTACCTCTTAGATCACTGAGACTTGCTGGCGATTTTCTGTGTCGCGAATTCTACATTATCCAATCATGTTATCCTAACAGCAACATAGGCCTTTGCTACCAAGATGGCAAGTCGTTTGTCTACAATCTGCAACGTGATATTGTTCGCACAATCCATGGTTAGACAGCTGTAATGTACCGTCGCACATTACCTTCTAAAATGTTGGCCTAAGTAAAGAGCGTAGTGGAATGCAGCGTGTGGTCCTGTATTCCTTCACAACCAAGTTTGTTCCGTATTGTAGTATACGGTGTTTGAAATAGCTACTGATTATGTGTAATAAGTACGAAGGTACGTTAAAATATTCAAAGACGCCAGAATGTTGCTCCCATACGCCAAATTAAAAGCATTTCTGACAACCCGTAACATTGTCGCACCGAATTTTATCGGGCAAACCCCTGGTTAGATATCACTCTGGGAATAAAATAAAAATTGCCATGAAAAGTTTCTCAAATATCTGTCATTCAGAGTCGACTTTAAACTGTAGGTCGCGTCAATCTTCTTCATCTTCTTCTTCTTCTTATATATAAAAATGAATGTGTGTTTATATGTTTGTGGGCTTGTTTGAAGTCTATAGACGGCTAAACGGCTGAACCGTTTTTCGTCAAATTTTCACAGTATCTTCCTGTATGTCTGGAAGGAGTTATAGGCAACTTTCTACGTTGAAATAGGCAAATAAAATAAATAAAAAAGTATGAGTGTTATTGTCTAATAAAATATTACGTATACGCCACCCGTCAGCTCTATGTAATCTATATATGTATCTATATATATAAAAATGAATGTTTGTTTGCATGTAAGTTATAGAATCGTAAACTATGCATTTGATCATGTTATGATCTTCAGGAAAGTTGTTGCTCATGAGCCCGGAAAGGTTTCTAAATTGTTATGGCCAATATCCGACAGGTGGCGCCACTGAAAATTACTAAAAATGAATTCAATCGTAAACTGTGCATTTGATCATGTTATGATATTTATCAAGGTTGTTGCGCATGAGCCGACGGAGGTTTCTAAGTTGATATGACCAATTTCCGACAGGTGGCGCCACTGAAAATTAATTAAAATGAATTAAATCGTAAACTGTGCATTTGATCATGTTATGATCTTTATCAAGGTTATTGCGCATGAGCCCGGGAAGGTTTCTAAATTGGTATCACCAATATCCGACAGGTGGCGCCACTGAAAATTACTAAAAATGATTTAAATCGTAAACTGTGCATTTGATCATGATATGTTCTTTAGCAAAGTTGTTGCGCATGAGTCGACGGAGGTTTCTAAGTGGGTGCGATTAATTTCCGGTAGATGGCGCCACTGAAAATTATTCAATATGAATGACAAGACCTATACCTCAAGCACGGAAGAAAATAGCATTACGAGCCTCAGAATCAGACGAGCAACGAGCATTGAGACCTGAAAATCTTTAAGTACATGCCGCTGAGATCCGTTCGCATGAATCACTTGAACAACGAGAAGTGAGATTAGACACTGATCGAATGCGTACTACTCATGCCCGTTCGTCTGAATCATCTGGGCCACGGGAAACAAAATCAACAAAATTATTCAATATTAATTGGATATTTGTGTAATATCTTTCCTTCAAATTTATTTTAGTT
The DNA here is from genome assembly GCA_930367235.1 of Sarcophaga rosellei. NCBI lineage: Eukaryota > Metazoa > Arthropoda > Insecta > Diptera > Sarcophagidae > Sarcophaga > Sarcophaga rosellei. Next base: position 79,067,284 of record OV884021.1, read on the forward strand.
GGTGGCGCAACAACGCGCGCAGGGTGCAGCTAATCACAAATAAAATTAACACACACAACATAAGTGGCGTGAGAAGCTAGATCGTGATCCAGACTGAAGGGCTGTAATGACCAATTAAGTATGTATGTGTGTCATCAGTGGTGCAGACCTGTGTTTCAGTGGAACTGGTACACCAGTTTGTACCAGCCAGATTGGCCATCAACGTTATGTTTTATTGCCTTACAACAACATGGCTATATAGGAAGAGTCTTTTGTAAGAAACCAAATAAATTAAACAAATTAAATGAAAAAACTTTATTATTTAAATGCTAAATTTACTTTCTTATTCCCACTTGTTAAATTTTATTCTCTCCAAAGTAAATAACAAAAAGAGTCTGCAAACATCGTACTTCATACAACAACAAAAAATCCTTTTAAAAACGAAACTGATTTAAAGAAACTCCCCTCCTCTCTCTTGTCAACATTACGTTTTAAAGTACAAAAGAACAAGACAGACATTGAGAGAAGAGAAAAATTAAAGAAGATGAAGAAGCATAAGAAGGACTTGTTAATTTAAAATTTTCCTTTAAGAAGGACTTTAATGTCCTGGAAAACAAGTATTTGTGCGAATAACGGGAGATAAAGTTTTCACATTTTTGAAGCATTTGCACGAGTATGCAAGAATTTGTGTATGTGTGTATGTGGGTTTTTTCTCTTTTCCCTCGTAAATAATAGTCCTTATAAAGGAATTTACTCACTTAAATACACAGACATACACCCATACATACACGAGTAAAAGTGTAATTCCTTACAGTTGAGTGGTAAAGTAAGTTTATTTGTATATGTGTACACATATAGTATGTAAGTGTAAGTGTAAATATTAGTTGAAGTATGCATGTGTGCGTGCGTTGTATTGTGTTTTATTAAGGTGTTAGAGATGAGTGTTCAAGGATTTTTAATATGCCCTCTAGAATTTGAACAATTTCCTCCCCCCATAAATAATACGCACGAAGAACTCAACCGGTAAGAGCCATTGTAAAAGTAAATCCAGCGAGCATTTTATTTGGGGGACTGAATGAAAACTAAGAGAAAGGGCAGACAACAAGTAAACGAGAAGTGTTGTGAGAACAGCCAGACTTTTTTGAAAAATTTCAATTCAATTCGATTTTTAAGCCATTGAATGTCATTTCCCTTCAATTTCTCACATCAGGTTTTGAAAGATCCTGTCGAGTTCCCATCAGTTACACTATCGTAACATTTTGGAGCAGGATATCGCACTAAGAAGCCTAAATGATGTCGAATCTTCGACATATTTTGACGTTTGCTCGAGGGTTGATGAAAACGAATATTGCTATCGTTCAGACTTTGACAGTGTACAGTGATATGGAGATGAACTGAACGTCGTGTATAAGTTCATTAGGCAGCCAACGAAGCTCTGTGTATACAAGAGGAATTTTGTGCGACAGGCTTACTTACTTACGTAATTGACGATTAACAACCAGATTAACACAACAACCAGTTGGTCACATTAATGGATGACAGGGCTTCCTCGATTTGGTCCTTCCAACGCAAACAAAGTCGTCCTCTTCGACGACTTCTGCAAATTCCCATCTCCTCGAAGCATTTTCCTTCATTCGAATTCAGCGCAGCTACTGGATGTTAATACGCTGCACAACGTTCATGTCTTTGAGGAGCTCATATAGCTTCTGTTGGATCGGATGATGAAATCATTGCCAACTCACACTGGACCGAAAATCTTAAGCAGGACTTTTTTCTCGAATACTCTTAAGGCTGCAGAATCAGTGCTTAATAATATCCGTAGATCCCCGCAACAAATAGCCGCCTCGCCGGAGCATCCTCCTCCATTCGAACGACAGATCGAGCCAGCGCACAACGTCCATGTTATTGAAGAGTTCATATAACTCACTGTTGAATCGGATAGACTGGACCGGACTGGACCGGACTGGATCTTACGCAGGACTTTTCTCTCGAATACTCTTAAGGCTGCTGCATTAGTGCTTAATAGTGGCCATGCCTCTGCGAACAGACGCTATGAGAAATAGGAGTTTATTAGACTCACCTACACCACATGCCTGATAGTTCGTTCAGATCGTAAATGAGTTAGGTACCAGGATGGCATTTCCTTCTTCCACAGAGTACTGGGCATGTACCCCATCGATTCAAAACAGTCTCCTCCTTTTCTACGTCTCAACAGCTTCTGCAGAAATCACTTATCCAAGTGTCCAAGGCCTAACGCTCATCGCTTAAGAGCCCATACTGCAATGCCCTGTCTAGTTTAAGCAGACTTTTTGTGCTTCTTCTTTCTAGTTTTGATCAGATTTTCTGGGCAATTATGCCCTAGTGGTACGCAGTCGCCCATCTATTGTATTCTCAGTTATAAGCTCGCAGGTTCTGAGTGGGATACGCAAACTAAAAAGAATTCTTTGAAGAGTTCGATAATTGGCCCTTGGGTGGCCAGTTAACTCGCTATACAGTTACTTGGAAAGTATAGCTCTGTTCGGTTCGAAGGTGTCGTAGTTTAATATATAGTATGATGGTGGCTAATTAAACGTGAGACCAAGGTTCAAAACCCAGAACAGATATCTGGAAATATGAAAAATATTTCTTCGGTGACTTTCTTTCAGCAGATCTCTGTTGAACACTCTGCGATTAAATCAAAATTGCCATGAAAAGTTTCTTAGTAAGCTGTCGTTCAGAGTCGACTTTAAACTGAAGGTCTCGCCACTCATGCATAAAATTAACAAACACAACATTAGTGGTGTGAGAAGCTAGGACGTCATCCTGATTGAAGGGTTGTAATGATCAATTATGTATTTATGTGTGTACCTCATGGTGGTAATGGCGACAGCTACGCAACGTCTTAGAGTTCATCATGTTAGAATTTAGTGCCAGGTGGCGGGCACAATCTTCTCTAGGGATGTCTGCATCTTCAAGGGATGCAACCTGTATAGGCAATATCTCCGCTTAAAAGGCGTTACAGCCTTAAGGTCTAAGCTATTCCATGTCGATTTCGAGAGGTTTCCACTATCCATCGCCTCCAGTGCTAATATAGGTTTTGAAAGCGTGGCATCACTGACAGCTATAAAAGGAGACTAATTACTCTGTGAAGTTTAGCAGTTCCGCGATGTTTAATCCTTGCAATAGAGATGGAAGGAATTCGACTGCGAGTCTAAAAAACATCTAAGCATTGTTTTAAAAATTCTTCTTCTTCATTGTCTTAATTTCTGTTGAAACATTCGCTGGGTTATATTCAGCTTAATACTGTGGGGTTAATATTCGCTTGTTGCGTTGCGTTCATTGTCGCTTTTGGCTGTCGTTGACTTTTAATGAATGAGTGTGACATTCACTTTTTGCTTTTACTGTCGCTGTTGTTGTTATTGTTGTTGTTGTTGTAGACATTGTAAATCGTTTGTTTGTCTCAGATTTATTATCGCCAATAGTGCATAAATAATTTAATTTTAGTCATCAGTTAGTCAGTCAGTCAGTCAGTGGATGAAAACTTTTTTTTTTGGAATTTATTGTGGTTTGAACTTTAGTTTCGCGCGAATATTTTGAATATGTATGCAAGCAGAGGTGTGGGGTTTATTAGAAATTAAAATATTTTTCGTGGCTAAATTCCTCTCTTCTTTTTTCGCTTTTCCTTTAAGGTTTAAGGTAACTTGAAGCATAAGAGCTAACAATATAAGATCATATTATGATAACGATGATATGGTTGTGTGTGGTAAACTCTAATTAATTAATACGGATTATTATCTTGTCACAGTAGTTTTTATTAAGAAAACTTTCATCTATGAAAACTTTTGCCAAAACAGTTTGCAGGAAGATTGGAGGGGGTGGCGTAAATATTTAAGAAAAGTTTTAAGCCAACTTATAGGAAATCTTATCTAAGTAATCTACAAAATTTAGTGGCAACAAATAAGCGACGTTACATGCATAGATTTCTCTTTGTAACACTGTGTTTTATGTCCTATAACCTATTTTATAGAGGACAGCAAAATATTTCATTAATAATCGATAAATTTGTTATCGTAAAATAATCTCAAAATGAAAATGAAATGCTGCAGGTCATTGGTCATTGGTTATTGGTTATCGTTAAACTCACAGTTTATATTTGTATTATGAAATGTTTATTTCATATTTATTATTGAAACAGTTTAATAATACATTACCACAGGTTAAATAGAAAATGTCACTCATTTTGTGTGTATGTGTGAACAGAACGATTTTTTTGTTATCGAAATAATTATGCGGAGAAATAATGAAATGCACAAGTGAAAATGGCTAGAAAATGATTTATTGACAGAATATTTGGAATTAAATTTTTTTCTTGGAATTCTAACTACAAACATACAAACATACATACATAATTGGTAATTACAACGTTTCAGTCAAGATTACGACCCAGCTTCTCACACCACTGGGTGTCAATTTTATATATGAGAGTGAAATCGATTCAGAACGACATATTTTTGAGAAACTTTTTCATAGCAGTTTCGTTTTATTCTCAGAGTTTTTGCCAGAAATCTGTTGAGAGGAACTTGCCGAAGAAATATTTGTTTCCTATTTCTTTTGGTAGGAGATGTCTGACCTGGGGGTTGAACCTCACGTCTAATAAACTAACACACTACCTACTAGACTACGGCGGCAACAGTAATCACCCCTAGCTTTCCAGCGCTCCATATGTTTCCCCTTGTAACACTGGAGGTACCTATCTCGTCATACAATATAACTCCTGGCTCGTATTTCTCAGCCATACTGGCAATTTAATGATGGTATGGACTCTACAGACTTCGACTTCGGCTAGTCATGATCTACCAATGAATTCTAGGAGCCAAAAATCATCCCAGATTTCAAAGAACCAAACAATAACAGAGAAGATGTTCTGTAGCAATATGCACACTATATCCTTATACCCATATCGGGCTGAATTTGATTCGCCTTATCATCATTGGAGGAGGACACTGTTATCCACTTTCTTTGTCAATGCCCGTCTCTTGCTAGGTGTAGATATAGGTTATTTGGCTCCCCATTTCTTGTCAGCTTGACGGAGCTATCATCTATTGATATCAAGGATATAGCTTCGTTTATCAAACTTTCTGGCTGGTTTTCCAGTGTAGGGTAGTCGTGCCTTTGATGGGCAGCCCTTGCGCTTACCAACTTCTTCCTCTTCCCTGATTTTGGTGGAACTTGGTCAGCAAAGGGACTGCGTTCACCCGTAGCATCACAACGGGCCGCTATGCGTGCTCAAGTGAGCTTTGTGATATCAGAGCTACCACTCCGACCTAACCTAACATCATTGGAATTTCTATCCCAATGAGTTAAGTTTTCTTGAAATTATTTGTTTGCTTCCCTGCGGGGGGATAACAAACTCATGTAGAAATTTATTCGAATTTCCTGTTACACCAGCCTTTGATAGTGTGAAAGCTTTATTATTACCTTCAATGTTCTCATGTCTCGGTATATGTGGATAATATGGGGTGTGGTATACCCACTCTCTGAGTATCAAACTGGTCTCAAAAATTTCTCAAACCATGTAGAAGTGGCAGAAACTAATTTTTCATTTTCTCACATCAAATATTAAAAAAAAATAATTCTTGGTGTCACTGCTTATGCTGATCATGAGGATGTGACATCATTTTGAATATTTTTCTCTTTTTTTTTGTTTTTGCTGTATGAATAAAATATTAAATTTTATTTCGTTTTTTATATTATTTTATCGTATATTTTATTTCATTTTACTTCATTTCAGTCTAGTTTTCATCGTTATTTGCTTCTTCTTCAATTGAAATGTAAATATTTGCATAATTCTCGACAAGTACTACTCCTCGTATGTAGGTAGATGGATGGATGGATGGAGGGATGGATTTCTTAAGTTTTTCTTTTTTAAGGAAGAAAAGAAAAGTGTGAAAATATTTTTCGGTTTTTTTGTTTCATTTTGTTTGCTTATTTCGATACTGAACAATATGAAATAAATGAACCTTGAAGAGATGTTAAGGAATTTAAATAGAATTCGAACAATCTAAACAACTACACTCAAGACTCGTTTGACTTGAAGAAGAGAAAGAAAGTTTTTATAAAACAATGAAATAAACAATGCAATCGATTCTGTTGATATTTCCATGCTCTATGGCCATCAAGATCCACATATCCACGTATTTTTTGTATTCTTTTTCGGTAGTGATAAAATGTCTTTTTCCCTGTCTTTTTGTTCCAGATTGTAATCTAATTAATATGATATGATGCCCAATAAGTACAGTCTAGATACGTTCCCTCTACTGCAGAGCCCGGCAACGCTTGCTATTGGTGAATTGTTGCGACAGCGAAAAATAAGGAAAGAGAAAAATTTATACTCTTACATTCGCTACAATGCAGGCATGGAAAATTTAAATTTTTAAATGGTGGTATTTTAATTAAAAATATTAGTTTATTAAATTACAATTTGTAAAATTCGATTAGACTTCTTTGATTATATTGATTTAAGAAAGCATTTTAGATTAAAATTTGTTTTTTTTTTTTTTTTGGAAATATACATATTTAATAGAAAACTTTCTGGGATATTCATACTGTACATCCCTGCATTAGCAGATCTTCATGTACAAAAGCAAGAAGCATGCGACAACACAACCTCTTTCAATGAATACTCAAACGAAACTGAGTGTGTTTTTGATCGTGAGAGTAAATTTAGTAATGGTTGACATGCACGCGTGCATAGGAATTGCCGGGCTCTGTTCTATTGTACCTTCGAACCTTGAACTTAAGCGAACCAAATAAGAGCTCTCAACGTATACTTTCCGCTTTTCAAGTACATACATACATACATAATTGGTCATTTCAACCCTTCAGTTAGGATTACGACCTAGCTTCTCACAATACTTGTGTTGTGTATGTTAATTTTATACATAATTGGTGGAACTTACAGTTTGATGTCGACTCCGAACGACAGATATTTTTGATCAACTTTTTATGGCAATTTTTATTTACTACGAGAGTTTTTTTTCCAAAAATTCTCTGCTGAAAGGAAGTCACCGAAGAAATATTCGTTTCATATTTCGTTTTGTTAAAGATATCTGATATCAACATATTTTCTTCTGGACTCTAAAACTATTGCATCCGAAATAGTGCATTAGCCTATATGGGGGTCATCGTTGACAGTGATGACCAACATCGTTTTCAAAGAGAAGTATGAACCATACCAAACAGTGATTTTGTCGGTATGTTTTGCACGCTCTTAAATCATATGTGGTCTGGTATCATGTCAAATTAAAGAATTTGGTTTGTTTTCGTGCGGAGTCATGCAGAAATGGGCCTCATCGCTGAAGATAATTATTCGATGAAAATTAGGCATCGTTACCAACTGCTTCAGAGTATTTTTAGGAAACACATGTCGTTTTCAATGGTCAGTTACATTTTATGCTGATGCAGGCCTGAGTCTCCATGCAAAATACGCAAAATAGTGTCCTGTAATGCGTCTCATACTGAGATGGCTTTTCGATGCAAATTGGTGATCGTTATCAACTGCTTCAGAGACCTTTCAGGGAACACATGTCGTTATCTATGGTCGTTTACCTTTAGTTCCAGAGTCAGTTACATTTTATGCACATGTAGGCCTGAGTCTCCATGCAAAATACGGCAAATTGTGTTGTGCGAAAGGCCAAGCTCTTCTTAGCTACGCGATTGACTTGGATTCATAAGCAAACTCTCACCAACTGCGGCATTGTTTCCGGCAAACATTGCATTTTGTCGACGTAACTGACTAAACAACTTGTAGTCGTTGTAGTCTAGTAGGTAACGTGTTGGCTTATTAGACGTGAGGCCACGGTTTAACCCCCAGTTCAGAAGTCTCCTATAAAGCGAAAGATTATTTATTTGCCGACTTCCTTTCAGTAAAAAACTGAGAGTAAATAAAAATTGCCATGAAAAAGTTTCTCAACAATCTGTTGTTCGGAATGGCCATAAAATTAACAAAAATTAACACACGTAGCATAAGTGGTATGAGAAGCTGGGTTGTAATCCTGACTGATGGGTTGTAAATAACCGATTGTGTATGTATAAATGTCTATATGTATGTATGTATGACTAAACAAATGACAATTAACTTGACAGATATTGCTTCAATGAGAAGGCTTTTATGAAGTAACAAAATTCTAAAATCCCTGTTGGAAGACCCAATTGTAATTAAAAGCTCTATTTTTCATTCTTGTCCAAGCATATATCAGAGCTATTCAATCGCAACAATCAATATTGCTCTACAAATACTTGTCTCCAATTGTGAGAATTATATTCAAGTCAGGCAATGTATTTGAATTCTCTTGGTCTAATAAGAAATATAAAGTCAATGTATACGAATCATTATTTGAATAAAAAATTTTGATCCAATACTCGGAAACCATAATTACAGTGCAAAACAATAATTTATTTCTCAATGGGGGGCCTATTAAATGAAATATACCCCGTAAGCTTAAATTTGTTTTCATTTCTAATGAAACTACCATCCATTTAATTACGTGTCAGTGTCGATTAAGTAGCAGCAACAGCAGCATTATTTTCTAATGATTATGTTTTTTTGTTTGCTTTTTTGGTGGAGTTTTCGATAGAGAGAGAGAGAAAGAAATAAAGAAAATGAGAAAGCATGAGTGAATTGACATTTTGTTTAACAAGAGCCACAAATGTGTGGTCCTGCAGACAACAGAAAATTTATCATTAAAATGTACGTTTTCATGTTGTTGTTTCTGTTATTTTTTTCATTCATGAATAAGAACAATAACCATAACAAAAAATGATTTAACAAATAATAATAAAAGAAAGAGAAAGAAAAAATAAACACAGACCGCAACAAGTGTTTTTGTCACTGTAATCATTAAAAAGGAAAAAAAATTCAAAAGGACTTTTTAGAATTTGGCCATAAAATGTGTTGGTAATAAGATGCAAATGATTAGATGGCCTACTATTGTTTATTTGAAATGATAATTTCGTTGATAATGATAGGTTTGGTTTGATACTTTAGTGCATCTTTGGGCCTTGGGATGGTACTTTCTTTCCTTTCTATGAAGGAATAGTGACGAATATACAGTATAACCGTTTCATAGGTCTGCAGCATAAGCCAGACAAGTCCTTATAAATAGGGGGTTTCAACATCAATATTCTAATCGTGGCAAGTACTGAATATTCCGAGGTAAGGTCCTGTACTGTCCTGCAGATATCGAGTGGATCATCTATCGGTTTAAATTTGAATCATCGGTTATTTCGAATCTGGCAATACTCATTGTATTCTGTCACAAAAGTCAGTAAAATTATCTCCACTGAACGCAATAAATCGACTTACACTTGAGCAACGTTGGGATTTATTGGGTCAACGAAAAACTGCACGATGATGTTGATTTTGTCAAAAAAAAAAGCATTTTTTCTCATGAAGCTCATTTTCATCTTGATGAGTACGATAAGCAAACAGAAATTGCCGTATTTGGGACTCAGAAAACCCAAACGTAGTCTTATAGAAGCCAATGCACTCATTACGAGTGACTGTTTAGTGCGGCTTGTGGAGCCGTGTACTTGTGAAAATGAATACAGCAACACCTATCGCACCATGATAACCAATTTTTTGTTATTGCTGCGAACGATGTTTGGTTTCAACAGGAGGGTGCAACTTGTCACACATCTCATGCCACACAGCGATTTATTACGACAAACTTTTCATGGCCTTTTAATTAGCCGAAATGGTGATCTCAATTGGCTGCCAAGAAGCTACAATTTAACGCCATTGGACTATTTTCTGTAGGGCACCGTAAATCAGAGACAATTAAGCATTTGAAGGCCAACATTCGTGATACTTATGTGAACGATGTTTGGTTTCAACAGGATAGAGCAAATTGCCACACATCTCATCTCATAATCGATTTATTGCGTCAAACGTTTCATGACTGTTTAGTTAGCTAATAAAAAATCTACGATTTGACACCGTTGGACTATTTTCTGTGGGGCATCGTTAAGGAATATGAAGTCGCCGTGGTATAGTACGCAGTGTGTTGGCTTATTAGACGAAAGGCCCGACTTCGAATCCCAGATCAGACATCAAAACGAAAATATGAAAATATATCTTCGGCGACTTCCTCTCAGCAGATTTCTGGAAAAAACTCTGAGAGCAAATAAAAATTGGCATGAATAAGTTTCTCAAAATCTGTCTTTCGTAGTCGACGTTTAAAACTGTAGGTCCCGCCACTCATGTATAAAATTAACGCACACAACATGGGTGGTGTTGAGAAGCTAGGCCGTAATCCTGACTGAAGGGTTGTAATGGCCAATTATGTATGTATGTATCGTTAAGGAGACGAGTTGTGCTGACAAACCAGGGACAATTGTGCATTTGAAGGCGAATATTCGTGATGCCATTGCCGAGATACGACCCCATACACTCGAAAAAGTGAACGAATATTGGTCCGACCGAATCAGGTATATATGAATGAAATCATATTCCATTCCTTATCGGAACAATTGTACTTCATGACAACTGACTGAAGGGTTCTAATGACCAATTATGTAGGTATATATATGGTCTTGCTAGGGGTTTTGATTTTATTGGATGGTTAACCCAATGTCAAACGAGGTTTTCTAGGTATGAAATAAAACGAATGAAGAACTGGAGCTAGAAACTCCCAAGTTTGATTAATAGACCGAACATTGGTGCTATGTAAGGCACATAGTTTTTCCTTCTAAAATAAAATTTTTTTATTTTAAGTTTTCCACTTTAAATTTTGTAAACCTTTGCATAAACGAAATTCCCTTATTCAATTTCATAAAAGTGATGACTTCCTGTGAACGTTCTTTAGATAAGAGAAACCAAAAAAGAAAACAAAAAAAGAAATTCTTTTTTATATTAATAAAGGCGTTGTTTGTTGTTGTTGTTGTTTTAGTAACAAAAATATTTATTTTTTGGTTTTTTTCTTTACTTTCCCTTCCATTCCATTTCTCGTTTTTGAGGAGTGTTTCGTATGTTATTCAGTTTTTATATTCCCCAGCATCACGTTTTTTTTTGGTGTTTTTTGCCTAAACAAGCCTAAGCCCAGTCAGCCGGTCGTTATTCACTGTTCTATGCAAATTTAGTAGTCGTTGTTGTTGCTTTCATTATTCCATTCCATTCCATATTTATTTAATTTTTTTTTGTTGCTTTATTTTTTTTTTTGCATACAAACTGAATTTTTTAAAACAAACCATTCCATTCCATGCAACATTTTCATTTTTTCGTTACGTTTTTTCTGTTTTTTTTTTTAATTTTTTGGGAAATTTTTTTTGTTGTTTACTTTCTACCAGTTTTGTAGTCAGTTATGCCAGTGAACCTCCTCCCTCCATGACAATGTTGTTAACTCAGCGAAATAAAAAAAGGAAATTTAAAATCCGCTTAATTTTCATGTAATACATGAAGGAAGGACAATAGGGTTTAAAGGGTTTTTGAGGGACTTGTTTTGGTTACGACTGGGGATTCCATCGCACGTGGTCATTGTTCAGATTGTTGAAAACATTTTGTGATTCCCTTTCAATTAAAATAAAAATTGATTTGTTGTATTTGTTGTTACAAATGTTCTGCGAAAAAAAATAAAGGATTAAAGGAAGTTTATTTTCAGGATGTATTTTCTTTATGCAAAAAAATTCTCTTTCTTTGAGATGGACTGCGTTCATCCAAATCCATCCATGAGAACAAATAACGTTAGGCACAGAGAACATTATGCCACAAGGCCGACCAGTCGAATAGTGGCACAAGAACAGCAGGCAAAAACCATGCTCGAGAATGGCATTCGAACGTCATTGCAATCAGTACTATGGAGATCACAAATAAACAGATGAGCTAAGTATATATGTAATTTGCTTATGGTTGTCGTAGCTCAAAGGGGTGATATGCTATCTTAAAGAGATTTTGTACCTTAGTTCTGATAACCTACAAAAAAGAAACGTGAAGAAATACGCAATATTTGTTGATGACCTCCTTCCAGTAGTCTTCTGCCAAACGTTCAGGGGGAACTAATTTTCGTGAAAAATCTGTTTAAATCTGCCTCACCATTCGTTGATAAAATGGACACAACGTGAGTGGTATGGAAATCACAATCATTATATCATACGAGTCCATAAGGCCTATGGGTAAGCTAAAATTTGCGAGTAGCTTAGATAACCTAACCTAACTTAGAATATTCAATTGACGTGTAAAGTGTGTTCTCTTATAAGGAAGTAATACTGTTTAATATCACATACATACATACATATATAATTGGCCTTTACAGCCCTTCAGTTAGGATTACGGCCTACCTTCTCACACCACTTCATGTCGTGTGCCTTAATTTTATATTTGAGTGGCGGGACCAACAGTTTAAGGCCGACAGTTTAACGACAGATTTTGAGAAACTTTTTCATGGCAGGTTTATTTACTCTCAGAGTCGCCGAGGAAATATTTTTTTTCTCATATTTCGTTTTGATGTCTGGCCTGGGGCTCGAACCCGGGCTTTACGCCTAATAAGCGAACACACAACTTACTAGACTACAGCGACTCCTACGTCTTAGTATCACATACAATCGCGAATAATCTAAAGATAATCTTTAACGAATCCTTTGGAGTCGAACAAAGGATCATATGGCCCAATATCATCAGTGAAATGAATCTCTGGAACTTAATCAGCTGAGACCTCATACTGAAGTGAATTAAATGTTAAAAATGATACAAAGGTCGAGCAAACAGTGCGTGCGACCTACATGAGTAATCGCAATGGGATGATGTAACAGTATTACAAATGAATTTTAACCGATAAACTAGACCCAAGAATTTGGCTGTCTGTGCCTTCAAAAAGTGGATATGAACGCATCAATGAGACTGAGCACCCTAAGGCCATTGGAAAAAAAACTACCAGAATTCTACTGAACCCTCCATGCTGAAGTAAAGCCTACCTTGCTGAAGAACATCTTCCTTACTCTTAGCACATTTCCAACTAGAGTATTATTCGCTACCCTAGGCTAGTGAATACTAATTATATCTATACATACTTAATTGGCCATTACAACCCTAAAGTCAGGGTTACGACCTAACTTTTCACACCCGCATATGTTGTGTGTGTTAATTTTATGCATGAGCCTATATTTTGAAGTCGACTCCGAATGACAGATTTTTTGAGAAACTTTTCATAGCAATATTTATTTACTCTGAGAGTTTTTGCCAGAAATCTGCTGAGAGGAAGTCGCCGAAGAAATATTTTTCCATATTTTCGTTTTGTTGGAAATACATATCTGACCTGGGGTTTGAAGCGAAACCACATATGTAATAAGCCAACACACTACCTGCTACGACTTAAACCGAGTTTGATGCAACCAAACCGCAATACCTTCCATTATTTACTTTTGTGGTAGATACCCCTGTTCAGGCATCTTGCTTTCTTGCAGAAATAAAGAAATTCCGTGAAAAAAACTTGCTTGAAATCAACAAAAATTACATGTAGGCCTATGGCACTCTAGTAATATTTTTCAATGCTTTGTTTTAAAGGGAGAAGTAAATTTGTACTAGCTATAGCTGTTCGAATACCTTCTTAATATTGTCACGAACTGAAGTTGGCTTTATTTTGTTTCGATGACCGGGGGTAAGTTCAATCATCAGTTTTTCTTTTCACAGCACAGTATATCCCTTTAAGCAGTGGGGGAGACAAGAGCGTCCTTTTAAACTGTTCTTAAAAAGTCGAGAAAAATCAGATCGAACTACAGGGGTTCTCCTGCTTTTTTTTCCTAAGTTTGTTTACCTTTTTGTGTTTGATTCCTTTTCCTCTCATTGCACTTTCAAATAAAGTTTTAAAAGCGTTTTCCATGTTATTGGATTACCAGCCACATTTATTTTGAAATATAAAACTTTAAGATTAAATGGATTTGCCAGAAGGAAAAAATGCACGCTTAAATAGAAAAGAAACTTTAAAGCGCTTTAAATGGATTTCCACTTTCCACTTTTCACAACAACTTCACTGGTGGTATTACAGGAATTATTATGATTATTAAGTATGAAATAAAGGTCGTTCGTATTTATTTTTGTTGTTGTTGTTGTTGTTGTAATACAGCTAAAGGTTAACAACTTTGGGCTAACAAGAAACAGCAATAAAAATGGAGAAAAAATGAGGAAAGAAATTGAAAATAAACAGCAGCTTCTGTCATTATAGCCATGCTAAGCATCATTTAGGCAACAAAGTGTAGAAAAAAATGGAAATAAAACAAGTCATGAATATTTAATAGACATGCCTTAGATTTAAAACAATATGATGTTGAATAAAATTTTATTTTATTTTCTTATTTTATTTCGAAATTTTTTATCTCATATTTGCTGGGAGATGTTTGCAGGCTGGCGTCTAGCTCACCACAATAAAATCTTGTAAGGCCTGCCAGCTGGCCAGGGGGCATCCGAAAACTTTTGTAACAAAAAATTTAATTCAACAATAACAAGGCATTGTTGGAGTTGAAAAACGTAAAGAAAATTATCACTTTATAGAGCTGCTTCCCTAAGGGTTTGTCTTTGAATTTTAAGGGTCATATCTGGCCTAAAGGTAGTCCACACTTCAGGCGTTTTGAAAAGAATTTGAAAAAAAGAAACAAAATATTTCCAATGATTTCTGCAAAGAGATTCTTTATAAAAATAATTCCTTGCATTTCAATATTAAATTTCCTTTAATTAATTCCCTCCCATTTTTGTTGAACTAGAAAAGGAAACTTCTTTACATTCCTCTCCTCGCTGTCTGTCAAAATATCCTTTTACCGGCTTTATTTAAAATACAAAAAAGCGAAGAAGAAACCGAAATTTCTTTAAAGCATAAGAATTTCCACCTTAAATTTATTTTTGTTGTAATTGGTAAGGTAAGTTGATCTTTTGTTTTCTTAATTATCAAACGAAAGTTATGCTCACCAATTAATTTGTTTGTTAAGTAAACTTACCACCAAAGCGGTTATGCCATGCAACACAGTTGACACACACCCAACCGTCTCTCCCTTGGTATGTATTCCTTTGTAGTATTGTTTTGCACAATTAATTAATTTTTCGTTACATTAACACAGCCACAGCACGCTTTCTTCTCTTCACTGTCCTACTTTTTCTCCTGCGCTTTGTTTCTCTCTCCTCCTGTGCTTTGTTTTATTTCTGTTTTGTTCTCGCGTTGCCATAGTTATTTTGGTTACATTTTGTGTCCTTTAAATGTTTTGTAATTTTTAGTTGTTGTCGTTGTTTTTATTGTATTTTGTTGTTGTATTTTTGTTAAACATTTTTCGCCACTATTAGCCTTTTGATGTTCATAAAATTTCAATTTAGAGCAACCCACGCATTCAAAATATCCGCCATTGAAACTTAACTGACGTTAACCGTATTATCTCTATGAGGACTTACAAGCACTTTCGAATTATTTAAGTGCGCTACACCAGCTTTAAAAGATAGCAATTGGCTTGGCGAACATATTCTCTTAAAAAGGGGCATATTCCGAGCCCTTGGAGAAAGTCTAAAGCCTAAAGTCTTGAATTCTATCGGACAGCAGTCGGTTCTTAAGGCCTTTCAGATTCAATAGAAGATAGTGTGAGACCGTCTGGAGAAACTAAATAGGCTATGTAGGCCAAATAGCGTAACCCTTTGCTGAGCCATAGGCTCAGGCAATGAGCAAGCAGACGAGCTTGCAAGCTCTGTAGGTAAAATAAGGAATAGGCTATGTAGGTAAAATAAGGTCACTCTCTGCTAAGCCATCGGCTCAGGCAATGAGCAAGTAGACGAGCTTGCAAGCTGGTGAACTACCAAGCCGTTTATGGAGCTAGAAGCCTTCTGTAAAATGAGGGCGATTGTTTCCCAAGATACGCTCAATGAAAGGGAAAATAAAATGAGGCAAATACTCTTCTTCATATACGTAGTGGGTTCCATGACCAAATAGTTATTTCTTTCCGAATACAATAATTTCCGGAATCAATTCAAGTGTTTCAATTAAAAAGACCGTTTATCTTCATCAAGCTACTTATAGATAATCTGATGAACGATTAAAATGTCTACCTCCTGTTGTACTTACCCAGCATAAGCTAAGATTGTTTCAAAACCATTTTGCTTGAGTACAGTATTGGCTTTGAGTCTCTCTATCGTCTCTTTCCGCGAAAATACCGTTCCAAACCCCTTTTTCCACTCCAGAGACCGATTCTGGCGCCACCAATCACATGAATACTCCCCTCTTAACAAGCTCGTCTGTCTGGTCATTACCGTGAATTTCCACCTAACCAGCCATCCATCCATCAAAGGGTGACTGTATTTCCCCTGTCTTTTGCTGAGAGTGCTATGGTGCACTGTAGTCGCCGTAGTCTAGTAGATAGTGTGTTCGCTTATTAGACGTAAAGCCCGGGTTCCAGCCCCAGGCCAGACATCAAAAAACGAAATATGAAAAAAAATATTTCTTCGGCGACTTCCCCTCAGCAGGTTTCTGGCAAAAACTCTGAGAGTAAATAAACCTGCCATGAAAAAGTTTCTCAAAAAATCTGTCGTTCGGAGTCGACTTTAAACTGTAGGTCGCGCCACACAAGTATAAAATTAAGGCACACAACATGAGTGGTGTGGGAAGCTAGGCCGTAATCCTGACTGTAGGGTTGTAATGGCCAATTAATTATGTATGTATGTACCTTCGACCCACGGAATCCTCTTCTAAAATAGTTTGAAACCTTCAAATTCATCCATACACACATACATATATAACGGATCATTACAACCCTTCAGTCAGGATTACGACCTAGTTTCTCATATCCACTTATGTTGTGTCTGTTAATTTTATACATGAGTGGTGTAACCTATAATTTGACGTCAACTTCGAACGTCAGATTTTTGCGAAACTTTTCATTACAATTCTATTTATCCGCAGAGTTTTTGCCAGAAATCTACTAAGAGGAAGTCGCCGCAGAAATATTTTTTTTCAAATTTTCGTTTTGATGTCGAAACTGGATTTTGAACCGTGGTCTTACGTCTAGTATGCCAACACACTATCTACCAGACTACGGCGACATTTTAATTAAATTAAAAATTTTAAAAATTTATGCTTGCAAATAAGCAATGCTTTAAAACATAAATCTCTATACGCTTAACATCAATCATTAAAAAGTAACTCACGGCTGTAGCATCAGTGTATGCTGCTGGTACCCATGTGTAGTGCACAACTGACAAGGACTTGTTGTCGCTGTTGTTGTGTTTATCATTTGCCTGCGTTTCTCTTGTCGCCTGAAAATGGCTACATTTACGCTATTTTCCAGCATTTACCCGTCATAATATTAATTGAGTTTTAATTGCTCTCCTTCTTCTGCTTCTTCTGTATTTTGCTTACGTAGACTTTTTGCTTTTGCTGTTTTGCTCTGCTTAAATCATGGCTTGCCTTGCTTGCCTATGTCATCTCCGTCATCATTTTCATCAAAATTATGTTGCTTCAGCTAGTACGAGTATTTTAGTATTTTAAAGTTTTTCATTTAGAAAATGAATGAGAAAATGATTTTCGCTCGTTAAAGCTCGTTGCAAGGGAACATAATGAAGTGTTTTGTATGAAAATCTTCAAAAGGCAACATAAAATTCATGAAACTAATGAGCACACGGGTTTTTTTTCTTTCTTTCTCGTGCGTCATTCCTCCTCTTATTATGAGTCATCAGGCTTGGCATGTTCATCACAGCCGTACAGGTGTAGTGTATGCCTGACTTTTGAAATTTTTTATTGCAGTTGTTGTTGTTGTTGTGATTTTCATTACTTTTAATTGCTTTAAAGCCGATGCAGTTGCAGAACCCAGCCATTAAAAATCATCATAATCATCTCCTCAGCGCTCTCTCTCATTCAGTCAAAGCCTAGTATGCTAGTCAGTCAGCCTCTAGTTTTCTCTGTTTGTTTTTCCATGGGAAATTTTTAAATAAAACTGTGTTGAATATTCTTAATGAAGCGAGCATTTAAAGTTGTGTTGGAGTTTCGTTCGTTGTCTGTTTAAAAATTTGTTTCTAATTGTATCTGCATTCCATAGATAAGCAGATTAATTCCAGTGTTTGTCAGTCACAGTCATATGAGAAGCGAATACGAGTATTAAAACAGCAAACAGGACAAAAATTATTTTCGTTTAATTTTTACATACGTTTGAAACGTGTTTTTTTTTTGGTTTTAATGTCACAACAGTGGTGGATGTATAAGTAGCACAGGTAAACAATTTGGTTGGATAAAAGTAATACTTGATCTGCACTAGTCGTCAGGGGTATTTTCGAATAAAGCCTTCTTACTTGTTTAATAATTACAAGCCGCATTGACTTTCTAATTGTAATGGGTGGACCATTTAAAGGTTTAAATTTAAAAACGGCAATAAAACAAAAACGTTTTGAAATTTTTCCAAATTTATTTCTTTGTTGCGAAGTATAATTGTTCCGTATAGAAATGGAATATGATTTCATTCATATGGCTGCAAAGGCTGGCCTCACATTACCTCATGCGATCGAATAAATTTTCGTGCACTTTTTCGAGTATATGGCAATGGCATCACGAATGTTGGCCTTCGAATACTCAATAGTCTCTGGTTTGTCGCCACAATACTTTTTTTAATGGCGCCCCACGGAAAATAGCCCATCAATGTCAAATCGTAGCTTCTCTAATGGCTAATTAAATGGCCATCAAATGTTTGGCACAATAAATCGATTGTGGCATGAGATATTTGGGAAGTTGCACCATCTTATTGAAACCAAAAATCGTTCATATCAGCATTACGAATGTTGGCCTTCAAATGCTCAATCGTCTCTGATTTATGGTGCCCTACAGAAAATAGTCCAACGGTGCCAAAATCGCAGCTTCTTGCCGGTCAGTTGACATCACCATTTCGACTAATTAAACGGCCATCAAACGTTTGTCGTAATAAATCGGTTGCGGCATGAGATGTGTGGTAAGTTGCACCAGCCTATTGAAGCCGAACATCGTTCAGATCAATGCCATGAAGAGCGGGTACAAATGATGCGATATATGTCTCCATTGATCGTAATGCGTGCGCCGTTCTCATTTTCAATGAAATATGGGCCAATGATGCCTACGCTCCACAAGCCGCACCAAACAGTCATTAGCAATGGTTGCATTGGCTTCTGTAAGACCACGAGTGAGTTTCCTGAGCCCCAAATATGGCAATTTTGCTTATTAACGCATTTACCCAAATGAAAATCAGTTTTGTTTTGACAAAATCGACATCATCGTGCAGTTTCTCATTGGCCCATCTAGCGATGCGGAAACGAAGCGGATGGTCATGCGGCTTCAACTCTTG
This sequence comes from Sarcophaga rosellei, assembly GCA_930367235.1. NCBI lineage: Eukaryota > Metazoa > Arthropoda > Insecta > Diptera > Sarcophagidae > Sarcophaga > Sarcophaga rosellei. The sequence continues at coordinate 79,086,562 of OV884021.1, forward strand.
AACCAATTGAACTTTGTAAGGCGTTATACCGAGATCTTTTTGCAAAATTCGTTGTAAACTGGTGTGTGAAATGTTGAATTCTTGAGAACGATTAAGAGTTGATGTTGATGGGTTCTCTCACACGCACACTCTCAGTCTCAGCTTTGATTTTTTCGGGTGTATGCACTGTACGAGCATGCTCACGTCTTGGTGCATCAACAATGAAACGAGTTTCACGAGCTTTAGCAATAAGTGTGCGTACACCGGGCACTGTTCGTCCTTCTCTGCGACCAAATTTTGTACGACATTTTCGTGCAATTTCTGATCGATTGTTTTTGTTTGTTTGGAAATAAATTTTCAATAAATCCCAGCTTTACTCAAGGGTAAATCGGTTCATTAGGTTCAGTGGATTCTACTGAATTTTGTGACAGAATAGAGAATGACATAAGTATTGCCAGATTCGAAGTAACCGATCGTTCAAATTTAAACCAATAGAATGCCCACCCGATATAATACAAAGTAAGGTGCCATCCCGGATTGATACATACATACATATATAATTGGTTATTACAACCCTTCAGTCAGGATTATGACCTAGTTTCTCATACCACTTATGTTGTGTGTGTTAAATTTATACATGTATGGCGGATCCCGGATTGAAGTACTTTTGTCCAGTTCTGCATCAAATAAGTGAAATTTGTTTTGTTCTTTAAAATTTTTTTTTTTTTTGGCATCTGCCGATGCAGAGCCTTTAAACGTTTTTTCTTGATTTTTTTCTCAACAAAATTTTTTTGTAATAACACACTAAAGTCCGTAATTGGTTTTTTAGGGTTTAAAATATTCGTTTTTTTTTAATCTGCCAGTTGCTGTTTCCTTTTTTTTATTTGCCGAGCAGTTGTTTTAAAATTAAAAGCTCCATAAGGCTTTGGCCTTAAACCATTTTACAAAACAAATATGAAATTATGACACAGCCATTTAAGCCAACACTTTGCTGCCAAAACAAATACTTCAGTACACATATACACACATGTACATATGCACACACACTTACAAATATTTACTCTTTTAACCCTGCTGTTAGGTTAAAAAAAACTTTCGTATCTTAGGTATGGTACTTTACCTTCGGTCCATTTTGTATTTATCATAAATAGATGTATAAGAAGAGAAATATATTGCGAAGAGCAAAATGCAATGCAGAGAAAATCCTTCACCGCACCACATTGGAGCTTCAGCGGAAAATAATATTTCATTACAATTTTGCTTTTGCAAATACAATTTTGGCTTTGCAAACACAATTTTGGTTTTGCAAATACAATTTTGGTTTTGCAAATACAATTTTGTGTTTGCAAATACAATTTTGGTTTTGCAAATACAATTTTGGCTTTGCAAACACAATTTTGTTTTTGCAAACACAATTTTGGCACACAATGCAAACACAATTTTGGCTTTTCAAATACAATTTTGGTTTTGCAAATACAATTTTGGTTTTGCAAATACAATTTTGTTTTTGCAAACACAATTTTGGCTTTGCAAATACAATTTTGTGTTTGCAAATACAATTTTGGTTTTGCAAATACAATTTTGGCTTTGCAAACACAATTTTTGGTTTTGCAAATACAATTTTGTTTTTGCAAATACAATTTTGGTTTTGCAAATACAATTTTGTTTTTGCAAATACAATTTTGCATTTGCAAATACAATTTTGCAATTTTGTTTTTGCAAACACAATTTTGGCTTTGCAAATACAATTTTGTTTTTGCAAACACAATTTTGCATTTGCAAATACAATTTTGCAATTTTGGCTTTGCAAATACAATTTTGGCTTTGCAAATACAATTTTGGCTTTGCAAATACAATTTTGTTTTTGCAAACACAATTTTGGCTTTGCAAATACAATTTTGGCTTTGCAAATACAATTTTGGCTTTGCAAACACAATTTTGGCTTTGCAAATACAATTTTGGCTTTGCAAACACAATTTTGGCTTTGCAAATACAATTTTGTTTTTGCAAACACAATTTTGGCTTTGCAAATACAATTTTGTTTTTGCAAACACAATTTTGCAAATACAATTTTGCAATTTTGGCTTTGCAAATACAATTTTGGCGCTGCAAACACAATTTTGGCTTTGCAAATACAATTTTGGCTTTGCAAATACAATTTTGGCTTTGCAAATACAATTTTGGCTTTGCAAACACAATTTTGGCTTTGCATATATAATTTTGTTTTTGCAAACACAATTTTGCATTTGCAAATACAATTTTGCAATTTTGTTTTTGCAAACACAATTTTGGCTTTGCAAATACAATTTTTGGCTTTGCAAACACAATTTTGGCTTTGCAAACACAATTTTGGCTTTGCAAATACAATTTTGGCTTTGCAAATACAATTTTTGGCTTTGCAAATACAATTTTGTTTTTGCAAACACAATTTTGGCTTTGCAAATACAATTTTGTTTTTGCAAACACAATTTTGCATTTGCAAATACAATTTTGCAATTTTGGCTTTGCAAATACAATTTTGGCTTTGCAAATACAATTTTGTTTTTGCAAACACAATTTTGGCTTTGCAAATACAATTTTGGCTTTGCAAACACAATTTTGGCTTTGCAAATACAATTTTGGCTTTGCAAACACAATTTTGGCTTTGCAAATACAATTTTGTTTTTGCAAACACAATTTTGGCTTTGCAAATACAATTTTGTTTTTGCAAACACAATTTTGCAAATACAATTTTGCAATTTTGGCTTTGCAAATACAATTTTGGCGCTGCAAACACAATTTTGGCTTTGCAAATACAATTTTGGCTTTGCAAATACAATTTTGGCTTTGCAAACACAATTTTGGCTTTGCAAATACAATTTTGGCTTTGCAAACACAATTTTGGCTTTGCAAATATAATTTTGTTTTTGCAAACACAATTTTGCATTTGCAAATACAATTTTGCAATTTTGGCTTTGCAAACACAATTTTGGCTTTGCAAATACAATTTTGTTTTTGCAAACACAATTTTGGCTTTGCAAATACAATTTTGGCTTTGCAAACACAATTTTGGCTTTGCAAATACAATTTTGGCTTTGCAAATACAATTTTGGCTTTGCAAACAATTTTGGTTTTGCAAATACAATTTTGGTTTTGCAAACACAATTTTGGCTTTGCAAATACAATTTTGGCTTTGCAAATACAATTTTGGCTTTGCAAATACAATTTTGTGTTTGCAAATACAATTTTGGCTTTGCAAATACAATTTTGGCTTTGCAAACACAATTTTGGCTTTGCAAATACAATTTTGGCTTTGCAAATACAATTTTGGCTTTGCAAATACAATTTTGGCTTTGAAAATACAATTTTGGCTTTGCAAATACAATTTTGGCTTTGCAAACACAATTTTGGCTTTGCAAATACAATTTTGGCTTTGCAAACACAATTTTGGCTTTGCAAACACAAATACAATACAAAAATAAAAAAATAAAATACAATTTTGTTTTTGCAAATACAATTTTGGTTTTGCAAATACAATTTTGCTTTTGCAAATACAATTTTTTAAGTCCTACCAGAATGGTCCAAACTTAACAGCAGGGTTAATACATTTTTGCTCTACACATTGGCACAGTTGAACGAAACTAAAACAGTCAGCAGGCAGCCAGGCAGTAGAGCACTTGTATAAATGAGCACGATGTTCATATTTTATGTAATTTTGTATGTGTGTGTGTATACATATATAGCTAAGCCTGGGTGTATGTAGAAGTATGCTTAAGTGTGTTTGTCTTTGACTATTTGACTTTATAATCTCCCCAGTACGTCGTCGTCGTCGTCATCGTCGGCATCATCAGTGACCCTTAGCTTAAACGTTTTATGCCCAGCCATTCGTTATTCCTTTTGACATTCAACAAGTTGATAATTAGAGCAGCTTTCTGCTTTTGCTTTGGCTTTTACAACAAATATTTTTTGTTGGTGTTGTTGGTTTTTATAAGAATTTTCAAAATTTTCATTTTAAATTTCGTTTGTTTTGCTAGTGAACTTTGAAACCGACAAACACACCGCCGCTGATGTCTGCCTACTTTCGTAATGCGAGATATTTTTGTGCCGTTATTAGTACCGTTTTTCTAATTAATTTCAATGGCATTATGAGCTGCTATTAGACGCAAAATGCTGATGCAACAAACTACACGGGACAGAAGGCTTTTCCACTAAAATGTGAAAGTATCTATAAATAGAGACTCTGCATGGTAGAAAGACTCTATATTTGTTAACACAGTAAATTTGAGGTATCAGGTGGGCCATCTATCGCTTTAAATTTGAAGCATTTGGTATTTCGAGTCTTGCAATACTTTTGTCATTCCATGCTGTCACAAAACTCCGTAGATTAGCTCCACTTAACGTAATGAATTGATTTATGCTTAAGCAACGTTGAAATTTATTGGAAATTTATTTTCAAAACCAAGACAATTGGGCGCGGAGAAGGACCAACAGTGCCCGGTACTCGGAAGTTTATTGCTTAAGCTCGTGAAACTGGTTGTTGATGCGTCAAGACGTGAGCGTGCTCGTACAGTGCGTACAGCCGAAATATTGAAGCTCGGATTGAGCGTGTGTGTGAGAGAATCCATCAACATCATCATCACCATCGTTCTCAAGAATTGAACATTTCACGCACCAGTTTACGTCAAATTTTGCGAAGAGATATCGGTATGATGCCTTACGATTAGTGCAAGTGCCGCATAACCATCCGCTTCGTTTTCTCTTCGCAAGATGGGCCACAATGATGTCGATGCCAAAAAAAGTCATCTTTTTGGCTGAAGCTCATTTGTATCCTGGTGGGCATCTTAAGCAAGTAAAAATTGCTTTATTTAGGGCTCAGAAAACCCACACGTGGTCTTACAGAAGCCAATGCACCCATTACGAGTGAATGTTTGGTGGCGGAGGCATTTTATTTCTTTGAAAGTGAGGACGCGCAACCATTACGATCAATAAAGACACCTTTCGCACACACAAATTTTTGTACCCGCTCTTCATGGTATTCATGTGAATGAGGTTTGGTTTCAACAGGATGTTGCAACTTCCCACACATTTCATGCCACAATCGATTTATTGTGTCAAATGCTTGATGACCGTTTAATTATTCGAAATGCTGATGTCAATTGGCCGCCAAGAAGGTGCAATTTGTCACTGTTGGAGTATTTTCTGTGAGGCGCCGTTAAAGAAAAGTGTTATGTCGACAAACTAGAGACAACATTCATAATGCCTTTGCCTAGATACGACCAAATACACTCGAAAAAGTGCACCAAAATGAATGCAATCGAATGAGATACTGTAAGGCCAGCCTCAGCAGCCATATGAATGAAATAGTCATTCATTTCTAACCGGAACAATGGTGTCTTCACAACAAGAAGATAAATTTGACAAAATTTCTAATCGTTTTTGTTTGAATGCATTTTGAAATTTAATCCTTTAAATGGGCCCACCCTATACAAAAAAAAAAATTATAATTTCTTTACAGTATTTGATCAGAAAATAAAACGAAAATCTAAGCAATCAACAGAAATTAAAATATGCCGGAAATAAGAAGTCAGGAGTAGGAGGAAAAAGTTAGCACCGCACAGAAGTATAACGACGAGTCATCGTAACCTCTTCCATACAGATTCCCAAGCATTTATATTTGCCTTCTAGTTTACTTATCATTCCTTGCTGCCTTAACTCCGCCCCATAATGAAAAATCTTGAGAAGAGAAAATAGTTGTAGTGGAGTAGCACGAGCCAAAAGCCAAGAAGTTCGCAGGACTATTAGAGATGCTCAGCATGAATGAAAGAGTCATGAATAATTTACGAGTGATTTAAAAATAAATTGTTTTAATAAATCATATTTAATATCCGCCATTTTCTCATTTCTTTTTTCTCTCTCGCAAAGTGATTAAAATGCATATTTAAGCAGTTGAATCTAGAAATTGTAGAGACGGCACAAAAATAAATAAAAACGTTTTTCATTTTCTCTCGTTTTTCTATTTATTTTTTTTAATTTCATTGCAATGAGTTACAGCATGAGTGGTAAGATTAGAAAACAGCAAAAATCAAGGATTAAGAGACTTAGTTTTGTTTGCAAACAGGGGGAAAAGTGTATGATTTTTCCCTCTTTTCTAAAATGTGTTTTAATCGAAAGCTTGCTAAAACAGGGTTATCCAGTTTTCAGTTCCAAAAGGAAAGTGAAACAAAACGCACAATTTCGAACACTTAATCGCACAATTTCGAACAATTTATCGCACATTTTTGAACACATTATTGCACATTTTCGAACACTTTAACGCACAATTTCGAACACTAAAATGCACATCTTCGAACACTTTATTGCACATTTTCGCACACTTTATCGCACATTTTCGCACACTTTATCGCACATTTTCAAACACTTTAACGCACATCTTCGAACACTGTAACGCACATTTAAACTGCCCATCTCGACAATACCTGATGAATGTTGGGTTTTCAAATGCTTTAATGTCGTGGTATTATTTGCGTCTGAATTCGCCATAGTCTAGTAGCTAGTGTGTTGGCTTATTAGACGTGAGGCCCTGATTCAAATCCCAGTCCAGAGATATCCAACAAAACGAAATCTGAAACAAATAATAAAATAATAATATATAAAATAATAAAAGATTTCTGTCAAAAACTCTTAGAGTTTCTTAAACATTTCTCGTTCGAAATCCATCTTAAACTGTAGTGCACGCCACTCATATATGAGACACCTCTTCCAGGATTATTTTCCATAAAGTACTGTCACAAAGGACAATTCTGGACTAGTGGGCCTGTCAAGAGCTGCATCAGTGAAGAAAATTTTCATTGAACAATCAGCACTGAAAGCAGGTTGCTCTAGCATGCAATCAGTGTATATATGGCGTTCTGCATGGTCTGCCTTGTCTGCGTGAGTGTAGGCAAAGATGGCCCGGCAATCGATTTGTTGATGAGCTGGCAGATCTGAAATACAATTGGTTTGAGGATTGAATATGGTTCATATCCGCTATTAACTAACTAAATAATGGGATATGTTTAGCGACCACAGATTTTTGCCTTTCTTTCTTTTTATTTTCATAATTTTCTTTCCCTCTTCTTCTCGTTTCTCTTCTTCTCTTTCCTCATTCCTATTTTTTTATTTGAAGGCTCACAATGGACCAATAAGTATATGGGTGACAGCATGGTTCTGTCAAAATAAAGTGATGTGCCACCTTTTTGACCTAATCTAACGTAAACACCGCCATAGAATCCATGGTGAATGATTCTGGGATGTTATGTATGGATGAAGGGGATCTTTTTCCAGTAACTTTTTCAAATGTAATGTATTTGAGTTGTGCATAGCTTCTTACAGTTAACCAAAAATGGCGTCTAATAATACTACTTGACTTGATAGCAAGGGGGAGGACATGAAAACCAGCCAACCATATTAGCAGAGCATAAAAGAGACTTAACTAGATCGTGCAGAGTAGCTGAACCTACGTTGTTGTATTTTTTGGCGTCATTAATGTACGTCATGCTTAGAGCTACTTTCTTGGAAAAACCAAGAGTAATACGCAGTATTTCGGTAGAAATTTTGTGAGTGTATTTAACTGTAATTTAAGGTTGAGCGCTGAAGTCTGCACACAACTTTTATCATGACATATTCCAACTCTGCATACCTTACTTTGATTACAAGTTTTATAAGTATTGCGGAGCGGGTGATGAAGGCCATGCTTAATATGAAATGTGGTATTGAGAAATGAGTAATATTGACATGAAAATTCATAACATTTACGTGTAATTTAAATTAAGTTGAGTTTCTCTTTAACAATCACATTGCAATTCAGACAATTTTAATTATAATGACAGCAAAAAAAAAATAAGAAATTATGAAACCTGATGATGGCATTTCCATGTCAATTACCATAATTAACCCAAAAAAAAAGAAAGAAAGAAGAAGGAAAAATAAGAAAGAAGGAAAAAAGAAATGTTTTCCACACTTAAATTATGCAAATAAGTAACGAATACGTTACGTTACGTTAAAAATATTACAAAAATAGAGAGGGAGACTGTACAACAGAACTCATGCAAATATATGATTTCGCTCTCTCTCTCTCCCCTCACGTGTTTTGGTTCTTTGCGATAGGAAAACATCAGATTAAATGACGCATTTTGCCCCAAAAAAAAGCATAAAAACGTTGAAATAAAACCAAATTCCTGCTGTATGGAGTACATGTTGCAATGACTGTATGATACGTTTACGTTAGAGGAGGATGTTATTGAAATGATTGACTTGTCAAGGGGGGGAGGGGATTTTTTCGTTCTTTTTTTTTTAAACAATATTTGTTAATAATACCTGTGCCATCAACTGCAAATAAATCGTGTATTATTTCCTATCCTTTTTTTTATTAAAATATTCTCCTCCTGTTTTGTTGCATTCCCTGGCGTAAATATGAACAAAAAAAACGACGATTTTTTTTGTTTGAAATATTAATAAAGATTCACAGAAAATTTTTAATAAAGCCTGGCATTTTATTATTTCATTCGTAAATTTTTTTTTCTTCTTCTTCAATATTTTGCTACTGCCATGGCTTTTGTTTTGTTGCTGTTGTTGATATTAATTTATGCAACCTGAATGACTGGCGTTTTTTTTCCTGTTCTTCGCTATTTTTCTCCTGTTCATTCACATCATCATTCTGCCATTCATTCATTCACGTTGAATTCAATAGATTCCATTTAAATTCTGGATCTGGCTCTCGCTCTGACACTGGCTATGGCTTTAACAATGCATATCTATGCACAATAGCAAGATAGTCAAGGGGGGAGGGGATATTAAAAAAGGAGGTGGGTAAATAAAATACTAACAACAATGGTTGTATTCATTTCAAAAGTGTATAAGGAGTGCACTATATACATAATAAATAGAGGGGCTCTTCTAAAGTGCATCTGTTTTGTTAAGGCCTACAGAGCGTGGTGATAATAGTGGGTCTCGATTTTAAACAATACGAATATTGTTTCGTATGCGAAAAAGATTGGAATTTCGATTTGAAATCTGAAGCATTTCTTTTCAAGCGAGGTGTGTTACTTTTAGAATTGTACACTTCTCCTCTACAAGAAGATATCAGTTGCAGGTTTGCCTCTTAATGGCTTAATCGCCAGCATTTTAGCTTTTATAGTAGCTCTGCCACTTTCAGATGTCGCGAAAATTCAAGCATTTATTTCAATTTTAATGTAGACAGAGGTATAAAGTACTAAAAAAAAAACTTGGAATGTTAACAATGGCTAGTGCAGGACAATAACAAAAAACATCGCAAGGATACATAGATATTATATCGATGTATCGCAAAACAAATCGATGTTTTTTATACACCAACAGATTTCTATAATAAAATGGAAGTAAAAAAGAACAGATTAGGATAGGATATCCCTATAATATATCCTGCAATCCTGTTAACCCCTGACAAATTTCAGGATTCTGTTCGGCTTTAGTAGAAATCGCTCCCTGCCAAAGTGTTTCTTTCTAAGATGCATTAACGCTCAAAGCACAGGTTCCAAGTGTGTGTTTCAATGATCCGAAACATACTTATTGGGCTTGACTTTAACTCCACGATTCCTCGTTACTATCCTCAAACAATTTCTGAATAGTCTGATGCTAACTTAAACCTGTTTGACTTGGTTCGCCTCCCGAACACTCTTCCTACTCCATAGAAATGTTTTGGTCACATTAGCGGCTTGAAAGCTACCCTCCTCACAATTTGGTCCGCCTACTTATTGTCAAGTCAACCTCATAGGAACTAAGTGCTCGGATGGCAGCAGGGCTGTCAGATAGAATTGCTATTTTCCAAAGATTTCAGATTTTCCTTCCTGCCGTCAACTTTTGTTTCGAAGCAATTCACAAATTTCCCTGTGGGATCTGAAGATTCCATTCTGGGATCTATTACCACGTTTACACAGAGTGGTCCCTCTCCTAAGAAAGTCTGAGGCAACGAAATTGTTCATTTTAATCTTATTACATACACTCGTGGCGAAGCATTCTGCACAACCATAGAGTAGTGGTGGAGTCACTGGTACTATTCAGAGGATAGTTAAGGATGGAACTAATAGTCGTTCGACTTAACAGGTCATGATGCCCCTTGATGGATCCTTGCTTTAGACTTGTCTCCCCTTAACCCAAACACAGTTTCCATGACTCTAGTCTTCACTATCGTATTCAACGGGCTTTAATCCTTTAAAACAGAATAGGCAGCGCAGTAATGTGACAGATTTTTAATGTCATGATTACAGTAACACAAGTCCGTGTATAACTTAAATCCTCTTCAATAGATTAAGGTATCTCAGAAGGTATTCTGAATGAATATGCGGTATCCCGAAGATGTCGCATATCAACCACTCGCCACAGATCCTATGGTATTAATTATGAACGCTAAAAGAAGTAATCAATTGTCTCCTCCGCTTACAGATTGCCCCAGCAATGAAAGCAGCCATTAAGATCGGATTGCAATTCAGTCCATTGGATAGAATCACTAAACAGAAAAGGCCTGGATGGTATAAGTACAGTCACAGTACACTACAGGCAATAATGTCCTATTGGAGAATAAGAATAGCTTGATGCATGGTTATTAAGGCTAACAAAGATGTGTCCACATATCTCTTCCATCTTGACGTAGTGGTGATCGTGATTCCCTATTGACCAAAATCATCGCTTGAACACTATGTAAGATATTAGGAAGAAATTAAGAATTTATTTTCTAGTCATCCATACAGAATATATTTATATATATTCTGACATTGAAGACAATGTGTGTCCAGAAAAGCAATGGAAACTCCATTAGCGAGCGGCATGAGCTCTCGCTACCTTTCATTCTTTTTGACCTCCATACAATTATGTTGGATAGATAGAATATATATGTATAATAAATAAGCTGGTTCATGTGTTCTACCAGCTTATTACCTAAAGACTTAAGCAATTCAGCGTTTTTTGTTTGTGAATGGCTGAATGGGAGTCGCCGTAGTCTAGAGTGTAGTATGTTGGCTTATTAGATGCGAGGCCACGGTTCATACCCCAGGTCAGACATCTCCAACAAAACGAAATCTGAAAACAATATTTCTTCGGAAACTTCCTCTCTGCAGATATCTGTCCAAAAATTCTGAGAGCAAATGAAATTGCCATGAAAAGTTTCTCAAAAATCTGTCGTTCCGCGTGGACTTTAAACTGTAGGTCCCACCATTCATGTATAAAATTAACACACACAACAGAAGTGGTGTAAGAAGCTAAGTCGTAATCCCTACTGAAGGATCGTAATGACCAATTCTGTTTCTGTCTGTAAATGGCTGAATCGTGACTTTGAACTCACCATGACTAGTACTCACCAAGAATAGTAGTAGTCTTCTCGTTGTCTCCATTGATAGCGTTCTGCACTATGCTTTGATTTGTATCGTCAACGCTTCGTAGTAGAGTAGAGAAGTGTTGCCGCCATAGGTGGCTGAGTACCCTTGAAAATCACAAAAATATTACCTTTGAGAGTCCTCTCCCTCCTCAATTTTATTGAAATATGGAAACAATTCAATATGACAACCGTTTTAAAGTTAAACACGATTAGAAAACAGAAAAGGGCAACCTTATGGATGGCTATACATGACTGTTCATTACACTTATATGCCCTGAAAACAATTATAGAATGTTCTTTAAAATTAAAAAATCTCTCTTCCTTTGTATTCCATTCCTCTTCATCTGTTCAGAGTGAAAATTTTTTTAATTTTTCATTTAAATTTATTGGAAAAATATTTTCAATACTCATACGATACCATTGAGTATCAATTGAACTTTAAAATTTCAAATTTTATTCACATTTGTTACACATTGACAGATAGTCTGTCTAGCTCTCACTGTGCCTGTAAATTAAATTATGATTACAGTTACAGTGCAAACGTCCACACACGAAAAAAGGATTGAATTTCTAAAAATAAATTCGTTCGTATCAATCATGTGACTGTCGAGCTGGTGAAATCTATTGATGGCCTTTAACATTTAATTGTTGGCATTTATTAGGCTATTGACTGAACAAATTTTCTACAATAACAACAATAATAATGAAACAAATTTTTCAATTGAACACTTAATGTTGAAAGTGAGGTTATGTTTTCTAATGTCACATATGCACAGTTTATAATCAATTTTTCAATGAATTCATCATCATTAAAATGGAAGGAGGGGGGCATGTATTGTATATGAAAACAATTATTATTTTAATAACTATTTAGTATTTTATAGTATAATACGAGGGGTGGAAAGAGTTAACTATTTTTTAGATTCAAGAGTAAAATGCTTGGAGATTGCTTTGTTGCAGCAATTGATTCTTTTAAAATAGTTTCTGAACGCAAATAATGATCGTAAGAAGATTATCGGAGTAGGTAGATAGATAGGTTGTCGTGGTAACTTTGACACGCAAATCACACTTGAGCACGAATAGAGTCATATTGTGAAGCCACGGGAACTGCAGTCCTTGTACTGACCGAGTTCCACCGAATTGCGGAAGAAGTTGGTCAGCGCAAGGGGTGCACATTAAAAGCACGACTACCCTACGCTGGAAAACCACCCAGATAGTTTGACAAACGAAGCCGTATCCTTGACATCAATGGATGATGGATGCGTCAATGATTGAATGCGTCAATGATTGAAGAGGCAGCTGCTTTTTTTTTAGCAAGATCCTGCCTGGAGAGTGTTTTGCGTTCATTGGCGAGAGTGGATGCTTTGGGTTTTTCTGGTTTATTTACAATCAAGGCAAAAAGGATCCTCACTACCTTTACCCGCTATGTGAAGTTACCCAAAAACGTCCCATGGTTGTCTATGCAAGCAGAGTGGCCACACGAGGCGCTGGCATCAGTCGTTATGGGGACAAGTGCTCTGAGCCAGACTGGATACTAATCGGGAGTCTACTCAACCGAACCGAACGATGGGCAAGGTGCGTGCTTTGAGGCTTGTCAGGGTTTTAACTGGATGGAGGCGGTTGTGATCCCAGCCTGGAGCCGTTCACACTGCGGGTTTTATCCCGGTGCTACTGTGCATACTCAACTATTTACAGAGAGCTACAGCCACCAGGTCAGTAAAGTCAATTCAGAAATTTGCGAGGTAGGATGGTCCGAAAAACCTGAAAAGGGTCATGCCATGGGGGGGGGGGGGTCAGTATCATCCATAGTCACTCCAAGCTGATGGAAGGGGAAGTTTATTAACTCCCTAGTCTAGATCCGTAATGTTTGGTAAAGGACAGGGCTACCTCTAGCAGGATGTGACAATGCCACGTACTAACGGTCTTGGTAGGGTTGAAGCTAAAGGCTCCGTAGGAACTATGACCGCATGTCCCTATTCTGCGGAAACCGCCGCTTTCGGAATAGACATGTGTTAAATACATGCAATCTTGTTGGTTACTAGGCGTTGTCAAATACCCAATCATTCTTTTTGCTACCTTCCATTAGAAACCAAAACCTCCCGTTCATAACCTCCAATTGCAGGCTGAAAAAAATCATTCAAAAACCCATATAAATATACACCCAGCCTCGTATATATTTATTAATTATTGTCGTCACATAATTTCTAGTCCGAAAAACAAATTTCATCTCAGTAATCCTCTATTACAGTTGCAATAGCCAGCGCCCCTCATGTAAAGTATACAACTGACATTAAATAACAAAAGGGATCACCATCACAATTGCACATGAGTCCTTCATGGGCGGAGGGGAGAAATGTAACACACACACAATGGTAAACAAATTTCATTTCAAAAGCCAAGGTAAATAATGAAAATTTTTGTCCCTTGGCTGACTGACAGCAGTTTGTTAATTTTGAAAATTCATGTGCAACTCAAATGCTGTATGCAACCACACACGTGGTTGCAACATTGCATCATTGCGATTGTGCAATTCTTAGAAAATTCAAATTTGTTCTGTTAATTTCTCCCCTGGATTTCGTTTAATTTCGTTGGCAACATGTCTAATGGCGGAATATTTGGCGCATTTATTTCGAGAGAACATCTATGACTAGTTGGGCCTCACGGTTAAATAATCGTGAAACTAAAGAAAGGTTTTCCTGTGTATATGATGCAAACTGTCATTAATAAAGCAATTGCCTGGAATTGGGCAGGTTGGCGTAGCAGGAAAAATTTATAGGGATTTACTTGAATCTCTGGCAGCTTGTTTCGAACTTGTGGTTCGGTTCTGGAAAACAAATGATATTAATTTATCAGTGGTCTTAGTGAAAGGAAGAGTAATTATTAGTTAGTACTTCACCGGCTTGGCACCTTTCACACAAAAGTGTATCGAATTGCCGAAAACGTAACATCAATCAAAATGAAGGAAAGTTTGACGCTTCTGATAAGAACAAAACCTTTCTACAGAGCGAGGACAGAAGTTTGGTGGAAAACGACATGTGAACATCTAAAATTTTTCGAAGACATTTTAGTTGTGCAGCGGGCCAGAAGAACCCATATTTGGAACCTGCACAGCATTGATATATCTTAGACGTTGTAATTCTCATTTACATCGATGCCGGATTACCGGATTCCTGCAAATTCTCAGCACAATAGGACCTCCATGTTTTTCTCATTTCTCTGCTATGTTTCAGTTCAATTAATCAACTATGTCTAGATATTCAGGTGATTGGTTCTAGAATGACAGGGTTAACAAGTGCCAAGGGGGAAATCCTCATTCACACCGATGAATATCCTGAAATTTGTCAACACAATAGGACCTCCGTCTTTTCATCATGTCTTCGTTGTATTTCAGTTTCATTAATCAAATATTTCTAGATATTCAGGTGATTAGTTCTATAACGATAGGGTTACCAAGTGCTGTTTTGTAGAATAAACGCTCTCTGTTTTAATTTATTGAGTTCTTGCACTGGTTTGCTGTATTGGGTGCAATGTTATGGAACTATGATCATTGACTTCTACTCTTTCTTAGCAGTTGGCACTTCTTATGATGCACGGTGTCTTCAAGAAGTATGAGGACTTTTTCAAGTGGAAGTCTTGACTATCCTCATAATGAAATGATTGCTCAGTAGTAGGATTTTCCCTGAGATATTTTGGCACAGACGGATAAGCAAGCTGCCGTAAATTTCATTTAAAATTAGTATTGACGGTTAAACGTGTTCATGAATGTCGCCTGTATAGCTCCGTAAGATGAAGGATTATTCCGAGGTTTCCATAAGTAGCCATAGGAACTCACCAGGGAACTGTATTGCGAACGTAATAGTCGGCATGCGTACCTTAGTGAAACATCTGTACTAAAAATGGTGTTAGTCCGGAGATCAAGTGCAGGATATCTCTTGCCAACAGCTGCTACTATGGTCTCAATAGGCAATTGAGTAGCAGAAACTTCTCTCGTGCGACAAAACTAATTCTCTAGAAGAAGGCTCATTGTCCTCATGCTTCTTTACGGCGCAGAAACATGAACACTATTAAGCACTGATGTAGCAGCCTTGAGAGTATTCGAGACAAAAGTCCTACGTAAGCTCTTAGGTCCAGTGCGAGTTCGATTACGCATTCGATCCAACAATGCGCTGTGTGAGCTCCTCTCCTATGTGGACTGTGTATAAGTTATTAACATCCAGCTGGCTCTGCCATGCCGTTTGAATAGAAGAGGACGCTTGGGTGAAACGGGTATTTGATGAGGGCATTTTGAGAAAATCAGCAAAGAGGACGACCTTGTTTGGGTTGGAAGGACCAAGTCGAGGAAGCACTGTCATCGACTAATGTGATCAACTGGCTAAGGCGTGCATTAAGCAAAGGCGTCTGGAAGGATTTGCTGAAGCGGGCCGAAATGCTTTAATCGGACTGTTAATGGCCAATTATGTAAGTAAGTGATTAATGTATGGCGTTGCCTTGATTACAATTAAACTGGAAATTATGGCAGAACTCCTCTGCTTCGTTGACGCTTACTCGGTAGAAGAGAGGACCTGACGTTAATTATGTGATCTCTTTATTCCAGGCCATTGTCATTGCATGAATTTTGTCTTTTAACGGAATCGTACACTCCATTATCACTACTACCCTCTCACTAATTGCTAAATTTTTTCGCACCAGCCTCGTATGTCATCTCAACAATTTTTCTTTTACCAAAACGTCTGTGAAATTTGATTTGTTTTTTAAAACTGATCCAATTACTCTCCTTAAATCTCCACAAGTTAAATTATTTTTAACATTTTGTATTTGTCTACGAAATAAATTTCTAAAGTACCCGACAATTAGTAGGCATTACCAGGCTTTACATACAACCAAACAATCATCTTCGAATTACAATGAAAATCTTTAGTAAATTCTCTTGAGTTCAAAGAAGAATTGAGGCTCTAATAACAAAACAATATATGGAGAATATGAGACATAAAATAGCAACAGGCTTACGTACATGAAATTTTAGCATCAAGAACATATTTAATGCCATCAGCATCACCACCACCATCACCCCCACCATCACCAGCATCAGGGAATTATTTGAAGGGGGTTTCGAAAATTTCTCTCATTCATCTTCATAACATAATATGAAGAGGACGACTACTATACAGGTGCCTTACGGCTCTTAAGGTGTAAAGCAGAGATTCTCAAATTTATTGTTGTTTAAATACCTTTTTCATGTTGTCATATGAAAGCCTTGGATTTTATTTGAATTTATTTACTGTCAGGATATGTGCTTTGTTTCTCATTTCTAATACGTTAGTCTCTCAAAAATATAATTGTTAGGATGAAAAAAAAAAAATCCTTCTAACATTCATGTGAGTGTGTGTGCTCCACATAGTAGGACAAAAGGATTATAAAGCTATACATGTAAGCAGTATATCCTGTATATTCTGTAACACATGTTGAAGTAGCTTCTGTTATGGTATGGGGGGCTGTTTTGTGCAAATATTGGTGGTTTTTTGTTCAGAAACGCTTGTCATTGTTTATTACACTCTTGTCTTAGTTAAGAGTATCTATTATTTTCTATACTTTTATTATATAGAAGGCCTACTATTTCTCTTGTTGCTGTAAGTGCTGCTATTATGCTACACAATATAGTGGTCGAAATAATAGAAACAGAAGTTATTACATTCTATGTATTGGCTATAGTCTCTCAAAAATATAATTGTGTGGCCTATTTACCGAATTATAAAGATAAGTGCTTATGAGTGCTTATGGATGTTCAACTTCATTCAAATTCCATTCGTTTTTAAACGTGGGGCCAATAGAACACGCACAAGACATTACATGAAGGACTTTACTCTCAGAAGCATCTATTTACTAGGTTTTTAAGTTCTTATCGTGTCAAACCATCTACATACATACATACGTAATTGATCATTACAACCCTTTAGTCAGTATTACGACCTGGATTCTGACAACACTCATGTTGCGCACGTTAATTTTTATACAAGAATGGCGACAGCTACAGTTTAAAGCCAATTCCGAACGACAGATTTTTTAGAACATTTTCATGGCAATTTTATTAGCTGCAGAGTTTTTGTCAGAAATTTGCTGAAGTAAGATTCAAGTTTCGTTTTGTTGTAGGTCTTGCGCCTAATAAACCAACACACTACCCACTAGACTACGGCAACTTTAAACCATCTACTGCAGTCTATTTATGTAATTTTGTCACAATGTTCCAAAGATTCATTTCCTATTCGCCAACTGTAATGGAAAATTCCCTTCTTTAGTAATGTTTGTCAAGGGTGTTATTGTCACCACTCCATAGCAATGATGCAAAATAAAGTCATTGCCTATGGCATCCTAGACGAAGAGGAAGACATTTGCCTGCTAGCTCACACGCCGAAGGTATTATGTATCTGCACAAAAAATGATACTCCCTTCTAAGCACATCTTACTTACTTAGTTGGTCATTACAACCCTACTGCCAGCACTGCAACGTAGCCTCTCACACTACTTATGTTGTGGCCGGACTTTTCATGGTAATTGTATTTACTCTCAGTTTCATTAATCAAGTTTTTATAGCTAAGCAGGGAATTGATCTACTATGGCAGGTTTTAGGATGATAGGGTTGCCATCTGCCGGTAATGACAAGAAACAATATGTTTTAAGACATGTTCTGCCTTAGTTAGTGTATATAATAAGCATGTATGCATGATAGTTGCAGCAATTACTGGTCATTTTATAATAGGGGTCCCATGGGGCTGAGTTTGACGTCAGATTAAATATTTTACATAACAAGTACCCAGAGTAGTTTAAAGACGTCAAAGAGGCTGAAAGTATGACATATTTTCTCTGTTATTATACCACGTAGGTGAGAAGAGGAGGAGACTTTTCTCAATTCAAACGGGTTTTAGATCAAGAAGTTAATCTAGGGTTCGTAATGGTACCCGATATGCCCAAAGGGCCTCACCTTTACACCTTGTCCTAGCAAGTGCATCTTTTTCTTATTAATATTTCATTTGTTTTTTTTTGTTGTAGGGTATCATGCAATCTGTCAGAACTCTTGGTAGATTTTTTTGTTCTTTAATTCCATTTTTATTTCATTTTTATAGTTGAGTGTTCCTGGTTGTAATATTTTTTTCTGTTTTTCTCTATTAATTGCTGGTACTTTATTTACAGTCCTTTTGAAATTGTGTTTCATGAACTTTTTCCTTTTTTTTACTTCTTTCTGTTGTAGCCTTTGTAAACCATCTTCCCTGTAACAATTGAAATTTATGTTTAGCAATTAAGGCCACAATAAATTTGTTATTAATGGCCATTGCCTAACATGCCAATAGCAGTGGCATTAGTAAAAGAAGTTAATTGTTGCAAGGAAATGATTAATAATGATGCCTCGTTGGCACATAAAATAAAAGTTTTTCAGATGCGGTTGATTAAGTAAAATGAAATGGAAAAAAACCATTTTTCTATAAAAATACGTTATTTAATCGAAGATAGTTATTAACGTCATAAAGGAAAGCGATAAACATCCTCTGGTTATCCCATTTGTTGAAAAACTATTAAGATAACGGCATAATGAATCTAATATGGCCGCTGTCTGAGTTAATTAACAGATTTTCTGGAAAAATCCCACAATCGAAGAAGATTCGCTTAGCTTCCAAATTTCTGGCTATAAATTTTGTCTGAAAGAACCCTTGATATATCAGTACTTTCATTTAGCTTCCTATCTTTCAATATAAAAACAAAATGCTTGTGAGATATCATCAAAGATTTTTATTCCTATTGATACCATTATGTTGGGGAAACATCTACGCATACATAATTGGTCATTACAACCCTTCAGTTAGGACGACGGTCTCATGTTAATCTCATACATGAGTGGCGTGAACTACAGTTTAAAGTCTACTTCGAACGGCAGATTTTTGAGAAACTTTTCATGGCAAACATAACACCGTTTAAATGTCCGCCACGACTTCTTTGGTTGAGGCACATTCGAAATAATTAGTTTGTCATGGCTCTGGCACATAAACCAGGCTGAATTTGACCGATGGCATGTGTTATGTTGGCTTTCAGGATCGTTGTGATCTGTGATTTATTCGCATGCAAATGCGTTTTAAGAAACCTCCACAAGAAAAAGTCTAACGAGGGAAAATCCCAAGATGTTGATGGCCAGTTCACATCACCACCAAGTCAGATGACTGTGCTCTCAAATCGCTCGCGCAGTATATGCAATGTTGCATGAACTGTATTACAGGTATTGGCGTCTTGTTGAAACCATATGTCGTTGGTGTCCAATTCATTCAATTCGGGCTGCAACAAGTTGATAATCCTCAATCTATAGTTCTCGTTGTTGACAGTGATAGCATGGACAACGTAGTTCTCAATGTAATATGGACGACTGATGACAAAATTCACACTAAACAGTAACTTTTTCGGAATGCCTTGAACGCTATTGGATCTCTTATGAATTGGTTTCGCTCTAAACTCGAAAACCTTTTTTGATCACGTACCCAATTATCGCGAAATAGGGCCTCGTTGGTGAAAAAAAAATCTACGAAAATAATTCGTATCAGTTTTTAACTGCCCTAGAGTCCATTCAGCGTCAAGACGCTGTTGTAAGTGATAATCTGTATAAATGAAAGCTAATTTGACAGATGTAGACCTGTTATGTGTACCACACCCTCCTCTGTCCAGCTATCGTTGTAAAACACAAGGTTTCCAGTGGAAACTACCGGCTATTCCTACCAGAAGGGAATATAATTCTAAATCAAAAGGCCTTTGCTTTACGAAATTATTAGCAATGAAATCGCCGTAGTCTAGTAGGTAGTGTGTTGGCTTATTAGACCTGAGGCAACGGTATAAACCCCCCGTCAGCCATCTCGAACGAAACGAAATCTGAAAAAAAATATTTCTTCGCTGTCTGCCTCTCAGCAGATTTCTGGCAAAATATCTGAGCGTTAAATAAAATTGCTATGAAAAGTTTCTCTCAAACATTTGTCGTTCGGAGTCCACTTTAAACTGAAGGTCTTGCCACACATGCAGAAAATTAACGTAAACAGCATAAGTGGTGTGAGAAGCTAGGTGGTAATCCTGATAGATGAGTTGTAATATCAAATTCTGTATGTTATGTATGTGTATAAAACTTCCAGGAATATCCTTATGTCTTAGAACCTATTAGAACTTACTTTAAAATGATTCGAACATTTTTTGAAAAACCCTTCGTCATTCGTAAGGTGATATTCATCAGGAATTTAATCCCAGCTTGGTTGTCGCTTAAGTTAAGGGATTTTCTATGGCGTCCATCTGGAAAACACTGCAATGGGTCACATAGTCTATACGAAAGTTTAATATTAGAACCCAGAATGCATATGCTATAGCCTATTCTGACCAGGATTTTAAAGCCATATCTATAAACCAGAAAAGTTCCTGTAAAACACTACGGGTATTCAAATCAAAAGTTCGCAGTGGGAATATGAAAATCAAAAGTCATACAATTTCGGCCTATTATGATCTAAGAGGGGCCAGGTTTTAACTGCATTGAGCCTTGCTGCCATCAGCACAGCGCTCTTCAATTTAAAAGCCTATGCTTACTGACAGATGCTCTAGCGGAAATAAAACTACAGAATCCTTTTGTTCTTTTTTCTTTTCATTTCCTTTTAATGCTTAGTTGGTATTATTAAAGATTTTTTTTATTTATTGTTTGTTTGTTTATTTATTCATTTATTAAATCATCATTTAAATCATGTTTCGTTCATTAATTTGTTTCAATTTAAAATTTTTTTTGTTGCAAGTTTCCTCTTTTTAAATTTTTTTCTCTGCTTTGATTTCAACTTTCAACTTAAATTAGAATGTTTGTTTGTTTTGCATTAAAAAAAATTAAATTTTATAAATTAATTTCGATTACAAAACAATATTTTACATTACTTTTGCCAGTTTTTTGCTTCGTGCTTCACAATTTCTCTAAAAAATATATTCCAGTTTTTTTTCTTTCTATTTTTTATTTACATTTAAAATGTTTGTTTTTTTTCTTTGCTTTATTTTCTTTTAATTTTTTTGTTTTTGTTAATAATTATTTTTTATTACACATTTCACATTAAACTGTTAATAATTAATTTTACTGTGTTTTAATATGTACTGTTGTTTTTGTTATTGTTTCTATTTAAAATACATTTTTTTCTTCTTCTTAATTTTAAATTTTCATTCTTTAATTCTAATATAGAAAAATTATTGTTGTTTTTATGGTTTGTTGTTGATTTTATGTGTAGCTGATTTTATTTTTTTTTCATTTTTCAAAAAAGCACCTGAAGAAGGTCAATAGGAAGGTAGAATTCTAAAGTATTACATGGTATAGCAGTGACCATCAAGTCCACCCATTAGCTGTGATTGTTCTGAAACAAAAAAAAAACCAAAGAAAAAATTTAATTTTTTTGTAATTTTTATATAAAAAAAAATAGAAAGTTTATGTTTAAACCTCAACAGGCATTTTAAAAATTTAAATGCTCATTACGTACATACATACATAATTGGTCATTACAACCCTTTAGTTAAGATTACGACTAGCTTCTTACACCACTCGTGTTGTGTTATGTTAATTTTCTACATGAGCGGCGAGGCCTACAGTTTAAACTCGACTCCGAACGACAGATTTTTGAACAACTTTTCATGGCAATTTTAGTGCAAAGGTGCAAACCATTACCAAATTGGTGAGGAAAGTCAAGTCCACTGGTTTATTAACCGATCGACTAACACTCGTATGTCGACGAAGATTTGCCAAAAACATCGCCACTGTCCGCAAGAGAGACAGTTGAAAACACAAAGTGGATCACATGAGGGGATTGATATACTTAGGTCATATTGGGCCCATTGTACCTAACACTGCTATCAACCAAGCTTCTCATGAGGTCAATTAAACTCTCATTAGCTATTCTAAACATATCAGTGAAATTGTGTATAAAATAGAAGCTTAAGCGCTTGTCTTTCCTCCCCCCAAGAGGTGAAGAATAGTTACCTTTGCCATGATCAATATTTCTCGTATTTGTAACTAAAACCCAAAGTCCTGTAACGTCTCTGATAACCATCCAGGAGAATCGTAAGGTGCCTTCTGCAGTCTGAAATTAAGAATAAGGTCACATTTCTGCTCCCCCTATTTGTTAAAAGTACCGAGGTTAGCTATATACGCCGCAAAAGCCGGATTCAGGGCTGGTTCTAATGACTAAGTCGATAACTCGCAGTCTAGTTGAGTGTCTAAAATCTCTAGTTTCAGTACGATTTTTTTCAAATAACTTCAACAACTTTCTTCCCACTAAACACTGTACCACCTTCACCAAAAACAGTCCCACAATCATCACCACCAGCCTAAGGAGTACTATAAATGGCAAATATACTTTCCCTTTCCACCTTCCAACGATTTGCAGCCACTCTGTGTAATGCAGTCACATCTAAGAACCAATAAGAGATCACAGAGTCAGAAACCTATTTTTGTACATCTAGACCCATCCGATCTATGACACAGCATATTAAGTATTGGCCACATCTCTCCGTCTCTCTAAAATGTTTTTATCCCACAAATTATTCTATCTAGAAATATACCTGAATACCTAGCCACCCTAAAGGGATCTAGCCTAACACATTTCGGCCGGAGCAATACAAAATTCTCCAAAAATACTTCCTGGAGAAAAGAAGCGAAGAATCTTAAGTAAGGAGCTCACTAATAGCCGGTAGAAATTCTGATTAGCGCCTGGTACTTCGTAGATTAATTTTCATTTGCTGTTTTGTTGTTTAGCGTGAGGTCCACAAGCGTGCTACGATAATGCTGGCATCGTGACCTTCTTTACTGATGGAGTGTGCAGTGTGTAGTGTATCTTCGCCTCCTCAACAACAATGAATCTTTACAAAAAAAAAAAAAAAAAGAATGAATTATTTTCTTTTAATTTATTTTTGCGCAGCCCTCGTATGTAATCGTAGTAGAGGCAGATCGACAGATTGTAAAGCCGTTTAAGACATGTTTTCATAAACATATTAATACCCTGCCTGCCAGCCTTAAGGCACAATGGAACATGTATGACAAGAACTATAAAGAAAAAGAAAATCACACACACACACACAAACAAAGAAAAAAAAAAGAAAAGAAAACAAGAAATCCTACTCAATTAGATTTTGTCTGGAGAATATGTATAAAAAAAAAAAGAAAAAATAAAAGAAAATACGCTTAAAGGTGTTGTGTAAGCATTTTGTTGTCTGCTAAAGCCTCCATAAATATTATACACAGAAGCCTATGAAAATCTCATTTAAATTGGGGATTAATATGATAAGAATTGAATGCCATACACCGACAATTTTCAAAATGTTAGTTGAATAACTAAAATGAATTATTTAAACAGTTCTAGGGACATGGTTTTGATATTAAAAACTTAAATTATTTCTTAAAATATGATTTTTAAACACTTTTTCTTACGCTTATCGAATGTGCTTTTTGAAACAGCAACGCATTTGCAAAGATTTAAAATAAATTCGGGGCGCTATTTTTCATTTTCTGTTTTTGTTTTTGGGAGATTTGAAAATGAAATTGAAAAAACACAATTTTTGTATTAAGGTGAAGCGAAGCGTACACGAGTATATTTGCGGGCTTACGTATCTATATAAACAAATATCCTTGACTTGGCTAGCAGCTACACTCAGAAATTTTGCCTCGAAAATCGTATTCAACGATTAGAACCATTTTTAGGTGAATAAGTACGGCAACAAACAAAAATAGTTGAATTTGCCTGGTAAAATCATGTCATATGACACCCAATAATGTCCAATGCATCCCCAAACAGGCACTGTCTTGTGTGGATTTCGGCCGTATTTTTTTGAGAACGACGTTGGCCAGGCCATCACTGCCAACAGCGAGCACTATACAAATTTCTTTTGGCTTGTATTTGATGATCTGCATACGAACGATATGTAGTTCTAACAGGACGGCGCTACGAGCCACACCGCTCATCATCGTCATCTCACACGGAGGCTATCGAGATCTGTACTTCAATTAACTACAAACGCTCTTGGCAAATGAAAAACAATGTCTAACGGGTTACAAGGCAATCCAGAAAACAACAAACAAGCATTTGTTACCGTGATTATGTGCAACATAAGCTTGATGGCATAGGCTTGAGAAGTTTGATTGATGAGTTTGATTGACAAGCTTGATGACGCAATTCCAATAATTTTACTTCAGAATGAAACCCATTTTCTGATTATAGTAGACTTACAAACCGGAGGACGCTACATGCACAACACAACTCATGCCATATAGCTGCGCACGAGCTAGTCATGGTTATCTCACGTAAAGGCCACCGAGAATGTGTCCCGATTTTGCCCCGCTAGAGTTTTTGTTGTGGAGTTTTATTAAATTCCTGGTGTATGCGAATAAGCCACAAACCACATGTGTATTCAAAGCTAACATGACCTATGTCAACGATCAAATTTCGATTCGATTTCCGATTTTTGGCAAAGACTCTGAGAGTAAATAAAATTGCCATGAACAATTTCTCAGAAAAATCTGTCAATCGAAGTCGACTTTATTCTGCTGGTCTCGCCATTCATGTATAAAATTAACACACACAACATAAGTGCTGTAAGAAGCTAGGTTGTAATCCTACGACTGAAGGGTTGTATTGAGTAATTATGTACGTAAGCGTTTACTGAAAGACCTTGTGTAACGTTAAAAGGCTTTCATTCTCTTCCATAAATTCAATTCAAAATTTTTACCAACATTTTTCCCTGAGTGTAAACCTTGCACAATTTACAAGGTAAATTGTGTGATGGTTTTAGAAAAGCTGAATCCACAGTTATTTTTCCTCTTTTTTTAGCTTTTGTGGATATGGAAAGAAAAAAAATTCCTTCATAATACAACATTTATTTTCTTCTACTCACTTTCATCTTCGTCGTCGTCTTTTTCTTAAGATTAGATTTGCTTGGCAGTGACACACAATAAAGCCCCCTCAACATATGAGAAATTCCACAAATATGTGGCACAAATATGTCGGGTATTTTGCTTTTGATGGAGGTGGTGTAGGCTTTGTTGAAATGTTTTTCATTTCATTTTGATGAAAAAATTAGAAGTTATTAACGTAGAGAAGAGGTGGTAACAAGGTGTCAAAACAGATTAGAAATTGGTGAGGGAAAGCTTGGTATTATTGCCTTGTAATATTCTTAAAACAAAGAATGCGCGTTTGAGCGGTTTTTACTTCTTAACAGATTGTACTGATCTATTGTGAATTAACGGTTTTAAAATTCCTTCTTATTTTGCCGCAAGTATTATATAAAATTTTCTCGTGTGCTTCATTCTTCTTTTCTGGCGTAAGTTTTCTTTAACCAGAGAATTGGTTTCATTCTGAAGTGAAATTATTGGAATTGTGCCTTCAAGCTTATCAACCAAGTCTCTCAAGCTTATGACATCAAGCTTATCAAGCCTATGTTGCACATAATCACGGTAACAGATGCTGGTTTGTTGTTTTCTGAATTTCCTTATAACCCGTTAAACATTGTTTTTTATTTGCCAAGAGTGTTTGAAGTTAATTGAAGTAAAGATCCCGGTGGACTGCACATGAAATGACCACTGTTACGGTGTGACTGTTGAAACCACATGTCGTGGGTGTCCAAATCGTCAAATTCAAACCAAAAGAAGTTGGTACTCATCGACCTATAGCTCTAGTTCTTGACAGTGCTGGACTGGCCGATTTCAAAGAAATATAAACTGACGACTTTGTCAGCCAAAAATCCATGCAAGGCGGTGAGTTTTTAGGGATGTGTTGGACGTTCTTGGATGTCATGTCGATTGACACACACCCAGAATCGATAATTTTGTTGTTCACGAACCCACTCATGCAGAAATTTGTGTCAACTGCTCCAGAACCCTAACATCGAACACACGTAATTTTCTGTGATCGTTTAGCTTTATATCCTGGTTCATTAGAATTTTGTACGTGTGCAGACTTAATTCCCGGTGTGAAACAAGTCCATGTTCTAGTGAGTGAAACTGGAAATCGTCTGTCTCGGATTCTTCTGCACGCCATTACGGACAGCGGAGTTATTTTCGGTGGATCTTGAGTTTCGCTGATCATTTACTCAACCATGGGACTCATATTGGTCCAACACATTGGGATTAGTTATAGCAGTCAGACGATTATACATACATACATAATTGGTCGTTTCAACACTTCAGTGAAAATTGCGACATAGATTCTTACACCATCTATGCACTGTGTATAATTTTATACATGAGCGACAAGACCTACAGCTTAAAGTTAACTCCGACTGACAGATTTTTTTGAGAAACTTTTTCATGGCAATTTAGATTTTCTCTTAAAGATTTCATTGCGATGGAGTTATCTGACTTATGGTTTAAATCATGGCCTCACGTCTAATGAGCCAACATAATACCAACTAGACTATGGCGACTTCATCATCTTTACATATTCTATAGAAATGTAGCTGACATCTATCTCAGATCCTCTTCAGCAACATAACAACGCTATGCTTCGTAAGGAAAGCAGTTACCTTGGTTGGCTTGGGCTTAATGAGTCCCAACGATAACTCTCTAGAGGTCAGCATATTAGAGGGTTAGGGGCAATAATCCCAACAAATGAACAGTGAGAGTACTTCACTGCAAAACCTTGTACGCAATCAGTGCATAGCAGCTGCCTATGTGCTGTAAGGAGGGCTTATTGAAGGTAGTACGATTATGGCGATATTTGCGAGAGACATCTTTTTTGCCCGGAAATAATTTTTATTTTCAACTTTTCAAAATTTAATCTTAATTTCGTTACTTTTTTCGTCAAATCATTTTCTATTCATCACACCACAATTGCAAACAATTTCCGAAATTTCATTATTCATTAAAATTGCTTTTTAACATGCGAAATACAAAGAATTTTGCATACTACATATGCAAAAATGCTCTCTACATATACATATGTACAGTAAGCATATAAAATATGCATAATGAAGTCGAAAAAAGAGCAGGGAAATGTTTGAATGTTTGAATGCTTGAATCTGAATTTTTTATGGAATTTCTCATATTTAATGTGATTAAAAGTTAAAAAATGAATTCAGCAAAATGTCTAACAGCTCTAACGGTTCTAACGGCTCTCAGAACTGTTTAAAATACAATATAACGGCATGCAGAGAAACAGCAATCGGCTAAGGGTAGACGGATGGTGGCTGGCGAATGGCATGTGGCATGACATTTGAGTGCAAAAAGCAGAACCATGAGAGCATGAGTATGACAAAAAAAAATTTTTACTTCAATTTCTTAACACGCATGCATATATATGAGTGTGTGTTATGTAAGTGTATATGTCTGTATGTAAAATTTATATCTTATTATTCATATTATACGCCACACTATAGTTGACTACAATTTAAAGCATTTACAAGGATATAATATTTACACACACCCGTAACACACCCACATATACAATGATATGTAATTTCATACACATTCTATTTATGCTAAAAACATACACAAACTCATACACATTGTTCGTTACCTTTAAGAATATCTTATTTGTGTGTTATTTCTGCTTCTTCGTCTTCTTCTGCTTACATTTACAATCTACAAATGACACTGATGAGCAGAGTCAACAAATTTATGACGTTTGTATAGAATGTAGACTATGTATGTAAATGGTGTATGTATGCATATGTAAGCAAATGAGTGTGTATTTGTGGAATTAGGGTGACGAAGTTGTAGTTCGCAATAATCATTTCACGGCTACTTTCCTGAGTTTAGTGCTTTAACTTCGTTACAGAGTTTGACTACACGTGGCGCTTCAATTTTAAGTTGGCAAGGCGAGACAAGCACTTGCAAGCCTTTTATGGTAGTTTTGTTTGGAGTTGCACCAGCATAGAGATACTAATCGACAGACTTAAGGTGTTATTAGTCTTATATTAGGCACGGAAAAAGTATCTGATATACTGTCCTTCGGAGTCGACTTTACTCTGTAAGGCTCATGTAGAAAATTTCAAACACAATATAAGTGGCGTGAGAAGCTAGGCTGTAATCCTGACTTAAGGCTTGTAAGGACCAATTATTTATGAAGTTGCGAGAAAATGATTAGACAGCCTTCATAAATCGGTTTGACTGGCTAGACGTTCGAATAGGTTCACAACCCTCGGATATCTTTGTAAAAGAAAGTGTGCTGTAAAGAAAGCTTTGTTAGTACTGTGGGACCATTATTTGAGCTATCAACTTATATGGAAGTAAGCATTCCAAATCAGTAGGTAGTGTGTGTAACCAAAGGTCCTACGAATCATAAATTGATTTTCCACCGAAGAATCGGCATCATTCAGGGGAATGTATTTCAGATAAGTTGAATGTTGACCCCAGGTACCTGAAGGGGTACGCAAATGGATCAAAGGCCGGTACAAATAGTAACACACCCTTAAACCCAGGAATTTTGGCCTATATGAGCAAGAATTCCAATCAGTTTCTAGTAAAGATTTTAGCAATTTCAGCCTGCGTTAGTACAAACCTACAGAGGATTATCAGAGACACGCAAATAATTATAGTTTCAGATATTCAGCTCATATCGAGAGCCCTAGCTTTATGCATAGCAAAGTTGAGGCATGTTGAGTAAATAAAAATTTGCCAGTTTCCTGATAAGATTTGTACCTCCACGTTGAAAGCGACTATAATTAGCCCCCAAGTTCATGGTCGTCATTGTAAACTACTTATTGGACAATCAACATCCATCAAGTTATCGACAAGATACCTTTCGAAAATTGTGAAAAAGAAGCGACAACTGTACCCCAAAGGATCGACTGCCATTACAAAGATGGTCACTTAAATGACAATGTATTTCAATATCAGAATGTCAATAATTTTCATCGAAATCCTTGCCTTTTGTGTGTTTTGCTTAACTTTATTTTGAAACCAAAAAACTTATTTCAAACTGGAAGACCATTAAACGAGTATCTTTCATTGGCTGATGTAAATGTGTGCCTCCCTACTATTTATAAACACAAATATTCCATTTTTTTTCTATTGCAGTTGTTGCTGTTGTATAGTTATCATCATCATCATTACCAATATAAACACAATTTTTTGCCATCATGAATTTGCAAAGATAAGCAGCAGATAAGAAGAAGAAGAAAAAGAAGAAAAAGAAGAAAATTTAAGAAAAATATTTACGCCAACGAAATTAGTTTCTCTTTTTCTTTTTCTTCTTTTTCGCAAAGAATAAATGCCACTGTGGTGCTTAGTTTATATACAAACGAAATTTAATTTTGAAAGAAAATTATTTCCCTAAGAACAATGGCCACAACAAAGAGAGAGAGAGATTAGCAAAAAAAAAATTCTTGAGCTGGTTAGAGGACAAAATTGAAGGTTTGAAGGATTTTTATTAAAACAAAAATGAACATTTTTCTTCTCCTACCCACTGTAGTGAATGACTTAGTGGTGTTGGTGTTATTCCCAGGTATGGATGTTAAGCATTTATCTTGATTTTATTTAGTTTTTTTTTTTTGTACAGGCACAGCTTGTCGCTCATCATGCCGGGTTTGTGTACGTCTGTGCCTTAGCCTGTGCCTTGTTGGAGTCTGTCTTTAAAACATCAACCGTTTTCAGAATTTTTTTTTTTGGTGCCTTATTTATTCTTATGATAACGTAAAATGTCTATTTCTTTACCAACAAATTTTTATATCTTTTTCTTTTTCCTTTTCCTGTGTTCAGCTTTTCAATTCCTTTTCTTTATTTTTATAATTTAATGCTCGAAAATTTTATTTTATTTTCATAATTTTATGCTCTGCTACCTTTTCATTTTCTATACATTCTCATCCAGCCATTCATTCGCCATTCTTTCCTTGTTTCTTATCAATTCTCATAATGTTTCGTATGAGAGCATAAGGAAAAGAGACAAAAAAAAACTGTTTTGTGTGTCTGACGTTAATTTAATTTGAAAAGGATTATGAATGTTATGCATGAAATGAACATCATTTTATTTTATTACAGAACTTAAGGATTAAATCATTAGAAGTCCCATTTCTCCTCTCCCCTTTTTTTGGGGAGGAGAAAGTCCTGCAGGAAATGGGTCATGTAAGGTGGTAATTTGTGTTTGGTTTTGGACTAAAACAAAAGACTTGGATTTTGCCTAAAATTCAATTAACAAATAGTGGATAAAGGGCGATCAATTCGTAATAAAGAGCTTCCATTACATCATACATACATACATAATTGGTCATTATCCTGACCATCAGTTAGGATTACGGCCTAGCTTCCCACATTAATTTTATAATTTTATACATGAGTGGTAGGACTTACTGTTTAAAATAGACTCTAAACGACAGATTTTTTAGAAACTTTTCATGTAAATTTTTTATTTACTCTCAGAGTTTTTGCTAGAAATCTGCTGAGAGGACGTCGCTGAAGAAATATTGTTTCGCATTTCGTTTTGTTTGATATGTCTGACTTGCAGTTCGAACCCGAGTCTTTACATCTAATAAACCAACAACTACCTACTAGACTACGGCGACTTCTCATCTTAATAGGGACATAATAAGGCTAACTCAACACCAATTTGTCCCTGTCTCCCTCCTTAATTGGTCATTACGGTCCTTTAGTCAAGATGATGATCTAACTTATCCACACCTTACATATAGTGTGTGTCTTAAATATGCCCATGAGATACGATTTTCTTCTCGGAGTTTTTGCCAGAAAATTCCTGAGTTGAAGTTCCTTGTAGTCCAAGGGAACGCTAGAATAGAAGCCATTTAGTAAGTTTTTTGAATGTTAGAAAGTTTCAAGTTGCCACCACCGCCCACCCTCCATACACAATATAATTTACTTATGCTTACATAGCAATGAACTAAATGAGAATTATTTTTGAATTTCATTAGGAGATTTTGTTATTTCTGTGAACGAACGAATTGTCTGAATTAAGTATACAAACGATTACAGCTTGTTGATCACAGCACTTAAATTGAATTCTATGTGTGCGTGCAGATGTAATCGACATAAACCATCAATGTTAATATGAATAGAGTAATGTTATGGGTTTCACAGAATACACTGTACATATACATATTGGCGTAAACCAAAGAAGTCGTATCAATTTGTTGTATGCATGACAATGACAAATACCTACCACGTTAATTTCTAGAAATTCTGAATCGGGTCTGTAATTAGAAGCTGCTAAGTGTGCTCGATTATAAAAGGACTAATTTTGTGAATACAGGCTAAAGTTACAAAGGATTACAAAGGATTAGGAGGATAGGCCACCATTCGAGCAGTCATTTCCTATGATATTATATCGAAGATAGCATGAGCCTGCTGCTCGAGAGATCATCGTTCCTCCAGGTCACACATCTACAGCAGAACGGAATATGGAAAAATATTTCTCCGGCGACTTCCTCTCAGCAGATTTCTGGCAATGACTCTGTAAATAAAAATTGCCATGATAAGCTTCTCAGAAAAATCTATTGTGCAGAGTCGACTTTAAACTGTAGTGCACGCCACACGTATATTAAATTTAGCACACACAACATAAGTGTGAGAAACTAGGTGGTAATCTTGACTAAGTAATGACCAATTATATATGTATGTATGATTATGTGATTTGACCTCTTTAGACAATTTTTGTGGAGCTACGTGAAGTCACTATTATGCAGGGCCAAGTTAGGCACAATTCAAGCCCTGGTGGCAACATTACAGAGGAAAGATAGTGACCAAAATAAAAGAGAAAATTATACCAGAATTGAAACTTACGTATGGGCCATCTGTGGGTTAGCTGCGGGCAACATTTACATGAAAACATCATTTCATTTCACATTTCCTATGCTTTCTGTATGAATTTTTATTAATTAATCGTTGAATTTCTATTTTTCCTTATTCTTTTCATTTTAATTGCAATATGAAAACAAATAATGAATGTTGATACTTCCAAGAATTGTGGGCTTTTTATTTTGGACCATGGTATTATGTATGGAATGCTTGATATTCTGTGTTAACAGTTGGTTGATAGTGAGTGGTCTATAATGGTCGACGGGCGGTTTGCAAACATTTTTTAATTAATTTCAATTTTAAATCTGTTGTCTTAACTTAAAGCAGCAGGAACAGTGAATGTGAGTGTGAATGTGAATGTGAATGTAGATGCAGATGAATAATAATTCATAATAATATTGTATTGTATTCATAATAATTCATTATGAAATCTTTACATTGTATGTATGGATGTATCTATAAATAAATTTTACTAATGTATGCTTGCCATAATACCCGTAAATAATTTGATTAATAAAATAACAAAGACAGGCAGTTAGATACACGGACAGACACCGCCTCTCTTATACAACATTTCTTGCCTTAATCCCTGGCCTATTTAGTTCACATAAAAATTATTTATTTGTGCATTAATATGGACATTATGACAATATATTGTGTTACAACGAACAATATCTCGTCCATTTTATCATCATGTTATTATTAAACAAGCATATACGAGTACAAATACATATTGTATTATACTCCCTACCTACATACATACAGTGAGCATCAAAAGAAACAAAAAACAAAAAGAAATTATAAAACACTTCGAAATATTCTTAAATTTTTTCGGGCACTCTTCTTAAGTGGTAAAAGTTGAGTTGAGTTTGGTGTTTAGAATTTGTTAGAATTTTATCCTTAGTGTACATCTTCTTTTGACGCTCACTGTATGTACTATAGTTGGTGTTGTATCTTTCAATAATTCATTATTGTCAATAATAAAAGTCAATAAATGTTATATTTAATATAATACAACAACAACCACAACAACAATGACACATGCATAAATTTCTAACACATAGCCTACATACGAGGGTTGTTTAATAAAAATCAAAGTTAGAAAAATTTAATATGTTGTCTGGGTTTTTGGCATAAGAAAATGCTGATGGCCCTGTGCAAATCTTAATTTATCATACATATCATATGTAAAGGCTCCTCAGAGCTAATTGTCAGGTCCACATAAGCAATATAGAAGCTTGAAACTGTGTTGATCTTACATAAGTACCAGAACAATGGATACAATAGTTAGAATAATGGCAGACTAAATTAGTCGATGGTCATCGTGACCTAATAAATTGGACCCGCTTTCTCACTCACTGTCCTCTCGATAGAACCAGTAAATCGTATAATTTTTGAAAATGTTTTGCAACAAGACTGAATAATAAGAGCGAATGAATCAATTTGAAGTCACTGTAGTCCAGTAGCTAGTGTTTTGGCTTATTAGACCTGAGGTCACGCTTCAAACCCCAAGTCAGATTTCTCCAACAAAACGAAATCTGGAATAAATATTTGTTCGTCGACTTCTGCTCAGCTGATTTCTGGAAAAATTTTTGAAACAGAGAAGGAGTGCTAAGTCCTTAAGGCTTTTGAAACTAGTATGGAAAGCGATAGCAAGATGACCTAATGGTATGTGTTAGATTGTGTTAGACATGAAATTTAATTAAGCGCTACACAAATGCACAAAAAAAAAAAATGGGAAAAAGGTCAGTAATAATGACGCGGTATCTTGCATCATTGACCAGAACGTTTCGAATTTAATCGGTATTGAAGTAAAACAGAACAATGATATCGCCGGTCTTCAAACCACAACAAAGAGTTCATGCTTTGGGGTGTATTAGCCCGGTAATAAGAATTCGGCATACATATATATACGTAATTGGTCATTACAATCCTTTAGTCAGGATTACTACTTAGCTTCTAGCACCATTTATGTTGTGCGTGTTAATTTTTATACAGGAGGGGCTGGACCTACAGTTTGAAGTCAATTCTGAACGACAGATTTTTGAAAAGCTTTTTCATGGCAATTTTATTTTACTGTCAGTGTTATTCCCAGAAATCTGCTGCGAGGAAGTCACCGAAGAAATATATTTGTTCAGATTTCGTTTGTTGAAGACGTCTGGCTTGGCGTTTGAACCGTGACCTATCGTCTAATAAACCAACACACTACCTACTAGACTACGGCGCCTTTAACGTACCCAATGAACCAAAAAAACGGCTTTGTTGCAAGCGATAATTTTTGTACTGTTCGATTCACGAATCTTCTTCTTCTTCTTATATATAAAAATGAATGTGTGTTTATTTGTTTGTGGGTTTGTTTGAAGTCTATAGACGGCTGAACGGCTGAACCAATTTTCTTGAAATTTTCACAGTATCTTCCTGTATGTCTGGAAGGTACTATAGGCTACTTTTTGCGTTGAAATAGGCAAATAAAATAAATAAAAAAAGTATGAGTGTTATTGTCTAATAAAATATTACGTATACGTCACCCGTCAGCTCTATGTATCTTCTATTTATATAAAAATTAATGTTTGTTTGTATGTAATTAATAGAATCGTAAGCTATGCATTTGATCATGTTATGATTTCAGAAAAGTTGTTGCTCATGAGCCCGGGAAGGTTTCTAAATTGTTATGACCAATATCCGACAAGTGGCGCCACTGAAAATGATTAAAAATGAATTAAATCGTAAACTGGGCATTTAATCATGAAATGATCTTTAGCAAAGTTGTTGCGCATAAGTCGACGGAGGTTTATAAGTTGGTGCGTTTAATTTCCGATAGATGGCGCCACTAAGAATTATTCAAAATGAATTGAATCGTAAACTATGCATTTGATCATGTGTTGATCGGACAAATACCAGACATTTTAGGATTCATTATTTATGATTTTAATAACATTTAGTACAACTCATACCCGTAAAATGTCAATCACAAATTTGAAACATTTTAATTTTGAAAATTTTTAAAAATGCTGTTGAGTTCAACGCATTTTTCACGTCGTTCCCTTGCAATCATGCCTCCAAAGCGACAAGCAATTGGTCGACCTACACCGCAAGAAGCATTGAGACTGGAAAATCTTCGAGTACATGCCTCTGAAACCCGTTCGCATGAATCACTTGAACAACGAGAAGTGAGATTAGAAACTGATCGAATGCGTACTACTCAGGCCTGTTCGTCTGAATCATCTGGGCCACGGGAAACAAAATCAATAAAATGATTCAATATTAATTGGATATTTGTATAATGTCTTTCCTGCAAATTTATTTTACTTGGTGGCGCAGCAACACGCGCAGGGTACAGCTAGTTTTGATTATAATATAGGAAACCATTCCATGCATTGTTCATTTGTTGGTCTATTCATATGGAAATTACAGTCCTTTTAAGCTTTTTTGTTATTGTCACTTATCATGATACCTTCTTGTAGAATTCCTTCATTGTAATGTATTTAAGCACCCTGTATTTGTGTTTAGTAACTTCAAACTATTATAGTCTTAAAAGAGCCTACATTTAATACAAAATTCAATTAAATTCGATTCAGTTGCTTAATGTGGCATTTATTCTTCATATTTCTTAAGAATTTCTTTTTGTGTAATCATTTATGCATATTATAATGGTATTAATGCATATTTATGTATGTGCATATGCACAATTTAGTCAAGAAACTATTAAACAGAACAGAATAGAAGCATTAATTACTTATACATGGATGTTATACTTAGAAGGTCAAGTCGAGCTGAATTTGCTTTGAATACGAAAATTTCTAAACCACATGAAATGTTGAGACATTTGGTTTATTGCAAGGATTCGGTCGGCTAGTGTTAGAGGAAGACAGGAAGTAGAAAGTAAAATACGACACCCATGCACTTAAACATACACATATACTAACACTCTCTTATAATTATATGCTCTCTTATAACGTTTGTTTTAAAGATATGGCAGTAAATTAATTCGTTACAACCACAACCACACCCAGGGAAACAAAGAGTGAGAAAGAGTGAGAAAGATTGAGAAAGAGTGAGAGAGAGAGAGAGAGAGCTTTAAAATTACCTGAACTATTATTATTAGTACCACTACCACCACCACAACTACTATTATTTCTTCGCTATGCTATTAATATAACTACTACTACCACTACCACTACCACGACTACTACAACTCTACTATATATATGTAGTATAGTATGTATATTAGTATGTATATTCTATTATTAGTAATAAAGTAAAGTGTAACGTACACTTATGTTTGTAGACCACAGTCTCGAAACCCAACATTTTAATCAAATATGTTCTCTCTGTCTCACTCATACATGTACACATATACTACACACACTCAACTTTGTTTGTATAAACACACATACTTAAATATGTGGTGGCATAAAATAACACACTTTAAGGCTGGCAATGAATAATTCATACACGAAACATTTTACTATGAAAACAATCATATGCCAGAGTGGTGATGGTAACAGAAACTTGCTTGTGATAATAATTGTGGTCCAAAAAACTAAGAGAGATCCTAGGAAGGAAGATATTTAAACGATATTCAGCAGGTCAGTCGTAAAACAAATTTCTCCATTTTTTTTTTTATCATTTTCTTGGTTTGTTTCATTTTCATTAATCAGGATCACCCACCTAAGGCAAGTCATTGATTTATAAAATTGAGGTACAATTGTCTGGTGGAAGAGGAAATCTTGCATACATAAGTCCCCGTTGTCGACCGAGTAGTTGGCGCAACAAGTGTCTACAAATGCGGTTACAAAAGGAAAGGAGTAAAGAAGCTAAGGTCACAACAACACCCTGGGTATACTTGATCTACATACCTCTATTGAGCATACGATATGTAGATACCGTATCTTATCATGATAATGGTTTGCAGCTACCAGAGAACGTCGTCCAAATATTTACTGACGGATATAGAATCAGTTGAACCTTAGATTGTTTCCGACACTACTTGATCATCGTAATGAGGCTGAAATTTCTGAGTATCGTATTTACTCGATTGGTCGTTACAACCCTTTAGTCAGGATTGCAACCTAGTTTCTAACACCACTCATGTTGCGAGTGTTTATTTTGTCCATAAGTGAAGGGACGTACAGTTTAATGTCGACTCCAAACGTCGGATTTGAGAACCTTTTCATGCCAAATTTGTGTTTTCTCACAGAGTTTTTGCCAGAAAACTGCTGTCAGGATTACGATCTAGTTTCTCACAACACTTATGTTGTGTACGTTAATTTTATACATGATTGGCGGGACCCACTATTTAAAGTCGATTACGGACGTTAGATTTATGATTTTCGTGGACAATTTTTTATTTACTCTCAGAGTTTTTGCCAGAAATCTGCAGAGAGGAAGTCGCCGAAGAAATAATTTTTCTTCGTATTTCATTTTGTTCGAGATGTCTGCTCTGGGATTTGAACTGGGGCCTCAAATCTAATAAGACAACACACTACATACTAGATAACGGGGCTAAGGCATCCCAATTGAACAGGTCGAATTGTTTGTTAACTTTATTAAGATATTCATAAAGAGGGTGGCTCAAAGGCCAACATACGGAATACTGTAAGAAGAGTCGGAAAGAATGCCGTGTAAGAGGTGATTGTAAGGCAGCTCATGTAACTTATGTAGTCTCGAAGACAATCCTTTTCTAGAAATTTCCTTTGAAGATTTTTCCAATCGTTTTCCTTTGAATTTCTCAATATTTCCTTCAGTCTGTAGTTGCTGTTTTTAATGTTGTGGTAATTCGTTAAGTGTGTATGTGCTTTTCGTCGTCTTTTAAAAAATGTTCATTATCAAATATTCATTCATTTTCTCTCATCTTTTTTGTTCGTTTTTAATTTTCTTTTTTAATCTGTTTTAATACAAAACTTATGAAGAAAAGGAAAATGAAAGAAACCGCACAACCAACACTACCACTATCTGCAACACTGCCACTACTACTACAGGAACATTTACAAACACACTAAAAGTAAACATCAGTTCAGGCAGCAGGCAGCCAGTAGCTCTCATTGAGAGTTACTCATTGTATAAGTGTTTGTATGTATATTATAAGAATAAATATTGAATGTATGTACGTGTGTGAGTGTATGCCTGTGTATGGATATGCCTTTGTGTGTTGCTGTGTTGTATCTGTGTATTGTGCATAATCATTTATTTAATAAAATATTGTGTATGAAATTTTGAAAAGAAATGAATTGGAAAATACAATATTATTGTACGATTCTATATATAGAAATACATACATATTAACAACAATAACAATGACAACAACAACAACAATATCATATTGAATAAATAATAATATTGTGAATCAATAATTTATACAAGAGAATCTGAATTTGTAAAAGAATTCCTTCTGGTTTTTTATTATTATTTTTCTTTTTTTGTTGATTTTTCTTGTAATTTTTAATTTATTAATGCGTTTACGCACAAATACACATGTTGTAGCTATACACACATACATTATGCATACACAGACATTGTGTAAAGAATTAATAGGCCCCCTCCATATGCTAAAATATTTTGTAATTTAATACGCAAACGATAACAGCAGCATTCCCGATACACTTTAATTATAAAATTATAATGAAAGGATATTGAAGGACATCTTTTTTTGTGTTTGTTCTGTACTGCAGGTGAGTAGCTTTAAAATATTTCACCAATTTGATATCGTTTGAACTGTATTTTGAACGTCCCTAAGATTAATTTCCCCCCTCAAATATGACTGTAAATTGCCTACGTTTCTGTCTGTTTGGGTCTGCTTATATT
Organism: Sarcophaga rosellei; assembly: GCA_930367235.1. NCBI lineage: Eukaryota > Metazoa > Arthropoda > Insecta > Diptera > Sarcophagidae > Sarcophaga > Sarcophaga rosellei. Next base: position 79,125,477 of record OV884021.1, read on the forward strand.
GGATTTATTTGTTGTTGTAAATGTTGTGTAAATAATTATTGCAAAAATTTATTTGAAATTCATAATTACTGTGTAAACAGGTGCATACACAGTTACGCCTCTGAATATCTGTCTGTCTGTTAATGTGATGATTTAACATACAAATTACATGAAATAATTTAGTTTGTAATGCAAAATTTCTAAAGCTTATGGAGGATAAATATGGAATCAAATATTTAAAGTATTCGAGTTTATTAACTCAAACCACATTCCGAAGTATAGGCTCGCTTTTCTTACGTAAAGCCATTGTGAATATTACCGCATCCCTGTAGGATAATAAGTATATGAACAAATTTTATTTAATCCTTTATTTAAATTGCAATGTATTGTATATGAAACAATATGGGAGTGTTGGAAATTATTTCTCCGCTGTTTATAAATTCAACTATTACAACTCAATACACTATTTTAGAAATTAGTTTTCGAAAAATCGAAATGTCATCAGTCAATGTGTTAAGGCTGAGTGTTTTAACTACTGTTTGAACCATAAGATTTCGTTACCTAGCTACCAGTCACGAAAGACATTTAGGTTTTGAGAAGCTAATACAGATTGTCTACTGTAGCGCTAGCCATCAGTAAACAGCAAAGATGTTAATGAGTTCCAGAAACGTCTAAAGATTTTACTAAATTTGAAAAACCCTTAAAAGTCTTGTGGATTAACCAGTCCACCAAGAAATGTTCTCTCCAATCGTGGTCTATACTGGTCAATAACAAAGAAGATGTTCTTTAAGGTCTTTTTCACTTTCATGATTACATGCACTTCCAGAAATTTTCTTACATGCCTTAGCACGTTTAGGTTGCAGTCTCTTCGACCTCCATTTAAAGGTGCTTCCATTGAGAATTAGTCAGTTCCTATGCTGTCGTTCTCAGTCCATATTTAATATTCATCCTAGACAGGGAAAATTGGACACCAGTGATATGGTCAGCATTGGGAGTAGACAAATCTGGTACTTACAAACATACATACATAATTGGCCATTACAACCCTTCAGTCAGGATTACGGCCTAGCTTCTCACACCACTCATGTTGTGTGTCTTAATTTTATACTTGAGTGGCGAGACCTACAGTTTAACGTCGACTCCGAACGACAGATGTTTTTAGAAATTTTTCATGGCAATTTTCTTCACTTACTCTCAGAGTTTTTGCCAGAAATCTGCTGAGAGGAAGTCGCCTAAGAAATATATTTTTTTCATATTTCGTTATTGATGTCTGGCCTGGGGCTCAAACCCGGTCTTTACGTCTAATAAGCGAACACGCTACCTACTTGACTACGGCGACTACAATCTGGTACTTGCTTCTACGAATCCATTTGGACGCGGTCTATATAAGATGTACGGTATCTTTAGGTTAGGCTTTATATACATTTTGTTTGCATATGTTCTTGTGAGATAGATTTGCCTGATTTCTGCAGGCTGGCACATTTTGATCAATATGTTATCTTTGTTGTTGTTTGATCGACAATAAAATTTTACTTGAGAAGTGAGTTCTTCATTTTCTAAAGGAAGCCAGCCAAGAATATTCCGTTAGCCCCTCGAATTCTTTACAAGCAATTTTGCTCTTAAAGAAACAGTCAACTATTAGAGACCAACTTTTTTGGGGAAGCAGTGTTCCTTGACTCTCATTTAGGTGTTTTTCATGCTAGAGGATTTCGAATGTAAGCTTAATGATGAGATTAGGTTAAGTGATATCACCACATACATATGAATCACATGTGGCAATTTATTAGGAAGCGTATTCTAGCCCAAGCCATCCAGAATGTCTTATATTCGGGGCAATATTGTTTATTGTAACTTAAAACAGGTCTGTTAAGGATATCAGTTATTGTGATTCTAATATTCGTGCAAGCACTTGCGAAACTACTGGACAAACCAAATAATGTGACTGACGGCATTTTCTACATTCTCCTCGTCCCTACCTCGTCCTTTCCAGTACCTCTACTTTAATACTTATCGCTTAATAACTTTTACTGCCTTCAATGAGCATAGGACTACCCCTTTTTAAAGTATTTCTTTGCTTTATATCAGTTTCATTAATCAAGTGTTTCTAACGGGTTATTGTAGCAAGTCCTGGAGCGATAGAGTTGCCATCTATCATTTTCTAGTGAAAAATATTTGTGTTAATACACGTTGTCGCCGTAGTCTAGTAGGTAGTGTGTTGGCTTATTAGACGTGAGGCCACGGTTCAAGCTCCGGTCCAACGAAAACGAAATATGAATATGGTTTATAGTCAAAGACCTAATCACGCCAGTTACTTTTGTATGAGCCATTATTAATGCAGTTAGTATTCCAACCAATGGTATTCTTTTGGAACTTCCTTATTCTCCCTTTCCTACATCCTCCCTTTCCTACATCCTCCCTTTTTTCCTATCCCCATCTATTATCCTCTCATCTTAAGGACCTTTATACAACGGGTCAACTTGACCTTTGGGTACTGTACTTGTTTCATTTGACAAGTACACGTCCTCTAACCTAAAACTTATCCTTTTAGAATATTTACAATTAGAGGCCTATCTACGGTGTGTTTAATTATTTAGGAAATGTTTTTCCCAGGTCCTTTATAAAACATAAAAAAATTACTAGCTTTTAAGAATTGTTGTTGAAAACATTCTTTCATTTGCGTTTAAGTGGTTAAATAATGCAAACGTAAGAAGGCATTCCCAAGAATGTTACAAGATGAAAACGAAAATCATGTGTACTTTACGGCTCTTAAGTGTCCAAGGATTGTGGAGTACGTGTGCTTATTTGTAAACAGAAAATAAACCGTTATTGTATAATAAAATACCGTTTATTAAAAAATTCATGCCTTAAACTCACCCACTTGCCACCACAATCTTCTATGTTGCCAGGAAAACAAGAGCAGATGCTTACCGCTCACACTTAAACAATTGTGTGTGGCAATATTAATATTGAGAAGCATAGTGAGTGAGAAGAAAAATAAATTCGATTTATATTTGCAATGTATTGCTACTGGTGCTGCTGCTGCTGCTATTATCGTTGTAGCAAATACAATATGTGTTGCACAACACAACATGAAAAAAATAAGGGAAAAAGGAAATTTTTTTGTCTTGAAAAGTACAAGCGAGAGCACTTGTTTAAGGAAGTGGCACAAGCTTTTTACATTTTAAATGCTGTTTTCTATACAATTTTGTTTCTTTTTTGTTGTTGTTCTCTTTCTTTTAAGCTGCTCATATAGTTCCTTTATACAGTCATTCAATCGAAGTATATTTTGTTTCTTTAAATGTGACTCATGTCGTCGTTGTAGTCGTCGTCATCGTTCATGCAACCTTAATAATACACTCGCATGTTATTCAAGCACGTACATACACCTTTAGTTTTGTTGTTGTTGTTGTTGCCATTTTTATTTTATAATTCCACTTACAAGTATCGATTGGTTGCATTAACATCCTTTGAATGTAAACGTCCTGAATACTGAACAGTTTTATTTCACTTGTTTGTCATGTCGTATGTATTGTATGTGTGGCAGCAACAGCATTAGAGTGACAACTTTATAGATCATGTTTTTCTTCTTGTTTTTGTTTTTGTTTGGCCTTTTAAAAAGCAGACTGTTTTTATTTTCATGCTTCCATGCACTGCTTGTAGAGTGCACTTACAAGCGTTATTAACATTTGTAATGCGATTTACAGCAACAGCAGCAGCAGCTTACTTCGTAACACAATTCCAAAGAGACAAAGTTGAGTGACACAATTCAGTCTCCCATGAAATGATTGGCAATAGGAAATATGTTATGAAGTGTGACAATCAGTTTATATAACGCAGACACTCAATTTAAATAGAAATTTATTGCAAAATAATAATCATGGTGTGTGTGGCCTATTTCTAAAGTAATTGCCAACAATTATGGGAAACCGTTTGTTAAAATGCAAATGAAATAAACAAGAGAAATTGAAAGAAACTATTTATAAATAAATGTTGTTGTAAGTAATTGAGGTAACGTTTTATTAATTTTTGATAGAAGGCCTATTCACTAGCAACCAACAACGAGTAATTTCATTAATATCACACTTTCTAAATAAAATTTACCATCTATGAGAGAAAATCAGATTCTCATTATTGTTGTCGCATGATTCATTCAGGAAGCTTGATGAGACTCCTTTAGGAATGTTACAAACGTCTTACAAAAGTTTACAATCAATGAACAATGTTCTTTGCCACAGCATCCAATAAAGCTTTTCCATACCTTCTTACACTAGGTGATGATTCTAGGCAACCGTATTATACTGAGACCTATCCTTTGTTTAACTGGACTTTACTTGACTAGTAAACTAGAAACTAAAAGAAAAAGTTCCCTTGGAAATGCATGAGGAACTTGCTGGTATCTGAAAATGGAAAGTCTGTGCAATTACTTATGTTGTGTGTGTCTGTTAATTTATACATGAGTTTAAAGTCGACTCCGAACGACAGATTTTTAAGAAACTTTTACATGTCAATTTTTTATTTGCTCTCAGAGTTTTCGCCAAAATCTGTTGAGATGTCTGACCTGGGGTTTGAACCTCATCAACACGCGACTCACTAGACTACGGCGATTTCTATCTTTATATGGTCTGCCGGGTCATCAGGTTTGGAAGATATATTTAAGATACCTTGTGTAGATTGATTAGTAGTCCATTAAATCATATGATCGCAATACTCTAGGACCTCTACGCGATATGATTTGTATAATAAATTACCTTCGCAGATTGACATCACTTGCAGAAATTTAAATGTGGAGCTTATTCATCCTATCCTATTCCTATTCATATACTTCCTGTTCCTCTAGGCCAAGTAAAGAAAGTAATTCGTCTTTTTCTTATCCAGCTCGATATGGTTCAACCTAGAAATGCCGCAAATGTCTGTATGCTGTCAACAATGTTCAGATCTTTTTATACTGCCGGAGGACAGTTTAACTGAAGCAATCGGAATACTTACGCAGAGTAAAACTGCAAGCACTGTGCCCTGCCTGGCAACGCAATTACCGACTTTAACCAATTTGTGTAAGAGTTAGCTTGAAATTTTCTTGTAGTTTGCAGAGAAGCACTTTGTTTACAGTACGAAATGGTGTTCATGTTTTTTAAGGGACTTGCAATCTAACTGTCCGAGTAAATCAGATTTTCACGCAGAAGTCCACAACTCTACAACCGTTGCACAGTTTTCAATATGGATATGAACCTCAAACGCCGTAGTCTAGAAGGTATTGTGTTAGCTTATTAGACGTGAGGGCACGGTTTAAAACCACAGACCAAACATCTCCAGCAAAACGAAATCTTGAAAAATATTTCTTTGGCGACTTCATCTCAGCGGATTTCTGGCATGAACTCCGTGAGTAAATAAAAAATTCCCATAAAAAGTTTCTCAAAAAGTCTAGCATTCGGTGTCGACTTAATTAACACACACAATACAACTGATGAGAGAATCTAAGTCGACTTAATTACCGCACACAATACAACTGATGAGATGAAGCTAGGTCGTAATCCAGACTAAAGGGTTGTAATGACTAATTATGTGTGTGAACCTCAAATGAAATGCATTACAGTCCTTAAACATTCATCTTATAAGAGTCAAGCTTTCAAGGTATATTGTCGATCTTAAAACGCCTTCCTACTTCTCGAATTACTTACTTATTTACTTAATTGGCCATTTACAACCCGGTTATCGGTTTTTGGCCTGCCTTAACACATCCTTCCAGACGCCTCTGCAGCTTGTTCACCTACGTCAGTTGGTCACACCAATCGATGGCCTCGAATACTAACAATAATTTACACAGAATTTCCTACACGAGTGAAGGCCATTCCTGAGGGTAGATGTAGTGTTACTGGTAGTAATATTCGGATCACTATGAATGTATTCGCTTGAGGATAGGAAAATATGTCACCATTGCTCTTCGACATTCCAGTAATCACTAGGAAAGCCCTTGCAAAGGAACAGTGAATGGTGTGGAGTCTCGGTAGTCAGTTGAATGTTCTAGACAACTGCCTGTTGTCTTACAATCGTAATAAACAGTGTAAAACAGCTATCAGATCGGAATACACAAGTCGATTCTCGTCTTTATCTACACCTAGCAAGAGACGGGCACTGGCAGAGAAAGTGAACAACAGTCTCCTCTTCCTCAGTGGACCTGCATCCACGGCAAAAGTCGTTGAAACGGAGCCTCATTCTTTCCGCGTGTCTATCCATCACGCAATGGCCTGTAAGCACCGCCACTGTAGTCGAGATGACATCACGACCAAGACCAAGTAATCGGTTGGTACGCCTTCTATCCATCCTGGGCCAGGTGAGTCTAGCGGTGGAGCAGGACTCCTCATTGACCCAGGATAGGTTGGCGTCCCGAAAGAACCTCAGCGCAATGGTCAACTTGACCGAGGCAAGTGGCATACCCAATTCAACAGAAGAGGATTCCGGAAGAAGCGCACCAGCTCTGGCGAGCTCGTCTGCCCTACAGTTTCCCGCAATTCCACTGTGGCCGAACTAGTGTAAAGTAAGAAATTCTAGGAGGGTTGGTATCAATTAAGTATAAAATAATATTTTGAAACGTAGTTCTCTTCCGACCGTAAATTAAAACATATTTTCCCGAACAAAACTTGATTGTTTTATATTTGACTCCTTTAATCCTTTTTAGTTAAACTTTCCTTAAGTTTTTTATGAACGTTTAAACTTTACATAGCTCATATGCACTTAGAAAGAAGTTTTAACAGTTAAAATTGAACAATTTCTCTTTAACTACCACAATTACAATTTGCATCTCTGTCTTTGTATCTGTATCTCTTTAATTTATTTCACAGTCGCTATTAGCCATGCTAGATACAGTGATACAATGATGCAGAGAATTTTTCATTTCGATGTTCCCTTTGCCCCTGTCCTTCGATTTTGTATAGAATTTCTAATAGAATTACACGATGTAAATTACTTTTCTACTCTGTATTCTTGTCTATTTTACACTCTGCTCTGTTCTGCTCTGCTCTACTTTACTTTGGGGTATTGTATGGTAAAAAGAATTTCGCATATGAAATTCAGTTTTTTTGTTGTTGCATTTGTAACCATGTTTTGTCGTTTTTTCGTTTATTTTTAACGTCTAGTAGATACAGGTAAATATTTAAATACAACGATTGTTGATTGTATGCAGAACACCAAAAAATAACTAAAACGGTATCTCACATGACTATTATACAGAGCAGGCAAATCGAATTACTGCTGCTAAAGCCAAGTGGCCAAAATGTAAGCAGAATATAAAGGACTCTAAAGGACTCTTTAATAGATAGTGTGTTGGCTTATTAGACGTGCGGCCACGGCTCAAACCCTGAAACCAACAAAACGATATATGAACAAATATTTCTTAGGCGATTTCCACGAGGACTATTTGCATGTTGTAGCTAACTACTAGTCCATTTGTTCAGTAAACGAAAGACCAATACGCATATTTTGATGAAAAGCAAAATCTGATGAAAACATCACTGCTTTCCGTAAGAATAACTTGGCATAACATGGGATATTTTTCGTCTGAATTTGGGCCCACACTTATACAAAGTTTAACTGACTGAGAAACTGAAGGTAAGGGACCCTAGACAACGATGACTGCTTGAGCTATGCAGCAGTTGGCAATTTACCCCAGTTTTCATCAAAAAATTCCCATTAGCAATGAGGTCCATTTATGCATGAATGGCAGTGGAAAGAAACTAAATTGTTGAGTGTAGGACGATACCAATCCACATGAGATCCCAGTAGGTCTAATGCATCTCGAAGAAGTCCCGGTTTAGTAAGAATTTTATTGGTCCATATATTCCAGTGATTACAACATTGTACAGACAATCACTGTCAATGGTGAGCACTACAGATCCATGATTGTCAACTTATTTTGACTTGAATGAGCTGACCTTGATACCTACAATAAAAGATTTCAATAAGGCGGCGCTACGTTCCCCACAGCTCATATCATATTGGATATTCTGCACAAGGACAAGGACTGAGGACATGAACATTGCTCAGACGATTACTGGGAATGCTGACCACTACAGATCAATTAATGCCAACTTATTTGGACCTGAATTGTATCTTCTGGAGGCCTACAATAAAAGGTGTCAATAGGACTGCGCTACGTGCTACACAGCTCATGTAATATTGGATGTTCTGCACAAGCGATTTGAGAACATGGTCATCTCACATGGATTAGGCCCTGTAAGTAATTTTGTTGTTGGATTTTCTTAAAGCAAGAACAAACCAAAGCTAATGGTCAAATTCAGACTGATTTATGCGCCAGATTCAGGGGAAATTGGAGATTTCGTATGATGTCCTTCCAGAGAAGCAGTGGCGGACATTGGAACGATGTTTTCTTCAGTTTGTTTTATTAAAGCATAGAAAGCTCTTAAAACAAGCTCTAGAATGGTGTCTGCTCATGTATCCTAGGTTGATCGATTTAAAAAAGGATTCAAAAGGATTTCTAAACTAAGAGAATGCATGGAGAGGGACAGGAACACCCTTGAATTTAATTTAAGTCATCAGAGTTATGTACGAAAGTATAGAAGTGTCAGTTCTTCAAACACCAGCCAGTAGCTGGAGTCAAACATGTTTGGTGCTTATGGTGATTGGGTTGGATGATATCGTAGAAAAAGTTCGCGTTGAGATAAGATGGACTCCACGAAATGTTGAGTATGTAAACAACACAAAACCATGGGGATAAATGATAGTGTTATAGCAGACACCATTCTGCTACGCCACGAATACGTTCATCCTTTCCTGATAGTGAGCAAGCAGACGAGAATGCAACAGAGGAAACTGGTATGCCGCTTTTGGGAACTCTTCTGTGGAGTAGAAGTAGATGGTTTTAAAGGTTTGCTCAACGAAAGTTAAGATAAAGAGAAACAAAAAATCTTCTCAAACCAATTGAGAGGGAAACACATGGGTTCATATCAAGTACTAAGCAGATGATTATCCCAATTGACATTGTGTACACGTCCTGAAATACAGGGGGTCCAGGATAATACGCTTAGAGAAGACATTACGGGCCTTTTACCTTGTAAAGTTCAAGGAGAATACAATAGAACGTGTGTTCGCGGTACTAAGACACCTCTTAACGACGTTAATAATGGCTGGTGTGAGAAGCCTGGTCGTAATCTTGACTAAACAGTTCTAATGGCCAATGCTTTATGCTCATTGAAACAATTCAAAGCCAAGAGAGAGTTAGGCTCCTTTTCATATTGTCCACCACTGTTTACCTCGTGTTGTGTTTTGCATCATCATTTCTTATTTAAATACAAATTGGATTTTTAACTATGTATTCCCCCTTTTGAACACTAACATTCCCTTAAGGGTCAGGATTCGAGTCAGCAATACATTTCAAATGAAACTAAAAATTCAGCTTCATTTGCCAGCAAATATGTAAACGAGAGCGAGCGGGAGAGAGAGAGATAGGGAAAGCGAAATTGTGAGTAAAATCTGTATTAAAAATGATGCGAGTCTGGGTTTTGTAATGTTATTCGAACAAATAATTGTTGTTGATGTTGTTGTTGTTGGCGTTGTGTTGCACTGCTTTAGCAAAAAATTAATGTGAATGTTTATACTGCAACTGCAACAAATGCTTGTTTGTCGGCAGCAACATACACATACTGCCTGCCTTTGGTAATTTTTACAGTTTTTTTTTCTTCTAGGCCCTAAAAATGTACATTCACTCTTAAATGCAAATACAAATACGAACACAAAAACATAAACAAATACACGAATACATATGTATGCATACGAGTATACAAACGTGTACAGAGAGTACAGATCAAATGTTATTTGCATGTTACTGATACGGGCCTTAATAAATAGAAACTGAAATGAAATGAAATTCAATACTATATTTCCCCGCACACTTAGGGAGAAAAAGAAGGGGGGAAGGGAAAATACACAGAGCTGCATAGGCATCAGGTATTTATAGATGATATTGTAAAAACTGTTGCCATATCACAATCAATTTTCAAACACCCGGAAACACATGCCAAACAGAACGTATACGTGAATAAATAAATAAATTATCCATGACTGCTATAGATGGAAGACAAAGTCAGCGACCAAAGGGAGACAGAGAGAGAGCAAGAGCTGCTTTCAAAATGTTATCAAATATTTAAACGAATTTTCTATTCTAATTGGCAGATTTTTTGCAGGTTTATTGCACTATTTTTGTGTTTTTTGTTCGTTTTTGTTGTTGGTTTTGTTGTTTTTGTTTTTTTTTTTAGTTAAAAACTAATTATCGTTTCCCTAAACATTAAATGGCATTAAAATTCATGAAAGTCACGAAATTCTGTTAAAGTTTACAGATCGCTAAAGGCGCAATGGTTGCCACTAAAGGCTAATGCTGTAAGTGTTGATAAAGCAGTAAACGTTTGATGGCATAAATGAGTGTAAAAAAGAAACAAAACTTTAAATTTTTAAAATAAAATAACTTAAAACACAAATATGAAACATTGCAATGCGTTCTGGCCTAAGCAATGCATTTAATTTAGTTACCTTAGCATCCAGCCTTCGATAGTCTCGGGGATAGTCTCCACTTTGTAAGTATAAAGATTTTAGAAAAGAGGAGCCTTAGATACCCAACTAGAGAGATGTGGCTGCAAACTTATCAAGAAGAGATAGATACACTTAGGCCCCATATGTGGCTGCATTGTGACAGCACAGTCGTCTATTTCACTTGGTCCATTGCAACCGTCCAGAGCTTTAATGAAACCACTTAGATTTCTAATGCCTATTTCTGGCAGATTATTTGGATCGATTGCTTAGTAAACAAGAAACTGTCGGGTCCATCCCCTACTTAGGGCTTGGGCATGTCTCCTCTAACTGAGGAATAGTTTCCTCCGCTTCCTCGTCTCTATAGCTCCTGTGAAATCCTGCAATATGGGCTGGGCCTGTCCGCTATAAGTGAAGAATAATTGCCTCCACTTCAACGTCTCTATAGCTACTGTGAAATCGTGTAGTGTGGCAAGTGCAATGCAATTCGCATGAGTACCCGTAATGCAATGGTAAGCAAGGGCTCCAACTACCATACTTCTCTAGAATTTGAACGGATTTTCTGTAGGTCCTCTTTCAGATTTGCTCAGATTTGCTGCCTTATCGATTACAAGCCCGCGAGGTTTCAAAGATATTCCCAATATATGAAAATCAGCGGTAAGTTCAATGGCACGTTCAAACCCCTGGTCAGACATCTCCAACAAAACGAAATACGAACAAATATTTCTTCAGTGACATTCTCTAAGTAGATTTCTGGTAAAAACGCCGAAGAGTAAGTACAAAATTGTCATGAAAAGTTGCTCAATAAAATCTGTCGTTCAGAGTCGACTTCAAACTGTAGGTTCTGCCATACATGTATAAAATTAAAACACACACAACATAAGTGGTGCGAGAAACTAGGTCGCAATCCTGACTAAAGGGTCGTAATGACCAATTATGTATGTAGGTATGGTGCTTTGCATTGTTGTTATCCTATTAAAGAAGAGAATGTCAAATTGCAAAGCATAGATGCTTAACAGCCTTTTACAGAAGACAGAAGTTGTACTGATTTTCTCCAGCTTTTATTGAATTCGAACCTTTGCTGGCCACTTGATCTTGAATTTTAGGTGGCGAAAATCTGCACCTTACAGAGAGTAAAGCTATCGTGTAAAATAATAGGTGGGCTACAGTTGCTAGTCGTTTAAAAACCTTCAACTTGCATGATATCAGGACTTAAGCTGGCAGCAATCGTGTTTGAATGAAAATATCTTGATCGAGAGATGACTTCTGTTGAAAGAGAACATTTTGCAGCCAGTAATTGATGTGTGATCATGCAATTAATATGACTTTTTAGCTAAGCCCCAATGTGACAATGAAAAGGCAGTGACGACTTTACTTATAATAGGATTTCGGCAAATGAAGGATATTAAAGAAAAAAGGTGGCAAAGGTTACACAAAAACAGAATTCAATACACTGCTTTCCTCTTTCTCTCTTTCATGGACTTATTATTTTTCTTTTTCTGACGGAATCCCGCCGGATGATGTCTACTCATCCTGTGGGGGTTTCAATCTAAACAAACCAAATAAAAAAAGTATAATAAAACGCCCATCCCCACAGACTTAGCTTTTTTCTCATCCCCTGTTTAAATTTTTTTTAATACAACTGATAAGGGTTTGAGGGAATATTCTTTTCATATCCAAAAAAATTCTTTTTGTTTTGTTTTAGCTTTGGTTTTAAAAAGAATTTAATATTCCTGCCGCAGAAGTATTTGCGTTTTTTTTTTGTTGTTCTTGTGATGGATTCCAAACTGTGTTAAAAATAAATCAGAAACAATTTTCTCTCTTTTTTGTTTTACGTGTAAAATTATTATAACATTTTAATTAATTTTAACCGTTAACAATTTTTCTTTTATTCATAATTTCAGTTGAGTAAGTTTTTTATTTCATAATAATTTTTATTAAAAAATTTCATTTTTTTGCCAGCGTTGCTTATTTAACTTTAAACCACAAATATGCGTTAAACCGCAGCATAACTTTTCTCTAATTATGTGGAATATTTTATATGAATAACGAATAACGAATAAAATAAAAAAATAAATAAAAAATATTAACAATAAAAAAATGAAAATATATTAAATTCTTGTTAATTTTGTGATTTTTAATAATTTTTTTCTTCTACAGCAAGGCCTTTAATATATACAGTATGGAGCAAAAGTGAACGTTTAAAAATTCTATTCTTTAATTTTGTCTGAAGCAATAGGTCATGACCCTAGCATGAACGAGTATGGTAAACTGGATTGATAATTCGATCGTTATAACGGCCATCAAATAAAATGATGATGCAATGCTATGAAATTAAGAAGCAATAGGCACACAGGGATGTATTTCCAGTTTCGTCATAACTGTCAGTGAAAGTACACATCAGGTGACTCTAGATGTCGCCCTCCATCCTTTTGGGTGAGTAATGTCTGGTGGATTCTTAAAGGATATGCCCCTGAGTGCTGATAAACCAAATGAACTGGGCTCTAGGATAGGTGGATTACATGGGCACAAAAGTTTATTTCTGTTATATATTGATCGCAATGAGCTCTGGATAGATTTGGATAAATATTTCGACGCCTTGGCTCTCCTCACAAACGTGTCCAAAAGTGAGATTAGCACATAAGGCATTTGTTTTCATATATGGCGGCAATGCCAGAGAGCGAATTGTAGGTTTTAGTCGGAAAACTTCTTTGATAGAAAACTCCAGGCAGGTTCGGATAAGCTTTTCATCGCCTGGAGCAGTTTCAAAGACGGGTCTAAAATGGAATTGAGCACAGGTGCCTTATTATGCTGAAGCAATGTCAGAATGTCTGGACAATAAGCGTAGGATCACTCTTGCCAACAGGTGCTACTATGGTCTCAATAGGCAATTGAGTAGCAGAGAACTCTCTACTACGACAAAACTAATACTCTACAAGACGTTCATCCTCCTCGTGCTTCTTTATGGTGCAGAGGCATGGACACTACTAAGCACTGATGCAGCAGCCTTAAAAGTATTCGAGAGAAACGTCCTACGTAAGATTTTCGGTCCAGTACGAGTTGGCTAGGATTTCCGATCCAGCAGTGAGCTGTAAGCTGTCCTCAACGACATAGACGTTGTGCAGTGCATTAATAACCAGCGGCTGCGCTCGGCCATGTCGTTCGAATGGAGGAGGATGCTCCGGCGAGACGGGTATTTGATGCGGAGACCTGTAGAAGTCGGCGAAGAGGATGACCTTGTATCCGTTGGAAGAACCAAATCGAGGAAGCCCTGTCATCGATGGATGTCTTGCGGCAGGCCGAAATCCGTTAATCGGGTTGTTATGTCCAATTAAGTAAGTAATGTCAGAGAGAGCGGATAGTAGTACCTTTTAGGCGGAAATTTAAGGCACTAGTTGGGAAACATATGTCGGAAAAGAGTTTAACTCTGTGATACACCGATCGTGATGATATCTGACAGGGACCTCTGGAGAGGCTCAGATTAACTTTTCGATACCTAAGAGGATCACAGTCGGGTTCAAAATTGAGATGAGCACATTCGCAGATGTTTTGAGATATGAATGCAATTTCAGAGAGTCCTATAGTCTTCGAGCCAATTGTAATATCTTTTAGGCGGAAATTTAAGGCACTAGTCAGCATATATGTAGTATATAAGATCTCATTAGGTAATAAAGAAAACACTGAATACTTTGAAGGCACATATTTTTAGGTAACATCTGGTTCAGAAGATTAAGAGGTTGTGAAGTGTCCTTAAGTCAGATTATCAAATTAGATTATGCTGGATACATCGTCAAGATCATTATCAGCCTTGGATGGATAGCAGAAACCACATGTTATTATTTGGCGTATTTGAGAACAGCTTCGATGCCTTCAAATTGTTCACGAAGATGTAGATTGGACTGCAGCATGGCAAGAGCTGCAAGACCTAGTAAACATTACTAGGCGTAAGTTGAGAGTTGTTGCAGGACATGTTTTCTCTAGACATAGAATACATAGATGGAACCGGATAAACTTTGATTACTGTAGTATATGTGAAGAGCCAGATGAAACCGTAGATCATATTTATTTCACTGTTCTGGTATACAGATACTTTAGCAGGAAGGTCTAGTACGTCAATTTGTTGGGGATTTAATAGATATAGAGGGCAGTATACAGTCCTAGTGAGGATCTAATTTTAAATTTTCATTATGTTCATTAATGCCACAAGTAGTGTTATTTTAATTTATTTCTTTCTATTTGTATCATTGTTTAAGTTATCCTCCAGCGTGATAGAGTTGCCAACTGTCTTTATATAGAAACAACATGTTCTAGTCTACTAGTCTTCATAGTCTCTTCGAAGCGGTGTCGCAACCTGCAACATCTTTCGATGTGTTTTGATGATTTTTTTCTCTCTACAGGGTTAGACGAAAGAGGCTTCCTGCTTGTCCTTTTATCAACTTAAGTTGAGGCTTATATTTGTTAAAATTAATTAAAGCCTGTTTCATAAAAGAACGTTTAAAAAAAACCACAACAAAAGCAAATATTTACCACAATAACGTTATAATTATTGTATTTTTTTTTTGCTTTTTTTAAATCTCTTTATGATATGAAATCTGCAACATTTTGTGGCAAATATTTTTGTTATTAATTTTAAATGAAAAACTGTTTTAATATGAAAACAAATAATTGTTGCAATATTTATTAAATTTCAAATGAATTTTTCGTAAACTGATCATTCAAAAACTGAACAAAACAATTAATTCCAGGAAAATTGAAAAACACACAAAAATGATTTAAACAAGAGAGATACAGTGCCTCCCGGCTTATTTCGTGTAGCTTCAGGAGAAAAACCTTGTATGCCTACAGCAACAAAACTGATGATGAAAAATAAATTTTAAACTACAATTCATTTTTAAAATATTCACATACATTAGAGTCGGGAGTAGGGAGTCTTTGCATTCCATGTAAAATTGTATAGGAATACAGAAAGGAGTTGGCGGTTACGCTTAAAAATGTGATTTTTGACACTGGGACCCTACATACATATATAATTGGTCATTACAACCCTTCAGTTAGGATTACAACCTAGTTTCTCTCATCACTTATGTTGTGTGTGTTAATTTTAAGCATGAGTGGCAGGATCTACGGTTTAAAAAGGATTCTGAACGACATACGCACATGCAAACACTGGTACAATCGAAAATTGAAGTCAATTTGTACATGAGGTAAGCATTCCTCTGTGGTAAGGCAAAAAAATGGTGCCACGAAAATTTAACTCATTTACAAAGGTAAGATGGTGTAACGAATCTACTTGTTGAGAAGCTAGATCGGTCTGGTTCGATATGGATGTATGCAGAATAAAATTTGCGTTTAACTTAACCAGAGACCACCATACGAACTCGACGGTAACTTTAATAAGACACTGATCCCTAGGAATACACCCCCAGAGACTGGGATTTTTCCCGAATCTGTATTTTGAAGTAGCCGTATTCTAGTAGGTAGTGTGTTGGCTTATTAGACTTGAGGCCAGGGTTCAAACCCAATGGCAGACATCTGCAACAAAACGAAACCTGAAAAAATATTTCTTCGCTGACCTTCTTTCAACAGATTTGGCGGGACTCATGTATAAAATTAACACACGCAACATCAGTGGGTGAGAAGCTAGGTTATAATCCTGACTAAAAGGTTGTAACGACCAAATAATATATGTAATGCCATACGATGATAGAATGCTGTCTACAGTTTAACTTCTTCCCTTGTGTTGGTTTGAGTGGTGAAGAACTTGGTTTCACTTCTGCTTAAGATGTGGCAATGTTTAGCCTTTCAATGGCGCTCGCTATTGTTGTTATCGTATTAAAGCAGGCTATCGATATCACTGATCCTTAACAGCCTTAACAGAAGGGAAAAGGCTGTATCACTGGAGTAAGAAATTATGAATTTCTTCATCTTTTATTGAAATTCGAACCTTTGCTAGCCACTTGATTTTGAATTTTATATATAATATGAGTGGTGAGAGAAGCTAGCTCGTAATGCTGAGTAAATGGTTGTAATCATGCAATGATGTTGTGGTTGTTATGACAAGCAGGAAGTGGAGACCGCAGAACATCCTCTCTGTCATTGGTCAGAACTTGAGAACTTGAGACGATTATCTGGATGCCCAGGATTTATAACAGAACATGTTTTGCCAGTGGTAGTTTGGGTAGAATGCACGCCTTCAGAAAACTATAGGGATAGCTTACGGTTTGGGTAGGGTAGGGATTGCCAGCTATGAGCATCGGCATCGGCATGTCAACTGGACATTCAGAGCTATGCTCTGTAAGGCAGGTAGCAATTTCTTTCATCATAACCTAAGGTCTACTCTTTTCACGAATATATTTTTTTTTTTGTATCTTTTCTAGGAGATCTTTAATGCGCCCTCATATATATGTTGGCATTGAAATTTAATTTTTTTTTGTTTGTTTTCAAACAAAACTTTTCCTCTCTATTTTATTTCATTTTTTTTAATGTTTATTTTCCGTTTAAATTTATTTATTTATTTTTTTTGCAAAATATTGATTTAAGCTGTGCAAATGCAAATGTTTTTTGCGAGTATTTCTAAGTAATTTTATCTCCAACAACAAATTATTTTCAAACACCAACCAACACCATTAGTCCTGTCGTTATGCTATCAACCAATACGTTTTAAATGGCAAACAAAGCCTAACAAAACTTCTTAATGCTGAAACAATGTAAATTTTGTTAAAACACGGGTACGTGTACGTGCGAAGAAGGGCTTAAATGGCAAAATTTAATATATTTTAACAGAGGGTGTGTTTAGTATTGAAAAAGGTTAAAGAAGCCTTAGAGGATAAAAAATTTCATACAAAAAAATTAAAAAAAGGCTTTTAAGTCCTTTTTACTTCAAACTGCTGGAATTCCACAAATATTTGAAAATTTTATTTCACAATTCACCACAAAAAAAAACTCCTTTAATTTTATGTAAAAATTTGTCCTTTACGGCCTTTTTCATTTCAACCAGCCATTTAAAAAAAAAGTTCCGTTAGCTGCCTTGTTTTATTTCATTCATTTGCTGGTAATGTGTTAGTAGTAGTGGCTGGGCTTCTGTTGAGATTTAGTTGTTCAATGTTGTTGTTTAATAAATTCCGTTGCTGTATTGTGTTGTTGTATTGTGGCGTTCTATTGTTTGTTGTATTTATTGTTATTGCCATTGCTTTTATAATATTTTTTATTGTTGTTGTTGTTGGAAATACTTTTAATACAACAATATTTTTAAAATCTTCCTTCTCTTTCTCTCACTCTCTCTCGCTCTCTCTCTCTCTCTTGCCTTGTTGCCGTGCTTGTGTTATTAATGTTGAACGAGAGTTGCTGGGCAACTATAAGTGCCTTGAAAAACTTTTCATCTGCCAATAAATTTTATTATGAGCTAAAAATCGTACCAAATATACTACAAATATATTGTTACAGAAGTAGTTGTTGTTGTTGCTCTCTATTCTTAATAGTTTATTGCTGTTCATTTATATTTTATTACCAATTGTAGTTGGTGGCAAATTTAATTAGAAAAATTAAACAACAAAAAAATATTATTTTGGTTTTCCTTTTGTACTTCCATTACTGGTTAGTAAAACTGGAGATTAGTTTTGCTTGAACATTTAAAACGTAATGGAGGAGTAGGTTTCTGGGATTTAAAGGAAGAAATAAAGTCACACTCTGCTGACTGGCATCTGCTGTGTGATGTTGGAATTCACGGCATTCTGGTCAGGCAGATGAGCTAGTTTGGATAGTGTTGATCCACACCCCCGGTAGATTAGAACCGTCAGGAATTGTCTACTTGGAATGATAAATAAGGCAGGCGAAAACTCTTCTGAAGCCAAAAAAGGTTTGACACAATTTAAATATTTGAAAGGTAATTACAATGGGAAGAAGATTTAAGTCATGTATCAATGTATGTAATGTTTTACTGATACCGAACAACAACAACTTCTAGAAGCTTGCCAGAACAATAGGACTAATGGAGACATTATAAGCGTATCGTATGTTGAGTAGGCATCCTGTCAATCGCATGAAGGTTTAGATTTTACTAAAATCACTTATGAATTAACAATTATTGCAGATTTTTTTTTTTTTATTCTCAAGACTTTGTCACTTCAGCTACCTAAGTACCAGATATTAATAGAGTAGATGTCGGGTGTTGTCCTCTTCTCCTTCGTTATCCCTACATCTACTTATTTCTGCGTATTTGCCTAGGGGTCAGCAGTTTTTTACTTTGGCGCGTGTGACCGTCTTCAGCTGCGTCGAGTGCTGCTTCCATTAAAACAATCCGTCCTTCTTTTCTGGGGATACTCCTTTCCCGGGACAGCTATCTGCATTACTTCGGGAAAGGCCCAGAACGACGTCCTGTAAAGCACCGTTTCTACTCTCCCACGTCTGGGTTCGCCATATTCGAAGCCAGCTTTAAGCTATTGGCTCGCCTACTCATGTATCATTTTGTCGTAGTGTGTCAAGGTCGATCTTCTTCCTGCGGAGTACAGGTTCAACATATTTTCTCACAGCGCTCCATTCCGCCTCGCTCTCGAGCATTGCGTCCACAATGTTGTCGGGTGTGTATTCACCAATCTGCTCCATCAGCATATTCTTCTCATCTTGCCATTTGATGCAATGGAAGAATGTATGTTCAGCGTCGTCATTTATTTCCTCGCAATAAATGCAACCAGGGTCAATCACCTTGCCCATGTGGTGTAGATATTGCCGGAAGTAACAGTGACCAGTGAAAGAAACTGTGTCAGGAAGTAGTTAGTTTTCCCAAAAATTTCTCTGTATCAATGCTTCTATAGATGGAATAAGTCTAGCAGTCCATTTTCCACTTGTTTCGTCGCTCCATCTGCTTTGCCATCGCCGTATTGTTTGCGATCTGACATCTGTCGTACTAATGGCATAGTCTTCCCTCTTAGCTTTCGTTTCGGTGATAACGAGGACTGCGGCGCCCGAGACCGAGCGATAGACCGAAGCAACTCTTAGTGCCGCTGTTCGTTGCACCGCTGCTACTATTTTCCGCTTAGATTTAAACTCCAGCGCATCTCCCCATATCTCGCTGCCATAGAGTAGTATCGAGTTTGTCGTCGCCATATCAATTTTCTTTTCGACTGCGTTGGTTCGCCGATATTTGCCATCAGTCTGCTCAATATGCCGGTTAGTTTTGCTGCCTTGGTAACCACATGCTGTATTTGGGCCCAGTAATGAGATGAATGAGTGGCTTTTTACACAAGTAACGGGAACTACAGTTTAAAGCCGACTTAGAACTTCAAACAGTAGGTCGCGCCACTCATATATATGTAAGTGGTGTGAGAAACTAGGTCGTAATAGTGGCTAAAGGGTTGTAATGACCAATTATGTATGTATATGTCTCTCAGTTGAATAGGAATCAGGTTGTATTACTGGTTTACGTTACGTTATTTCGTAATATTTTATTTTTCCTACTGGTATTGCCAAATGACGAGTATAGTTAAGGGGCTTTCAAAAAGCTACGAAAAATCTAAAAATGATAAGAATTTTTTTTATTTTTTTTTTCAAATATTCCTACTCTTCTCTTTACACTTAAAAATATTTTATAAAAATTATTTTTTGTTTTTTGCTCTTTTTTTTTAATAACTTTTATGAGCAACAAATAATTGAATTTTTTTTTCTGCCATAAAAATGTTGTGTTCTTTAGAAATTCGATTGAATTTTTTTACCAGAAATATTTAAACAAGAATGCAAAACTTTTCTTTTCTTTTTTGGTTTTTTTTCAATTAAATTATGGAGAAAAGAAATTTTAATATTTGTAATGAAAAGTAAATAAAATAAATCGAATAACAAAAAGAACAAAAAATAAATCATATTTCATAACAAATATATGTATGTATGTATATATGAAACGATAAAATGAAATTCTAATTTATGGAAATCAAATAAAAAAAGTTGTTGAATATTTTTCTTTCGAAAAAGCAAGAAAGAATGGAAAGAAAGAAAGGAACGAATCTGTTGAGCAATTTTTCAAAAAAAAATTTAACAGACTTTTTAAAAAAATATTCCAAACGCATACGGAGTATTTTGTTTGTAAAAATTTTTTTTTTTTAATAAATTTTAAAACATTTAAATAAATAACAATAACACAAAAACAGTTCTAAAGTATCCAAATGGAAATAATTTTAAATGAAAATATTTCATTTTGTCCCATTTTATCCATCAATTGATACAGAAATGTTTTCATATATTTGTTCAATTCTTTTAAAACAGTTGGAAACTTAGGTTGTAGCCTTTAGCCTTTAGGCTGTAGCATTTTGTGTTTCCATTGTCATCAATACTTTTATTTTGGAAATCATTTTACTAAAGACTTAAAAAAGACTGCAAGGTAAAGAAGGTTTATTTCATAATATTTAAAAAGCATTACAAAATATTCATATGATAATAGAGGGGACTCCTGTACATACGTTTAAAAGTGTAAACACCACCATCAGATGCAATCTTAACACACTTTATTTAGCTACATGAAGAAGCGAGAAACACTACAGACCATAGTCAAACAATATCATGTCTGGGTTGTATAGGGCGGGCCATCTATCGGTTTACATTTGAAACATCGGTTATTTCAAGTCGGGCAATACTTATCTCATTCTATTCTGTCGCAAATTGCAAGAAAATTATTTCCACTGGATGTAATGAATCGATTTACGCTTGAGCAACGTCGGAGATTTATTGGCGCAACGAGAAGCTACACAACGATGTCGTTTTTGAAAAAAAAATCATTTTTTGGGATGAAGCTCCTTTTCATCTTGGTGGGTATGTTAAACAACAAAAATTGTCATATTTGGGGCTCAGAAAACTCACATGTGGGCTCACAGAACCAATGCACCCATTACGAGTGGCCATTTGGTGCGGCTTCTGGAGCGAAGGCATCATCATTGGCTTATATTTCCTTTAAAAAGAGGACGACGCAACAACTACAGTCAATAGAAACACCTAATGCAGCATGATAACCGATTTTTTTGTACACGCTCTTCATGACTTTGATGCGAACGATGTTTGGTTACAACAGGATAGTGCATCTTGCCACATCTCATGCCACAAGCTATTTATTGTTCAAACGTTTGATGGCCGTTTAATTAGACGAAATGGTGATGTGATGCGATTTGACACTGTTGGACTATATTCTGTGGGGCGCTATTAAAGAAAAGTGCTATGCCGACAAACCAGAAACAATTGAGTATTTGAAGGTATTTGAATTCATGATGCAATTACTGAGATACTACCCCATTGCGATCGAATGAGGTACCGTTAGGCCAGCCCCGGCAGCCATATGAATGAAATAATAATCCATTTCTAAAGGTAATCATTGTATTTCAGAACAAAAAAACATAAATTTGGCAAAATTTTAAATCATGTTTGTTTGATTGGCGTTTTTATATTTAAACTTAAAACGTCCCACCCTTTACTAACAAAGCCCATCAAGTTATGTACTCAATGGGGAAGGTGTGGTCGTATACTATATTTATTTAATTTAATCTTTCATGTCCTTTCTGGACAGTATACAGCCTTATTGTGATTTTCTATATTGGTTCAGTATCATCTGACCACTTTGTCATCCCTATTTTATTGCATTTATTCCTTCTCTAACAACAGTTGCTGCTGCTGCTGTTACTATAAGCGTACTGCATGCTTAATGCGGCTGTTCCCAGTATATTGTGCATACTTCTCCTTATCTTTGTCTTGGCAAATTTTCCACTCGTAGGTCTGGTCGATCTCAAAATCAATTTCCATTGGTGGTTTGTGCTTAATTTCTTCCCTATTTAATCAGAACCAACCTCCCCTAACTTCTTTACATTCACCTTTTAACATCTGTCAAGACTATCCGATCCTGGTAGCAGTCTTCTTAAAGATTTTTTTCTTTCTAGCGGTATATTTTGTCTTAGCACGTCTAGATTTTTCTACACTAGATGGTGTTATTCGGTCACATAATTTCTGCTACAAAGCTTACTTATATGAGTTTAATTTATGTTGTATGAGTTTAATTTATCCATGAATGGCGCGATGTACAGTTTAAAGTCGACTTCGAAAGACAGATTTTTCTGAGAAACTTTTCATGGCAATTTTGATTTACTCTCAGAGTTTTTAGCAGAAATTTGCTGAGGAAAAGACGCCAAAAAAATATGTATACTTTTCAGATTTTATTCGAGATGTCTAGGTTGGGGTTTGAACCACGGCCTCACATCTACATACTATACTACGACTACTACAGTATTACTCTATATTTCATCTCATATAACCAATGGAAGGATACATATCATATTTCGTTATTTATTTCTGTCTTACTGTCTGCTTCTTTTCCTCCGATTCAATTTAATTCCGTATTTGTAGTCAGTATTGTAGCAAATAAATGTCAAAATATGTCAAAGCATTCTCAATCGTGTATCATTTTATTTTGTCTTCTTCTCCATCTTCATCTTCTTCTTTATATTACAAGTTTATTATTTTACGAGGATTTTCTATTTGTTTTTCTATTTTTCCATGTCAATTCTGTCTCTCTATTGAGTAGTAAAGGGATGACTGTCTGACTGACTATACAAGTTAAAATAATAAAATTTTTGTTGTTGTTGTTGTTGTTCAATTCTTTGCTACCTATTTTGACATGATGTTTTAAGGCATTTGACAAGAAATTTAGTTTTTCAAATAAATTTCATAGACAGACAGATAGACAGACAGACGGAGAGAAAGAAAATAAATTTTTTAAACGAGACTTGCAGCAACAGATGAAAGATTTAGAAGGGGGATATTAAATCGTAATGCCATTTGAAATAGGTCAAGTGACCTTTTTATTTTGTAGAGAAAACATAAGAGCGCGTTACGTTAAATTTTGTTTGTAAGTCTCTGGTAATTAGCCTGCAAGTAGGTTATGAATGATGAGGAGGAAAAGGCTCCCACAATTGTGCCCAAATGATGAGCCTTTTATAAGACAATTGGAGTATGAAGCAGCTCATCGTCTATCTTCTCTGCCGAAAAATGAGCTTAAAGAACATTAAATAGAAGAAGAATAGGCTCTGTGATATCCAGGTGGATGACAGAAGTCCCATAAACTCGATCTGTGGAAACAAACACTGGAGGAGAAGTGATAACAGTCGCCACAACTAGAGATTGCCCATAAAATAGGATTCTTTCACTATTAATATGAAGCATGAATGTCAATGAACTTTGGAGGATATTATCTGAGGAGGATATTGACTGCCAAAGGTATGCAGATGACCTAGTTCTAAGTGCCAGAGGCAAATTTTAAGAGACTCTTTGTGATATCAATCGTATGTGGGGGGTCTTACAGTTTAACGTCGTTTTCAAATGACAGATTTTTGAGAAACTTTTTTCATAGCAATTTTATTTCGCTCTCAGAGTTTTTGGCAGAAATCGACAAGTCGCGAAAGGAATATTTTTTCACATTTCATTCTTTGTTGGAGTCTTTACAACCCTTCAGTCAGGATTGCAGTCTAGTTTCTTACTCCATTCATGTTCTGTGTGTTAATTTTATACATGAATGGCAAGGGCTACAACCTAAAGGATGACAAATTTTTGAGAAACTTTTCATGGCAACTTTATTTTACTCTCAGAGTTTTTCTTTTTTTTTGCCACAAATCTTCTGAGAGAAAGTTGCCGAAGAAAGGTGTTCAGGTTTCGTTTCTTTGGAGATATCTGACTTGGGGTTTGCACCGAGGCATCAACAACTAATAAGCCAACACAGTATCTACTAGACTACGGCGACTCCGTGTCGCCTCTTGTGACATCATATTGTCCTTAGGTAAAACTGTTGTAAGATGCCTCCTTCTGCTTATACTCTGCTATATGAGTAGCAGGAACACAACCGCATTGCGCGTGTTCGATAGCTGGCCTATATAATGCGGTCTGTCTGGGCTTTCCATTCTGCCAAGACTCCTTAAAACTCCTTTGATAGAGGAATACCAACATGGCCCTCTCTTTGGTCTTCTAGGTTATTAAGAATTGCAGTTGTAAGGCATTTGGGATCCGAAATTTCACCAGGATTAGATCTATACTAAAAAATAGGTGGAATACGTTACTAAAATGCACTAGCATGGTTGTTTCTTTTAATATAGGTACACCATATTTGAATTCGTAATCCAGGTGTCAGGCTAGAAGATGTCAACAGTTCCTGGATATAAGTATTTGACACTGTTTTGGTTGAATTTGCTTCGGTGTCCTTAAACGTAGAGATTATGGCGAGCAAGTGATTGGTTCACTGCGGGTAAGTCGGGTGCCAGAGCTGCTAACTAAGTTTCAAGACATGCCGGCCGTTGTCTACCTACAAAATCTAGGTTGTTAATGACAAAGGGCACCAAATCTGTGAAGATAGAGGGTGAGGTTGCAATGGCTTCCCACTCGCCACTTTAGAGGAATGCTTGTGATTAAATTATCCTCACTTTAGGCACTCTTAATCGTATTTATTCCTAAATTATAATTCTTATTGCATTTAAGCTTACGATTAATAATCTTCTCTTCAGCAGTTTTAATGTGTTTTTTCATCAAAGAATTGTTGCCACCATAAGCATGCCTGATTGCCGGATTAAATTTGAATTATTTGTGTGAAGGCATGTGGACATTAGGAAAAATTAAGAATATAATCCTCGTATCAATTTTTTTTTTAATCTATAAATTTAGAGAAATTTCTTACAGAGATATATATATATACAAATACAGATATGGATATGCATGCTAACATACATACGTAGACATTTAAATCCCTTTTTATGCAAATGTTTGCAAAAGTAAAACGAAAGAAAAAATAAATTCTTCTCTATGACTCGTTTAAGCTGACAAGTATTTTAAGAAAGTTTTTTCCACTCTCTTTCTCTCTCCCTCTCTATGAAGGCAAATAAATATAATAATAATATTTTCCCTCTTTACCTTCCCTCCCCCAGGCCACTTCCCTCACTCTACCACTCTGTTTTTATTGAAGTAAACAAATATTTGCAAATAATTTTACGTCTTACAACATAGAAATAAAAAAAAAAAAAAATCCTTTAATCGGTTTAAAAACAAATGAACACATACATACACACACAGCCGAAGGAAAACACACTCATAAATACTTATGTGTATGCATGTGCATGTACGGAATATGTTTGTATTTGTAATACATATGGCCTCTTATTCTGTTTTGTTTTTGCTGTGAATGTAAAGGAAAGAAATTAAATCCGAAAATCATATTTTCTTTGACATTCTGAAGCGTTTTGACAACAACAAAAAAAAAAAACTCATGCTCATGGAATTTTATACAAACAAAGTCTTCAATTTTCTCAATTTCTTTGATTCTATGAATTATCAAAGAAATGTTTTGAATTGGATTTCAATTTTTTTTGATTGATTTTGCTCCCAATCCACATGGTATTTCACATGAACTTTTAATTCCTAAGTATACCTACAAGCTGTCATAATCTAGATTCATACCAACGAATAACATCAAGTGCCTGCAACCCAATGCAATTAATTTTATTTGATCACCTAGATGGGGACAAATTCAACAGTGATTATTACAGAAAGGTCAGGCAACACCATGTAATCAAATAAGCTAAGTTTACAAAGGAGGATTTGTTTCTGTTCATCAACACAATATAAAGCCAACAGCCAAGCAATCGCAGCTATAGACCAATCACAAAGTTTCTGATTAGTATTGTTACCGCGTAGATACGAAATTCGCTGAAGGCAAAAAGCAGAATCGTAGACAAGATAATAAATCCGTACACTGTGGGCATCAGTAACATAATGAACTTTGGAATATGTGTCACAAAGCAAAAAGCGTTGCCAAAATTGGAAAAGATAACGTAGTTATATATAAGACTAGCTGTACCCTGCGCACGTTGCTGCGGCACCAACTAATATAAATTTTCAGGAAAGACATTACACAAATATCCGATTAATTTTGTATCATTTTATGGATTTAGTTTCTCATTGTCCAGATGATTCAGACGAACGGGCCTGTGTAGTACGCATTCGATCAGTTTCTAATCTCACTTGTCGTTGTTCAAGTGATTCATGCGAACAGGTCTCAGCGGCTTGTACTCGAAGATTTTCAAGTCTCAATGCTTCTTGCGGTGTAGGTCGACCAACTGCTAGTCGCTTTGAAGGCTTGATTGTACGGGAACGACGTGAAAAATGCATTTAATCAAATTGGACTCAACAGCATTTTAAAAAATTTTCCAAAATTAAAATGTTTCAAACTTGTGATTGCCATTTTACGGGAATGAGTTATACTAAATGTTATTAAAATCATAAATAATGAATCCTAAAATGTCTGGTATTTGTCCGATCAACACATGATCAAATGCACAGTTTACGATTTAATTTATTTTGAATAATTCCCAGTGGCGCCATCTATCGGAAATTAATCGCACTAACTTAAAAACCGACTTAGTCTTCTTATGCGCAACAACTTTGCTAAAGATCATAACATGATCAAATGCATAGTTTACGATTTAGATCATTTTTAGAAATTTTCAGTGGCGCCACCTGTCGGATATTGGTCATACCAACTTAGAAACCTTCCCCGGCCCATGCGCAAGAACTTTGCTGAAGACCATAACATGATCAAATGCACAGTTTACGATTCTATAACTTACATACAAACAAACATTAATTTTTATATACATTGATTACATAGAGCTGACGGGTGACGTATACGTAATATTTTGTTAGACAATAATACTCATCCTTTTTTTATTTATTTTATTTTATTTTATTTTATTTGCCTATTTCAACGTAAAAAGTATCCTATAACTCCTTCCAGACATACAGGAAGATACTGTGAAAATTTCAAGAAAATTGGTTCAGCCGTTTAGCCGTCTATAGACTTTAAACAAACCCACAAACAAATAAACACACATTCATTTTTATATATAAGAAGAAGAAGATAACGTAGTTATATCCAACAGAACAGAGTATGAAAACATATTTCTTCGGTGACTTCCTCTCAGCAGATTTCTGAGAAAAACTCTGAGAGTAAAATAAAATTTGTCATGAAAAAGTTTCCCAAAAATCTGTTGTTCGGAGTCGACTTTAAGCTGAGGATTCCGCACGTAACGCACGTAACATAAGTGGTGTGAGAAGTTAGGTTGTAATGGAAATTTGCTTCATCGTGCTGCTCATCATCTAAGGCTGCATTGTTGCTGGTATTAGCATGTTTATAGTGTCCGTGCTAAATGTTCTTGGGAGTGATCTCTCCTTAGGCCTCAGCTAACTTATAAGTGAATTCGAACTAAGTGGTAATCTGTGATACACATCAAGATTACACTGTTCTCTGGAAAGCTTCCTGGCAAAGCTTTCGCGATATCCACGAAAGTGTTTATTCCTGGACTCTACGGCTTCTTCTCACAGCTGATCTATGGGTAGCAAAACGTTTTCAATTATAGTAACACTATAGGATACCATCCATAAAGCCTAACGTATAATTTTCCTGTGTCTTTGGCGTAAAATTCGCCGAGCCAACCGTTGACGCAACTGGGTTCCATGCCACTATGCCATAGAGGGAAATGAAAAGGAGGACGAACGTGCACGCAAGGCATCAGAGAAAGTATCTGAAGAGGACACGATAGAGGAGGGATATACCAGGAATACTTTTCCAAACTGGAGAAAAGCAGCATGGAATTCAACAAACTGTGGGTGGTCCTGGTTGACGAATTTCAAAACTACTGTGTCCTGTAGTGGAGAGCGGGAAGGCCAGGGAACTACTTGAGTTCGACAGCTGCTGTAGCCAGCGGTTGGTAGCAGGGGTACTAGGGAACTACTTGAGTTTGACAGGTAGTGGTTATGATTATAAAGTAAAGCAATAAGATTGTTAATGAAAAAAAGAAGAAGTAGAGTTGGAGACTGAAGCGAACCTTGAACCCCTTGAGTTTAATCTCAACTCTTCTGATGGGATCTATAACAACCTGTTTAGGGCGATCCTGCTGCGTGCCATATCTTCGCGATATCCCAACTCTGTTTATTGAATATTCTGCTCTTCAGTCAAGAGAATAAGAAAATCATGCCTTAACTTTAGATGATCGATTTTTATCTACGTTCTCTGGTGTAAAATTGATTCCATCTGTGGACCTGGTTTATAGACATCAAACTAATCTAAAGTAAAGTGGGAAGTTGGCATCCTCTTCAGAATAAGAATACCAAACAGAAAAAAAGGATACCAAGTTATTAACCTTTCCCATACGCCATGTGTTTCCCTTAAAATATTTACAAAATTTTCAAACAAAACTTTCATTCTCTTTCAAAGATTCAAAGTAACACAAAATACCCACCCACAGTCATTAAGCCATAATTGCAGCCACATTTCATGTTTCGCCTTTTTTTTTTGTTGTTTAACAAACTTTTGAAAAAATCAGACAAGAAAATAAAACAAAAATCCTTACAAAATCTTCTTTGGCTGTATTTGAACTGCTTTGGCTGTTGCATATTTGAAGTCATTAAACTTGAACGTCTAATCTGAAGGCAAATGCAAATGCGATGCTGCGCTGCATGCAACTGTGAGTGGGTATGCAA
Source organism: Sarcophaga rosellei (assembly GCA_930367235.1). Lineage (NCBI taxonomy): Eukaryota > Metazoa > Arthropoda > Insecta > Diptera > Sarcophagidae > Sarcophaga > Sarcophaga rosellei. The sequence continues at coordinate 79,154,529 of OV884021.1, forward strand.
ATGATTTTTTATTTTTCAAAACATTTTCTCTACCAAGAGACTGTTTGGTTGGTTGTGTCTAGCAATGCTCAGTCATAATTTGCTTTGTAATAAATCTGAAGAAGAAATTCATAAGAAAAAAAATCAAGAGAAAAACGAAGAGAAAAATCTTGAAAAACATTAAAAAATTAAAATTAATTGCTCGAAAGATAAAAGACAATAAAAATGAAAAAGAGAAAGAAATAGAAGAGAAGGAGAAGTAGAAGAATTAAATGGAAATTATTGTAATGAAGTCTGTCTCTTATCCTCTTACTCTCTTAAGGGCAATAGTTTAACATTAAAACGTAAATTTTGTTGTTTCAGACAAATTTAATTGTACATGAAATCTTATGCGGCAATAAAGAAATAAAAACCTAATGAAAGCGTTAAATAAGCTAAAAGCCTGTATTAAAGGATATCCGCATTCATTTTTAGTGAACATAAAATAGATTCACAGAAATACAACTGTTATGTCAAGGTTAGGTTAGGTTAGTGAGCAGCTCACAGCCAACTTCACTCGGTTACCCATATGATCCATTGTGTTACCCAGTGGGCGGTAAGCCGTAAACAAGTAGCTCATAGCCAACTTTACTCGGTTGCTTATATTTTCCCTTGTGTTACCCAGTGTGAGGTAAGCCCGCTTGTCATTATTTATTAGTCGTGGATTTGAATCACACCAAGCTACAGATGAACCCGGCCAGTTCTCTCCCATACCCAAAAACCGATGATGTCTGTTCTGAAGTGCAGGGCACTTGCATAAAAGGTGGTGTAACGATTCTGTTTCCTCCACATTATGGCTACATTTGTTGTAATTCTAATGGGCCCGATAGAGCCTGTCAGTGAAACTGCCAATAGCGCAATGTTCCCTGTTCTAGAATTCCTGTTAGAATTCGAACCATTCTCTTGTCAAACTCAAGTAGTTCCCTGGTACTCTCGCTACCCACTGCTGGACACAGCAGCTGTCGAACTCAAGCAGTTTCCTGTTTCTCACGCTGTCCACTGCTGGACACAGCAGTTTTGAAATTCGGCAACCAGAACCAACCACGGTTTGTTGAATTCCATGCTGATTTTACGAATTTGAACAGTATTCTTGCAGGGCTGCATATTTCCTCCTCTATCGTCTCCTCTTCAGACATCTACGGTCCCTTCCGTGCTATTACGCTCGCCTTTTCGTTTCCCTCTATGCTACAGTAGGCCAGAGACAAGTAGGAAAAGGTGTTTTGTTCAGGTTTAATGGATGGTACCCTATAGGGTTATTATAATTGAAAACGTTTTGCTATCAACAGGTCGGCTATGAGAAGAAGCCGCAGAAGCCAGGAATAAACACTATCGTTTATACTGCGAAAACTTCGCCAGGAGGCATTCTAGAGGACAGTGTAATCTTGATATATACCACAGATTATCACTGAGTTACTAGACTGTGGTGACTTCAATCATGATAAATACACTGTAACACTGTAACCCACCAAATCAATTTACTTCATGCATTACCCTGCATACTTCGTAACAATATTTCTAAAGTATTGGCGTATATGGCAACCAATCCAGAGGCGGTCATTTAAATGGCTTTGCAGATCGTTCGTAAGGTCGCGTATGTTTTATTTAACTTTACCTTTGAAATCGCGAATTGGATAACCATGTTAAAATTAATTCTATTTTATTTTAAATTTATTTACTTAAACACAATACAATGAAACATTAATTACCTTGGAATTCGGACATAATGATGTATGGCAGCCATTTAGTCACATATTATTTTGTAAAATACTTCATCCATTGATTTTAATTTTTAATTCGAATTATTGTTTTTGGTTGTTTTCTCTTTTGATTTATAGAAAAGGGGGCAGGGGGGGTGGTGTAAATTGTCATGCAATTGTTCATTTAATGAATCATAAATTTCATTGGAAAAGAAAGAAAAAAAAGAAATGTAAACAATACGGTTACGGTGACGTTGACAATTTTAAATATGCAGCGGAAAAGTTTTTAATTTCTCAAGCATTTGGAATTGATGATCAACACTGCGGTGATGGTGGTGGTGGTCATTAATACTATTTGCATGCTGATGAATGAAATGATTATGTTGCTGGTATTGCTGTTGTTGTTGTTGTTTAATTAAAATATTTTGCATTTCACAAAAACATTCATTAGTTTTGAATTGCAAGCAATTTTCAATATTTATTTGTGTTAAATTTGAATTGAAATCAAGATTTTTATTCAGATTTTTATCCAGATTTGTTGACACTAAAGTTGATGTTGATGTCGTCATCGTTGTTGTTGTTGTTTTAAATGCAGATGAATGTTGTTTTTTAATTTTATTGTTATTATTATTGTTGGTGCTGCTACGGCTATTTAAACATTTCAAATAAATAAACATGACAGTGACATCAATGGTGTGATTAATGCTTTGGTTAATGGCCTTTAAAAAATTTTGTAAATTTAACCATTGCGGCACACTCATATACAAACACATGCTGAGTTTTGTTTTTTTGTTTTCCGCAATTTTCTCTTTCTGGTTAGTTTTCTTTTTCACTTTTTATGTAAAACAATTTGGAACATCAAAATGAAACAATAATTTTACACAAAAATATACACATTTTTGTTGTAATGCCTACAGGCTTAACACTTCAAATGTTGTTTTTATTATCTTTATAGTTGTAAACATAAATTTTTGTTGTTATTTTAATTTTATTTGTCATTTATTCGCATTTACTTTAATTTTAAACAATAATTTTGTATTTTTTTAAACACACATACTCCTTCCTTTTTTAGTTTAATAACAGCTTCAGCACTCTCCAAATTATGTTCTCACAGACACCAGCTCTTACACACAAACACATTTATTTACTCACTCTCAGTCTCTTTTAGTATGTCAAGTTCAAGGTTTTTTCTTTTATTGTCGTGTGCGTTTTTTTCTCGTCTTTTTTGTTTTATTTACTGTGTTCTGTTGTTATTATTGCTTGTAATGCTCGTTTACTGTTTATTATACACTCAATTTGTTTGTTTTTGTCTAGTTTATTGTTGTTACTGTTGCTGGCAAAAAATATTCCTTTCGGCTTTAATTTATTATTAAACCATTGGAGTTACTGTTTACGATTACGTTTTTTTATTCCGTTTTCTAGCACAACTGCTTTGTTTGACGCGTCGTTACAAACTGTTTTGATGTGTTGCTTAAACCTCTGCTTATAGAGTCCTTTCCATAGAGTTGTGTTGTTAAAAGTTCTCTTAAAATGGGTTCCAATTCTCCCTGTAAAAATATTTCTCTTATTTCTCTTTCTCTTTTTTTCTTTTTAAATTACAAAGAGTGTCTGATTATGAGATTTTATATTCCTTTGCTCTCTTTCATGTAACTATTTGTTCTTCTTATAAGAGAGCAGAATTCTTTTGCTTAAAAAATGCAACAAAATTGAAATTTGTATGCATGAGGCGTATACTTAATATTTAATATCAAACATACGCTATGTGGTACGTACTTATGTTAGTAGTTTCGAAATAAAATGTAAACTTTTATAAATTTATGATATGGCAATAAAATATAAAAAATTAACAGAGTTTTGCAATAAAAACAGGGGGAAGAAAATATATTGTATGTGTAGTCCAGTAATATAAAGCATTTCAGGTTTCCTTTAATAAGATAATCTTTCCTTAGCCCTTCCCTTGCTTCAATGGGAAGTTTCTTTTATATTGGTTGGTTGAATTGGTCTCAAACAGTGCTCCATAGAATTCGTTTAAGAGCAGGATAATTAGCAGAACGTCTAATAAGCCAGCGCACTACCTACTTGATTACGACGACATCGAAGTCTTGAAGCTGCATACTTTTTAAAAGAAGAACTACTTCATGTTATATATAGGATTCAAGAAGGGATCTTGGAACAGGAGCTGAAGTGTTTGGTGCCAGAATATAATATTCCGAGCCCATGGGGAAACTCGCTGAACTCTACGGATAGATGTGCTCAATTCAACTTACATATATAGGAGATACAAAAGACAGGACAAAATAGTACAATCGGTCGGTCAAATAAATGTTCAGCAATAAACAAGCAGACGAGCTTGCAAGGAGGAGAGCTTTCACGACGTTGATGCTGCCAAATTCGTTCTGTGAAGTGGGTTTCAGGCAATTAAGGCTTTTGTTGAGAAACTAAAATAAAATTAGATCTGAGTCATGCATTAAGCTATCCAGGAAGAGCATAAGGTTGGTGACTGGCCTTACGGCAGAAAACTGTAGGCTCAAGGAACACTTATTCAGAATACATACATACATACATAATTAGCCATTACAACCATTCAGTCAGTATTACGGTCTCGCATCTCACACCACTCATGTTGTGTGCGTTAATTTTATACATGAGTGGCGGGACCTACAGTTTAACGTCGACTCCGAACGACAGATTTTTGAGAAACTTTTTCACGGCAGGTTTACTTACTCTCAGAGTTTTTGCCAGAAATCTGCTTAGAGAAAGTCGTCGGAGAAATATTTTTTTTTCGTATTGCGTTTTGATGTTTGGCCTGGGATACGAGCTCGGGCTTTTCGTCTAATAAGCCAACACACTACCTACTAGACTACGGCTTATTCAGAATGGAAGTTCCAAATCCGGTTATCTTGTATTCACTCTTAATGGTATTGATGTGAACTATGTTTGGTTTCAACAGGATGATGAAACTTTCAACACATCTCATGTCACAACCGATTTATTTCATCAAACGTTTGTAGGCTGTTTAATTAGTCGAAATGGAGACTTCAAATGGCCGCCAAGAAGCTACGATTTGACACCGTTGGCCTGTATTCTGTGGGGCTTCGTTAAAGATAAGTGTTATGCCGACAAACCAGAGACAATTGAGCATTTGAAGACCAACATTCGTGATGCCATTGCCGAGATACGACTTCATATACTCGAAATAGTGCATGAAATTTTGGTCCAATCAAATGAGGTACTGTGAGGCCAGCCGTGGCAGTCATATGAATGAAATAATATCGGGAACAATTATACATCACAACAAAAAATTAGTTTCCTAGCCAATAGTTGCAGCGGCAACATCATAAATATTCATACAGTGGCTGCATTTGGAGCAATTGACTTTATAACTCTTACCAGGCTTATATTCTGCTTTAGATCACCCATTATTCGCTCTTGTATGTAAGTTGTTTCCAAATTGTATGATTGCAAATTAAGAATTCAAGCATTTTCTTTTCTTTTGAATTTTCTTTTCCAGCCTTCACCAGCAAAAGCCATGTAAGTGTACCACTTTCTTTTAAACTTTTAATGCGAGAGTAAATCATTACAAATTGCCACTCATGCAAGCATGAAACCTTTTTCAATACTTTTTACGACCCAAAGTCTTTACGACTCTAATCAAACTAAACTAAACTAAACTCACGAGTAACAATTTGTCCTCTCATATCAGATGAACTTTGTTATGAACTTTCTTGCTCATTAAAATCTGTTTTTATTTTTGGGGCATCCTTTTATTATTTTCATGCCAAGACTTCATGTAACAATTTTCATTGCAACTGATTATCAGAACGATACTTAAAATGGACTTTTTATGACTCTGCTTTACTTTGTTTCACTCGTTTTATGGCCAACCATACTTTACTTAACCGATTTCTCACAGTTATGGTAATCAGTTGTACAGTCAGTCTTTCGTTCATTCATTCATTCATTCCGTTTAACATTCCCTGTTTGATACATTATTTATGCAACACAATCGCTCATTAATTTCATCGTAAATTTTGAAATGAAAACGAAACAGTATAAAGGGTGCCAGACAAACACGTTTCAGAAGTAAAATATTTAATGGATACTCACGAATACTGGTGAATACTTTTGTTTTATGACTAGTGTGATGTTAATTAATAGTGAAGTATGCTGCAGCATATTTTCAAAGTGTATTTAAATTAAATTTTACTTATCGTGAGCGGTACTTCAAAAAGGGTTGCCATGAGGTAGAGAGAAACGATTTTCTAAGTAACATAAGGAAGCAGATTTGTGTCCCCCATTTCTACTTAGACGCATTAATCACAGCCTTATCTACGATTTCAAATTTCTTGCATGTTCTCTTAGCTATTTTCTGAGTGAAGTTGCTTCACAAGTCGATAGAGTCGATAATGCAGTAATAAGTACTTTCAATAGTTCTGTTAAAAATGACGGAAAGTAAAGGGCCCTGAGATCAGGTGAACGATAGTTTCCTACTTGTCCTCAAACCCACAGATACTTAATGGCCAGTGGAAACTGCAAATACAGAGTAAATATAACATGCGTCATCTTGCTACCAATGATCTAATTTAGAAGAGGCAATTCATGTCAACAGTTCGTTAACTGCAAAGCTCTTAATTTGCTCTGTCCTGTTTATTAGCAAAGTAATTACAGACGACACCTCTATGTTCAAGAACTAATCGCACATTTACCCTTAATTGATCCAGAAGTTCCTTTGGAAATTCTCGACATTAATGGACGAGGATAGACGTTGAAGTCATTTTCTTTCAAGATTTATGTATTTGGGTCTTTCTGTTTTTAGGAAAAAGCTCACGATCTCCTTCCTCTGCCGAAGTTTAATACAGATTCGACCTTGTCCAGTTCGCCTTGGAGCCGCCAGTTTAGGCCTCAAGGCATTGCTTCTGCAAACTCCCGGCTTTCAAATCAGAAACCTCTACTCGGTATTCAAAGTCAAATGGCCTGCTTAGAAACTGGTAACGCACTAGGTATATGATCTAAAGCTACAGCGTCACTAACATTGCTTTGACTATTGCCTCGGAAGGGTTCTAACAAGGAGGAACAGGCAGAAACTCCATTATTTTGGGAAATACTTCACAACGAGATTAGAGCAATTTGGAGGCTATATACCCATTCAAGACAGGAACCGCGTTGTGCTATGCGGATCGATCGAGAACAGTTGCGAGGGTGTTCGATCCTAGAGTGAAACATTCGGAATCCATTGGGATGCTCTTGATATTCCAAATGTTGTACTCAATTCAGCTTGGATTAAGACTTTGCAAAGTACGGAACATCGCAATTTTATCTGCCTCCGAATGGTTCTAATCAGATGCAGTTCTGTGGAGTGATCCCTAGTGTTGGCAGGTGTATTGAGAACTTTTAGTTACAACAGGCAAGCAGTAACATTGTATTTTATTTTTCTTGGAACCTTTCCAAGTTTGAGCAAATTGATGAAGAAGTGTAGACGTAATGATAACCACAGTGAAATAGAAATCACCAATACAACGATACTCGAATAAAACAACTGAGTGGCATACTCTACTGTAGTCGGTCGAATAGCCTCTCAGACATGACAGTTGTTTCGATAATTTAAAGTGAACTTTGGCTTGAATTTGCATTTAAAATTTACTGTCCATTGGTGATTATCTATAGGTTGGTTCTAGTCATTCAAATTATTCCATATTGCCTCAATTCGACCCACAGTCAAATCAATATTCATGATTTAAGTTATTGTTATTGAGTTGCAGTTTCGTAGTCTAGTAGGTAATGTGTTGGCTTATTGGACGTGAGGCCACGGTTCAAACACCAGGTCAGAGATCTCAAATAAAACGAGATCTGAAAATAATATTTCTGCGGTGAATTTCTCTCAGCATATTTCTGGCAAAAACTCTGAGAGTGAAATAAAATTGCTATGAAAAGTTTCTCAAAAAACAGTCGTTCGCAATCGAAAGGAAATCTGAGAAAAGTAATTATACGATGACTTCCTCTCTGTAGATTTCTGACCAAAACTGTGAGAGTAAAATAAAATTCCCCATGAAAAATTTTTAGGTAATGTGAGAAGCTAGGTTGCAATCCTGTATGTATGTATGTATGTATTGAATTGAATTCATTTAGTATTTATCTTTTTAAAATTAAATTGCGTTTCTCTCGTGTATTATCATTCAAAAGCCGTCCTTAAGTCAACCTATTTTTCCTTCATCCTTCACATTTTAACGAAATCATTTTAAACCTGGCAACTCTATTTGATATGCTATTAAATACCATTTAAATACTCTCCTATAAACCACATCATACCACTCAACACATTTTCAACTTAAACTCTCACTCTCTCTCTCACTCTATCTTTGATACTCTATTTGGTAGTGTCGTAAAAAGTCATGCCAGTAATGGAGAAGATCAGAGAACTTATGAAATGTATGCATAAATTAACACCGTTTGTGAATGTGTGGGTGTGTGTGTGTGTGCGAATGTGTCTGTTATTTTTTGTTATCAACCCAATGTTGTTATTCTTGTTGTCGTTGTTGTTTATTTTATGTTGTTGAGTTGAATTTAATTGACATAATCGACAGGCAATAGTTACTTCTCTCTATCGTTCTCTCTCTCTCTATCTATCTCTCATTAGGTACATGTAAATGTGTGTGTGAGTGCGTTTATGTGTGATACATAAACCTTAAATTATGCAAAATATATGTATGCTCTCGCATGTTTACCCATAATATTGTAAATACTGGTAATAACAATAAAAACAGCAACAACAACAATGATAACGACAAGCATTTTAGGTGTTAATATAAGAAGAGTTGTTGCTGTTGCTGTTGGCGTTGTTGTTATTATTATTGCTTGTGCATATTAATGGCTCATTTGATATTTTTGATCCCTTTTAAGAGTTTCTTCTACTCCGAACACTCACTCTCCGCAACACAAGAGCTGTTTAAAGTTTAAAACTGAATGTGTTTGAAGGCATGCATATACACACTTAGCTCTAGAATATTAACGAATGTGGTGAGTGTTTGATGTTCGATAGTTTCCCTAAGAAGCTTTACTTTTAATGGCAACAAGAAACGCTAGCAACCATACTGAGCTGAGCAGTGCAGAGCAGAGCAGAATTGAACTGGAATAACAATTTATTTATAACGGCAAACAGAAGACGATAAAAAGAAATTTTTATTGACTTTCTTTTAAGATTGACTCTCCCTTGAGGATGCCTGTGTGTGTGCGTGTGTAGAAATGTGTTCATGAATTTGTTATTTTTAATGGTGCTGTTGCTATCCATCCTATCACTGGGATGATGGACAATTTTAAGCACAAATTCTTAATGGGTTTCGTTAAAGTGTTAAGAATATTGGAATATTGATTGGCTTATGTTTTATTCCTTCAATAATAAATTTAAATAAAATTCTTTCTCTTTCCAAACCAAGGACTTTATTTACAAAACATTTATTCAAGGATAATAAAAAAATTCGTTAGAATAATGCCATAAATTGTTGAACTCTCCATTGAGTATAAAATTCTAAAGAAGCGATATCTCACATTCACAAAAAGGCTTATGTAGTGGTGCCCGTATATTCGGCATCATTAATTCTACTGAGTTGAACTAAAAAGCTTTTGTTAGGCAGCATTTCTGAGTAAATTTGTATTGAAGACAGTTTTTTTTTGCTCCAGATGAGAACAGCAGCTCTGTGCTGAAGCGCATTTTTTTCCTACGAATTTCACACTTTTCGATAATTCAGTAAAAGCCTAATGACCTGTTCTAGTTCAGTTTCTGCAATAGATGGCTACGTATTCTTGGGGGTTCAACCAATGTACCAAAAACAACTTAATGAAGACTTCACCATTTTTGCGTTTTGAAATTAGGATTTTTGTTAAAAAAAAAACAAGTGATTGACCAAAATATGTCAGTCATCCACCAAGAAAATGGAAGCTATCGACCCCAGAAATGCAAGTCATCAAAAAGAAGTATTCAAGTCATCGACCTATAAAATGCAAGTCATCTACCAAAAAACAAGTCATTGAACCAAGTGGCCGGACAAAATAAGTAAGTCATAGACCACAAAAATGCAAGTCATCGTGAAATAAATATGCAAGTCAGCGACTAAAAATGCAAGTCATCGTCCAAAAAAAAATGCAAGTCATCGAACAAAAAAAGCAAGTCATCGACCAAAATATTCTAGTCATCGTCCAAAAAATATGGAAGTCAGCGACTAAAAACGCAAGTCATCGTCCAAAAAAATGCAATTCATCGACCAAAAAAAGCAAGTCATCGACCAAAATATTCAAGTCATCGTCCAAAAAAATGCAAGTCATAGTTGAAAAAATGCAAGTCATCGACCAAAAAATGCAAGTAATCGACCAATATATTCAAGTCATCGTCCAAAAAAATGGAAGTCATCGGGGAAAAATATGAAAGTTAGCGACTAAAAATGCAAGTCATCGTCCAAAAAAAAAGTGCAAGTCATCGACCAAAAAAAGCAAGTCATCGACCAAAAAAAGCAAGTCATTTACCAAAGAAATGCAAATCATCGACCAAAGAAATTCAACTTGCGAAAAATATGACATTTTGTTGTCTTCCTTATATATAAATGCATATGAACTCAATGAGAATTATTAAAATTTTTAAGTTACATAGAACAGTTTTTTGTTGCTTATCTAAAGAAAACAATTATCTTCGTCGCCTATATCTTCGGTCAAAAGTAAAGCTTGATCGAAAAAATGGTACCATGGCTATCCAGTCCTCCACTGGGTCCATTTTTATGTGATTTTTCCCGATGTTTTTGTATATGGCAACACTGAGTGGAACTCATTAGATATTTAAACTTAATAGATACATTAAAGATACACCATGATGACATGAGGACAATTGTGGTCTGTGGGGCTAATGGTTGAGCAGATAAAATAAATTTGGGGACAGCTAAGATGGTGTTAAATAAGATATAAACAGTCTGACTAGCGTAGGTGTAAACAAGGTAATGAATGATAGGCCTACAACGGAGCTCTTTAGGATTTAAGACCATTCCACATGGTAGTGAGCGGCAAAGCAATGGTGACTTTACTTAGAATAATGAGAGACAAGTCTAACGAGACATTCATCCGAAGTTAACGTAACCTTACTAATCGAATAGCAAACAAGTTCCCACTCCAACTGGCTCCAGGATAGGACTAGAAACTCCATAATTTTGGCAAATGCTTCGCAGCAAGGTTAAAGCAATTTGGAGGATACATACACTTTCAAGAGAGAAATTCTATCGATTAAGTGAGCCCTCGGTATAAATCCCAGGTCAGGCATCTCCAAATAAACGAATGTTTCATCAAACAAATGCAGCATGCTATAGGATGATGTCACGCGATGACCTCTGTGGAAATCTAGTGGGGTATTAGCTTTCATAATTCGTGTCTATCGGAAATATCTGGAATTTAAGTTGATTCTCTAAGTGGGCTTTAGATTACATCACTAAGAGAGGGAAGATGCAGGCGTACTTTAAGGTCTCTGGATGTGATTGTGTCAAAAGATGAGGCTGAAAAAAATATCTCTAGGCTCCCTTTATTCAATTCTTTTTCAATATTCACTCAACAAAGGATGTGATTTTAAGTTTTATGGCTTAATCTTTAAAAAAAATTCGTTTAAAACAACTTGCGATTATTGAAACGAAAAATGTCTGCGATATTTGGCACAATTGTTATCAAAGCTTTGTTTGTTTGACATTAAATTCGTCTAAGAATCACTTTACAAAGCCATTGTTTATGTAATGGTGTCCGGGAGAACCCTTCCTTATACAAAATCACAGGATGAAAAGCGGTGGTATGAGTTTCATCACCTACAGTAACGTGAGGAAAAAATTTTTCTACTACTTTACATGCCCTAGGCTGACGTGTGTAACCTTTTGATAATCTCATAAGCGACAGTAAAGACAATACGGTTTAATTTGTTATAAATTTACAATAAAAACCCACGTAAAAAAATTACTTAAAAAAGGTTTTTTTTCTTCCTCACCACCAACCTTACAAAACTGTTGCTAGGGCCCTGCATGTAAGAGAGAAAGATAATAACACGTTATAAATGTCTTCTTTACATACGCAAAAGATTTACAAAAAAAAAAAAAGGAAACCTCAAGACAAATTACATGGCCACACACAAACAAAAGTGTAAAAAGTATACACGATAAGAATATTTAAAAGGAAACACTGGCAGACTGAGCAAAAAGGAGTAAAGGAGCACAGTTTCAAAGTCATTTGTATGAAGATTTCACTACATGTGGAATAATTTAAAGAAACAAAAAAAATATTTTAAATTTATTTAAAGAATAAAGAAAGAAACAGAAGAGAATGAGAGAGAAAGAATTTAAAATATTCACAACATTTAATATCGCCTCCTCCGTTTTTTTTATCAACAGTCTGTCACCCAGAAGATACTTTTTCCATTTGCTACTTGCCACAGTTACAGTTACAAACTGCTTCAATATTTGCCACACAATATGAGAAGAAGAATTTTATGAATTTATTTAAAATGTAATAAAGAAATATTATTTTTGTTTTCACAAAAATAAATACTTTTTTAATAAAATGAAAAGAAGAAAAACAGAAAACCTCATAAAATATAAAATCAACCTCAGGTGACACACAGTAAACGTTTACGTATGATCACAGGTAACAACAGGGTGATGCATAAACTCTTGTAGATTTTAAATGTTGGCCTGGCGAGGCTGTCTCTCTATCATCTGATACCTATCGCACCATGATAACCGATTTTTTTGTACCCGCTCCTCAAGATATTGATGTCGGGTACAACAGGATGGTGCAACTTCCCACACATCTCATGCCACAATCGATTTATTGCGCCAAACGTTTGATGGTCGTTTAAGTAGCCGAAATGGTGATGTCAATTGGCCGCCAAGAAGCTGCGATGTGACACTGTTGGATCATTTTTATTGGGCGCCGTTAATGAAAAGTGTTATGTCGTCAAGCCAGAGACAATTAAGCATTTCAAGGTCAACAGTCGTGATGCTATTGCCTAGATATGACCCCCTACCCTCAAAAAAATGCACGAAAGTTGCTACGATCGAATGTGATACTGTTTGATTGCATTTTTAAATTTAAATTTTTAAATGGCCCACAATGAAGTCGCCAAAGTCTAGTAGGTAGTGTGTTATCTTATTAGATGTAAAGGCCAAGATTCAAACCCCAGATCAGACATCAAAACAAAATACAAAAAATATTTCTTCGTCGGCTTCCTCTCAGCAGATTTCTATCAAAAATTCTCAGAGTAAATAAAAATTTTATGAAAAGTTTGTCAAAAATCTGTCATTCGCAGTCGGGTATAAGCTGGAGATCCGTCTACTCTTGTATAAACTTAACACACACAACATAAGTCGTGTGAAATGCTGGGTCGTAATTCTGACTGTGGGTTGTAATTACCAATTATGTACGCATGTATGTATGTTTTATTTATTTATTTATTTTTTTTTTATTTTTGAAAGATTTTACATCAATATACGTAAAATTTATTTCACCACCCTTTACAAGTGCAAACGAAGTAACAAATCCTCATCCTGTATCGACAATCTTCTGATGTAAGTTACGTATGTTATCACAATAGCCTGCAGAGACTGTAGTCTTAACATTAATGAAATTTATTTAAACTTTTCTCTTTCGCTTTTTGTTTTTGTTTTTAGTTTAAAAACAAGAGAAAAAAGTTTCCTCGTTTTTCTTTTGAAATTGCTTGACAAACAAGTCCCATGCGTATACGCAACATTAATCACTCATACGTCTAAAAATGCGTTCACGTGGCAAATAAAAAAAGAGTTAAAATTGAAGGAAAAACAAAATAATAATAAAAGCCCGCAGCATTTAAAAGTTTAACAACAGTTTTGCTGTTTTCGAATACAAATAATGGTGAATATTTTTGTTTCTCACATGGAAACCAAGTGTTTTAAAAAACTTAAGACTTTTCTTTGGTTTTTTCTAGAGCCGTACTACTCGAATGTAAAATCGGCTGTTTCGTACAGCAACCCCTACGTCCTCGCATAACTCTAAGTATCTTCTGGCTAAGAGAGATACCCAATAGCATATTATAGGGCCTTACAACTTCAGCTTACAGCATGTCAAGATATTTCAAAGAGAGATGAAGCCTTGTGTAATGAATTCACAGAAATCATGGTTTCTAAACAACGTCTCATTGCTAAAGGAGTATTCTACTACGCCCATTGCGGCAACACATTTCATTTAAATAATAAAGCGCTGTTGGGCGCCATTAAGAAGAGTCATCGAATCTAAGCTCCAGACTCCTTTACAATAATTTCAAACAGTTTTATTGGAGAAGTAAAGAATCGGGTTTCCAGCCTCATTGGTAACGACACATTAGTGAAAGACTCTTTACAGAATTCGCTTGAGAAGGGACTAAGCCGCCAACGATAATACATTTCTAGAAGGCATTAACCCATAAGGACTGTTACACGATAGTAATAACCAGATACGGCCCTCTTGGGTTAAGATTCGGCTAAAAATGATTAGAAATGGAAGATATCACCTCCTTTAATGGGAAAGTGTTAGTCGAAGAGAGATTTTAATCTTACCATGTCCTAGGACATCTCTATAAGCAGATTACTTATGATGTTTTTCATTCTTAACACGTTCTGGATAGTTCGTCCTCAACACAGGTTCTGTGTATGAACCTATAGGATCCAAATAATATAGACCTTCTCGTCTGGTATTTTTTGGAGAAATTGGCGGCTTTCATTAATAAATTTAAACGTTTGACTTTCGAAAGAGTCTTTTTGACAGCCTGGCTATCCGTATGTGTTAGTATGTACTCAAGAAATATTCTGCTACTGATCATTCATTTAATTGAAATGCCGGCAGTGATGCAAGGTATTTTTTTCATTTCGGATATCCAAGTCATCGTTGCAGATATCATACCTAGTTTTCCCATTCAACTTCAAATCACAGATACATCAATCAGGCTTCGTGTTTCAGTGGCTATGGGATACGGTTTATTCAATAAGCATGTTCATCAAGCTGTTTCATCCTGACTACAATAAGAGCTGCCTGCAGCAGAAGCACAATTGAAAGTAAATTTGAGGTGTCCTGGTAGATGTTGTATCCTTTTCGTTATTAAGGAACCTTCACAGGCCTTCTAGAATCTTGCAGTTACTTTGTATCGAGACGAAGTTATCCACCAGACGATTGAAATAGGACCTGAACATCAATAGTCAGAAAAGGCTGTGAACCCAAGAAGCTGATACTGGTACACATAAACCACATCTCGTCCATTGTTATACCACAGTCGTCCGTTTCCTATAATTTTAAATCCATTAACAGCTTCCGATTGAAGTTTCTTAGACTTGTAATATTCCTTTCCAATCGACCATTTAACTCGTCTGCATAGTACAGACCAAAGTGCTTTCTCTTTTAACGATGTAGCTTTTCAGTTTCCTCGTATTTCTCACCCTTACAGCTTCTATAGAAATCCGTTTCCATGCATTCAAAATCAATATATTTTGCATGAGTACTCATAATGCAATGGTAATTACTCCAACAATCTTGCTAAACGTACTTATATAGGATTAAAGAAGACTTTCTATATGGCTTCCATTTAACCCCGCTATAGAGGTGTTCGCAGAGCCAAGTTTACAGATTCTGAATTGGATTTCCAATGTAGACAATTCACGAGCAAGTTCGTTGATTGTGGAACACCTGGCCAATTCTTCTGCGCTGTATTATATTCTTGAATTCTAACGCATTTAAGTACCCATGTATTTTGAATATTGTACTGTTCTACCATCTTTTTAAGAGACTCGTGTCAGCGAAAAACCAGCCTAGAGGTCCAGAATCCAGAGCTATAAATAGAATAAGGCAATTATATTGAATGCCAATTATATCCCAAAGAAATCAGCGATGAAAATCTTTATCTTCACCCTCAGATTCATTTATTATCGAATAATATGTTATGATGTATATAGAGTTACTTGCTCTATACTGAACTGATTTCTTCCTCGACAAGTCTAGTCTTATTAGACGTGGGGACGTGGTTCATACCTCCGGTCAGATATCTCCAATAAAATTAAATCTGAACCAATATTTCTTTTCTCTTTCTGGGAGTAAATAAAATCTTTCATTCGGAGTCGACTTTAATCTGTAGGTCCCACCACATATGGGTAAAGTTAACGTACACAAAGTGGGTTGTGTGAGAAGCTAGGTTGTAATCCTGACTAAAATGTTATGTATGTATACAGTTAAACGGACGTTTCGGATTTACTTACAATTATTCTGACCACAAAATCCGCTTGGAACACTGAGTTCTGGGATAAACTGCTATCAATCGTTTAAGCTCGAATATTAAATTCTGACGCATTAAGCAGTCTAATCATTCTGTAATCAATTTTTTCTGAAACCTTTTAAAATATTTTAAACAGCAAATCTTTTAATTTTAATTGACATTTATTTACTAAGACAACGAATTTCATTTCCTAGACAACCTTCAAATCGTTGAAACTACTTTCTATCCACAAAAAAGAAACAAACAAAAAATGATTCCTCTTGAGAAAAACTTTTAAAACAAAACAGAAAAAAAACTCCACCAAAAATTAAGTTGAAAAGTAAAGAGAAACAAAATGTAATGTAAACCACTGCTTCACACATGCTGCACGTGCTACAAGTACTACGAATTCTAAAATATAAGACAGATATAGAGATAGAAACAAAGAGAGAGAGAGAGAGGGAGAGAGAGAGAGAGAGGTAGAGTGAGAGTGAGAGAGAGCGTCATGCTTCTAAATCTCTGGATTTATAAACAGAAAACTAAAACTACAACAACAAGAAAAAAATAAAACGTTAAACTGCCTTAAAAAGAGAATTTTTTCTGAGTGAAAACTATTCATCACTTGAACGCCTTTATCTATGGTGTGAGTGTGTTAGTTGAAGGTGCTTGCTTATGGGAAAGCCACACCACAATCATGTCAATAGATTTCTTTCATGTTTTCTTTTGGTTCTCTTCTTTT
This sequence comes from Sarcophaga rosellei, assembly GCA_930367235.1. Classification (NCBI taxonomy): domain Eukaryota; kingdom Metazoa; phylum Arthropoda; class Insecta; order Diptera; family Sarcophagidae; genus Sarcophaga; species Sarcophaga rosellei. Next base: position 79,171,243 of record OV884021.1, read on the forward strand.
CTTTTTCATTTTCTAATTCTCAATTTCTGTTTTGTTGTTGTTCTTCTTTGCGTCTCGGTATTAATCTCAATTTGTACTTTTCAATCGTCAAACATTTGCGTGTCAGCGTTAAAGTGTTAGAGTGTTAGTCTCTCTGTGTGTATTTGTGGCTCTATATGTGTATGAGTCTATAAATACCACAAATACTTGGTTAACTGATACTAAAATTACTAACTATGGCAACAACTTAAATATCTGTTTGAGTAACTTTTTTTATTTCAACAGGGCGTTGGTAGTTGATGGCTGGTATATCAGACGTAAGCAGCCGATTTTTTAAATACATTTCTTGGAAGCAATGGAATTCAAAATAAATCAAAGATAGTTGCTTTTTTGTTTAACACTACTGGAGTGAGTGTTTCGATAGAACATTCGTCCGTTGTAGTAGTCTACTGCATTCCACTCACATCTTATGTCACTCCGATAGGTTTTTACTACATAGTTGTTCAGATAAGGTGTTCATATACGAATCAAAATCACAATTGGGATCGATTTAGCGTTTCTGTATGAAAAAAGGAAAGTATGAAGTACTGTTACATGCGATTACACGAACTTAAACTGTTTGAAGTCGCCTTAGTGTAGTAGGCAGTGTGTTGACTTACTAGACATGAGGCCTCGGTTCAAACTCCAGCCCAGACCTCGCCAACAACTAAAGAAAAGATAAAGATAACATTTCTTCGGCAACTTCCTCTCAGCAGATTTCTGGCGAAAAGTCTGAGAGTTTCGCAAAATTGCCATGAAAAGTTTCTCAAAAATCTATTGTACGGAGTCGATTTTAAACGGTAGGTCCCTCCACTGATCTATAAAATTAACGCACACAACATAAGTCGTGTGAGAAGTTAGGTCGTAATCCTGACTAAAGGGTAGCAATGACCAATTATGTGCATATGTATTTATGTATGTGTGTATAAGAGGTATAAAAAAGTGGGAACGTAAGAAGTACTCTACACGTACTACACGATAGTATTTAGGTTAGCGTAGGTGGCGGACAAGCAATAAACGAGTTGTTGTGCCAGGACTTTTTGCAAGCCACCCTGTTCCTGCATTGAATTACAAGATTTCTAATGATTGCCGTGTTACTAAAAATAAATCAATTTTTTTAATACCTGTTATTACCGTTACCAAGTACGCCATTAATTATACGCTGTTGCGAATACATTCTTTTTTCATTTTCTTTTCGTCTGCAATCAATTAAACTGGCAACAGCATGGAAGCAGTCGCAATGGTAATGCAGTGTTATTGTCCTCCTTAATAACTAAGTTCTCTCCATCAATTCTAGGAATTTTCACGAAATAACCACAGAAAAAATTACAAATTTTTTCTAACACTTTCAATTTGTTTGTGGTACTTTTTTTCTACAGCGTATTTTATGTTTTATTTCGTTTGTTTTTATTGTTTTTCCTCCCTATTTTCTATAGTTTGTGTTTTTCTTTTCTGTCTCTTTTATTTTCTAACATTCTTTGACTAGGTTTGTAGGGCCAACAATCGAAAAAAATTGTGCTTTTTCCGCCGGTAGTTGGGGTTCTGTTGAAACAAATGCAATTGAAAGTGTTGGACAGTGAACAGTGGGACAAAGGGTGGAAATTAAATTAACTGTCTGGTAAAAACAGTAGATTTTATCGCTGAACTGGAAGGAATTTGAATTGAATGTTGAAAATATACTTGGTAATCTGGCATTTCTAGTGCTATATGCGCATGTAGAAGAGCGTTAGGAACAGCATGTGGCTATAAAATAACTTCAAAAATCTTAAAGACAATCTTGATTTGATCTTCTTGTCACAGAGGTCCTTACTACACTCCTATCATTCTATTACGATTCTCTCTACGAATTGATTTTATGGTGGATTGGCGAACTGATTGCTGGTCATTTTCAATATTGGAAGATACAGGTTATATATTCTTAATCGTTAATCCTAAGTACAGCCTTCCTATTCCTTTCATAAAATAGATTCGCTTTCCATACCAGATTTTACTTACATTCGTACATTGATATCGTACAAGTTCGTTAAAGAGAATAACATGAAGATCAAGAAGAAGAACTTCGGAGAAGAAATAGAATGTAAACAATGTTTGGTTTCAACAGGATGGTACAGCTTGCCGCACATCTTATGCCACAATCGATTTATTGTCTCCAACGTTTGATGACCGTTTAATTAGCCGACATGGTGATGTCAATTGGACACCAAGAAGCTGAAATTTTACACCCTTGGACTATATTTTGTGTTACTTCATTAAAGAAAAGTATTATTTCGACAAACCAGAGATAATTGAGCATTTGAAGGCCAACATTAGTGATGACATTACCGAGATACGACCCCATACACTCGAAAAAGTACATGAAAATAGTAACGATCGAATGAGGTCGTGTGAGGCCAGCCGTGGCAGCCATTTAAATGAAATAGTATTCCATTTTTAACATCACAACAAAAACATAAATTTGGCAAAATTTCAAACTGTTTTTGTTTTATTTCCGTTTTTAAATGTAAACTTTTAAATGGCACACCCTGTATTATTATAATATTAGTCTCTATGGCTGTGATTCTCACTGCCGTAAGTGAGTTGTCCACAGTACGGTTTTTTAATTTTTTCTCCCTCATTTTCTTGCTTTCTGCCCCACTGTATTTTGTTCGTTATATCACGTAATTATAGGATTTTAATTGAATTTTTATTTTATTGGATTCCTTATTTGTTGTTGTTTTTCTATCTCTTTTTTATATATATTTTGATAATAAAAACTATTTTACTAGAACCTTTTTTGTCACTGTTTTTATACAAATAGGGCAGAGGCAAAATAATCGAAAAAAAAATCGAAAATCGAAATCGAAATAGAGAAACTAAAATAGTTTATCCAGTGGCAGTAGTAGTGGTGCTGGTGGTGGAAACATGCCAAACGTAAATGATTTTTTAATCAACTGGTGGATGTGGATATTCAAATAAAAAATAACAACAAAAACAAAAACAAAGGCATGAAATAGATTTTCTAATAGACCGTGTAGAGGAATTAAAAACCAATAGAATTTCGTATTCGAATTTGTAAAACATTTTTGAAATATTTGCGTTTAATTTGAAAACTATTTTCCATCAAAAAACAAAAAAAAATTTTTAATAAATGAAAAATCCTATACAGGACGATCCTATTACAATAGGGCCAACAAGTGTGCAGAAAAATTAAATTTTCTTAGGTATTGATTGCTTGGCTTTCATTCATATTCCCCGATCCTTACTCGTACCACAATAGCAACCCCTACCAGTTTCAAAATTAAATTCTAATTTTCACAAGCTTCGTAATGTAGTGTTTTAAGTGCTCGAAGACAATATCATCAGGTATTTAGTAGGTCTCTGGTCATCTATAGCTCACTGTTGGATCGAATGCGGAAATAATCGCCAACTCGCACTGCACCGAAGGTCTTACATAGGACTTTTCCCTCGAATACTCTTACGGCTGTTGCATTAGCGCTTAATAGTGTCCATTCGCCATTAGCAAAACGATTACACAGTTGGCGTTCAAGTAAGTTAAGGTCAGTTGGCTACCCTATCATTCTAAAACGTTTAGTCGGAAAAGCTTAGCGGAACAAGAGAACGAAAAACAAAAATGAAATTAAGATGCAAACAACTTCATAGGCATCGCTGCTGTCCTCTAATCCTTGTACTTGAGAAACTTGAAGTATCTCTACAAAAGATAATATACAATGAATTGCTGCGAAATGGGTTGATAGTATTACGTTCTATGTAGCATTTTGGGTAGAAAAAGTAGCTTTGGGTAGAAAAGTTGTCGAATTTTGTACGATTCCACTCCGCATGAGTGTCCTAGAGTGTCCAATGCATTCGATGTTTGCCACGACAAGTAGACAATTGCCAACTTCTTTTGATCTGAATTGAATTATCTGAACACTAACTACAAAGGGTTTTAACAGGACGGCGTTTTATAGGATATCCTGTGCGAGCAAATTGACGGCATGATCATCTCAAGTGGAGGTTGGATGAACTGACCACCAATATATTGTGGTTTGACTTAGAATTTTTTCGGTGCGATTTCCTTGAGTGTGTGAATGATCCTCACACAACAGATAATCTTCAAAGGCAACATAGCCCATCTCATCAGTCAAATTCAGTTTAATTTATGCCCCAGAGTCATATACAAATTTGGCATTTCTTGTGCCGTCCAGCTTCAATAAGTATATCACATAAATAAAAATGTTAATGATATCTCACCAAAGTTTGCCTGTGGCATCACAACGGGCCACTGTGTATCCGCTGGCTATGTATGCGGGCCTTGATATCAAAGATACAACTCTAAAGTATCTACCGATCTCACCCTGTCTTTATAGTTAGACCGCTGACAAAAATCTGGAAAAGATACCAGTCGGACTATTAGTGAGTATGCTGCGAAAAGAAGGAGTAGACAATCGGACATCTCCTCTGTAAATGTTTAGTCCTTAGTAGACTAAGATTGAGGACTCTAGGTAAGGTAGTCTGTTGTGCTTTCACTTCCTCTGTAGATTAGGATTGAGGACCTTGGGTAAAGGCTTCTTTGGTAGTTTCTTCTTCGTTTTCTTGTGTGTTGTGGTCATCTTTTTCACCTCCTCTGTAACTTTTTCTCTAATTCCTGTCACTTTCCTCTTTTACTTCTTCTCTTCTTTCTGCTGCATTTTTCCTATCTCTTTTGGGACGCATACAATGGGTTAATTTGACCTCTAAATATTGATGACAAATACGCGACCTCTAATCTAACCTGAATTAACCTAAAAGCCAAATCGCACGATTCTTAGCGTTAACAAGATGGCTGTTATCAACTGTTAAATTGCGGAACTCCCTGTTGGAAGACCCGATAAGAATGATCTTTACAAATTGTTCACTTTTTTGGTTCCTCATATGATTTTAGCAAAGAAAGAAATTTTCTCTTCATGATGATTAATGAATCTCTTCGTATACTGTTGGCGCAGAATCCTGGCAAAAAACTATTTCAACACTCTTAAATAAATGCTTGCCAGCGTGCTCTTAAAACTAAAATCAAACGAAACAATGTTTCCATTTAAGGCCTAAGTATTCTGTGTGGCATTTCAGTTGCTTGTCAGGCTTCATGGAAATTCGTGTAACAATCATCAGGTTTTTAGAGATGAACGGTCTTTCGAGAAAACTGTGTCAATAAAAGAAAAACGAACGTATTTTTGCTACCATAGAAGGGTAAAACCGCGTCTGCCACTGTTGAAAACAAAAAATTGAAAAAGGAAGAGATTTCTGAAACATCATGTGTCTGTATATGGGTGTCGCTGAACATTTGGTTGATATTTTAACTTTTTGCGTGTGTCGCATGATTGAAACGTCAATATTTGTATTGATGATGACATGTGGCATTACACCGTTACAAGATGCTGCTGTCGAAGACACAACATCCTCTGCTTCTTCCGCCTCCTCATCCTCAGCGTCCTACACAGGCTGACAGCTAAAGTTGCAATGACGGGTGATGACTGATGATGATGATGATGATGATGCTGGTGATGGTGATGAGATTTTGGCGAAATATGACTTTGGCTGCCAGGATTATAATAAACGCGATTGCTCTTTATATTAAGTTGTATCAGTGTGGGTGTGTGTGTGAGTGTCTGTGTATTTATAATACTGCTGATGTTTTCTTTCAATTTAATACTGTTGGATGACAATCGGATATTAAAATAATGGCCAACAGATTTAGTGATAATATGAGCAATGTTTTGTATCTCATATTCAGTTTGGAAAGTACTTTGCTGTGGCAGCAATCATGGCATGATGATTGAAATTAAATGAAAAGTGATTGCAGAAAAAAAAACAAAACAAATTATTGTGTGTAAATATTTAAGAAATTCTTAATAAAAACAAAATAAAAAATGAAAACAAAAAACTATCTTCAGGAAAGTGTTTTAATTGTGAATCAGATAGATTATTAAAACAAGTGGTCGCTCCAAAATTACAGTAGAGGAATACTTCTACAGAATAATAAGGAATTGAAAGAAATACAAACCTGCTGTTGAATTTCTGATTTTCTGCAGCTCTTAATTTGAGTAATGTTTTCGCTATCAGAAGAGTTTTCTACACAAACGTTGTAAGGCACAAAGTATAGAATAGATGCCTGAAAACTGCCTAGGCAAGGGCTAACACTTTTCAGAGAACATTTAAAATTAGTTTCCAGTATTATCTTGATGGCCAATTCTAGTGGTAGTCCTCATTCATTCATTTAAAAACTTCCATAGGTCATTACAACCTTTCAGTCAGGATTACAACCTTCCTTCTCACACTACCATCCATGTGTGTGTGTGTGTGTGTTAATTTTATATGTATAAAGAAGTGGCGTGTCCTATAGTTTAAAATCGACTGCGAGCAACAGATTTTTAAGAATCTTTTCATGGCAATTTTATTTCACACTTAGAATTTATGCCAGAAGAAACCAGAGAGGAATTTCTTTCAAAATTTCTTAGCTGGAGTTTGACCCACGTGCACGCGCCTAATATGTCACATCTACTAGATATATGTATATCTACTATAATACGGTGACTTCACCGATATACTCTTAACATAACTGATTATCATTACAGCCATTTAGACAGAATTACGACCTAGCTGCTCTCACCACCCATGTTGTGCATGTTAACTTTATGTATGAGTGGAAGGACCCGCAGTTTAAAGTCTCATACGAAGGACAGATTTTTAAGAAACTTTTAATGGCAATTTTATTTCACTCTGAGAGTTTTTACCAAAAGGTTGCTGAGAGGAAACCGCCGAAATAAATCTTTCGTTTTGTTCAAAATATCTGAGTTTTGGTTTGAGTCATGTGCTCGCGCCTAATAAGATAGCCCACTACACTACAGCGATGATAAAGGTATAACCTTTCATACATATAACCATAATTGGTTATATATAATTGGTCATTACAACCCTTTAGTCAGGCCTACGACCTAGATTCTTACAGCCATAGTAGATCTAAAGACACTTGTTGCAGAGTATAGGGATCGATGCAGCAACAGACTTCGACATGAGAAGAACGTAACACCACAGAACACATACATGGAACTTAAAATTTAAAAAATCATCCTTGAGAGAACGCGGGCGACATGTATGTTAAGGACATTGCAATAAATAATCTGATTGTGGTACTGAACTAACTCGGAGTAAAACATTATGTTCTCTTACTTCGATTCTATTAAAAAAAAAAATTCATCAATTTACAGAAAACATTGATAATTCTTTACGAAAGTTCAAACTTTTTATGGGATGGTTAAGGTGGAATGTGCCTGCAATTTGCAATGTATTCTTTACTTTCATATTAATCCTTAAACCAGTTTTAAAGCCTTACTTTTATGGGTTTTCAGTTCAATTGACTTATGGCTATAACTGAAGGATGGCGGGCATATATGGTAAGTTTCATCAGCATATTCCAGTCTGTATCACTAGGTGTTGATTAAGCTTAAGCCTTATAATGCTATTTGCTGTAGTAGTCATGCATACATACATACATACATAAGTGATCAGGATTATGACCTAGCTCCTCACACCACTTATGTTGTGTGTGTTAATTTTTTATACATGAGTGGTGGATCCAAATGAATTGCCTCCACAAGAAATATAATAAAAAATTTTACCTTTTCAACACGTGTTAATTTGACGCAATAAATTTGCTTGATATGTGGGCATCAACACCATCTGATTTCATTCATATTTTCATTAAAAATTCAATTTTTTTTCGTTTCTTAGTTACAGAACCCGAGCCCATCAAGCCAACAAAAAAAATTGTTTTCATCTTTTATTACTTTAAACCCTATTTCCTCGTATACAAAAATTAAATCTCTTCCTTAACAAATTTGTCTGCGTTTTTTTCTTTATTAGCGAGTGAGGCATAGAGATTATTTCATAATTCATACCCCCCGTGTTTATGATTTCATTTTTTATGTGAATAATTTTCTTGTATTCAAATTTAAATTTAATTTTTTTTAATACTTTTCACTTTTACTTTCTCTCATACTCATACTCACATGCTCCTTTTCATTTTCATTTTTATTGTAATTTTTTTGTTTTTATATGCAGGCTTATGAAGGTATAAAATCAGAATTTTTATATTCTTCCTCATGCTTATGCTCCACACTGTTAATGCATGTGCACCATTTGCCTGCTGTTAACTTTTCACATTCAGTTTCAGTTCCAGTTTCAGTTTCATTTTCATCTGAGAATTTGTTTTTTCTCTTTTCTCTCTTCCCTTTTATCTTTTTTTTTTGGTTTTTTCCTCATTTAAAAAATAATTTTTTTCCTTCCTAAAATTTTTGGTAAAAAAAGGATGCCAGAAATGAAAATAAAATCATCATCAGAAAAAAACTTGGTTTTTTATTACTTTTAATATTTTTTTATCTCGTTTTTATTAGTGTTAGAGTGCATATACGTATACACATACGTATACGGAAATACATATACATATGCGTGTATATATTTACAGTATCTCTATAGATTGTCTGTGGTCTGTGCGGTGCCCTACTTTCGAAAATGAAGTCATTTTCAATTCATTCGTTTCATGCAACCCAAAACTGTGTTACTTTTCCATACATAGCATCTACTTACATATTTTTACGTAAAAACCTTTTAAAATAAAAATAAATCTGTGTTTAGTTTTAATTAAAATTCGTTATTATTCGCACAATTCTGTGTGCTACTGTTTACAACTTGATGTAAACAACAACAATTGCTTTTCTTTGTTATTTCTCTGTTTATACTCTTTGCATAACCAATAACAATTACAAGACCATTATTTGACAGATCATTTTAACGGAGATCTTCAAACCATGATTACTTCACACAAGACTGACTGAACATCACTAACTCACTCGCTTGCTTTGCCTTGACTTTTATATGGCAGGGTAAATGGTGTGATGAATGTTGTTGAAGGCGAATGTTCGTGACTTTGCCTTCTTGAAATCTCTATAAATGTAAACATCGTTGTTGCAAAATATCAGTATGTAGATTTTTCATTTTCGTAACAATATGTATATATGTAATAATGGGATTATGGATTATTAGGGGTATAGATGAAGCACACCCTTGTGTTAAAATGTTTTCTGAACAGATGTGTCGGTTAAGCCATCTATCGATTTAAATTTGAATCGCGGTTATTTCATATCTGGCAATACTTCAGCCAATCTATACATACGTAAATACATAATTGTCCATTACAACCCTTCAGTCAGGATTACGGCCTAGCTTCTCACACCACTCATGTTGTGTGCCTTAATTTTATACTTGAGTGGCGGGACCTACAGTTTAACGTTGACTCCGAACGACAGATTCTGAGAAACTTTTTCATAGCAGGTTTTAGTTACTCTCAGAGTTTTTTCCAGAAATTTGCTGAGAGGGAGAAATATTTTTTTTCATATTTCGTTTTGATGTCTGGTCTGAGGCACGAACCCGGGCTTTACGTCTAGACTACGGCGACTTTTCAACTAATCTATTCTGTCGCAAAATTCAGTATATTATCTCCACTGAACGTGATGAATCGATTTACGCTAGAGCAACGTTGGAGATTTATTGAGCCAAAGTGAAACTACACGATGATATCGGTTCTGCCAAAAATATCATATTTTCGAATAAAGCTCATTTGTATATTGGTGGGTAAGTTAAACAAGCAAAAATTGCCGCATTTGGTGCTCACAAAATCAACACGCGTTCTTACAGAAGCTAATTCATCCATTACGAGTCACTGTTTGGTACGACTTTTGTAGCGGAGGCATCATTGGCCCATATTTTTTTGAACTGAAGGACGGCGTAGACTGTTAGTGGAGACGTCTATCGCGCCATGATAATCGATTTTTGTGTAGCCTTACTTCATGGTATTGATGGTGAAAAACGATGTTTGGTTGCAACAGGATGTTGCAACTTGCCAAACATCTCATGCCACAAGCGATTTATTGCATCAAACGTTTAATTAGCCGAAATGCGGATGTCAGTTGGTCGCCAAGAAGCTGCGCTTTGACACCGTTAACTATTTTCTGTGGGGCTTCATTAAAGATAAGTGTTATGCCGACAAACCAGAGACAATTGATCATTTGAAGGCCAACATTCGTGATGCCATTGCCGAGATACCACCCCACACACACGAAATATGCATGAAAATTGCTGCGATCGAATGAGGTATTGTGAGACAGCCATATGAATGAAATCAGATTCCATTTCTAATCGGGTTTATTATTATTGGAATGTTTCTTCTGAGACCACAGACGCCAGTCTTTGATCCACCGCGAGTTCTTGGATTTATTTTGTGCTTTTTTAGCCTCCTATCATCCTTACATTCGGTACATTCTTGGTTCTGCTTTTTAGAGACAATCTCCTCTCTCTCCACTAAGAATTCTACATCGTATATAACGACATTTGTTAAGACAGCTTAGTCTACTAAGTGTAATGTTGGCTTACTAGACGAGAGCCCTTGGTTCAAACCTTTGCTCAGAGGTCTCTAATAAGACAAAATACGAAAGAAAAATATTTCTTTCGGTAACTTTCTCCCATCCGTCTTCTGGCAAAAACTCTGAAAGTAAAATAAAATTGCCATGAAAAGTTCCCCGAAATCGCCATTAAACTGTACGACAAATTAATATACACTATAAGGGTGCTGTGAGAAGCTAGGCTGTAATCCTGATTAATGGATTGTAATGACCAATTACGTAAGTAAGTTATAACTGTTGTTATATTAAAAATAGGCCCGCTTTTTAAAAAAACAAATTGTAGGATATTTATTTTGCTGGCTTAACCCTTAAAATGTTTGTGTTGTTTTTTTATTCCAATGAAACCTAACGGTTTATATGTTTCAAAAGAGTTTTTTTTTCCGGTAATGTTACGATTTATTTGCGAACGCTTTTCGTTGTTGTTGTTGTTGTTTCTTTCTTTTAGATGGATATGTTGTGTTCTTTTAGTGGCAAAGAATGTTACGCGCTCTCTTTGTTTTGTGGCTGGGCTGTTATATTTCGTTTTCATTATTGCCGTCATTGTTGTTTTTATTATTGTTTTCGTTGTTGTATAGTTTGTTTATATGCTTTACCAACAAACAAATAACAACAAAATGAGGTCTTACATGTCCTTCCTTTAAACACGCAAAGTGTTTGTGTACGTGTGTGCATGAGTGTGTGCGTTTGGTTACGGGTATGGGTACGAGTGTGTAACATTTACACGCAAATTCAAACACTTTATTTGCAGTCGTTTGTTTTTGTTTTTTTTGATTTTTTTTGTCTTCTTTTCGGTTGCCTTTACTGTTTCCCAAAGTAATTTAAACATTTCCTTTCATGTCTTAACCTCTCCTCCTATTTACCCCATGGCCTGTCAGTTTTATTTTTATGAGGCTGCTGCTTGCATTTAAGCCCGGCCATTTGTCTGTCTGTCTGTCTGCTTATAGTTGTTAACGTTGATTTTATGTTTCGTATGAAGTTTTCATTTCGTTTTTTTTTGTTTTCACGAAAGTTTTCTCGTTTTTTTCCATTATTTTTCATGTCTTTTTTTCTTCAAATTTTTTATTCGCTTATTTTTCCCCTCTTTTTCTGGTTATAAAATAATTTTTTTTTTTGTGTATATATGTGTGCGTGTGTGCTTTACACTCCTGACATACATTCACATTTATTAACAGCATCATCATGTATAGTAAAGCCAGGCAGGCGGCAGCGATTGCGACTGCTACTGAGTACAAGAGTTTAATTTCTCGGATTTTTTTTGCGGCAAGAAATATAAAACCCAAGAGGCGGATATGATTTTGTCTAAAATTTCTTTCGGAGTATTTTTTTATAATGGTTGTAGTAATTTTTTTTTTGATGCCGGGTTATTTTAGAATGTTTTTTTCAGTGCACTATGGGACATAAATAAGTCTACGCAACTAATATCAGATACATAAATTTGCAGTATTTGGAGCGAAGAGATTTCGCAAGTCATTAACGAATTACTGTTACATTGATTAAAATTGAATTTTTTGTTGCAGCTTATACGTTGCAAGCAACATCGGTCGCTTATTCTATCGAAATAGGCAAAGAGTTGCTCTTACAGTGAATGCCGAGTGCTTTAAAGCCATATTGACTGAAGTAAGTTTTCTTACAATTTATCAGCCAAATACCAACGACATTTGGTTCCAACAAAATAACAAAACGTGCCATAAAACTCGCTTAGCAATCGATTTCTTCGAAAATCTACTCGATGACAATTATCCTTCCGAAAGTGTTCTTAGACACTGACAGCCTCGTTCGCTGGATTATATCTTATGGGGCATTTCGTCTACCTTTTGGGGAGCTAGTTCACTGATCACAAACAATTAACTCTTGTGGATTTGGTAGGCAAAACACTGCATTCGGAGGGGTAAGATATCAGTGATATCGATAACAGTGGCTGTCGATTATATATTTAATGCTTCTAAGAACTAGCACAGAATTATCTTTGATTACTTACTTACTTAATTACAACCCTCTAGTCGGGATCACAACCTAGTTTCTTACATCACTAATATTGTGTGTGTTAATTTTATACATGCGTAGCGGGATCTACAGTTTAATATCGATTCCGAATGACTGATTGTATGTGAAACTTTTTTATCGCAGTTTTGCTTACTTTCGGGGGTTTTTTTTATTTCGAATCTGGGAAAATTTTGATCTTCCAACCCTATTTTCTACTGATTCAGAATTTCGGTTCAGAGTGGAATATTCAGACTGCTTAGAGAACTCATGAGTATCTTCCAAGCAGAAGTTTTTACGGTTTTGTGCAGGAAGTATACAGGACGGGATGTAGCGCAACTATGCGATAGTCAGGCCGCCATCTGAGATTTTGGTTGTTAAATTTCACACGAGATTACTAGGGACTTGTCTGAGTAACTAGATGAGCCTGTGAGGACAAGAGTGGCCTCACTGTCTATTGGTGCTTTACATTTGTGTAGAGTAGGAAGAGATATTAGGTAAGATATACTCGGGCGACGAGATATAGAAAAATAGAGAGTATATGTTGGGGGTACTACAATACTAGAGTCCTGGAACCATCGTAACATCCATATAACCTATTACGTCACATAATAGGATATCCCGTTTGGATATCTCAACCATCTCGAGGGTCATTTAAAAGATGTGAATTTTTCTCAAATCGCCTTTGGCTAGACATGTTTTGTCACGAATTCTAGGTGTCCACGAATCCCACTTCTCAGGTTCCCAAGTGACGGACAATGAAAGAGAAGATTTTGCAGCTTCTGCCGAAGTCATTATGAGGTATTCCCAGTTTCCTGGCGTGAACACTCCAAGCCCAGTATTCTGTTATCATTTCTATGAGGTTTCTTAAATGGTTCAATGCAAATTCGGTATGGTGGCTCTACAAGCCATCTTACCTTTGCCAATATTAATGGAGCTTTTGTGAGACTATTTGTTTGCCTCTCTGTAGAAGAGTGCCTATCTCATGTAGGTGCCAGCCTTAACCTTCGATAATCCCGTCTCCAGAAAACCAAATGATACCGAAGTCGCACGGCGTCAATTAATATAGCCATTAAGCCTGAAATGTACTACAGTCGTGAAAAGATTCCACATTCGACGTTCATAAGGCGACGTAAACCATAACCAGAAATGGATCTATCCACTATCACTGCCGCAAAACCAGGATCGAATGCTGGTTTACGTATCGATTGGTAGATTCAGACCAATCATACCCAAGATTTTACCCAAGATTTTACTAAGGAGAGCAAACAATGCCCTGCATGACGTAGTAGGTAGGTAGACAGAAGTGGCTGTCCCCTGAATGGAGCGTACGCACTTAGGCCATACACCGAGCCCTTTATGACACCACAGCAGTGATGGAGTTTCTAGAACAACTAGAAAAATTTTGACTTTAATTGCTAGCAAAGCTATGAATCGTCCTAAGCTAATTTCTTTCGTTCTACTTACATAACATACTTGGTCATTACAACACTTCAGTCAGGATTACAACTTAGTTTCTCACAGCACTTATGTTGTGTGTGCTAATTTTTATGCATGAGTGGCGGGATCTACAGCTTAAAATCTATTCCAAACTACAGATTTTTTGAGAGAAACTTTTCATGGCAATTTTGATTTACTTTCAGAGAGTTTTTGCCAGAAATCTACGGGAGGGAAGACGCCAAAAAATATATTTTTCAGATTTCGTTTTGTTAGACGAGTCTTTTGAACCAAGGCTTCATGTCTAATAAGGCAACACACTACCTACTAGACTACGGCGACTTCTTTATTCGTTTTCATACGATTTCATTTCAGTAATATTTCTGCGAGTTCTAGTTTCCATGGTTGCTTAAAATATAGAAAAATTATCCCATTGTGCCCATGCATGCCAGTGCGTTTAAGTAATAAGCAGTGTTTGGCTAGGCATGTCTGTCATCCTTGTGTCTTCCAGACTGTATGATTTAATAGGCATACAAATGAATAAATTCCCATAATTTTTTTTTTCTTTTTGTTTGTTTGTTTTTATTTCATTTCTATTTGAGGATCTTGTTGAATTAGAGAAAAAAAATTCTATTTTCGAATGTTTTTTCATATAAAAAGTGGCTCTAATTAGCGCACAAATTAAAAACCAGCAGACATGTGTTCATTTCTGCCTGTTTAGAAAACCATGCATATTCAGCTCCAATTTCAGCTGAGCGTAACAGCAAAGAGGACTTATGTTTCATGTATGAAAAGGAAGAAGAAAATATTTTAAAGGCTTAATTAAGGGCTCCTATCTATTTTTTTTTTTTTGGGATACTGAACACTGAACTTTAAAAATCTTTCGCTTTTAATTGAATAATTAAAGAAATGAATTCAATTCTTAGGCAAAAATTTTAATTTCAGTCAATTTAATTTAGTTTAATTAAGGAAATTTGAGATTTCCACATTTACTCAAGGGAAGAGGCAATTTGGTTTCTCCCTTTACCTTGTGGTTTTTGAAAGAAAAACAAAATATTTTTTTAAATTGAATTTCTGCTGCTTAATTAATAATAAATAAATTAATGGAAATAATTCTGAAGTAAACCAAGAATGTCTTCTTCTCTCAGCTGTTTATTTAGGAATTACGATTTACAGGTTGTATGTCTAGCAGTTACTTTACTTGACAGTCTACAGTTTTACCTTCAGTACTTTACCCTCAAATGCTGCCTTTAATAGTTCGAATATTTGTTTAAATTTTTTAGTATTGAATTTGTGGCTTGACAATCACAGACTATTAAACAAATAAAATTTAAATATTGTCCAAAATATTATTAAATATTTACAACAAATGCCATTAGACAGCTCACAGATATTCTTTACATATATAATTTACATTCATACATACATACATACATGTATGCATACAGACATGTATGCATACAGACATGTATGCATACAGACATGTATGCATACAGACATGTAATATATAGAATGGCTGCAAATAACACAGAGAAACATTAAGTTGAAGCCGATTACTTAATAGCCTACACCATCTCCAACATAGAATTCTTACATTGTCATACACGACATACATAATTGGGTACTGGTAAAGGCATAGTTAGTTAGTTAGGTCGAAGTGGTAGCTCTGATATCAATCAGCTCACTTGAGCACGCATAGCTACCCATTGTGATGAAACGAGTGAACGCAATCTGTGTACTGACCAAGTTCCACCAAAATCAGGGAAGAGAAGGAAGTTGGTCAGCGCAGGGGCTTCCCATCAAAGCACGACTACCCCACACTAGAAAACCAGCTAGAAAGTTTGATGAACGAAGCTACATCCTTAACATCAATAGATGAGAGCTCCGTCAAGCTGACAAGAAATGGAGAGCCAAACAACCTATATCTGCACCTCGGCACTGTCAGATGGGCTCTGACAAAGAAAGTGGATAACAGTCTCCTCTTCCTCAGCGGATCTGCATCCACGGCAGAAGTCGTTAAATGGGAGCTGAATCTTTTTCGCGTGTCTACCCACAACACAGTGACCTGTAAGCATGGCCACTGTGATTGAGATGATGCCACGACCAAGTCCAAGTAACTGGTTGGTACGCCATCTATCCGGCCTAGCTTCTCACACCACTCATGTTGTGTGCATTAATTTTATACGCGAGTGGCGGGACCTTCAGTTTAACGTCGACTGCGAACGACAGATTTTTTGGGAAGTCGCCTAAGAAATATTTTTTTTCTTATTTCGTTTTGATGTCTGAGCTAGGATACGAACCCGGGCTTTACGTCTAATAAGCCAGCACACTACCTACTAGACTATGTCGGCTTCAAAACAAATATTGTTGTTCCATAATAGGCATCAGCTTTATTTTGTCATTCACATGAGTTTTTGTCTCTATTTGAGGGCAAATGGTGATAAACGAACATGTGCTTGAAAACAGACATTTGAAGTAGACAGTGGAGGACCTCAAATTGTCTAGGACCACCTTCGAATCATGATTTTAGGGATGAATATTAAAAATTCTTAAACGCAACTGTTGAATTCGATAATAAATCGAAACGTAAGAGTTCCTTTTAATTGAGTAATTAAGTCAACTATAAACCGGAGACTAATCGCGGCTAAAGGAACAGAAATTTTGACCGCCTGTAAGCCCTGTATAGGGTATAAGAAAAAACAACATTTGCATGTGTGAGTATGTTTGCGTAAAAGTTTTTAGGCTTAAACAATGAGCTTTGTGGTCTGGGGTAATGCAATTTTAATTAAATTTACTTTAACGACGAACGTATGTAGGTAGGCGCGTATGCATTAATGCATTTGCAAATACAACTAAACAGTGTGTGCAATAAGTTGAACTACACGGCAATAAATACAACATAGAAACGGTTCCTCTAGGTAATTAATAACACGAGAATCTCTTTCAATACCGATTACATTACAATACCGATTACATGTAAATCTGGGAGGTGGAACCTTAAGGCCAAAATGGTTGTCAAAATGTCAATGGAAGGCAGACAGAAAACAGGGGAAATAAAGATATTTTAAATACGCGATGATTAATTGACCAAATGAGTGTGAACAAATGTGTGTTTCTTTACTACTCAAAAGCGTTTTTTTGTTGCAATATACAACACCTATATATATATATATGTTCCTCTTACTCCTCTAGGGAGCATAGGGCCGCAATATACAACACCTGCATGTTGTTTAATTAATTAACCTTGATGACTGTAATGACGGTGATGGCTATGACGTTGACAGTGACAATATTGGGGTTTGCCATATGGGCCAAAGAAAAAAATTGTATTTCTGGAGGGAGGTTAGCAGGAGGATTGTATTTTAATCAATTGTATTTCAAGTTGTTTAATTAATTTATATTAATTGCAGTATGATTAATAGAATTATTTGTGTATTGTTGAGATTTTAATTCCTGTTGAAATATTTGTTCTGTCATTAACACAATAGCGTGTCGGCTGCCATGGCAAGCCTGTTTAGCGTAGCAAAAATACTTATGAAATATTTAATTAAATGTTAATAAAAACAATTTCAATTAGAATTATTAAGGAAGAAATAAATAACCATATATCGATAACAGCACTTTTGAAGAGTTTAATATTTAATTTTATTTTCCCAAAATATACACCAAAAAGAGAGAGCAGAATGAAAATTTTTCAATCTTCCCCTATAAGACTGGTTTTTCTTTGTGGCGGCTTACAACTAGCTACACGCTTATTCATCTTAAAATGTTTGTAATCGGTTTTGTAATGCGACATATCGACTGGCACATTGTTGTCTTTATATTTCTCACATTTTTGCCACTGCAGCAGACCTGTACGTGTGCTATTGCCAAAACTACGCATATAATCATCGTTTAATTTTTCCTTTTTCGGCATTAGAACATTACAGTTCACATCCTGCTTGGGCATGATACGATACATAATATCCTTTAAAGTGGTGTAGTTGTTGAAAAATTGATTGCCATTGTTGAAGTAAATATTCGTATCGCAACTATTCAGACGATTGCTGAAACCATACTGTTTCCACTTAACAAAATCATCATAATCTTGATCGGGTTGCATGACAACATGATGTTTGAAATCTGCATGCGACACAGAGACATCTTTCATACAGCTACTGCTGCCATATATACCCGGTGTAATCGCTTTTGTATCCTTTTTATCGCATAAACGATTCTCGTACCAATTGCCTACTAAAACTGCACTGCCAAAGATATTATTACCATCACCATGATTTGAATAACGATCAGGTCGTCTCGGTAATATATAGGGAAAGAGTAAATTTCTTAAACGCGTAGATTTTTGTGGCATTTTTTTTCTTTTGGAGCAATTCGAAATCAACTGTTTTCGTAAAATTTTCTTTCTAAATTAAAAAAAAGAAATAAAAAAAGTATATTTAAATAAATAAATAAATAAAAAAAGTTTGACAAGTAAAGGGGAGAGCTCCCCATACTTGCTTAAACATACAGGGTGACCTGTAACAAAAATACAAAGCCTTGTGAACGTTTTGCGGTTCTAGAGAACTATAATACAAGTGAGCATCAATACATCACCTTTCGACTCACAAAAAGGACAAATAATAAGAAGGACACGAAAATAGACACGTTGCAGTCTAAACAGTAAGGTATTCTTGGTAGGATTTTATGATCTTTCACGCCCACAAAATGGGAGTGGCGCAAGTGATGCCGCACATAAATGGGGCTGCATTGCATTGAGTTTTAGTGTAACGCTTCATCCAAAGAGACAATTTATTTACTGGTGGACACCAGAAATCGTTTAACTCAGATGATTCTTCCTCTGCAGCAGAAGAAAATATAGGAGGCGGACCACGAAGTGCACGTGTCCCGAAAAGACTTAAAGCAGGCAATTATAATTGAAAAAATCTAAAATATACCGAGCTTTGGAGATACATACAAACATACATAATTGGTTATTACAATCCTTCAAGTCTGGATTTCAACCTAGTTTCTCACACGACTTATATTGTGTGTCTTAATTTTTATACATGATTGGCAGGCAAACGACAGACTTTTGAGAAATTTTTTCTTGAGAATTTTATTTACTCTCAGGGTTTTTGCTTTGAAGATATCTGGTAATTACCCCTGGGGACTTGTTTACAAAATCGTTGAGCAAACACCGCCATACCACACTTAAGTAGTGAAGCCATCGATAACATGGTAAGAAAATTTTTTCCCTCACAGCTAGCCATACATGAGGAACGTGAATCCCCTTTACTGAAATATCGATACCCTTCAATGAGAAGGGACTTAAAACAGCTGCGACATGTCTTAGGGGAACTAGGTGGAGTTTCAGCTCATGTGCTTAAACTACTTGCCGACAACAATTTGGTGCGTTACATGCAGTGTACAATGTTTACATTAACCAAAGTGTTTGAAGACATAAAAACTGACTTTCATCGTAAGGGTGAAGGGGATTCGACCAAAGAGCATAATTTTTTTCGAACTAATACTGCCCAGAACGTAGAAAAAGGTGGGGGAAATAAACGTCATGCAAGAGATATGAACAAATGAGGTCGTGGTAAGCTAAAGGATTCACAAATCCTCTGATTTCAGCAACTAAAGAAGGGAAAATGTTTCGGATCACTACCCAAGATGCGTTACCACATGCATACATCCATAATTGGTCATTATAGTCCTTTAGCCAGGATTACAACCAAGTTTCTCACGTCACTTATGTTGTGTGTGTTCTGTTGATACCACCATATGTGTGGGAGATACAGTTTAAAGTCGACTCTGAATGAAAGATTTTTTGAGAAACTTTTTCATGACAGGTATATTTACTCCCAGATTTTCTGCCAGAAATCTGCTGAAAGGAAGTCGCCTATGATATATGTTTTCATTTTCGTTTTGTTAGAGATATCTGGCCTGGAACCGTGGCCTCACATCTAATAAGCATCCATACCACCTACGAGTATACAGTGACTTCAAGACGCGGCAAGATGCTGGCTCTATAAAGTGCTTTCCAAGAATAATCATATCTGAACAGGCTGGGGGCAAACAGCTATAACCGCGAAACTGCTGAAAACCACTTGATGTGCTATTGAACCCCAAGAGTTCTTAGTGTTCTATTGTTGTTGTATTTATTATTTTTCTTTGCATTGAATTCTATGGCGGTTTTTATAAAATACAACACCTGACTGTTGTTTAATTATTTATGATGATGATGATGGTGGCAGTGATGATGATGGACGCTGCCAGTGAGAATATAGGGTTTGGTAGGCAGGGCAAATGGCCTTGTATATCTCGAGGGAAGGCGGTAGAGTATCATATATTTCAATTAGTTTCATTAATTCATATTAATTGCAGTATGATTAATAGAATTATTTGTGTATTGTTGAGAATTTAATTCCTGTTGGAATATTTGTTTCGGCATTAAGACAATAGCGTGTCGGCTAACATGACAAGACTGTTCGTGTGACAACAATACCTATTTAATAATTTTAAACGATATAATGGAGGCCAAAAAGTCTCTAATCATTACACCCATAACCATAAATTAATAACACCACTGTTTAATAGTAAAAAAAAAAATAAAAAAATATATTCTCCTACAAAATATATCAAAAAATAGAAAACTTTATACAAAAACAAACCAATTCTAATCCTCGCCAGTAAGACTGGTTTTTCTTTGTGGTCCCTTGCATCGCTTTATCGGCTTATCAATCTTAATGGGCTTGAAAGTATTCTTGTAATGCGACATATCGACCGGGGTATTGTTATGGATATAATTCTCACATTTTTGCCACTGCAACAGACCTGTACGTGTGCTATTGCCAAAACTGCGCATATAATCATCGTTAACTTTTTCCTTTTTCGGCATTAAAACATGACAATTTACATCCTGCTTAGGCATAATACGATACATAATATCCTTTAAGGTGGTTAAGTTATTGAAAAATTGATCGCCATTGTTAAAATGAATATTCGAATCGCAACTATTTAAACGATTGCTGAAACCATACTGTTTCCATTTAACAAAATCATCATAATCTTGATCGGGATGCATGTGAATATGCTGTTTGAAATCAGCATGACACACAGAGACATCTTTCATACAACTACTGTTGCCATATATACCCGGTGTAATCGCTTTCGTATCCTTTTTATCGCATAAACGATTCTCGTACCAATTGCCTACTAAAACTGAATTGCTAAAGGAATATTCGCGATATTCAGGATTTGGAATACGGTCCGGTTTCTTTGGTAATATATAAGGAAAGATTACATTCCTCAAACGCGTAGATTTGTGTGACATTTTTTTGGGAGCAATCGACATTTTGTTAAAAAATTGTTTTTTTTATTTTTCTGCTTGAAAAACAAAATTAAAAAAACGACTTAAAAAATCCGACAAGAAAAGACAGTGCACCCTATACTGTCATGTAAAGTTTGTTAGTATTGCTGACACCAGCATCAAGATTGTTGTTCTTACTTAAGCATTACTAGGAAAAAACACAAAAAACCACTTAACTTCTGTTGCGGAATGGAAATTTCTGCAGTTATCAAGCAAGAGAAATATAATACATCATCTTTCGAGCCCCGAAATCTGGTATCGAACACGTAAGTAGAATGTTGCAGTCTAAACAGTAGAGTATATGATTGCATGGTGTTTCACACCCAACAAGTGGGAGTGACTTGGTGGCAAAACGATGACCAATAAAATATTGCAGCGCAACAATGTGTCATGTCTGACGTGGCGTTTGAACTGTCGCCTAACGTCTAAAAAGCCAACTCACTACCTACTAGACTACGGCAATTATCTTCCTCATTTTAACATTTTACCATAGCGACATCAGCATACGAAAAGGTGGCACATTTAACCGGATAGTAGCTCTATAGGACGCTTTTGAAAGGTGGCCACATCTCAACAAACGAAGGACCAATAACTACAAAAATGGAACTATAGCCCCAGAAGTCTTAGAACATCAAAAAACCAAAGAAATTACGGGAAAATATGAACCGC
The DNA here is from genome assembly GCA_930367235.1 of Sarcophaga rosellei. NCBI lineage: Eukaryota > Metazoa > Arthropoda > Insecta > Diptera > Sarcophagidae > Sarcophaga > Sarcophaga rosellei. The sequence continues at coordinate 79,193,167 of OV884021.1, forward strand.
ATTGCAATTGATTTTCAATTAAGAAAACTTCACCAAGATATTTCTTTTGGTTTAAAAACAAGAAATAGTAACTCTGCGCTAAATCAAGAGAATAACGAGGATGAATGGGCAATTGCAGGCTAGTTCCTAATATTTTTTCCATTCTCCTCGCAATTTTTTGTCTGTCAAATAAAGACTCAATGAAGCATTTTCCAGTAAGGAGTCAAGAAATTTAAAAAACCAAGGACTTATTGAGCCAATTTCGTAAGGCCAGTGCTCATGGGTATCAACGTTAAAAACTCCTGGACTCAATTGTTGAATTCCATAATAAATTTGCACATAAGAGCTCCATTTAATTGAGCAATTAAGTCAACTATAAACCTGACGCTAATTTTTGCTGAAAAAACAGAAAGTTTAACCACTTGCGCGTCGGTAGGGTACAAGCAAAAACGAACATTATATTACATATGTGTGTAAGTATATTTGCGTAAAAGTTTTGAGGCTTAAACAATGAGTTTTGTGGTCTGGGGTAATGCAAATTTAATTAAATTTACTTTAATGACATATGCATATAGGCGCATATGCATTAATGCATACAGTGTGTGCAAAAAGTTAAAATACACGTCTGTAAATACAACATAGAAACGGTTACTGTAGATAACTAATAACACGAGAATCTCTTTTAATACCGATTACATTACAATACCGATTACATGTAAATCTGGGAGGTGGAACCTTAAGGCCAAAATGGTTGTCAAAATGTCAATGGAAGGCAGACAGAAAACAGGGGAAATAAAGATATTTTAAATAGGCGATGATTAATTGACCAAATGAGTGTGAACAAATGTGTGTTTCTTTACTACTCAAAAGCGTTTTTTTGTTGCAATATACAACACCTGCATATTGTTTAATTAATTAATCTTGATGACTGTGATGACGGTGATGGCTATGACGTTGACAGTGACAGTGACAATATTGGGGTTTGCCATATGGGCCAAAGAAAAAAATTTTATTTCTGGAGGGAGGCTAGCAGGAGGATTGTATTTTAATCAATTGTATTTTAAGTTGTTTAATTAATTCATATTAATTGCCGTATGATTAATAGAATTAATTGTGTATTGTTGAGATTTCAATTCCTGTTGGAATATTTGTTCTGTCATTAACACAATAGCGTGTCGGCTACCATGGCAAGCCTGTAAGCGTAACAACAATACATATGAAATATTTAATTAAGCGTTAATAAGACAATTTCAATAAGAATTATTTATAAAAAAAATTTTATTCTCCAAAATATATACAAGAAAAAAATAAAACTTTATAAAAAACAGAATCCGCTCTAGTCCTCGCCGGTAAGACTAGTCTTTCGTTGTGGTCCCTTGCATCGCGTTATCGGCTTATCAATCTTAATGGGCTTGAAATTATTCTTGTAATGCGACACATCGATTGGTGTATTATCGTCTTTATATTTCTCACATTTATGCCATCGTAACAGACCGGTACGTGTGCTATTGCCAAAACTGCGCATATAATCATCGTTAACCTTTTCCTTTTTCGGCATTAAAACATGACAATTTACATCCTGTTCGGGCAATATACGATACATAATATCCTTTAGGCTGGTAAAATTGTTTATAAATTGATCACCATTCCAGAAATCAATATTCGTGGTCATACTATTTAAATAATTATGAAAACCACTTTGTTTCCATTTTGTAAACTCTTCATGCTCCTCACAAGGATCCCTCGGAATGGGCCGTTTGAAGTCTGTATGATTGACGGAGATATCGTTTATGCATCCGCTGTTACCATAAATACAAGGCGTAATCGCTTTTCGATCCTCTTCATGGGCAAAACGATCCTCGAACCAATTGCCTACTAAAACAGAATTGCTAAACGAATATTCACGATCCTCACGATTTTCATAATGTTCCGGTTTCTTTGGCAATAACTTGGGAATGATTACGTTCCTTCGACGTGTCGACATTTTTCTCTCAACGAAAGAAAATTACAAAAATTCACAATGAATTCTTAGTTATGTTTGTGTTTTATTGTTTTCAAAATTAAAAAAAAAAAACTTCAAATTTTTTAAAGACAATTTCCAAAAAAGAACAACAAAAAAATGGGGGAAAAAATTTAAGAATGCCCTGCATTATCACAATAATTTGTGATTACAACACTGACGAATAAACGGCACTCTACACTCTCATGTCAATAGAGTTGGGATTGCTTGCATTGTTGTTTCTGTGACTGATATAAAGACCTGGAGTACCCGAAAGACATCGAACTACATCACATACTTTCGCTTTAGGATTATTGATGAGCTTCTCACGCTATTTACAAAACCCCAAATGTTTTCATGTGTAGTGACAATACCTAACCTATTCTCAAGAAGCTATGCTAGCAAATATCCTAGTTCTGAACCTAAATTTCGAATTTTTTTTTCTTTTCTTTCTTTCTACAATTATTTTTAACATTTTAATGCCTACGTTTCTGCTTTAATAAACACAAACCTTGACTCCCATATTGATTTTATGCTTTTCTTATGGTTTTTCTAAGTAAAAATTTTCTTCTTCTTCTTCTTTTTTCGATATTTTCTTAACCTAAAAGGAATACCATTTTGTGTTTTGGTAAGAAATATTGTTTTTCTTCGTAAAATTTTAATCCACATGACTGAACAAACACAATCTAGAAGTCGAATTACGGAATGCTGTGCTATTCAGTGCAAATCTTTTGTAATATTTTTGAATTTATTTTGCCAGGTTTTTTCTCTCTTCGGTTTTCTTTTACTTTTAAAAGATTAATAAACGAAATATTTAAAGTTCATTTTTTTTGTAGTTTTGTTAAGGAAATAGAAAAATATTTACTTTTCAGATAATAATACTGGCATTTGATGCAATAACAATAGTTTTACGAAAAATTTTTGGAAAATTTAAAGAAGGAATCAAAAGGTTTTTTTTGAACGCCGAAAAATTTTTATTTTTCCCCGAAGAAAATGATTCAAATTAAAGGAAAACTACTTCAGTGATTATAACTAGTACGTGTGATATAGGGTGGGCCATCTATGAAAAGTTTCTTAGAAAATCTGTTGTTCGTAGTCGACATTAAATTGTAGGCCAAGCCACTCTTGTATAAAATTGACATACACCATAAGTGATGTGAGGAGCTAGGTCGTAATCCTGACTGAAAGGTTGTAACAATCAATAATGTTATGTATGTCTCATGTTAATATTATTGTTAATCGAAGAACCTGATTCGAATAGTAAGGAACTACTTCTCTGATAGCAATCCAACAGCATTGATGAAACATGCATTCCAGCAAATCCTATTTTCCCTAACTCAGATGATTCGATTTTCTCATACAGTCCTATATTATCTTTAATTTAACCTGAATGTCAGATAGTATTAATATGGATCGTCTTTTATATCTTCTACCCTAGTTGTATTGAGCTCAACTTTCAATGGTATATACCTTTAGCCGATTATAACCTTTCAAACACCATAGAAAGATGCTGCCTTTATCAGTGGCATGTGAACATATGGCAACAAGATCAGAAATTTAGCAGAGTATGACCTTATTTCCGTTACATTTCCAGAAAAGTCTCCAAATGGATTGATACATCTCTCTGTACTCTTTCAGACTGTAAACGTTCCGGTTGGAGATCTTTAACTGATGATACTTGTATCGATTTCGAGTGTTACCAGAAATATAACATTTTTGCTCTACTTTTCATTCTGTACAGTTATTGTGAAGGTAGTTCACTAGGTACTACGTTTGGCCATGTTGAACTCACCAAGTAGTTGCTTGGTATTCAACATTCAATACGTCAAATTAATATTGATACATTAAGAGCAATATAACGCAAAGTATTCAATTCTGTGCTACACATACAACTCAAAATATTCATTCGTGTCTACTAAAGAGTGTTCAAAAGTGTTCAAGTATCTTTCAAAATTCCACTCCTTCTCAGACCAATCCCTCTTATCTAATTTCAAAAGTTTGGTTCAGTTTGCGAAACAAACAAATGCCCCAATGCTCTAATTCGCTGTTAAACAAAAGATTTACAAATAATGCAACGAAAAAGTTTTCAACAGCAACAACAAAAGAACTCATATTTTATGACAAAAATGTTGTGGCAGCAAGCAGGTGCATTACAATCCTAGCGGCTCATGCCAAGAGATTTCTTTTATCCGTTTTGATTTGTTTGCATGACAACGCTATTCATGGAGCATAACTGTTGAAGCATTTTATTACAGTTTCTTTAGATCAACTCAACTCAACTCTCCAACGTAATCTCTTACAAATGCTTACAAAAGAGGCAGATAATAACACAGACAGATAGACAGACAGACAAACAAGTAGACACTAATGTACATAGAGTTGAAGTTCTTAGCAAAAATTCCAATGAAATGCCAATTGAATGCAATGCATTGCTACCCAACATAATCCAGCTTTTAATATCCACTTCCTTGTACAACTTCCCGTATAGACAGACGATTGTCCACTGCCTGCCTATTCATTTCATGTGCTGCCTGCCTGCTGCTTGGCTGCTTTTATTTGCTCAACTTTGTTGTTTGTAAACTTTCTTTCTGCTTTCATACTCCCTTTGTCTGAATGTTTGTGGAGGGGGGGTTGTTTGGCTGACTGTTTCTTTGTTTACTTTGCTTGCCTGCTTGTTTGCCTTCTTTCATCCATTCAAAGGCAGAGAGAAACAGAATCGCATGAATAGCGGATTTGACGACAGCTTGTTAAAGAAATCTCAGAATCTCAGCTTTATTGCGGACAAAAGAGAAAGTGTTACTGTAGTGAAGTGTGTGGGTGTGTGTGTGCGAGGAGATCATATTTCAAATGGCAAAATTTACTTGGAATATAAAGGGGAGGCATACGAATTTTAAATGCTGGCGACACAGAGAAAATATTTGAAATCGAAGGTAAAGTTAAGTCCGAAAATATTGTGCCGTTATTACACGGATCATTGCAATGCGTTTAAGTGGGCCGTAGTCTAATAAGTAGTGTGTTGGCTTATTAGATGTGAGGCCATGACTTAAAACCCATGTCAGACTTCTCCAGCAAAAAGGAAAAACGAACAAATATTTCTTTGGCGTGTGCCGCTTAACACATTTCTGGCAAAAACTCTGAAAGTCAAATAAAATTGCCATGAAAAAATTCTCAAACGAATCTGTAGGGGTGGTCACTCATGTATGAATTTAACACACACAACATTAGTGGTATGAGAAGTTATTAAGTAGCCGAAGAAATATTTTTTCGTTTTTCATTTTGTTGGAGGTGTGTGACTTGAGTTTGAAGCATGCTCTCACGTCTAATAAGAAAACACACTATCTGGTAGACTATGGCTTTCATTTAACGCAGATCGAATGAAAAGCGTACCAATAAAGTGTTTTATCAGCAACGTATCTAGCCTTCACTTCATATGGCAGCTTTATGGAGAAACTTTACATAAGTTAGGTTAGGTTAGAGGACGTGTACTTGTCAATTAAGACAAGTACAGTACCCGGAGGTCGAATTGACCCATTGTACAACGTCCTTAAAGAGAAAGGATAATGGAGGGAATAGGATAAAAAGGAAAGGATGTAGGAAAGGGAGAATGGGAAGCGGAGGGGAAAGAAACTTTACAGAAGTATTTCAGATTTTTGAAGAAGTTGTAGAAGCAACATCTTACGCAGTTCATATATACGGTTATTACACAGGCCTGATCATGTCTGTAATACTTCCAGTGCCTTCAAATGGCTATCGAATCTTGCAAATTAATCATTGCAGTCGAAATAAATGATACTTTAGATGAAAGGCTTACTTCTGACTGCCTTGCCAAACTGACAAATTTTACCTTAAGGAAACGTTCTTTTACTTAAAGAAGTTTAAGGCATAGCGTACCATAAAGCCGTTGTGCATTACTCAACCTCAACTCAATGGGTTTTAATTGTTGTAAGTGTTTTCATAAGAATCATTTTAAGCAGGAAATTAAATTTTAATTGAAATTTTATTTAAATGAACTTCCACTTGTCGTCTTTAAATTATTTTATTCCGATTGTATTCAGGCTTAGATGTGTAATATCATACGTAATGAATTGCCATAAAAGGACTTAATGTTGAATGGATTTTTTTTTTATTGTTTTTCTAGTAAAATAATCATTTATTATACATTTCCTTACCTTGCTTTTCCTTTTTCTATCATCATAAGCAAGCAATTACATTTAAAATAACAGAGAATGGGAGTATTATTCCAATCATCATCCTCATCATCATCATGGTTATGATAAATGCGTTACAATAGTATGTCTATTAATGTATGTGTGTAGTTGGGTTGTGTTTGTTTTTGTGGGAGGAAGATTAAATGCAGGGGGAGACCTGTTTTAATTAATTATATTGTCTTGCCTTTTGCATTTAATGACCATTTGATGGTCTCCATCAGTGTTAATTGCCTGCAAAGTATACAACAATCTGGCATTACTTCACCAGTAACCACCAGTTTGTCTCAGCTGGTAAATCAAATTATTTTTCTTTTTCCTTGGCTCCAAATCAAAATGTGAAAATGATGCCGAAAATAATCGAAATGAAAAGAAGAAGGAGTAGAACAAAAAGAAGTTTCTTTCTTTACAGCTTACATTTGTATGTGGCTGTGATGAATGAATGAACATAATGATGATGATGAAAAAATCTTTTGTTTTCTTTTCCGGAGTATTACACGAAACCATATGTTATTCTTGAAACACACTTATGTACCTGGCATGCAATGGCAATTCTAAACAAGATTCATATCATGCTCCACATATGCTGATTTTAATTATTATGTGCCTTTTCTTCTATTGGATGGACGATTAAGTCCTTAATTCTAATTGAAATGCTGGAATTATTTGCCAATTAGCAGGATATACGGATACTTATAAAAGAGAAAAGAGATATTTTATATAAAAATAATAAAGTAATCATGAGCTGAATGACAACCTGATTGATATAGACAGTCAGATCACACAAAGCCTGATAGCCGTTAAAAACGACATGAAATTTTCTTGCATTTAGTACAACTTTTTTGGTGAAAAATATGATTGTTGCAGTAGTTACCTAAACCGCGAATTTGCTTTCAATACCCAAGAATAAAAGTAACGAACATCGAATAATGCAGCGCACCCCGCAAGCGACTCCGTAGAAATTTACATCGATGGCTACAAGTTGGAGGGAACCGTTGGATGTGGATTTTTTTCAGAATCAATCGGAATATCCTGGTCTATAGGGCTTCCGAATCACTGCAGCGTCTTTCTGGCGGAAACGTGGGTAAAACGGGTTGCGGTGAAAATTATTGTGGTATGAAATAAATGGTCCTAAGCGGGAAATTGCCGTATTTTCCGATAGGCGGCTATCAGAGCATTCGATTTTAATGTGAAAAGTCCAAGACGGTATACGGTTGTCGCAGATATCTCAACGAGGTAGCGGATCGATATGATGTTTTTATAACATGGGTACCAGAGCAAAGAACATTCCGTGTAACTGTAGAGCGGATGAACTGGCCCTACGGCGCACGGCCATCGCACTCGCTGATGAATTCTTGACATTGGGGATGCCTTTGGGAACTTGCAATTGGCAATGTAATCATGAATGGGCAGCTTCGGACAACGGCAGAAAGGCGCAGAAAATCTGGTAAAGTCTGGACAGAAGGCAAGCGGTAGCTCTGCTTAAATTCCAAAGAAGTAGGCTCAGTACTATTGTTGGGGACATTGCATTGTCGGCACGCATGCGCGGAACATCGGTCTTGGTCACCTTGCAAATGATTTCTGTAGAAGCTGTGGAGATAAGGAGGATGAGACTGTTCTTCAACTACTGTGTACATGGAGGATCTGCATGAAGTGTCATGCATTGATATTGGCAACCTGATTCACGTCATCGGAAGCTGTGAGTGGTTCCTATACTAGTGGAAGATGGAAAACTGTGCTATCATAATGGGCCCTATGTGTGGCTTAAGTGTTGGAGATATCTCAGATGAGGTTTGAGTTGGCTTCACGGCTAAAAAGCCTACTAGACTAGGGCGACTACGTTCAGTATGTTTTAGATACGCCTCCTCCTTTAAGAAGCATCCGCCCCGAACCTAACCTAACGTCGAAACATTTTATTAGATGAGAGAGGCTATATTAGATGAGATAGCTGCTTTAGCCTTCAAGTTCGTGAATATCAATCGTTCCTGTCTTCTCAGCATAAGACCTCAATGAGTATTTTCAGACAGTGAAGCAATAACTGTCAAAGTCTTTTTAAATAGTTGAACAAATCGATACACATTTGCTTGACCTTTAATAAGTGTAGCAGTTATTATCAGAGTCTCTTTAAATTATAAAGCAAATCGATACATATGTATTTGATGGATCTTAAACAATTTAATTCTTTTTTGCTACACCTCAGCTACATACAAATCCTGTGAGTGTCTCTCACTCTCTCTCCTGCAATACATTTCCCAATCCATTGTTATTGCTCTGGAACACATTATCGAACAATTTATCATCATTTAATTTGCATTCCTTTCTCCAAACAATATTCACATTAATCAATTATTAATAGCTACTGCAGTTTATAGCCACCTTTTTCTCTTTCTTTCGTATCATAAACACCATCTCTCATGTTGTCCTTTTTGTTCTGTGTGTGTGTGTCATTAAAAACCATTTTTCCTTTTTATGGAAAGAGAAAAAATTTAATTTTTTTGTTTGTTTCCTTTCTGACATATTTTTATGACACCTTCCATTACCTTTTGCATTACATGCATTACCTTTAAAGTGTAATTAATTATTTATTTGCTTTCCATGTTTCTTGTCCTTCTTATTACTTTAATCCGGCAATTCTGGTCTCATATTCATGGTTCTTTTGTTCTTTCAATTTCGATACTTTCTTTCCATTTCTTGTATTTTTTCAGCCTTTTTTTTCGTTGTAAAGAATGGCAAGAAAGCAATTAAAAAATCACGTCTGACCAAGAGAGATTCATTAAATTACACACAGTCAATGAATTGAAGTGCACAAAAATATGCACTTGTGTTCGCCAGCCAAAAAAACAGGATAATTTTACGCCTGTATGCAGTCCTTCATATGCATGTAAGCTTGTGTTTGTGACTACGTAAAGTGTTTGTATTTTACTTTTAAAGTGTATCTGAAGGTAAAAAATTACGGCATTCCTGGTAAATATGATCGGTCGGTAGGCGTTTATACACTTTCGCACAAAGCCATACATTCGTGTAGAGGTATACAATTTACATTAACATTTACATGCTGTTGACCATATTTGGAAGGCAATATATTAAGGTGGCCATAGGAAGTAAATGAACATACTAGTTATACATTGAATACGTATAGAGGAGGCCGTAGTCTAGTAGGTAGTTTGTTGGCTTATTAGACGTGAGGCCATGATTAAGACACCAAGTCAGACATCACCAACCAAACGAAATTTGAATCATCGGCGGCTTCTTCTTCGAAGATTTCTGGCAAAAACTCTGAGAATAAATAAAATTGCCATGAAAAGTTTCTATAAAATCTGTCATTCGTAGTTAATTTTAAACTGCAGGTCCAGTTACCCATGTATACAAATAACATACACAACATAAGTGGTGTGAGAAGCAAGGTTGTAATCCTGACTACAGGATTGTAATAACCAATTATGTATGTATGTATTCTCTGCTCCATTCAAACTCAACAATTTCGTAACAATTCATCCTTTCACTCCTTAATCTTATCTTTACATGGATGTATACGGCTGGTCTCCCTAAAAATGTATTAAAATCCTTACTTACATGCCTTTTTACAACACAGTCATATAAACATTGTATTAAATGAGAGGACAAAGGATAATTTATTAAATCTTCATCGATGTTTTCGGTATAGGTTATTTCCCAGCCAGAGTATCATATGAATACGAACATATTCGTAGAAAGAAAATCTTTGTCCTGCCACTAAAGTCGACCTACTCATAGCATTTAATTTAAGGTAGAAGTCTCTGTAGTCTAGTAGGCAGTGTGTTAAAGTATTGAACGAGAGCCCATAATTCATACCTAAGCCTAGACATCCTGATTAAATGAAATGTGAAAATCTGTACATGTCCAAGGAGTAGCTTAGGTTATCCTAATACATGAGTTTAACTTGATTGCCGCAAAAGTTGCCTGCTACTCCACGTGAAGCTGAGTAGTAAGCCAAGTCAGCATGTTGAATGGGCCTTGGCTTGTGTTGTCCTTAGAGCGATAGTAACAACGCTACCATAATCCTTCTTACTCCATCTAGAATCTTGCAGTTGCATGTTCTTGTGTGAATTATCAACGAAATTTTTTTATTCGTTACAAAGAACATAACGTGGAACAGAATATCATTCAAATTTCCATGGCTTCTCTGAGTGAAGATGACCTACAATTTAATGTCGACTGCGAACGATAAATCTCAGAGTTTTGGCCAGAAATCTGTTAAAATGCAAATGTAGGTTCTAAACTCACCAAACTGCATTTAATAAAAAGTATCAGTATGCTCTCACCCCCTTTTTAACACCACAAATTATCACTTTGTACTACTTTTTCGCTGTTGCTCGTACGCACACTTATATATATACTCATGTAAAATACAATATAAATGAAGATAAATTATGGTTTTAATTTCACACACACACACAAGAAGGGGTTTAAAAAATATAAATTATTATTTAGTTTTATACTTGGCAACCCTTACCTCTTCATTTACAGCATTATGGCAGCCCCACTGTATCCTGCGTCTAGTATGGAATGTGCATGTAACAGCACCACCACCACAGCATTATGTTGGTGATAAAAATTATGTACAAAAACTTAAATGAGGATTTAATTTATGCGTTTTGCTTATGTTTTTTACATTTTAATTTCTGTTCTGTTTGTTTTTGCCGCTTATATTTCATATATTTTTTTTTTTGTGTTGCATGAAATCCACTTAAAATATATTTAAATACCGCTCTGTTGGTGTCGCCATAATAAATTTAATTTCTTTTCTGTCCTTACCATCTTTTTTTGCTGTTGTTTTTGCTTCTGGTCCACAAGGTCACTTTCTTTGTTTCCTTTTTTCTGTTTTTGGCCTTTAAATATGTTAAAAGCAACTGCAAAAAAAAAAGTAACGTATACTTCTGAATATAAAAATATTTTTTGTATAATTAAACGTAACACAAGAAAATAAAATAAAATAAAAATTTTGAATTGAAAAACATGAATTCATTTGAAATTATAATCCACTGACTTTTATTATTATTTCGTTGAGATTTTTTATTTAAAATTTGAATCATCATTTGCCAACAGAATGGTTAAATTTAGTCAGAGCATGCAGGTAATGTTGATAACAGTAAGAGAGACTTTTTTTTGGGAAATTTAATTAAAAAATAACAGATTTTTTAAAATATAAGGAAAATTTAAAATATAAAATCTGTAACTTGAGTTATTTTTATTCAAAATGGCTTTCTCAGCCATCTATAATCTCCTAGGCCTCACTAAACGAATTAATAACAGTCACGATTAGGGGATGCCCACAGGTTGCTGTCTTGCCTTCACTAATATGATGCCTGGATTGTATTTGAAGTATGTAATTACAAAATTATCTGAGGCGGCCATTGACTGTCTAGCATATGTATGCAGATGATATCTGATGATATCGATGGGTAAAGGAAAATCTGATAAAATTCTCCTTAACATCACCAGGAGAATATTCGACTACTGGGTGAGATAATATTACAGAAAATGGAGAGAAAAAATATCTGTTAATAACGCTGGATAATAAATTGATATAAACGAAGTCAAACGAAGTTACCGGAGTATTATAGTAAATTATTACAAAGAAAAATTTAAAAATGGCATCCAAACACTTGATTTCCTTGCCTGCAAACTTCTGTGTTTTATCGATGGAAAGCTTAATCAACTGGTTTCATAAGCTTTTCGGTTAGTCATTTTTGTCATCGAAATTTGTTTCAATCTAATGTGGCAACAAAACTTTAGCATCCTCCTTGTAGATGCACGACAGGCAAAACTATCTGAAGCGAGCATTGACTGCCAAGGATATGCAGATGGTATGGTCCTCACAGCTAGAGACAAATCTGAAGAGACTCCCATGTGACACCATTCAAAGAGGTCTAGAGATTGTAATTCGTTGGTACATGAAAGCTTGTCTGAGAACAATTCAGAGCAAGATCACAATCGTACAACTTTCAAGAGGAGGAAAACTTCCAAAATGGAAGGATATTCGACATCTGGGTGAGATAATAGCACAGTAAATGGAGGTAGTCGCCTTGGGCTAGTAGGTAGTGTGTTGGCTTATTAGACGAAAGGCCCGAGTTCGAATCCCAGGTCAGACATCAAAATGAAATATGAAAAAAATATTTCTTCGGCGACTTCCTCTCAGCAGATTTCTGGCAAAAACTCTGAGAGTAAAAATTGCCATGAAAAAGCTTCTCAAAAAATCTGTCGTTCGGAGTCGACTTTAAACTGCATGTTCCAACGCTCATGTATAAAATTAACGCACATAACATGAGTGGTGTTGAGAAGCTAGGCCGTAATCCTGACTGAAGGGTTGTAATGGCCAATTATGAATGTATGTAAATGGAGGTAAAATATCTGGCGATAATGCTGAATATTAAACTGACATGGAGGGCTCATATAGAGATCATCTCAGGGAAGGTCAGACATGACGTTATTGTATGCAAAAGGTTTGCAGGGAAATTCTGAGCATGAAACTCCGTAATTATACCATGAAGGTCAGATATACGATGCAATTGTCTAGGCCAATAGAACAAATCAGAAAACAACTCAAATAAAAATTGACAAAATACCGAAACTAAAAACTGTTGTGACATAACAGTGGCAATGAGAACCTAACCTACAGCAGTGCTAGAAACTCAGTCTCAGCATAAATCCGCTATATACATATGGTAGTGAAGAACAAAGCTTTGGAGCCTAGGGTTAGGTTGATGGAAAACAAGTCTAGCATGAAATTCATAGTCGCGTGCCTGAGAGCTTTCTCCTTAACTGTCTTCTGAGCAGAACCAGTAGTTTTTATGATTTTGGGAATGCTTTGCAACGGGACTTTGTAACAAAAATTAAGAGAGTAATCTGGAAGCTGCAAGCAATTGTAAAAAAGAAGTATTTTTTAGTGTAGCAATAGATCTGAAAATAGAAGTTGTAGTTGTTGCTCCTGAAATAAAATATATTCAAGCTCTTGGGAAAACTCGCAAGTGTTTTCCAATCAAAAGACGATGACGGTGAGAATGACTCATTGAAACAGCTTCTAGAAACTGTGCATTAATGCACGCCAAAAAGAAGCAACACCGGGCGTATATCAAATGCTAAGATGGGATATGTTGAAATTTGTCAGGGCAATAGATTATGAGGAGACATTATAGGCATACCCTATAAACATAGATCGTATGGTCGCAGTGCTAAGGCATCTCTTCACGACGATAAAACAAAATTTCCTTTGAAAAGTCAAAGATGCCAAAGGCTTCAGGATGGATTATTTAAGAAGGAATTAAGACTCCTCTCTTATTAAAATTCGAAACTATTATGAGGACATTGCTTACATTTTTTTTTATCGAATTTGAACTTAAATTGTTTGGGTGTGTAGTCAATAGACAATAGGCTTCTATTGTGGCAAAATTACTTTTAAGAACACTTTTCTTTATAGATGAGAGGAAGTGGTGGGCTCTTGGAGAAAGGTACAGCCTATAATTTCGATGCGTTTGTACCTCCCAATGCCATCTTTCTACTACAACTTAAGTATATACTCGCAACTATTGTGTACGGTGCATTAAATTCTCTTAACTCGCTTGATAATGACCTCGTTTAAAAAATAATGAACGTTAAAGCATGTGAAACAAAAGTGTTGGACGCTTGGTTGCTGCTGCTACAAAGAGTTCCTTGCTATTAAAAACATTTCATAATGAAATAATTTTCTCCTCTTCTTTTATGTTTTCTACTTCACAAAGGCAGTACAAAACAGCTTGAAAATAATTTGTTATTGTTGTTGTTATTGTTGTTATTTGTGGCATTATTAAAGTATATTTAATGGAGAAAAAGAAAAGCCAGTTCATATCACATATACACACATGCAACACAGTCAGTAAATTAAATTGTGTTCTTATATGTGGCAAACAACACACACAAGAGTAGAGAGAGAGTGTTTATGAGTTTCTCAAGAAAATGCAACACAAGAGTGTTGTTTTGTTGCAACAACAACAACATATTCAAGGATATGAACAGAGAAGCTACAGGGAAAAACCAAAAACTGAAGAAACATAGAAACATAAAATAATTGAATTACATTTTACCATTAGCTGTGAAGGAAAGTTTACACACACGCTCTTCAACATATTGTTGTCCTTCGTTTGTGGCTTCAGAGAGGAGAAAAAAATAGTTTTTCCTTTGCAGTTGATTGTCTCTGGCAATTGTACTCATACAAGTAGATTTCATATAAAATGTGAGAAAAGTGTTTAAAAAGTATTTTTTTTTCTCTCTGAATAATTGTGACAACCATTTAAAGATTAAATTTCAATTCAATTAAGTTTTCAATTCCATTGAATTTTATTAAATTCTTTGGCAAAAAAAAAATAATTTTTTCAACAAGTGAACACGCACATACACATTTATTTGTCCCTGTAAAGCCGCATACTCAGTTGCATGACACATGTCAATTAAGCACACATTTTTCTTCCTCCCTCCTCTCTCTCTCTCTCTCTTTCGCTCTATTTATTAAAATCTCTTGTCATTTGTCTCTTGGCTTTTATTGATTTTATTTTATTTTTTTATAATCCTTGACATTTGAATGTCTATTTAAGGGTCAGGTTTTTTAATTTTTTTATTCCACTTGTAATCAAATAATATTTCACAATGCATATGTGATGGTGGGTAGAAGTCAGTATCGGAAAAAATTGGTCCATACTTCAATACCACGAGAGCTGCTCCTATTATCCAAATACATAAAAAGTAAACACGTTTTTGAGGAGGCTTGATCTGTACTCAAAGTGCCTGACTTATCATCCAGATTCGATTACATTGTGAAACTAATAATATTGTTACGAAAATGGAAAAAATGTAGATATTGCGGTTTTTAAAATTATAAAAAAACAATCAACTTGTTTACATGGTAAACAAAATAACCAAAAGTATACCAACAAACACCAGTATAAACAATGATAAACAAGTAAACAAAAATGCAACAACAAACACTACAAGTATAAATGTAAACAAAGTAAACAAACAACAAAATGAAACAACGATGTTTACGTTTATAGAGATCTCGAGAAGGCGAACATTCGCCCTCAAGAACATTCATCAGACTGTTTACGTTGCCATATAAAAGGCAAGACAAAGCAGGCAAAGGAGTTAATAAAAGTTCAGTCAGTCTTGTATGAAGATGCGGTGTGTTTGAAGAGAATAATCGTGGTTCGGAGATATCCGTTACAAAGATCTGTCGAATAATTGTCTAGTAATTGTTATTGTATGTGCAAAAGTTGCAAACAGAGGAATAACAAACAAAGCAATTGTTGTTGCATACATAACGTTGTGAACAGTGGCACACAGAATTGTGCGAATAATAAAGAATTTTAATTAAAACTAAACACAAATTTATTTTTATTTTATTTACAACCAATGAGCTCATATTTTCATCTTGATTGTCACACTTATCCCTCCAAAAAATCTTCCTGAGCCTCCAAACTATAATTACGAATATTACCAAGCTTTGCCACCTATCCTCCATGATAGATACCGTCCCCACTATGCAGGTCAAACCGTATTTGATGTTTCCCTTTTCTCCAGTGTGGACCTGGTTTGATTATATATTTGTACAGCCATTATACGTTTCAGACGTACGTACTCTCATATAGGCCTACTGTCTTCTCGCAACAATATTTATATTCCAGTTTAGTTTGATATCAAGTTCGATTCCAACTTGTTTGACGTTATTTAATACAGTTCGAGCTATCCCACTGAGACTAGAGGTAAGAAATTTGGGGTTTTTGTTTACTTGTGAATACAATTTCAAGCTATTTTTTTGTAAAGATACGTAAAAGCTCTCTTAATTGGAGACTGGAGTGGAGAGTCCAGAAGAAAACAATGCAGCCACCATTGAGAAGGCAGTCTAGGTAGGTTAGTTATCTATTAAGATAGGTTGAAGGACAGTGGTATGCCTATCTAAGTCAACAAATCGGCTAGTCGTACGCTTACCATTAAGGCGTGCCAACCAATAGTGTCTTGAATAAACTTATCACAGCATGGTATCCTCCTTAAAATATTGAGATCTCGAGCTTAGAAAACCTATATAATGACATAAAAAATGTTCCTTCGTGTCGATGTTCTCTACGCATGTCCTGCATTAATTATTATCTACCTTGCATTTGAGGTTCATGTGTACATGTAAGGCTTAATGAGATATTTCGAGGAAGTAGAATAACGGGTGGTCATCTTCCAAGCGAAAGTCTGTGCTATAGAAAGATGTGCTCAATTCAATTTGGATAGAAGGTACAAAAGACGGGAACATTACAATACAATTAGCGCTGCCATTCGAATACTCAAAATAAGTTCAGATATGTAACCGCTATTTTGACAGGCCAATATAGACTCAAAGAATACTTGTTCCGTACGTTGATTAGTTCGTACGCAACATATGATTCCTATGATGGTGATAATGACTCATCGGAACATTTTCATGGAACCTGTAAAGCATTAATGCATACCAGATGCTTAGCTGGAAATTGGTTTAGCAGTAGCATTCCGAAGTTTGTCAGGTCAATAGTCTTGTAGAAGGCATTATGGAGATAGCCTATGTACATACATTGAAGGATAAGGATACCTTAAATATACGCTGAGGTATCTCTTCACAGCAATTGTAACAATAATAATGGCTGATAAAGTATTAACTTTGCAACAACATTGATAACAAACATGGACGAATTTTTGTATTTTTTTTTTGTTACTTCAGCTAATTTTAGTACTACCCTCGTATCTTGTTTATCAGATATCAATTATTTTATTTCGAGTTTTTTCTTTAATTTTACATTAGTTTTGTTGTGTTGTTCACATCTTCCTTTTGTAGTTCATTTGCAACTTTGCTTTTTGTCGTCTGTGTTTTGTTGCTGCTAAGTGCTGTTAACAAAATAGTTGCTATTGCCAAACAATTGCACTGCCACTGTAGGAATATAATCAAACCAACAAACTTTCTTTCTCTCTTCTTTTTTTTTCTTTTTTTAAATTTTTGTGGCTGTTTTATTCCCATCAAATATGCATCTCTGGATGCAACTGTCAGTTCAAAAACAATGTGGGAGTATGAGACTGGGCCGATATAAAAAAATTTTGACAACTGACTGGTTGTCATAGTTTTTTGTTTTTGTTTTTCCCGCCCATTTGTTAAAGCATTTGTCCCCTTGGTGAGCAAAAATAGAAACCAAATTGTTGAGCAACATTTTTGGCACACAGAATAAATGCGTGCTACATAAATGGCTTTCGAATATGTAACAGAACCCCCCAGAAAAAAGAACAGAAATGACAGCAAAATAGCAGAGTAAAACTATTTTCCATCAAACTGTTTAAAAATGACATGATTTGGGTTTGTCACCAAATCAAAATCCTCTTAAAAGATTTTTTTTTTGGTGTTTTGTTTTTTGTTTTCTGTTCTCTACCCAATGAATACATTGTGTGTGTGTGTGTTTGAGTGGTTTTTGTTTCCAAAAATTAAATTCATTTTCAATTTGTTTGGCTAGGTTTTGTTCAAATATTTTAAATAATTTTAGTTTCCCTTTATTGTTAAGCTTCCTATTTAGTTGGTTGTTGTATTCTTCCCATTTTTTTATTGTTTTTTTTTTAATGACAATTTGTTTTTCGTCCTTTTAAAAATGATGTCCAAACATGCCATTCTACTTATAGTCATTTCCTGTTCCTGTAACTCTTTTTTTTTTTTGTTTTTCTTTTTTTAAGAAAATTTTTGCTCCAATAATTTTCTATACTCGTAGTTTTTCTTCGTCCTTTTTTCTTTTTCATCTTTTTTCTTTTCTTAATGGCTCTTACTTGCGTTTTTCATCTTCTTTTTTCCTCCAATGTAGCATTTTAAATTTTCTTTTCTGTTAGTATATTCATTTATTCAGGGCTTATGGTACACTGTTCTGGTGAAAAGTTAAAGGAAACTGCAGGCCACTGAGATACGCTAAATGATATAAGTCAAAGAGTGACAGGTTTGCCACAACTCCATCTTTCTTCTCCTCTCGATCCAGTTTAAATAATCAAATTTCCCCAGATGTTAGACCTGCTGTAGCTGCTTCTAGAATGATAGGGTTGCCATGTGCCGTGTTATAGAAAAACAGCTGTGTATAGAAATGTATATTGAGTTTTTGTGCTGATTGTAGTGGTAAATAACTTTCTTCATTTAGTACAAGTATTTCATAAAAAGGGACACGGGCTTGATCTTCCTCTGATGTTAAGGCCCTCTTTTGATATGTTTATTATAACGCACTCAGTGCACTGTAACCCAGAAAATTCAAATGATTGACAATGTAATTGTAGAACACTCGTGTAGGCCGGACTTTGCCTTTTCTTCGATCGCATTTCATGCCACACATGGGACCAGGAGAGCCTCTAGACTTAGTGCCGTAACATCTCTGTTTCAGGTTGGATTATTGAGCGGTGCTCACTGCCTGTCATTTCACTTTGCAATTGGAAAGTTAAAGTTAATCAAACACAAGATTCTATCCACTTCGAAACCAAGAGACTAGTTGTATTAAAAACAAATATGCAAAGTAGAAACACTTTTCCCAGCCTTCTGCATTTGCACAAGAAATTCTCTCTTTTTTCCTTTTTGCTGCCATTATGAATCGTATTGTTTAAGAATTTCTATCAAGAATTAATTTTTTTTATTACAAAAACGACCCTCGTAAAGTTTACTATACACCAACTTTTTTTGTTTTATTTCCTTCATAAATTTTAAACAAATTTTATGTCTCATACCCGATATTCTGTACGACTGAGGCGTATGAGTAATATTTTGGTAAATAATTTACTGGTCAAATGCTCATACGTCGTGTAGTGCCCACTTGTTCTTTCAATTCAAGTGTGACTTATTTAGAGAAAGGTTTGACATTGACGAATGTGGATGGTTTAAAAAATGAAAAATTGTTACACTCTACCCCCTTTCGTTTTCCCTTTAAACTATTTTTCCTGCATACCAACACAATGCAATGATTGAATAGGGGTCATAGGGGTGTTGGCCACAAACAAAACTCATGAAAAATTGGTGATCAACCCAGTGTTGATGTACACTGTTAGGCAAAAATAATACGATTATATACAAATTTTGGGTGTATTTGAAGAAATCTCTTGTATAGAGGACCAGACATACTACATACATACATACATAATTGGCCATTACAACCCTTCGTCAGGATTACGGCCTAGCTTCTCAACACCACTCATGTTGTGTGCGTTAATTTTATACATGAGTGGCGGGACCTACAGTTTAAAGTCGACTCCGAACGACAGATTTTTTGAGAAGCTTTTCATGGCAATTTTATTTACTCTCAGAGTTTTTGCCAGAAATCTGCTGAGAGGAAGTCGCCGAAGAAATACTTTTTGTATTTTGTTTTTGATGGCTGGCCTGGGATTCGAACTCGGGCCTTTCGTCTAATAAGCCAACACACTACCTACTAGACCTTGTAATGACGGATTAACGGATGTCGGCTCAACTTAACACATTCTTCCAGCTGCCTCTGCCTTTTACGCACATTCACCTGTTGGTCGCACCTGTCGATGACAGAACTTTCTCGATTTGGTCCTTCGAACGCAAACAAAGTCGTTCTCTTCGTCGACTTTTGCAAATCGCCACATCAAATACCCATCTCACCGGAACATCCTCCTACATTCGAACGACATGGCCGAGGCAGCGCAATCGCTGGATGATAACACACTGCACAATGTCCTGGTCGTTGAGGAGTTCATACCGAAGACCTTACGTAGGTCTTTCCTCTCAAATACTCCCAAGACTGCAGCATGAGTGCTTAATAAGTAGTATCTATAACTCTGCGCCATAAAGAAGCATGGGGAGGATGAGCGTCCTGTAGACTCTCGATCTTCTTACAACCTGTTCTTCTAACATAAACTTCTAACTTCAACTGAGTAGGTTCCATCCCCTTAGTAATGATCCCCTGTATATAACAAAAATAGCTTCCCTACCAAATTAAATGCTCCGTAAATCAATTCATTCATAACATTTATGAACTTAAAGCAACTGCGGCTACATTAACTACGGATGCTATAAATTCGTTGTCTATTCTCATAATAATTTGAAGTCCATTTGAATGCTTCTTCTTTAATATGGCACTCAATACTTAATATTTTTGCCAAATTTTATTTCAATTCTTTTTTTCTTTCTTTTTCTTTTTTTGTCAACCATTTGTTCTTCTTTTTTCCTTTTGTGTTGCATTCAAAAACTGCAGTTTTTTTGCTTTGTTTTCTTTTTTCAGTTTTCAATACAATTTGAGGAGCATATTTAAAGCTTGGCTGGATATTTTGTGTAGCAAAAGTAAGTTTAATAGTTCGACTGTAAATTAAGGATATAAAAATGAGCCAGGAAAAAGGACCAAACAAAGAGAGAAAGAGAGAGAGACACATAAATGGAGTGTAATAAATGGAAGAATGGCGGAAAGGGAACTGCAACTGCAACATTAAAAATATTATTTCAATGGCAGTAAATCTTTTGTGAGAGGTGCCAACAAAGTGTCTGTCTGTATGTTTAATATTTAATTTCAATGAATGGCGTGAAAAAAACGGCATAAGTATTATTATTTTAAAACTACATTCCTTTGTGCTTAAGCAATGATTTAAAGTGATAGTCAGAGGTCTCATAAAAGGGGGCATTTTTTATAACAGACGGTCGGTAACTTTGTTTATCGAATGGAGGAAACATGGAATATTTCTTTAAAATTTTCAATTTTTTCAAAAAACAATAGGACATCAACAAAATTTTTGAAAATATCTCCACTCTGTGCTAATGCCTTCCTTCTTTACTCCAACCCTTGTCATCACTGCTTACTTTGGCCTCAATCCGTCTACTGCCTGACTGACCTGGATGTCCTTCTCATGTGTATCCTTACTGTTTCCAATCTATGTTGGTTCTAGTGCTGCCGTTATTACAACTCATTAATATCCTGTTTCAATCCACCGTTCGAAGATATAATCCGTAGTAAAACATGCACGCATGGTTGAAATCGGGAACCTATCTCCTTCAAACTTGATCAAGCAACAGTATTATATCTTCAAATCAAAGGGCGTCTGGAGTTGCCTAATGTCGACACAATAGAGGGAATCAAAAAGGTGGTCGAACTGCAACGGAAGTCAAGCAGCAATCCTATCTCGCCAAATCAAAAGGCGTCTGGAGTTTCCCAACGTCGCCTCTACTATGTTCCGGCCCCTATAGCATAGAGGGAAACAAAAAGGCCGATGAACTGGCACGGAACTGATCGTTGATGTCTTATGAGGAGCCGATAGAGGGGATATATGCTTCTCTATAGAAATACTTTTCCAAAGTGAAAAAAACATCGGGATGATGAGAGCCTCTAGACATGGTGCTATAACAACTACTTTTCAAGTTTGGTTATTGAGCGATGCTCGCTGCTCACTGATTTGCATTTGGAAAGTTAATGATGGAACAGTGACAAGATTCTACGCTCTTCTAAACCACTTACATATCCTATTTAAGGGCGTAAGTCAAGATATTTAAAAAAAATAGGGACATCTTTCCAGCCTTCTGCCTTTGTTCTAAAAATTTTGTCTTTTTCTTTTGATTACCTTCACGAATCGAAATGTTTAAGAATTTAAAAAAAAAAAATTTTTTATTATTAGAAAAAACGACCCTCGTATAGTTTACTGTACACCAACTTTTTTTATTTTGTTTCCTTCAAATATTTTAAACTCATTTTATGTCTCATGCACGATATTCTGTACGCCTTAGGCGTATACGTAATATTCTGGTAAATGATTTGCTGATAAAATGCTTATACGTACTGTAGTCCATACTATAAGGAAATGCATTTGCACGCAACATGTTCTTTCAACACAAGTGTGGCTCACTTATTTAAAGAAAGTTTTGCCATTTGCGAATGTGGATCGTCGAATGTGGATAGAAGAGCGCTTAAATGTGCTTTTAACTTATGCAAAAGGGGTGATTTTTTTCTTGTCCGAACGTCCCCGGCAACACACTAACCCACCCTCACCCGACCGCGGAGGGCTCGTCCCCATAACGTAGGGACACGTACACACTACAGTCCGGACTGTAGCGGGTAAGGGAAAAGTAATGGCAACAAGAACATAAATCAGCTACAAAACTTAATCACAAGCTGAATGAACTAACAATTAACAGGAACTACCTATAACTAGAACGAAAATACATTTTTATATGATAATTTACAGATTAATGGAATGATTTTTCGATCACTTGATACGGGATAATTGCTGTCTTCATAATCCATCTAATGTTCAAGAAAAGGTCAAGATTATAAAAATATTTTACGAGACTGAAAACGTTACAGATGTGGTCAGGCGTACATGCATGACACACTTCCTACTGAGGAAACTAACACGTTTGATAAAGAAAAACATCCCTTCGGCTTATGACAATGCAGATTACCATGCGAGGAGAGGAGCGTACATGCCACTGAATGAGTCAGAACCTTTCTGTGAAATGAGAATCGATGTTTAAAAAGATATACTCAAGGAAAGAGAAAGTAAACACAGTCAAAGACTGCTCACGAACCTAATAGGTTTGAGGCATTCAAAACCTTTGCTGGGAAATTAAAATTAAAAGGAGATTTGAGTTAGAATTACTGAGTTAGAGATTACATGGGAGTATTATGCGGTTGGTAATTGGTCTTTTGGCGTATATTTAATCAAAATGGGTTTGTCTCCGACATGTAGCTTTTGTGATGATTCATTCCCATCTTTATAATTCTTATAACCTCTGAGATATTGTTACGAAAATGGAAATGGTGTTTTGCTTTTACATCGTTTAACATTAATATTATAAACAAAAGCTACAAAAACAAAAACAATGAACTTGTTTATATGATAAACAAGTAAACAAAAATATACCAACAAACACCAGTATAAAAGAGGGATAAACAAGTAAACAAAACTGCAACAACAAACACTGCAAAAATGATTGAGAATGTAAACAAACATACACAAACAACAATAATGAAACAATGATGTTTACATTTATAGAGATCTGGAGAAGGTGAAGCCGCGAACACTCGCCTTCAGGAACATTCATTAGACTGTTTACGTTAGCATATAAAAGGCAAGGCAAAGCAGGCAACGTAGTTAATAAAAGTTCAGTCAGTTTTGTATGAAGATGATGTGTGTTTGAAGGGAGTAATTGTGGTTTGAAGATCTCCGTTACAATGATCAGTCGAACAATTGTCTAATAATTGTTATTGTTTATGCAAAATATTGTAAAGAGGAATAACAAACAAAGGAAATGTTGTTGTTTACATCAAGTTGTGAACAGTGGTACACAGAAGTGTGCGAAAAATAAAGAATTTAATTAAAACTAAACATTTGTGATCTATGAGTTCATATTTTAAATGTTTTTAAAAGGTCAAAAACGTAACTATATTAATCCATTCTTGAATACTTCCTTCAAGATGGCATAATGGCATAAATTTTTTATGTATACTTCATTGAAATTTTCTTTTAAAGTCCCTATATGTATAACCCTTTAGAAGCACTCAGAAGTATTGCTTCAATACATTTTATTTATTTACTTACCAATTAGAAAAAAAGAAAAGTTTTGTTGTAAGATTTGCATCTTGTTCTTGTTCTAATCTACCCTAAGCAATGGTAATATGTATTTTCATGCAAAACTTTACAAGTAATTGACATTAGAAAGACATTTCATTGAATTTATTTTTTATTTTCGATTCTTTTTTTTTATTTTTTTTTTAAAGGACACAATTTGTTTTCTTTAAGCATTCCTAGCAATACATACGTAATGGACTAACAATCCTACTTATACTTGCATGCAATTCAGAGTACAATGAGTGTGTGTTTTTTAAAAGGCCTCAGGTGTAAGATACTGATTTGCATACAATTTGCATACAATTTGCAACAACTACAATTGGAAATCTGTCCATAGGGAGTCGTTTTTTTTTTGTTATAAATATTTGTAAAATATTTCGTATTTCATATGCATGGAATGAAAACTTCATCTATTGAATGTCAAAGTAAATAAAAAATGAATATAAAACAAATAAAATATTTACAGAAAATAAATTTAGAGAGAGAGAGAGAGAGAGAAAAATAAAAGAGAAACAGAATGAAATGAATTGCATTCATAATTGACAACTATTTCTAGAAATTATTCTTTCCATTCAAACAGTAACAGAAACAAACAAAAAAAAGGAAGAAAGAATAGGAAAATTATTGATTTATTATTACCGTTTCTCAATTTGTAGTATGTGACATTCAAGTGACCTTTAATAGTAAATTAAATACAATTGCTTTCAAATTGAAATTATAAAAAGCGAAGGTTAAGTTAGTATCGTTTATGCCAACCGATGTGAAGGCAGCAACTGCAGGCAAAGGAAAAAATTTTCATAAATACATATATACACACACCTGACTGGTCATTACAACCCTTTAGTCAGGATTACAACCTAGCTTCTCACATCACTTATATTGTGGGTGTTAATTTTTATACATGAATGATGGAACATACTGTTTAAAGTTGACTCTGAAAGACAAATGTTTTGCTCCGTTTGAAGGATCCATTAGTTTCGAAAATTGTAATCCTAAACAGAAAAGAAATAGGGGTCGATGACGTCATCCACAGTCTTTTTATCTTGACGCTCGGATGCTCTTGGATCGTATATGAATTGTATGTGTTGGCATGTAGAAAATTAACACACGCAACTTAAATGGTGTGAGAAGCTAGGTTATAATCCTGACTGAAGGTTTGTGAAGAGAAACAATCATAAGTTAACATTGACTCAAAAACCAAATCTATTCGGCAGCAAGGAAATGCTGATTGTCTGGTGGAGACAGAAAGGTGTGCTATACCATGAGCTCTTAAAATCTGGTCAAACCGTTAATACAGATATCTACCAACAAAAAATTATCAATGTGTACCCTGCGTTGATCGAAAACCTAGCAGTATGGACCACAACACATGGCAACGTAATTTTGCAACTTGACATTGCACCTGCACACAGAGCAAAACCGGTTCAGAATAAAATAAAAGCATTACGCCGCCGTTTTCACCAGACTTGGCTTCTTCCAACTATTAAACTAAGGCGACTCCCTGATTCTTAGCAATCTTAAGAGCCTCGGTATTGTTTAAAGTCAATATATACACCCAACTTAGTAGCAATTGCTATCACTGTCGCAGATAGCGCTAAATTGCTTTGGATTTTCCAATTTTCTATATATAAACAGCAGAGTTCCATAAGATAGCCACAATGGCATCATTATTTGAAAGTAAATATATATGTAAGGATTACTATCTCCTCGTTGTACCTAAGTTTGCAAAGACTTTTATCAGTTTTCTAACTTAAAGATCATGACAATCAAGTGCTACACCATGCTGATGTTATCCGCATAATCGATAAGCGATTACTGTCCTCTGCGTATTGCTACCATTAAGAGTTCACTACCCACCTTGACATAATTTTATAAATTCACATACATTTTCAAAGAAAATCATGTTCCATTAGATATCCTTCCCCTTTCTTTAGTTTTATTTTCAAAATTCATTTGTTTCCAATCAAATACGAGTTTATCGATTTCCTATGCAATCGTTTTGTATGTATAAGTGTCACTTCAATTTCCTATTCTCCCTTCACATTGAAAAATATTGTGTTTGTAGTGTGTGCTAAATAGAAGCGTTTATGTGGTCATTGCCATTAGGACATTGGCCCATAGGGCTAATAACAAGCCATTGGTCATTTCGAACACGTTTTCTATATTTACAGTCAGTAAAACAACAACAGCAATAGCAGTAGCAGTAATAAAAATTAAAAAGGAACTATTTTTCTTCTTTCTAAACTAGCACTAGCAGGAGCGAGGGAGAGAGAGAGCGAGGAATGAGGAAAGAGCAGACCAGTGCAAAGAATTCCAATTGAAATTCAATTGTTGGTGTATCGCATTCACAATTGTATACGAATTTATTTTCTTCGTATTTCGTATTCGCATTGCGTTTGTGTTTCGAGTGTTCAATTCGTTTCATTTCATTTCTATTTTATGTTGCTGCTGAATTGAATTGAATTATTGTCATATTTGTTCATAATTTTCGTATTGTTAAAGGACCATCAGCAGCAGCAACAACAGAAGCAACAGCAACAAGAACGAAAAAAAATTACATTAAAAGAGTTGGAAAGAAATATATCGACTGCAACCACAATCTTATTTGCTTGAAGAACTCAAGTATTCAAGTGCAAAATTACATTTTTTTCCAATGTTCCACACTTTCTTAATTTCGTTAGAAAAGTTTCTACGAGGATGGCTAAGAAATTTTGGAGAAATTCTGCTTTTTTAACTGATTTTGTGATAATGTGTTCTGCTTATTAGACATATCTTCTTATGCTATTCAGGACTCCTTCCTATAATATGCTATGTAATTAACAATCGATGATAACAATCTTTCAATTCTTCGCCTTGGAGGCATTCTGTCGTCACTCTACGACCGTCATTTCCCCCTTTCTCTGAATGCGCGAATGTGCCAGCATTTACAACCCTTCAGTCAGGATTAAGGCCTTGCTTCTCATACCACTTATGTTGTGTGTATTTATTTTATACATGAGGCTTTCAGTTTAAAGTCGACTCCATACAATAATTTTTTTTTTTAAAACTTTTCATGGCAGAAATCTGTTGAGAGGAAGTCGCCGAAGAAACATACATAATTGTCCATTACAACCCTTCTGTCAGGAATACGGCCTAGCTTCTCATATCACTCATGTTGTGTGCCGTAATTGTATAATTGAGTGGCGGGACCTACAGTTTAACGTCGACTCCGAACGGAGCATCTCCTCCATTCGAACGACATAGCCCAGCCAGCACAGCCGCTGGATGTTAATACATACATACATCTCACTTTCGAAACGAATGCGGAAATCATCGCCGACTCTTACTGGACCGAAGATCTTACGTAGGACTTTTCTCTCGAATACTCTGAAGGCTGTGTCCAGGCCTGTGCACCATAAAGAAGAACGAGGAGGATAAGCGTCTTGTAGAGTATTAGTTTTATCGTACGATAGAGGTCTCAGCTACTCAATTGGCTATTGAAGCCATAGTAGTACCTATTGGCAAGAGTGATCCTGTGGTTGACCTCTAGACTGACATCATTTTTGGTGTTAACGGCGGAACCAAGATTTTCGTCCATGTATTGTCTCCATTTCAGTGTTGGATTCGAGTAACTATTTTGTCTGGTTGGATATTTTGATTTTGTTATCAAAAATACGAAGGTTGCCACAACACTCTCCTTTGTTTTCCTAGTAAATAAGGACATTTCCGCTTTATCTCGATTTACACTAAGTTCCGTGGACTTGGCCCAGTTTAAAGCATCTTTTGATATCAAATGTTTCCTATTCTTTCTACTTCTGAAGGCTTCAAAATATCCTGGAAAATATATGATGTTGAAGGAGATTTTAAACAACGAACCTAAATGCCCATGCCTCGTATTTAAAAATATGAAACAATTTCTTTATAATTTTTCCAATTTTCTTATATCAAATAAAAGAATTTAGTGCCCAGGATACAGTAGGAATTTTATTCTTTTTTCTGACTTTTTCCTCTCTCTCTTTGATTGCTTTATAAAACTCTAAAATATCATTTGAAATATTGAATACTTGAATTTGGTAGAAATAAATTTAATTTTTCTTTGGAATTTAAAGATAACAACAACAACAACACAGCCAGTAAAACAAATGGCTAAGTCACAAAACCAAAGAAATATTTTTGGTTTGAAATATGTTGTATTTCATAAGACGAAAGCAAATTAAAACGTCACTACAATGTATTGCCTTTTTTATTAAATTTCTCTACAATTTAATAAGAATTTATTAAAAATAAAATTACTTAAAATAAATAAATGCAAGCATATGTATGCATATGCCCCAATTTGTTCCCCAAATTTGCAACAATTGCAATACGAAGGAATTGTTGTATTATGGAATGCAAGTGTGCATGTATGCAAGCAAGAACAATTTCATTTTATTTTTATACAAATTCCTTTGCAACAAACCAAACGAAAAGTATCCCAAATAAATTTAAAAATATGAAAATAAATCACCAGATGCTCTCAATGATTTCATTTCATTCATATGGAAGCGTTGAACTATAAGAAACAGTTGCCCCCTACCCCAACACAATGTTGTTTTATTTGTTGTAAAATATTATACAATATAGAGATGCAGATATTCATGTATGACACACATACAGACAATATATCGGGTGGGCCATCCATCGGTTTAAATTTAAATAATGAATATTGCCACACATCTTATGCCACAATTCACTTATTGCGTCAAACATTTGATGGCCTTTTCACTGCAATTTGACACCGTTCGACTATTTTCTGTGTGCCGCCGTTAGAGCAAAGTGTCATGCCGACAAACCAGAGACAATTGAGCATTTGAAGGCCAACATTCGTGATGCCATTGCCGAGATACGATCCAATACACTCGAAAAAGGGCATGCAAATTGCTACGAGCGTATGAAGTACTGTGAGGCCAGCCGTGGCAGCCATATGAATGAAATAATCTTCCATTTCTAACCTGAAGAATTGTACTTCACAACAAACAAACAAAAATTTGGCAAAATTTCAATCCGATTTTCTTTGATTGCATTTTTAAATCTAAACTTTTAAATGGCCCACCCTATACATACATACTTGTGTAACCGTTATTTAATATTTAAAAGAATAATTTTTACAAATTGAAAGAATGTGTTGAGTGCATGATAGAGGGAGGGGGGGAGGTAGAGCAGAAAATATTTGTTGTGCCAATAGATGTACGAGTATAAATACTCGTACAGATTACTTATTCCTTTCCTTTTCTTCTTATATGCTTTAGTTGTTGTTGTTGTCTGTATACGAGTATGTTGTATAGCCTTGTTTGGTCTTGTGTTGTTAGCCAATTACTTAAGTCCTGTTGCATTTATACTCGTATCTTACCAGGCATGCATTGACAGCATTGTAAATAATTTAATATTTCTTTCAGAGCTTTCATTAAGCTTTCTACAAGTATTCTAGCGCGAAAGGAATGTAAATTGGACAAGGATACAAGGATACAAAAAGTGCAGGCAGTCATGGAACAAATAATTTTTTAAGTGATTTTAATTATTATATTCCATTACAAATTCTATGGAGGACAGTAAACAGACTGCTTAGCAAGATACTTGCTTCAACCCACAGATGAGCCTTTAAATACTTTTTTCTGTGTATGTTGAAAGCTTGAATGATGGATGCAAAAAGTGCAGTTCGATGATATATGGCAAGAGTACAGATCCCCCCAAAATAAAAGCAGGCTTAAAAATCCCCAAAAAAGTTCAAAGAACTTGTGACAACACGAAGAGCTAATTTCCTTACAAAATATCAATGCATATGACAAGGACTCTTAAAAGGCCTGTTTTAATTAATTCCTTTACGGAATAGGTTGGTAATACAAGCGTGAGCTGGATGTGGAGAAGCTCTTCAACAGATGCCAGAAACAGAACAGACCATAAGTTCATCACTGACGGTATTAAAACGCAACTGAAATGACCAAAACAACAATAAGACGTACAAGAATATCGGAACTGAGAACATGCTACCTAAGGCATTGTGTGATCTGTTACCAATAAACCAACATCACTCGTAGGATGAAGTCACTACAACATATAATTGAGTCCGATAACAAACACTACATCCAGTGTTAAACTGTTGTATAAACAAGCCAAAAAACTGTTCTCCTAGAACTAGCACTAACAATGACAGTAAATGAAGCAGCTAGAGTACAAAAGCTAATTGCGAAATAAACAAAGTCACTTCAGTCACCAAGATTCAAACATACATAGATATATAAATACATACATACATACATACAACCCTTCAGTCAGGATCACGGCCTAGCTTCTCACACCACTTATTTACTGTGTGCTAATTTTTATACATGAGTGGCGGGACCTACAGTTTAAAGTCGACTGCGAATGACAAATTTTTGAGCAACTTTTCATGGCAATTTTCTTTTATGTACTCGCAGCGTTTTTGAAAGACATATACCGAGAGGAATTCGTTAAAGAAATATTTTTTAAGAGTTCGATTTTGTTGGAGATGTCTGATCTGGTTTTTTGATTTTTGATCATCATCAAAAAATCGTCACACAGTGTCAAACCGCAGCTTCTTGGTGGCCAATGTTGGCCTTGTAGTGCTCAATTGTCTCTGGTTTGTCGGCGCCCCACAAAAAATCGTCACACAATGTGAAGCCGCAGCTTCTTGGCGGCCAATTGCTATCACTATTTCGGCTAATTAATCGGCCATCAAAAGTTTGACGCAATCAATCGATTGTGGCATGAGATGTGTTGCAAGTTGCACCATCTTGTTGCAACCAAACAACGTTCACATCAATACCACGAAGAGTGGGTACAAAAGAATCGGTTATCATGGTGCGATATGTGTCGCCATTGACCGTAGTGGTTGCACCATCCTCAGTTTTCAAACAAATATGAGCAAATGATACCTCCGCTCTCTAAGTCGCACCAAACAGTCACTCGTAATGGGAGTATTGGCTTTTGAAACACCACGTGTGAGCTTTCTGAGCCCCAAATACGGCAATTTTGATTGCTTAACGTACCCACCAAGATGAAAATGAGCTTCATCCGAAATGAAGATTTTTATTTTTTTTATTTTGACAAAATCGACATCATCATGCAGTTCCTCATTGGCCCAAACCAATAGATGGTCCGCGCAATATATTCACGAACGATAGACTCTACAGACTAAGCAAATTCCAATCCATTTGAATTGAGCATTAAGAAAACCGAATGGGCCTAATGACAGCCGTAGAAAAGATCGGCCAGCAGAGTTTAAAATTTGATACCAGGAAAAGGGACAGCATTTGAAATAAATGTGGAATGTGTTGTGGCCATCTGCTCCTCATAAGGGTTAAAGGAATACACTTGTTTTAATAAATTTTTATTCCTAATGTTTTTCTTTTTAATTAATTTATTAACAACCACAATAATAATGTATTAAAGCCTTGAATTTCTTCCCTTCTGTTTTTTTTTCTTTCTCTCCAACTTGTCCAAAAAAAATAGTCCTTAATTTTGTTAATTACAATATCTGAATATTCATCTGGTTTTTTTCCATTTTCTCCAACTTTTTTGTTGTTGTTTGCTTTTGTGGGAAATTCCCTTTTCTATGCAGATTTATAACATTTTTAACGTTTGGTTATCATTTACAAAAGTTTCCTGTTCTTTTGTTCTCCTCTATTTATTGTTATAAAAACTCTTTTTCATTTTAACTCTGTTTCTCTATATTCTGTGTTAAACTGAAAGGGGGAGATAGGGAGCAAAAGACAGAGAACAAGAGGGAGAGAGAGAGAGGAAATATAACAAAGTTTTTAGTAATGCTTTGATTATCATACACATACACATACGCTCACATACATTTTATATTTGTTATACTATTTGCTTTAGTATATGTAAACTCATATGTTTGTATGTACATATGTATTCCATTTAATACATTAACCACTGACACACATACATGCACACGCAGATAGAGTTCTTTTTTACTACGAATTTATGTTTAGCGTTACTGTGTTGTAGTCGTATTAACAAAAGGTCTGCTTGTGTGTGTCAGTCTGTGTTTGATTGTATGAAAAAGGATTTTTTTCATCGAGAAAAAAGATCTCATTGTTTTGTCTGAAACATATAAAGAGAATAAGAGAACGTCATCGTCATCATCATCATCATTACCATCATGATAATTATTGTTATTATAGTCAGTCAGTCGTATGGAAAGATACTCGTGTTTATTGTTAGAGACCAGCGCTTAAAAAAAATGAGGCGAAAAACTAAGCAAGTATTTAACAATAGTGGGTTGCATATCCTATATGATAGAGAGTTAAAGAAAAAGGCTTAACGTATACGAGGGTGGTTATAAAATTATGTGTTAAAGATGATGATTAGTGGGTTTACATATCACTTAGTTATATCATCGAACAAATTGGCTCTGAAAACTTTATGTCGTTATTTTTGCTCTTCAGTCATCTTAAGGATTATTGCCGCCATTCAGTGTTTAATCGCCCTAATGACATAGTCTACTAGATAATGTGTTGGCTTATTAGACCGAAGAGGTCAGACATCTTCAACAAAACGAAATATGAAACGAATATTTCTTCGGCGACTTCCTCTCAGCAGATTTCTGGCGCAAAGGCCGGAGAGTAAATAGTTGTCATGAAATATTACCCAAAAATCTGTCGTTAGTAACCGACTTTAAACTGTAGCAATGCAACATATTCCTAATATTGTTCCTAATTTAGGAACTTAAGAAACTCCTAGTGTAGTAGCGAATGACTTATCACTCATGTCGTCTTCAAGAAATAATTTCTGAGTATTTAAGCCATATAGTCCTGGTATATTTATTCTGCTATTCTGAAGACCTTCACCAATAATTCATATTGTTTTCTGGAAGTCATAATAAACACAACCAACCACTGTAGGAGTTCTTAGCCGCAGAGTATATTCTCTTAAATTTCATTATGACCGGTTATCTAGCAAATGTTTGATCAATCTTTGGCTCTTGTCTTTAATACAACCTCAAGACCTTTGTCAGGGAACGATATGGTGCTTCAATTTTATTTTTAGTCGCCTTAAATGTTAATATGCCGCGGCGGCTTCAAGGCATCTGTAGGGGAGGAAGAATGTCCCTATTAGCTTCCTAGTAAGTATGGTACATGTCCTTTGTAAGGACAATACCACTGGGTATTTGCCATGAATTATCGTGAAATTGATTACGGAATTCTTCAGTACGATTTCTATTCTATCCATCTGCTAGTAATATTAACTACGCAACTATGGTAAGCTCCATATGTTGATGGATGTCAGATTATCCTTCTTTTCAGATTATTTCCATATCATAGCTTTCTTAAGATCTTCTTATGAGGGGAACTGGTAATTTGTCGGACTGTATGCTATTTCGAACAGAACCAATAATAATTGGACGGTGGATTATTTATGACAATTATAGCTGTTTAGGTAGGACTACTACTTTTCTCGCATTGTTTTTCGCTTTTCATGACAGTGAGTCTACGGCCCAATAGTATCAGTTCAAAATCTCTGTCTAGTGGGTCGGTAGTCAAATGTATGGATCGCTTAACAACTGAAGAACGCGTAAAAGACCATCAAAATTATTACCAAAAAAGTGCTTTAAAACTGGGCAATTATTCCTCATTACGAAGTGATATTTCAATAGATTGGAAGATTATATTGGAAGCGTTTAGATGAATGCACTGGCGAAAATATAATTTCTGTTACGGATAATCTGTATTTTATAGCTTCAACAGTGTCGTCACCAATTCAACGTATCTATCGTCTCATTATGGAGTCAAACTCAAGCAGCACTTAAATTCGGTTAAGCATTTACAGCGTCGTACATATGTGTGCTGATTGATTGCTAGAGCAGTAGCCAAAAACTTTGTTATAATAAAATGTTTTTCATTTCTCAGCCGTGGGTTACGTCAATATGAGAGCATAATATAGTCTGCAGGCAACATAGGGTAGCCCTTTTTCAGCACCGATGATACCGAGCACAGATGATTACAAGCTAAAGCCGTATAATATTTATACGTCAAAACTAGTCTTGTAGCAAGTTCTAACTGCTGTAGATAGCTGCTAATGAAGAGCGAGAACTGTTGTAGGTTACACACCAGATGTTTAGAAACTAATCTAAAGGGTGGGTCATTTAAAGGTTTAAATTTAAAAATTGGTTGTGGCATAAGATGTGTTGCAAGTTGCATCATTCTGTTGAAACCAAACTTCGTTTACATCAATACCATGTAGAACGGGTACAATAAAATTGGTTATCGTGGTGCGATAGGTATCTCCATTGAACGTAATGGTTAAGCCGTCCTCGTTTTCAAAGAAATATGGACAATAATGCCTCCTTTCCACAAGCCGCACCAAAGAGTCACTCGTAATACGCGCATTGGCTTCTCTAAGACCAAGTGTAGGGGTTTTCTGAGCACCAAATACGGCAATTTTGCTTGCTCGACGTGCCATCCACTAAGATGGAAATGAGCTTCATCCGACAAGATGATGTTTTTTTGGTCAAAATCAACATCATGGTGCAATCGTGCATTGGCCCAATAAATCCCAACGTTGCTTAAGCGTAAGTCGATTCATTACGGTCAGTGGAGATAATATACGGAATTTCGTGTATTGCCAGATTCGAAATAACAAAGATTTTAAATTTAAACCGATAGATGCTCCACCCCTTATAATTGTGATTGTATGATTTTGACTTTTTCTACCAACCAATAGTAAAAATATTTTCAATACATTTTTCATTCATGAATACATTTAATACACTTACACACAAAGGTATATTTACATATATGCATAGATACATTACAAAAACTAACAGCAACAAAATAAAGAATGAAAATGAATGAATGAATGAATGGTTGGATAAATAAATGAACCATAAATGAATTGTATGCGGATAGATAGACAGACAGAGAGAAGGGCTGCTGTTTGCTGTTTGTAATGATGGATGCATATGATGTACGAGTATTTCTAACAGAATTTTTTTTTTTTTTACCTCCTGATACAGTAAAACAGTAAATGTATGGAAATCAGGGAATGCGAAATAAAATACGGAAAGTAAAGTAATGAGAGAAAGTTATTTTTTGTTGTTGTTGTTGTTGTTGTTTTTATGTATACAACACATGTAAGTGAAATAGTAGATCCCTCATGATATTTGCAAATGAATGGAAATATTGAATTACAATGTTGTAATGGAATGCTTTTCATTTGCATTGAATATTTTGTTTACAGCCTCCAACTCTATTGTGATGACAGTTAAAAAAGAAAATCTTAAAAAAATGGAACAAAAATTATTAAAAATAATAAATTCAAGGGGAAGGAATGGAGGCTATCAGTCACATAGGAGTCAAAGCTACAAAAAGATAACGCCTGGATGACTGGCTGACTGACAGAACTCTTTGAACTGATAACTGCGTTTAAAAGCGATAAAAAGAAAACCGCAAGAATTTGTTTTTGTTTGAAATTAAAAGACCAAACGAGTAAAGGAAATATATTTAAAAAAAAAACAAGAAAAAAGAGAAAGAAAAGTTTTGGTTGTGGTTCTTTTCTCCTCCTTTTAGATTTCAGAAGCAATTATAATTTTCCTTTAAGCTGACACAATAAAACATCAAATTCTGTTTAAAATCATATTTTAATACAGATTTTTATATAGTAGAGGCAGGATATTTGAAAAAATCCTGTGGCTTTTCTACAGAAATTTTTAAGATTTTTTCTTTTCAGATTTTCATTGCATTTCTTTATAAGATAGCAAAATTTTATTCTTATCCCTTTATTATCTTTAATAATTCATTTATGATATGAAATTTATTGAGGTTATGTTATATACAACTGGTATAAATAGGCACGTAAAGAAGAATGGTTTTTGTAGTTAGTTGGTCTTAAAATTAGCCGCACTGTCATACATGATAGGTGTCAGTAGTTTTTTCAAGTAGTTTGAGTATCCTAATATACATAACATATAAGTACGATAGAAGAAAGCGGCAATCTTGTGAGGTTAAAGTTCACT
The DNA here is from genome assembly GCA_930367235.1 of Sarcophaga rosellei. Taxonomy (NCBI): domain Eukaryota; kingdom Metazoa; phylum Arthropoda; class Insecta; order Diptera; family Sarcophagidae; genus Sarcophaga; species Sarcophaga rosellei. Next base: position 79,228,964 of record OV884021.1, read on the forward strand.
TGACCACTTTAATGTCGCATGAATCGATGCCCGAGTAACTAAATGACAAATCCTGATTAAATGGTCTTGACAATCGCCATCAGAGCTTTGCATTTATATTACATGCATCTTAAAACAAGCCTGAAGCTGCAATGGAACTGTAGTGAGCGATTCGATTTGCTTAACCGAAAATAAGAGAAATCTCTCTGCATATGCCCATCCATTATGCAATTACCGTGGAAGTAAATACAGTGACAGACATATACTTATGATTTAATTTTAATACTTTGCCGAATAGACTGCCTAACAGAGGTAACATGGAAGCGTATATTCTTGTGCTGCTTGGCATTCGGTGGAAGTGTGCCTGTTCTAGGTAGTTCATTATTTCCACAATTATCTGGGATGTCCTTGAACGCTGGAAACCCTTTTGAATTAACACAAAACCGTCGAAAGAATCAATCAATGGAGTTGCGAAATATACAAACTGATTTACACTTGAAAATGCACCGCAGAAGATACATATGCTATAATTTTAAGATGTCACATTAAGGATCACTTTCGCAAAGAGATTAATTGAATTACCTCGGCCTGCAGTAGTCAGAGTGGAAATATATCCTAAGATTAAACCGTTCTTATAAAATCTCACACAGTCATCTTTCTTACAAGTTTATAAACGTCCTTGTACGCTTCCACAGATCATGTCAAAGGACTAGTTTTTCCTTCTTTGTAATCCTTCCATTAAGACTGCAAGCAGACAGGGTATAATCAATTTCACCTAGAGACTGGAGGGGGGGGGGGGACTAGGGAGCACCTATCAACGCATGGAGAGTAGGTGTGAAGACAAGCCTGCCAGTGTAGATTACAAAAACGGGGGATAAGGTGGCTTGGAAGTGAAATCTTCCTCATCCATGACTGTGTTCCGATTGCCTCAAATAAACTGGCTACCATACGGTCGTCTGACTAATGGTCTCTGCTTTCTTTGCAGCTTGACCGCAAGTGCCTTCCCAATGTTCGTTCTCTTCCATGATTGTGTTCCAATTATCTCAATACCCTACGGTCATCTGACAGAGGATCACTACTTTGCTTGCAGATTGGGCGCAAGTGCTTCCTCTTGACTGTGTTCCCATTGTCTCAATTAAATTTAGTAACCTACGGTTCTCTGACAGAGGGTGACTATTTTGTTTACAGCCTGAGCAGAGCGCTTTCCCAATATCCATTCTCGTCCATGATTGCGTTCGATTGCCTCAATCAAACTGAATACCCTACGGTTGTCTGACAAAGGATTACTACTTTGTTTGCAGCTTGAACGCTTGTGTAATATTGATAGGATTGTTGGGAAGAGTGATTGTGTTTTTATTTTAAATTCTAAGGCTACTGATCGTAGTAATTCGTTTCTAACAAGCCATTGTTCTCTGCAGATGTGGATCAAAAGAGGAGTAAGAGATTACTTTCACATCATCCAAGACTTAATATGCTTTTTTATATTCTTTCACTGAACTTGATTTATGATTACCACAATTGCGAGATTTGTTGGAAACACACACAACTTTGTATCGTGTGTGTTGTATTGAATACATTTGTTTGTTTGTGAACGCTCAATGCTATGCTGTATTGTGTATTTCGTGGCATTCAAACAATGTGATAGCCCGAAACCAACACAACATATGAAAACATATACACATTTTTTTCATTCACACAATTTGATAGCACGAAACCAATGCAACTTTTAAAAACATATGGAAAAAATGTGTATAAGTGTATCGGATTTTTATATGAAAATTATCAACAACAATCATACACTGTTGTATGTTCTTCCAACAATACAATGAATACAACGATACAAAGGCTTGTGTGAATTGACCAAATAATGATACAAAGCCTTGTGTGAATTGACCAATGGAAAAAATGTGTGTAAGTGTATCGGGTTTTTATATGCAAATTATCAACAACAATCATACACTGTTGTATGTTCTTCCAACAATACAAAGAATACAACGATACAACGTCTTGTGTGAATTGACCAATTGATTTGTAGTATCATAGTGGACCTAACATCTGGCGTATATAGCATGCTACCTTTTTAATAGGGTTAGGTAACTAACCTAAGCTAACTTAATGGTATAATGACCACAGAGTCATTGCTTCTGAAACAGCTATTAAATATATAATTTTTTTATTCTATTCTTACCACAAAACATTTTATTAAATATCATATTTACAACAAATTTAATGTTTTAAAATACATTAAATTTCTTTTAACTCTTTTTTTTATGTTTTTTCTCTCATGCAATAAAAAAAAACAGAATAAAATCAATTTTTTTCTCTCATGATATAAAAAAAACAGAAATATATGCTGTACTATTCATTCGTTGTTTACTGAATATTAAAAACAAATAATTTTTATGTTTCATTGTTTAACTAATAATTGTTTTAACTAATAATACAATAGATTGTTTAAATCATTTTTTTTTCTGTTTTGTTTCATACATTATGTCTACAAATAAAACAACAAAAAAAACCGAACCAAAAATAATAAATTATTTACTATGTGAATAAAAAGAGAAATTTAAAGCTTTAAATATTTAATACTATACGAAAAGTACAACACAATTATTTGCAAAAAAAAGACACAAAAAAATAAAAACAATTTCTATGATTTATTTAAAATTATAGAATCACAAATTATGAATTTATTTTTAATTTAAAAGCCATGATAATATTATAGAAGAGCAATATATTTTAATTGAACTAAATTAACTATACGAGTGTGGTATCTAAATTAGAGTAAATTGCCATATATGTACATATATAAGAAAAGTAATTGAAAAAAAAAAAATAAAAATTTGTATTTGAAAAAATGGCTTTGTAAAAGCCATATATTTCAAGTTTTCGCGGCTTTGGCAACTGTCAAAATTTAAGCAAGGCCATTCAAATTAGTGTCAACAGAATGAATACGCATTTGCCAAAATCGCTACAGTAGCACCTGAAAGTCAATTTTCGAATTTTTGAAATTTTTCGCGCGACAAATATAAATTGTAAATAGGATTTCCCTGTTGCTGGAAAGAAATATTTTGTCGGATAACCATTTATTATACAACTAGATATGCATTATAGTACAGCGACTGTGTATACCTTTGGAGTTAGAACGAGCAGCTATGCATGCTCCAGTGTACTTTGGTAATCCAAGTTACCACCTATAGCTAGCCTAACCAAGCTTTGCATTCACATAATATTCTTGCGTTATTCTGTAAGTTTTTGAAAAGGTATGGCAACAGTATAAGGTAGCTTCACTGTTCTGTTCGCATTTTTTCTTGCTACGCTCCTCATTACACCGTAAGCTTCTGCCTCTACTACAACTACTTGATGGTGTTGCAGGCCTTGTAGTGATTTGCAGCCATGCAAAGTAACTATCTACGAGAGTTTTTAAACCACGACAAAAATTGGAAACCGTTTCAGACTTAGTTCAACCAAGACTCGTTGTGAGAAATTTTTTTATGTATTTTGTCTTCAGCGTAAATTTTCATGACAGTTCTGGAGACACTCAGTAATTTTCACCATTTTAGCAGACAAAACGACTAAACGACTAACACTTGCAAATACCAGCTTTATTGGTCATTACCACCCTTTAGGGTTACAACCTAGCTTTTTGCATCAATCATAATTCGTGTGTTTTTATCCATGTGCAACGGAGCCTACTGTTATGGTCTCAGAAAGAACAATAGATTTGAGAAAGTTATCAGGCAATTTGATTTGCCAGTGTTTTTACCAGAACATTGATGGAAGGAAGTCACCGAAATAAATATTTGTTTCATGTTTCCTCGTTTTATAAACCACCACACTGCCAACATACATAATTGGTAGTTACAAATCTTCAGACAGGATTACGACCTACTTATGTTGTATGTCTTAAATTTTTACATGAGTAACGGGACCTATAGTTTAAAGTCGATTTCGAACTGCAGATTTTTAAGAAACTTTTTCACTGCAATTTTATGGCGATTCTGTTGTGAAATAAAGAAAAATTTTAACAAATTTACTAATGTTTGCTTTATTAGTCTGGTAATTCTGGAACTAGTCTCGCATATAATATGATTCAGAAAATAAAAAAAATGCAAATAATAAAACAATAGAAATAGACAATCGCTAGATAATAATAGAAATCAAATAAAATTAATAACACAAGCAAACGTGATTAACAATATCGACTCCAATCGACATTGGTGAACAAATTTATTTATGTATATGTCCAATAAACAAAACAAAACATATTCAAACAAATTGCTTTTTTTCAATAATAGACGTCAATCGAAATATTATGTTACATGGCAACAATTTGTACAACAACAACTCGTAAGCACGACAATAATTGTGCACAAAAGTATTTTTTTTTGCTTTATAACGAGCACTAACTAAACTCTTCACATACATATATACACATAATTGGTCACTAAAACCCTTCATTTAGGATTACGTCCTAGCTTCTCACTCCACTTATGTTGTGTTAGTTTTATATATGAGTTGCGGGACCTACAGTTTAAAGTCGCCTCCGAACTACATGTCAATTTTTTATTTATTCACAGAGCTTTTACCAGAAATCTGCGGAGAGGAAGTCGCCGAAGAAATATTTTTTAATATTTCGTTTAGTCGCAGATGTCTGGGGTTTGAAGCGTTGCCTCAAGTCTAATAAGCCAACACACTACTTACTAGACTACAGCGATTTCAAACCATTCTTCACAAAGCATTCATAAAATACGAGAAACGTTCCTGTAATAATAATAATGGGGGACCTTTTATTGTAGAAATACTCAACAGTTAATGCTAGTGACTGGCCAATTGCACGGATTATATACTACATAGACATTGGAGGATACTAAGAGAATTAGGTTAGGTTAAGTTAGATTAAGTTAGGTTAGGTTAGTTTAAGTTAGGTTAAGTTAGGTTTGGTTGTGTTAGGTTAGGTTAGGTTGGAGTGGTAGGTTTGACAGCAAGGCTCACTTGAACACTCATAGCGGCCCATTGTGACCCCGCAGGTAAAAGCAGTCCTTATACTACCCCAATTCCATCAAACTCATTGAAGAAGTTGGTTCGCTCAGAGCTGCAGATTAAAGCAAGACTCCCCTAGAATGGAAACCAACATGAATGTTTATTAAACGAAGCTATATCCTTGAAAAGGAGCTTTGGCAGCATCCTTCGGATATCGGAAAGTATAGTTTAATGAGACCAACGAAGCACTGCGGCGTTTGCTAAGTTCCGGTTTTCACGGGTTGTCTAATGATTACTTAGGCAATGTGTCTCGCAAAGCTGCATGCTTTTTAAAGCCACGTATTTGAGGCAATGAGTTCTACTTTGTTTCTTCCGCGAACTTTTCAACAAGACGATAAAGCTATACAATATTTATACTCTGTAGGTAACAGGACATGCATGAATTGATGACATGTGGCACAACCATCAAACTTTTAAATGTATTTTTATATTGACCTTCAACCTTCAAACTTATGGTTATCAACTTTGTGTGAACAGATGCGGATACAAGCAAGATAATAGTTACAACAAATCTGCTAAAGTGCCACAGGAGGGTGTCAGTGTCAGCTGTGACAGCCAATACAGGGTATTCGTACGAGATGCATAGATCTTGACACGGTCAATGGCATCTACAGAGAGTTGAAAAAACTGGGCAGAAAAAGACACTGTAAGCCTTTTTGATCTCCAATGCAAATAATCTCGTTGACATACTGCCATTAACATTCACGTAAATGGTAGCAGTTTCTTGTCGCGCTATATCTGTAATTGATATGGAGCTGCGTAATATATCTGCATTAGTTGCAGTACCAAAAGGTTTTTACATTTTTAATGCATGAATTTAAATCAATTTATTTAAAATGTTTTTCTTTTATTTGTTTTGGTTTTACTTCTGATAAAAGAAATGCCCATTAAATTTTATCATTTGACATCCCTTAGTGAATGTACAATAATTTGTGTATTCATAACAGCATTAGCCGGTACATTGTAATTAAAAATTAATTACGACAACAGAACAACAACAACAAAAAAAGAACTCATTTGTAAATGCAAATTAAAACATTATTATTTAGAAAACAAAAAGAAAAAAACACAAAAATGTTTCTCTCTGTAGTTTTTTTTTTCTATTCACCACAGCACACTTTGCAAAGATCGATTAGAAGCAGTGATGAAATTTTCATAATAAAAGCCAGCTAAAATCGAAAAATTCGCCGTAGTCTGGTATAAAGAATTACAAAACCGGTTTCCTTACGGTCGGGTGTTACCTTGGGCCGAAGATATCGGTGACAAAGCTAATATAAACGCTGAAGCTAGTATCTTTTTCACCGACCAAAAAATGCATGTCATCGACTAGAAATGCAAGTCATCGACCAAAAAACTGCAAGTTATCGACCAAAGAAATGCAAGTCATCGACCTAAAAAATGCAAGTCATACCAAAAACTGCAAATCATCTACCAAAAAAAAAAAATGCAAGTCATTGACTAAAAAAAATGTAAGTCATTGGTTAAAAAACATGCAAGTCATTGACCAGAAGAATGCAAGTCATTTACCATAATTATGTAAATCATCTAGCAAAAAAGAAAATGCATGTCATCGACCAAAGAGCCCATTGATTGATCATTTGAAGAAAACAATATAGCTTCGACGCCTAATCTCCGGTTCCAATTATCGCCCTACCGTAAAGAACTCTGTTTTGGAATCTGCGAGACTATTACTATCCAGTCCCCGACTATCGATTTCCCCAACTGGGTCCTGGAAAATCTCTACCAACGCACAGATATTAAGTAAAAATATCTGAAAGAAGCATTTTCAATTTGCAGGTAACCTGCAACGAGTTGAACTCAATATGTTTAACAAAAAAGGTGGTATTCATTGAATACTATTCAGACAGAAGTACTGGTCGCTTAAAAGCTAAATCGAGACTGGAAAACAATGACACATACCACAATGGATTGCAGAAAATTCATCGTTCTAGAACAAAACTCAGAACTTGCAAAGTACATATAGAGGAGGCACTAAAGAATACTGGGTTTTTTTACAAAAGCTTTTAATTAGATTTCTCACAGTGTAATTTGCTATTTATTTAGCAATTTTCATACTGTTTTTCATTTACCAATTATACTAATTAATATAAAAATTATTCCTGTTGTTTTCATTAAAAAGAAAAAAAAAATTACAAAAAAAATAACATTTTTTTGTTACTCCTATTAAACTTTACCTGAGTGAGAGTGTATGTGTGCGCTTATGTGAGTACGGATGCATGTGTGTATGTTCGTGTGCTTGTAATAAAGTTATTTGAATATAAAATAAATAAAAACATTATCAATGATTTCATAATAAATAAATTAGGCGGCGCTCTCATATGGTCACAAGACTTGATATTCAATGCTCAGCCTTTAGTTCTGTGCTATCACTTAGAGTGGTATAGCAACGTGCTGCTTTATGTGCTCAAATAAGTCCTTCAACAAATATGGTCACTTTCTCCTAATTTTACCGCTTTTTAAAATAGAATTTAATCTTCAGGGTCTTACCGACTCGATTAACTAACACTCAGGGAATGGATCCTATTTACGAAGTGCATTTGTGTTGGAATTAGGAAAACAGATTATGGAAAGAAGCAAAGTGGGAGGAGTTTTTATAGACATTCTGTAGACAGATAAAATGCTTCATCGGTGTGGTACTAAAAAACTAATGCTTTCTGTAATACATACATACATAATTGGCCATTACAACCCTTCAATCAGGATTACGGCCTAGCTTCTCAACACCACTCATGTTGTGTGCGTTAATTTTATACATGAGTGGCGGGACCTACAGTTTAAAGTCGACTCCGAACGACAGATTTTTTGAGAAGCTTTTCATGGCAATTTTTACTCTCAGAGTTTTCCCAGAAATCTCCTGAGAGGAAGTCGCCGAATAAATATTTTCATAGTTTTCGTTTTGATGTCTGACCTGAGATTCGAACTCGGGCCTTTCGTCTAATAAGCCAACACACTACCTACTAGACCACGGTATTCTTTCTGTAATACTTTGGACTTAAACTTGAATGGAACATTATGTTCTGTTGGTCCATTAGCTCCAAAAATTGGAACCATAGACAGAATTTTAAAATCTCACCATTATTTAAGCAGTTTTTCTACTGTCTAAGAGCTAAATAATGCATACAAAAACCGTTTGGAATCATCGAAATCAAATGTTAGATGGAGTCTGGTATAGATGAAGCATATAGTTTTCAGATTAGGTGGAAGTGGTAGCTTTGAAAAAGTGGTAGTTCCGACGCTACAGATAAGCGCAGTTCCTGTGTTGCCCTAAATCCACCAAACTCACTGCCAAAGTTGGTCAATGCACAGGCTGATCTCTTAGATCTGGTGGTAGTGAAATATGTCTTCAAAGGTGTCGTTTTTAAAAACCAAGATATGTACTTGAAATGTTATTTGAAATGTAATTTGAAAACTAAAGTTCATTGCGAATAAATCATGAGCCGAATAAAGAATGGCAAGCAGCCAATCGACAAAATAGACATGGAAAGCGGAAATCATGCTCAATTCAACTTGTACAGGCAGTACAAAACCCTATCCGAGCACTCTGATTTTATAAAGTTGACTCGAGAATATATGCGATTTACTTGACAATTTGAATCAGTTAGGCAGGGATCATCCTCTACTGAATCCTAAAAAATGGATGTTTAAGGCGGAAAGTTTACATGAAACTGTTAGGATCAGAACGTTTCAGAAAAGGGTGGAAAGGAATTTGGACGGTTATACTCAAAAGAGAAGATGAAAAGTAACAGATAATGCTGTCAAGCAAAATGGGTTTGCTGGTGAATAGCATAACATAACATAATTGGCCATTACAACCCTTCAGTCAGGATTACGGCCTAGCTTCCCACACCACTCATGTTGTGAGCATTAATTTTATACGTGGGTGGCGGGACCTACAGTTTAACGTCGACTCCGAACGACAGATTTTTGAAAAACTCTTCATGGCAATTTTATTTACTCTCAGAGTTTTTGCCAGAAATCTACTGAGAGGATGTCGCCGAAGAAATATTTTTCATAATTTCGTTTTGATGTCTGACCTGGGATTTGAACTCGGGTCTTTTGTCTAATAAGCCAACACACTACCTACTAGACCACGGCGACTTCAATTGGTAAATAACACTGTAGGGTAATTGGGTCCACTTCTAAGCCCAGTATGTACATTCTGTGATTAGGAGAATGAATGATATGAACCTGTTCTTATCTAGTACAGTAAACCCACCTATAACGCGGTACTCTTACAGCGCGGTTTCCGTTCAATAACATCCCTTAAAATCCTTGCAGTCTTTTAGTTTAGTTTTTATTTAATTTTTTTCTTTCAATTCTTATATGAACTCTTGAATTCAATAAAAATAATTTATAATTTATCTTGTCTTTTGAATTTCTTGGTCTCTATATAACGCGGTACAAATGATGGGATTTGTACTAACTCTGAGTTTCTTATAGCGCGGTTTCCATACAACGCGGTAGACGGTTTCCATAGAACGCGCTACGAATTAGACTGGTTTGTACGGTGAAATCCGAGTTTCTTATAGCGCGGTTTCCATATAACGCGGTACGCACTCACCGCGTTATAGGAGGGTTGACTGTACTACATTATCTAGTCCTACGTATATACATAGATCAAGGGAAGTATAACAAATCATATAACGTTGTAGCAATACTCTAAAGGTTACCTTATTAAAGAAATACAATTTAAAACAATTTTTTAATAAAATCGTAGAGAATAGAGCATGTGGACCCCCTTAATATTCCATTAAACATCACAATTTCGTTTATAGTTTTAAAAAAGTTTCCCTTTTTCAGTTTAAATTTTATTTTCAAATTATTTTCTACTGTGGTAGTATTTTCTATAAATTATAGCCAGTATACTATAGTTATACAAATAATTTTATAAATAAATTTTATATTTTCTTTCTTTTTTATTTTTTTATAAAATTGTTTCCATTTTTATTTTTATTTTTCAAGTTTCTTTTCATGTATAAAATTTGTTGCATCAAAATTTATCTAAAAGTTGTGTGTTTTATAGTGTTCTTTCATATATTTTTTGTTTTAAAGTTTCTTTTCATTTCTTTGGTTTTTTTTAATTTAATTTTTTATTTTTTCATTTTCTTTCACTTGAGCTTGTAAGTCCTTTATTTAAATACATTTTCTTTTTCCATTTTTGTTCACTTTTTTTGAGTCCGTTTTTTTCGTAATTTTCTTGGATGATTTTTCTTGTTCAAGAATTCTCATGATTTTTTTTTTACCATTCACTGTGGGTATACCCGCTTTTGTTTCTAGAACTTGTTTCTTTTGTCGTGCTTTTCTAATTCATGTTTTTAGTGTCCGGTAATGATGATAATGACCAGTTTTCTTTGACTGTGCTGGCAAGTTAAGAAATATTTTTGGGGCAGGTTTTTTAGGATTTTTCTCTCCCTATTTTTTTTAGAAATTTTTGAAAGGAAATAAAATTAAATTCCTTTAAAAAGATATTAAATTTTTAATGATTTTGCTGTTTTTGGGGCTTGGAAAAAAAACGTTTTTAATTTCTTCTGTTTGTTGTAAACTTTATGCATGATCACTCATTAAATTTTGCTCATTATAGCGTATCGGATATGTGAGTGAGTTTCCTCGGTCCCATGAATACAATTCCTGCAAAAAAGAAATACAAAAACAAAAACATGAAAATATAAATTCAATTCAAATTTTACATGGCATTATTATTATGAAACAAAGAACAGAAAAAAAATAAAATAAAATTAATTGTGATTGATTCATTTGGAAATCTAAATTTTAATTAATACGCCCCCCTTCATTCAATCACCACATGAGTGCTTTATTTTTAACCCTCCAAAGACAATACAGGAATACAAGCTGCAATCTGTGTACACGTAAAAAAATTTACTGACTTACACAGTAATTTTCCTTCTTAAATCTGGGCTGGTTATCTCCTTCGTTTGAGATTTACAGTGCGAGAGGAACCCTGTAACTTGCTAACACACTAATTCCTCTTCTTATATCTGGTCTGGTTACCTACTCCGTTTGAGATTTACAGTGCTAGAGGAACCCTGTAACGTCTTGACCTGCTAACACAGTAATTCTTTTTCATAAATCTGGGGTGGTTACCTACTCCGTTTAAGATTTACAGTGCGAGAGGAATCCTGTAACGTCCGGTTTTCTCTCTCCCCTTTGCGGAACTTTACAGTCAAAACGCTTCTTATTTGGCTTGATCCTTGGTCAACAAATTTTTTGCTAATGCTGCCAGTCTCGCCATTACAGCGTCGATACTATACAACAGACACAACTTTTCCTAGAGCATTGTATACAGTTGATGACTCAATGTTATTCCTAGCAAAAGTGATAACAATCTAATGACGTCTTCCTGACATAAGTCGCAGGATTTTTTCAGAGGTTTTCCAACAATAATTTTTTATGAAAATAAAATTAAAATTTGCAATGTAAAGCTCCTTGATTCAGACTAAAGAATACTGGTGCTTTGCGCACTATACTTACGGCTCTTATGCTTAGGCGATGGCTTCCATTATAATTGGACTTAATGCCCAGTTATGGTAGGACACTATTTCCATCTGATAATCCTCAGACTTTAAGTGAAATTAATTGTACCTTGTCTGAGTATAGTTGTGAGTTTACATTAAAATTTCCGGCAGATAAGACAGATGCTCTAATATAGACAAATATTCTAAACTACAGAATAAGGAACGCTGTGGAATTTTCTTAAATGTGTATATCTTAGAAAATCTCTCCGTCTCCCTGACTACTACAGTAGGTTTCAATCGGAGGTAATAATCACGCTCTCGGGCTGATCCTGAGTAGGGAATTTTCAGTCAGTCGGAAATCAGATTATTTTTGGATACAACATACGGATCCAAATTGGCAACTATAATAATAACTATGGGTTACAGGGATATACAGGAAGATTCTGTAGCTTATAACCTAGTGGAGTGGACTCCAGCCTCACACTAGTCCACGAATGAATATCTCTTTTAGGCTCTATTAAACAGAAGAGTTCCTTGAACACATTGAGAACTCCCATTTGTCTTTATTACCTAAAAGTAAGGCAGAGTAATTGATGATCTCTCAAACTTCAAAAGAGTTTTGCATATTTCTTGCCTTGAAGGTTGCAAATGCCTTCTTTATTCCCAGAACTAGAACCCAGCGGCATGACAATGGTTTAAATTCTAACAGTAGTAGTAGTAGCAAAAGCCTAGATTATATCAAGCCCATCTTGTGTCTGAAAAGTACTGACGCGATCTCGATCTTCTTCCTTGCTGAGTACACAAAATTTTTTCCGCTTCCTGCAGCAAGCCAGTAACCCTACTAACGGCGTAGAATCTCTCTTCGTTGCAATCTTATCTGCCTACTGACATGCAGACATGCATACATGATTGGTCATTACAACTCTCCAGTCAAGATTATAACCTAGTTCCCCACACCTCCGATTAACACTTGTGGGTGTTAATTTTATACACTAGTGGCGTGCACTACAATTTTAATCGATTTCGAAAAACAGATTTTTGAGAAACTTTTCATGACATTTTTTATTTACTTTCAGAGTGTTTGCCAGAAATTTGCTGAAAGTAGTCGCCGAACAAATATTTTTTCAGATTTTGTTTTGTTGGAGATGTCTGACCTGGGGTTTGAACCGTAAGCCAACACACTACCTACTAGACCACTTGCTGAGTACATTCTACACTAAATTCTTTGTGCTTTCCACAGTTACTGTACTATTGTGTCTGTACTATTGTGGCATTACAATCTTAGCTGTCTACTTATTGCCTCAATCCTCTGCAATGCCTGAGATTTTGCAGAGTGTGTCTCTATTTATCCTGCCCAGCTGATTCAATTTGCCCAGACGGTGCGATAGTATCCTGGAATAAATCTCATATGAATTGAATGCATGGATGGCTGCTTGTATGTCATATAGTATTGCTATGTCCGGTCCAATGTTGTTACTGTCCAAGTTGAATTGAATACATCTATCGATAGCGTCCTCCTCGGCTTTGTGACTACCTCGCCCCTTATGCAATGTAAAAAAAATACGTTCCATTGTTTCAAAATAAAACCATATTCCGATGAAATGTTAACTTCCCAGCCTATGAGACTAAGCAAATGTCCTTCGAAGAAAAAAATAGATTTTCATAATAGAATAGCTTGCTTTTAAGTCGTGCTTAATTTATTCTATTTTTTCCGCCTTTTTCTTTCTTACTTTTCTTACATATGGCTGCCAAACATTTATTTTGTTTGCCCCAAAGGATAATGCTTTTCAAGACTAATTTTATAGCCTGAACATATAACCCTTATTGTCCCTTTAACAATGTGTATGTAAATATTTGAATATTTTTTTATGCTTCTACTCGTTACAGTCAGTACAAGCTCTAAGGTTATCGTAAAGCTTAAATTTATCATCGTCTACAGAGGAAAATCTTTCAACATTTCATCGGATATTATCACAAGCATACTGACTGATTTAACACTGAAGTAATCTATCAACATCAATCGTTAACAAGGATATGTTAGGGACTATTAAAAGAAATTTTCCAACAAAGAAAAAAACGAAGAAAAAATTGATTTATTTGCAAGGAATACAAGAACAACAACAGTAACAACAAAGAATAGTAACAAAAAGTAAATGTCCTTAGCAAAAGGGATTAAACCATTACTTATGTATGTATGCATAAATACATATATGGTACAGCAGGAGGCAATTTGATATGGTGTTCAGGATAATAGTTGGTTGGCAATGGGCAAATAATAAATATTTGTCATTGACACTCTCATTCCCCCCCCCCCCCCTCGTTATAACACCACAAAACCAATAAAAATGATGGCGGCGTATAAAAGTATCATTTGATATGTTATCCTTGAATCCTTTTTTCCTTCTTTTTTTTATTTTTTTTGCTAACAAAACTAAATATTTGTTAAGCACCATAATGTACACAAGGATATACAATATGAAACACTACTACACTACCACAACTATTAATTTACTGTCTCTGACTCCCTAGCTCTCAATCTCTCTCTGTCTCTCTCTGTCTTTCGCATACACTTACACTTCAACCTCTTATAACTTAAGAGACACGAAACAAAATTTTTGTTTTTATATTTGGTTTTCTACTTACCACTGTATATGGATTATAACCGACCGTGGTCGTTCGACTGAAGGGATTCGTAAAGGGCAAGTTGACAGTCCTTAAATTGCCCTGATACAAGTCAACGGCGTAACGTATTTGTGAATTCTTCGCTGTACATGAATCGATGGCATACAGATGACCGCAAACAATAAACATTTCACCGAATTTCGTGTGATCCAATGTGATATTGAAATTGTATTGGACTTTCAGATTTTCGGCATCCAACTGTAATGACATACAAAGATAATTACAATTTGAGTTACATTGGCAAGAAGACGTACATATGTATGTATGTATTGTGGGGTTTTAAGCATATTCCTGGAAACAAGAAAACCACGGCGCTGATGCAGTCTATTAAATCACTTTAAAATGGACAAATGGATTACAAGGGTTATATGGCGTTCAATTTGTAATTGCAATACCTTTGAAACGTATTTCAAGGACGATACACTTAAAAAAAAACATGTAACAAGTCTTTTAACTGGGACTTCCAAACTGTTTGAAGCTACATCCGTCAATTTAATTGTCATTTATTCAGTTTGTTTTGACAAATAACCATGAACGCTTATATGTATACACCAACGTATGTTTGTTCACAGACCAGAGAAGTCGTGACGGATACTTGAACGATATAATATACGTCGCGTAAAAATTCGTAGCTTCAAATGTTATACTTCTCCCCAAGTCTGAGAAAATTTCGCAAACAACCAAGGATAATGCTTTTCATGTATTCATCTACTGAACCAATGTCAGCTTATCATATTGTCATCCAGTGAAATGCATTTCTTTTCAGGAGGAGTTTTTGGAGTTGTCAAGGCAAAGGTATTTGTTTCTCAACGAAGAGCTCAAGCGTAGATCACCAGACTATACTGAAGGATTTGAAAAGACATGCTTTCAGGTCACATCTAGCCTGGGAGTATATAAGACTATTAAGCGAACTTTATGTTGGATGATCAAATTAGATCATGTAGGGGACCTGATTATTGCGACATTAATGGATGAACTGGCGATTTCAAGATCAGCTTGGAAGGTAAAACAAGGGGGCAATGATCGATTCACTTACCAACCATAAATGGGGATGTAGATCAGGCTGTAGGGAGGCTTTATAGAGCCTGGTATGAAACTAATCCGAAGCATGAGCAGAAAGGAGATGAGGCCTTTTAAAGGAGGCTTAGATATCAGAAACTAGTACAGGTTCTCAGATTACTGCGATGTGTTATAGACAAATGGCATGGCTCTCCTCATGGCGATTAAACCGTCTGCTCACTATCACACTATTCCCTACGAATATACTGAAGAACTTCGACATAAAGTCCATAAACGGCCTTTCGAACGTTATATTGACTTTCAAGACTATCCATGGATGTCTTTAATTTCTCCGGGAAATGGTGAGTTATTCGAAAACCCTCATTATTTAGGTTTCTGGGCTTACCTTTATCAACATACCCAGAAACAGTGTGCTTATGTATTGGCCGGAACAAACACCAGACTAGAAAATTCCGGTTACATTTCGAATAAATCTTGCAATAATTCATGCTATTGCAGCAAGTCTTTATAATCGAGAGCTCGATAAAAGATGTTAGAAAGTGAAAGGCCAAAAATCTCCGTCTTTTCATGACATCATCAGGGCACTGGCACATGGAGTGGAAGATGGTCTTCTAATTTTTCTTAGTTCGATAGATCCTTCAACTCTTTCGTTAGGGTTAACAAAAGGCTAGTAGCTCATCAGAAACACTATTGCATGATGTATGGATATGTGTATAAAGAATAGAAGTGAGTCAGTTCTCCTCTGAACCATACGAATCGAGTACGGCCTAGTTCTATTGCACGTACCCTCTTGCTGCCAACGAGCTGGAGCTTCCCTGTAAAACGTGTAAACAATATCCCAATGAATTGGAGCAATAGGATTAGATATTGCCGTAGTCTAGTAGGTAGCGTGATGGCTTATTAGATGTGAGGCCAGGGTCAAATCCCAGGGCAGACATCTCCCACAAAACGAAATACCACAAATTATTCCTCAAAGTAAATAAAAATTGCCGTGAAAAGTTTCTCAAAAAAATCTGTCGTTCGGAGTCGACTTGGAAAACTATAGGTCCCGCCTCTTAAGGATAAAATTAACACACACACAAAATAAGTCGTGTGGGAAGCTAGGACGTAATCCTGACTGACGATTGTAATGACCAATATTATATGTTTGTGTCGTCTGTAATATGTTGAGGACTGCAAGCCCTTTATCAGCTCTGGCCAGCTCATTAGAAATGCGCTGTAGTTTATGTCTTAGAAGCCATATAAGAGTTATTTGAGAAATCCACGGCATTTATTGACAAGTACGTGGATTTAAAAGACGTTTGTTAATGACTTAATTGTAGTCTAGCTGTTAGAGTAAATCAAGAGATTTTCAGGAAAATTTCCTACACCCAGCAAACATTGCTTCGCTATCAAAATGGCTCACACTGCAGTGGTCTGCCAGAACTATTAATTAATATACAACAGTCCACTGTGACACTTTTTTAACAAAATTTTTCATCAAAAGTTTGTATGCCTTGATTTTTGTAAAAAAAAACTCCAACGAAATTTCAATTCGTTTAAAAAATAAAATTAAGTTCGACTTGATTTCAAATTCTTCTTGCTTTTCCAATTTCTGTTGCAAGTCCAAGTGAATCCGATTAAATTTCACTTAAAAAATGCCTCTCTTAAACATGGTATTCAGCAGGTGGCATCCAAAACCCTATAAAACTCATTAGGAAAGTCCCTTAATGTCTTTGTGTGGTTTTGTTGCAGCATTTGCAACTAGACAAAGGGAACAAAAAGAAGAAGTAGAACGAGAAGAAACAGAAACAGAAGCAGGATACAACTTGTCATTCCTTTACAAAAATGCTGAATGCTGATGAGCAAATGAATAGGAGATGAATATGGTAGTGGTGGAGAAAGACGAGAAAATACTATTTTGAGTCAGCATTATCGTATAAATTCTAAAGTTGAAATGCCCCAGGAGTATTAAATTTACAAAAGCAGACATATAAGGCGGCTGGCTGTATGGAAGAAAAGTTTTCAAAGTGAAATAACAGACACACACAAACAATGTGGGAGAGAGACAAGGGCAGTGAGGGAAGAGAATGGAGAAATGTAAATAAAATAAGCGTTGCTAGTCAACGATATGAATGAAATCACATGAACATGTATGTACGTGTACAATAAATATTATTGAACGTCCTTGTTCCTTCTACACTCCATCTCTCTCCTGTTCTCTTCATACGGGTAATAAAGCTGTAAAGAGTGTCTGTATGCTGTTAGAGTTTTAAGTAATTGTTCTTGTTGGTTTTGTTTATATTTGTTTTTGTTTTATTTGGATTTTTTTTTTTTTTTTTTTGGTATAAGTATACTAAGCATGTATGCATGCTTGCATGCATTTATGTAAGTATGTATGTGTGTATATGTGTAATAAAACAGTTTTAGTCTTCTTACCTTTGCCACGAGGGTATTGTTGGAATCGTAAGTGCTGTAAATTACCCACAAACCAACCTCATCCACATTAAAATCCATGTAATTGTAAGCTGTCGAGTACAATTTATTGCCAGATGCAATGCCAGCACTCGGCAATTGTGTTGCTGCAATTAATGAAGAAGAATTTTTATTTAGTTTTTCATATCTAACTCTGACTCTCACTCTGTCTCAGACTGTGAGTTGGTAAGTATGTCTGCCTGTCTGTCTGTCTGTCTTGTTTTTATTCATTCAACTTCTATTTTCGTTGGAAAATCAAAAGTTTTTTCCTGTTGCCTGCAGTGGCTAAACAGTGGTTTCTGTTGAAATGACTTCTTTTTTTGATGTTGTTTTAAGGAATTTTGTTAAATGAAAACTTTTGATTTAATTTCATGTAATTTGTTATTGTTTTTGTAATTCTACAACATAATTTAGGTCAGGTTTTAAAAGCATTATGGGTAATGCAGTTGCCTTGGTAAAGAGGTTTAGAATTCAATGGGGAGTTCTTATCGTTAAAACTCTTTTAATTGTTAGTTTCTAGGAAGACAAAATATTAAATTTGTTGATTATTACTCAACGAGAATGGAAATGTGAAACCCAATTTAAACTAAAGCTGAATTAGCTACGTTTACGGAAAAAGGTTGTCCTCTACAGAGTCCACATAATGAGGGATAACACACATTAAAGAACAGTGTGAGGGATAATACACACCAGGAAATGGTGTGAGGGACGCGAGGAATTGGTGTGAAGGACACGAAAAAGTCGTGTGAGGGACAACGCACACAAAGGTGGTATAAGGGACAACACACACTAAACAGTGGTGCGAGGGACAATAAACACGAAAGAGTGGTATGAGGCTGTGAGTGGTGTGAGAGATAAAACACGGTAAAAAGTGGTGTCAGGGACAAAACACACAAAAAAGTAGTATGAGGGACACGTAGAATTTGTGTAAGGGACACGAAAAAGTGGTGTGAGGGACACGAAAAAGTGTTGTAAGGGACATGTAAAGGTAATCTCAACGAAAGGGAAAATGAAGAAGGACAAAGACTCTTTTCAAACCAAATAGATTTGTAGTATTCAAAACTTTTATGGAGGAATTGCTATAAAAGGATATCTGAGTCATGCGTTAGACTCTCAAAAAATAACACGAGGTCGGTAACCGATATTTCTAGAAAGTACACTCATAATACATTTATGGTAATAGGTAGTGCAATAGATAGAGGTCACTGTCTATCTAAGAGAGTTTAATGGAAACGCTTAGGCCACATTGGGCCCATTGTGTTACCACAGTTTTCCACTATCCCCTAGTCTCGAAACCACTCGTAGCTCCTTATGAAGCACCTTAAATAGACAATATTAATCCATGACAGTTCATCCATATAGTAAGCGCCGAAGTAGTTCTATCTCCTTTGACAAAGTGCCGGGCATATACCAGAGGTCAGCAATGAATCGTTTTTTCGCTACTCATAAGTACTCATGAAATTTTGAGTATGAGTTAGTCAACAGTATTGAAATTAAACTACTTTGATTCATTCGTACTCACTACAGCAATGATTTATAAGTACAGGTTGCAATGAGTATGAGTACAAACTCATAACATTCGAAATATGTTTGATTCATACGCCTCCGCATTCAGATTCATAAATTTAGAAAAATACTTATAATACTCATAAATGATTCGAGTGTTTCAAATCATTCATCAACATTTACAGTCTTAGTTATTGAAAAGAAGAAAGCCAAAGGCAAAGACAAAGACATCAAACACACAATCTTCTAGTGAGTATGGTGTGTTCGTATGCGAATCATACTTATTTTGTAATGCTTGTATATGCTAAGTAAAGGAGAGTCGAAATCAATAACATAATGTGTATCGTTAAGTATGAGTATGATGAGTACTTCAAACTTTGAATATGAGTAGTATGAGTATGATATTAAAATAAGTATGAATGCGTATAAGTATCAGAAATTATGATGAGTATGATTCGAATCTACTCATCTTTTTGAATACTCATTGCTGATCACTGATAAAAACCCATTTTTTTCGTTCATTTTCGTTGACCAAATAATATCTTACGTAGCGTATACGTAATATTTAATTCATGTAAATAAATGATCATTACTCATACGCACCGTAAAAAATACGAGTAGTATTAGTATGATATTAAAATAAATATGAATGCGTATAATTATCAGAAATTATGAGTATGATTTACTCATCTTTTTGAATACTCATTGCTGATCTCGAGCATGTATACAGCTGATAAAGGACAGTCTCCTCAAGTATCCAAGACCAATGCGCCTCTCATGTGTACTCATACAGTGCAGTGCACTGTAATGACCCCGACAACTATACGGAGCGCGCCCCTCTGGAGTTTAAGAAGGCACTGTGCGCCCTTCATCCAACCTTGGCGCTGTTCTACCCGTTTCCGAAGCCGGCCATCTGTCGTTGATGTAATCTACGATCGCGATTAAATTATGATGCTAAGAATGTAAACTCTGAGTAAACCCAACCAAAACTGAGTTACTACTACTCCTACCTACAGTATAAACACAGTAGTACATACTCGAAATGGATATAGCCCATACATCCATTAAAATAACATAATCCAAATATCTTAGAATCGTATTGGACAATAAACTAAATTGGAAAATAACTACACAACACAGAACAGATCACGGCCAGTCATTACTAAGCATGAATACTGATTGTAATTCAACCAAATTTATTCAACGGGCAACGATTTGGTAATTGGACCTAAAAACACTTCCCAGAAAACATCATTGAAGTTTGCAATGACTGAACCATATCACGTGATAAGGCGGGATGTTGAATCTTTAAGGAACAAATGAATTTTAAATTTTCCCCTGTACTACCGCGGGACAAATCTACAATGATATTATCGATTAGCGTCTTTTAACCCCAAGAGTGCCGAGCAAATAGTGCGATATTCGTCCACGTTATAAATCGTATAGTACTGATCCCATGCACAATCACGAAAGCTGGAAATACCTCATAACGTATTCTGCAGAATCTATAACGCTAAAGACAGAGATAAGACCACAGGACATCTTCTCTGTCCATTATCCAGTACTTGGAAATGTTAAATAAAGGATTCTTGGGCACCCAAAATTAATTGACAGGATATGAGCCAAAGGTGTTTTGGTTATAATCCAAACATTCATAAAACTTTCAGGGTAACTGAGAATGCCATACAGAGAGAGTAAGCGCGCCACAGCTGTGGTCAAGGCTGAGCACCAACACAATGAATGTACAGCACTGCTGTACTGTTAGTGGAAGTGTAGTGAATAACGAAAATGTATACATTACACCGCGGAAGCATGGACACTATTTAGCTTTGAAGCAGCATCTTTCAGAGTATTCGAGAGAAAAGTCTTACATAAGATCTTCAGTTCAGTGTGAGTTTGCGACGATATTCGCATCCGATCCAGCAGTGAGCCGTGTGTACTCCTCAACGATGTAGATGTTGTGCAGAGTACTAAAATCCAGCGGCAGAGCTGGCTGGGCCATGTCGTTCGAACAGATTAGGATGCCTCTGCGAGACGGGTATTTAATACGGGGATTTGCTTAAGTCGTTCAAAGAACCAAGTCTAGGAGGCTCTGCCATCAATTGATGTGACCAACTGGTAAAGGTATGCAACAAGCAGAGGCGCCTATAAAGATGTGCGAAAGCAGATCGGAATCCAATAATCGGGTTGTTAAGGGCCAATTAAGTAAGTAAGTATACATTGCACGGCATTCTCAACAAGTGAACCGATCTTAGGGATCATTACAATTTGCATATGGGATTACATATGCATCAACATAAATACCAATGCACGAAGCAATTAAGCCTGACTGACCAAACAAAATTAAAAAGCCACCGCGACAGCTACCATTTAAACCACTGTCTTTAGCCTCAATATCAGTCTAACGTGCTGCATAGACTTATAATTCATTTTGGGCCATAATTTACTCACTGATTTTTTTGCCGGTAGACAAATCTAATTTTACAATTAAATCCGAATTGTATTGATTGTAATAGAATGAGCCATTATACACCACATGAGCATTGCCCTGGAAAATATATGTGAAAAAGAAGAAAAAAAAACAAATTTTAATTTAAAATTTCGAGAAATTTTACATAAAATAGTGCAAAAAAAATTAAAGTATTTTGCAATCAAAACTCACTTGAAAACCAACACCCAAATCATATTGTTTGCGCGGCACATCATTCATGCGATAGGCCACCTTTGAAGTGTATTCGTAGAGCAGTTTGTTGTCTTTCTCTTTTGTTATGTAGGTTTTCTCACGGTCGATTTCTTTGGCGGCGGGATCCTTAAGCCACGAACCATGCAACTCATCAACGTATTTATGAAAAACGGGTTTACCCACCGCATATAAAATACAGCCTAAAAATGAAGACACAAATAAATGACAGAAAAAAATTTGAAATACACAGTCTCTCTCACTCCATCCCTCTCTCACACATTTAATAACTACACCCCCCCATATTTATTTTTATAAAAGGAAAAACCAAGTATCTTTGTTTTGTTTGCAAGAGAGCGTACCAAAAATGTGTGTGTGTGTGTGTGTATGTTTATGTATGAGTTATAATCTCCAAATCTAATTAGTGGGGTTATTCGGTTTTTTTATTCGCAGACTGAGAATGTATTTGTATAAGTTTTGTTGTTACTGAGTTTTTGTTGTTATATTTACAATAGACTTACAATTCAATTAAAACTTGTCTGGTTTTTATGACATCACAGCATGCTCTCAGCATTGTAAGCAAAACAAACTCACACACACACTCTGGCAGACATGCACTCATAAATCGACAATGAACTTTGCTGGCAGAGGCTTAAAGGAATGAATTCTTGTTTCGTTGTGTAAAAAAAAAAAAAAAAATTGAATAAAAAGTAGACAACATTCAAAGAGGTCTTAAGATTGTAAGAAGAAGAAAACTTTCGAATGGCACAAAATTCGATTCCTGTGTGAGATAATATCAAAGAAAATGGAGGTAAAATATCTGAGGACACCATTGGATATTAAACTGACATGAAAGGCCTACATAGAGAGAGCGTATCATCCCAGGGAAGGCCAGACAAGCCATAATGACATGCAGATGGCTTTTGGAATGGAAAATGCATGGAAAATCCACAGGATGCAACCCATAAGTTATGGACCGGATGTAACCCATAATGGCCAGACAAATAGTGGCCTATAGGGGCCATTGTCTGGACAGACAAAACAACTCTGAAAAGAGCTAGAATGGAGTTTGTCAAGAAGCAAGCGATTGTCAGTATAACAGTGGCAATGAAAACCTATGTTGCTGGAGTTTCTGTTGGACTTAAATCCGCTGCACATGATAGTCAAGAGCAAAGTGGTAATATAATACGACTGCAAGTCCAACATAAAATTATTTACGAAATTTCGTGTGACCGACAGTTCCCTCCTTAATTGTCTCCTGACCAAAAGCAGTAGACTCTACGATTAATTTGGAAAAAAAAACTGTGCAAAGAAAAATGGAGTAATCTGAATGATGCATATCCTTTAAAAAAGGGACCATTTTGCAGTATACAGATGGATCTGGAACGGATCTAGGGACAGACAGCTATAGGTGCCAGAATGAAATGTTCCGAACTCATAAGAAATGTCGCTGGTATTCTTCAAGAGAAATTTTATCCCATCGAAAGATGTGATCAATTCAACTTGAATATGAGTTAAGAAGGACAGGACATAGCAAAATAGCAGGCTGCCAATCGAGTACTAGGCTCTTAAGAGGTCAAATTGAAGATAGTATGGGACTGCCTAGGGAAGCTGAATCAGCTAGTTAGTGAAAATAGAATCACGCTGTGCTAAGTACTAGTTCATGTGGAAGTATTTGGCCATTATCACGCACATGAGCTGGAGAGGAGGAGAATCTTTATGTGAAGTGGGGGTAAATATTTGAAAAGTATTCCAATTCAAATTGGTTTGAGGCCATCAAAACTTTCGTTTACAATAAAAGGAGAATAGAGTTATGTATCAAATAATACAGGGTTAACTTAGAGTTTGAGGCAACCGACCTTTTTACAAGGCTTAGGGTAAACTCAGGTTATACTTATTCATAATGAGGGTTTGGTTTGAGACCAACATGTAGATTCTGTGATGATGAGAATGAATCTTGTATTAATACCACACGAACTAATGAACCACAGTTGACACGTCCTGTTTTACAGCATTATGACTATGCATTGAAAAGCATGTAATCAAGTTCCTGGAGTAAACGATATACATTTGATTGGACTCCTTTATATCCTTTGCCTTTGAAAGGAAATCTTTTTAATGTTAAAACTTTTTCGAAAATATTCTTCCATTGTACTTAAGAAGTCAACACAGGTCTATAATTCTAAAAGGATATTGAATGGCTACTGCTTTTATGCAAGCATTTCAATGTATACGAGTGGTTATGTAAGTGAGTAAGTGAAGGTTCTATTTTTGTTATTGAATTGAATGAATTTTTTGAAACATGAGACACATATAAGAGAGAGAGAGAGAGAGCGCATATTGAATAGAAGAGTTGAAAATACCAAAAAAAATACTTACTCTTTTTGCGTTTTGGTAAGCCAGGATAACTATGATTTCCGGTTGGTTGAATTTCGAAATTGGAATTAATCGAATCCTTACACTGATACAAACTAATGAAAATGAATTCACAAAATATTACGAGAAAAAAAAACAAGAAAAAAACATCAGGAAAAATTAATTCTCATAGAACAATAAACAATGGAAATGAAAATAATAAACGAAAACGAAACAAAATGTTGGTTTCTAATGATTGTGCAAAGCAGCACAAAATTGGCAAAAATGTTTAAAGAAATTAACCAGAATTTGTTTTTGTATGAGCCACAAGTATTCTGGGAATTTTAGGAAAAAAGAACAGTTTAGAAAAAATTATAAAAACCTTGCATCTGGACATGTTTCACACACAGGACACTCCTGTTCGGGTGGTCTTTGGCCATAAACTTTTATCTCCTTGCCCACATAAGGTGTTTCGCTATTGGGATCTTGTGCTAGAATTAATGAAAACAGAAATTGAAAGGAAATATTTTCATTAAATGGCTTTAGGAAACACATTGTATTTGTAGTAAAAATCATGATGAATACATAATGAATACACATTACAATTTAACAAAACATGCATGACATTCAATCATGTTAATGCAGTTCATGGCATCAATCATACTTAATGCTACTGACTGCATGACTGACTGCCTGCATTGTGATTGTCAAACTGTCGCAAGGGGGTGTAAAACTTACGTGCAATTTCAAAATTAACCATTGTTGCATTCAATTCATTACGGGCCACACAATGATAATAACCGAAATCATCTTTTCGCAAATTATTGATGGTTAAACGCATTGTAGTCTTGTATCTATGAAATGGAAACAATTCAAAACAACAATTAAATTCCAACAAATTTCTGGCTTACCCATCAGGATACGTTTCAATGCGATATTTTTCACCAGGATCTAAAATTTTACCATCATATGCTCGTTCCCAGTAACGTATAGCCTCTGGGAATGCCTCAACGATACACTCTAAAGTAGCTGTACGTCCATATTCTGCGTAAATCATTTGACGGTACACAGAGATCATGGGAGCAACTGAAAATAATTCATAACATTTATAAAAAAGACATTTTTATTGTAACGGGTGTGACATTATTGTCACACTGCAACTGAAAATAAATTCATAACATTTAAAAAAATGACATTTTTACTGTAAAGAGTGTGACATTATTGTTGATTTTTTTTTTTTAGTTGTAAAGTATCAACGAACATAACTTAATTATTTGCAATAGACAGAAGCGTTTGAACAGTTAATTTAAAGAATTTTTTTTTGTAACGGGTGTGACAAGAATACTGAATTCTCTATTTATTGGCGAAAAACCGAGATCATGGGAGCAATTGAAAATAAAATCACAGCATTGTTAACTTCGAGTAGAGACAATAAATTTTATTGCAACGGGTGCGACACTATTGTTCATTTTTAAAATTGTAAAACATCAAAATTATGTACCGAGCATGACTTAAATTATTTGCAATAGACAGAGGCGTCTGAAACAACTGCTACTTTACAGAAATTATAAACAAAAACAAGGATTTTTTTTGTAACAGGTGTGACAAGAAAATTAAATTTTCTGTATGTTAACCTGAATTTCCAAAAAGTACCTACAATCACAGCTTTTGGATTACGAGCTATAATGTATGGCAGAAAATATGGCCTTACTTCAGCAGACTGAAGCTCATTTCCACTTTTCAGTGCTCGGTGTGCTTTCACCATAAGGATAAAAATTGAACTGAGGTCTCCACAAATGGATTTAAATGGATGTTGTAAGTCGACGGCGGATAATGGAAAACTGCACTCCAAAGTTTCGCTAGTTTGTAATACTGTTAACTGACTACGGAATTGTTGAGTATACGGCAGAGATATTTGATTCCTTATGAGTGGCAAACCATGTCTAAAAGCTTTGTATGACGTGAACACGTTTAATATTGAGATCCCGGATATCTCTTAACGAGACGTTGAAACACTTCTCTAGGTGAACGATCACACTGAAATCCAGAGAAATGGAAACTTAATCTTTGAGAGTCTAACTAAGTAAGATTGCTCATGATCTAGAGAAGGTGGCACTGGCTATGTGTGAATAGAATTCGCAGATGCGTCCTAAACGTGGTAGCTGGTGCTCAAGGCAGAAGCCATGAGGTCTACAATAACGTGAAGGACACTAAGACTATCATCCATTATATCCGCAATTGTCCATTGTCGTTTAGGAAATTTTCCTAAGAATTTACCCCCACGGGCAACTTTGCTGACATGGCGCCTATGGACGCTGGTAGATTATAAAATAGTTTAAATCTAACCCTGTGACGAATTCAGTCTTTTCCATTCGATATTTCTGGGTCACTATGCCCTTGGATGTACTGTACTGCTTTGAATCTGTGTAGGAAACGTCATAATGCCTCTTCCAATCCTGTTGGCCTGTTTAGTAAGTAAACATGCGTTTCTTTGTGTGTGTTGTGGTTCCAAGTGTGTGTTGTAATGAAATTTTACTCGTCACCGGACTTGACGTTCTAATCCTTTTTTGCATTGTCTGGCTAGACGGCTAGTGACTATCCTGGATAGTCTGATGAATAACTAAAAACTCAAAGCCAATTTGGATTTAAAAAAGTCTCCACAATAGTCTCTTTCCCTTTTGCCGATTATACCCCTCCAAATTTATATGTATAACTCCACGGAAAGGCCCTGTCCAATGCATAGAAATTCCTCTTCTCGCTGATGAGCTTAGCTTTTTTAGTGCCTCATGTGACTGAGGATACAGCAGAAGGTAAACCTGAGCTGCACTTTAATGGTGAACGAACCTCATCTTGTGGATAACCCCAGGCTGTATTGACCCTTAGTATTTTGTTTCCATAGCTTACAACATGATCTTCAATTTGCATGGACATTGAGCACCACTGGCACTCAGTGCTTTTGGGGTTTAAGTTTTAAAGCGTTATTGTTTTCAATTATATCTCAACATTTATGAATTACTTTTATTTAAATTACATACTCTGCATCACAATACATTCATTCACCTTTACATACATAGTACATAATAAAAGAAAAAAAACATACTTACAATGTACCTCCAGCAGGAAAGTGGCATTTGCCACGGGTGCCAAACCATTGTCCGCATAACAGGTATACGCTGCCATTTGATTACGCGTTATATTCGTAAATTTTAAATACTGGCCACTCACAGAGGACACTATATTTTTGATATTGAAAAGGAAGAAAAGAAAGAGAAAAAGAAAAAAAAGTATGAATAAATAATTGCAATCAAAAAGAAGGAAGGACTCTTAGTTTTTAAATGTCCGGCTGGGCATTTAAAAAATTTAAATATTTCGCATTGGCCTGCAATCAAACATTTTTTCTATAGAAGCATAGTGTATGAGTTGCATGTTGGTGCGGAAGCATTGGATGTTTGGTTGGCTTACTTTCAACGCCGTGTATGGTAATGGTACGACCGTCATCTCGACGCCATTCAACATGGGGCATAGGATTACCGGTGGCGGCACAGCTTAAATTTAAAGTTTTTCCTTCTTCCACAATTAAACTGCGCTGGATGTATGGAGCATTTATGTCTGCAATGGAACATAAAGAGGGGAAAAGAATGTTTCTCAATAAAAAATTGCGATTTTTCATTAAAGAGAAAAACGACAACAACAAAAACAACATGAAAATTCTACTGCCTGCCTGCCTACGTACGTAACGAATTTTATTAATTTTAATTTATGATACAGGAATGATTTTCCATCCTTTTTGTTTTTTTTTCGTCCAAAAAACAATAACTCTGCAGCCATAATTCTTCTTCATACACTTGGCCTTACAAATCTATATTCTACGCTTGCAATCGCACATGCATGCATGTAAGCGATTCTATTCAATTGAATTGAATTGCATGCCATGCCATGCCATTTAGTACTCAGAAATTCAATGACAAGGCCACGGCTTTTTTTACACCAAAGTAATCATAATCGTACTTCTTTACCGGAATTACACGATTTATTGCTTCATGGAAACGGTGTATAATGCATGCTAGTGGTGTTAATGATTTAAAAACGTTTATTTTTCTTAATGCTTGAAGAGTAAATACTCAGTAAATATTTAATTACTCACAAGACTCTCTCTCGCTCTCGTATTTACAGTTTTTAAATGGAGATTTTATGGGCATTTAATTCAGGTGCATTCATGTACAACAAAAAGAAGTATTTTACTGGAAAATTAAGGCTTGAAGGACCATTTTTTATTTATAATTGCATATGTATTAATAATAATGCATTAAACTTTGAAAGGATATCCCGGACCTTTGTACAGAAATTTTATAAGAAACTCTTAAAGAAAATTGATTCTTCGAAAAGGGGAAAATATTCGTTTAAGCCACATAACATGTATCGTAGCTACTTAAGAGCTATCAATATCGATAACTATAGAATGTCAAACTATGTTGACATATCTGTTCACTAAATTTTGAGCAAAAAGTTCGTGCAGGTATTGAAAGCTTTCGCGGTAATTTACGTCTTGACGAATCAAACCCCTTAACAATGCAATGAAATGTGCCTACCGAAGAGAATATTGCTACTAAAGTCTTGAAGAAAACGTCGAAATGTGGATTCCAAAACTTGTTCTCAACTTGCTCACCATTATCGTTAACCGACGACGTGGAAAATTTTGCAAACGGATTGCGACATACGTGCCTTTCAAAAGTATTGTAGCTGGCACAAAAATTTAAGGCAAAGGACTCTTTTTTACATTGCATATTTACTGACTTGAGTCTCTGAAATTATTCAAAGGTGAGCCCTTTTACCAAAGTATTAAAGCTCAAAATTGCAGCAACACACCATTTAAAATTGACTGTGTGATGCAGTTAAAATTCACTGCTTGATGCAGTTAAAATTTACTGCTTGACGCTGTTAAAATTGATCACTTGATGTAGTTAAATTATCTGCTTGATGCAAAAATTGACTTCTTGATGCAGTTAAAATTCGATGCTTCATACAGTTAAAATGGACTGCTTGACGCTGTCAAAATTTACTGCCTTCCGCTGTTAAAACTGACTGCTTGATGCTGTTAAAGTTGACTGCTTGACGCTGTTAAAATTTACTGATTGATGCAGTTAAAATTGACTGCTTGATGCAGTTAAAATTGATTGTTTGATGCTTGATGCAGTCTAAATTGTGTGCTTGCTGCAATTAATTTTAAGCGGTGACAGCATCAGAGGTTGTTATTCCTTTCGAAAGAAGTTGCCGTGACGGTCAATGGCGGGAGGCATCAAGCCATAATGAAATGTTTCCAAAACATGAATCAAAAAAAGGGCAAACCAAAGTATATGTTGGCGACAAATAGCAACACGCGGATTAACGGATTCCAGTGAATTTATTTGTCTTGGCTCCACCGCTACTAATAAAACGTTTTCAGGCTGAATATCAAGCGTAGGATCACTCTTGCCAACAAGTGCTACTGTGGTCCCAACAGGCAATTGAGTAGAAGAAACCTCTCTCGTACGACGAAACTAATGCTATACAAGTCGTTATCCATACTTCTCTATAAAGCAGAAGCATAGACGCTATCAATTATCGATGCAGCAAGATTGACACTATTCGAGAGAAAACCCGTACGTAAAGTTTTCGGTCCAGTGCGAGCTGGGAATGATTTCTGCATCTAGTCCGATAATGAACTGCTCCAAGCTCCTCAACGGCATGGAAGCGGCTACGCTAGCTCAGCCATCTCTGGATGAAAGAGTACGCTCCTACGAGACGGGTATTTGATGCGGTGTTTATCGAAAGTGTGCGTTGAAGGCACAATATTGAGGAAACTCTTCTCATCAATTGGTGTGTCCAAGAAGTCGAAGCGCCTGGAAGGATGTGTAGAGGCAGACTGAAATCCGATAAACGGATTTTTAATGAACAATTAATTTAAATTATAATAAAAAAATTGGTTGTATATTTTGGGCTAGCAGCGTCATTGGTTCATTATTCTATAAGAACGAAGTTGCGTGGAGCTGTTGGCAAACGGCTCTAACTTTCATCGAAGAATGATGAGGCAATGAGGGCTACTTCGGCATGAATGGCTATGTGAACAAATAAAATTTTAAAATTTGGAACAATTTCAATCTACATGAGATCCAATGCATCCCATAAAAGTCACTGTTTGGTGTGGCTATGAGAACGGTGATGGCTAAGACATAAGCGAGGGGTTCTTTCGAGGCAATCATATTATCCTAGAAATTGTTATGATAGATCAATAACCTGCTTAGCGCGAATTTAATTCAACAGAATGAAATAAAACTCTATCATTAAATAATTTCTAAGGAGATGTGATAGATGACCATATGACACCTTTATGATTTCATGTCATTGTAGCAAAGTTTGAAGTGAAGTTTTACTTACCAGCTATAGATGGTGGTATTAAGAGATCACTTAAGAACGTGCCATTTTTCGCCTGCACTTTGTAGGCATTAACGCCTGGTATGCCTGGTATACCATTTGTGCCAGCCTTGCCCGGTCTGCCACGAGGACCAGCTATGCCTGTGAAAAAAAAAGAAAAAAAGAAAAGTTTTATTATTTATCAATCCAAACACTTTCATTCGTCCTTTACTGTTATTCTCAACAATTTATTTTAGAAAACTTTTGTACACCAATTTCTTAGCGAACTGGATGATTAAATGACCATAAATATGGTGTGCAATTCATTTATAATGTTAACCGCATTGCCGTGTAGCCATTAATCATGCCACATCAAATCGTAAAACAACAGCAACAGCAACAGCGACAATAACGGGAATAACATCCTTTAAGAAAACGGAAAGAATTTCTTTTTAATTGTACAATGCCAGCTGTAATGCTGGTTGTAACATTTTAAAACAAGATTTAAAAGAAAACCCGAGGAATTTTTATTTCTTTTTTATTTTCCTTTACACATTCCTTTCCTTTATGCTTCCCTTTATTGTATTTAAGAGCAAGTTTCTTTTGTGTGGGTGTATGGGTGCATTGTTAAAGCAGCGATTTGCGAAGCAATGAGCATGTTAAACGTTGTTTTCTTTTCTTTTCTCCTTCATGTCGTATTTTTATTCTGTTTTAGATTTTCTATTCCATTTTTTTGTTTTTTTTTTAATTTCCTTCTCAGTCAAATGTTTACTCAATAAACAATTGCAAGAATATGACATAAATACTATGGGAAGTATTCCCATTCCCCATTATTGTCTAGAATCCATACGTATTGAACATAGATTTATTATTAATTTTTTTTGGGCCAACACTCAGGAGTTGGTCCCTACTCATGCAATGCATTGTGTTGGCAGGACGATGGAGGGAGCAGTGTTTGTGGACATTAGATTTGAATCTTCTTATATTATAAGCGGCACAACTGTTCTATGCAAGTACGAATAGTCCGGCAAAAGAACGAATGTCTGTAATGTAGTGTGTGTGCCAACAGAGCAATAATAAATGTACCATGTGAGAATGTTGGGTGCCACCTCAGAATATAAAATTTTTGGAAAGTAGTCCGTCTATCTCGGTAGAGCAAAATTCGTAGTACCCAGGCCAACACTCAGAAGATGACCCCTATTCATACAGTGCACTGTGTGGCATTTAAGAAAATAGGTTATGGGAAGGTGGACAAAAGGAGTAGTGTTAGTGGACATTAGATTTGAGCCTTTTTATATTATATAACTGGTAGGAAAGATCTCTGCAAGTAGGGAGTTTCATATACGGGTAGTTCTGTTAAAAACTCTGTCTGTAATGTAGTTTGTGATCCACTGGCCAATAGATCACAAACGGATGTGCCATGCGAAAAAGACGGGTGCCACATAAGCATACTTAATTTTCGGGAACCAGTCCTTCTATCTCGGAAGAGCAAAATCCGTAATAGTACCAATAAAACCGTGAAATACAAGCCACACTACCGGCCCATACATGAGAGTTGTATTCCATTTTCGGTCGGATATAAGTGGTGTAAATAGTAAGGAGATCAGATGAAGTCAAGTATTAGTACGTCTGAACCGGCCTCACGTTTAATAAGCCAACACACTACCTACTAGACTAATGCGACTTTATTCCTACTAATTTAGCCACAGAATTTCTGAAAGAAAAACGATTACTCTCTTATGAAAGATAACTTCTCGTAAAATTAGAGAGACATCACGCGGATAAATAAAATAATTACGCTTATAATCAAACAATGCGAATATATGCGAAAAGAATAAGCCTGTTTGATGATGTTAAAACACTGACGTCCATTGACGTGTCCTGACGTACCCTGACGTGCCCTGACGTGCCTTGACGTTTCGAGCTATAACTGGCTATATGGATTTCGAGAAGCGCCACGTTATTTATACGGCATTAAAATGCAAAGGAGTGCCAAATAAAATTATTCGTTTAACCTCAGCGGATCTATACGTGCTGAGAAAAGCATGCAACAGGGTTGCGTAATATTCCTCGTTCAAACGAAACGTGTAAATATACTGCTGACTTACCCATACTATCGCTCAAAGCATTCACACATAATTGTTGACAGATATCGACAAATTTATCGCCCTAACCATACCATTCATCAACATTCCTAAAACAGAAGGCATGCGTCTCAACACTTACAGCCC
Organism: Sarcophaga rosellei; assembly: GCA_930367235.1. NCBI lineage: Eukaryota > Metazoa > Arthropoda > Insecta > Diptera > Sarcophagidae > Sarcophaga > Sarcophaga rosellei. Next base: position 79,261,798 of record OV884021.1, read on the forward strand.
ACACCCGGCAGCGGGCAGTATCGTTACATCTGCAGTTGGTACATCCGAAGACCTACAGGTACGTGTCTAAAAAGGTTATGCAGCTCTCTGTTCTTTCGAAACAGTTGCGAATTTTAAGTCTGTTCTTATGTATGGCTACGAAGCCATATGCTCCCAAGAGGGTTAATGGAGAAAAAAATTACTGCTCTTTCAAATAGGATTCTATGATGAAAAGAGTTTACTTCCCTTATAACGGAAAATACATACACCTGCACACAAAACCTTATAAAGTTGGAAACAAAACCCCACCGCCTTATCCATGTAAACATGTTAAAAAGGTTACCTTCCTCTCTAACACTGGTAACACACAAGTACAAACATATTTTTCTTTCTGAGAAAAAAAAATACGAATAAATAGACGAGAAGTTGGTCTTTGCAGTCCGGACACTACTCAGAATTTAATATTGAACTTTGAAGTATTAGAACACTGTTATTGGCCTTGGTAGGGAAACAAAAGAAAAGTCACAGAGAGGGATAGAGAGAGAGAACCCTAATAAAGTTCCTTCATTTCTTTAACTTGTGGCACAAGCTGACGATGACACCGTTCCTAGTAGCAAAAAGCCATAAATCTTGGTGCTTCAAATTAAAATTTTATTAAAGAAAAACGACAAAAAAAACATGATAATCGTTAAATAAGGATTTAAATCCTTGAAACGAAAGGTAAACGAAGTCATTATTTAAATCCATGAAATTCTTATTCAAAAATCAATTTCAATTTTCAAAAACTTACCCTTTAATCCCCGTTCACCTGGTGGTCCTTGAGAACCCTTTGGTCCTGGTGCACCATCTCTGCCATCTTTACCATTTAAACCATCTTTGCCATCTCTGCCAGGCAAACCATCTTTGCCGGGTATACCATCAGCGCCGGCACGACCAGGTACACCATCTAAACCCGGTTCCCCCGGTACACCATCTCTACCATCTAAACCAGGTCTGCCGGGTATACCCACATCTCCTTTCGGACCTCTGGGCCCGGGTGGCCCTACAGCACCATCTACTCCGGGTGCTCCGGGTAAACCAACATCTCCTCTATTGCCCTTAGGACCCGGTATACCCGGCAAACCTGGCGGCCCAGTAGGACCTTTAGGTCCCTGAGGACCTGGTGGTCCTTGCGGACTAGCGGGACAATAGTCTTTAGTACTTTCACAGAAACCGGTAATCATTTTTTCGGGTACTCTGCAATAAGTGTTGAGATAAACCCATTCGTCACCTCCAGGGGCTGCACCCTTAAGGCCAGTTCTTTTGCGTATTTCCTTATCCTGCTCTTCTAGGACTTTACGGTGATTGGGAGCAAAGAATTCAATAAAAGAATCTGGAAAAGAGAGGAAAATGTATTGGAATTCAATAAAGTACATAAAATTTCATAACACAGATAGTCTGTCCGATCTCTGTGTTCTATATCACACAAGAAGTTATCGGTAAATAGGTGACCGAAGTCAGAATTCATAATCGACTAAAACTACACTTTGTCTATTTTTTTGCAAATCCAGTTCAGATCCCTAACATAGGGTCTCTTACTAGTTCGTCATGCTACCTGCAGACATTTAGCAAGACCTTGGGGTTCAGTAAGCAAGAGATGTATGTCTCAAATCAGAGAACCCTCCCTGCTATTGGAGGTGCTATTATATAGCCTATGGTATTGAATAGTAGATTCGACCTTCACAATATCAGCTGTTATAGGAGGTGCTATTACATATACACACCCACTATATATAGGAGGTGCTATTATATAGACATAGGCTATATTCTCATTTACATCGAAGGTGTTGAACTGCATTATAATTATAATAATTTTAGAGGACATAAATCCATATCTTTGCCGCGGATTAAATTAATTCGAATGAACTGCATTATCATCATTTCACTTTTGGTAAACTACATTATTATTATAATAATTTTACAGGACATAAATACATATCTTCAACTCGAGTTACTTATACTAAATTGTTTATAATACACTGTATTATCATTTATATGGAACTATATTATAAAAAATTGTAAAGCGGTGTATTTCACTTTTGATGAACTGCATTATCATTGTAATAATTTTTAGAGATTATAACTACATAGCTTTGCCTCGGATTACTTACATTAAATTATTTCTAATGCACTGTATTATCATTTAGATGAAACTGCATTGCCATAAAATTTTAAAACTCATCATTTCACATTTTTAATGTATTTTTTTAATACTTTTTATCTTTCGGATTTCATTTTCAATACTTCCTTATGACACTTTTGAATGTCTTTTACTCTGTTGAGAAGAATAAGGATACGTTTGTCTTGTTTTGAAAAGTTTTGCAGAGTTTTTATCTTGTATTGTCTTGTTTAACTGAATCTTGGACTTGGCCATGATGATGTCTTTTGCAAACTCAACAATTATTGTCGCCACTTGGATATCTAATGCTAAGTTTTTCAAACAATTTCATGGCTTTGGCTTTGGTTTTGCCTAGAAGAAGACTTTAGCTTTGAATGGGGCTACGTTTGTTGATTGTCTTGCATTTATTAGCTTTTTTCTTCTACTGATTCTTCTTCAAGTTATTGAAATTATTTTGTTTTTTTATCAGTTTCTTAAACTCTTAAAACAACTGCAAATATAAGAGTCAAAAAACTACTCGTGATACAGAGTGTGACAGAGTGAGACAGAGTAGTAATACACTGGCTTTTTCTATTTATTTTCTGCTGTTCATTAGAATTTCAAATTGTTTTCAATTCATATTTGAAAAGTTTATTTTTCTTCTTATTCTTCTGTCTTCTTTTTCTTCTTTTACTTCTACTTCTATTTTTATGAATTTTCTTTTTCTAGCTTTTGTTTTAAGCCAAAAAAAGAAAAAAAACTGCTAAAGTTGTTGATGTTGGTGTTAAAGTCCGTAGATTTTCTAATCTTTTATTTGAATTGTATACACACAGCTACACAACACACACTTATTGTAGTGCTACTCTACCACTACCACCACTACCACTACCAATACAATACCTAAGTATTATCATTATGACTCTGAGTAGTATTTGTCTTTGCATTTGTCTTACTGTCTGTCTGTCTATCTGTCCGTCTGTCCGTCTGTCGTATCTGTTTGTTTACTTGTGCAAATAGTTGACAAGCACTTACCATGCATTGAAGTTGATGGCGATGATGCGATATCTCGTCGTATTCTTCTCGAGTGCCGTCTTAACAATTCTTCCATTGTTTGTGGCTCCTTGGCCAAGTCATTATTGGAGTGGTTGTAGCCATTCGATGATTTTCTTTCCACACTTTTAGACTCCCTCTCATCATACTCTATGATTTCTTTAGCTCTTGCACTTGTTAAGCTTCTTCGTTGACGATTGCTGCCACTGCCACTGCCATCACCAACACCAACCCCATCATCATTACTGTCACTAGCTTTTGATTTTATAGTTGTAGTACTATCACCATCATTATCTGCTAAAGTTGTTGTGGGACTTGCTGTAGAGTAGCTGTGTGTATGTGCGGTTGAAAATGCATTTGAAAAATTCATAAAATATAGGAAGAAAATAACATAAAAATTCATGAATAATATTGAAAAATTTTCTCATAAATGTTTAGAAAGTTTAATCAAAATAAGAATTTTAAATTACACACACACATGCATTTAAATAAAACAAATACTTGGAAATATATGGCCGGAGTATTATGGTGTGGTAATCAAAAAAAAATCGGAAACCAACTGTTTCCCTTGCCGACAAACTTCTGTGGTTTATCGATGGAAAACTTGATCAACTGACCTCAAGAGCTCTTAGGTTAGTCATTTTTGTCACCGAAACATGTTTCAATCTAATGTGGCAACATTACCTCAGGATCCTGCTTTTGGATTTACTACAGACAAAACAATCTGAGAAGAGCATTAACTGCCTGGGGTATACAGGTTGCATAGCCTTCATATCTAGAAAGAAATCTGAAGACACTCTCATGCGACTTCATTCAAAGAGATCTTAATATTGTAATTCGAGAAAACAAACCCAATCAAAGCCACAATAGAACCTCGCACAAGAAGAAGAAAACTTCCGAAATAAAAGCATATTCGATACCTGGGTGAGATAATATCGCAAACAATGGAGGTAAAGTAGCTGAGGATAATATTGGATTAAGTTGAGGAGGGCCTATATAGAGCGCATCTCAGAAAAGGGTACACATGCCATAATAATATGGAGAAGGATAGCAGGACAATCCGGGGAATGTAACCCAGTTGTTATGCACTGGATCTATACCACGGTGATCAGACCAATAGTGACTTTTGAGGCAACTGTCAACGAATCTGGAAACAGCACAAATGAAGTTGAAAAAGCTACAGTGACCAGCGTGTGTTGTCATAACAAGAACAATAAGACCCTGTAGTAGTAGTAAAGACCAAAGCTTTAGAAACTATGGTTAGGTTAGTGGAAGGCAGTCTAGCCGCCGTACTCTAATAGGTAGTGTATGCACTTATTAGACATGAGGCCACCGTTCAAACCCCAGGTCAGACATCTTCAACAAAACGAAATCTGAAAAAATATTTCTTCGGTGACATATTCTCAGCAGATTTTTGGCAAAAACTCTGTCAGTAAATAAAAATTGCAATGAAAAGCTTCTCAAAAATCTATCAGTCGTCCTTATGACAAAAATCAATGCCGTAATCTGGAAGTTTCATGTTCTCTTAAAAGAGGGACTATTTTATAGTATACAGATGGGTCAAGAATCTTGGAACAGAAGCAGGAGTTTTTGGTTCAAGAGTGGAACACATGAGGAAACTCACAGGTATCCTTCAAGCTGAATTCATGCTTGGATGAGAAACACAAAAGACAGGATAAAGAATTCAAGCATTTGGCTTTTATGACGTTAAACCTTAGAAGGTGTATCAGCTAGGTGGAGAAAATATGATTACTATCTTTTGGGTCCAGGATTATGTGGAAATTTTCGGCAAGAAGCAAATAGATGAATGTGCTGATGGGGTCGGAACTCTTCAATGGAGTGGATGTTTGGAAAGGTATGCTCAACGAAGTAGTAGATAAAGATAATCAAAGACTTTTCTCAGACGTAGTAAATTAAACTTTACTTTCAAATAAGAGGAGATCAGAGTATCAAGAAATAATCTGAGGTTGATAACCAATCCTTTCGCAGAACACTTTAGATTCATACATACACATATATAATTGGTCATTATAGCCCTTCAGTCAGGACTAAAACCTAGCTTCTCACACCACTTATGGTGTGTGCATGTTAATTTTATAGATGAGTAGCGGGACCTACAGTTTCCTAGCAATTTTATTTGCTCTCAGGGTTTTTGCCAGAAATCTGTTGAGAGGCAGCCGAGGAAGAAGTATTTTTTCATGTTTCGTTTTGCAAGGACTGGACTGACCTGGGTTTTGAACCGTGGCCTCAGGTCTGTTAAGTCAACACACTACCTACTAGACCACGGTGACTACAACATTTAAGATTCAGGGTAGACTTCTCCAGAATAGGGAAGGCCAACATACAGATGCTGTGACGAAGAGAATCATTGGAACACATTCTTGAAATCTGTGAGGCATTAATCAGACAGAAACATCGGGCCGCATATCATGTGCTATGCAGTGAATTGGCATTGTTGACAGCGAGTAGCATCCTGTAAGTTATGAGGGCTTGGAGGACGCATTGTATGGATGCTCTATAAAGTTTGAGGTGAGTATAATAGATCGTATGGTCTCAATAGTAAGAAATAATGGAAGAGGGGACAGAATGCATTTTCTTTTCTAGATTCTGAAATAATTTCTTTGAACCTGTGCAGCTGCAACGCTTACCTAAGTACATATCTGGTGATAAGCAATAAATTGTGATCCTTGACACCTGTATCTTGAAATTTTTAAGGGCATTAGACTTGAATGAAACATTATTGGGATACCCAATAAAGTTTAAGGGGAGTATAATGGATAGAATGGTCGGTACCTCATCACTACGATAATAAGATGACTACAGGATGTATATTTTCGTGGTTTTTCTATGTGTAACTGTTATTGTAATTTGATCTCTGTTTATTGTTATTCTCGTAATTTCATTGATGTTTTTTTTTATTGTCTTCTTGCTTATTTTTTATGTTCCAAGAGTACACATTCAGTATTTATTCTGTTTTCTATTGTACGATGTCGTGCAAACATAATGAAAGGATAAAAACTGACTAACGTTTTGGAAGGTGATTCCAAGTCGGATTTTTCATGCCTATCTGTGTACACATAGGGGGGCTATCAGTGTACCTTCTTACCCATTCGTACTCTACTCTTAAAAGCCAAGTCATAAGTTACAGTTGTTTTCTTCTGCTTCTACTTCTTTTCCAGTAGTTTTTTTATGCTTGTAATTTATTAATATAGTTGTTGTTCTTCTTCTTGTTTTTGTTTTATGTGTTATATTCCTTTTCCTTACACCCCCTCACTCCTCATGCTTTTAATGTTTACTAAACACACAACGAAAGGAGGGGAAAAAACTCTTCAATTTATGGTTTCCATTCCAGTTTTTTTTTTTTGTTTTTCTTTTTGCCATCAATTCTGTGTTCATTTTATAACTTTTGTTTTCTCTCTCTCTCTCTCGGTTTTATTTTGTTTTTAAAGTAAAAACAACAATGCAAACTTTAACAATATTTATTGACCTTTTTTTTTTGTTGTATTTTGTTTCTCATCGAACAGGTAAAACTTCAGGTAAAAACTACTGATTGCCACCTTTAACATTTTGAATGTTTTTCTTCTCTTCTTTCCTCTTCTCTATTTTTTTCTTTATCGTTCTCTCCTTTTGTTTTGCTTCCTTTTATAGTTTGTGCAATTGCATATGGAATATCCACAGGTTGTTGGTCGACTTTTTTAACACACTGGCTGCCATTGATAAACTCTCTGGAACTATACATATACATACATACCTGGACACACACACACACAGATATTTAACAGTACAATTGGCCCATTAACCCGAAATTGAAAATTTTTGCTCTTTGAGAGCAAAACAAAAAAGAAATTATTTTCATAGAGTTCATCAGAGAAACAGATTGAAAAGGGAGCGGGTAAGCTAGTAAGTGTGCCATTAAAAGTGTGCTGCTGATGATGATTAAATGCAAGCAGTAAACGTACATACATACGTTTATTGAATGCCGTAATAAAACCGATAAAAAATGAGTGACTGCGTTGGTTTAAGGCAAGTGTAGCAATTAATGAAAAATGATGAGTTTCATTATGAATACACGTTTTCCCATTTCAGAGAATTAAAGTATGAAAGGAAATCTTATTTTGGGAAATGATGTTTCAAACGGACAGAGAAATTTTATTCACTCCCACGTAGGTGACATTGTAAAGCGGCGTTGTCAAAATGCTTTCAAGTCAATAAATACGACAGTAATTGGGAAACTACGCCTTCGTAGTATTACCGCTTCATTAGAAGATGTAATGATTCTAGGATACCTCTGTTAATCAATCAAAAAGCAGCAAAAAATTACCATACTTTACCTATTCCTACATGCTGAAGACCATACAGAGATCATTGATGTATTGGATGGTTATCTCCTATCTATTGAACAACATGCTTACAATAGGGAAGCTCAGTGAATCCGCCCTAAATAGCCTAGCATGTACGAATGAGAAGTCACTGGTACAAAGAGAGTATATGCTGGCTGCAAATGCCTTCCTGGATATTTTAGGATATTTGGTAAGAATGTGGAACTAGGCGCTATGTTCAATGCACTGACAGGATTGTGTGTATAGGATACTATAAGGTAAGTACTTCCTACACAGTCTGGTGCTCTCCCCCTCCTATGAAATTTTATAATGAACGAGAACAGGTTGAATGTCGGGCTATTGTTTATATAGATGAGTTGGTTCTTATGATTTCGGGTAGAATTGCGGTTTTGTAAAAATACAAGTGGCACTAGTCGTCGCCCTTTCGTCAACTGAAACTGCGTTGGACAAATTCAACGACGTATTTCTTTGTACTTATTCAGGATAGAAAGCTTTCTAGGAAACAGAATATCATTAACAGGCTAGCAAATGTCATCGTTAGCTTCTACGCTTATAATCAAGTTTTGGGGAAAAAAAGGGGTTTGGAAACCAGTTTGAGTCATCGGCAATCACACGATGTCGTCTATGGTATTTAAGTTTCAGTTTCTGGACCACTTGAATTGTGTTCTGTGGCAAGTTCAATTCACGATGCAAAATTTTGGAAGTTGTGATCGCAAAAGGCCAAGTTCTTGTAAGCAACGCTAAATCACGTGCTTTCGATTCGCCAGCACACATTCACAGATAGTGGCAATGTCTTCGACAGATGTTGCGTTTGGTCAACGTTTACTGAACCAGTGAATACGAATTTCTCCAGTACATTTCGAATTCTACTTACGGTAGGGCGCTTATGAGGAACGTAAAATGGGTGAAGCGCGCTACTTTGCCAGAACAGAACACTTATTTTAACAATTTTATTGTTTGCATGTCTGGAATGATGATGTATCCATCGATGATTGCTACATTGTCTTATGGTTATTTGACAAAATAGACTGAATAATTGACAAACAATTTGACAGATGTAGCTTCGACACGACGGTTCGGAAATCGTACTGGAATATGCAATTAAGTCCTACCTTAACTCCAAAGGAATACGTTCCGTAGGGTTGCTAGTGCCAGAAGTGGCCATGGCATTAAGTACTCTCATACAAAGCGAATTGCTGTTGTGCATTTAGAAATATTTTCGACGAAAACACTGACTCTTGTATTGGGTGGGTCATCTATCGGTTTACATTTGGCCATATGGGCCTTACATTATATTTCAAATCTGGCAATACTTATATACGAGTATACATGTATTCTATTCTATCACAAAATTCAGTAAATTATCCACTGAACGTAATGAATCGATTTACGCTTGAGCAACGTTGGGATTTATTGGCTCAACGAGAAACTGCACGATGATATCGAAAAAAAAAATCATATTTTCGGAAGAAGCTCATTATCATGTCAGTGGGTACGTTAATAAGCAAAATTAGCATATTTGGGGCTCAGAAAATCCACACGCGGTCTTACAGAAGCCAATGCCACCCATCATGAGTAACTGTTTGGTTGCTGCTTCTGGAGCGAAGGCATTATTGGCACGTGTTTTTTTGAAAATGAGTAAGGCACAACAATTACGGTCTATGAGAACATATTTTTTTATATTCGCCTTTCATGGTATTAATGTGAACGATGTTTGGTTTCTATATAATAATGCAACTTGCCATACATCTCATGCCACAATCGATTTATTGCCTCCAAGGTTTGATGGTCATTTAATTAGCTGAAATGGTGATAGCAATTTGACACCGTTAGACTATTTTCTGTGGGGCTTCATTAAAGAAAAGTGTTATGCCGATAACCCACAGACAATTTTGCATTTAAAGGTCAACATTAGTGATGCGATTGCCAAGATACGATTCCCCACACACTCGAAAAAGTGCACGAAAATTGATCAAATCGAATGAGGTACTGTGAGCCATATGAGTGAAACAATCTTCCATTTCTATCGGGAACAATTGTTTCAAACCGTTTTTGTTTTATTGCCGTTTTTAAATTTAAACTTTTAAATGGGCCACCCTTTATTTTCAATACCTTCTGTAACATACCTTACGGGTAGTATGGTTAAAATTAACAACCATACGCCTGGAATATTTTCATGGAAAACACTAACTCCTTAATATCACTGGCATCCTTTAAAGTCCTTAAAATTCACTAAAAAAAAAAACCGTCACTGTATCTGGCTTAAAACAAAAATTTTTAAATTTTCTTTCGCTGCCATATTGCTGTCAACAAAGGAACTCTATCCTATGGAAACTTGTGTCATCTCAAAGGCATCCCCCTTTGTTATTTATATCCACTACCCAAAGCCATGCTAGCAAAATTTTACATTCTTGGCAGTTGCTTGCGGAGTGGGGGGAGGGGAGGTAAGGGTACCCAAATAAATAATAAAATTGTTGTTGAAAAGTAATAAATTGCAATTGATTTTTATCTCTCTCTACTGTATTGCCATCTCGTGCCATGTTATTAAAATGAAAGTAAGAAGGAAGCAAAGAACGTGAAATAAAGCTGTTGCCAAAAATATATACGAATTTGGAAACAAATTTGTTTCATTTTTAACCAAGCAATCCCCCTCCCCTCATCTTCCAATACCTTTTCGTTACACCCTTGGCATAATACTTATATTGAAATATGGAAAGAGAGATGGAGAGAGAGAGAGAGTAACTTACCTTTGATCATCATCGCTATTCCCTAAAGAAAGTTGTTTTTCATTTATTATTGGCTGCTGTTGCAGATGTTGCTGCTGATGCCGGTGTTGTTGCTGTTGTTTGTGTAGTTGCTTATCTTGTGCTTGTTTATGTTGCAAGTCCCCAGATGTTTGCACTTGTTGTTGTTGCTGTTGTTGTAATAAGAATTTTTCTATCATTGAACGCAGCACATGTTCCGAATCAAGTAATTCCTGTTGAAATTGTTCACGAAACATTATTATCGCAGGCGAGGATGATGATGATAAAGACTCTGATGATGAGGACGGGGACGGGGAGGATGGAGACAATGTTGTGCTATACAAAGTATTCCTTGTAGAATTTTGGCAGATTGTTAATGTTGTTGAGCAGGCAACAGCAGAAGAGTTGATTGCAGAGGCGGAGACATGTGAATAAAATAACACAGCTAGGGTGGCCAAAGCCATTGTCAATATGCCCAGACAAATATATACCGTGGCTAAGGATGTTATAACATGAGGCGGTGGTTCATAGCTACTCAGGCAGGTTGCAGTAGGCTGATGATGCTGATGATTTTCTTTTAAATGTTGATCGTTTTGTAAATTGCATGGCGGATAATTTTTACACTGACATGCTGTAACTTTTCTTTCTCCACTGCCACAACAGCAAGCACTCCTTTTCGTTGTCTCTGCTGTAGTGCCGGCATCTGCTGTTGGCTCACCTTCCTCTATTCGGTGTTTGTTACTATCGGCATTATTCTGTTGTTCCATAGCCAACTGCATTAACAATTCCTGTTCCTTTTTACGTTTCTTGGCACTGTAATTCATTTGATTTATGGCCACAAACATTTTCTAAGGAAGGATAGATTACTCTCTATTTCACCAGCCGGCTTCCGTCCAAGACATTTAGTTTAAATATGTTTGCTTTTTTTTATTTAAAATTTACTCGTTTTCTCTCGTTCTTGTTCTATTTCCTTCTATTTTACAAAATGCTTTGAGGAAATGAAATAATCAACGCCAAGGCAAATAAATTCAATTCATTTGGTATCATAAACTAAAATATGCATTTAAAGCAAGCTTGTCAGTCTAATATATGTATGCTGCATTACCATGAAAAGAAAGATCTGGAAATAGAAAAATATTTCAATTTAATGGAAAATTTGTTTTAAAAAGAAAAGAATTTAATTTAGTTCCACATTTGGAAGGCACTACTTTTTGGGTGTCTATAGACACCGAAACAATAGAAAACTCTCCAGAGAGGATAGATAGCAGAGGTCAGCAATGAATCGTTTTTTGCTACTCATAAGCACTCATGAAATTTTGAGTACGAGTTAGTCAACAGTATTGAAATTCAACTACTCTGATTTATTCGTACTCACTACAACATTGAAATTATAAGTACAGGTTGCAATGAGTATGAGTACAACGTTGGCATCAAACTCATAACATACGAAATATGTTTGATTCATACGCCTACTCATTCAAATTCATAAATTTAGAAAAATACTTATAATACTCATAAATGTAATTCGAGTGACTAGAATCATTCATCAAAATTTACAGTCTTAGTTGTTGTTACATTTACAAAAAAAGAAGAAGAAAGAAAAAGACAAAGACAGCAAGCAAAGCAAACACACAACCTTCTAGTGAGTATTGTAGTGTGTTCGTACGCGGATCATACATATTTTGTGATTCTTGTAAATGCTGAGTAAAGGAGAGTCGAAATCAATAATGTCACATGTATTGTTAAGTGTGAACACGATGAGTACTTCATACTTTGAATATTGAGTAGTATGAGTATGATATTGATGAATGCTTATAGCTATCAGAAATTATGAGTATAATTCGAATTTACTTCTCTCTTTGAATACCTATTGCTGATCTCTGATAGATAGTGAGTAACATACTATGCAACAAATAATATCGGATTTTCTCAACAGGGACTTCTGAACTTTGAAAGTAGAAGCTGATTGAAGCTTTATCAGTCAAATTAGTTATCATTTATTCAGTGTATTTTGTTAAATTATTATGACTCCAAGGTATCCGACCATACACAACGAAGTATGCTCGCTGAAAGGACTTTAGTGCAGTTAACAACTGAACTAAATTGTCTTCAGCCAGGAGATCCATTTCTGGATAAATGGTTAATAGAAACAAATAAGGGATACCCATCTACAGAGATCCATGAGCCTCCAATGTATTCCAAAAAAACTAACAGTTTGCTGTGAATTTTGTTGGGCTGACGGTGTCAGCGGACCATCTTTGAATAGATCAACATTGTCACCGGCGAACACTATAGATCGATGAATACCAGCATATCTTGGCCTGATTTAAATTATATGGACACCTTGTGGTTTTAACATTATCAGAGGCGCAACTCATGCTACATTGAAGATTCTACACGAGCTCAGAGAGCAAATAAAAGAGTCATGAAAAGACTCTAAAAAAATCTGGCGTTCGTAGTCGACTTTAAAAATTGTGGATGCCGCCACTAATGTATTAAATTAACACACACAGCATAACTGATGTGCAGGGTTGCAGTAACCAATTTTGTATGTATGTATGTCAGCTCACGTTGAAGATTATGTAGACCGACCCAAAACATTGTAAGGACGTTAAACTTTTCTTGTGCAGTTTTCTATAGTCGCCAGCGTATGAGAATAAGCAGTCCTCAAAGCTAACGAACCCTTGGCAACAAACAAATTATGCCTGACTTATGCCCTAGAGTTATGGAAAATAGGACATTTCAGATAAGATTCACCCAGAGAAGCCGTGACGGAAATTTAAACGACATGTAGTTGCCGTAGTGTAGTAGGCTTATTAGACGTGAGGCCACGGTTCAAAACCCCAGGTCAGACATCTTGAACAAAACGATTCTGAAAAAATATTTTTTCGATGACTCCAGATTTTCGCCAAAAACTCTGCGAATAAATGAAATTGCCATGAAAATTTTCTTAAAAAATCTGTTTCCGAGTCGACTTTAAACTGTAGGAACACCTTTCATATATAAAATTAACACTCACAACATATGTGTTGTAAGAATTTCGGACGTAATCCCCTGACTGAAGGATTGTAATCACCAATTATATACGTATGTATGCATATTGTGTGTGAAAAGTATGAAGCATTACCATGCCACAAAATATATTCGTTTGCTGGTTGCTTGTGCTTTACATATGATTTATTGAGGCTAGGGTTATCGTATTGAATCCATTTTTTATTCGCCAAGAATTCATTTTTAAAGCAGCTTAGTAGACATGCAAAATCGTCTTTCAAGGTCTAACGGTTTCAGCTAATGGGGTAACAAATCTCTTTGCATTTGAATGCAACCTGTTGCTTTTAAATGCCTACAAATGGTTGCCTGAGTCATGCATAATAATTTTGCAAGAATTTCTTGCTTAAATGACATGACATGCATCTTGAAGATCAATTTAGGATCTTCAAACTTTTCTGATCATGAGCAAACCACTCGATGCAGTGTATTTTAAATAGAGCATGTCAATCGTATACTCGCACAAGAAGACTATGACTCTTACGTGCAATTTTCTTCACAAGAAAAATGACTCCACCGCGTGTCTGGTGAGATTCAAAGGGAATTTTTCATTGTGAGTTCCTACAACTTGGTTAAACTTTAGATTTTAAGTTCTGCTGTTAATAACACTGTGCTAGAATTTGACACTTTTTTTTGTGACAAGCGGGACACCTGGCGGGTTAACCTAATTCGGTTTATTTATTCAATAAACTAAACCGTTTTTGAGTTACGCGAATATATGTTGTGCAACCTCCTCCATTTTCGAAATAACGGTATATTTCGAAAACAAGAGCTAACCTAAAAAACTGTTAACACCACTGGATTCAGCGTACCCGAATTAGGTTAACCTGTCAGGTGCCCCACTTGTCACTGTTTCCAACTAGTACAGTGTATTTAACGTGAATTAAGCAAGAAGTTCAATTAAAACGATCACAAAAAGGGATCAACATGAAAACGCAGTACAAAATATATTTTTAAAACACCGCCGAAAAGCGGACAACTTGGCTACACTGTTAATGAGTAGATGGCGAAATGTTATCGATCAAAGCGTCCCGTAAATATTTCTTTTTAGTAGGCTCGAATAAGAACCCATTTTTTTTTTTTAATTTTCATGAGTAATAAATGATTATCCCTCATACGCACAGTATGAAAATTTTTTAACCAGGTAAAGACGTACATATGTAGCGTATACGTAATATTCAATACATGTAAATAAATGTTAAGCACTCATACGCACCGTAAAACAAAAAGTTCGTAAGAAAACCAAGTAAATTTTTGTAAATAAGTGTTAAAGAAATAATCTCTTGGAAGAAAATCGCTTTGCATAAATCGCTTTCGAGCTGTAATTATTTTTTTTTTAATTTTTGTTTCTCTTCTGGCAAAAAATCTTATATCAGTCATGTACCATGCGAGAGAACGTACAACAATAAAACATGCAATCTTGTCACAGTAGTAGCAGACAACAGACTCAAAAGGAAATTCGGCAAAACAAAATAGTGCTGGCCGGCCATAACCATGAAAAATATGAATGAATGGCCAAGGAAATGTACGAAAGAAACTGAAGGACTTTTTATGTCTGCCTGCAACACAAAAAAAGAGCGTGGAAATGACCAGAAAAAAAGGAAAGGAAATATCACACTAAAAATAGACGAGACAATATTTCTTGGAAGAGAAAGAGCAAAAGAAAAACAGAAATGAAAAAATTTGTGTGGCATGTGCCACAAATACGAGGAAAATTTTTACCAAATTTTATCGAAGTTTTTTTTTTTCTTCTTTTATTTGTTGGTTAATCTAACGAAAATAGAATTAAAAAAGAAAATCAAGAGAAAAAAAGACATTAACTGTGCATAAATTTAAAAAAAAGAAAACTTAATGGTTATTAGATCATCAATCATTTCATTAATATTCCTTACATGAGTGGATAGAAAACAATAATTTTATTAGAGAACCTTAGTTTCTTCTTTTTTTATTAAAGAAGTAGAAAACGTCCAAAGTTTATCCGAACAATAGCAAGGCAGTGATATGTAGAAAATACAAAGAGTTCTCGCAAAAACCAATAATCGCTGAAATGCCAACAAAAAAAACTCTCTCAGGAGACATCTTTTTCACTGTCATTAATAATGACGTCTTATTCAGTGAAAGGACGTCTTATTCAGTGATCTCTATCGAAGGAAAACACAGGCACTATGATTTCCAATTCTTAACTTCTTGATCCATAATCTACCAAAAATTAAAAATTATTGTCTCGGTTTCACACATTGAATACTCGGATCATATTATGATATGATCTGTAAGAAATACAATGTCACTGAAATGAACGCCTCTGTATTAGCTGCAACAGTTAACCTGAATGAGTTAGTTTTCTAACGCTCTTATACATATTGTTACGAAAATGGAAACGGTGTAACATCGTTTGACATTAAAACGATCAGCAAAAGCTACACAAACAAATACAATGAACTTGTTTACAAGTAAACTAACAATATCATTGTGAAAGAAAAGGGGGTAGACAAGTAAGCAAGAAGGTAACGTTAACAAAATACACAAACAACAATGAAACCACGATAGAGCTCTCGAGAAGGCGAAGACACGAACATTCGACTTCCAGAACATTAATCAGACAGTTTACGCGGGCATATAAAATGGCAAAACAAAGGAAGCAAGTAGTAGTAGTAGTAGAAGCATGTGAAGAGAACAGTCGTGGTTTGAAGATCGCCGTTGTAAAAATCTACTGAACAGTTATAAGTGTTTACGCAAACAGAAATGTAAAGCAGAATAACTAACTAAGCCAATTGTTGTTGTGTCATCAAGTTGTAAACAACGGCACACAAAATAGTACGAACTATAAAGAATTTTAATTGAAACTAAACAGAAATTTACTTTTTATTTTGTTTGCAATCAACGAACTCATATTTTAAAACGTTTTTAAAAAGATAAACTTTGCTTTGACTCTTAGTTAACATATCTATAACATGGTGAATGTGTAATTGACTGTTGTATGCATTTGAGTGAGATTTTAATGCGTTGGAGCTGCAAATTCAAATGCATAATTCACCATAATGAACCGTAAATGCTGAGAACGGCAAAGGACTCCACAAATTCGGATTATACGCCACATACTTATATACATAGATACGTACATACATACCTAATTGGTCATTAAAACCCTTAAGGCAGGATTATGACCTAGTTTCTCACACCACTTATGTTGTGGGTGTTAATTTTATACATGAATAATGTGCAATATAGTTTAAAGTCGACTCCGAACGACAGATTTTGTTAAGCAACTTTTTCTTGGCAATTTTTTATTTACTTTTCCCGATAATGCCAGAAATCTGCTGAGAGTAAGCTGCCGAAGAAATATTTGAGTTTAATTTTTTTGGCAATGTCTGACCTGGAGTTTGAATCGTGGCCTTACGTCTAATAAGTCAACACATAACCTACTAGACTACGGCGATTTTAACCGTTCACTCATATTATCCATGTAGTAGACTGCGAGAAATCTTTTTATACTCTCACATAGTACTGGGCATGTACTGGGGATATGAAGAACATTTTTATCCTTTTTTCCATTCGTTCAGCTTCTGCAGAAGTTATTTGTTAAGACTTTCCAAGACAGACACACCTTTTATAAGTGCTCACAATGCACTGCCCAGTAATGCTTCCAATTACCACACCGCGTATCCTCCTAAGCAGTTTCAGCACACCTTCCTTGCTCTCCTAGCTAGAAAGAGAGGAATTTCTAACTTTGACAAGAGTTTCTGCCTTGTTTTACTCATGTATGAAGCCGACCATCTGGCATTAATGGAATCCAATCTTGTATTGTCAATTATGAGCCCAGAGGTCTTTAAATTCATTGTCCAAGTAGAAAGTACTGCGGCGAGTTCGATTATTCGACCATCTGGCGTTAATCGACTCCAATCTTGTGTTGTCAATTATGAGCCCGTAGTTCTTTCAAGCCATTGCCCACGTAGAAAATACTTCGACAAGTTCGATGATTGTGCCACATCTACAGTTACCCGGATAAACGATTTCATTTTTGTTAAGGAATCCATACGTTTTCTTAACGTCATGAGAATTGTCATTACGCCAGGAATTCTTCAATTTTAAGTGAATTCTGACAAAAAATTTTAACTCCTTGCTGTGCCCTATAAACAATCAATCAATTCCTGCAATCATATACAGTCCACCATGTCCAGAGTAGAGTAATGTTTGAGTGCGTGAAATGCCATTTATTTCCCTGTAAAATAAAAATAAATTTTCATGATATTTTTCCTGATTCCCACAACACTTTATCATCACAGCACAGAGAAACCAAAATATTTAACCAAACCAAGCCACAAAAAAATATATTCTAACCACCATAATGAATGAAGAAGTGTGTATATTTCATTTCATATGATTTCATTTCAATTTATGAAAATTAATTATTTTTAAATAAAACTTTTGACAGTTGCATTTACACGGAATTATTCGTATATTCGTGGTCAGTAATACATATTGTGGCCATGAAATGAATTTTGAATTTTTTTTTTCTTTTTTGGTTTGGTTTTCAAAACCATGAATATTAATCCGCGTTTGATAAAACGAAATGAAAGCCAAAAATACTGACCAATTTATGTTTGTATTGAATTGTAAAATTATTTTATTTTGAACACGATTTAAAAGGCACATTTCCGGTTAATAACACTCGAAATAGAAGCCAATAGAAAAAGTAATTTCTTTGCTACATGAACAGAAATCTACAGGGATTGTTAAACACCCCTCATCTTTTCCTTGCTTTATCTCCTAAAGAGTTTGTTGTGCAGGTTCTAGAGTTCAGGTCCCGACACCAACTGGTATTATCACAATGAAGATACCATTTGCTGAGTATGCATCGTATAAAACGACATTATCCTTTCCAACAGAAAGCCCTACAACTCACATCTCTGTAATCAATGCATACAATTGCTGGTATAGCCATTCAGTGTATTCTCAATACAATATGAGTCTGTAATTGAAAATAAAATTTCATTTGCAACACAATATTAATTACAAATTAGCCGTTAATCCCCATAACCAATATTTAGTTGTGGAAAATATGTTTAAACAACAGACACATACATACACACGCGCATAGGCATTCATGCAACACAGTCGTATACAAATTGTTCATATTTATTGTGTATTGCATTTAATTTAAACAACAACAGCTTAAATATGTATGTAAACCTTCTCTATGGCCACAAATTATTTTATATTTAAACAAATAAATGCACACACACACACATGTTGGCCAATTAATAATTTAAAATTTTCACATGTTCTGTTTGGCCAGAATAAAAACATTCTTTTGAAATGATTACCTCTCCTCATGGCAACGAAAATAAATTCAGTTGGCCACACTCTCATAAAGAGCGGCATAGACAGATACAGCGAGAAAATAATTGTAAAAGAGATGTAATTAACTTAATTTGTAGTTAATTATTTTTCTTTTTGTTGTTGTTACTTTTTTTTGTTTTTCAATTTGAAATAATTTTTGAATAAATGTTAGGGTGACCCATGAAACTAGAATTAACAAACAAAAATATATTGAAAAGGACTTGTGGTTTTATAAAGAGTTTTCCACCTTTAATCGAGCTCTCTAATATAAAGATTGCTGCAATAGCAAGATTTATTTTGGATCCAATTTGGTTTGGAAAATGTCTGATTCCTGGTTCAGATATTGATTTTGGTATCATAATGGGCCAATATGCTAACCTAAGTGGGACATCTGCCTTCGAGAAGGGTATGCCTAAGAAGATATTGCCTAACCTAACACAACCTAACCTAACGTAACATAACCTAGCCTAACCTAACTTAATCTAACCTAACCTAACTTAACCTAACCTAACCTGGCCTAACATAACCTAAAACAACCTAACATAACCTAACTTAACCTAACCTAACCTAATCTAACATAACCTAAGTTAATCTAACCCGACCTAACGTGACCTTAACCTAACCTAACCTAACCTGACTAAATCTAACCTAACCTAACCTAACATAACCTAACCTAACTGAACCTAACTTCATCTAACTTCACCCAACTTAAACTAACCTAACCAAGCCTAACCAAACCTTACATAACCTAACCTCACATAACCTAACCTTACATAACCTAACCTCAATCAACCTTAGTATTCTGTTGTAAAATCATCTGAACTGAACTTTTTTTAAGGGTCACCCTAAATTGCTTGCATACAAATGACTACAAAATAATGCATCTGTGCGTGCACATGCTTTTAAACACAATACTACTGTTTTTATTCACCGTTTATATGCTGCCGATGTGCTGGCTTTAGTTTATACAATCCCTGATCCCTGAATACATTTCCTATTGCGTTGTAATTAAAACCCAATTAAAAATGTGTGGCATTTGTTCTCATTTACATGAGTAGCTATCATCTGCCAGCCAGGATTTTGTTATAAAAGTGTAGCGAAAAACATACAAGAGTTGTTTGAATTTAAAGTCTGTCTTTCAACAATGGTTGCTGCGAAAAGATCCTTGTCCATTGAATTTAAAATTGAAATGTTTGGAATAAAATGTGGTTCACGCATTCAAAGAAAAAGTTCATCAAATACAAGTAAAAAAGTTTAACAAATAATAAATGAACAAATCAAAAGACTGTTGGTTATTAGGTATGATTCTATGGGAAAGACTATAAAAAAAATCCCTAATCTAAGATCCAACCATGTCATGTAGTCTACATAATTTTTTTTTGTCTCATAATTTTCCTAAATACTGGCGAAGTCGTATGCAAAGTTATCCCGACCGAACCGGATGGAAGTTACACTTGTACTTTATATTCTATATTCTAGATTTCTTTTTTTTGCTTTTTGTTTTTATCACCAACTCTTATTTTTTCCTTTTTGCTCACGTTTTCCTTTTTCTTATTTTTTTCGTTGTATTTTTATCCGGTTTGTAGCATGTTTATGTTATTGTTACTGTTTCTATGCTTCCTTGCATACCCTACTTTATTTCCAACCATAACTTCTATACGTAACAAACTTCTAACTTTGGTTAGAATCATTCAATGTTCTAAGGCCCACGATCTGGGAAAATATTAAATCAAAAAACAAATCATCTCGTCAGGAAGGAGGCTTATGGACCCAAAGCACTTCTGTGAAATTAAACGAGGAATTTGGAAGTATAAGCTCATGAAAAAGGACAATTAAGAGATGGCACGACTTTTCTCAAGCCAGCTGGATGTTAGCTTAAGAGAGTAGAAATTGTATTTGGCAACTACAAAGCGACCTTCTAACTGAGCATTGTAGACTCAAGAAACACTTGCTTAGCATAAGAATGATTTCAAGTTTAATATGCATATTCTTAATAAGCACATTCTGTAAATAAGAAATTTAACCATCTTAGCACATATTTGGTACCTATGCTACGTTAATGGATTCCCGAAGAAAACTTCTTGGCGCTTATGGAGTATTACACAGGCATCTCCAGTTAGTGACATCAAGCTAATGTTCACCAAGGTAACATGATTGTGAAAACATAGGAGCCAAATAGCTTATAAACCGCGTTCTGTTGGTTGAAAGTCTAAATAGAAGTGACCTTCATTCCATAAAGTATAGACACGCTTGTGATACTGCGATGATTTCTTTTCCAGACTGTAGATAGCTAGTGTATGTTACTTCAACGACATAACATTATGGTTGTATGCAACAAGTGAATACAAATTTCCATCCATCCCTGGCATAACCAAGACCAAAACGTTTCACATGAGCGACCATAATATAATATATACAGCAATAAATCGTAGAACGATACTCAAGGTACCACTTGAGGTTATAAGCAAACTTTCCATGCGTTCTTAACGTAACATTGACCAGATTTTCTGCGCTATAAAACCCCTAACCGAATCTGTTCACGCGGCGTTAGCAGTATCTTGTTTGTCAAGGGTATCCCCAATTTAGAAAATTCACCCTATAGCTCAGTGGACGTATCACATCTGGCCAATTCATTTGCACTTGAATTGACCCAGTACCTATACTGTACTATAGATTGTGGTGTTGCTCTGACATCGCATTCGCAATTTAATTCCATAGTCGCCTGATTATCAAAAAATACGCTTGAATCTCTTTCTGTGATATTTTTCTTCTTGATAATCGTTACAGCGGATCGAATAGCAGAGACTTTTAGTCTTAGCGAGACTCAAGCCATCTTTTAAAGTCTGCATGGATTTCTTTACGAGGCGTATCTCACCATTTTTCCATTCCTTCATCCGGAATAGTCATTGTTGTGTTCCTTGAGAATTCATAAAGTGTTGTAAGGTAACTGATATTCCCGACAGTTACCAACTTCGTCAGGATTCTCAATATACACCTTGTTCCACTGTTCAGTCGCCAAAAGACTTGTGAAATCGCTTTTAAAGCCGCCATAGATATAGTACGCAATGCCTGGGTAATAATCGCAGTGATTTAGTGCATGATTTTGTACGCCTATACGACAACTACAACATGTAGACTGGCGCTCCTAACTAAATACCATGACTCAATGAACGGTAGAAGATTAGATAAGTCATAGAGAGAATCTAAACTCCTACCATTCAAAATACGATCTATTACCTACTTACTTAATTTGTCTTTACAATACTTTAGTTAAGACTACAACCCAACTTCTCACGTCACCCATGTTGTGTGTGTTAATTTAATCCATGATTGGCTATACCTACAGTTTAATGACTATTCCGATCGATAGATTAGAGAAAATGTTCTTTTACTCTCAGAGTTTTTCACAGAATAGTGGAGAGAGGAAGTAGCCAAATGAAATATTTTTTATAAAAACCCAGAGTAAATTAAAATAGCCAGGATAAGTTTAGAAAACGGTCTTTCATGCCGTTCGGAAAAGATGTCAAACTGTAGGTTCCCCCGTTCATGAATAAAATTAACACACACAATGTGGGCAGTTAGATTGTAATGGACCAATTAGGTTAGTAATCGAAATGTCGGAGATTACGACTTATTGGCTTATTACTCATGAGGCCATTGTTCAAGCTCCAGGTCCGACATCTCCAACAAAACGGAATATTAAACGAATATTTCTTCGGCAACTGCCTCTCAGCAGATTTCTGGCAAAAACTTTGAGAGTTAATTGAAATTACCATGAAAAGTTTCTCAAAAACAATCTGTCGTTTGAAGTCGACTTTAAACTGTAGGTCCCGCCTCTTAAGGATAAAATTAACATACACACACAACATAAGTCGTGTGAGAAGCAAAGTTGTAATCCTGACTAAAAGGTTGTAATGACGAATTATGTATGTATGTATTCCATTGTCCCGGAACCCATATAAGAATTTTTATTGAATGCTACGCAATTTCCTTGTCAAATCCTCAATAATCTTGGACAAGAACAATTAGTGAAAATATGTTCCATTAGAACATAATCACACAATAGCAAATTCCGCCAAATAAAAAGCACTCCTTTTGCAGTTAAAATGGCTATGAAAACACTGCCTAAAAACCATTGCAGCGATTACGCATCTTAATTTCATATCGAAATCTTTAATAAATATACCACAGGCCACCCTGTCAAACATGTACATATGAGCCATCGGCTTGAACCTGAAGGGTTGTATTGAAAACCTCCACAACTTTAGACCAAAAACTTATGTGTGTTTAAAAAATACATAACACATTGGCCTCTAGTGGAGGAGCCCTTTCCCTTATGCTATGTTGTAGCATGTTTTGTAAAATTTCTGACTACTTTTGAATTTCAATTCTCTGCACTTTTCTCACTCGTTCGTTATTCTTTCTTTTGCTTTACTTTTCATTTTGTTTTTTTGATAAATGCGAACATAATTGTAACATGTCATATCATAAATCTTGTTTCTGAAACATTTTTCACTTAAAAAGAAAAAAACACAAAAGTTGTTGCAAATGTTACATACACACTCTGGATATTTTTGGACACACTCTTTTCTGTTTTTTTTTTTTTTCTAAGTTTTGGTTTTCGAGTTCATTTTGTAAAATGGAAACACAAACACAAATGCAGTCGTCTTGTGCGGAAGGAGACACTCACACACATAGAGGGAGAGAGAGAATAAGAGACTGTAATATCCTGCAGCGAATTTATCATATTTTTGGGGACAGCAAAATAACCAAAAAAAAAAAAAGATTTTTTGTTGTTGTTGTTGCTTTCAAAATAATAAACCAAATAAAACACTCATAGAGATGTGACCGTCATTAATTCATTTTATTTTCCACTTTTTTTTAATTTTTCTCGCTCTTTTTGGTGTGAATAAATGGCATCACATTACAATAATCAATTTTTATTAATTTCCCGGAATAGAAGAAATATTTATTTATTTATTTTCAATTTTTTTATTTAAAACTTTAATTCATGTCATCAGCACACTAACTGGGCTAATGTTTTTCAAAATTTTTTTTCATAAATTTTCTAAAATTTCTGCCACAAAGGGGGGCCTTATAGCAATTTTTTCTATTTTATTTTATATTTTTTAGCTGATAAATGAAATTTATTTTCATTTTTATTATAAACGGCAGACAATAAACAATTTTCACACACCGCTGCGTTGGGCTACTTTTCACAAACTGTTCGTTCGTACGTTTTCCCAATTTTTTTATGAAGTTTTTCTCTTTTTTTTCAAAATAAATATGAAATCTTTTTTTGTTTATTTTATATTTTATTTCAATTTGTTTTTTATCATATTTTATGGAGATTATGGTTTGAAAGTGTACATCAGCATCAGACGAAAAAAAACAAAAAAAAACGTGATAATTTATTGCCCACAAGTGCTTCGATGGGAAAATAACGCATTTGTCTGATTGTTGGCAGTTTTGATTATTTTTAAATAATTTTCAATTTGTTTTCCTCTCTCTCTCTTTCTTTCTTTAAATAAGTTTAGTTTCATCCTACATTAGGCAGGCACTGTGGATTTTCAATTCTGAAATACAAATCCTCCTTAAAATTATCTACATTACCCTAAAAGTTGTTAAAAAATGTAAAACAAAGAAAAGATAGAGAAAGAAAAGGGAAAATAATACAAAAAAGAGATCAAAGGGAGTTCTGCATTGGGCTTAAGGGAAGGAAGAGAGAATATGAAAAAAAGGAGATAAGTTTGAGAAGAAAAGTATGAAATGGAGATCTCTTAACAGCCAATTGATACCATAGTTATAACTCTCAACATTAAAAATCATAATAGACGTCGACTATGCAAGGTCGTTGCAAAACCTCTGGTATAGAATCTAGAGTCTTTGGTTCTGCACTCAAAAGCAGAGACACAGAGTGTACTCGACGGTTTCAAACACCTCGAAAACTCTGCTGAAAGAAGAGGTCTTATATCCCAAAAACTTTACCTTATGATCAATGCATAAATCACTTAAGTAGACTAAGGCTGTTATTGCCTTATTATTATGACCACAGATATATTACCTACCCATATTCTAAACCCATAATGTTATAAAGGTTTACATACATACATACACAATTGATCATTACAACCCTTCAGTTAGGCTTACGACATAGCTTTTTATACCTCTTATGTTCACATACATACATAATTGGCCATTACAACCCTTCGTCAGGATTACGGCCTAGCTTCTCAACACCACTCATGTTGTGTGCGTTAATTTTATACATGAGTGGCGGGACCTACAGTTTAAAGTCGACTCCGAACGACAGATTTTTTGAGAAGCTTTTCATGGCAATTTTTACTCTCAGAGTTTTTGCCAGCAATCTGCTGAGAGAAAGTCGCCGAAGAAATACTTTTTGTATTTTGTTTTTGATGTCTGGCCTGGGATTCGAACTCGGGCCTTTCGTCTAATAAGCCAACACACTACCTACTAGACCACGGCGACTTCATGTTGTATGCGTTATTTCATACGCGATTGACGGGACCTGCAATTTAAAATCGACTTCGAACAAAAGATTTTTGAGACACTTTTCATGGCATTTTTATTTACTCTCTGATTTTTTGTGGGAAATCTGCCAAGAGGAAGTTGCCGAAAAAATATTTTTTCCTTCTTCGTTTTGTTGGAGATGTCTGACCTGGGGGTTTGAACCGTGGCCTCACGTCTAATAAGCCAGCACACTGCCTACTAGACTATGGCGACTACTAGACCATAATAATATGAAAGCAATATTGTAGACTTTAAAGCCATGAAGTATTTACTGCCCTACTGATTGATCATTCCAAAATAGTATTCCCAGAGAGGACTAATCGGACGCTTCACCAAATGGAAGCTCTTCGCCGATCTATTCCTTGACAGCTCTTCTGCAATCTCGTTAAACCAACACTGCAAAGCTCATGAACCCAGCACAGCACTACCCGAAAAATATCTCTTTTTGGACGTACTTTCACTTCAAGTTGACATAAGTTTAAGGCAGCCTGACTAACCACCTAGATAACTACCCTATCACACAGCGCAAATCGTTACCAGACCATATCAGTTGTCTAGGTGAATACAAACACTTCAGTGCGGAATAGATTACACTCTCAGGAAGCCTATAAAACAGCTTCACAGCACCTAAATTTTTTAAGTGTAAAGGAAACAAAGGAATCTAACCCCCAAGCCTCAACTATTAGCACCCTACGCGCTTTGTCCATAATCTATATGAACAGAATTTTTGGAATTTTGTAAGGGCTTTTCTTGGTGAAATAATATTTGAATTATTGATCGTCTTTAGCTGTATCCGTCTAGTAACACACGGGAGCTGACAACAACGAATGAAGCGGAATTCTAATAACCTGTTGCAAAGCGGATCACATACCTGGCAGAGCACTCTGCATGGATCGAAACAATATATTCCAAGAGGATAACTTGCTCTTGTGTGAAATGATGTTTCATAATTTGTTGTTAATCTAGAAGCTTACGAAGAGCATTGTCACTCATCTGGAGCCATTTAAGACTCTATTTATAGTTGTAGTCGCTTTAGTCTAGTAGGTATTGTGTTGACTTATTAGGCGTGAGGTTTCGGTTCAATGCCCAGGTTAGACATCTCCTAAAAATATTTCTTCGGCTACATCATCTCAGCAGATTTCTGGCAAGAAGTTTCTCAAAAATCTGTCATTCAATTGTCGTATTTAAACTGTTGGTCCCGCCACTCGTGCATAAAATGTTTCACACACAACCTGAGTAATATGAGAAGCTAGGTCGTAACCCTGACTGAAGGGTTGTAATGACCAATTATGTGTATGTTTATTACAATAAAGTCTGACCCGCTACACTCCTATTAAAACAGTAGAAGGCTGAACTCAGCTATGGTACGGCGTTCACCACTGTATCAATGTTTACAGGTTTCTAAACAGTTTTCCACAAATATAAGTCCTTTCAAACTCATTCATCATAACAAAAGCTTACTCATAATGCTACTTGCTGAGTACACTGACAGATGACTGTCTTCTACAGGAAGACAACAAAGCTAGCTGAATAAGCTAGGCTCTACGAATTATATTTGCCTCCCCTAGGCAGATTTTAAGAAACATGCCATGAAGACTAAAGATATTTTTCACATGAATTTTCTTGTTATTTACAATGACGAAATTCAGGATTTTTGCAAATTTTTCATCCTTGAGAGTGTGACACATGCAAATAAGAAATATTGAAAATCATATTCCAGAGCAAGTAAACACTTAAAAGTTTATTCAGTCTTTTCAAGAATATTTATTTAATTGAAAGACCCTTTAAATTGTATTTATTTGCTTATGATTCATTAACCAAAATTTTCTCCTTCTGTTTGTAAGATTGCCTCAATTTGTAATCTGCTTTATACCTGCATTGTTTATTTAATCAATTTTATTTAATTTTTTTTATTTTTGTTTTGTAATGAACAAAATAAATTTGCATGAATCGTTTTAACACTTGAAAATTATTGTTTGTTTTTGTGATTTCAGTTCATTTAAATTTTATAATAAAAATTGTATTTTATTTGTTTAGCATTTAAATTTATTAAAACGTTGCAATTATGAAATTAACAAATAAATATTAAAATTATTAACAAAAAAGAAAGGGGGCTTTACAGACAGACACATATCAATAAAATCAAGATGTAAACGAAAGAATTAAAAAAGATTTTTTCTTTTTTTTTGTTGATAATTTAAAAAATAAACAAAAATATAAATGTTTAAATATTATGGCGAATGTACCTTTTATCACATTTATAATGGCAAACAAATAAAACGCACACAGGCAGGCAGCCAGCCACAGCAGCGAGAGGATAAATAAAGCAACGTCAGTCACTGTTATGAAAATTTAATCATGTACAGAATTAAACACACTTTTATTTCTCAATCAAATGTTTGATTGTGTTTGTGTTTGTTTTTTGTTTTATTTTCTTTTTCGTCTTGTTATTTAAACACACAAACGCGTGTGGTGGCTCTTACTAAAACAGTAAGTATAACGGAGAGTATGTATGAGTGTGTGTGTAAAGATTTTTAATTCAATATGACTCCCACAGCGCATAAGAGAGAGAGAGGGTACGGTTGTTATAATTCATTTGTTTCTTTTATTATTGTGTTTGTTATTGTTGATATTTTTAATATTTTTTTTATCAAATTAATTTTATTTTTTGTTGTATTTCTTTGAATTTTTAATTATTATTGTATTTACCGCTGTATTTAGTATTATTTTTAAAAGAATTCTTTTCATTTTTTACTCTCTTAATATTCGCTCACTATTTTAAAGAATTTTTTATAAAAAAAAACTATTTTTACTCAACTGTTTTAATATGTTTGAATTTAATTTCTTTTTTTCATTTTTAATTAATTTTATAAACAATTTTACATTTTATTTACACACTTTTTCGTTTGAATTTTTCTTTTAATTATAAAACACCGGCATAATAATACGAATGCTTAAGTAATTATTTGTCTTCTTATTAGTACAGCAGTCCGTTAGTAAATGAATTTGTTTTTTGTTTTTATCTTCTTCTCCAAGCTAGATAGAGAGAGAGAGCGAGAGCTCTAAGGCTCTATTAGTAGCTGTTATGTTTTGTTGTTGCAATTGTGTTTACATTTATTATTTGTTGTCTTTGCTTTAATTGTTTACATTCATGAAGAGTAGTTGATGATGCTGTTGCTGCTGCTGCCGATTGTGCAGCTGCTGTTGCCGCGGCTGCTGCTGATGTTTTACATTGAAATAGAAATACAATCAAGGCAGAGGCATCAAACAGTTGTGTGGCTGTAGTTGTTATGGCTGTTTTAAAATGATCCACATTTATCCAAAGGGGTACATTCATATATAAACACATGCTGTGATTTTTATTTATAGTTTTATTTTACTTTTGCTTACTCTCTCACACTCTCAGTTTATTTTTATTTATTTAGTTTCATCTCTTTTTTAGTTTGTAACTGTTGCTGCTGCTATTTCAGTTGTTTTTTTATTTGTTTGTTTACTTTGAAAATTAACAGAAAAATTTTATTGGAATTTGTTGTTTTATAACAGAGAGAAACATTACAAATAATAGAATCACAGTGTGTTCCGTATTATAAAATAAAAAATAAAAACATTATAAAACTAATTTAATTGAAATCATTTGTCATCTGGAAATTCTTTAATTTGATTAAATCTTTGTGTTATGATTGCAAACAACGTTAGAAAATAAATAAAAATTAAAAAAAAGAAAATATTTACAGCGAACCAATTAGCATATTAAATAGACAAAATAGGTCTTTAATTAAAAACTGTATAGCAGATAGCATAATCTGACTGCAACGTGACAAACATAGTTGACAATAGTCAAAGTCATGCTATTAACGACTGAACAAATAGAATTACTTTAGTCTGGAAACGTTTAAAGTTCAAACCTGGAGATACAAACTGATACAAAACACACTAGCATGCTGTACACAATGACAACAGCATACAGTATGTACAAACGTAATCCCTTTAGATTTCTAAGGCAGTCAGGTCGCTATTTTTGGGCTCTACAAGCATGTTTTTAGATTCTCAGAATAATGCTGGTTGTAGTTATTATAAACAGAAGTGTTATAATGGCCAACTAAATATATATGTCTGATTGAACATAATGAATCTGATTTCAAATAATGCATCCCTTCCAAGTAATCTCTCCTGAAAGTCTCAGAAGCCCAGGAAAGAAAACGCAGTCCCTGTACTGACCAAGTTCCCCCAAAATCAGGGAAGAGGAAGAAGTTGGTCGGCGCAAGGGCTGCACATTTGTTTAACTTACTTGATCAAGAAAATTGAGAGAAATCCATAGAAATAAATAGAAAGCAGGAGAGATACATCCTGACTGCAATCTATAGGCTACTACTACTAGGTAATACGTTGGCACATTAGATGTGAGACCAGCTCAGACATCTCCAACAAAACGATGTATGAACAAATATTTCTTCGGGAACTTCTTCTCAGCAGATTTCTGGAAAAAATCCGAGAGTAAATAAAATTGTCATGGAAAATTTTCTCAAAAATCTGTCATTCAGAGTCGACTTTAAGCTAGAGGTCCCAGCACACATTTTTAAAAATTAACATGCACACAACATAAATGGCGTGAAAATCTAGGTCGTAATCCTAACTGAAAGATTGTAATAACCAATTAAGTATTATCTATGTATGTATGTATGCATATAAAACTAGTGAATGGCATCCCTGTTATTCCAGGACCCACTTAAGTAAGGAAATTGAAGCAAAACCATTGAAATAAAGGGAAGACAAGGGAGATACTTTGCCACTGCTTTAGTTAGATAGTATGATCAACATTTTTCTTCTATACAGGGCACTTTACTGGGCCAAATTATTCACTGTTTGTCCAAAAGGTAATTTACAACAGAAAAAGTCTTTTTAAAAATTAAAAACAAAAAAAAAATAAATAAATAAATACTGAAAAGAGAAAAAACAATGGCTATAGCAACAATTTATTGTTGTTGTTTCACTTTTTATATTTTGCTTATCTTTGCTTTAATAATAGATTTGATTTTGAAGATAATTTGCCAAACACTTATTGTACACACTTTTATATTTAAACACTTTATTTGAGAATTTTTTTCTTCTATTGCACTTTTTTATTTCAATTTATTTTCTATTTTTATTTGTTATTTTTTTTTTCTTTTATTTCTTCATTTCATTATTTTCCTTTTGATTTGATAAGCAAACATTTTTGATTTTTCTTTTACGCCATTCGGTTACGCCATATTTTGTAAATTCATTCATAAATTTGCTGTTTATTTCACGGCTGTTTTGGTCAATGTGTTGAATATTTTTATTACAACAGAATGTGTGTGTCTACTATGAGTGTATTAGTAAAAGCACAGTTACAGTTATTCTTGTTTGATTTGTTATTTTTTAATTAAGCAATGCCATGCCATGCCATGCCATGCTTATGCTAAGCATATGCATTGTTAAGTTTTTTGTTTATTTACATGCATAAGCTGCGGCTTATGGGTATGTGTGTGTGTAATAGAAGAGTACGTTTGTTGCGTTACCGTTTCTTTACGTATTTACGATTATTTATGGTCAACACTAAGGGAAAACCGGCGTAATAATATAACAACGACGAGAGCTTTTAAACCAAACGTAGAATAGCAACTAAACTGTCACAACAAAGTGTCTTAGTATTTATACACACAGTGAAAAAGAGAAACAAATGAAAAGAAAAACAAAAACAAAGGCAATATGTAAACAAAACCAATGAAAAATACTGCTCATAGAAGAGTTAAAGAAAAATAAAATTTTCTCTTTAGAAAAAATAACCAAGAAATATAAGAAAATATATTTCTCTTGAAACAGTAAAAAAAAACTCTCTTATTTTTTCTCTTTCATTTTCAATGCATTTTCAAATTACCTTAACTCTTAAGGTTCCATTGTTTCTTCAACTGAATTCAACACTTTAAAGCCATTTTAATACAAAAAAACTGTGATTAAATCCGTTGCTTGCTTGTTTTTTTTTTTTTATTATTTTTACTGCATTTTAAATGTGTATTTAAAACGCTAAAATGTTTAAAAAGCAACATTGGCAACATGGCAACACCCATAGTGTTTAAACGTGCGGATATTCTCAAAGGAAATTAAGTTTCCTGTTCATGTGTCATGAACATTTCTTATCATTTCTTATTGTTTGCATTGTTTCATTATCATCGTTTGCGAAGCAACAAAACAAAAGGATTTAAGAAAAAAAGAAAGGAATTTAAAAACAAAGCATATCAGTTTGGTAAGGCTTTTTGACAGCCATTGTTAATGCAAAATGCCTGTGTTAAATGCAAAAAACGGTTATTGAAACAATTAAAAATGAAATCGTTGCTTTTGAGGAATTACAAAGTCAGCAAAATAACTGTAAAAAAAATCGTTAAATTCATTCACAACATTTTATTTGTGTATTTTACAAGGTATCACAAGCGAGTCTTCTGTACAGAATTGCTATAAAACTTTGCTTTTGTAAGTAAGGGAAGATAGGTTGGCAGGTTGGAGTTGTAGCTTTGGCATCAAAAGCTCACTTGAGCACGAAAGCGTTACGTTGTGACGCCATAGGTAAACTCGGTCCCTATACTGACCAAGTTCCACCAAACTAAGGAAGAAGTTGATCAGCGCAAGGGCTGCAAATTTTTGTAAGTGAGACTTGAAGCTAAAACGGATAACTTATGACAGAGAATATCGAATGTATACCTTGAGAAAGCAAATCAAGTCAAAACAACTCGTCCTGTGATTCTTTTTTTGCTAACAAAAGATTCTTCAACTTCTACTAAAGCAGCTGACCACTCATTTAAATACGTCTACTTAGCGCTCTTATGCTTGGTAATTGGTTCGCTTATATGCCCCATTCTAACTGCCTTTACCAGTGGTTCTATGACTGCGTTTTTCAAAAACTAGAATCGCAAGAAGCTGCATGTAAATCAAATTTATTTTGTCAAGTTGAGGTACAGACATGATATATGACACTTTAGAGATATCGTATCGGAAAAACTAATAAAGAAAACACACTGTAGTGGTTTTAATAGGCTATATAGCACCATAAAGGAAGCTACCAACTGTCTCTGTCCGACATTACCCCTAAGCAGCCATTGCACCAACTGTGTACGTACATCTCCCCGATCTAAAATTGAGGCTCAAAAGCTAGTTACAACACCCGATATCGGTCCATGTACTGGAATCCCAGAACTCTTCCCATGAAATTGTTCCTTTCCTAGTAAAAGACAAGAATACAGCTTTTAATTGACATTCGGTTCAACTCGTCTGTTAGTTCATTTAAAAAGAAACAGCGTTGGCAGAGAATATTCAATTCATTCATTTATCCTTTTGCTCACCGTGGTGATGTGATAAGGAGTTGCCGTTTCACAGTCAACATAAAATATTCACACGGTATTCGTCCTGTTTCTATAGTGAAATGTTACACTATCGGGAATATCGAATCAACAATACAATCAATTTTAGTAACATTAATTGATCATTACAACCCTTTAACCAGGATTACAACCTAACTTCTTACACCACCCATATGGTAGGTGGTAATTTTATCCACGAGGGCCAGAACATGTTTGAAGTCGACTCTGAATGACAGATTTTAAGAAACTTTTCACGGTAATTTTATTTACTCCAAGTGTTTTTGCCTGAAAACTGTTGAGAGGAATTCGTTGAAAAAAATAAATTTTCATATTTAGTGTAAGCTGGGGTTTGAATCACTACTAAGCTACATCGGATAAGTGTACTAACCAGAAGAAAAAAATTCCTGTTAGGATTTGCTATGAAACTGAAAAGTCCCCTTTTACAACATAAAAGACACTTCAGATGAAAGATATTTAACATCCTTAGCAGCCTTGCTAGATAGGCATCCGTAACCTGACTTTTAATATAAAGGTCTTAATTTTCTTTGAAATGAATTCATGACTGAGTTATTTACCATATGTTGTCTTTAATCCTTGAAACATGAAAGTATGTTGTAATGTGTGTTACATTTTTATTGAAATTTGTTTTGCTTGCTGCTGAAAATCTTTAGACCTCTTTAAGGGGTTTCTACTGAAGAGCTACTTTTTGCTGCTTTTTGTCAATTAATTTTTATGCATTTGCTAGCCCCATTAACCAAGGCTTAAGTGTAATTACTATTCATATTGAGCTAAACTCTTTTAGGTACCTAGAGCTATTAAAACAAATCTACCATCTCTTTACAACGAAACAAAACTAAAAGGTATACTATGCCATGCTCTTTTGACTTCTCTTATTTTAATAACTCTCTTAAAATCTGTGTTGTTCCGTTATACTCGCCATATTGAAAATGTTTGTAAACAAAATCCCCATCCTTCTCAGTAAATGTAGGAATCAAAACAAAGTTCGTAAATGAAAGACAGAAAATGAAATACAAGAAATGGATAAAACACGTGCATATTTCTAATGTTTACTCTGCTATATTTCTACTCCCCGCACTCTTCACTCTCTCTCACCGCTCTCTCACTCACGCTTTCTCTCTGACCACTAAACATAATACTCTCTTCATAACCCTCTCAACTGTTACTGTTATGCTTTGGGTTTTTTTTTATTGTTTTTAAATGTTATTTCTCGAACAGACTTAATTGTGTGAGAACATAAATTCGAAATGATGACAGTAGCTGGTGTATGTATTTGTAGGGCAGTGTGTGTTTTATTTTTAGAGAAAAGCAACAGGATATCTGGTATACAATAAGTCTGTCTACTCGTTTGTAACAGACAAACATTTGGAGACTGTGTGTCACCATTTTAAAAGAATAACTAGGATTTTCTTTTTGTCAACATGTGTCATACAAAAGATGATAGAGTATCATCAGCATCATAATCATTGTCATCATTATTATAACACATACACAGATAGAGAGTGAGAGAGCGAAGGGAATTTTAACAAAATATGTACAATACAAACATAACCTAGTACATGTATATATGTATGTGTGTAAGTGTTTCAAAGCAGAGGTATTTCGACAAAACATATGTTGGTTGGTATTGCTTGATTTATAAAGAAAGAAACCAACTGTGTGTGACTGACTATTTACATGAGGCAATTTTTTATTTTCTTCTTGTCTCTTTCAGACTTTCACACTTACTTTTCCACTCTCTTTCTCTCTCTCTCTGACACTCTCTTTCCCTCCCTGAGAGTTTCCTTTTTTTTATTTTTTTGTGTTGTTTGCTAAACAAAGCTTCTGTATTTGATGACACAATTTTTTGAAATGTTATGGGAAATTTATCCCAGTAACTGTAACTTGTTAGTTGATATGTGTATGAATGTATTGTCTTTGGTGTTCTAGTATGTTTATGCGTGTGTATTGTTGAAATGTGAAAAACAATTGTTACCGGTTTGTTGTGTCATTTTTCTTTTGCAATTCGAAAGATTTTCAACAGCAAACAAAACAAATTCAATCAAAATGTAACACACACTACGACATATGTTCTCGTTTCAAGGATTAAAGGCAACATAAATAAGTCTTGTATGCATTTTAAAGAAAATTAAAGCCTTAAGACGGATCACAATGCCATCATTTGACAAAAAATGGCAGGGTAGGGGTGCCTATCTAGCAAGGCTGCTAAGGATATTAAATATCCTTCATCTGAAAAGTTAGTTACATATGTAGTGAAAGGTTCTGAAGAATTCTTTTCTTTGGGATTTCCTTTAAAGACCTGCGGTCTCCTAACCGATAGTGTAGTTACAGATTTCTTAAACATTAAATGGACTTTTTGGCAATAGGCAGACCGGCATAGATAATCTAGCCAAGGTTAAACAGAAGCCATACGAACGTTCTGCTTACACTCCAAAGGTACACGCTCTGTGTGGTTATTGGATTTATTATTGGACATTGAACATTATGGGCACTCATGTAAGACACATCGGTCTGGGATACATGGCTGTCTTGCATGGCATGACTTCTTCAGGGGCTGCAGAGAAGAGAAGTAAGAGATGGACAGTGTGCATCTACTGGACACATGCCCAGCACTTTGTCCGAGAAGAAAATGACATCCTGGTGTCTATTATGAGAACAATTTAAACGAACTATCTTTAATAGATATTGGTAGTCTAAGACAGCTTGTTAGAAGTTCCGAATGGGTCAGAGAATAGGGGAAATGTGAAACTATGGTATTACAATGGACCTTAAATGGCCTTAGTGTGTGTGTCTATCAAAATCCTTCCGGTAGCAGTCACCTCTACGTAGCTACCTATCTATCTGTATTTTCTTTCATGCTTATTTACATACATACATGTTTGCTGCCTGCTTTTGTCTGCTCCTTTGTCTGTATTTACATTTCCAAAATGTAAATAATTTTCTAGAGCATCTAACGCTTTAAGTTCGAATTAATTACGATATTATTTTAGTATTTAATAATAATAATACACGGAATAATAATATCAAAACAATATAAGGAGTATAATAGGCTCTCATTATAAGTGAATACATGTGTTACTTATTCATTAAATACTCCAGTCAGTCAGTCAGTTAGTTTGTATTATAAAGACTCAGGCAAATATGTACCGCACACAACACATGCAAATGTAAATGGCACGCACAAAAGTATGCTACAGAAAAACATGACATTTTAACATTGTTTCTGGCTATGTTACCCATACACTAATACACTTATACACACACTCTCTCTCTCTCTCACTCTCTCTCTCTCTCTCTCTCTCTTGCTGTCTAGCTGTCTAATAAAATTATATTTTATTAGTAAGACAGACAGACATACAGACAGACACACTCGCAATTACAATTCCATTGATAGACACGTACAAGAGAACATGTACGAGAACATTTAGCAACACTAACACATTCAAATAAAATGTCTACATTCACATTAGATTGCTCACTCACTCATACTCACGTACATAAACGTTTCATACATCATATATTCACTCATTATACAATAATAATAGTATGTGTATAATAAATATGGATTATGTATGTGTATACGTGTGTATATGTATGTGTTTTTTATTATGAAAGTTTGCGTGTCTGGTTAGAGTATACACGAGTACAGTGCTTCGTTCATTTGTCTGTTAGAAAATTAGTTTTTATTCATATTTCTTCTCCAGTTAAGTTTCATTTAATAGTCAGTGAGCCAGAGAGGCACAGAAGTCTTTATTATCATCAATTAATAAAGGGTGCATCATTGTGAGGTCTCGAAAGTAAATACACAGAAAGCTACTATGTCCATGAAATGTCGTGTGTAGATTGATTGCAGCAGACAATCCTTTTGAGGTAGTTCTCGATCATTGCGAGACTGTTTTGATCTCCAGTACACCACATATCAATCATCCTCAAGCATAATTTGCTGCAATGCAGATTGATAGATTGTTCAATCGCCAGTGCACTACATTCCAAGTCTCCTCAATCATAATTTGCTCTACTAAATACCATTGCAGATTGCTAGATTGTTCTGATCACCAGTGCACTACATTTCAATCCTCTTCAAGCATAATTTGCTCTACTCCGTGGTACTGCAGATTGATAGATTGTTCTCATCACTTGTACACTACATTTCAATCCTTTTCAAGCATAATTTGCTGTACTAAATAGCATTGCAGATTGCTAGATTGTTCTGATCAACCCTGGCACTACATTTCAATTGTCCTCATATATAATTTGCTGTATTCAATGGCACTGCAGATTGATAGATTGTTCAGGCCACCCGAGGCACTACATTTCAATCCTGCTCAAGC
Source organism: Sarcophaga rosellei (assembly GCA_930367235.1). NCBI lineage: Eukaryota > Metazoa > Arthropoda > Insecta > Diptera > Sarcophagidae > Sarcophaga > Sarcophaga rosellei. The sequence continues at coordinate 79,298,689 of OV884021.1, forward strand.
ATGACTTGCTGTACTCAGTAGCACACTGCAGATTGATCGATTTTTCTGATTACCAGTGAACTACATTTCAATCCTCTTCAAGCATAATTTGATGTACTTAATGGCTTTCATTCTGACCTTGTAATACAGAGGAGAACTAAACTAGTAGCAGTAAGGCTTTATGCAGTTATCAGCTGGCTTAAGCAGATCTGTAGCCATACTGCAGGCCTATAGCCATACTGCAATTCTGTGGAAGCCGTAGATACCTTAGGGTCTTCCATATAGTTTCAGACAATATTCTGGATAGGAGATATGATTTTGGGATTTCTACCAGGGACCTCATGTTAGAATCTTTAAGCTGTAAGCGATACTTCAAAAATACTGGGTAGAGCCGGCTCTGTGATATATAATAAGGTTTTTGATGCTATTCTGATATAGGCTCTCTCAATGATTGTGGGTTGATGGAACTTTTCTCAAACATCCTGTCTTCAATATAGTCCCCAATGAACGTCACCTTAACGACCGACTTTGCATATGAATATCATGGACTTCGCAGTGAAATTTCAAACCATTCAAGCACGACTTTTTTATGGCTTCCAGGACACAGAGATATCATCTGAAATTGCATCGCAGATGAACTTGAGCCCAGGGCTGTTTGGCAGCAAGAAAGCGGCTGCAATATTGCAATTCTTTGTTGAGCTGATGTGCATAAAAGGAGCCCCGATTTTCTTCTTTTTTTGAGCGCATGGATGACCCATTTTGACGGTTGTCATATGCAACTGCCATATTAGAAGGCATGCTGATGTAATGGTACTAGCTCGAATGACTTCTGAAGGCACTGCTGATCTGAGTCTGAGGACCATATGTATCAGTGTTATATTCTTGCTGTGAAGAGACAGGGGTTCTTTTCTTTATCTTCTCTATTATCCTTAACTGAACTCTCCAAAATTAAAATGCAAGCAATCGCAGGATTTATTTTGGAGTCGTAATGATTGCCTATAAGAAATGTTTGATCCCTGAATTGGATATCGATTTGTGGTGTCATAATGGGTGTTCACTATGGCCTAAGAGAGAGCTTACCCTTCAGGGAAGGTACTCCAACTAACGGAAGGGATTATTAGAACAGACATGGTCCTTGACATACTACACCTTGTGAAACTACTTCTTGTGAAACTACTCCTTGTGAAACTACTCCTTGTGAAGCTACTCCTTGCAAAACTGCTCCTTCTTCATCTTCTCATCGGTGGTGTTGTAAGGCTACAAGTAACGTTCAAACTACATATCACCCAGTTTAGAGAAGGGCCCAATCAATTCGTGTTTCCCTTTTGCATTGACAATCACTCTTGCAATTTACGATTAAGAAAGCATCTCCATCGCTAATGAAAACTTTGTTAGAAAAATCATCTCTGAAAGCCTTTTGCTCCAGCACTCTATCAGCTTATCTATGTGCTTGTGAATCAAACTTCAATTACTTGCACAATAAGTACGACTTAGGTCTTAGGTCGGCGTGGTCGATTTGATTACCAAAGCTCACCTGAGCACGCATAGTGATCCGTTGTGACACCACAGGCAAGCGCAGTTCCTGTTTCATTCTTTTTTATGCAGTCTTTGGTCCTCAAAAGATATTTAACTGCTGTTAGCTTTAACAATTCTACGGTTTTGAAGCCAATAAATTGAGAACCCTTTTGTATTATTTCAACTGGCTTTCATATCTTCTGCCTGTAGTTGTTGTTTTTCTTCTTCATTTGTTTTTGCAATTTATTCATGCAACACAGCTGTTCCCTCTTTAGACACGTTCTACGCATTTAAACTCGATAACTTTTTCAATAAAACACAATTCTCTTCTGTCTTTCTGTCTTTATTTCTTTTGCTCCTTCTTTTTAATATATTTGTCTGTGTATATTAAACGTTATTTATTCTTTTTCTCCTTTTTGTTTTTGTTTTGAATTTCTCTCAATTTCATTACAGTTTCAGCAGCAGCAGCCAACAAAGAATTTTAATAGAGACGCTGGCATAGGAAAAATTCAAATTTAATGACAAAAACTTCAGACAGTTTTTATGCAGTTTTTCAGAATTATGGCCTCCAGAGGCAAATGTTTTAAATGATATTGATTTGATTGGCTTTAAAAGAAAAACTTATTTTATTAGAAAATAAAGCATTTTCACTGAAAACTCATACCCATGCATGGCCTGTGGCACATAGCTTGTCGGCCTGCTATGACTGTGAAACTCCAACCCACTTCAAGACTCTTTCATCGCAGGCTGCAGTCAAGTATATACAGGCCGGCCGGTCTTGATATTTGAAAACCGGTGGATCATCGTCAGAACATCAATAGTTACTTAATCGCCCCATTAACAACCCGACTGACCGATTTCGGCCTGCCTTAACACATCATTCCAGGCGCCACTGTTTCTTGTGTGCCCGGTCACACCAACCGATAACAGGGCTTCCTAGATTTGGTGCTTCCAACGCAATCCAGATCATCTTCCGCAAATCCATTCTTCAAATACTCGTCTCACCGGAGTATCCTCCTCGATTCGAACGATATGGCCGAGCTAGCGCAACAGCTAAATGTTAATGCGCTATACAACGTCCATCTATTTGAGGAGCTCATGCAGATCACTATTGGATCGGATACGGAAATCATCACTAATTCGCTCTGGACAGAAAATCTTACGTAACATTTTTCTTTCGAATACTTTTAAGGCTGCTGCATCAGTGCTTAATAGTGTCCCTGACTCTGAGTCATAAAGAAGCACGGGGAGGATGAGAAGTGTCTTTGCCTTATTTTATCTTCTCTATGATTGAGCATACCTTTCCAAACAGTCGATCACACTCAACAGAATGTTTCTCGCCCCAACTGCAGCTTTGAAACTGTCCTCCTCGCAAGTTCATCTGCTGTCCTATTGCCGAGAAGCACTACATGACCTGGAACCCAGCAGGGTGTAACCTGATTTTCCCTACCTAGCTGGTTTAACTCCTCCAATCAGGTCCATATTACCTTCGATTTAACCTTATAAGAGTCAAGTGATCGAATGGTGGCTTGACTGTCAGATAAGATTGAATTGAGCTCAGCTTTCAGTAGCATAGACATCTGCTTGGAATATACTCATCAATTTTCTCATGGCCTTGGAATATGTCATTATTTTTAAAGCGTGTGCAGCTTCCACATTATTTCGTTCATTTTTGCTACTAAGACCCGTTGCAAAGTATTTCCCAATTCTACTGGTTCTGTCCAGGATACAGTAAAGAATGTACTCAATCGATCGGTCCTGAAGTCTCCAAATGAATTTCGTAGACTTGTGTCCCACCAACCTAACCATAGACTCGAGAGCCTTTACTCTTCACATCAATTTGCAGTGGACTTCCATCAGAGCCTCCAGTAACGCTGTAGGACTCATTCTCATTGCTCCACGGTGGCAACAGTCAATCCTCTTTTAATGTAGTTTTTGAACACTTTTTCCAACATTTTGGGTTGGTTTTCAAATGCTCCAATGCTGGAGTATTATCCACGCAGACACTGTTTGATAAACGGCACCAAATCAATGACCTTTCTATCCAATAGCCGTTGCTAAAACGTATTATGTGGCAAATATGCCGTAATTAGCCGTGAGATGGGCCCAATTCCTGAAGATGCCTATACGTCGTCATATTTGGATTACAAAAAATTCATTACTTTGCCGCAATTAGAGCAATATTTAGGAAGGGTTGCGCCTGCCAAGTCTCACACAAGAAAGTGTCCTTATTAATGTTTACTGAGATCCCGAGGTTCATCAGGACAACGTTTTTGGGCAAGACATTATAGGAAAACGCCATACAGATCTATAGCTTTGCAACGAATCGTACAAGTGTATTTTTTTCTACACTGCATTATCATTAATTATGAAACCGTATCCGAATATAGAAATGTTCTGTTCTCAATTGTACAATAAATTTCCATTTACATTTAGATCGTAAAAGGGCTTATATTTTGCTGAATAAGATCATGAGGCATTTTACATTCTATTCTACACTGCATTATCATTAATTTTGCAACCATATCTGTATACAGATTGCTCTGAGAATTTGCCCAATTTTCTATTTTGAATTGTACAATAAATTCACGTTCTTCACGTTCTCGAAAAGCTACCCCCTGTACAAAATAAACTCATAAGTTATACGAGAGTTCATATTAACAGTCAGAATATATCAATTTCTCTTATATTGTACTCGGTTACATAACCTGGCAAATGCCAAATAAACAGAATTTATAACATTTTTGTCTATTTCCCTTTAATATTTCGAATGTAGGGAAATCGTGAAGCAATTTCAAATGACATGTGCCATATTTAAATATGCACAGCAACACAAATAATATTTTCTATGCTTTCCTACGAGTATTTTTCATTTTTAATTTTTTTTTTTTTATTTCATTCATACCCCTCATAACCGGGTTGAATTGTTAACAAACAAAAATTATTTTCCATGTAGCGCGCACGTTTTTCACACACGCATTCAAAAGGAACAGGGTTTTGACACAAATTCATATGGTGTTGCCACCAACACCAGATAAATCGCACAATTTTCTTTTGAGTTTTGAAAAGCATTTTCTAAGTTTTTCTTTCTATTTTTATAGTGAAAGAAGAACAAAAAAGGAAACATAGCATGGCTGTTGCTGGCAAATGCCACCATGTTGCCTATCTTGTTTGCATTGGCACAGTTGAACGATTTCGAATGAAAAGCGTTCAAAAAATTCCTTGTAAAATCAACAAATCGTAAGGAATTTTAATGAAATTTGCAGAAAGGAAGGCTCAAAGTGTATGTTATAATTAAGCAAAAATTCGTTCAAATAGGATTAATTTTACAAAAGTTCCACGAATGTCCTTTTTTTTAAGGTGAGGAAAAAATTTTTCAAAAAGAAAAGGATTTCTTAAATTCTCAACATCGTTTCACTGTATGATATATTGCAAGATTTTTTCCGCTTTTCTATTTAAAATACTCATATGAGTTGTGAACGCCATAAAATTGACGGGGGGTTGTTGCCATTTTTCATTATTTTTTTCCAGCTCCCCCTTATAACATGCACATAATTCCCCTTATATCAGCTGTGTCAATAAGAAATATCAAAACCCCAGCCATTGCATTCGAATGAAAACTTTCAAAGACATCGCTTTACATCTAACCCCCCCCCCTCTCTTTTGCAGCATTCTTGTCGTTAAAGTATTTGCACTTACATTGAGGTTAAAACCTGTAATAAATATTTCAAAATAAAACAGAAAAAAGCACAATAAATCGTGTGGTAAAATGTAATGGAATAAAAAGGACACAGAAAAAAAAATACCTGAACTCTAACACGCAGTCATAAAGCAAAGCAATGCAACGTCAGGCAAAAAATAAAATGAAAATTTTATGGCAGACTTCAGAATTAAAAGAAGCAAATCAAATGAAAGGGATTCCTGTCTTAAGTCAACATTAGGCAGATTTTTTCCTCGTTGCATTTTTTATTATTGACAACTTTGCGTGACTATTGCGTGTAGAACTTAAAGAAGATGGAGGGGTTTCTGTGCAAAATTTTTTTATAGACGAGGAAAACTATAAAAACAGGAGCTCGTAGAGAATGACAGCAGCGTATATCACCGCAACACAACATTAAAGTCACATACCATGTGCACAATATGCGTCAACTGATATGAGAAACTTATTTTTTACTGCACAATTGCATCTCTTTAAAGACATTTAATTCAGGGAAGCTGTATTTTAATTTATAATAACATTATTTTATACACGCACACACAGTCACATGTATTTTCCATTTCCCTTATGTGGCCATAAACTTGCTTTCCTGCAGACGTTTTTTGTTTTTTATTTCCCAGGCATCATGTGTAAATTTTATTGTCATGAAGTCAGTTTAGTTTCAGCATCTTAATGCAATTTCAAATAAATACTACTCTCCTGTTCTCTCCCCCATTCCTTCTCTCTCTATTTCTTTTTTATTTCCTCAGTAATTTTACAGTTATTTCATGTTTTTTGTTGAGGTTTTTTGCTTGTCAGTTTTCTTTTACTGCTTTACACTCAACTAACTTATGTTGTAAGACTGACTGCTTTAAACAGTCCACTACACACGCACGCAACAAGGCTGCCGCTGTTCTCTCTTGCAGCCGTTTAAAAAACTTTTTCAAAACGTATGCGCTTTAACACCCAGGGGCACAATATCAGCTTTTTTTCTTTACATTCAACAAATGCACACGCATGCTGACACACACACTCGCACATAAATATTCTCACTTATATACACGTACATTAGGTTACAGCAAAAATACTTTCTTAGTTGTGATTAAAACACAGTGTGAGAGAGGTTTTTAAAAGCGAACACTGAGGCAGGTGATATTTTTGTACAACAAACAATCATACACACAAACACACAACAACAATTACAACATTCACTTGCTATTTTCAAAAAGTTAAATTAAAGTTTTAGTTTTTGTTGTTATTATTTCTGTTTCAGTTTGTAGTTCTCTTTTTCGCTTTGTTTGTTTTTTTTTTTGTTTTGTTTTGTTTTAATTTTTTCTGGTAGTCTTTAGCACACACGTTATTTAAGTTTTTGTAGTTTTTTTTTTAGTTTTAAATGGAAATGCATTCCATTTACAGTGGGCTTAAGGGCTTGAAATGTTAGACAGAATTTAAGAAAAACAAAAATTAGGCTAGCAAAGGAAGGGGAGATATTGTTGTGAAAGGGGGAATACTCCTCCACTCTTAAGGTATTTTTGTGGCAATCAAATGTGGGTTTCTGGCCTATACACAGTGAGTTCACTCACTTACGTACTTAATTGGTCATTATGTCCTTTAGTCAGGACTACAACTAGGCTTCGTACAGCACCCATTTTGTGTGGATTACTTCCATACATGAGTGCCAGGATCTACAGATTAAACTCTGCCCCAAACGACATTTTTTTTAAAAAACTTTTCATGGCAGCTCTATTTACTCACAGAGTTATTGCCAGAAGACTGCTGAGAGGAAGTCGCCGAAAGATATATTTATATTTCATTTTGTTCAAGGCGTCTGAGCTGGCTTCACATCTAATAAGCCAACACACTACAGTGACTTCACACAGTGCAATTAAATGATTTAAGTTTTCCTGAAGCAAAATTTTGGCCTGCAAAGGGAGGTGCGGTAAAGGGTGAAATATCTGCGAGCGATGTCTGAGCTGGGGGTTGTACCATGGCCTCACGTCTAATAAGCCAACATAATACCTACTAAAGTACAGCGACTTCAAAAAGTGGGCTCAAATGGTATAAATTTTAGGAAAACGTAAATTAAACTAACAAATGCAGACGAGGTAAAGGACGAAATGTCTAGGGGAGATGTCTGAGCAGGGGTTTGTGCCACGGCCTCACGTCTAATAAGCCAACGCAATACCTGCTAGACTACGGCAACTGCATACATTGGATTCAAATGATTTAAAAATTTTAGGCGAGTTAAAAGGGTGCTGCTCTAGTCGCTTTCATTAGTCGACTCTAGCAGAAGTTTTGTGTCAATCTAATGGGGGTTTCCGGCCACGGAAATATCCCGGGTAATTGTATAACTGATGAAGTAAAAAAAAAAGCAGGAACCCTACTACTGAATACCAACTGATTGATACCTTCGTAAGGCTCATTGTACCGTAGGCAAAAGTATTTATTGGGCGCTGACAAATACATACATGTTTGAGAAAGAGTCTTCATTAGCGGACTTACCTGGCCTAAATTTGATAAGAAGCCAATAAATGCATAAATTCGATTGTATGGACATCTCTATGACTAAAAATAAGTCAGAGGCTTTAAATCGGTTGCGGATAAGGAGGGTATTATGTCGGTCTCTGTATCGAAAATGAATTCAGTCAAATTCCATAAAAGTTCCTACCTTAGCTAAGCACCGTCGAATAAATTTGATTTGATTACGAAAGTCAATTTGGATCTTACCCTGCGCATGCTCCTGCCATGACATGGCCATAAGTTGTAATCACGCATGTGATTTTCACTGCACATGGGTTGTAGTAGAGTGTTAACGTTGAGTTTGCAACGCAAAAACCATAACACGCATTCTTATGGTGTTCCCTGACTATATAAAGTTGACCCAATAAGCCTGTTAAAACAATAACCTCAAGACCAGTGGTTTCATAACGCTAACAACCAACTCTAGTTCAACGCTGTAAAAAGCAATCCATATGCAGCCATGAAGCAGTCAGAGCACATTTTCGAGAAACTGCAAGATGATGTCGATTTTGCCAAATAAATAATTTTTTCGGAATGAAGCTCATTTTCATCTTGGCGGGTACGTTAATAAGCAAAATTGCCGGTTTGGGGCACAGAAAACCTACACGTGGTCTTACAGAAGCCAATGCACCCATCACGAGTGACTGTTTGGTGCGGCTTGTGGAACGGGCGCACGTTGGCCCATATTTCTTTGAAAATAAAAACGACGTAACCATTACGGCCTTTGAAGACACTTATCGCACCATGATAACCGATTTCGTACCCACTCTTCATGGTATTGTTGTGAACGATGCTTGGTTTCAACAGGATGGTGCAACTTGAAATATATCTCATGTCACAATCGATTTATTGCGTCAAACGTTTGATGGTCGTTTAATTAGCCGAAATGGTGATGTCAACTGACAGCCAAGAAGCTGCAATTTGAAACCGTTGGACTACATTCTGTGGGACGCCGTTAAAAATAAGTGTTCTGCCGACAAACCAGAGACAATTGAGCATTTGAAGACCAATATTCGTGATGTCATTGCTGAGATACAACCCCATACACTCGAAAAAGTGCAAGAAAATTGCTGCGATCGAATGAGGCACAGTGAGGCCAGCCGCGGCCTCATTTGAATGAAATCATATTCCATTTCTAACCGACACAATTGTCCTTTACAACAAAACAATTAATTTGGCAACATTTCAAACCATTTGGTATTTGATTGCCGCTTTTAAATTTAAACTTTCAAATTGCCGCAATCTTTATAAAATTTCTTCCGCAAACCCATTTGCCATAAATAATTCATTCCCCATTTAACCACGGTTCTAATGCTCTCTTATGTTTTCATAAATATACGCGAGTATTTAAATTTTAAATGCAAATGCATGCTCTGTCTCTGTCTGTATATGTATGTGCGTTCACTGAATGAATGTATGTGAATGTGCATAGGCAAGTATATTTGTGTGCATAAATATGTGTAAGTGTATGTATATGTTCGTAAAAGTTTATGTGTAATTTTCTCAAAGTTTTAAGTGCATATACCTGAGTTTTTCTAATGTAAATAAACGTTTGATTCTCTAAATGCATGTGTAATGGTTAGCATAAGTGAGTGTTTCTGTTTAAGACCGAGAAAGTTAGACGGAAACATGAACGGAGAACACAAAGTGCAAGAGCATAATAATATAAGAGTATGATTTTTTGTTGTTGTTATTATTATGAATTATTGTTTGTGGCTACAATTAGAAAGTTGTTACAAATTTTTCGAGTAAGAAAAACGCAAATAAAATGGCGCCGCGTATTTAAATTCATATTGAGAATCACAACACCATCACCATCACCGACAACACCAATACCAACACCAACACTAACACCACACTGTTGCCATTATAATGTAACGGTTATGGTAACCATTCTTTTTTTGGCATCAAATCGTTAACAGCGAAAAACAAAAGTGTATCTTGGCATTGCGTCATAGAGAGCAAGAGAGTGAGCACGCAAGAGAGCGAGGAGAAACCACAGTAATAAAAACGAAAACAAGCAAGCATACGAGTATGTGTGTGGGGGGAGCTTTTTATTTAACGGGTGATGCCTGTTACATTTACTACTGCTGAGTTGTTTCCTGTTGCGGTCCAAGGTTTTTTTTTCTTTTTTTTTTTTTTTTTTTGTAAAAGTTTACGGTAATTAAAATAAATTCACTGCCAAACACACACGTATACATACACTCAACTATATGTATGCATGCATAGCTTCATGCATGAAAAGTTCGTACAAATGTTTATGATAACCACATAGGTTTGAGTGTTCCATACAAAATTTATCTATTTGAGCATAAAATTTTGTACGTTACGGGCTTTGCTGTGGCAATTAAATGAAATTTTTCAATATTTTTGGCATAATTTTCCACTTGAATTCATTGGGAAAAGTTTGTGATTTTCTAAACAGAAACAAACGCAAAGTAAGAGTAACGTTAAAGATAAAGGTTTGAGTTGATGGAGAATCTAGAAGGCCATACAGTTCTAAAGATATTTCCAAGGATCTTGGATTGTTTTTGTTTCCTTAAGGCTTTTACTATTTTTTGTATTATTTACTGGACTTTTGTCATCTTCTTTCGGTTTCATTATTGGTTCAGAAGTGTTAAATCATCTTGGGTTCCTGCGATATCCAGCAGAAAACCTTTAGAAGAGTAAAGTGTATTCGTTTGAATTACAAGGATTCCTTCAAACCAAGGTATTAGCATTCCTTCAAACTTGGTGGAATCCGTGTAATTCAAGCGAAGACACTTTTAGCATTAGCTATGGCAGTTGAATGAATGGATGAAAATATTTCCAAGCGGAAAATTACCATACTTTCCGATAGCCAGGTGGCATTCTAATGTAATGAACTCCAAGAACGTATACGACTGTCGCAGAAGAGAACTAGTGAATCGGTATATTGTTTGTATCACATAGGTACCAGGACAAAGAGACATTCCCGGAAACTGCAGAGCAAATGAACTGGCCAGAAGGGGCCCGACCGCCGAACTCTCTGATGAATTCTCGACATTGAGGATCCCTTTGGGTACCTGCAGGCTTATAATGGACAATACAATCGTGGACTTTGTCTACAGTAGATGGACAGCATCCGACACGGGCAGGACGGCGCAGAAAATCTGGCCAAGGGTGAAAAAAAGGCGCTTGGCAGCTCTTCTTAAACTCCAAAGAAGTAGATTATAAAGAAATTTTAATAAACTGGAAGCGCTACAGATATGACCAGCGCTATACATTATTGTAATGTACGCACTGCCTAGAATATCACTTCGGTTACAGAAAGCGTGGCAGATAATTAAAATTTGTTGATTTCACAACATTCTTAGCAATTGAGCCTATTTTGTGGCTCATTATGGCGTATTTCGCATTTGAGTTTGCACTTCTATTTATACATACTGTCAAGAATATCCTTTCGGTTAGAGAAACTGTGGCAGATAAACTGAATTTGTTGACTCCACGACTTTATCCCAAATTGAACCTATCTTATGGCTCATTATGGCATATTTTTCACTTGGATTTACACATTCATTTATACGCACAGCCAAGAATGCCCTAACAGTTAGAGAAAGTGTGGCAGATAATCCGAATTTGTTGATTTCACGACATTCTCAGCAATTGAGCAAATGAACCTATCTTATGGCTCATTATGTCATATTTTGCACTAGGATTTTCATTTCCACTTATACGGCCTGCCAAGAATACCGTTTCGGTCAGAGAAAGTGTGGCATATAATCCAAATTTGTTAGTTTCCCGAAATTCTAAGTAATTGAGCAATTGAATCTATCTTATTGCTCATTATGGCATATTTTGCACTTGGGTTTGAACTTCCATTTATACACACTGCCAAGAATATTCTTGCAGTTAGAGAAAGTGTGGTCAGTAATCCGAATTTGTCGATTTTCTGACATTGAGCAATTGAACCTATCTTGTGGCTCATTATGGAATATTTTGCACTTGGATTTCCATATCCATTTATACGCACTACCAACAATATACTTTCGGTTAGAGAAAGTGCGGCCAATAATCAAAATTTATTGATTTCACTGCATTCTCAATAATTGAGCCTGTGTTAAGGTTCATTGTGGCATATTTTGCACTTGGATTTGTACTTCTATTTATACGTACTGTCTAAAATATCCATTCGGTCAGAGAATGTTTGGCAAATAATCCGAATTTGTTGATTTCACGACACTCTCAATAATTGAGCCTATCTTAAGGCTCATTATGGCATATTTTTTATTTGGAGTTGCATTTCCATTTATACACACTCTCAAGAATACGCTTTCGGTTATAAAAAGTGTGGCAAATGATACAAAATTATTGATTTCACGACATTCTCCGTAATTGAGCCTATCTTATGGCTCATTATGGCATATTTTGCATTTGGATTTGCACTCCCATGCAATCTGACGTTCGGGGTCGACTTTGAACTGTAGGCCACTCATGTAAGAAATTAACACACACACACAAGCGGTGTAAGAAGCTAAGTCGCAACCCTCTGACTGAAGGGTTGTAATGACCAATTGTGTCTGTAGAGCACATTATAGTTTGCCTGGGTTGTACTTTGCTTTTGTGTTTCATGTTGAGCAACAGCTCCATAAACCATAAAAACTTTAATTAGCAAATGCGCTTCACTTGACATCAATTTTCTCAATTTATTTATTCAGTTCAATTCAATTCCATTCAACTCAATTCAAATCATTTCAATGACGAAAAAGTTTTGCCTTTCTTTTCAAGTAGTTTTGTTTGCGGTACCCCTTCTAGCAGTAATGAAAGTGTGTGGCATTTGAAAAAAGTGAAGGAAAAAACCGAACTGCTGCAAATGAATGTGATTCACTGTATACAGATATACACAGGCTTTTAAGCAATCACTTTAATTTTTTATCAATAAAATCAAATCAAAATAAAAACTCTTGTGGCTTTACTTTAGAAAACACGAGTAGTTTTTTAAAAAACCCTGTGGTTCGTACAAACACTACAAAAAAGGATTTTCGTAGTAAAAAAAAAAACATCCTTTTTTTAAAGGACAGAGAAATGTTTTTTTGTTTGTTCGTTTGTATCATATTTGTCGGGTAAGGTGTTTCGATTACATTGAAACAAATTTTAAGTTTTTATTTCCTGTAAATTTTAAATAAAAATTTACGAATATTTTAATAGAAAAAATTGTCAATATTTGCGAAAAAAAAGTCCTCTTGTGCCATGTTAAGCAGACCATTACGAAAAAGGCCACAAAAACAACAACAAATACTGTGTGGCTTAATAAAAATGATGGTGATTATGACATTGATGTCACCTATGTTAACTTTTTAACTGATTTAACTATGAAAGACTGTTTTTTTTTTCGATTGCACAGACAACCCATTTAAGGCATGTTTTTGTTGCCTTGTTTTTATAAAATTTTAATAAAAAAATATTTAATTAAACTTCTGTTCTTAAATAAATAAATAGATTAACAGTAAACCATAAAACGTTTCGATTTCCAAAGTAAAGTGCAATGCAGTAATGCGCATACAGTGAGCGTCAGAAGAAACTGCGCATTAAAAACAACAAACAGAAATTACAGAGAATTTCGTAATATTGTTACGAAAATGAAAAATTATAAAATCATAAACAAAAACTACAAATACAAAACAATGCAGCGAACAAACCTGTTTACAAATTATCGTACCGCTTAATATAACAATAAACACAAGCTTAAAAAATGGTAAACAAGTAAACAAAAATACAACAACAAACACCAGCATAAGAAATGGCAAACAAGTAAACACAAATATATCAACAACACTACAAGAATAAATGTAAACAAAATACACAAACAACAACGATGTTTACATTTCGGGAAGGTGAAGTCACGAATATTCGCCTTCAAGAACAATCATCAGACTGTTCACTCTGCCATATAAAAGGCAAGGCAAAGCAGGCGAGTAAGTTAGTGAAGTTCAGTCAATTTTGTGTGAACACGCAATGCGTTTGAAAAAAGTAATTGCGGTTTAAAGATATCCGTTACAAAGGTCTGTCGAACAATTGTTTAATGATTGTTATTGTTTATGCAAAGAATATAAACAGAGGAATAGCAAAGAAAAGCAATTGTTGTTGTTTACATCAAGTTGTGAACAGTGGCACACAAAATTGTGAGAATAATAAAGAACTTTTAATTAAAACTAAACACAAATGCATCTTAAATTTTCTTTTAAACTACGAACTCATATTTTAAACGTTTTTAAAAGGTAAAAACTTAACAATATTGTCAAATTTTTTCGGGCACTCTCCTTAAGTGGTAAAAGTTGAGTTTGATAATTGTTGAAATTGTATCCCTAGCGTATAGTTTGTTTTGACGCTCACTGTATGTAAAGCAATGGATTTGGGTGACACATTTGTTTCATTACAATGCCTTGGGCCCTATGGCATTATGTATGAAATACAATAACAATCATAAGGTCTATTATTAATAGTATAGATAATTCTACCTAGGATCTAGGATTGCTTGATTGTTTAAACAATTATTCAAAGCTGAAAAATAATCCTAAAAAGTATGAATGGCACACATTTACAGAGTCTCAGAAAAATTCAATGTGTCCTGGATTTTCTTTTCTAAGACGGCATCAATTTAATGCATTCAAGAGGTGAAGAAAAACTTTGATCCTGTTCCTCGTCAGTGCGGGTTCTGTTGAATTCTTAGCCAAACGGCCAGCCCCAATGTGTCTCGTACGAGTACTCAGAATACAATGTCCAGTAAAGAATCGGGTAAGTGCACTATGCGTGGTTTATCGTAGTTTTAGCAGATTTTCCGTGCTCAACGACTTTAATATAATCTATTACCTCGAAATGTCAATTCTAAGTTTCTAGGTTCTAAATGGTCATTCCGATTGCTGAGAGTTCGATGGTTGTGCCGTATCATATCAATCAATCTGCTCTGACGTTTCTCAAAATATCACTGTCCCAAGGCACCCGAGTAATGTGAAAGTAATTATTAGACTCTAGGCATACGTAGAAAGTCCCACATTAACCTGGCTACCAGTACGATAGCATATCTTCCACATATATTGTCATCTTTATATCAAAGGCTGAAAGACACCCAAGGACTTACGACCTATAACTCTCCTCCTTCTTCTTGAAGACTATAGAGAGACTCATTGATATTAATCAGCATCAGAGCATGGATGGAACTGTCCTTTCCGGGGAACAGCACACATTCAACAAGGCAAGATCTGTTGAAACTGCCCTGCAAAGCCTGCCGTGTATACCGTACATACCCTGACTACTTTACTGGATATTCAAAGAGCCTTCATCAATGTGGAACTACATGCTATATCCATCGCGCTGACAAGATTAGGTGTATAGACCACCATGGTGAACTTGGTATCCAAACTACCTTGTGGGAGAACAACTTATCCCACACTAGGCAGCTGGAAAACAACCCGATCAATAAGGAGGTTAAATACATAGCGTGGAGTACTGTCTCCTCTCTTGTGGAATCTTATGGTGTGGTTGGCACTTCTTTTTTGTAATGATCCAGCGGACTGAAGGCATGAAATACATATGCCGACTTCGAAAGATGCCCTCAGCTTCATTTTGTTTCGTGATCCTTATATTCCTTATGTACTCCATTACACCATTAAACAGCTTCATTCCCAGCTAAATTAAGAAATTCTATCATCATAGAATAGGAATATAAAAATACATCTTAACACTTATTAGAGCACGTCTTAAAAGCATAAGTTAAGCATCATCTTCTCTTGTTTTAGGAAATAAAGTGCTGCAAACAGCCAGCAACTCTATTCCTTTATTTTTTCTGCTTTTTTGTTGCACTTTAGTTATCTTGCAACAATGCTTAGTGGATATTGCAAAAGCAAACAATAGAAGAGAGACTCTTTCGATTTTATCACTTCAAACACAACTACAGCATCGAGTTTCTTCCTTTAAAAACCAGCTTTTAACTCCCACATGCCGCATGCACTTCACTCCACTTATTCCTGTTGATTTGAGTGGTTGTTTCGCTTCCTATAATCCTTTGCCTTCAGTTTTGTTTTGTTTTGCTATTGCTTTGGTTGTTAACGTGATGTAAAGCGATAACTGCACTATAACTGTATAGCATGAAGTCATCTATGTGTGTGTGTATATATGTGTGTTGTCTGTGTATGTAAAAAGCAAACAAAGTTCAGTAAAAATATTTTCTTTGTATAGAAAAGAAAAAAAATTTTCTTTCTTTCACTCGAAAAAGGAAAATATTATTGTAGTTGTGTAAATTCGATTAAAAAATGAAAATGTACGTGTATGAGAGGATGTGTGTGTATATATGTAAATCAGGGTTATACGAGTGTATAAGAGAGTACAACACAAAAGTTGTTCGCATATCCGTTAAAAACTATGGGAATCACTTGAAGATATTTGGCTTTCTTTGTAGAGGAACTGCATTTTAATGGCTTTGTTGCTACTGCTGTTATTGTAGTTGTTGTTTGCTTAGGCAAACAATACGACTTATAAACAAGCAAAGATATAAAACTATTATATAGGAAAACGAAAAAGTGCTTAATAACCATTTTTATAGAATTGTAGGCTCCTCAAAGAAATCAATAAGCTTATGCTCCACATTAAAGCCACGGAGGATGCCGTATGTATAACCTCCAATATTCCAAATAGGATTATTAAACCTTCTACAGCAACCTGAATTATGTTTTTAAAATCGTCTAATTAGTCATACAGAACTTTTCTAGAGCTAGGTAGAGCCAAAATGATAGCTGGACAGTCTCATGTCTTTCTTCATCCATACTGTTAAGCTCCAGTGCTCAGCCATTTATTTAACCCTTCAACGCTGAGAAGTAATCTTGAATAATCCTGAACTGCATGAATGGAACTTATTTACAGAGTTGTTTTACGACTCACTGCTGAAATCAGGCAAAATCGAATGATAAAAACGTTAAAAAGTGTTTCCAATGCGACATACATAAATATGGTTAGAAGATCCCAAAGGAAGCTAAGTAAAGCTTGACAAACGATGGCAAAGCTAGAAGTGACACTAAGAAAGATAATCTGCGTAGCTATCGGAATTGGACAGGAATTGTTCAGTAAGAGTTTCTACAACCTAATCAAATGAATGATTCTGATCTTTACCATCAACTCGATCAACGCAATCAAAATTTAACAAAAAAAACGGCAAGAATTGATCAACGGAAATAGTGTTGTATTCCACTATGAAGTCGCCATACGTAATCTAGTTGGTAGTGCGTTGGCTTAAGAGACGGGATACCGCGTCAGACATTTCTAATAAAATGAAATACGATAAAATATACCACTTCCTCTCAGCAAATATCTAGCATGAACTCTGAGAGTAAAATAAAATTGCCATGAAAAGTTTCTCAAAAATCTGTCATCCGGAGTTGACTTTAAACTGCAGATCCCGCAACTAATATATAAAATTAACGACACGCAACATAAGTGGTGTGAGAAACTAGGTTATAATTCTGACTATAAGGTTGTTGTAATGATCAATTATGTATTTCTGCCAGAATTGACACTTTTTTTATTATTTGTCTCTTAAGCCCTTTTATACTCCTTCGATTGTTATCTTCCATCAACAGATTATTAAGCCTTTGGTTGTCTGTGTTTATTTTAAAGCATTTCTTTGGTCTTAAGTTTTATTAACAACAAAAACAATAACAAATTAATCTGCCTATCAAAATCGAGAGGAAGAGGGAAAAAAGTTGAAGCCTTAAGGAGAAGGAAAAGCAACACATTAACTCAGGATAATATTTTTTAGTAATCAATAATAATATTCTATAAATATCGAAAAGCGTAACAATTCTTGAAGTTTTAAATTACATTAGCATCCTTCGAGTATAATTGAAAGTACTACTACAATGCTGTGACGTACAGAAAAGCCTCAAAGGCTACTGCTTCAGGACCAGTCCATGTGAAGAAAAGGGGGAGAATGGATGGAAGAGAGAGAGGGAGGGAAATATAGTCCTCTTACAATCCAAGTAAGCCACAGAGATTTAATTCTTAATGTCAGAAATCCTAGCCAACAAAGTGAAACTCAGCAGTGAAACAGAATATGCTGAATATTAGATTCTGGTTCCCATACACAACCAGGAAGAATTAGTCGCCCCGTTCCCCCCCAGAAATACTTGGGCTTAAGGTACAAAACCGTATAAAAAAATCAATCCTTAATACAGATGCACGAACCCCTCCGGGCTTAAAAGGGCAAGATTAAGCTACAGCAAGCTGGAGTTTCTTCACCTGCATGTATTCCTCCACTCTCCATCTGGCTTCCTGTTAGATTAGCCCAAAGAAGTATTCACAGTCAAACTGTCTAAATACTGTATTCCAGACTATCTCCACCGTCTTGGTGATCCCAAACATAGTGAAACTTAACTCATCATTTACTTATCAGGAAGTCTATATGACAGCTTCAAGATACTCTTACTAGGATCTCATGACATGCCATCCCACTGTTTCATGTGTTGAAAACCTGTGAGGAAGATGTTATCGAAGTCATTTGTTCTACATTAACTCGTAAAGTAATTATGAGTCTGGCAATTATAATTGCAAGTTCCCCAAACCATTCAACCCTGCAAATACAAAGATTTGAAAGTATGCGAGCGTGTGTGCATGTACAGTGTAGGTATCAGTGTAGGTTTCAGTATCGATAACAAAATGTGCAAAGCATTCAATGTCAA
This sequence comes from Sarcophaga rosellei, assembly GCA_930367235.1. Lineage (NCBI taxonomy): Eukaryota > Metazoa > Arthropoda > Insecta > Diptera > Sarcophagidae > Sarcophaga > Sarcophaga rosellei. The sequence continues at coordinate 79,317,085 of OV884021.1, forward strand.
TCATTATGCGATACTCAATATCGATTTAACTATTTATGTAAGTGCGTATGTATAAAGTGAAAGTGTGTGTGCGTGTGTAAATATTTGACGTTTAAACACAACAATTTTTCTCTGCACCAATGCTGCAATAAATTCGATACATTCTAGGATTTTTTTTCTTGTTGCCATAAAGCTGGTCGAATGGTGTTCATACACTTAAGGTTCTTCATTTATTTTAGAAGAATGTTTGTCCTTAATTTTTCCGAGAAATTTTCCACACTCTTTTTGCTCTTGTACTCCAGCCAGCCCCTTATGTTATTGAGGGTGATGATGAAAATACAATTGTCCCCCAACAAGTATTCACGGAACAGTATAACAAGAGAAGTGTTTTGGTCGAGTGTGAGTGAGAGAGTGTTCATCACATATGGAACACATTGATTTTCCTTCACCACTATAGGTGTACAGGAGTAGGACAAAACCAATCATAAATTCATTGAATCGAATCGGTGTCAATTTGAGTATCCTGTTATTTTCTGCCATAAAGAGCATAAGAATGAAAGCAAAAAAAATCAAAAACGAATGCAAAAAAACAGAGAGAGAGAGAGAGAGAGAGTGAGAGAAAAAAACACGAGCCGGAAAATGCTTGAAATAACTGATGACAGTTAATGCAACACCAACATGTGTTGCATGTGATAAGTGAACTACAGTTAAATGTGATTATTGTCAAAGAGCCAATACTTATACACAACCAAACATACACACAGGCTTACACAAACATATAGACATATGTATGCAGATGGATATTCGAGTGAGTAAATGTATTTGGCATACATTTAGCAGAACAACCGGTTACACCACAACTACTACTAGTGCTACTACTACCCTCAACTGTAACTCAATTGTAACAAAATTTGTTCAGTTGCATGAATGCTAGTGAACAGTGAGCATCAAAATAAACTGTACACTAAGGATAAAATTCTAACAAAACTCACAAAACTCAGCTTTTATCATTTAAGGAGAGTGCCTGAAAAAAATTGAAAATATGTATTTCGAAATTTTTTTTAATTTCTTTTTTTTCAATTTTAAAAACTGGCAATGAAATAATTTTAAAATAAAAATAACGGTAATTTATTAATGTAAATTTTTTTATAATGTACGGTTTCTTTTGACGCTCACTGTATATACATACAAATATATGTATATGTATGTGTATGTACTCTTGCCTTTAGTCGTTACGTGTTGGCGAATTAATTTCGAAAAAATATGTAAAATTGATGAAAAATATTTAAAATTTGTTTCTTTTTTACACTCTTCTCCGTTTCTCTTCCTTGCTTTTTTTCGTTAAAAATTTCCAAATATGCCGCAAAAGAACAAGAAAATATTTGCAAAACGAAATCAAATTAGAATAGAAGGCTGATAAGATTAATGAAGGAGTGCCGTAACAATAGCACAATGGCTGCATGAGACAGAGAGAGAAAGACAACGAATGAAAAGAGAGAAGAAAAGTTTTCCATTTATAATATGCCAGCTGATTGGAAAATTTTTTTTGGCAAAATGGAAATCATTAAAGAAAATTGAAAAAAAATTAAAATTATAATGAGATTCAGTTTCCAGCAACACAAGAAAATGCAAATTTTTATCGAAACAGTCAATAAAAAAGCATATTTCGTCTGTGATAGGCAATGTTAATGAATTTGGTTTTATTTTCAAATTGAAGACAACAGCTGAAAACTTCATCAAAACGTAAGGCTTTAAAAGGCTTTTATTTAATCAATTGATTTCTTAAAAGTTTAGGTTTTGAGAATTAACAAAAAAGTGTGTTGCATTCATACTTTTGAGACCACGGTTCAAAACCCAGCTCAAACATCTCCAGCAAAACAAAATATGAAAAATATTTCTTCGTCGACTTCCTCTCAGAATATTTCGGACTCTAAGAGTAAATAAAATTGCCTTGATAAGTATCTCAAAAATCCGTACATTGGAGGCGACTTTAAACTCTAGGTCCTACCACTCGTGTATAAAATTAACACACTCAACATAAGTAGTGTGAGAAGCTAAGTCATAAGCCTGATTAAAGGGTTGTAATGTCCACTTATGTACGTATGTATGCATGTAGAGCTTTAAACCAAGATGGGTTTAGAATCTGGGTAGTTAATACACACATCTGTGGTCCCAAGCAATAACAGCCTTAGTCAACTGATGTTAATTGGACATTGAGCGTAAGGTCAAGTTTTTGGGACATAGGGCCTCTGTTTTCTACAGAGTTTGCGCTAATGCCCCGGCAATCTGAAACCATCGAGTACACTCTGTGTCTAAGCCCTTATGTGCAGAATCGAATACTCCAGATTCTATACCAGGGTTTTTGCAACACCATTGGAAAGTCAACGTCCAAGATTGATGGTGTAATTCTGCGGGGAATCTCAAACCATCAAGCACATTCTTTATCTATGCCTATGGGTGCAGAACCGAATACTGCTGATTCTATACCAGGGTTTTTGCAAGAACCTTGGTGAGTCGTCGTCCAACATAGTTGGTGTAATCCCGACTGAAGGGTTGTAATAACCAATTAGATATGTACATACATATATATGTAATAGGCAGCAATCTGTGCCTCTATATGATTACCCGTTGACCCAGTTGGCTTCTTCGTTTATAAACCTAAAATCCACTAGGAATTCAAATGCAAACATAGCAATGTCACTTAGATAGTGAATGTTGTCATAACTGACAGACTATCTAAAGACGTTGGCTGTTCGTAGACTTAAGTTTGCTTTGCTAAGTGAAAGCAACTTTTCTGAAATTCCCTCCGTTTGGAATTGTGACTACTCAGGATGGCTATTATCTTGGCTTGAAGTAAACTAGAGTTGTCGGGAAGGCGTGTAATCGCCGTAGTCCAGTAGGTAGTGTGTTCGCTTATTAGACGTAAAGCCCGGGTTCGAGGCCCAGGCCAGACATCAAAACGAATTATGAAAAATAAATATTTCTTCGGCGACTACCTCTCATCAGATTTCTGGCAAAAACTCTAACAATAATTAAACCTGCCATGAAAAAGTTTCTCAAAATCTGTCTGTGTAGGTCCCGCCACTCATGTATAAAATTAACACACACAACATGAGTGGTGTGATAAGCTAGGCCATAATCCTGACTGCAGGGTTGGAAATGCCAATTATGTATGTATGTATGCGTCGGGAAGGCTAAAAGCTATCCTAAGGCTCTTTGGCGAACTTCGATAGCCTACTTCTTTCGCATATTTAGAACCGTCCAAGTAGACTTCCACAGAATTTCCGGAGATGGATATGCCAGCGGACCATCCTTGTTTTGAGTTGTAGAGAGAAATCTGCCATGAAGAATAGGCTCAGGCGTAGTATAATGAATCACAAGCAGTGTGTTACACTGGTGGATACATTTAAAAGGATATTTTATTACTGAACCGCCTTGATCTATAAAATGTTGCAAGCAACCTATCCATCAAGATAGCAAATATACCTCTTCAGTATTCGTTAACCGCATGCTATAAGGAGGGAAGGTAATCATTATACCTGTAGGGTATAGTATCCCACTCTATTTGTATAGATTCCAATAAATACAAAAAATCCATGTTTTTAGGAGAGAAAAAAGTTGGGCACATACGGGTTAACTCAACTGGCTTTAAAACAGTGGCGAAAATGAAGAAGTACTCACCACCTTAAAGAAAATTCTTAATTCAACAGGCAAACAACCTAATGAGGTCTTGAGTGTTTTGTAAGTGAAGTGATGGAAAAAGAGAGAAACTTTCAAGTGAAAATTAAAACGAATTAATATTACAATGAAAACCAATTTAATTTGAGAAAAATTCTATAAATATTTGAAAGAGGGCCGGCCATACGCCATACGGTCATTTGGAACATAAAAAAGCACTTATTTGTACGTTTTAAACAGAAGTTTTTCATTAATTTTTTTTTTATTTTTTTTTTTTTGTTTTTTCATTTATTTATCTGTGAGAAGGTAGTTGGTATGATTATGCCAATAAACAGCGATTTCCTGTCTACACAGTTCCTAAGCATTTTGATTCTGTAGTTTTTTGTAAGCTCAAAGAGAGGAATACGCCTTCTGACAACAACTAATATTGTCTGTGTGTGTTAATTTTATCCACGAGTGGTGGGATCTACAGTTTAAAGTCGATTGCGAACGACAGATTTTTGAGAAGCTTTTCATTGCAATTTTATTTATTCTCGGAGTTTTTGCTAGAAATCTGCTGACGCGAAGTCAAAGAAGAAATAATTGTTCCATGTTTCGTTTTGTTCAATGTTCACGCCAACTAAGTAGTTATAAATTGTGTTCTGCTTGTTTGGGATGTTCAGACATGCAGCCAATTAAGCATTGACCTGTAATAACTACCTCCTTTGTAACATTTTTATTGCCAATTATAACGCACTCCCCTTTGTATCCTTCATCTTTTCTTTTCTGTTTGTCTTGTTTCTTTATCAAATAAAAGCAAATGTTTGTTGCTGTCACATTGAGATTTTCATATTTTTCCAGTTGTTACGCTTTTTTTAAAAAACTCGACTCAAGTGCACTTCTCATGTCATTTCCGGTTAGTTTGATTATATGATGGCCCACAGCCAATTACAATTACTTTATGGTCTTGTCTTATTGCTTTTACCATGTTTTCTGGTTTTAACATGTTTTTTCTTTTCACATTTTCAAACATATTTATGGTTAACGATACCCAGGCAATGCAGCAGACAGACAGACTTGCAAGTGTCGTGTGATACACACTCACACACATTGTAAGTGGAGGCACACATATGATACTGACGCTACCACTTGAGAAACATTTTAAAAGAAACACTTTCTGGCGACAGTAAACACTCTTTGGGAGAGCTCCCGTGAAATTCTTTTATTTTATATTTCTTTACAATGACATGACTTGTCTTGTCTTGTCTTGCGTGTCCGACTAATGGAAAGAAAAACAAATTTATTTTACTTTTTTCACAATTTCTAATTTTCTCTTCACATCTTTAACTTGTGTTAACTTGTTTTTGTTCATACTTTTTAATTGCGTTTTTCTTTATTTTTCTTTTAATTTTCTACCCTCTTGAAGTGTTCCTTCAAGTGTTTAAATTTCTTTTTAAAGGATCTCAAGAAATAAATGAAAAAAAAACTTCTTCTGGAAAACTTCTGTTTAAAACGTACGAATAAGTGGTTTTTGTGTTGTACATGACCTGGCGTATAGCCGGCCCCCTTTCTTCAAATATTTATTGAATTTCTCTCAAGTTAAATTGAATTTCATTGTAATATGATTTCATTTTAATTTTCACTTGAAAGTTTCTCTTACAAAACACTCAAGAACTCATCAGGTTGTTTGTCTGTAGAATTAAGAATTTTTTCTTTAAGGTAATGGGTACTCAATCACTGTTTGCCACTGTTTTAAAGTCAAGTGAATTAAATTTTTAATTAATTTAAGAAACCATAAAACCAATTGAATAGAGTTGGAATGTTGTGACTGCCTTCTCTCTTTCCGGCATGCGTTTAACAATTACTGAAGAGGCAGCCATAGAAATTTCAGTGTTACACACTGCTTGTGACTCACTATACTACGTCTGAACCTATTCTTGATGGGAGATTAAACACTAGAATTTCTGTAGCAGACTACTTTGATGGTTCTAAACATACGTATAATGTAGGCTGTATAAGTTCTCCAAAGAATCTTAGGACAGCTCTTCGCTTACAGCCTTTTATAAGCCAAGGCATTTCAGTAACAAACCATGAGTTTAAACGTATCGACTGCCACAGAGAATGACTGCTATACTTGTGTAGTCCTCTTACATGTTCATCTCCAAGAATTCTGGGGAAGTTTACTTGGACGGTGCTAAACGTACGTATACAGTAGGGTCTGGATGTTATCCAAAGAATCTTAGGCTAGCTCTTCGTTTACAACATTTTATAGGCCACGGTACTTCAGTAACAAAACATTTCTTTAACTGTTTACACCGTCATTGAGTACGCAGTGTTACGCTCTGCTTGTGACTCACTATACCACGTTTGAATATATTGTTGATAACAGATTGCATACTGGAACTTTAAACAGGCATGGTCCTCTTATATGTTCATCTCCAAGAATTCTGGGGAAGTTTACTTAGAAGGTTTTTATACACTCGAATAAAATAGGCTCTGGAAGTTCTCCTAAGAATCTTAGGAAATCTCTTCGCCTCCCCGACAACTGTAGTGTATTTCAGTTAGAGATAATGGCCCTTAATTTCACTGCAAAAGCGTCTTCTGACATGTTCATCTTAAGGTATTCTGTGGAAGTCTACTTGGACGGTGTGCAGCCCTTGCGCTGACCAACTTCTTCTTTATCCCTGGTTTGGGAGAACTTGGTCCGTACAGAGACTGCGTTCATCTGTAGCGTCACAACAGCCCACTATGCGTACTCAAGTGATCTTTTGGTATCAAAGCTGCCCCTCCAACCTACTTGGACGGTTCTGAACGCTCTTCTCCGAAAAATCTTAGGATAGCTCTTCGCCTCCTCGAAAGCTGCAATGTATTCCAGTTTGAGATATGGCCATAAATTTCGCTATAAAACTGATCTTGAGTGCATGATATACAACTAGTAGCACTTGTATCCTCTCTCACAGCCTAGCGGCAGTCAGGTCTCATGCGATTGAAACTTGCCGGAATATACTACGACTCCCCTGATTGATTTTTGCGAAAATTCGTTGTCAGGAATTCGTTTGGATTCTAGCTACAAAGATTGAAAATGTGCTTTCAGGATCGTTCATACATACATATGTACATAATTGGCCATTACAACCTTTTAGTCAGGATTACAACCAAGTTTCTCACATCACTTATGTTGTGTGGGTTAATTTTGTACATGAGGGGTGGGCCTATAGTTCAAAGTCTACTTCGAACGAGAAGCTTTTCATGCCAATTTTATTTTCTCACAGAGTTTTTGCCAGAAATCTGCTGAGAGGAAGTCGTTTTGTTGCAGATGTCTAACCTGAGGTTTGAACCGTGGCCTCACGTCTAGTAAGCCAAAACACTACCTACTAGACTACAACGAAATCTTTATTACGTCACGTAACCTTCGTATAAATTACTCTTTGTAAAATAACGGTTTTCATACACTGTTTGGTAAACTTTTTGCCACGTGTAATATTTTCTCATTCTCTCAATGACCTTAAAGCAGTTTTTTCTCTTTTCGCTTCCTTAAACCCTAAAAACAAATTAAACGCACAGATTTTCATTTTTCCTGGTCTCATTTAGGGGTTTTTTTTATTTTTAGTGCCTTTTATTGTTTAATTAACAATGTTTTTAAGCTTAAACTCAATTTAATTGTATAATTGTTTTTAATTTTTTTTCCTGCCCCCATTTTTTTATTCGTTTTTCCTGGAACTCATTAAATGTCTGCTTAAATGTTGTTTTAGTGGTTGTAATATGGCACGTAATAAGTGTATAAACAATTTAATTTAAAAAACATTAAAAACGGAAAAACAATAATAAAATAAAGCAATTTTAATTAATTTATTTCACTTAAAAAATAATTTTTTAAAAAAGGGAGATGAAATTAAATTTAAAAACAAAATCAACACTTTTTTTTATCCCAAACAAACAAAAACAACAACAACAGATTTTCACTCGCACTTAAAAATTTCTAATTATTGATTGAAAATTTTGCATTTAATAGAAGCTGAAGTTGGTCCATAGATAACAACAACATCATCATATTTTTCAATTAATTTTAAGCCACTAAAAATTTTGCCACTGCATTCAAGTACTGTTTTTTATTAAATTATAAAATAAACTGACAGTGATGGTCATAAAGTTAGCAACGATGTTTTAATGGAACAAAGTCGAATACAGCTAAGGAAACCGCATAAGTAAAATCGCACAATCTCAGTGGCCAGTTTACATCACCTCCATGTAAAATGATAACGATCACAAATCACTCATGCCGCATATCCAATGTGGCATAAGCTGTATGCCACATAACGTCGTCCTGTTAAAATCACATTCAGATCATTCCCAAAAGAAGCTCACAGTGGTGGCTTGGACAATGTTCTCAAAGAAATCTCTTCGATCTGGATTGGTAATGTCCTAAATTCGATAATTTTATGTATCCACATACCTATTCATCCAGAAGTGGGACTCCCCACTAAAGATGATTTTTCAATGAAATGAGATTCCAATTGCTCTGTAAGCCCTTACAGCAAAAGCACATTGTTATCGTCTATTTTCAGGTAAATTTTTACGGGTTCAGGGACAAATTCGCAAAACTTGCCGAGTTGCATCATGCAAAATGCCGAGTCCTTGATGATTCAACTTACTTCGGTTCTTCTGTATAATCTTACGCACAGTGGCATGGTTTTCTGCAGGTCTTGGATCTAATGGGGATTAGTGTCACCTTAAATTCGATAATTTTAGTTGTTCACGTATCTATCCATTCAGAAATTGGCCTCTTCCCCGAAGATGATTTTTCAATGAAAATAAGTTTCAGTTTCCAACTGATTCGTTAGCACTCATCTATTTTCAGTTGAATTTGTACGGGTTCAAGCTTAAAGTCGCAAAATTCGTTAAGTTGTGTTTGCTAAAAGGCCAAGTTCGTGTAAACTGCGTGAATTCGAATGCTTCGGGTTTTCCTGTATACTGTCATGGACAGTGACCATGATTTCTGCAGATCTTGCATTTCATCGACGTATGGACTTTCGCCGATCTTTTACAGAACCAGAGCACGCGAATTTATCCAACACATTGCGAATAGTCCCATCGGTAGGACAATTGTTTTGAATAAAAAGTTGTTTTATTTGTTCATCCGCGGTGATTGGGCTAGTCTAACTTTGATAGGACTCTATATTATGTAGAATATATTTGAAGTCGCCGTAATCTAGGTAGGTAGTGTATTTGCTTATTCAAACCCCTGGCTCAGGCAAATCAAACAAAACGAAGTATGAAGAAAATATTTCTTCGGCAACTGCCTCTCAGCAGATATCTGGCAAAAACTCGGAGAGTAAATAAACCTGCTATGAAAAGATTTCTCAAAAAAATCTGTCATCCCTCTTGGTGTTACGATTATTTTGAAAAACAATGTTTTTTATTTCAGAGCATTGTACAATACCATTTCCGTCCATGGTGATTAGATATAGCTTTAACAAGACTGAGTTCGATAGTCCTTGTTTAACACGTTAATATGTGTCTGACGCTAAGAAGTTCTACATGAGTCATGCCAGACATATGTATATGTTGTGTTCAAAACAATAGGTTAATACTTGTTGTATCTTGTTTGGATGCGTCAGACATATAAGACTGACACGGCTTGTCGATAAAAAAAAAGTTTTAATATAGGGCCATGTAAGTCATATATGTGTGACATAAAAAATAGTGTTTTTCCTGGAATTTTTGGCAAAAAAAATATTTTTCTGTGATACATTAAGTTTCCTTGATACATTTTTAACTAAATTATCTAATAAAGTTACCATAGCCCATGTGAAAATTTTTCTGATATCGTGGCGATTAACGTGTTAAGGACTCTATATTATACAGAATATATTTGAAAGAATTTCCATCTAAGCTCAAGGCATACAATTTATTGGCATATTATTCTGAATAAACAAACTGTCCCTATTATTGTTTACAATACTGTACATTAACAAATATATGCTGAAAAGTCATTGATAATTATAAAGCCACAACTGTACACTATATACACCTTTTAATTATAACCTTCTCACCTGTGAGTGTGTGTATATATGGAGCATCTAAAACACTGGTTTAGTCGTGCTGCATTAAAATGTGTTTGTTTTTGTTCTGTTTTGTTTTGTTATGTTTTCATTTCATTTAATTTTAAGTGAACTTTACAGTTACGCCTAATTACATGCTGTACTCTTTGTTGTTTTTTTTTGGTTCGTCCTTTTCGACATTTTCAAAATGTAAATATTTATCCTGAAAATATAAAAAAAAATTCAAATTATTTTTAAAATAAACACTCTCTTTAACACATATACACACAGACAGAGTTAGTTTTTAATACACATTTACACAATAGAATTTTATCATGGTTGTTTTTGTTAAAAATAATATCATCATCCTATTTTTATAAACAACAATACACAGAGAGCAAGAGAGCGAGAGAGCAGTGTAAGAGGAATAGTAAGGGTAAGAGATTCACAACAAAAGAGAAAAAAAAGCAGAGCCAGTGAAAGCATTAGTTTTAAAGCAATTGCATGGAGACTCTAGTACACTTATACAAACACAAAAAGCATAGCATGAGACATGAGGCTTAGCTTATAGCCTTTACAACAACTTGTTTAGTGTATATGTGTGTGTAATTGTTGCTGTTTTTCTATTATTATTATTGTTAATCCCAAAACATACGGATGTCTATGGAAAATGTTGCATAAACATTTCTAATATATTTTCCTCTCTCTCTATTTTTCAGCATACGCAGCAAAGAGAGGTCAAGAGCAAAGAGCAGTAGTAGTGGTATAATTATAACGATACTTAAACAGGAAATTAAACTGTATACACTCTCGTAATTTTTTACTGTTTGTTGCCATTGTATTTTGTCGGCCATGATAAGGCATTAGCAATGACTGGCCTTGATGTATGAACAACACTATGGGTCCATAACACAATACAAGAGGAATTTTAAAACGAAATCTATGAATTGTAATGCAATTTTGCATTTTATTTGGGAACTTTTGAATTTTTAAATATAGCACAGAGCAAGGCATAGTATAAGGATCATATGCAAATTATTAAAGTAGCCAAATTATTAAAGTAGCCAATAATTTGCATATGATCCTTATACTATGCCTTGCTCTGTGTTATATTTAAAAATTCAAAAGTTTTTTATTTAAACTAATGGATTTTGACCGTTTGGCGACATTGCTAACTAGATGTGAATGCGGTATAATGATCATTATTGCAGCTGCGTTAATGGAGAAGAGGAAAAGATTGATCGGCTCTTCTTAGTTACCCTCATTGAGTCATAGGTAGCTGGTATGAGCAGGATATCTTAGAGACAGAGTGCATCGATCCACATGATGCGAAACCTATCGAACTGAATATTAGAGACCCTCAATATAACGAAAGGCAATGCGTAATGCGGCTAAGTGTATCCACCAACTATAATTTGAATATGAATTTAAAACTGCAATAAAACAAAAACGGTTTCATATTTTCCCAAACTTATTTTCTTGTTTTGTACAATGGGTCAATTCGACCTCCGGGTACTGTACTTGTCACAGTTGACAAATAAACGTCCTCTAACCTATTTTCTTGTTGTGAAGTACAATGGTTCCGGTTAGAAATCGAATATTATTTCATTCATATGGCTGCCCCGGCTTGCCTCACAGTACCTCATTTGAGCGAACAAATTTTCTTGCACTTTTTCAACTGAGACCATATAGTATCTCGACAATGACATCACGAATGTTGGCCTTCAAATGCTCAATTGTATCTGGTTTGTCGGCTTAATACTTTTCTTTAACGAAGCCCCATAGAAAATAGTCCAACGTTGTCAAATTGCGGCCAATTGTCATCACCATTTCGGCTAATTAAGTGGCTATCAAACGTCTAAGGCAATAAATCGATTGTGGCATGAGATATGTGGCAAGTTGCACTATCCCGTTGAAACCATACATCGTTCATATAAATACCATGAAGAGCGGGTACAAAAAGATCGATTATGATGGTGCGATAAGTATTTCCATTGACCGCAATGGTTACGTTCTCCTCATTTTCAAAGGAATATGGGCCAATTATGCTCTGCTCCACAAGCCGCAACCAAACAGTCAGTCGTAATGGGTGTATTGGCTTCTGTAATAACACGTGTGGGTTTTCTGAGTACTAAAATACAGCAATTGTTTGCTTACTAACGTACCCACCAAAAAGGAAAATTAGCTTGCTGTGAAAAGATAATTGCTTTTGGCAGAATTAACATCATCGCGCAATTTCTCGTTGGCCCAATAAATCCCAACGTTGCTCAAGCGAAAATCAATTCATTACGTTTAGTAGAGATAATGTACTGAGTTTTGTCACAGAATAGAATGTCATAAGTATTACCAGATTCGAAATAACCAAGGATTCAAATTTAAACCGATAGATGGCCTATCCGTTATAAAAACGCAGCTCAGAATAATTTTTATGCTGAGGTTTCTATTTATTTCGGTAAGCTGGTACTCTCGTAAGTACAGTTCTTGACTGTTATTGACAGACTTGTGGATTCCATTCTATCTCAAGTCTGCAACATTGCACCGGAAAGCAGATTCTAGTTGGTCCTCTCGTTATAATTGTAATAAGTTTCATAATTGTATTGCACTGTATGTCCACAAAAAAATACTGAAGATTTCTGTTCTTTTTGCAACATTTTCAGCCCATAGTGCTGTAATTTAAAATTACGAACCATCATCTATGGGTCATAGACTGCCATAGGAATCAGTTTAAATTTTTTTTTTATTGCATGAACACAGTTTAAATTTTATGCGGAAAAAGGAAGACAAACAAAAGAATTTTTTATGGAGAAATAAAATTCAAAATAAAATAAAATGAAAATGAGGTAACAACAGTTAATGGCAGCAACGACTATACGATACACTAAAAAAGAGAAGGACTTTAAAACGAAAATGGCAATTATTTTTTTACAAAAAGACACTCAACTGTAAACCCAATTGGATGACAAAATTTACTATAAATTTATTGTTATCGAAAAAGCATAAGAGTTATCGAAAATTCTAAATTAAACTTAAAATATATAAGGAATGTCTTTAAAGTACTAAGAAATGTTTTTGCAATTGATGTGCAATAAGAAGAAGAAGAAAAAACCCTGGTGAAATAGAAAAATCCACTCGAATAGCTATGGCAACTATAGCTTAACAAATCAGAAGAACAAGTAGTTTGAAAGGGTAATTGAATCTTACACATGCATACATATGCTAGTTGAACATGTACCTTTTTTATATAATAACAGGAAAATCCTTAAAATATTTTGGGAAAAACGAAGAAAATCTAAAAGAAAAACATGAGAAAAATCAACAATTTTAGCAATTTTTACAATGTTGTTACACCAGAATACCTGCAATAATATCCTTAACAGTTGCATGTATTAATACTGTAAGTGAGGGAAGAAAAACTAATCGAAAAAAAGCAACAAAAATAATAACAAAAAAAAAGTAAAGAAAAACTAAATGGAAAATATATTCTGTAGCTATGTTGTTAAGGAAAAATTTAGTAGTTTTTAACAAAAGCTACAGCAGCAACAGCAACATTTCCTTAAGCTTTTTACAATGTATGGAAAACGTAATTTTTAAAAATAAAAACAAAATATTGGAATAAGGAAAGCAAACTAAACAGGAAATGAAAAAACAAATGTTTCTTTAAGGAAATCGGTTTAAATATCTTTGTTTTTGTTGCTGTAGTTTAGAAAAACAACAAATTTGAATAAAAAAAAAACAAAATATTACAACACATTTTCAAAAGATTTGAAATTTAAAACAAATAAAGTTTTAACATCCAACATTCATTACATGTGTGTATATGAAGCTTATACGTAATATTGCGTTCGATGCGTTTGCAAATTAATATTACGTATACGTTATGATGTGCTTACATGAAAATTTGCCTAATACATAGTTGAACAATTTTTTATATTTGAATTGAATTTAATTGAACGCAATATACTATATACCGTGTATTAAGGTCAAAGCAATCATAAAGGATATTTCATTAAACGCTTCTTGTTTTTAAATTTAAATAAAATAAAGTGTATGTGCGAAATCAACGAAAATTTTTATTTGTTTGATGATGCCGCTATGTGAAAGACACACAGGCATTACACATTCAGTTAGGAGACTACGACCGAACTTCTTACACCACTTACATATGTTGTGTGTATTAATTTTATACTTGAGTGGCGGGACCCACAGATTCTGAACAACAAGTTTTTAATAAGTTTTCATGGAAATAGATTTTACCAGAAGTCTGCTGAGAGGAAGTTACAGAAGAAATATTTGTTCATATTTCGTTTTGTTGGAGATGTCTGATCTGAGGTTTGAAACGTGGTCTCACGTCTAATAAGCCAACAAACTACCTACTAGACTTGGGCTACTACTAGACTATAGCTACTATTATGGCTACTACCACGGCGACTACTAGACCATGGCTACTACCATGACTACTACTACGGTACCTTCGAGACTACGGCTACTACTAGACTACGGCTACTACTAGACTACGGCTGCTACTAGACTACAGTTACTATTAGGCTACGGCTACTACTGGACTACACCTACTACTAGACTACGGCTCCTACTAGACTACGGCTACTACTATACTACGGCTACTACTAGACTGCGGCTACTACTAGACTACGGTTACTACTAGACTACGGCTACTACTAGACTACGGCTCCTACTAGAATACGGCAACTACTAGACTACGGCTCCTACTAGACTACGGCTCCTACTAGACTACGGCTACTACTAGACTACGGCTACTACTAGACTGCGGCTGCTACTAGACTACGGATACTACTAGACTACAGCTACTACTAGACTACGGATACTATTAGACTACGGATACTATTAGACTACAGATACTACTAGACTACTGCTACTACTAGACTACGGCTACTACTAGACTATGGCTACTACTAGACTACAGCTACTACTAGACTACGGATACTACTAGACTACAGCTACTACTAGGCTACGGATACTTTTAGACTACGGATACTATTAGACTACGGATACTACTAGACTACTGCTACTACTAGACTACGGCTCCTGCTAGAGTACGGCTACTACCAGACTACGGCCACTACTAGACTACGGCTACTACTGGACTACAGCTACTACTAGACTACGGCTCCTGCTAGACTACGGCTCCTACTAGACAACGGCTACTACTAGATTACGTCTGCTACTAGACTACAGTTACTACTAGACTACGGCTACTACTAGATTACGGCTACTACTAGATTACGGCTACTACTAGACTACGGCTCCTACTAGACTACGGCTACGACTAGATTACGGCTGCTACTGTACTACAGCTACTACTTGACTACGGCTACTACTAGATTACGTCTGTTACTAGACTCCAGTTACTACTAGACTACGGCTACTACTAGATTACGGCTACTACTAGACTACGGCTCCTACTAGACTACGGCTACTACTAGATTACGGCTACTACTAGACTACGGCTCCTACTAGACTACGGCTACGACTAGATTACGGCTACTACTGGACTATAGCTACTACTTGACTACGGCTACTACTAGATTACGTCTGTTACTAGACTCCAGTTACTACTAGACTACGGCTACTACTAAATTACGGCTACTACTAGACTACGGCTACTACTAGATTACGGCTACTACTAGATTACGGCTACTACTAGACTACGGCTCCTACTAGACTACGGCTACGACTAGATTACGGCTACTACTAGATTACGCCTACTACTAGACTACACCTACTACTAGACTACGGCTACTACTACGGCTACTATAAGACTACGGCTACTATAAGACTACGGCTACAACGAGACGACGGGTTCTACTAGGCTAAGGCCACTACCAGGCTACGGCTTCTACTAGACTACGGCTACTACTAGACTAAGGCTACTATTAGACTACAGCATCGTTCAAATCTCTTCCTCAGCATTTCGAGGTGAAATGCATTCGAAATGTCTAATTTAACATAACTCTGTTGCAAAAAGTTGAATTTGACCGACAACATAGGTTATGTTGGCTTACAGGACCTCTGTGGTTTGCAGCTTATTCGCTTGCCCTTGCGACTTAAGAATATTTACTTACAATATTGGCCATTACAACCCTTTAGTAGCGACCACCCAAGTTGTGTGTGGGTTAATTCTACCCATAGGTAGCAAAACCTACAGTTTAACGCCTATTCCAATCCTATTTAAGAAACTCTAACATTGTCAAAAACCTGTCGTTCGGAGAGTATAAACTGTAGTTGCCGCCATTCATTTATAAAATTAACACACCTAGTATAAATGGTGTGACGAGGTAGGTCGTAATCTTGACTGAAGGTTTGTAATGATCAATTATCTATGTTATGTAGAAAGGAAAGCGGTTGTAGTGTTTATGGATATTGGATTGGAGTCTGTTTCTGTTATAAGGAACAGGAAAGCTTCTGCATTAAATGAGTGCGGATAAGGGGTAGATATGGTAGTCTAAACAAGGAAATTGAATAGCCATACTAAAGCCCATTTTCAATTTAACATACTCTGCTTTCACGCCACAGTTATCGATAACAGTAGTACTCATGCAACAAAAATAACTCCCAATACACGATAATTCATTATAAATTAGCTTTTCAGTAGAATTTGATTGGAAAATCTTGTTCGAATCTCTGTTAAATGCTTAAGAAAAGTCTTTCAAATTCACAGATACAGTATCTCTAGTCTGAGCTTCTCTGATCTTCTTAACATTCATGCTAATGTGTGAGTTTTTTTTTTTCTAAATTCAAATTGATGATGCCGAAGTATTTTTAGTGGCTTTTAACATGTTTACTTTAGTTGTGGTTTTAAAAAAATATTTGTTTCTATTGTTTGTTAGTGTCTGTGAAAAATATTTTTCTAATTGAAATGATTTAAAATGTTTGCTTTTTATCTCTCTTTCGATCTCTTTCGATCTCTCTCTCTCTCTCTCTATCTCTCAGTGGAAACTGTATATGTTTGCGCATTTATTTGAAACAAATACAAAAAACTTTTAAAATTTTTTTCCATGACTTTTCATATCATATCCACAATTAGTTTTCACGTATATTAGAAGTATTCAATTGATTGTTTGTATACAATATGTGGGTTGTTCCATATACAATTGAGAGGAAATCTTTATACGTTCTTCTATAACTATTGAAAGTCAATGCAGTTATTCATCCTCTGGCTATTGAAAATGAATAACGAAAATTTTTGAAATGACCCATGCAATCTACGAACATGGACACGTTTTTTCCCTTTACAAACCAACAATAATACGAGTATTTTTGAAAATAATACATTTCACTCTGTCTCTCTCTCTCTCTATTTCTGTCTGTCTCTGATAGTTTTGCAATAAATAATTACTGCATAGAAAACATTAGAAAAAAAATAACACTGGAGGACATAAAATACAAATAAATCACTGATTATTGTACACAAAACACAACAACAACTAAAGCAAACAATTATTTTTTAACAAAAATGTCTGTAATAAATTGAAAAGTACACACACACACACACCCAACTATTAAGAGCATTATTTAATTTTACAATTTTATAAAATAAAACAAATACAAATAGAAAAAACAAATACTAACTGATATGAAAAGAATAGGTTGCATATTACAATACATATGATATTACCCTCACACACCAATACACACACATTTTACAGTGCTTAACAAAAATGATAATAAAAAGATTCATTTTAAAATTTGTTATTGAAGTTAAAGTGCCATAGTTTACAAGATCATGCATACAGTTAAAGAAAAAGTCTTCAACGGTGTATGCAGAAAGTCTTCAACGGTGTATATAGGCTTTTTTCTGTGACCGTATATACATACATTCATATTTGGTCAGTACAACCCTTCAGTCAGTTGGTTACGACCTAGCTTCTTACACCACTAATGTTGTGTGTGTGTTAATTTTATTTATTAGTGGCTGGACCTGTAGTCGATTCCGAGCGGCAATACACTTTATTACTAAATTATTATTAATATTTTTCATACACCTTCTTCAAAAGCAGCAAATACTTTTCAAAAGGTTTTCTACACACAGGAAGCCACTCCTCTGCTAATTTCGCGAATAACTTTCTTATAAATAATACTTTTTTAAAATATTATATTTGGATTCCATTATTGTTTATTGTTTACAATATTTTTTGTTTATATTTTTTGTGCTTTGACAGCTGGTGATGGCAAAAATACGATAAAATTTAGAGATTACATTGAGTTTTAAGTAATCCACAGGGTAATAGAAATTGGATTACACACAATTTGGGTAATTCGCTCACAAAATTTTGTATGGCGAATGACGTAATTTAGCTCATAATTGAGTGTTGAATTGCGAATGAGAGAGCGAATTACTAAAAATTGCTGCCGTGCGAACATGGCATAACACACTACCTATTAAACTACATCGATTTAAGACAAGTGACATGCAAATATATTAGATTTTTGGTATTAATAAAACAGTGAATAGCAAGTCGAAGCTCGAATACTTCGTTTACTCGAATACCCGTAAGAATATTATATGCTATAGGGAGAAGATTTATACCCCTGCAGTTGGCGCATATCGTAGGGTCTCTCTTTTTCAGGACAGGGCAAAGGACACTGAGGTTCCAATCGTTGGGCACACTTTCCGCTAGCCATATTTTGTAAATAAGTTGCGCTCTACCAACTCATTACTTCCGGTCTTAAACAATTCAGCGGGGAGGCCATCAAGACCTGCAGCTTTATTGCAGACTCATAATTTCGACTTGGAGCTCTTCATGGCTAGGCAATCTTAATTCTGAGATTGTTTGCGAGTAAAGTTACATGAATGACAAGTATTACTATCATCGGCAAAAGAAAAGATAGGCGCGATAGTAGAATGTTTGCCCTGAATGAAGTGGCGGGACTTACAGCTTAAAGTCGACTCCGGACGACAGATTTTTCAGAAACCTTTAATGGCAATTTTATTTAAAGGCCGGATAATTCTCTATCGTTCTGAAAACCAGGATTTGTCAAGATATATACGAGAAGTATCATTTGAAATATAAACAAAAATCTAAAAAGAAAGTCTAACGAGTTAAATTCAATTCTCTAGGTTCGAATCCTTCGAATGAATCCCCTTTTAAGCATGCTTTCCTTATGCGTTCAACGTGATCCCCCATTTTTTGTTCCCTTTTTTTTCTTTCATTTTGTAATCGTTATGATAAAGTATGTTCATTTTTATTTGATTTAAAATATTTTGAAAAGTGAAAAGTTATGAAAATACGGTTTCCGTTGAAACATTTTAAATGTAAAAGTCACACACATACACTCAACTGAACCTTTTAACACTTAACACTGGCACACATACACTTACATTCTGGGGTATTTTTGTATACAATAACCACAAAATGCCATATGAATACGAATACAACATACAAATGCACATGAAAATAACATCTACAACATAGCATAGAAGAGAATAGAATAGCAGAGGAGAGCAGAGCAAAGCATAGAATAGAATGAATTGCTGTGGCATGGAATGGGAAAAAGACATAAATATTTATAAATATGATGACACAAATTCTATTTGAAATAATAATTATGCACAGACAACTAGAATACATATGCAAGGAACGAGGGAGAGAGAGTGAGAGAGAGGAAGGGAAAGAGATAGAAGAGAAAGAGAAAGTGAGATGGTAGTAAAACAGCAGGAGGTAATGGCACATGAATACTGTTAAAAGGGCAGAGAGTTTCAAAGGAAACAAATATACGAAGGTGGTTATAAAATTAGCCAACCTAGTAAATTTTTGGAAAGATACTTTTATTTACCAGTATTACCTCCTTTTAGTTGGACATACTTTCCTCAGCTATATGTATAATTTTCCTATCAAAATGAATAACTGTTTTTCAATTTTTTGGAAGTTGCCAACAACTGCACTCTCGAACACTTCATTCTGGGCAAATCTTTTACTATCGAACATATTGTTACGAAAATGGAAAAAATCTAGATACTGGTGATTGGCTTTTATATCGTTTAACATTAAAATTATAAACAAAACCTACAAAAACAAAAACAATAAACTTGTTTACAAATTATCGCACTGGGCAATATAACAGCAAACACCAACATAAAAAAGGGATAAACAAGTAAACAAAAATACAACAACAAACACGACAAGAATAAATGTAAACAAAATACACAAACAGCAATAATGAAACAACGATGTTTACATTCATGGAGATCTCGAGAAGGCGAAGCCACGAACTTTCGTCTTCAAGAACTTTTATCAGAGTGTTTGCGTTGCCATATAAAAGGCAAGGCAAAGCAGGCAACTGAGTTAGTAAAAGTTCAGTCAGTCTGGTATGAAGACGCGGTGTGTTTGAAGAGAATAATCGTGGTTTGAAGATCTCCGTTACAAAGATCTGTCGAATAATTCTCTAATAATTGTTATTGTTTATGCAAAGGCTGTAAACAGAAGAATAACAAACAAAGCAATTGTTCTTGTATACATAAAGGTTTGAACAGTGGCACTAAGGATTGAGCGAATAATAAAGAATTTTAATATAAACTAAACACAGATTTATTTTTATTCAGTCAGGCTTACGACCTAGCTTGTAACAGCACTTATGTTGTGTGTGTTAATTTTACACATGAGTGAAGGGACCTACAGTTTAAAGTCGACTCCGAACGACAGATTTTTTTTTCAGAAACTTCTCATTGCAATTTGTATTCATTCACATTCATTTCGTTTTGTTGGAGATGTCTGACCTGGGATTTGACCCTGGCCTCACATCTAATAAGCCAACACACTAGCTACTGGACTACGGCGTGTAGAGAGTGTGATGAAAATCAATTGGAAAATGCTAAGAAACATGCTAACGACTTAGTTCTTTATGTGATATGGTAGTTATAGAAGAAGTAAACATGACATCTTTCTAAAATATTCCAAAGCCTTAATGAAAATTAATCTGCATAACATGCTGCAAATCCAAACATCGGGAGGGAATGAAATGCGATTACAGTTCTTGTCCAAGGTAAAGCAGCTTATTAATGTACCACAAATATTAAATGAAATCCTGTAACGCTCGTAAAAAAAGTAACCGAACAAAAGCCAGAAGTCCGGCCAAACCTTTAAGTAAAACCGTATAACAGCTGCCTCAAGGGAGTTGCTTTATCCTTTCATATCTAAATTCTAATCAAATAATTCAGGAATTTTAATTCTAAATCACATTAAAATGTTTTAATTTATTGCCACATGACGTTTTTATTTATAGAACGGCATTATCATAAAGTTTTCTTATCTGAGAGAACGAGAAAGAAAAAAAATTAAGAAACATATGAATGCTGAATGCTTTAAATTAAAAACTTTCAATGATAAAATGAACTTAATTTCACAATAATATCCCCCCAGGGTAACTGCTCTATAAATACTATTCACACTTGAATATGTATATAAGTGTGCGTATGCATGTGGATTTATATATTTATTTGCATGCATATGGCCTCAGGAAGAATTTTATCGTATAAGTCATGTAACCCAGTAAACATTCTTTATGGATTCATTCATTTCTTTTATTTATTGTTTTGGTTCAAACGCCAATAGAATATGTAACCTTAAGGAAGAGAAATCTCGATTTGATTAAAGGACTTCTATCGAGTTAAAGACATATTACCACAAGAATGTTGGTGAAGCAAGGTATTTCGTATGCCGAAATAATGCAGCTCCCATCAAATGACTTTTGCCAAGTTTGTGGGTTTGAAGTCGCCGTAATCTAGTGCGTAGTGTGTTGGCTTATTAAAAGTGAGGCCACGGTTCAAACCCCAAGCCAGACATCTTCAACAAAACGCGAAATATGAAGAACTATTTTTTCGGCGACTTCCTCTCAGCAGATTTCTGGCAAAAACTGCATTCAAAGTGATAAAATTATGAGTAGAAATCAATACTTATGATGGCGTTGGTAGGTCCAGTAGCTAGCTTTGTCAGTACCTGAAAACAAATTGCTGAAATATTATTCTAGGTTAGGCTAAATTGGTTTGGTAAGGTAACGGACCCTCCTTGAAGGAAGGCATCCATCCAATCTTTATATTCGAAAGCTTGGCCAAGGATGTCAGAAAGTAAAAGATCACAAACTACCATCTCTTTATGACAAGAAGACTTTTCCTCCTCTTCAGACCCACAGTTCCTGCAGAAGACATTTACCCAAATGCCGAGTCTTTTGACATGCCTATCAAAAGGACATTGGCCCATAAAAATCGCTGATGTGCTTTGAACAATCATACGATTTAAAGACAGAAGCGAGTCTGTCCTCTTCTTATCCATATGAGTCCAGGAATGTACCCCTGATGAGGAATGTACCCTCTTGAATCCAACTAGATTGAGCCTGTCTATAGAACGAGTGGACAATATTCAATTTAACTGAGGCAATCGCAATAAAATTATGAGTGGAAATCTAGAACTATAAGTAGACGGGAATTATGTTTTTCAATATAATTCTGAGAACACTGGGTTATTATTATGCTCTAACGTTCATATATTGTATAGTTGTAAAGCCAAAGCAGTTGTTACATAAACGAATATAAATAAATAAACACACACACTTGTGCACACAATACATATATACAAATGAAATACAGAATTATATCCCATGGTGTTTATAAATATTTATGAATTCACTTTTGCAAAAACGAGCTCAACATAAACCATAAACAAATACGGATAAATACATATAAATTTATAAATAAATAAATGAAAAGAGACAAAGAGAGAAACAGAAAGAGAGAGAGATATATATGTATATATAGAGAGAGAAGTAATTCAAATCAAATATTGATAACAAATGTCTACAATATCATGTTGTTGCTGTGCTTACTTACTTATTCACTTATTGTTGTTAAATGGAAATTAAAATTCAAACTGGAAAAAAAAATAGAAATTAAACAACGTGAGATGTTTTTAAGGGTAATTAAGTTGTTTAAAATAAGAACAAATAAGAGGAGAAACAACTTAACTCAATAATCTCTCAGTCATTGGCAAGACAACAATAACAAAAGTAACTTGAGAACACATGAGCAAATACACTTTTCTACTCATACACTAGAAAAGTTTGCTGTGGATAAAAAAAAAGGGCATTACAACGCTTTGGACAGTGTTACAACCTAGGTTCTGACATGACCCATGTTGTGTATGTTAATGACGGCACTTACAGTTTAATGTCGACTACAAACTGCAGATTTTTGAAAATTTTAATGGCAATTTTATATTTCACTCTCAGAGATTTTGCCAGCAACCTGCAGAGAGGGTGTTGCCGAAAGAAGTATTTTCTCGTCTTTCATATTGTTCGAGAATGTCTGAGCCAAGGGTTGATTCACAGATTCTCGACCAATAAGTCAAAATTCTGCCTACTAAACTACAGCGATATCAAAAAATAAGAAATGAAAGAACAGGAATGTAAAATAAGGAGGAGTAAGTTGCAGTAACAATGGGAAAAATGGAAAAGAAAGAGAAGATATAAAGTTACCTTATCAGCCAATTAATGCAAGCGGTTCTAGTACAAGAACCCGGCCCGGAATAATGAGCTTTCGCTTCTGAATGCCAGGGTAGAACCACAGAATGTGTTTGATAGTTTCTTCCAAAAAGGTCCAGATCTCTCAGAAGTTCTCAAAGCCCCAGTTAAAAAATCTATAAAGATTCTCTACGTAGATTCAATATCCATTAAATTCTAGAATAGTTAAGCATATGCCTTAGAAGACTGGAGATTGGACAAGTCCCACCATTAATTAATGAAGTATCTACATTTCGACTAATAATACGTTGGATTATACCAAAAGAAGTGTTTTATAGGAGCCTTAACTGATGAATCCACAATGCCAACGCTTGTCATCGTGCCAGATCATTTACAAACTCATTGGCTCTTAGGGTAGTGGGGGACCCAGCACAATATCACTAAATATTTGTACAAGAATTACTGCAAAGCAGACTAAAGACTAAAACAATCTTCGATACACTTATCACACACAGTACGTACTATGGCCATAAGACTACAGTAGTACGTATTTGGTGTAACAGTATATAGAGTGCTAGTAGCCGAAGTGTGGTAGGCAGTGTGTTATGTTATTAGACAGGAGGCCACGGTGCAACCCTAGGTCAAACATCTCGAACAAAAACAAAATCTGAAAAAATATTCATTCTGTGACTCCGGTCTTCTGGCAAAAACTCTGACCGTAAATAAAATTGCCATGAATATTTTCTCAAAAATCTGTCATTTGGAGTCGTCAGTTAAATGTCGATTCCGAACGACAGATTTTTGAGGACATTTTCATGGCAATTTTTAGTTTTTTGCCAGATATCTGCTGAAAAGAAATATTTTTTCATATTCTGTTTCATTGGAGATGTCTGACCAGGAGTTTGAATCAAGATCTCATGTCTAATAAGTTAACATACTACGTACTAAACAACGGCGACTTTAGAAGGATGTAACAGCACAGACAAATAAGCGGAGTATAAAATTTTGCGCTGAATATGACCGCAGTCCATCTTAGGAATTTTAGCAGCAGTTTTAAGCTGACACTGCCCCTTGGGTACGCACACGCCCGAAGGCTGATAATAGTGACTTCTCCAGAAGCTGTAACAGCGAGAAGGGAAGAGGGGCACAAAACATGGAGAGAGTAAATAGGATTTCAAACTAACAGCTCAAATATGGAACAGATCGGTAGTCTCAGATTGATAATGTGGACAAGTGAATATTATAACTTCCACTCATCAATTTTGAGAAGACTTTTAATGATATAACCCCTAAAACCATATGGTAAGTGAACCAGCATCACCAGCATAAACTTGATTGTGTAACCAACATTCTTGAAATAGTTGAGAAGTATTTGCTGATTTATGTCTAAACCCTACCAAGGGTTAAGCAGCGTATATATGCGAGTCTCTTAATTTTCTTCCATAATTTCATCGAGTTTTTATTAAATGATCAACCAGAGTGTGCTGCAAGTTTTAAATGTTATGACTTCAACGATGTCAACTTACTCAGTAGGGGTAAACCCCCCAAATTTTGTTTTTAGATACGAAAACATACTTTATAACTCCTAAGTATGGTTAAAGTATGGTAATGATGATGTCGTTTTGTTTTAAAACACCATGAGTGTAATAAAATTTCCATTAAGAGAGCAAAACAACAAAAAATATTCGAAAACAAAAAACTTATTTTTTATTAAAAGCTTTATTAAGGCTTCCATTAGCAACAAAAAATATAATTTTTAGACAATAAAAACAACAACCAACAATAACAATAACCACAACAATTTATGACTTTCTAATCTTTTCTAACAATTTTTGGCATTCAATACCTCTTTGTCTTCTCCATTAAGCTGGTAAATCAAAATAAAATTTACGAAAAATTTTCTAAAACTTCTGCAGTGTCTTTAGGAAGCGGAAATAAAACAAAAAAATGAATTTCTTTTACTCAAGTGCTGCAGTAA
This sequence comes from Sarcophaga rosellei, assembly GCA_930367235.1. Classification (NCBI taxonomy): domain Eukaryota; kingdom Metazoa; phylum Arthropoda; class Insecta; order Diptera; family Sarcophagidae; genus Sarcophaga; species Sarcophaga rosellei. Next base: position 79,342,228 of record OV884021.1, read on the forward strand.
AAGTTTTTGTTGTATTGTAGGGCAGGCAGGGGGGAATGGAGTCCTAAAATATAATTTTCATTTCAAAAATTTATCGAAAATAAATGCAATTTGGCAAAAACGATTTGTCAGCTGCTTAAAATACCGGCTTCAAGTAGACAAAAAAAGTTTCTTCTTTTTCTTCTTCATTTGCAAAGTTTTCAAGTTTATTACTGTTTTAGGGGAGTGAGTGAAGGGGAGGGGGTGGTAAAAACTTACAATTTGTATGCAAAGAGTTTCATGTTACACTCCACAATTAATCATTTGTCTGCAACAGCAGTTACTTTAGCAGCAATTGTAGCATGACAGCAGCAATAGCATGAGCAAGTAATTCCTCTCCTTTGAAAGGAAAAATAATTTATTTTTTAATAGAATTTGATAAGAAATGTGTGTTCATTGAGAAGATTTCATAACAAAATTTTCTATTTCTCTGAGTGATCTGTAAAGTAAAACGAGTTTTTAATTAAATTGTAACAGATTTTGTGTGATTCAAGTGAAGGATATTGTATTTAAACAGCAACGACTTTAAGGACTTTGTGTAAAAGAAAACACAGAAATGTTGGATTATAAATGGAGATAAGAAAACTTTTCGCTTGATAAACGTTTTAGAATTTTCAGACCTTTGACAAGTTATTTAATGCTTATAAGGGTATTGGTAAGAGTTTTCCATAAATCGTTAGCCTAGCCCAGTAGCCACCTAAAGAAAGGTGTCCATAAAATCTTTATATATTAAGAGTTCGGCTAAGGAAGTCAGAAAAGCTGGCCTTGACATAGCTACTTGGTGAAAGACAGTATATTCCTTCTCCTCAGTTCTACAATTCATCCAACCTTTATATTCGAGAGCTCGGCGAAGGATGTCAAAAAGTAAGAGGTCAGAAACTTCCATTCTTTTATGCCAAGAACAGGCACTGCACATATGTGGTGAAAGACAGTCTCTTCCTTCTCCTCTGACCCACAATTCCTGCAGAAGGCAATTAATATAATGCCGAGCCTTTCGTCATGTCTACCAAAAGAACAGTGGTCCGTAAGAATCGCTTTTGTGCTTTGAATAGCCATTCGAAGTCTGTCCTCTTCTTATCATGATGTGTCCAGCAGAGTCTAGCAATGTTGCGCGGACCCTCCTTATGCCAATGAGATTGCGCCTGCATGTAGAGCAAGTGAATAATATTCAGTTTAACTAACGCAATCGAAATACCATTACCGTAGTGTAGTAAGTAGTAGGACATTCATGTATAAATATTAACTCACACACATAAGTGGTGTAAGAAGCTGGGTCGTAATCCTATCTAAAGGGTTGTAACGACCAATTATGTACACAAAGCTCACGTATTTTGGGCTCAGGAAACCTATATATGGGCTTACAGATGCTAATGCACCCATTACGAGTGGCTGTTTGGTGCGGCTTGTGAAGAGGAGGCATCATTGGTTCATATTTCTTTAAAAACAAGGACAGCACAACCATTACGGTCAATGGAGGCACGTATCGCACCATGATAATAAATTTTTTGCACCCACTCTTCATGGTAGTAGTCGCCGTAGTCTAGTAGGTAGTGTGTTCGCTTATTAGACAAAAAGACCGGGTCGAGCCCCAGGCCAGACATCAAAACGAAATATGAAAAAAAAATATTTCTGGCAAAAACTCGGAGAATAAATAAACCTGCCATGAAAAAGTTTCTCAAAATCTGTCGTTTGGAGTCGACGTTAAACTGTAGGTCCCGCCACTCAAGTAAAATTAAAATTAAGGCAAACAACATGAGTGGTGGAGAAGCTAGGCCGTAATCCTGACTGAAGGATTGTAATGACCAATTATGTGTGTATGTACTCTTCATGCTATTGATGTGAACGATGTTTGGTTTCAACAGGATGGTCAACTTGCCACACATCTTATTCCACAATCGATTTATTGCGTCAAACATTTAATGGTCTTTTAATTAGCCGAAATGGTGATGCCAATTGGAAGCCAATAAGCTGCGATTTGACAGAGTTGGACTATTCTCTGTGTGTCTTCGTATAAGGAAAATTGTTATGCCGACAAACCAAAGACAATTGAGCATTTGAAGGCCAACATTCATAATGCCGTTGCCGAGATACGACCCCATACACTCGAAAAAGTACACGAAAATTGGTTCGATCGAATGAGGGTACTGTGAGGAAAGCCGTGGCAACCATATGAATGAAATAAGATTCCATTTCTAACCGGAACAAGTGTAGTTCACAACAAAAAAAAATAAATTTGGCAAAATTTTAAATCCTTTTTGTTTTATTGCATTTTTAAATATAAACTTTTAAATGGCCCACCCTAGGTACTGTATATCTGCGATAGAGGTAGTTTCGCTTGTTTCAACTAGAATTTTTAACACTTTTGCTTTCTTGCTGATTATCACAGACTTTATTTTGTTTTTCAGTTTTAATTAATGGCTAGAATAGACTCATGTGTGTAGGAGTGTAGCTCATCTATATTCTTGCGAAGTTTACAATTAACATCTTTTCCGATACCGTGATGCTAAGCACATCATAATTTATGATGTTAAACAGTAATGGACCTACTGCCATAATATTACTGGATATAGTACCACTATTACGTTACCCTGTTACATATAACACACCTGCTTAATTATCCTCTTTTCTTTTAATCTTTATTAATAACACACAGATTTTTTCTCTGTGAACAAAAAAAAGCTTCTCTAAATATGGCTTTCATTGACTTCAGTAATATTTCACAGGCATTAAAATGTAGAAGAAAAAATAAAAAAAAAGAAAGAGAGAAGGAAAAACTTACAAAAAATTGTATCCTTCACACTCATTTAATTGTTCAGACAACAACAACAACAACAAACAAATGGCAGAAATGAACAATTCTTTGTCCAATTAAATTTGTGAAAATAACCACTAAATCACTTACAAACCATTTAATCTAGAAAGCGAACAACAATAATGGGTACCTTGGAGGTAAAAATACATTTGTTTAGGGCAGAAAAAAAAGGAATTTTAAAAATCCTTTTTTTACCATTAACGTTATTGTTGTTTTTGTTTTGAAAGGACTGGTTAATAAAGCCTTAAATAGTATATTTCTTATGACTAAACACCCTGTTTTCATAAATAAATGTAAAACTATACTTTCACTGGTCCACCCTCATTCTCTTTATTACTTGGGCCCATGAGTTACTTTTTTTTTTTTTCTTTTCAAAGCTTAACGTTGTAGTAGATTTTCCAGGCAATATATTAATGGTGCTTAAGGCGATTATTTTCTTGTGGAAAAATTCACACATATTTTCTATACTGCAGCCCATTCTCTTCATATTTTCTTGCTTTTATTTTTGTAATTTTCTTTCTCCATTACTTTTTGCTGCCTGAAATGACTTGAAAACAGTGGTTAAATAACAAGAAGCTGTGGAATTAAACAATGTTTGATTGCAGCTGCAGTTCTTTCTTTTTTTTCAACCATTAGTTGAGATTTTTTTTTTAATAAAAGGAAAAAAATATTTATTTTTTTTTTGTTTCCCCATTCTGCTGTTTGCGGCTTAACCGCAGAGACAAAGTACTTCTCATGCATTGTTATCGTGTAAAACATAAATTTCTTTTAACTTTTAATTGAATTGCAACGCTATGACTTCATTTTGCTTCATTTTTATTCACAATCTAAAAATAAAATTCTATACCGCAAATATTTATATCATAGGGGAAGTATAGCCAATGGAAATATTTGGAGAAATTACTTATTACTGTTGATCTTATTCTGTCGTATAAATGATTTTTAACTTAAGTAGCTAAGTAACTAAGAGTTGTCTCAGAGACTGAGACTTAGTTAGACTGAGGGCCCCCTTCAGTCATTACAATAGCCTGGCTTCTCACACCACCCATGTTGCTTGTGCTAACTTTATTTATGAGTAGCCAAGCCCACAGTATAATGTCGACTTCCAACGCCAAATGTGTGAACTTTTTCATGGCAATTTTATTTACTCTCAGAGTTTTTATCAGAGGACTACTGAGAGGAGAAAGCTGAAAAAAATATTTTTTTTTTTTCAGATTTTGTTTTGTTCGAGATGTCTGGGTTTTTAACATAAATAATCATGTCGATAAAGAATTCTCTTGAGAACCAAGCCGAATTCAAAGGTGCATAAGTCTTACAATAGTCTACAGGCTCTGTTTTCAATACATGGTCGATATTAATAGAACCGAACATTAAGAACCACTTAAAAAGAATAACTTTGCAGGCACAATCCACAATTGGATTTGCAAACCAAATGGAGCAAGAGCTCTGTGAAGGAAGTAAATAAGCCACAGATTATGATAGCAGAAGGAAAAAGCTAGCCAACCAACAAAGGTGATTGTAAACGCATCAACTGGAAATTCATAACAAAAGAAATATAACAGGAGCATTAACTTCATCAACAACTCCATCAACACCAACTGAGGCAACTGCTAGTATGAGCAAAAAAAGTTGAACTGGATGATGGAACATATTTATCCAGCTTCGCAGTACGAAGGCCATCACCATCTAGAAAGCAATTAAAATGGACAACCATCGGTTACTTAAAAAGCCACCTAATGTGTAGCAAATGATAATCCACTGTGAAAAGAACTTAGGGAAACAGGCTGCAAATAGCGTCCAAGATACCCAGAAAAGGGGCTGACAGAAAGCTAAAAAAAACCAAAGAGGAAACAAAGTCACTCAGACGGACAACAGGGGTTAAAGAATTTATTTTCTTATTAAAGGAAAAAAGAATGTAGATACATTCCACATAAAGAACTGTGAGCAATAACAACGAGAATGTTTCAAAAATGATCAAAATAACAGTACAGCTAATGGAATATTCTGAAGTCAACAATCACACCCTCGAAACGAACCGCATTTAGGAAGGCAATAATTTATGAGGTGACAAACGGGTGAAACTAGTAGATTTTTAGTAGAAGAAGTCATGGAACTGATGTCTGAGTCTCCACATCACTTCCACCTGAGAAGACTATGCCCTTAAATCGCTAGTGTAGAATAACCAATATGGCGTATGCTCTGTGGCATGTAAAGCCATTCTATTACAGCCACATGTCGTTGACATTCAGATCATTAAATTCAGTCCAAAAAAAATTTGGTAATCATCGGCCTATTATGTTCGCAGTTAACAGCTATGGTCTACGATATTCCCAAAGAAATATGCAGCAATAACGCCAGTCCAAAATCCACAACAAACAGTGGCTTCCGCGGGATGCATTGACCACTCTGGGATCTCAAGTGAATTGGCAGCGTCCTAAATTCAATTTTGTTTGTTCACATAGCCATTCATATATAGGATATGGTGTCATTACTGCAAATAATTTAGCGAGGAAAATTGAAATGAGTTGTCAAAAGCGGCAGAGCTGATTAAGAGAGCATATACCACTATCAATGGTATTTTACCTTCAGTGCTTGAGTCAGTTGAATTTTGCACGAGAGCAGAACCAAGTCACATACACAATTCAGTCAGGATTACGGCCTAGCTTCATACACCACTTATGTTATGTGTGTTCATTTTATACATGAGTGGTGGGAACTACAGTTTAACGTGGGCTCCGAACCACAGATTTGTGAGAAACTTTTTATGGGAATTTTATTTTGATCTCAGAGTCATTGTCAGAAATCTGTTAAGAGGAAGTCGCCGAAAAAATATTTTTTCATATTTCGCGTTTTGTTGAAGATGTCTAACACGGGCTTTAAACCATGACCTCACGTCTAATAAGCCCACATACTACCTACTAGACTACGGCGACTTCAGCAGGGTCAAGTCACGATACACAATTAGGCAAGTTGTGATATGCAATAGGTCGCGCGAAATTGAACACCTCGGATTCTCCTGCACTCCCTCACGGACAGCAGATCTTGCGTTTTGTCAATGTACGGACGTTGGTCTATCGTTTACTGAACTAGTGGTCTTAAATTTCTCTACAATACTGCGAATAGTCCTTTCCGCAGTCCTTGGGTGAAGCGCGCGGTATATTAACTGAACAGATAAGCCATTTGGATAGAACATACATACATGCATACATAATTGGTCATTACATCCCTTCAGTCAGGATTACGACCTAGCTTTTTACAACATTTATGTTGTACGTGTTAATTTGCGGTGTTAAGTGGCGGGAGCTACAGTTTAAAGTCGATTCCGTACGACAATTTTTTTTTTTTGGGCACTTTCATTCGCTTTCAGAGTTTTTGGCAGAAATCTGTTGAAAGGAAGTCTGCAGATACAGTTGAATGAATCCGTCAATAGACATTTGGCAAAACAGATTAAAAACCAATTTGAAAATTAATTTGATATATGTTGCCTCAACAGGATAGCCATTATGAATTGCCAAATTTCGAAATTGCCTGTTGAAACACCCGATATAATTAAACCAATTATTCTCCAAAAATTTTTCAAATGCCTTCCAGCTGAAGTATGTCATTCCAATAAAGAAAAAAACTATAAAAAAAGGAATTAACTAAACTGCCTTATCGCACCACAAAAAGATGAAATTCCTTTAGCCCTGTGCAAAGCCTTTACTAATACGTTAAGACCATATTGCTTGGAATCTATCCTCCTTGTCAAATACCCATATATGTAGGATTTTCTCTTTTCTTTCCATTTTTTTTTTTTTAATATTTTTCTGTTTCCAGTTCAATTTCATTCTGCTGCTGTATATAATCCTTTGAAATTTTAGTTTTTCTTTTTTTCCTTTCCTTTTTCTCTTGTTTTTCTGATTCTCCTATTCATAGAATATTTTATGCAATTGTAACGATTAAGTGTTTATAGAAAAACAATATTCTCCATAAACTATAGTTTTTGCCAAAGTTATTACTTAAACTCGTTTAGAAAAAAAAAAGAGTATAAAAGGAGTAGAGAAGAAAACAAGGACGTATGGTTGAGAGAGAAAAACGAAAAAAAACAAAGAAAGATTCGAATTTATGGATTTCATTTGAAACCCTTTTTAGTTTGTATTAAAGTAAGCATATTAAATAACTAAAAAAGGATTACACACACATGCATACAATGTAATGCGTATGTGTGTACGTATGTATGTATGTCTTTAAAAATGTATATGACTATGAAAAGAAAGAAATAAAAATAAGTTTTTATTTTTTCATTTTTTTTCCTCTTTTTATGATAAATTTATGCAAATAACTTTGTAAATAATATGTTTGTTTGTCTGTTTGTTTATGGTAGTCTTTTGTTATTGTTTGTCTTTTATAATGCATATTAAAATAATTATTCTGAATTTATATGCACAAAACAATAAAAACAACAACAACAACAAACATATTTATCAAACGAATTACTTATGCGTATGAGTAATATTGCTTTTACAACTAAAGAAATATTATTCGTCATACGCACAGTGTGCCATAAATAATGGTTATTAAGTATGGGACGGATGTATGGATTCCTGAATATCTTAAGCAAGCTGCTAAGCAGGGTAGTAAAACCAAACAACATTTTCCAACGAATTTTGTATAAACGAATGATATTGCATACATACATATATACATAACTGATCATTCCAACTCTTCAGTCAGAATTACGATCTATCTGCTCACACCATTTATGTTGTGTGTGTTAATTTTATATATGAGTGGCGGTGCCTACAGCTTAAAGTCGACACCGAACCACAGATTTTTGAGAAACTTTTCATGGCAATTTTATTTACTCTCAGAGTTTTCTGCCAGGAATATGCTAAGAAGAAGTCGCCGAAGAAATATTTTTTCATATTTCGCGTTTTGTTCAACATGTCTGACCTGAGGCCTCACGTCTACTAGGGCAGGTACTATTAAAATTCTGGTTACTTAAGTGTCCCATACCCTTTCCTACTTCCTCTCCTTTTTCGCCATCCCCTCTATTATCCTCTCACTTAAAGGACGTTTTTGTGCAATGACCTCCGTGTACTGTACTTGTCAAGTACACGTCTTCTAACCTAAACCTAAACCTAAACCTAAGTATCCCATGTCTTCGAACAATGGCAGATAATGGTGGTATACTCTTTTCCCTAGTCATTACAAATTATGCTGAAGGTATTGTGATATTTGAGGCTCTCGGGATGCTGAGCCAGTGCCACGACATGAGTGCTCTTAGATTCTTTACACAAACTCTGGAAAGGCTTACCGAGGGCATGTATGGCTTCTATAGAAGTAGGATTCTATGCAGGGCTTTGGATTTGTTGGCGCCCTTAATACCCCCGTGTCCAGGAGCACTCTGGAAAGTACCCCTCAAGTGTCTTGTTATCTGTTCCAATTAAGCAAAATCTATTTAATTGCATACCATTAGCTTTTCCATTATCCGTTTCCAATAAGCTCTACTGTCTTCATATATTTTGGTCTGAACAGGCTTGTCTTGTGACATTATTCAGACCGATACTGAGCTATCAAGGACATCTTTGTTTTAATTTGTTTCAATCTTTTGTACGGTTGCTGCTTCTATTATAAAGTACTAAGTATTCTGCACCCGTCGAGGTCATCGTAGTCTAGTGGGTAGTGTGATGGCTTATTAGATGCGAGGCCTCAACTCAGACTCCAGGTGAGACATCAATAAGAACAAAACGCGAAATATGAAAAAATATTTCATCGCAGAATTCTTCTCAGCAGATTTCTGGCAAAAAGGCTGAGAGCAAATAAAATTGTCATTAAAAAGATTCTTTAAAATCTGTCGTACGGAGTCGACTTTATGCTATAAGTTTCGCCACTCATGGATAAAATTAATACACACAACATGGGAGGTGTGCGAAACTAGGTTGTAATCCTGACTACAGGATTGTAATGACCAATTAATTATGGATGTATTCTGCATGCATAAGTTTCTCGTTTTTCCTTAATTGTTTGTATTTTGCATGTGTGGTAAGTGCGTTATTTAAATGTGTTTTATTGAGTTTTTGTATTGTATACACTATTTAAACGAGTTGCACACTCTATAAAATACGAATCCTTTTTGCATTTAAATACACAAAAAATAAAAAATAAACAAAATCTGCCTCAACTATCTTGGATTATTGTTAATAAAATTGTTTAAAAATATTTTTTAATAAATATTATGAAATTGAAAAAAGTCTTTAAAGTTTAATAACATTTTTTTTATTTTTTAATAAAAATTCTCCAACAGTTTGTTATTAAATTGGCAAAAAAAATATTTAAAAATTTCGTTGCATACTTTCCATAAACGCATACAACAACAGCCATATTTTTGTAGGCAGCACATGGTAAATAAACTCTCAAATGTCGTTTGTGGTGCCTGGTATTGTTTATAAACAAAAACCCACACTTTGATAGCCACAGTGTACACACTACAATATACTCAATACCAATTCATATGGAATATTTACTAAAAAATACATATCACTAACACTCATACGCTTGCATGCTCATGAGTACACACGTACACACACCGTAAATGAAAAAGAGAACAACGGGATTGTTTTATCACCATACGATACCCACACACTATAGTCATAACCGTACTCATAGGAGCGAAAGTATTTTTATTATTTAAATACCTGTGTGTGCATAAGTGTACTCTCACTGTACATATGTTTGATTGAGCAAGAGGGAGAAAGAGAGAGAGTATATTGGAGTTCATTTGTATTGTCACGTAGTTTTCATATAATTTATTGCCGGTTGCTTGTTTTTGACTTAAAACATTCATTTCGTTTTTATATTCTTGTTGCTGTTTCTGTTGTTATCGTTTTTTTTATAAATTTTTGTTGCTGCCACTATTGTTGCTGTTGTTTCACCAACCAAATGATGACTCCATATGTTGCAGATAAAAATTTTTATTTATTTTTTTCCTCCATGTGGAGCAATTTTTTCTTCGTATTTTTTTTTTTTATTAAATTATACTTCGTTTTTCTTTTTGTTTCTGTTTAATATGTTATGTATGTTATATTGTTTATAACTATTTACAACGTATTATTATATTATTAAAGCTTTTGTTGTTGTTTGTACATGTAAATGTCAGAGATTTTTATTATTAAATGCGGTCTTTAATAATTTATTTGAATAGCCAACAAGAATTATCACGTAAAACAGTAAATGTTTCAATGGCATTTGAATTATAATTCCCTTGCAATTTCATTATTTTTTTCCAGGGAATTCTCGGAAACTAAAGATTTTTGTGTGATATTTAATGACGTAAACGATGTATAAAATTTTAATTTGAAAATGAAATAAAAATGATCCAATAGGGACAAATAATGTGGTGGTGGAAGAGATAATTACAGTGAAATATACTTGGATAGATGGAATATGAATTCAAGATAGATCTGAAAGGCTTTTTCAATGGAATTAAAATGAACTAAATGCAGCATTGAATTACTACAACATTGAATTAATACAGCACTGAATTACTACAACATTGAATTACTACATCATTGAATTACTACCGCATTTAACTACTACAGCATTGAATTACTAAAGCATTGGATTACTACAGCATTGAACTACTACAACATTGAATTACTACAGCATTGAATGACTACAGCATTCAATTACTACAGCATTGAATACTACAGCATTAAATTACGACAGCATTGAATTACTACCGCATTGAACTACTACAGCATTGAATTACTATAACATTGAATTACTACCGCATTGAATTACTACAACATTTCATTACTACAGTATTGAATTACTACAGCATTAAATTACTACAGCATTGAATTACCACAGCATTGAATTACTACCGCATTGAACTACTACAGCATTGAATTACTATAACATTGAATTGCTACAACATTAAATTACTACAGCATTGAATTACTTCAGCATTGAATTACCACAGCATTGAATTACTACCGCATTGAACTACTACAGCATTCAATTACTATAACATTGAATTGCTACAACATTAAGTTACTACAGCATTGAATTACTACAACATTGAATTACTACAGCATTGAATTGCTACAGCATTGAATTACTATTTCTGACAAAAACTTTGACTAAATTTCCATGAAAGTTTATCAAAAATCTGTCGTTCGAAGTCGGCTCCAAACTCTAGGTGCAGCCACTCAGCTGTAAAATTAACACACACAACTTGGTCGATGTGAGAAGCTACTTCATAACCCTGACTGAAGGGTTGTAATGATCCACTATAAATATTCTAGTTACTTCGGCCTGAAGAATTAATTTATTAAAGTAAAGCCATTTGGTGCCGACTTGATTTTATTTTTTTATGAGTATTGGTTACCCTTATGTGGTTTCTTAGGCATAGGTACGTTGAAGGTAATATCAAAGTGCTCTTGCAAATCCCATCAAATTCCATCTTAAGGATCTTAGAGTACTTATAACAGAAAACTGGCCTATAGGTGCTTCTACAGATGCTGTAATAAGGAAGAGAAAAAAGAGATATACAGAGTTAAGAATAGTCAGCCAACTTTAAGTGTTAAGTGGATGGGGCTTTATATGAACGGACGTGTCATAATCGAATTTACCTACATACTTTCTGTTATAGAAGTGATGTTTGCTGCAGTGCTTACATTGCAAGGATCCACTGATCAGAGCACATAAAATATGTGCATCAAGTCTCTTAAAATGTAACTTGAATTTTTGGCAATTCCTTGCTTAGCAGATCGATTATGAGAGTCATAATCCGTCCATAATGATCGTTGTTCAGCTGTTAAACGACTTCAACTAGTAAATTAGACTTAAGCTGAGCTGTTTAATTTAAGCTTCTTATACATGAAAATTTAAGCCCAAGTAAGAAGGACTATAGAGAGAAAAAAAATCTCTGTTTTAGTGTGATCCTTTTAAACAGAACTTCCCTGCTGCATTTTATATTATCTTGACCATATTTTACGGCAATTTCCTGTCATTTACGACTTACAACAAGGGCTGTATATATATTTTTAAAAATAAATGTTCCTTTGCTTTATCGAATATAAAAAATATTCCGAATTATACGTATACTTTCACTCTCTCTTTCTCGCTCTCTCTCTCTCTCTTTCGCTCTTTCTGTCATTCCTTAGTGTTTTTTTTTTAGCAAAAAAAAAATTTTAAAAGCAAAAAAAAAAATCAAAGAAAATAAGAAAAAACTATCAACAGCATTTGTGGTAATCTTTTTGTGCTGAAACACAAAGTGTTTTTCCTTATGCATGTGTGTCTGTGCCAAAGGTATTGGGTATGATAGGGAAGGCCGGAATAATTTTATGACAGACTCAATTTGGTTTAGTATTGGTGCTGGTGTTGGTGTAACATATTTTCTACTGCATTCATAATGCTTTTACGAATCAGTCTCCATTATATATGAGATGTGTTCGATTTTCCTTGTCTCTTTAATAAAGTGTATTGATGCGGAAAATTGCCAGAAAAATAGTCATTTTGAGCACAAAGTTTAGGGAATATTTTTCTTCTCCTTTTTATGCCGTTTTTTCTTTTTCTTTCCCTTTTTTGCTTTCCATAGTTTTGGTAATTTAAACGTGTTTTTGTATTATTTATGCTTGGACGAGTGAAAGAGTTTTCGTATGGTCCTCGACCATAAAAAACAAACTCCTCTGATAAAACGGCAATTCACTAAAACTATAAAATTGAAAAGGAAAACGTTTTACACACGCACACACACACAGCCACATACTTACTCAATTTATGACTTAAATTTTGGTACGAGTTTTCTTTAAGGCTCATAAATTTTAATGAAAAATATTAATTTTATAGGAGGGAAAACACGACTAGAAAATTTTGTTAAACCCGAAAACATTAGGTTTTTATACGGATTTATAACATATGTATTGTAGTTGAAAACATATATAACTTTTGATGCCATTAAACAATAAATAATGTGGACCACTGGGTTGTGTCATGTGACATTACTATATACTATGGCAACTGGTCGTAAATTAAATCCAAATTCGACAGGGCACTATGGACTCAGAGTACATGCATTCAGTATGAGATTGTTTCAAATTCAACATGTTGATTCTGTAACAATGAGAATGAATCATCGGAACACATTCCCGGAATCTGTGGAGCATAAATGCATTCCAGGAAGAAACATTTGAGTGCTTATCAAATACTAGGCAACGAATTACTATTGTTGACACTGAGTGACAACCTGAAATTTATCAGGGCAACAGGCTTGGAGAGGACGTTATACCCTATAGAATTGAAGGAGAGTACCATAGATTGAGAAACTGGACCTAAACATCTCTCTCGGATTACTGTAGCGTGTTTCAGGCGGAGGTGATGGCCATTTACCGGGCCGCCCCAAGGATCCTTGTCAATCGATCTTTCGATAGGTCTTTTCTGACAGTCAGGTTGCCATAAGATCTCTGTTAGATTTTGTGAATAACTGCAGGATCGTTAAGGTATGTCGCCGCTGTCTCGACCTTCTTTTTTCGGGACGCTTCAGTGTCTCTCTCTGGTCTGGGTCCCGGGGCACACTAACATTCCGGACAACTGTAGGGCTGACTAGCTCGCCAGAGCTGGTGCACTCCTTCCGGAATCCTCTTCAATTGAATTGGGTATGCCACTTGCCTCTGTCAAGTTGGCCATTGCGCGGAAATTCTTTCAGGACGCCACTGAGGAGTCCTGCTCCACCGATAGACTCATCTGGCCCCTAATGGATAGAAGGCCTACCAACCAGTTACTTGGGCTTGGTCGTGACATCATCTCAACCACAGTGGCCATGCTTACAGGTCATTGCGTTATGATTAGACACGCGGAAAGGACTTCTGCCGTGGTTGCAGATCCGCTAAGGAAGAGGAGACTGTTATCCACTTTTTCTGTCAGTGCCCGTCTCTTGCTAGGTGCAGATATCGCTCCCCATTCCGTGTCCGCTTGACGGAGCTATCATCTACTGACATCAAGGATATAACTTCGTTTATCAGACTTTCTGGCTGGTTTTCCAGCGCGGGGTAATTGTGCTTTTGATGAGCAGCTCTTGCGCTGGCCAACTTCTTTCTCTTCCCTGGTTTTGGTAGAGCTTGGTCAGTGCAAGGACTGCGTTCACCTATGGCGTCACAACAGGCCGCTATACGTGCTCAAGTGAGCTTTGTGATATCAGAGCTATCACTCCGACCTAACCATAGATTGCAGTACTAAGACACCCCGTCACGACAATGATAACGATTTCTTTGCTTTAGATTACAGTGTTCCGAACCCTACCATGCTGCTTACCCTCAGCAGATTTCTGGCAAAAACTCAGAGAGTAAATAAAAAATTGCCATGAAAAGTTTCTCAAAAATCTGTCGCTCGGAGTCGACTTTAAGCTATAGATCCCCACACTGATGTATAAAAATAACATACACAGCATAAGTAGTACGAGAAGTTAGGTCGTAAACATGACTGAATGGTTGAAATGACCAATTATGTATGTATGTATGTATCGGAATGTATGCTAAAACAATTCCTGGAGGCAGATTCACTTGGAAAGCGGTACTTGAATCAGGCGAAGCTCTGATGTCAGAACCAATAATATATATATGTCCTGCAGTCTACTATATCCCACATTTTGTAGAGATCTGTATATACTTCAAGTTCTCTGTCCCGAGCATCTGGATCTTCAGACCAAATGTCCCTAAAATCATGTCTCTAAACTACAAAATTATGAGGAACTACGTACGTAGCATACATACATATTCGGTTATTACAAGTGTTAAGTCAGGATTGCCTACAGTCCCTGTACTGACTAAGTTCCCCCAAACATAGGAGGAAGAAGTCGGTAAGCGCAATGTCTTCACAACTTTTTTCATTTACTCTCAGGGTCTTTGCCACAAATCTGTTGAGAGGTAGTCGCCTTAGAAATATTTTTCCTCGGTTTCGTTTTGTTGAAGATGTCTGACCTAGGGTTCGAACCATGGCCTCACGCCTAATAAGCCAACAGTCTACATACTAGACTGAGGCGACTTCTAAGGAACCTACATACAATCGAGTTAAGCTGATGGATTTCTTGTATTACAACATGTCTACAGTCCAGGTTGGACCTGAAGTAAACTGTGTTGAGCCTTACAACCACCAGCTAAGCACTGTGCTTCAATAGAAAATGACAAGAGAGCCAATTTTTAAAGAATTTTCTTTAGAAAACAAACAAACTACGATAATGAAGTTTATTACAGTGTGTGTACTTAAATATATTATTTTTGTTTGAATTGAACAAAGTTTTATGACTACCCTACCCTCGCCCTTTCCCTTTTGCTTTATGAATTCTAAATTACGAAATTAATTTTAATATTCGCTCATACCCGTTTTTCGTTACAAAAATGAAGTTGATAATGGCGGAAGAAGTATTATTTTCATGCAAATTTCTGTTTTCCATTCTGTAAATAATCATTATCTTTGATAATTAATCTGCAACTTAAACTTGTTTCGTAAACTTTTATAAAGTTTTTGAAAAAAAACTTTTCCTCTTACGACCGAGTGAGTGTTTGTGTGTGTGTGTGCGGGAAAGTTTTTCAGACAACTTGGCTGAAACTCGTTAACATGAAATTTGATTACCAAAGGAAAAACGCTTCGAAGGTTGAAAAATTATGCAACAAACAATTGTTCAAGAAAAAAAAAAAGAAAAAAGAAAACCTTTTCCTCTGAGTGCAATGCAAGTGTCTAGTCGCTGGTTACGACAGCCATAGAAAAAAAGTTTCAAACTTTTTTCTTTTGCTTTTTCAAGGAGAGCGTCAAGAGCTTTTGTTTATGGCAACACGTAAAAGTGATTAAATTTCATTTAAAGATTTATTATTTTCATACAGACATGCTACGAAGACAGTTTTTTTATGATTTAAAAACCATCATAGAGAACTTTTAAGCGCATGGCTTAATAAGAAATACGAGAAGTATAACTTAGAAAGTTAAATAAATTTGTAAAAACTTTGAAGGTCATACTAGTCTTGATTTCAACTGTTCTTTTATACAATTCTTGGAGACAATAGATGTGTTAGGTGGTCTTAAAATATAGTTTGAAAATTCATATCAAACTTAAGGCATAAAATGAACTATAAAGGGAACGTTGAGAAAAAGAAGAATAAGGTTCTGAATGCTTATCTCAACTCAATAAATAAGCGATGGGGACTTCCATCGAAGACCTTTATACTATGTTCAGACATGCGCTTTTATTGAGCCAATATTCGATTATTTGAGTACAATATTTTAAGTGTTCAGATATAATATAAGCAATATTCCTTTGACAGCTGGTAAACAAAGAAGCTGATTGTTTCAACAACATTGTTTTTTTTGTCGTTGTTGACATTTGAGTTGTCAAATATCATCAGGAAGTATTCGGAAAACTGTAATATGCTCACTGAACGTACTTAAGACAGTGCTGTGTTTTAAGTTTCATTCAATATTATAACAATTTGTGTATTTATTGCGCAATAATTAATTGAAATTTTATATGAAATATTGACCTCAATAATGGCGTTTATTGTGATTTACGCAATAAAAGTGCATGTGTGAACATAGTATTATACCTTATTTAGGTATAATTGCCTTTTTACGGCAATTGTCCGATCGGTTGCTACGTTGTTTAGTTTAGAAGTCGGCTATTTACAGTTGTCTAGCAAAAGTCTAGACTTTTTAAGAAGAACTGTTGCATTGCTTTACTCAAATCGCTCGTTGGGCGTCGACATTAAACTGTAGGTCCCACCACTCATGCATAAAATTAACACACATAATGTAAGTGGCGTAAGAAGCTAGGTCGTAATCCTAACTGAGGCGCTATCCTCAGGAGGCGCTATCCTCATACTGTTCTAAACACTATTCTCTTCCTGAATACACTCTACACTACATTTACACGTCAAATATTGTGCAGCTCGTAATATAAGCTTGAATAAATCGAGCTGGTGACTCACTCCGATATTCTGCATGTCTCTTCTCTGTCAGTGAGTTAGTGAGTAAAATACTTAGCATGAGAAGTCTTCTACTGCAAGGTGGATAACGCATTTCCGATTTGTAATCGAATAGAGGCACTGGTGCTGGTATCTTTTGTGAGGATTTCGCTCTGAAGCTTTATTATACGCTCGTTTACAACTGCAGAATTTGCAGACATAGATACATACATACATACATAATTGGTCATTACAACCCTGCAGTCAGGATTACAACCTAGTTTCTCATGCCACTTTTGTCGAATGCCTTCATGTCATACATGTGTGGCGGAACCTACAGTTTAAAGTCGACTCTGAACGACAGATTTTTTTGAGAAACTTTTCATGGCAATTTTTTATTTACTCTCAGAGTTTTTGTCAGAAATCTGCTGAGAGGAAGTCGCCAAAGAAATATTTTTTCATATTTTCGTTTTGCTGACTGACCTGGGGTTCGAACCGAGGCCTAACGTCTAATAAGCCAACACACAACCTACGACACTACAGCGATTGCAGATAGAAATACTTGGAGTTTTAAAAGATCTTGAGGTCAATCGAGTCTGACAGGTCTGATGTAAGTCGCAAGTGTTGGATTAGCGTAAGGGCTCTATAAGTACTTTTGAACAGGATCGGAAAAGCCTTCGATGGATTCGGAAGCATATTGGTATTCCTAGTAAGTAAAATCTTAACACATCTGCTAGTTTAGGAGATTACCCCGTTACCTGTTGGCCCTAATCCTGCAATCTATAGAGGCGTAAGGAGAACAGATCGAGGATTTAACTAGCCAGAACCTTTTGGCCATCTGTCGGTGGTGCTCAAACTATCTTGCTTCTGAGAGTATTGCCCGAATTAGAAGATTGTTTCAGATACCTACATTAGAAACCTCTTTTCACTACTAATGAGGTGTGCTGCCATACTCATTTTCACTGATTGATTGGAATGGAATAGGCTCACTTCATTCATTAAAGGCTCTGCTTCAGCGCTTTCGAACCGAGATATTTATTCTTTTGAAGGGTGTTGAGACAGTGACGTACTTCACTTCCCCTTATGTGCGTTCTTACGCGATTTTTGATCACAGTCAAGCGGCCGCGAGGACGATAGCATAGGTTTGTTGTAAGTACTGAATATTTCGTAACTATAAGGACTCTATTAGAGCGTTTTGATCGAATCGTATCAGTGATACGATAGTGATATTCCTGGTAACCAAAAGAAGGATACACTTGCTAGATTGAATTCTCACTTGATGGGCCTCTATCCACTCATCGGGAGGTTTAAGCGGGATGTGGAGCCAAAGGATTGTGTACATTGTAATGGTTGATCGCTGGCAGAGATCCGGATTTCTGCACGGTATGTGGAGAGGAAGAGCAATTGGAGATTATAGCACATATCGTTTGGAACTGTACGGCTCCTGGAGGGTTTATACTTTCTACAAGAAGCAAATATTCTAACAATTGTTCAATTTACAGTGGGGTTACGCTACCTAAGCGGAAGGCATTCGCGTAACTGATCCTTTATATACTGTTTTATACTTTGTTAACACATGGAGAAATGAACTCCATTTTTAATTTCAATTTATTTTGCACTGCATTATCATTGGTTAAAAATTTGTAACAATACTTTAAAAGAATCTGAAATTGATGGAAAAATTGCAGGAGCTTAAAAACAATTTACAAATCCATCCGGAATTATTTTCATATATATTTCAACTACCGGCATAGTGCTCAATATTGAGTATCATGTTATACGTTTTAATTCTATCTCTCCCTCTCTCTCTCTCTCTCTACATCTGTGCATAAATTTAACCTCAACAGAAGAAGTGATAAAATCCTATAGACTCTCGTGCATAGTGTTTATAGTGATTGTCACACATGTTGTCCTAAAAATATTTTCAAAACTAGAATTGCACACTAAAACAAACGTAAAAATGTGTGGCAAAAAAGAAAAATATGAAAAATTCAAATAAAATTGTACAACACTTGTGTTACAAGTTAATAAAAATGTTATTTGGTTAGTCGACAGTATTTGGTAATAAAAACCAATGGCCAACAGATGTTAATGCAGACAAGAAAAAAAAAATACATCACAAAAAAGGAAACAAGTTAAATTTTTAAAGTTTTAAAAGGTAGAGGAGTGTTATAAAATGAAACTAAAATGTTGGCATTATTTTCTTTTATAAATGGGCACTTAAAGAAGAAAACAAGTACGAGATTGAGGAGTTCCCGGTTTGAAGTTAGATTTCGACACCGTCAGACGAACTAATATAGGCAAAGTCCAATACAACAGATGTAATCTCGTCGACATAGTCTAGTTGGTGGTGTATTGGTTGATTAAACATGAGGCCTCGGTATAAACTTTAGATCAGACATCTCCACAAAAACGAAGTATGAAAAAATATTTCTTCGGCGACCTCCTCTCAGCAGATTTCTGACAAAAACTCTGAGAGTAAATAAAATTGCCATGAAAACGTTTCACCAAAAATATGTAGTCCGAAGTCGACGTTAAACTGTAGACTCCGCCACTCAAGTATAAAATTAAGGCACACAACATAAGTGGTGTGCGAAGTCAAGTCGTAATCCCGACTGAAGGTTGTAATGACCAATTATGTATGTATGTATGTATAGTATGTGCCTAGTAAGGAGACTGTTTAAGTAAGTTCATGCCGGATATCCCTAAGACCATGAACCTATATTAGACTGACACAAAGCCATGACAGTCGATGAAGTGAATCGAGACTTGTACCAACCATTTTAGGCCTAAAGGTTTCATCCCATACGATCTATCTTCACTGACAGTCAAACAGTGAGGTTAGGTATGCCAAGAAGTGAGGTTAGGTATGCTAAATTTGTACCTTGTAGAAACAGAAGTATGCTTGGATATGTAAGTAGGTAGGTATAAGTGGCTGTTCCCTCGATGGAGTCATAAGCGGACACACTTAGGCCGCAAACAGGGCTCAATGTGATACCATTGTTTCACATACTCTCCTAGTCCAGGAACCATTCGAAGCTTCCGATTAAGCGACTCAGACTGCCAATATCCATGCATGCCAGTTCATCCAAATCCTCGATGTAGTAGGCACCCAGGTGCCTCTTTCTCCTCCGACCAAGTGCCGGGCACGTGCATAGTAGGTGAAGAAAAGTATCGTCCTCCTCCTTATCTCTACAGCTTTTGCAGAAATCATTCGCAAGGTGTCCAAGACCAATATGCCTCGCATGCATTCCTATAATACAACGCCTCGTAATAACCCCGATAACTGTGATGAGCCTAATTGTTTGGAGTTTAAGCCGAGCCGCCGCGCGCCTCTTACCCGGACTTGAGCAGATTTTGTGCGCCATTCTGCTCGTGTCCGAAGCTGCCCATCTACTATTGACAAGTTCCACGATTGCATTGTCAATTATAAGCTTGTAGGTACCCAAAGGGATCCCCAATGTAGAGAATTCATCAGAGAGTTCGATGGTCGTGGCCGTTCTGGCCAGTTCATCCGCTCTGCAGTTACCGGGAATGTCCTTATACCCCAGTACCCATATGATACACAAATCATAGCGATTCGCCACCTCGTTAAGACGTATACCGTCCTCGATCTCGTATACCACCTCGACAGTCGTATACCGTCCTGGAGTTCATTACATTAGAATTCAATGCCCTGATAGAAGCTTGGCTACCGGAAGCATGGTTATTTTCCGCCTGTGAACATTTTTGTCCATCTTAGGTAGCCTTATAGACCAGGATATTCCGATTGATTCCGAATAAATAAAATGTTTGTATAATAATTGAAAAAATATTTGAAAAACAAATTCTCTTCACACATATGTTTTGTAATGATGTAATGTAATGACCATAAATAGGCCTCCCATTGGCTTATAATAATTGAAGAAGAAAATCCACTCTTCACCAAAGCATCCCATATGATCTATTTTCACTGGCAGTCAAGTAGTGAGGTTGTGTATGCCAAACAGCGAGGTTAGGTATGCCAAACAGTGAGGTTAGGTATGCCAAAAAGTGAGGTTAGGTGTGCCAAAAAGTGAGGTTAGGTATACCAAGCAGTGTGGTTGAGTATGCTTAGGCTTTACGCTCCTTGTATAAACAAAAGGATATTTTTATACGTTGGATGATCACTGAAAAAATATTGGAAAAAAATAATTCTCTCCACACATATGTTTTGTAAGAATGACTATGAATAGGCCTCTCATTGGCTTATAAGAATTGAGGAAGGAAAAACGCTCTTCCGCGTAACTTTGAATTTATTTTCGAAAATTGTTGTTAAATTGAAATTTCCAAGTGCGTAAAGCCTTAAGGCATACGCTTGCCTTCAGGCTACTTTAGATAATTTTATTTATTGTACTTAAAAACATATTTAATTTAAAAGTTTTCCCATTTTATTCTGTTCTTCTCTTTTGGCGTTACGCAAAAGACATTCTTATAAGGCTATAAATGCTTTTAGGAAAGTTCAAAAGGAAGCCATTATTAATGCTCACAAAATTTTATTATGGCCAGAGCATAGCAAAACAAATGAGAGAGAATAAGAATAAGAGACAAACTTTTTTTTATTTTTTTATTTGATTTTAAAACACATGTTCAGTTTCCTATAGCTTTTGACCTCATGAAACGCATTAACATTTTACAACCGACAAAATGACAGAAGGAAGATACTGAGAACTGTTACAGAATTAATGTAAGAAAAAACTTTTGCTTGTAAATGCTAAAACCTTTAATCTGATATTCAAAGAATAATAAAATAAAAACACATACAACGGCATACTAAATGCATTAATACATAGACAAGGATACAGGCTTACACTCTTAAACACACATACACTTATGTACACCATATATCCTTACAGATACTGATACTGTTGTTATTAGGTTAACAAAGATACACACAAAGAAAGAAACATACCATTTGATTTGTATGTATAGCAGACGAATACATACATATGTATGAGTATTTGTGTGTTTAAATGAAACCTGATTTGAAAATTAAATATTTTTAAACATTAGAAAAGTAAACATCATTGCAAACAGGCAACAGAAACTACAGAAGAGAGATGGAGAGGGAGAGAGAGGGAGTATAGCACGCATCCACCTACCCACATAAGCTGGACTGACTGATACTCGTACCATGAATAACAATTATTCGGTGTCATAAATGTGAAATCCTTTGGATGGCAATATCAAATCATATATAACAAAATAAAAATAGAATATGAAACGGATACGGATATGGCATAGAATGCCAAAAATATATTCATTCTCACACACATGTACACGTATGTACATACAAGCTCAACAACAGTTGTCCCATTCGAAGTATGTACACACGCACGAAGATAATACAACCAACCCATGTGCATGTGGACAAACGCACAGTTCATGTTAGGAGAAAGACAAAAGTATCATTCATAGTAATTATATTAAAAGGGTGGTAATATAAGGGGAGTTATTTTAAAGCCAAGCCACGAATCAAAGCCAAACAAATAGGTAGTCCATCGCCGGATACTTTAAACTGAAAAATCTTTTGCGTCCTACATTAGTCATGAGTTGTATACCATGTGATCAATCTCACACGATTTCGACATGAGATCGCTGCCACAGATGATATCCGGTTAACTAGAATCTTTCATCAGCAATATTTCATTCATTTGTTTCCCAAATACACAATTTATTAGCCGCACCAAGTTGTTGAGCTGATGAAAGCGCTTCCCGACAAGTCACGATTTCATTGAACATGAAGCCAGTGTTATCAGTGTGGCCTAACTATTCGAAAATATAATTACGTGCACACCCTTGATACCCCTCTGTATGTATATTCTATCACACACTAAAATTCTGTGAATGTTATAGAGACCCCTGTATGAGATCCCAAGATACCTGCATCTACTCTCATGTCAGTTTTAGATATATTCTTAAAGCACTTCAGGTCCGCAGTACACAAGACTAATCTGAAATATATTCCACAGCAATCAGGGAACACGATTATCCAGTTTTTTGTGAAAGCCTATTTAGCATTCATTAGATTTGTTATCGAGTACACCATCATAGATTCGACTTGTCTCTTAACAAGTGTGTTCTCTTATGGCCCTAGTGATCGCAGTGATCTCCGTAGCTGACCAGTGTCCGGGCAAACAAATTTGTCGTTCGCAGTCCACCTTACACTGTAGATCCAGCCACTCAGAAATAAAATTTTTTTCTATCCATTACCCCTCTCGGGAGCATATGGCTTCCACAAAGCATCTCCATCTAACACGATTATCCACTGATGTTTTTGCGCCTTCCTATGTCAAGTCATTTAGTCTTAGTTCTTGCAGGACCATGCGTCCCCAGGTGTTTTTTGGTCTACCACGGTTTCACAAATGAAATTAGCATGCACAAATTGGGCAAGAAGCTAGGTTGTAATCCTAACTAAACAGTTGTTATGAGCAATACCAGTTAACCTTGCCTGACCAGCTTTTTATCAGTCAGTTCTTTTCTATTGTTCGACTTTAATCGCCAACACGACGTTCAGCCGAATGAGCAGATAATATAAATAGACCGAGAGTGTACGTTCATTCTACTGACAACTCTTTCATTAGTCGCCTTTACGCGCATGTTCTGTTTTACCGTAAAGGCATTATAGGTTCCCTCAAATATCCGTATTGCTTCACTGTTTTACTTTAATGAAGTTCTGTATCGCATCCCAGTTCTTAGCGGATAGTATTATCACCTCAGCCTGGTTTAACCAACGTCGGAATCTGTTCGATGTTCATCAAATCTCGTGCATTTAAACACAACATGCTTTGTATTCCTTTGAGCGATGGTGACATCTTGCTTAGATGTTGTGTCTGAAGCGATATAAGGACTTGTCTTATTAAGAATAATACTGGACCTCCATATATGTAAGTTGTTTTGGTAGATCAATTAAGAACCGATCTTTACCTTTTTCACTTGACGCTATCGTAGCGTATGGCTTAGCTTTAATAACCACTTATCATATTTTGATTTTTTGTGCACTTCAAAGCAGTAGGAACAGAATGACTCGCCGATTTTCACTACTTTTTTGGCCATTTTCGATAATTGGCCTTTCACAGGATGGTACGTCGTTGATATCAAAATTGTAAACACGGTATAGCTAAAGTGCACAGCTTGAGGGGAGCGATGGAGCATAGCGAGATTTTCAAGTATATGTTAACATGTCACCCTAGTCTAGTAGGTACTGTCTTGGTTTATTAAACGTTAGACCTCGGTTCAAACTACAGGTCAGACATCTCCAGCAAAACGAAATATGAAACGAATATTTCTTCGGCTACTTCCTTTCAGCAAATTTCTGATAAAGACTCTGAGAGTAAATAAAAATGCCACGACAAATTTTCTCAAGAACCTGTCGTTGGGAGTCGACTTTAAACGATAGGTCCCGCTACTCAGGGATAAAAATTAACACACACACATAAGTGGTATCAGAAACTAGGTGATAATCTTGACTAAAGGATTGTAATGACCAGTTATGTATGTATGTTCGAATGTAGAACAGACAGTCAAAAGGGAGGCTCAAGTTGCGCTGGAGAACTGCATTGTACATTGCAATTATTATAGCCTGGCGATCAGCAGGATTATGAAAGGATAAAGAGCTTACAAGAGAAATTGTTGTTGAGACCAGAAGCCGTAAAAGCCAGTAGCGCTAGTCAAAGTAGAGCACGTGTATGTTCGAATGTAGAACAGACAGTCAAAAGGGAGGCTCAAGTTGCGCTGGAGAACTATATTGTAAATAACAATTATTGTCGCCTGGCGATCAGCAGGATTAGGAGCAGATAAAGAGCTTACAAGAGAAATTGTTGTTGAGGCCTGGAGCAGTAAAGCCATGAGCGCTAGTTTGAGTAAAGCAAGTTGACTTTTTGATTGAGTAGTATTTTTCCAAAACAGTGATCCTAGAACCTCATTTATTTGCAATTTAGAGATCTATGGCTGTATGAGCTCCAATTGATGATTATGAACTGAACGGTATATAGCGGTTTGTGTCCTTCACTTTACTTTTGCCGAGAAACCGAGAAATACATAAACCTGTAGAATACAAAATTATTCCTCCTTCAAATTTAACACTCCATAACAAAACACTCTTTTACTATCCATGGAATGTGCTGCTCATGACATGCTTGAATGGCAACGGCAATAGCGAAGGCAAAGCCAACGAAGACATTGCTGCCAAATTGAATTTGAGTATTGAACTGCTGTTTAAAGATGTTGAAGCCATTATTAGAATTGTTGCTTATAATCAATTGGCAATAGGCAGCAGGCAATAGGCAGCAGGCAATAGGCAGCAGGCAATAAGCAATGGAAAGCCAATGAATAAGAACAGAAAGGCATAATAATCTAATGGTAGCATTAAAATGAATATGGAGGAGAAGGAGGCATAGAGTGTGTTGTAATAGAACATCAGCAGCATTTGCTGAGGCAATATCGATTACAATAATCGATAGCAATATCGATTTAATTCAATAAAATTCATAACAATCATTTGCTTATAGAATAACGAAAATGTTGAATAATTATTTCCAACACAATACATATGCAAGCCAAGCAGGCATATGGAATTCCTTAAAAGACCAGAGGACTTAAAATGCATTAAAATACCACAACACATTCACATAAACACCTACAGAACGGACTATGTTATAACATATTTACGGTATAAAGCTGGCAATTTCGATAATTTCAATAAATTTTCTAATCTACCACCCCACACTCCCATAACAATCTAATACCAGGCTACAGTAGTAGTAGAAGCTCTTCCAGGCTTAAAAGCATTTTGTTAAGGCTCTTGTTGTTAGACTTTAATCATATTAAAGGAATTTAATTATATTGTGTATGTAAAGGCAGTGGGGCAGAGAGAGGAGGAAGAGGAGCTGGCTATTTGAAATCAATATTGTTTTTGTTTTTGTAAATTTGTTAATACCTCAACGATTTCCCATTTAAGCACAGCATCAAATACGGGCGCATAGCAATTTAGATGTGGAGTAAGTAGGCCAATACAATTAACAACCTATTTAATGTGACCATTAATTACCGTAACAACTGTTGGCTCAGATGCAGGCAGAGGCAGTGATGGAGATGAGGGAGTAATAAATTGTTTAATAATATTGTTGCCGTTCAATTGTACAACAATAAAATGATGGGGGGCAGCAATTATAAATTGAACAAAATGTTCATTCCCTAAAATTGTTGTTTTTGTTTTTTTATTTTTTATTTGATTACAATACGTTACCGTTTATTGCCTCTTGCGTTAAGGAAATTGTTTTTAATGTTATGCCTGAAGGTATGCAACATGGTGTTTCTGGCATTACATGCCCCATATTTAGTTCAGGCACAATTTTAAAATACAAAAATTCACTCATTCATCCATCAATTCGACGGTGATGCCAGATGTCTTATAAAAAATGGGAAAATGTTGGCGTATATGATTGTATACAAGGGGTAAAATAAAAATCTCATGTTTTAACAAGTGAGGTTAGGTTAGGTTAGGGGGTAGCTTAATTCTCACAGACAAGTTCACTCGGTGATCCATATGGCACATATGGCCCATTGTGAGGGTCACATCGGTCAGGGTGAGGTTAGCCCCCTTGTCATTATCCGTTGGTGGTGGCTGTGAACTACTCCCAGCTCAGGATGAAACCAGCCGGTTCCTTTAGTGCAGGGCACTCGCAAATAAAATGTGCCGATTCCGTTTCTCCCAACATTATGGCAGCTTCTGCAGTTATCCTGATGGGCCGGACCCAGTCTATCAGCGAAACTTCCAATAGCGCAGTGTCCCGTTAGAACCCGTACGTGTCCACTGCTGGATACAGTAGTTTTCAAATTCGGTAACTAGGTATGTTGGACAACCCACCGCTTGTCGAATTCTATTTTAGGAAGTATGCAAGTATATTAGAATGATACTCAGCCCTAGCCTAATTTGTAATGCTTCCAGTCTCTTCGTAGCGCATACGAAAATAAATATAACCGTATAGACTTTGCAATTTAAGATTTAACCATCTTATGCGAAGGACGGATAGAGGATGTAGACTAGGGCTAGTATAATATCCGAGACTAGCTGATTGGGTTAGAGCATAGATAACATCCAAAAAGAACGATAAACGACCTGTTAAAACTTTTACGGAGTCCAACATCAATTTCCGAGCAATGAACCCTAACATCGTTATCTCATCATTCTACTTTGCGAATACGTATCATCGAATGCTAGCTCTCGAGGCATTCTGATGATGTAAGTTTTTATGAAGCAATGTCTCCGAAGATATCTGCGTATCTTCTGGCCAAGACTTATTTTCACCGACAGCCACTTATATTAAGAAACTAAAATTGCCATAAGTCTCGTAGAATGGAATCTACACCCCAGCGAAAGAAGGGGACAACCAACATGTACTTGGAAAAGGCTGATTGAAATGGTGAATTCAGTACAAGATAATGTTTTCAAGATTTGTTGAACATAGCATATGGTTTATAGAATTTATAGAGCAGGCGAACAATAATGGGTTAACAAGTTTGTACTAAGCAAAGGCGCAAACCCAAAATATTTTAATATTTAACAGGGTGTTCCATATACAACAAAATATTGTTGATTGATTTAATGCACATTAACAAATGTAATGTTAATTAATTACATATTTAGGAATATACATTCAAATATACATACAAACATACATACAAACATGCATACAAACATACATATATATGTATAAGTACGTATTGAATATTTTAACATGAATAATATTTTTTTTTTGAATAAGTCAAACAAACCAAGTCCCTTTCAAATAGTTGATATTGTTCTTGTTGTTGTTGTTGCCATTGTTCTATAAATGCAATATGTAAATAGGTCTGTATAACGGCTTTTATTATCAAAATCTGTTATTTAATATGCAATAAACAATAAATGCCTGGCTGGCATGAGTTTCATTTGTGTGTGGCACAATACTTTTATTTTATTGTTGTTGTCATAATTTCATTTTTTAATCTTTTATTGTTAAGGTTTTGTATTGTTGTTGTTGTATTTTATGCAAAATATATGAACATATTTGCTGTTGTTTGAACAATACATTTGTGAATACAATACGTATGTACACATATTCGCACAAATTGACCAGATTTATGGTTAACGAGTACTGTGTTGCATGTTCAACGAAACATTGGTTGTTGTAAAATATTATATTTTGTGTGGCACAATGACTCTGTTATATGATTTTGCTGTTTTTTGTTGTTCTTTTGCTTTAATTTGTAAAAAAACAACAACAAAAAACTATTTTTGATACTCTACAGATTGTTTTTTTTTTTGAAATGTTGACACCACCTTCCATTGACAAAGTCAGTTAGACTGACACATGCAACATAAAAAAAAATATTTTTGCAACAAAAACAATTTTGAATAAAATTTTTTTCACTTACAAATATCTTTCCCACAACATGGAACAACAACAATCTGAACAACAATTATAATCATTCATACACACATGAACACTTACTCTTTCAACACCACACCGGCTAGTTTTGAATTGTTAATAAATGGAAACAAAAACAACAACAACAAAACAATACAAATAGAATTTTTGTATTATTAAATATGCATGTATGCAGTGAGATTATGCATAACAAAACTGCTTATGTGTGGTCCTTTTTGTTTAAAATTTTGATTGAAAATTTATTTCAAAAAAAGCAAAAAAAAAACAAAAAAATTTTTTTATTTTTAAAAAATATTAGCTTACCCCCCCCCCCCCAGTTGGGTCAATTTGTGTCATTCAATACCTTTTGAAAGCTTATTTCGATGTCTGAAATATTTTATAAAAATTTGAAATATGAATTCTTTTATAAGCTTAAAATATTTGCTATTAAAGTCAAATAAATGACTGTAAAGGCTAATGGAAGAAACTTCAAAAGAAAAACAAAAAAAATTAATTCATTCAGAAGCTTATTCAACAACCATTTTGGACCGCAGATTAAGTTAGCAACGAATTGAAAGACTGACTTAGAATAACATTTCCGAAGAATGGACACTTGGAAGACACCACTCTCCCTAATATGGTACATAAGGTAATTGTAATAAATCGCTAACTCAACAAACAATTGACAGACACCTGCGCTAACAATTTTCTTAATGTTAACATTGACCTTCGTCCTAACAAGTCTGACGTTGATCACATCAACAATCTACCCAAACAACTGTAGTGTAATACCAGGGCGAATTACGTCACTGGTGGTATCCATGTAGAGGAATGCAATCTGGCGCAATACATGCGAGAATAAGTCAAGCAATCCTAAAGTATGAATCTGGAGGTCCATCAAAGATATTCATTATCACTTTTAACCGTCAATGCTGTCAGTTACAGCGTTATGGTGAAAACTCATCAAAGGCATTAGGTATAAACTGTCATTTAAATACGAATGACATAAGTCTACAATCGTCAATGGTATGGAATCCAAACTGATCGAATTGAGGGCTAAATTGGTACGTTACGACCTCAGGTTAAATGTGCACATGATATTTAACGCAAGAAAAATTAAAATCGTGATTCGAAGAGGGAATTGTAGATGGATCATACATGCTCTGTGCAGACCACTGTTCGAAACAACAAGTACTGTAATGGATTGAAATTCTTAGATCAGCCACCATAAATGTTTTCAAATGAAATCTTATTTATTTTCCATCTTAATTGCCTTTTAGCTCGGTACACTTTTACCAGGGATATTCAAAAGCTTCGATGTCGCATTTAAAGAAAAGCTTCTTCAAAAAGGTACCAACTTCAGGTCCTCATTTACCACTGATTCTTGCGCCACCCTCGTTATACGCCCAGACCTTTTTATGGCAGTATAGATCCTCTTTTTACTCCGCCTTGCGTTATGAAAGGTAAACTTCAAGGGATTTATGGTGCTGACATTATAAGGCAGAAATGTCGATGAATGCTGAGAGAAATGCCTGAAAAACTTTTCATGACAATTTTATATTTACTCTCAGAGTTTTTTCCAGAAATCTGCTGAGTGAAACTCAGCGAAGAAATATTTTTTCGTATATCGTTTTGTTAGAAATGTCTGAGCTGGGGTTTGAACCGGTAGCCTCATGTCTAATAAAACAAAACACTACCTATTAGACTACGACGACTTCGAATTAGACTACAGCAGCTGCCTGATATTACTCCTTGTAAAGAACTGAAAGTTTTGTATGCTCGTAAATATCACTGATAATTCGAAATATTTTCTAGAGTTCGTCTAATGCAAAAAGTGTTGTTCTGCTCTACGCAGTTTCTGTTTGGCCAGAAACTTATTCTTCTTCATTCTGTCCATATAGCAGTTCGTCTAATACGAAGAGTTTTGACCTGCTCTACGCAGTTCCTGCATAGGAAGAAACCTATTCTTCTTGATGCTGTCCACATAGCAGTTCGTTTAATGCGAAGAGTTTTGACCTGCTTTATGCAGCTTCTGTTTGACCAGAAATCTGTCTATTTTTGTTTGCACATTTTTCTTTATTTTGTTTGAAAGAATTATTATTTGGGGGATTGGAGCCCTTTTAATTTGAAAAATTTAAAAACCATGATGAAAATTATTTAGTGTTCCATCTGGGATAATCGGTATGTATACAACCACTTCAACCAACTTACTTGGGGTAACTTTACTGGAAAGTTACACCAAAATTGGGCAATTATTCATAGTCAGTCCGGTTTGTTATTCCTTGGTATTAATTAAATATTATTTCTAAATTAAATCAATGACTCGAATAAAAATAATTATCGAATTTTTATTCGATCAAAATAATATTAAAACTCAAATAATTTACAACTCGATTAGAATTCTCTTACGGTAACTCGCTCTATGGCTACCGCACTCTTTTAGTCTTTATGAATGAAAGTAATTTTATTAAATTAATGTTGAAACAGAATGTGACTACAACTTTACGAAAAAAACGCTTTGTAATTAAAGCATATGACATGCGATTGAAGCTAATGGCTCATAAATTTAAATTTAAAATTCAACAATTTTCATGAACGCACGTTTAGGTCGTTAGAAGAATGTGAATATTGAAGAGGAAGCATAAAATAGAATCTATTTCAATGATTCTAAACAATTTGCCTGAAAACGCTTTATGTCGTTATTCTGTTTTCTACTATATACATTGACATACATACTTGACCGTATTTGCCTATTTAAAAATTCTTTTATATTTTACTCTCTACTATCTAGCTGACCTTATCTCAAAAATGCGTCGTTCTCTATGTACTCAAAAAAAAAAAATACCAAACGGCAGAAGAGCGCGATAATTTCTAAAAACAAAAACGATTCTGGTGAAATGATCAGCAATTTTTAACAAACAGTTGGCGTTTATAGTTTGTACGGCAAACTTCTGCAGTATTTTTAAACAAAGAATCGTTTATAAAATAAATTATTAAAAAAAAAACAACAAAAACCATGTCATTTGCAAAAGACGATGAAATTAAGTGGCTTCAAACAGAACTTGTGCCGGCAATATTAAAAAATCAAAAACTCATTGAAAATTTTAATGAAACGGATGTAAAAGATTTTCAAATACTTGATATTGATATTCAATTAATTGGTACCGAAGAGGCATTCATGTTGACCACTTGCTATAAGGCTAAGTTAAAATATGAATTTAAGGGTATTAAAAATCAAGTGAATTTATTTGTTAAGGTAGGTGGCAGGTATACATTTTTTCAAATCGTGACTCCAAAGTCTATATATTAAGGGGTTTATCTTTTATCTGTAATTAACGTAACGTCCGTCTGTCTATTCATCATTTGATTTTATTGTGAAATTTTTTTTTCCAATTTCAACTTTGTTGTCGAATAATAGTAACTCTACAGTATTATCTTTAGCCGTGGAAGTAAAATACTTGAAAAAAATTAAAACACAATAGAAATAATAATAAATTAAATGAAAACATACATACAATATTTGTGTAAAACTAAATTGTTTGTATTGCTGTCGCTGCTAATGTAAATCGTCGTGCATTTGTTTGTTTGTGTTTGATTTTTTCTAATGGCAGCGTCATTTTTTTATTTAAAACGCTACTTTGTTTGTACTTGTCTATGTTTGATTTAATTGCGGCTGTTGCTGGTCTTATAGAATTCTATTTCAGCTACACAACGTATAAACTGTGGTATATAAAATACTCTTATTTGCATAAAATTCTATTGACCGGCATTATTGATTGAGGTTGGAGTGGTAGCTTTCATACCAAAATCTCACTTGAGCACGCATAGCAGCGCCCGTTGTCACGCTACAAGTGAACGCAGTCGCTGTACTGACCAATTTCCTTCAAACCAGGGAAGAAGTTGATCAGCGCAAGGGCTGCCCATTTAAAGCACGTCTACCCAACGCTGAAAACATGTCAGAAAATTTGATAAACAAAGCTATATCCTTGACATTAATGGACGATAGCTCCGTCAAGCTGACAAGTATTGCAGAGACAAATAACCTATATCTGCACCTCGTAAGAGAAAGAAAGTGGATAACAGTCTCCTCTTCCTCAGCGGATCTGCAAACACGTCAGAAATCTTTGGATGGGAGCTGCATTCTTTCCGCGTTTCTTCCCATTACACAATGATCTTTAAGAATGGCCACTGCGATCGAGATGACGTTACTTATGTACATATTACATGAGTAGCCCGGTAGGGACATTTTGACATGCTGCGAGTGTGAGAGTTATTGATTCAATTCAGAAGAGGGACTCTGGTCTGTTATACTTTGTACAAATTATTATTAAAAAAAATATGCTGCTGAGGGTATGGAACAGGTCATCAAAAAATAATCCAGACGAATTTACCCGCTTTCCCTTCAATTTGCTGAATTCTTACAGAATGCACTGCATTTTAAGGGGCCAGCTCTGAGTCTTGATTTCAATTCTAAAAAAATGTTCAATTTGTCACCAACATAAATCTTTTCCACAGGCAGGAAAAAGTACATCGGTCCAAACTATAATGTGGATGTACATTCAAGGACACCGTTGTTACGCTGACTGAGTTTGAGACGTATTACTATTGGTTCAATTAAGTACATACATAATTAATCATTACAACCCTTCAGTCAGGACTACAACCCAGCTTCTCACACCACACATGAACAGTGGGACCTACAGTTCAAAGTTGATTCCGTATGACAATTATTTGAAAAACTTTTCATGGCAATTTTATTTACTATCAGAGTTTTTGCCAGAAATCTGCTGAGAAGTCGCCGAAGATATAATTTTTCAGATTTAGCTTTGTTGGAGATTCTTAACCCTAGGGTTTAAACCTTGACTACGGCAACTTCAATTGGTTCATGATATGAAAATTCAATCCAAGAATTTTTTTTATTTTTTTGTAACTGATATCGAGAAGGCACCGAAGCCCGAACCAGGTCCAATTCTTGAATGAGGTGAAAACTTTTCATTATAATTTTCAATTGAAAAAATTAGGAGGCTTTAATCCTCTAAAAATAATTCATCTAGAAAGCTCTCTGATCCCTGACCGTGAGCGACAATCGATCATAGTAAAACTAGGCTGCCCTATCTTTAAAAAAGAAAAACTCAATCGACAAAAGTTGCTCTCCCCTACAGTTAACACATTACGGAAGAAAAAGAAATAAGAAACTGCTGATGACCCAAAAGTTATTCGAACAAATTCTGACAGGAGAAGGACTTTAGTTACATTAAGGGGCAAATAATTCTAGGTGAAACCAGATTGCGCTCACTTGCAAAGCGAAGAAGAGAAAATAAATCCATTAGTAGAGACCGGACTTTTATGAATTCAGAGAGGATTGCACTTACGATAAATCTATGCAGAGTATAACTTAATAACCTCTTGGTGATCATAATGGAACACAGGCCCCTAAACATACATATACGTCCATAGGCTAGAAATTCCCTTCAACGAATTCTGCAGAATGTATAAACTGGCGGAAAGGAAGGAAAGACTTCTGAACACATTCATCGTTATTGTGTGACACTTAGGAAACATTTTTGAGCCTCCAGAACTTCTCTAGTCAGATGTGAATTGGAGAAATCCATACTTTCATGGTGTTGATTGCAGACAGTGAATAAAATAGGCACAATGGGACCCGATAAAACAATCATTCTTTAGAAATATTGTCCAGCATTGTATAATTCAGAATTGATCATGTTATGAAAATTCGAAAAGATCGTGGCCTGTATTAAGAAAAGGGTTTTGTGATTACTAGACTCCGTATTATTTAATCGAGCGCCAGAAATGCATATTTTTTCTTCAATTCAAACAAGAAGGCAAGTCAAATGGGTTCTTCTGTGAATAGGATAAATGGGCAAAACAACAACAACAAATTTTGAATCGATTCTATTTCAGTAACATTAGAGGGCGCACTCCGCGTAGAAGCCCAACGGCTGCAAACTTCCATTAAATAAGCGAAGAAACTTCCGTCAAAAAACTCTTATAAAAATAAACGATACAATACCATAAAAAATGCATGGTGTAGAGTGTTTAATCACGATATGGTGATAATTTCTTACAGATGATAATTTCATAATATACGGTTAACAACTGAACAACCAATAAAACAAAATACAAGTGTTTCCCTAAAAAAAATTCGAATACAAAATTTTCAAATCACGATCACTATCGGCAAGTGTCCACTTTTTCTGGTCATCTACAAAACTGAAGCGTCATCGTTAACATTTCACAATAATATAAAAAAATAGACCCCCACAACCCCCTTTTTAATATTTAAACACTACGCACCGTCATGTTTAGTGTCTAGCGTTGTTAGCTACTCGATTATCATAAAAATACAGCGCGATACGATGAAATACTAAAAATAAATGATAAAAAAATTTTAATCTGAAGATAGATAATGGAACCAAAATGAAATAAAATTTATTCCTGTTGGTTACTGTACAAAGCAAATTTTTAAATAAAAAACTGCAAACATATTTAAACTTTTTTGATGCCTGTCTATGTGACAACCCATACAACATATAATGAAAACATAAACAGTGCATAGTCCAGGAAAACCTTAATCGTGCTTAGGCGAATACTATACATACATACATACTCGGTCATTACAACACTTCAGTCAGGTTTACGACCTAGCTTCTCACAACACCCAAGTCGTGTGTGTTAATTTTATATATGAGTTGTGGGACCTAACGTTCCGAAATACAGATTTTTGAGAAACTTTTCATTGCAAATTTAATTTACTCTGAGTTTTTGCCAGAAATCTGCAGAAGCCGGCGTTTTGATGCATCTCCGACCTTTGCTGCCAAATTCTCTAATAGATTATGAGTGCTCCTTTGAATTATTTTACTGCAAAATCTGTAAAACCATCCATGTTATTGCCTTATGCTTGGATTTCTATCGACATCTTTTCGGATATTGCAGGAATGGTCTGTTCAAGTACTATAGGATACTGTACAATGAAATCCACATCCATTAACAGAAGCCTCCTTTTCTCACCTAAAGTGGCGCTAATGCTCGGCATTAAATACGATTTATTATTCCAGCCTTTAGCCTTTTTTAAAAGTCAATCCTATCAGTCACTTTACTAAATCCTATAAAAATATCACGGGGCTGTTAAAACATAATTCGATGCGGGTCCTTCATATGTGTATTCTTATTGTATTAGGTATGACTTATTAGACGAGAGCTTGTAGTTCAAAACTCAGCAAATTTTCTTTCAGCGTACTTCTGGCAAAAACTCGGAGAGCAAATAAAATTTTTAGTGAAAAGCTTCTCAAATCTGTCGTAAGGAATCGACGTGAAACAGTAGGTCCCATCACTCATGTATAAAATTAACAAAGAAGTGATGAGTGTCGTGAGAAACTAGGTTGTGATCCTGGGTAAAGGGTTGTAATGACCAATTAAGTAAGTAAGTAACTGTGCACCGTTATGAGTTTTGCATCCGTTTTTTGTGCAGCTAATTCGAGGACAAGATTATCCAGCCATTTCCTTATTCTCGGTGTAGCATCGTCGTAGTTCGCTTCCAGAATGTTGGACTCGATAACCAACTAGGTCCTACTTATACTGCACCCAATATGATTTTAAAAACAAACATCCTTCAGAATATTCTGTGCCAGACTTCTGGACAGTTCAAAAAGTTAATTTTTTTTTTTTGTGTGATCGGGTACAGGCTTTCTCGGCTTTATATTGAAAAAGTTCACCATTAATTTAATCAACTTAAATAGGCCTCAAATCGAAATTTAATAAAATTTTCTTGTGTGTTTTTTTCCTTTCAGAAAACCCCACAATTGCCACAAGAAATCTATGACAGTATTAACTTCAAAGCCCTCTTCAATAATGAGATCTTGGCATATGAAAAAATCATGCCTGCCATGGAAGAGTTTGGCAAAGTCAATCTTAAGCTGGCCAAATATTACTACGGAAAATTAGAGAAAAATTCCGCTATTGTGGTAACAGATGACTTTTCCTGTGATGGATGGACGGTGGCCAAGGATATGGTCAATATATCATTGGAGCATATACTTTTGGGTGTGAAATATTTGGCACAATTTCATGCTGTTGGTTTTGCAATGCGCAAACAGAAACCACAACTCTTTGAAGAGCTCACCAAAGAACTTAAAGAGCCACGTTATGCTTCCGAGTTACATCCAGATTGGGCCATAACCTTAAGGCAAAGTGTACAAAGAGTGGCCAAGGCTACTAGAGAATATGAGAGGTCAGTGGATGATAAATTCATTGAGGACTTTGTGCAATTATTGGGTGACAACCATAGCTATGGCAAGAAGAGAGTACAACCTAGAGAGCCTTTGATTACTTTGTGTCATGGTGATTATTTGCGTAATAATGTAGCCTTTAAGTATAATGATAAGGGCGTGCCTTATGACAGTTCTATGTTTGATTTACAAACTTTGAGACTATCATCGCCTATGGTGGACTTGACAGTATTCCTGGCACTGTCAACATTTGCTGAGGTGCGTTATAAGCATTTTGGTGAGATTTTTAAAACTTATTGTGATTGCTTACGAGAGACTTATGAGAAGTTGGTGTCGTCAAAAATACCCGATTATTTAAGGTGAGTTTAGATACAGTTGTACTGACGTTATGTCTCCTAATTGTTGTTGTAATTTCCAGTTACAATTACTTGCTTGAGGAATATACAAAATTCTTGCCCTACAGTATTGGCGTTTGTGCCTCATTCCTGATGAGTCTAGTGGAGCCCAAGGACATAACCTCACAAGAAATGCTAATGGCAACACCAACGGCAGAGGAAATGATTGAAGAGACAATGACCCGGGGTGGCGCAGTGGTAGATCGTGAATTGGCGCATCAACTGAAGGAATTGTATGAATTTAATAGTGCAACCAATGCCAATATTTTTAAAGCATTTTAAATGAAATAAAAGGAAACCAAAATACCATGTATTTTTAATTAAAATACCAACACGCATGTTTGCCTGGTTTTTTTTTTCTTTTGGTCTTTGAATGCAAATAAAGCCAATCATTGCCATCATCATCTTCAGCATCATCTTGGCCATCATCATCAGTGTTATTTGGCAAATCGTTGTTAAAACATTATGGCCACGAGTGTGAGAGATGCTTCTGCAAATAGCAAGTCTGCCTTAAATTGGAAGCTGCATGCAATATAGTAAGTATAGTACGAATGATTGGTTGGTTGTTGCATGTGGCAAGTAATTTGCATATTTTCTAAATGTTTTTTCCATGTTGCAAGAAAACTTTTACGGATTTGCGTGACAAATGCGGTTTTGTACCAGTTTTACATTTGCCAACAGTTTACTAGAACAAACGTAGAAATTATCCTGCTTTTTTAGGGCGTTGTGGCATGTAATGAACTGCTTTAATTAAAAAAAATGTCTTTCTTATACATACTCTAACCAAGTGACACTTACAAATAGTTGGTGTCAATAGCAGGCAGCTTCTTTAATGGAAAGATATAGACTTGCAAGTTGCAACATATCACTTCTTACATGTTGTATTGTTTGAAACAAGCTTTCACCACTAAGCTGAATAAGTTGCTAAAGGTTTGAAACAAACTCTTATACCCAACAAGTGGATTTCATACAAGTTTGATAGTTTGATGCGATTACTGGTCAGAATTCAACATTTTTCAGGCGAAAATTATTCGTTTTAAAGTTTCAAAAGGAAATTTGCATAACTGCCCATTAAAAGCTAGTTTAAATTGGCATAATTTATTCAAAAAGAAAAAAATTCATTAAAAATTGTATTAATGGTTGTAAATTTCAATGTTATTTGAATTATTATCAGAAAATTAATGTCAAAATATTTTTATTTTTCTTTGAATTATGACGGCAATAATATCAGACAACTATTAAATGGCAAAATTTAAAATGAATAATTGAAAACAAGACTGATGTTACTGCTTCTGTGCTAGGTGAGATAATGCAGGTTAAATACCTACATAGTAAATTAACATGGAGGGCTGCGGAGGAAAGGTCAGACATACCATAATGCTAGGCAGAAGGCTTGCACTAAAATCCAGGAGATGCTGTGCCTGTAGACCAGGATTCCAACCATTCTTTAACTCGATATAAGCCATTCTCAACAAAATTGTTATTATGAAATGTACAAAATAACTCACAAAACTGAGTGCCCTGTTTGTCTATCGGATAGTTTTCTAGACTATTAGCATGAGGGTTATGGGTTCGATTCCCACCAGAGGCCATGGTCTATTAATTTGTAAATGTATTGTAATTAATAAATAAATAAAAATCATAGAAATACTAGAATTCATTTGAAAAGTCTTGAAGTTAAAATGTGATTCTTACAGCATAGAGGAAGGTAAACGTTATGAACGCCCTTAGTACATATAGTACATACATACATAATTGGCCATTACAACCCTTCAGTCAGGAGTACGGCCTAACTTCTCACACCATTCATATTGCAGATTTTGAGAAACTTTTTCATGGCAGGTTCATTTACTGTCAGAGTTTTTGCCAGAAATCTGCCGAGAAGAAGTCACCGAAGCAATATTTTTTTCATATCGTTTTGATGGCTGGCCTGGGGCTCGAACCCGGGCTTTACGTCTAATAAGCGAACACACTACCTACTAAACTACGGCGACTACAACATTTCTAACGAAAGAGTGAAACCTCATCACTCCCCCAAATACAACACAAAGCACAATGCTGCTAGGGCAACGTAAAGAAGTTGTTAACTGTAAAATCTCGATTAATTGAACTAAAACAAGGCACAGAAAATTGGACACCATATGAGACATTAGAGGAAGGAGGCTTTGTGACGCCTTCATATCCCTAAAAGGAACGACAAAGAAATTAAAAACCCTGTAATCCGAAACCGATTTTGTTAGACAATAATAATCTATGATAGTACTAGTAGTAGTGAATGATATGATAGTCAATGAACTTTAAAAGAATGATAGTGAATGGTCTGTAAATTATAGAAATATGATAAAAAGTCAATAGATATTGGTAATGCGATACCTACCTGTCTGTAGCATAAGATAACAAAGAAAAAAATATTTTTGTCTTAATATTTAAATTTTTTTTTTAATTGAAATAAAGGTACAAACATTATTAGCTACTATTTTAGTGGTTTACAATTCCAAAGGGCCGTGTCAATATACCTGTAAATAAATATTTCGGAACGTGAATTATTTTCACAGTTTATGTAAGGAGTGGTACGAGTATAATAAAGGATAAAAAAAATTAAATGAAGGAATACAAATTATGGGATGAAGTAAAGGGTGCAGTTATATGAAGCACAAAATATTGTGACAATTTTTGAGAGACGATTTATGAGTGATACTTTTTGAGTTTTCTAGAGTCTTGCGGTCTAGAACTTACTAGCACTAGAGTGTTATGGATCGGAAATTAAATAATTGTAGAGTTTAAGAAAAATTTATTCCAAAAATCATCATATGTACTATGTTCATGGGCTAAATATTAGACCATAGAGTACCTCTAAATGCCTGCTAAACTGTTCCAAAGACAAAAATTCTTATATAAATCATTAAGACATCTTCAATTAAATACGAATCAAACGATTTAAACTCTAATAATGATTGATCAGTTAAAACATTTTTTTCGTTTCGTTTTTTTGTGAATACAAACTGCTTTATAAGGAACTGGTAAATGCTGGTGAATACAAAAAAATAAACGCGCTGATGAATCAAGTGGCAAATGATAGCAATAATCAACAAAATAACGTTATCAGTATCTTTTGACCACAGGTACATAACACACGTATTGGATGTGCTAATAAAGTAGCAGCAGCCGCTACTACTAAAGTGCCCAACAAGCTCAAGGTAATATTTAGAGGTTTTATCTTACGATTGATACGGCAGCAGAAATAAAAAATAAATTGAAGGTAGAGAGACAACGGCAACAACATTAAAACAAAATAAGAAGTTAAAAAGTCAACAAGCCATAAAATGATAAATAGAAGATAATGCCAAAATAGTCACACACAGCCTTAACAGATCTCTTCGTGGAAAAAGGAGTAGCAGAAGAAGCAACAGGAAATTATAGAAAATTTACCGCCTGGTAGTGGAACAAAATCAATCGAAAAAGAGACAAAAAAAACCATCATCGATCATTAGGAAGCATAGCATATATGGCTGTAGACGCTATAGGAGTCAATATGAGTTTTTACCAAATTGATAACGTCAGCCAAAGCAGCTACCATAACAACAACAAAAAAATAGAAACCAAGAGTAACAATCGTTAGTTTTGGCCAGGAGCAGAAATCAAACAAAAAAACAAAAAATTGCAGAAGAGAAGTTCCAATTAAGAACCGTGTTGTAATTGATAGATAGCGATCACCCATCATGGTTGGCAATCCAAGAAAAAACCAACACAAACACAATTGTATAGAATCTCCGAACCAACTCCAATAAATCTGGTTGCCTTACATTCAGAGCAAAGCTTCAAGCGTTTGTTGTGTATGAAAAACCTGAGCTAATCATCATTTTAATGAGCGTAATCATTTGAAACTATTTTATGTCCATTTACTAATTGTGGTAATTAATATCAAATGGTTGCCGGGCCAAGCCAAGCCAAGCCATGCCATGCCAAGCCAAGTGTATGTGGTGGCTTTAAAGCGGCACGTTTTTGTATTCAAAGCAAAGCAAAGAAAAAAACAAGAACAAAACCACACAATTCCTTTGGTATGTGTTAATGATACTTATTTGCACAGATTTTTATTTGAGGTTAAAAAAGAAGAAACAACAACAACAATAAAAACACAATGTTTTCCACAAATAGATAAAGCCGAGTATCAGTAGAGCAACATTCTAAGGCGTACGATACGCAATAAAAAAATTGCCTCTTTTCGTTATGCTTCGTTGGATGGTTTATTTTCATTTTAATTGTCAAGCCATTAAATGAAGTCAATTATTTAATTACTTTGTATGCGCATACAAGCCAAATAGTGTAATGGATACGTTGCCTTTAATCATTTGACATTGTTTTAATGGCAACTGTTTTTTCTTTTTTTTTTTTGAAAAATTATGGCCACCGTGAGGGGTAATTTGTAATGAAACAAGAAATTTTAAAGAATTTTTATAAATGTGGCCTGCTTTTCATTGTAATTTAAAATCAGAGTTAGCAGGATAACCCAACGCTACATTGTCCTGTGGCTTAAGGCAACAATGTTTGTTGGGTTCACTTTATACAACATTTTAAAGTACAACGACATGCAGAAGTATTTCAGCCGTTTACTTGAAAATACAATTGACTATCTTGGCTCAGGACGACTTTTTCTTTGTTTGTCTCCATTTCTTTCTATCACTCTTTACATCTCTCCATGTTCGCCTTTTTTTCTGCAGTTGTCGAACTGATACCACCCAACAACCCAATATGCAGAGAAGGCAACGACAAATGGCAACTCTATTATTCTAGCACCTGGTACCATAAGCTAACCCAGAACACCCGGACTTGAACAAATCCATAACAAGCTAGATTACCCTTTCATTTACGAATAACAAGCTAGATTACTCTTTCATTTACGAATATATAAAGTTATGTGAGATCATTTGTTTACCCCTTAAGGTAAAGGCTGAATGTCTCGTTATTTCCCCATTCATAGCTAATATTCGGTGTGTTCCGCACTTGCTTTAAAGATATAATGGCAGCATCATATATCTCTATTCAATATATTCCTGATATTTTTCTGATGTGGTTCTCTTTATATGCCACTCATGTATAAAATTAACACACACAGAGTAAGTGATGTGAGCAGCTAGGTCGTCGTCCTGACTGAAGGATTGTAACGACCAATTAAGTATGTACATATGTATGTATGTATCTATGTTTTGATTGTAAGTTAGGTGGCATAAACCCACATATAAATACATGAGGTTTTTATTAAAAAGGTGTCATAATTATTAAGAAAAATCTTCTAGTCTAAGCCACCAAGAATCCCTTCCATATATACGGGACACTATTCTCTCTCCTGAAATCCATCAGGTCAAAACATCCTCGCAAGTTCTGAGTAGTGCAACCTTAAACTACAGATGGTCTCTTCATATTCCACAGAGTTGCGGCATTAGCGGAAGAGGGTGCCTATCCGATGGACATGCCTCTCTATTAGACAATGTCCCTTAAGGACATAAACCACATTATAAATGTTAATTCCGAAGAATAGATTAGAGGCCACCTAAACCTAGCAGTTAGACAAGGACAAAAATTTCCTCCAATTTAAGCGTGGACAAAGGGTCTTATATGGTTAGGTCACGAATGGGGTTTTCTGGGTTCTGGCCAAAACGCACCCAGTTGGCGGGCATGCCCAGATATGCCCTGGGATACAATAAGGGAGAGCTTAAAATCAACTGTAATTTCCCGGAGAAATAAGCAATATTCCTGGACAAGCTTCGACCACGCCCTAATGGCAACCTAGCCCTCCGAGTATATCTATATATTTCCAGTGAATATTCCTCTATTGAGAAACCATTTAATCGCCATTAAATAGCCATGACTTCCATCTTGAAGACACTGATATCCAAGTTCTCTGTATATACCTACTATACCTTGAATT
This sequence comes from Sarcophaga rosellei, assembly GCA_930367235.1. Taxonomy (NCBI): domain Eukaryota; kingdom Metazoa; phylum Arthropoda; class Insecta; order Diptera; family Sarcophagidae; genus Sarcophaga; species Sarcophaga rosellei. The sequence continues at coordinate 79,384,988 of OV884021.1, forward strand.
CCCATCCAACTTCGAGGTGGCGGTGTATATTTGCAGTTGATTTGACACCTTGGCTTTAAGGACCCGGTAGTTGAGGAAGGATAAGGATCTATGACCATAACATGTACATGGAGCTGCTTAGGCCAGTTATTTACAGAGTTCAATATGATTACAGCAAGAGTTACCTACTGCTGCAGGAGAAGATCGGTAGGAAGCCAGTTTATCATCATGTAAAGTGCAGTAGTTGATGTCATTCTCAGAACACTGGTAAAAAATATTGCAGATTGCCTTCTAACGCTATTTAGAATGGATGAACTATTGTTGTGTTTAGCCAAAATCTGACAAAAGATTTGAGTTCCCTATGACCTATTAACAAGTAAATTGAGGATAATTCAAGGTACTAGGCTGAGAAGCTAAGTACACTTTTCCAATTTTGGGGGGTTGATTCTCGTGATCATATTGACTGTAAATATAGTTTCTGAAAGGCACTACACTTTATGATTGTCAACTCTAGTTATTTTAATTGAAACTATATATTGGAGATAAACCTCAAAAGGTTTAACAACCAACCTTTTGCAACCAACCGCTAAAGCTACCAATGCTAATGTTTTCATTTTTCCCAGACAACCTTTCATTTTAACGTTTGTTTTAATCCTCATCACAGCTGTTTTGGAACAACATTTTAAAACTAAAATTATATGTCATGACTCATTGAGTCACATTTGGATTATGAAGACCTACCACCAACCCCCCAACCAATATTATAATTATTACGTGTACAATTACTTTCCAAATTCAAAATTCAATATGCATACTCGTATATGCCCTCAGAGTATAAATATTTATGTTTGTGTTTGGCAAGCTGCAGTCAATGTAGTGCATGGAGAGGAAGGGGAGGGGGGGTACAATATTTAAGGCTTAAAACACAGATTAAAAATTAAAATTTCAACTCTTTAGCACACACAAATCATTTTTATTTTGAGAAAAAACTGAATCGAATATGATAAATTGAACATTAAATACTTCACCTTAGGAAAATCCCGCCTACTGTTCTATAAAACTAATCTACAACAACAACAACAACAACAACAATGACAACAAAATCAAGTGGTAACAAATGTTGCACGCAAAAAACAGAAAAAAAACTGCGTTTGTACTTGTTTTTGTTGTTGTTGTTTTTCAACAAAATTTTTAGATTGTATTTTCAGTTTTTTTTCTTCTTCTCCTTTTTTCTCTCTAAACCAGGGGAAGAAACGTAAACGTGCAACGCGAAGAAAAAATAAAAACGTTTGAACGTATTGCCTCGCATTAGAAAAACTTAAACAGAAATCAAGCTTTAGCACCATGATAATTTCCATGATACAATACAATACATTACGGCAACGACTACGACGACGACGACCATACGAGTGAGTAAATGAATTCAAAACGCGTGCTTAACGTGTTTTTTCCATTTTTTGCTATTAAAATAGAGTTTACCATAAAGAGGTTTCAGAAAAAAAAAATAAAAGATGGTGCGGTACTTTATTAGCGACTGTTTGAAAGCCTCATAACACAGTAAATAGGCCTCAAATCGTAAAAAGAAGCAAAATTCAGGATCGTTAATGAAGTGTTATAGTGAGTGATACAACATGTGTGGTTCCTATTTAGATCAATTAGGCTCTTATGTAATCTTGTTCAATAAGATTTCTTCTCCTTCTATATCTCCTTTTTTTGTGCAATCAACACTCAGGGCATGGCCCCTATTTATACAATGCATTGTGTTGGAACTAAGAAAATATCTTATGGGAAGAAGAAAAGAGGGAATAGTGTTTGTAGACACTAGATTTCAGTCTCTTTATATCGTAAGTGATAGGATAGACCCCTTCAGGAGGGGAGTTCCACCTACGAATAGCTCGGCTAAGAACGAATTTTGTCTGTAATGCAGTGTGCGATCCGCTGGTCAATCAACCTCGAACGGATATGCTCGCTCGAGTACTACGTAGGAATACATGATTTTCGAGAACAAGTCCGTGAAACACAAGCCACATTGCAACGATGGTCCAATAAATCAATAGAGTTGGATACTCTACCAGCATTAATAAGCACCTTCGCTATCTCCTGTACACGGTCGAGAAGCCTCAAAATAGACTTCGACGCATCGGGCCATACATGAGAGTTGTATTCCATTCTCGATCGAATATACAATATTTCACATGAAGTGAAATATTTCTTGCACCGTTTTGAGAAACCGAGGCACTTGAATGCTTCTTTCTCTCCATTCAGAGATAACTGTATGTCGGAGGTGAGTGTTTGCTTAACTTTGTAGTTCAGCACTTCAACTACTACAGCACGCCACCCCATTCCATTTGGAATATTTTCGTTTATCACTATCAACACGGATCTTAATAAATGGGTGAACGAAAAACCAATAGCAAGATCAAGGATTAGAAGGAAATGGAGACGGTGGCCCTGATCTGCCATGGAGTAGAACACCAAACCGAATCAATGCCCTGGCAACCCAAAGGTTAGATGGTACAGAACCATATTCAATCGACTGAATTGGTCGACTGTGAAAGGTTTCTACCAATAGGGTCTAACTAGTATATTTAATATGACCACTGGACTTTAATTCTGGTGTAAGGCAGATGTGTTTCCTTTTGCCTTTGCTATACATCAATGTGATGTATAGCCTATTGAAGATTTATCAATAAAGGGGGGAATCAATAAAAACAAAGGGGAATCACTTATCAAAAAAAGGGGAAAACACTAGATGAATGCCTGATAGGATTTGAATAGTTCTACGTTATCAGATACAATACGTCATCAGATACAATAGAAAGTTCAATACATCTTAGAATCTTTGAAATAATACCCAAACTCAAAACATCAATTTTGAAATAAAGAAAAGGAAATATGGCTGGAACAGTAGTGGAAACCTTGATAATATTAGTGGATATAGAAGAGAACACAGAAATCCTCGGGCCATGGCTTTTTATCATGCTTACGGTTATGTCATGGTCCTTTGAACGCAGAACATTTTACAAAATTTCTTTATTTCAGGTCAGACATCAAAACGAAATATGAAAAAAATATTTCCTCGGCGACTTCCTCTCAGCAGATTTCTGAGAGTAAATAAAATTGCCATAAAAAAGTTTCTCAAAAACCTGTCGTTCGGAGACGATTTAAACTGTAGGTTCTGCCACTCATGTTTAAAATAAACACACACAACATTAGTGGTGTGAGAAGCTAGGCCGTAATCCTGACTGATGGGTTGTAATAGCCAATTATGTATGTATGTAAGTGAAGTAGATCAAACAAAGATGAAGATTTTAGGCCCATCAGCCTGTTCTCATTTCTACATAAAATGCTTTAATGAATCATTGACGACTATACTGGATTAGTCCTTGGATCAGCTACATAACGCCTTAATGTAGAGTAAATCTACCGATACTGCAATTCACTCATTAGGTATTGCTGGTATACACTCTGGTTGCCTTCGTTAAACGTTAAACTGGAGTCGATTATTGATATTATCTGCAGAAGGGGTAAGCAAATGATTTCAAACAAACATTTGCAAAGGAAAGATGAGATAATGAATGCATTTAGAGGCCAGACAAATCTATGACCAGCTATGGATGTATGCAGGATGAAAGTTGCGTCAAACCCAACCGAAGTTAATATTAGGAGCATACAAAATATACGTGCGCATATGTAAATACTAACAATACATAGTAAATAACATACAGTCTTTTAAAATACAATACCTCCCATGTAATGACATGTAATTTTAGTTTTAAAAGTTAATTTTGGGAGCATCACAGAAGTTAGAAAAACACATTGCCGCTTCTCAGTGGCAACACATTACAACGGCATCTGAGAAGCGATAATGACGACGCCCGCTATGGATCCCGGATACAAGTTGCATTAAACCTAACCAAACTCAATTTTAGAAACTTCGTAGCCGTATTAACAGTGGACTGGGCTTTTGGTGTATTCGCTCAGGGGCTGGTAACACACATTACAACGACTTCTGAGAAGCGATAACAACAAGGAAGGGTCATTATCCGACATTTTGAATTTGAGATTCAAGATACTTGGACACCCAAGAGCGGCTCTACCTTAAGAATAGAATTCACACCTTTATAGAGCTATCGGGATGACTGAGAAAATCTAGCCAAGAGTTACAGCTATGGACATTAAATTAGCACAAAACTTCGTAATAAAAACAATTGTATTTTTTATAGTATTTTAGGTCTACTCATAAAAAATGTAAACATAGGAACTTAAAATACATATTCTTCTTTAAAAAGAAACAAACATTTTTACGATATTGCCAGTCGTCTGCTCATTAAGACCTTCAACATATTAAACGCCAGATTTTAGCTGGACAGTAAAATAGCACAAATTAAAATTTCTGGAATAAAAATGAGGTGCTTTAATAAATAGTAGAAATATTAATATTTTCAGCTTATTTGATTAATATTTAGTAGAGTAGCTCATATTTTCAAGCGCCGCGTAGCATCTACGGGACAATGTTCTTCTGGAAAGTTCTTTGGGAATCGAGTAGCAAGCGTCCCGTATTCCAATGCACAAATCGTCCAAATTTTTGTACTTTTGTTGAGCAATAGTACATTTCACATCGTTCTAGGGGGTTTTCAATCGATTTAAGTCAGAACTTTGCGCCGGCCAGTCTAAAACGGGGATGTGTTCTTCATAAAATCAATCCTTTGCCTGCTTAGATGTGTGTTTGGGATCACTATCTTGTATAAATATGAATAAAACTGGCATGTATTTAAAAGCTTATGGTTCCATTTTGTTCTTTAGAATGTTCAAATACTGATAACAGTCCATTTTTTCATTAATTTTCACAATGCCACCTACGCCGCGCCATGAAAATGGTCCCCACACCATTGTGCTTCCTCGACCATGCGTTATGTTCCTTTGAGCATAGTGTGGATTAAATGTCTGACGTTTTGGCCGATGAACAACCACTCTACCATCCGGTCCTATATGATTTACCTCTGTTTCATCACTCTAAAATATTTTTTCCAGAATTGGAGGTCTTTATCAGTGTGGGTGCGAGCAAACGTTATACGCTTGATTAAATTTTTCTTTTGGTAGAAGTGGCTTCTTTCGGCAAGTGCGTCCAAAGAACTTTCCTTGATTAAGACGTCGTCATATGAGTCTGTCCGATAAATTTAACCTAAATTGGGAGTTCATTTTGTTCAAAATATCGCGTGACGATATGAAAAGCTCCTTCTTTGACTTCCGGACATTAGCACGGTCAACGATTTCGGTTTGTTTTCTTGAGAAGTGGCCTTCAATTTTTGTTTTCTGCGACATTATTTTGTTTGGTTTGAAGGAAATGATAACGTTATAAATCATTTTTCGCTAACAATTCGAAATTTCGGGAATTTCAGTCAGCTTTTTCCCATCATGCCACAAGTTAACGATAATGCGCTTCTCCTCTGGTGAGCAATCATTTCCACGTACCATATTATTCAAAAATTACTTCAAATACCACAAAATTAAAAGAATATACCGTAAGAATAAAAATACTCGAACAAAACTTGTACCTAAAACACTTTTAGGCACGTTGTGCTAATTTACTGTCCAGCTCGAATTTAGGTACCGATACAAATTAGCAGTCAAAACAAAAAATATATACGATAATGGTAATATTTTTTGTTAAACAACAGCTAGATGTCATCGTGCAACATTGCAGACCAAAACAATTGGCCTAATTACTATATAAATGAGAAAAAAATCATAATCAAACTATATATGGATTTTGTGCTAATTTAATGTCCATAGCTGTATAGTTGAATGAAGGAATAGGGCCCAGGCAGACTATACTACGCTTTCTACAGTCACCTGGCAACCTTAAACTCCTAGCATGGCATATAGATTAGAATTTAATTAGAAACCACTAAATGGCTTCACTCTTTTTTCTTTTTCAAACATTTTATTTATGTTGTTGTTATTATCATCGTTATTATTGTTGTTGTCATTGTTGTTTTAAGTATTTTATGCGTTCACCAAAATTCTATTTGTTTAGAGTGTAAGACGGCAATGTTAGTTGTGGCCTAAAAGACCAGCAACACCTGTTTAAAGTTGTTGCTGCAGCAATAACAATAACAACAACAACAATAAAGTAAATACAACAAATTTAAATTAAAAACAGCGTAATGCGTTGTTTTGTTTTTTTTTCACTTTTTTTTCATGTTGCGTTAAATAAATGTAATTTAAGGTGATTTACGTTTTTGTTGTTGTTGTTGTTGTTGTTGTTGTTGTTGTTTGGTTTAAGCTGTCTAAAGCGGATTGGCTAAAGCCACAAATGAAAATCAACTTTTCAAAAAAAAAAAACTACAACAACAAAAAATAAAGTGTACAAAAATTGAATGTTCCAGTACACATACGAGTATTACGCACTGCTCTACACGTTTTTCAATACAAAAATTGAATTTTTTTTGTTTTTGTTTTTTCAATTTGAAACTCTAGTATGAGCATATAAATAAGACTGTGTATAGGCCAGTTATGTCCAACTTGACTTGACTGCCAGCCTGCCTATCTATCTCTCCATAGCATAGTACATATGTATATAATTTCCATAGAAAAATTGAAAAACATGGTGAATGTCGTTTAAATCTCATAGTCATAGTCATATAGTCTCATAGTAGAGTCGTTAAATAATCATGAAAATAGCACAAGTACGAGTATATCAACTAGTCATAGAGGTAGTAGTGGTGGTAGTAGTAGTTGTTACCAACAACCATTTATTATAACGCCATTTTGAGTTTTTCACTTTTATAAAAAACAACAACAACAACAACAACAACAATAGTAAAAATGTCTCTGATTTATTTAAGAAAAATATTAAATATCGAAAATTGAAAATGAACACACCGATTAGAATTTCGAAAAACAACAAAAACGCATAAAACCAGAATCAAAATCAGAATTAGAAACGTTGACATTTCAATAAATTTGTTGTTGTTTTTTTTTTTTTGTTCAAAAATATAACATTTTGCTGGTAATAATAAATCAATGTCATATTTTAACTCAGCTTTATTGGATATTTGTTTCGATTTTTTTTTTTCATTATCCCCCCCCCCATTATAAAAAGCTTAAAATCTTAATTTTAAGTGAATTTAATTGAATGTTTTTTTTTTTCTATTGATATGAATTTTATATTACAGGAATTGAAATAAAAAACAACATCAAACAACAACAATCACACACAAATTAATAGAACAACACGTTTAACGATTGAAAAATAATTGGAAAATTTTATTTCAAATTGATTAAGAGTGGTGGCTGACTGCCACTATTTATCGGCTATTTGAAGGACATGTAAGCGATAGAGTTGTAATTGAAAACTTCACTTTTTATAAAGATATGAACAGGGGCATACACCACATACACTTCTCATACACATACAATTTCAATTAAACACAAAACCGTATTCATTCATTTTCTATAAATCGTTGTCAACATATATGAAGGCATTGTGGTGTTCAGATCAACCAACTGAGGGCTAAAAACTTGTTAAGACATTAACGAGTAGAGATACATATTTAGACAGCCCTAAAAGCCTGTATCCTGACTAATAAATTTATATCGGACATCTTTTAATGAAATGTTATGTTATGAAGGCGCCGTAATCTAGTAGGTAGTGTGTTGGCTTATTTGACATGAGGCCCCACTCAAAACCCAGATCAGACATCTCCAACGAAACGAATAATAAATAAACTCTGTATTTCTTCGGCGACTCCCTCAGCAGCTGTGTGATAAAACACTCTTAAAGTGAATAAAATTGCCATGCAAAGTTTGTCAAAAATCTGTCGTTCGAAGTCGACTTTAAACTGTAGGTCCTACGCCTTTTCATGTATAAAATTAACAAACAAAACATAAGTGCTGCGAGAAGCTAGGTCGTAATCCTAACTGAAGGGTTGTAATAATCAATTTTGTTATGTATGTTTTCCAGATCAAAGTCTCTACCATCTACACGGTTAAAGACTTGTTAAGACATTAACAAGTAGAAATGTACGAAGACAGCTTAATATCCTGATGAATACATGTGCATCAGACATCTTTTAATGAGATATTAAAACATTGCAATGCTATCCTTGCCAGCCATAAGAGTACGGTAGTATAGAAGCTATAGTCATGCCAAAATCTTAAGTATAGTTGTGCAAATCTGGTATCAGAGTATACCAAATACGCAGTCATTAGATCCCTAGCGACCTAGTTTCTCACAATGCTTATGTTGTTCAAAGATAGTTTAAAGTCGGCTCCAAACGATAGATTTTTAAGAAACTTCTCATGGTAATTTTGAATTACTCTCAGAGTTTCTGCCAGAAATTTGCTGAGAAGTCGTCGAACGAGATGTTCGACCTGGGGTTTGAACCGTGGCTCCAGGTTTAATAAGCCAATACTACGGCGATTTCCTTTTCTATTCACATTAAACTGACGTGGCGCAAGCTAACCGTGCTCTGGCAGATCTATTATCAAAAGAGATTATACGGTTTACAAGAATGCTCAAAAGTGATCTATGCATGGTAGTTGGTATGACTATTTATTAAACGCCTCATCGATGATCATGCAAGAAGACTAAGTCGTCTAAATCACGACTTTTTAAGGGCTGCAAAGACATCAAGAAGAATGAAACTATCACCCACTTCCTCTCTCATTTTTGCGTGTTATCTGTATGTTAGATATTCTATGCATAGCTTAGTTGATCTGACGTCTATGTATGTTATAGGCCAATATCCTCACTATTCGCGGATTTAGAAACTGAGTTACTAAAAGAAAGCATTTCACAGCCTAACTTTCTATACAGATTACAAGGTATCCGCCAATATTTTATTCAACTGTCCGAAATCAAGAAAGATTTGTGTTATTTGACGCCGGCTCAGTCCGACTCGTCAATGATTGATCGAGTCCATCTATGCTGGATTCCGGGACCTAGCGGTATACTTGGTTCTCTCTAGATTAAGTTCACTTCCTGACGACGACTTGGTAGTAGGTCCTGTAGTACGGCCTCATCGCTGGATAGGTCAAGGGGGAAGAGCAGATGCGTAGAGATGGATCGAGATGTTATGTATCTAGCAGTCTATGGCTTGCTATGGACAGTGATACAACAAGTTTGCTGCTGCACTTAGATAAGGCCAGCACTAGGTTAGTTATTGTGCTCATTACATGGCACTGCGAAATTAGATCGCTGACAAGGATCTGGAGCAGATCCCAGCCGGACTATTATTGGAAATGTTGTAATGAGGAGAAGTTCACACTATCAAATCTATCGCACGCCTCCTCAGCAACTGTACAGCCCTTAGTGGGTTGAGGTTGAGGATTCCGGGTTGTGGCTACTTTGAAGGTTTGGATTCTTTGTCGAGAGCCAAGATTAGGGCTCTCCAAAGATAGATTGATCTATTTGAGAACTGCTAGTAGTTTAAGGTTGTAGAAGCGCTCTCTTGTGTGTTTGCGGTAAATCGGTTTTCCTCCGTCTCTTATATACGTCCTTCTCCACTTTCCCTATCTACTTCACTATCCTCTCTCTCTCTACATACATAATCCATCATTACAACCCTTCAGTCAGGATTACGACCTAGCTTCTCACAGCACTTATGTTGTGTGTGTTAATTTTATACATGAATGGCGGGACCTGCAGTTTAAAGTCGACTCCGTACGACAGATTTGTTGAGAAACTTTTCATGGCAATTTTAATTATTTCTCAGAGTTTTTGCCAGAAATCTGCTGAGAGGATTTATATTTTCGTTTCGATGTCTGACCTGGGATTTGAACCGTGGCCTTACGTCTAATAAGCCAACACACTACCTACTAGACTACGGCGATTTCAGGCCTAATCTACAATGGGGCATTTTGACCTCTGGGTATTGTACGTGTGAAGAAACAGACAATCTTCCCTGTTTTCAATGTCGAAAAAGTTCATATTACAGAATATATGTATATGTATATATGTATGTAAATACTATCAATACATATATACATAGTAAATATTAAACAGTCTTTATGAAAAGACAATGTTTCCTTTGTATTACTTTCCAAAACTAATATAAATTTATTTAATTATGCGATTAAGGGACTTAAACAAATCTTTTTCAAATTAACTGCCATTTAACAGTTTAAAATTCATTGCTACAATACATTTACCCTTAACTACAACCCTGTGGACAACAGCTGAAAATAGAAAAAAAAATGTAAATAGAAAACAGCTGTTCAAAGCATCTTATAGCAAACAATGCGGTGATTTCGTAAACATTTTTTATATAAAACATTGAGTTTAGCTAAGAAAACAAATTTAATAAATAAAATTCAATAAAATATTAATTAAAAATAATAAAATTAAACAATTAAAGTATGTTACCACCTTCTAAACAACAAGTGTTGCGTCTGTACAAACATTTAATACGTTACGGCAATCAATTGCAGTTGACGGACAAATCGTATTTCTTGGGACGGGTTAGAAGAGAATTCCGTGAGAATAGTAAAGAAACTGAAGTACAACAAATTCAATTTAACTTTAAGGTAAGCAAACAACAATATAACAACAAAAATAATTTATTATTACAACGTAATAACATTTGTTGTTAATATTTTAACAGAGAGGAGAAACCTTATTGCGCAAGGGTCGCATCTTATAAACAAATTCTTAACAGCAGCTGACAATATGATTTCCCTACTGAACAGACTTCTAATCCAACATAAGGCCTTTGCAACAACTGTTTTAAAACCTATTCCTATGCTCTGCACCTTCCCTCAATTATGTTTGCGTTTTAAACACCAACAATTGGACTACTCGCGTTATCCCAAACTAAACGAAGATGAACTGGAAGAGCAATTTACCCGAGGCAGTGGCCCAGGTGGCCAGGCAGTGAATAAAACCTCCAATTGTGTTCTCCTACGACACATACCCACCAACATTGTGGTAAAATGTCATATACATCGCGTTGCATCGCGGAACCGCCAAGAGGCCCGAAAAATCCTGCTAGAAAAACTTGATAACCTTTACAATGGTGAACATTCAATACAGGCCCAATTAAAGGCCTTGGAAAATAAAAAATCAAATGAACGCAAGAGAAGACAAAATAAATTGCTGACAATGAAACAAAAATGGAAGGAAAGGGAAGAACAGGAAAGTGAAATGGAAACAAAAAATAAAGAATAAAATAAAAAACTTGTGGTTTCACTTACCTTTACCAAGCAGAAAAATCATTAAATCCAGCTTTCGATGAAGCTTTCTTTCTTATAGGACCTGCTAGTAAGGAGTTGGTGTTGGGGGTGTCCTCTTTTATGGTTTGCTTTAAGGCTTGCAAGTTTAAATATTTTCCCACACCTTCACGATATACTTTAAGGGGTTCCTTTAAACGTTTTTGTTTTGTTACTTCATTTATTTCCTGTTGTTGTTTGCTAGCTTCTTCAGCTCTTTCTTTGATTAGTTCTTCCTCGGCTTCTTTGAAAGGATCTACAAACACCTGAACCGATTCAATGATGATATCTTCAATGGGTCTGTCCTTATTATCGACCTCGATTTGTTCCATTTTTTGTAAAGTTTCCATGCCGCCCACTAATTTGCCAAAGACAGAGTGTTTGCCATCCAAATGTTTGCAGGACCGATAGGTAATGAAGCTGAAAGAAAAGAAAGGAATTTTAAAGAAGAGGCAAAAATGTTTGTAGAGGCTTAGGTCTTAAAAATTTCTAATGGTAGCCTATTTAAGTGGGAAAATGTATCTGAAGGACATGGTTTTCGATGCTAGAATTATAAAATTTGTAATTGCATCACGTAAGAAAACGAAAAATGTTACAGTCAAGAAAACGAAAAATGTTACATGTACATGTTCAAAAAGAAAGACCTGCTGACAACTTACAATTGCGATCCATTGGTATTGGGCCCCGAATTAGCCATAGACAGCATACCTCGACCCGTATGACTAAGATTTGGTTTGAATTCATCTTCAAATTTCTTGCCCCACACTGATTGGCCACCCGTACCAGTGCCGGTAGGATCACCACCTTGTATCTGAAAGCAAAGTAAAAATTAATAACCATTCCTTAGCCTTGTATGTCCCAGAATTACCATAAAATTCTTTATAGAACGATGGAATTTCGTGTCTGTATAATAACCACTAGTGCAAAGCCTTAGAAAATTATCACAGGTTTTGGGTACTTGATCACAATACAATTCAAAATTTAAAGGTCCCAAATTCGTGGTCAAGCGTACATAGCCCTTCTTCTTAACACGTTCATATTTCACTAAATCTTCCTCTATTATGGCGGCCTCATGATTAAATACCGGCGCCAAAGCAGTGGAAGTAAAACTGGCCGCTACTGCTCCTGTCGAATAGTGAGCTGCATTAAATTTATCTGCCATTTGTCTGGAAGTTGTAGGTGTCTCTTCGGCCGGCTTATAATCCTTTTCGAGCTGGGCCAACGTTTCCTTCGTCTCCAAATTCATTGTCTTAATTTTCTTGGTGGGATCTTTCATTTCCAATTCTTCTTCCTCTGTCAGCACTCTCAGATTCTTTTTTATATAATGGAATTTTGAAATATCAAATTTTTCCAATTTCTGTGGGTCTTGTATGGTTATAATGTCCTTTCTTTGAAATGGGGTATCATCTACCAAATCTTTCCAGTTTTTGGCTTTAATATTCAACTGTTCTATGGCCTCCCAGCAAAATACATTGCCAGTTGTGGCCACTGCCACTATATGGGAGTTCTTCGTAAACGGTTTAAACAAAGCTGGACAGTGATACTCGTCTTCATTATTCTTATAGAAATTCAATTTGATTAACTTCTTTGCATCCATAGGTTTACCGGTAACCGGATTCACTTTGAATTTCTTAAGGAAATTATGTATGGCCTCCAGTTCAAAGACATTGCCTTCCAAATCGGCATAGGGCACCTCAAAAGGCACCAAAGTAATACAACAACAATCGTATGGTAAACGTTTAAATTTGATGTGTTCATTTTCCGCCGACTCATATTTCTTGCCGCCATACAATTCCGACCATTCGGTGTAGGTCAAGTACCTAGAATTTATTTCCTTAAATTAATCTAAATCGAGTGTATTTAGATTCAATTCAACTTACATTTTATCTTTCTGATGCTGGCGTTTACCCATTTTGTAGAGATTTTGTTAAAAAAAGCTTTTTAAAAGAAAATCTTATCAAATGCTGTAAAATACTGGTGTAATTCTAAAACAATTTTTGTTTATTATCTTCTTCTTCTTCTTATAGTTGTGTACATGAGGTTGATAACACATTTACCACAGCACTGTTGGATTTTTTTAGTATTATTTCATATAAACAATGGCTCTTCAACTGTTTAAATAATTTTAAAGGAATAGAATTTGAATTATTTAATTAAATTGTATCAATTTTAATTCTTAGGAGAGAAAATTGCTGTGATGCCCTAGCATTTCTCAACCAGCTCCAAATATTTATAAATCTATGGAGAGCCCTAATATCGATTCTCGACAAAGACTCCTAGCCTTCGAAGAAACCCCTACCCAGTCCCTCCGGCATCTCTTCCAGATCCTTGTCAGCGATCTAATCTCTCAGCGCCTTGTAATGATACCAATAACTAACCTCAGACTGACCTAAAATACCCAGCGGTCAAAATGACCCATTGTAAAATCGTCCTAGAGGAGAGAGAGAGAGAGAGAGGATAGTGAAGTAGATAGAGAAAGTGAAAAAGGAGGAGAAGGGAGTATGTAAGAGATGGAGGAAAAAAGATGAACCGCAAACACACAGGGGAGCGTTCTACAATCTGGATGTCCTAGCACTTCTCAAATAGCTCAATCTATCTATGGAGAACCCTAATGTCGGCTCTTGACAAAGAATTCGAACCTTCAAAGAAGTCCCTACCCAGAGTGCTCAACCTCAACCTACTAAGGGGTGAACAGTTTCTGAGGAAGTGTTCAATAGATTCGATAGTGTGAACTCCTCCTCATGGCAACATTCCCCGCAATAATCCGGCTGGGATCTTCTCGAGATCCTTGTCAGCGATAATAATCTCTCAGTACCCTGTAATGAACTCAATAACTAACCTTAGACTGACCTTATCGAAGCCCTGCAGCAGTTCTATCACTGTCTACAGCAGGCCATAGGCATCTAGATACATAACATCCCGATCCACTCCCTGCTCGCCTCTGCTTTTCCCCCCTGTCGCATCCAGTGATGAGGCCGTATAAATGGTAGATTGAGGGATCAGTATCAACTATGAAATTGCCCTCGGAAAGTGAACCTCATCTAGCGAGAGCACCCGTCATCCTATTACCGAGTATATCACTATGTCCCGGAACCCAGCATAAACAGATTCGATCTGGACCAAAGGCCTTGAAGTACTCTTTACACTCACGAACAAGGCGTAATTTACACCAGACCGACACAATGGCCCATAGGGTAGTCTGACTGTTAGCGAATATCATACAAGATTCCAAATCTGAAGTGGACCTACTAGTCACTACCTCAATTGTCTTCAAGATAACAAAAATCTCTGCCTGAAACACGCTACAGTCATCCTTCAACCTAAAGTGAAGTTAAAGACTGAGATCCTTACAGAAAACATCAGCACCTCTGCCACCAACTAACTTCGACCAATATATGAAGATGGAGTACCACACCATTCTATAGTTCCCTATCCGGTATAAGTATCTTGCAGTAATATAGCCTAAGGTACAATATAATTGTTGGCTTTTTCCAAAGGTATATACTTCCCCTCAAGGGAGACAGCGTTCAGAATTCCATAGTGTCCTATCGGCCGCTGTTTCCAGGTTCGCCTCATTGAGATTTATACCCAGACCACAGTTTACAGCTCAATGGGGTAGAATTCCAAGTGCCGACTCTATCAGTTCCCCCAGCATTGACAAAAATTTGCACCTACCAGAGTAGCCACATCATCTGCATATGCCACAACCTTAAAGCTCATAATTCTAGACGCCTTAAACCTACATTAGCCACCAGGAGCCATAAGAGAGGGAAAAGTTCACAACGCCAACGCTAAATAAGAGGCATAAGGAAAATTTGTGGAAATTTCAAGGAGTACTATTAGCGCAGCTGAAAGGGTTATTATTGGACATTACATTTTGGGTACTAATGCAAGAGGCATTGGTTTGGCGATATGGAAAATGACCTCTGCAGGAGCCGTAAGAAAGAGGAAGTGGATAAAAGTCAGGATTACGACCAGCTTCTCACACCACTTTTGTTGTGTGTGTTAATTTTATACATGAGTGGCAGGACCTACAGTTTGAAGGCGACTCCGAACGACAGATTTTTTGAGAAACTTCTCATGGCAACCCCCAAAGCTTTTGCCAGAAAAAAGCTGAGAGGAAGTCGCCGAAGAAATATATTTTCATATTTCTTAAGTTGGAGATGTCTGACCTCGGGTTCGAACCGAGGCCTCACGTATAATAAGCCAACTTACTATCCACTGGACTATGGCGACTTCAAATACATTTTTTATTTATTTATTTATTTAGGAGTATCATAATACTTTGAACATCTTTAAAAATAAAATTATTTTACTAAATATTATTGATCTCATTATTTCTTGCATGCCCAGCGTTAATTTATTGGAGAAGCAAACACCTTAGCTTCTGCTAAGCAGATGATCTCACTGATCTATCTAGCATGGGCATGAGGAGTTTTCATGGTCTCATCAGAATCTGCGAATGGTTCAGTTGTTGTAACTTCAAATGTTCTCTGATAGTAAAACAATATGGCCAGCAAAACAGCTGGCCGGTTTTATCCAGAGCTCGGGGTGGTTCAAACCCACCACTAACGAATCACAGCAAGGGGGGCCTATGTACCTCACACTGGGTAACACAATGGGCCCTATGGGCCACCGAGTGAATTTGGCTATGAACGACAAGCTATCCGCTAATCTAACCTAACTTGATATCTTTGTTGGCACAGTCTAAGCCTCCACTAGCCTGTCCCTTTTTGTTGACAATAATTTTCCGTGAATTTCCTTTCTATGGCTTTGGTGTTCGCCATAAATTGTTAACCATGTCCGGAGATAAAAATCTTTTTTTGTTTCTATTTGTTGTTGTTGTTAGATTTTGTTGTCACAAACAACATTCGCCGATCGTAGTCATAAATTATGAAAATACGAGGTGCCATTTAATTTGCTCATGTTGTTAAAGATGAAATGATAGGCAACGAACGCTATGCATGACTGGCAGCAGAAAGATGTGAAACAATTTTCTTTTTTCTGGTATTGATGTTGTTGGATTTGTTGTTCTTGTTGTTCTCTATTGGTAAATGACCCAAAATGATCGGTAAAACAGTGGGATAGAATGAAAGCAGGCAGAGAGGCAACCATGCAGGGAGGCAGTCCGCCAGACAACAGTGAAAAATCCTATAAAAAACATGTTGCAGGCATTCCATATTTTATATTGTCTATGGAACACAACAGGGATAACCATCGCTTCCTTGTAACCAACATACACACATATGTGATCACTGGTTGGGTTGCTTCGCTGGTTGCAACGATTTGTTACAGAAATATTGTCTCTACAATTCAGATGATCATTTATTACGATTTGGATTTTATCTCAATTTCTAAAGCATATTAAAGATTTGCCTAGCATTGTCGTTAGTTGGTCGTTATATCATGGCCAGCGTATATGATGAGTACAATTGTGGTCACACCAGGTGACTGTGTGACCAAAGGAAACGAAAGCAAAGCAAACAAACCATCAGATATCTCAACATAATCAATGATTTACAGAAAAAAAACAACAACAAAAAATGTTTGTTACGCATGCTTAAGAAAACACACACACTCACACTCCAAACAGGACACAATTATTTATGATGGAACAGTTTAGAGTGCAAAAACATAAAGTGTTCCGTGGTGAACATTTTTCATTTCACAATTCCTTTGAAAATGCTTTTCGTTCACAGGAGTATCTTGATCGGTAAATCATTTTCCTCAGCCACGCCATGGTATGTCATGAATGGACCATGCATGGACCATGAAAAATGACTTTTTAAAAGAAAATGTTACAAAAACAAAGAAATGTTTTCTTTTCTCTTTTGAGATTTTTTTTCCCAGCATGTATGTTTGCCTTACAAAATAACAACAACAAAAAAGTACACGATCATGATCTCGACTGTGATATCCAAGACCTCACAATAGGCCACCATGCTCCACATGCCAACAATTAACCAATCCATCATCGTAAAAGTGTGTATGCACGTGTGTGTATTTGTTTACTTAAAAAAAAAAGATATTAAAAAAAAACACGGATCTTATATAGGAGGCCCCCTCCCCCCTCTTAATAGTACGAGCGTTTAGGCTACTGTTTGTCTATGAAAAACCATTAAATTTCGCAATAAATGCGCCTTCAAAATGAACACCCAGAACAAATTTTCCCATTTTTGTTTGCTTTGGTGGCATGTAACTCAGAGCTCCGACAAATATTTTGCACAGTGGGATGAATATGGCAAAAATGTGATGAAAAAAATTTTTTTTTCCTCTATAAATTGACAAAGTGTTCTGGTACAGTCTAATTAAGGCATTATTTGCTTTACTCAATTGGCCTTCCTTCGAATTTGAATTGTGGAGATGCTGCAATTTCGGGAAGAACCCATAGGCACAAACGGGTGGTCTCTTTGATCTTTAAAATTTTCGCAGTAGAAATTTTTTTTTTTTTGGAATTCTAATTAGGAACTTCTGGTCCGGACCATGAAAAAGTTGCTCAAAGTTTGTCATTCGGAGTCGACGTTAAACTGTAGGTCCCGCTACTCAAGTATAAAATTAAGGCACACAACATGAGTGGTGTGAGAAGCTAGGCCGTAATCCTGACTGAAGGGTTCTAATGGCCGATTATGTATGTGTATGTATAGAAAGCACTGTTTGATCCCAGGATTTGGTATTGATTTGTGGTATCACAATTGACTTAACCTCTAGCCCATGAGGGACCATATCCCACAAGAACAGTTCGTAACCTAACCTAACTTAATCCTTTGTTCGATTCCCATTCTGTCACAAAGAACAAAGAAATCAACAAATTTAATTAGCAACTGTTGGTGGGATAAAGTAGGGAAAGATAATCCAAGGCAAGGTATTATAAGCTGGTGTTGCAATGTCAGTTGAAGGGAAGTCTATTTGAGAAAAAAATAGCCGGCGAATTGCTGCTGTTCTTATGGACAGCATAGCACAGGAGGGGATAGCAACTTTGATAGATAAAAACTTACTAAAGGAAACATAGAAATCCGTTGTGATATCACATAAAGTGTTGCCACAAAACTGACCGATAAGTCCTGATTACGTGACAGTCAGCATCAGAACTCTGTATCAATCAGATATCAAATAAGAATTGCTCCGTTAGACTATAGAGAAAATGTGAGCCAGATGGGAGAACCCTTACGTCGAGAGACGGACAAGCAAGCAAAGCACTTCCGAATGGCTACCCAATACGCAATGACCAAAGCGGATAAATAGAATGATATGATTGATGCTTTGATTGATGCTTTGCCTAATCGATTGACGAACGAAGGCAAAGAATATACCTACGTTTGCATCACAATTACTCACATACAGTGGACTGATTCATGATTTCATTTCATAACTGTTAGTCATTCCGGCGTATAACTCCCCACTGTGTTTCCATTCCTACTTTGTCCAGCATGTAAAATATGTTGCGCGGTGATGGTGAATAATATTGCCGGCAACCATAACAAAACCTCACTCCAAAGAACTCCATCATCACACCAGCCAGTATTTGTTACAGTTTTTATGGTCGGCTTTGATTGTGAGTGACTGCCTATAACAACTGACAAATTGCTGAGACCATTAAGACAACAACACACCACATACATACAACAGCAATAACATTGGTCGTGTTTTGTTTTCCATGTGTGGCCATTTGTATGTTTGTATTTGAGTGCCACATTGAGTCCAATTTTAAAAACATTTCAAATGCTGCGTAAAGTTCTTGCAACATTCTTAACCCGACACACAATGTTAAAATAAAAATTCCTGCTACTGTCAGGAACGTTTATATTTGACAAACCGCTCGCTGTTGTTGTTGTTGTTGTTCTCGTTGTAGTTGTTTATTGTTTTATTTATCTTCCAGGCTGGCTATATATGTCATGGGCTAAACTGCATAAAATTTCCAGACAATTTGTTGTTTTTTTCCTTTTTGTTGTTGTTGTTGTTGTTGTTTTTCGAGGGAAAAACATGTACAACAACAAACTTTGAATACAACAAATGGTCACCCATGAAACCGCTCAGAAACAATTTGAATTTGAATTCGAATTCGTTTTTCATTGGGGGAGTGAATATTGAAAATTGAAACCAACAGAAATTGTTTTTGGTTTTTGAGTCTCTTTTTTGTCTTGTGGACTGTAATGGATTCAGCTCACGAAATGGTTTTTACAAACTATTTTCATGTGATATTTGAAAGGCAACAAATGGGAGCAACACGACTGCAGTTGAAGGAAAATGTTTCAGTTTTTTAATTGAAAAATTATTTGAATTGACAGCTGAGCAGCAGTACAACAAAAACAAAAACAAAATAATCAACAGGAAGTAGTCAATATTGTACCAAAATACCCTTGGATAGATCTATACCCCTCTACCCGCAAATCAATGCCACGTTTTTAGTACAGACGAGTGTGCTGAAAAAGCGATCTCTCAGCACAGAGCTGGATAGTCTTAAAAAAGTTGGAGCATAGTTTCCTCTTTTGCCACACACTTCAGTAGATTATCTCCACTGAACGTAGTGAATCCATTTACGCTTGAGCAACGTTAAGACGTTAAGGTCGGACATTGCCCGAAAATATCGTCGAAAATTTGGTCGCAGAGAAGGACAAACAGTCCCCGGTACACGCAAGCTTATTGTCGTATGTTCGTCAGACTATTATGGTCATAGGTGGCGAGACCTATCACACCATGACAACCCATGTTTTTGTACCCGCTCTTCATGGTATTGATATGAACGACGTTTGATTGCAACAGAATGATGCAACTTGCCACACATCTCATGCCACAATAGATTTATTGCGCCAAACCGATGACCGTTTAATTAACCGAAATGGTGATGACAATTGGCTGTCAAGAAGATAACGACCTAGCTTCCCAGACCACTTGCTGTGCTGTGTATGTGTGAATTTTACGTAGAGTGGCGGGACCTTAAAAGTTCGACTCCGAACGACAGATTTTTTGAGAAAATATTCATGGCAATTTCATTCATTCTCAGAGTTTTTTCCAGAATCTGCTGAGAGGAAGTCGCCTAAGAAATATTATTTTTTTTATTTCGTTCTGTTCGAGATGTTTGACCTGGGATTTGAATCGTGGCTTTACGTCTAATAAGCCAACACGCTACTACTAGACTACGGTGACTTTAAAGACCACGTGCTCTTTTAAAGTATTAAGTATTCTATGGTATACTGATTGGTTAAGGGCAGATACTGCGGTGGAGCGGGGTTTTTCGATACCAGAGTGAAAAACTCGAAATCCATAGGTATACTCATGTATATCTTTCAAATAGATAAGTACGTCATGCAAAGATTAAATGCAATTTGGAGAGCAGGGAACTAATCGGCAAACAGGCCGCAAACAGAGAACAGGGTTCGTATGATACCATCTAAGGAGGAGGAAGGGACTGTCTTTCACCTCATGTGTCAGTGCCCTGCTCCTGCCATGAGGGGACAGAGAATTCTGGCCTCTAATTTTCTGACGTCGCGGACCATGCTCTCTAACATAAAGATTGCTACAATAGCATGACTTATTTTGGATTCGGAATAGTTGACCTCTGGTAGAATTAAATGTGGTATCACAATGGGCCTAATGCTGGCCTAAGTGGGCCCTCTTCCTTTTAGGAGGTCCGTCACCTAAGCTAACCCAACCTATGCTAGGCAATATGAACCATATGAACCAGCTGGGCAAGAAAAATAAAGTCACCTTCTACTGGATCCCGAGCTTTGAGGAAATTCATGTTAACGTACAGTCTGATAAGTTTGCGACAAATTTCCTCGCAGCTGATAGAACCAAAACCTTACTGTGGAATGGGAAGTGTACCTGTACCTATACCTGTCCTGTCGAAAGGAAAGATGTAGAAAGCCAAAGACTCTTCTCTTTGTGGGCATTCACAAACATACATACATACATAATTGGCCATTACAAACTTTCAGTCAGAATTACGGCCTAGCTTCTCAACCACATGTTGTGTGCGTTAAATTTATACTTAAAGAGGCGGGACCTACAGTTTAACGTCGACTTCGAACGACAGATTTTGAGAAACTTGTTCATGGCAGGTTTATTTACTCTCAGAATTTTTGCCAGATATCTGCTGAGAGGAAGTCGCCGAAGAAATATTTTTTTTTCATATTTCCTTTTGATATCTGGCCTGGATCTCGAACCCGGGCTTTACGTCTAATAAGCCAACACACTACATACTAGACTATGGCGACTTCGTGAGCATTCACGGCAACATAAAGGCTGATAAGTTTCTGAGAAATTTCTACGGCGGTTATAAAACCAAAGCCTTACTATGGATTGGGAAGATTAGGTACACTTGGCGAAAGGGAAGATGGAGAGTGCCGAAGGCTCTTCTCAAGCCAAATAGGTTTAAGGCAATCTAAAGATTTCAGTGGAACATATGTCAATTGTCATGCATCAGACAGGATTTGGCCAATATAGAGTGTGTTGTTCTTGTATTTTGTTTTACAATTATTAGATGCGGCTTCCAATGTTTTTAATCTCTTACTTTTCTGTTCATTTCGTTTCACTTGTTTTTCTTTCATTTGAAATATGCTGATAACATGACAGGCTTATATATTGAACTGTTTTATTCAATTAACAATAATTACACTCTCTTTTGTACAACAACAAAAAACAACGAAAACAACAACAATATAGCATAAGGCAACATAAAGTTGCATTAACATTTTAATAGGCCTTATAAATCACTACTAAAAGGCGACTGGGAGTTGAAAGCCAATTAACACAACCCCAAGGCAAGAGGTTACAAGGGGCAGGAAATGGCAGCTAGAAAGTGGTATCATGAGGACTAAGACTGGGAGAGAGAGACAGAGAGAGAGCAATAAATGGAAAAAAAATGGTCATCATTATGCAAAACATATCATTAAGAAGCACTTACTTACTGCCGGCCTGAGAAGATGCAAATGCGCGTACAGAAGACAGCAAAAGCCACTTACCGAGTTAAGAATATTTTTTTGATTTTTTTTTTTTTTGAGAAATTGAAAATCAAATGGATTTGGCTGTTATACTGAAGACGATTAAAAATTGTTTATTTAATAAAGCAAGCAACTGAGATTTTGTTGTTTTAAACGGAAATTGCATTGGTTAGGGAAAGCCAGCCAGCTTGGCTAGCTAGCTAGATCATGGCATGTTTATCAGTGCGTTTCTTTACCAAACTATGAATATTAAATTCACCATTAGCCAGTTGAATAGACAAATGCAATGCACACCACACACACACACACACACACAGAGAACTGTTTATATGCAATTAAAATTAAAGAAAATTTCTACGTGAGTTTTTGGTTTTTCTCCCATGCAATCCATGCAATGACCAAATGGTTTTGCCCCATATGCCAAAAGAACCTTACATCCTTTTTAGCCTTAATTGGAGTATATGTATAAGCATGTATATGTGCATTTGTGCAACATCGTTTGCATACAGTAGACATGATGTTCGAGTATTAAAAACTTAATTAAAATGAAAAAATTCATTTCATTTCAGTTCAATTCATTACATTTGAAAATTCAAAATGACCAAATCATGTGCCGGCATATGCATAATTGTTTGTGTGTGTGTGTGTCGGCATAAATTTCTCACGGGAAAAACGTCTCATAATTCACAAGAAAAAAGAAACAAAAAAATTATTCCCAATTGTAAGAAAGACGCAAACATTTTATAGTCTTGTTAACTTCAGCTAACAGAACGACTGACTGACTGCCTAGCTAACTAGCTGACTGGCTAGCTGGCTGGCTTTCTGCCTCAACTCACTGTTGTGTGTTTGCTTGACTGGTTAAAGATCAATATGGTCAATATATGTTGGCCAGCACTAATTGCAAATTGATTTCAATAAATTTCAACAAACTTTGACTGTGCCACACTGACAAACGACAACAAATTTATTGCCTTCCTTACAAGCCTTAACTTCCTCTCCTTCACCTTACCACGTTTCCTTATACAATTCAGTATACTCTCTCTCACTCTATGTCTCTTCAAAAAAAACATTGCTTCACTAACGCTAACGAATTCGTACAAATAATCTGTTAAAGATGAAATGTGAATGTAAAATGACATTTAAAGCATTTATGCTTTCGGCATATATGCATATATGCGTACATATGCATACATATATGCAATTATAAAAGCAACAACAACGGCAACATTAAATTTTAATAGAAAAACAGAATTTTATACGCCATACATTGACAATTTGACTTATTTAAAGTGTGGTTTTGGTATACGCACCCGTATAATTCTTGTCTATGGCTAGGAAGTTATTGCTGTTAGGCAACTTGAATTGCAACGAATTTATAATACACTTCCTTCCTTGTTTGAGGAATATGTTGGAGGAGGTAAAAGAGACTAACAAGCCGATTTGATAGACACATTTAGGCCACGTATGACCCATGACTTACATAAATGGTCATTACAGTCATTAGTCAGGATTAGAAACTAGCTTCTCGGCCAGATTGTGATACCACCAACTTATTTACTTAATTGGTCATAACAACCCTTTAGTTAGGATTACAACCTAGCTTCTCAAAATAACTACCTAGCTTCTCACACACACAGTATGTTCATTTAATCCTTGAGTGGCGGCCCCTATAGTTTAAAGTCGACTCCGCACGACAGATATTCGACAAACTTTTCATGGAAATTTTATTTTACTCTCAGAATTTTTGCCTCAAGACAAATGAGAAGGAGTCGCCGTAGAATTACAATTTATGTTCGAGATGTCTGTCGAACGTTGCCTCCTAGATCACGGTGACCACAATCTGTAATTTTTCCCAGTACTGTATAGTATCCTGAATTGTCTGATGAAGTTATTTAGACTTCCTCTGTCTATGCTCATCCGCTTAGTATAGAGCTCTTCATTGTAGTCGCCGTAGTCTAGTAGGTTGTGTGTTGACTTGTTTGACGTGCGGCCATGCTTCAAACCTTAGTTCAGACATCTTCAACAAAACGAAGAATGAAAAATGTTTCTTCTTCGGCCAAATAAAAAGAAATTGTCATAAA
The DNA here is from genome assembly GCA_930367235.1 of Sarcophaga rosellei. Taxonomy (NCBI): domain Eukaryota; kingdom Metazoa; phylum Arthropoda; class Insecta; order Diptera; family Sarcophagidae; genus Sarcophaga; species Sarcophaga rosellei. Next base: position 79,409,202 of record OV884021.1, read on the forward strand.
AAGTTTCTCCAAAAAATATTCTGTCGTTCGGAGTCCCACAATATAGGTGGTGGGAGAAGCTAGGTCGTAATCCTGTGGCTGAAGGGTTTTAATGACCAATTATGTTATGTTAAAAGTTCGCCACGACGTCGCTGGCTTTAGCGCATCATGAATTTGATGGATGGCATAATTTATGTTGACGAGGACCACGATGGTGAGTGGCATAGCCTTTCGACTTAATAAAACCCCTCAAGAAAGAGCCCAACAGGATCGAAACGCACGAGCTCGACTTATATATATCACCTCCACACAAGATGAACATTCTTTCAAATCTCTCGTCTTCGTTTTCTTGGATCTCATGTGGATTGATATCCTTCCATGTTGGACAACTTTGCTTGTTCACGTATCCATTTATCCAAAAATGGGTCCCATATTTTTCAATAAAATATATGGTGAGGCCCAGAGCCCGTTCGGCGAACACACGTTGTTGTCCATGGCCATTTACTTTCAATTCCTAGGTCAATTGAATTCTGAAAGTGTACAGGACCAAGTCACGACACAAAATTCTGATGTGAACTGAGAGAAAAGGCCGAGATCTTGTGAGCGATGAGAAATCGACAGCCTCGAATTCTCCTGTACACCCTAAAGGGCTGTGGCGGTATTTTCAGCAGATCTTGCATTTTGTTGACGTACGGGTGTTGATCGATTTTTTACTGAACCAGTGGGCTCGATTTTATCAAACATATTGCGAATGGTCCTCTCCGTAGAATGATTATTGTGATCGTAAGATGGGCAAAGCGCGATTAGAACACGGCCGCTAACATTATCGGGGTTATGATTACGAGTAGAGAGAATTGGACTTCAGTGGCGAATTACGTGGAGCGTATCCTAGTCTTAAAGAAGAGAGATCTCGAGGCTGCAGAATATGTAGGCACGTCGGCATAGATGATACTTGCACACGTGTCATACAAAATCCGACACAGGGACCTGGACGAAAGGAATAGTGGAGACACTTGATGTCTCCTCAACTTTCGACGCGGACGCGGATATGAACACGCAGGGGCCAAAGGGCCAAAAGGACTCCACTCCGAAATAATATCACCGTAGTTCCAGAGTGGGCACAACAAGTTCACGAGACGAGTGGGATTTAGTGGGTGAGGGCCCCACACATGGAGGATGTGACGACATCCTCGGCGAGAAAAAAAAAAATTATTTAACCGTGTTGCTCCCTCCATGGCGATTTGACAAGACAGACTAAATAAATGACAACTAATTTGACAGATATAGCTTCAACAAGATGGCGGTTATCAACTGTTAAAATTCGGAAGGCCCGATAAAAAACTGGATGAATTAAAACTTGTTTGGTAAAGAAACAAACCAGAATTCTTAGTTCGTAGGTTTAGAAAATAAAGTGCATGGTACTTTTCTGTATTTTAAAGGTACTTTTTTTTACAGACAAATATGAATAAAGCTGTATTATATTCACAATTTTTGAGCGTAGGGTCTCAATTTAAAAATTTCAAAATATAACCACGACAGTGCAATTTAATAATTCCAAACTTTTATTTGTCATTATTATTCTTTCCGTTTCGTGTAATTTGTTTAGGCTTCTAAGAATTTATGGGTCCGTTACATGACAGTGACTGGTACTTGTAGTACTTGCTTGGGCGCAAGCGCGCGTGATCGTCTACATTTTTATGTTTCTAACTTTTTGTTTTTTTTTTGTTTTTTGTTGCCCATGACAATCGAATATTTTCGCGTAACTTTTTGAAGCGGCAGTAGCAGCATCTGACATCAGGCAACAGCAGCAGTAGTACTTGTACTTGTAGTTGACCATGTTTTATTACGCCAAGGCATGTGTGTTGTATGCAACAATGAATAAAAATTAATGCAACATGAGACATAGAAACAAAACTTATTTATTTTTTTTTTGTTTGTTTATAACTGTGGGCCAATACAACAACTACACACACAAATAATAATAACAACAACGGATTGAAATAGAAACAGAAATAGGTAGCGTTGCGGATTTAATTCAGTCTCTGTTTGCCTTTCAGAGTGTGTAAGATTTTTAACAATTTCCCATAAATCACTACGGTTAGGCAACAAACGAGCGTAACGTGACTCCAGCACATTAGCAAAGACATACAAACGAAATTAATTAAAAAGTTTTTGATTTGTTTTAAAATTCTTCAATTTTTAGATTTTTTTTTTCGTTTGCTTTTAATCAAATAGTCAAGTCGTGCTGTCAGACGATGTTGTAAAAAATCACACGACTTAGGGATTTTATAAGGTTGCCACCACTAACATGGAAACTCCAAAAATGCTGGACTTATCATGTGTTAACTAAGGTCAGGCAGCGAAACGTCTTGGAAAAGAGTAGGACTCAATGCGCAAGGTTTCTCAACACTGCATCCAAAACATCACTACACTTTCTAAGAGGACATTCAGTTCACAACAATGACAGATGCCAACACTGTCATTCTATCCGATCTTTAAACATGGACTTGCGTACTTTGACAGTTGATAACGGCCATCTTGTTGAAGCTACATCTGTCAAATTAGTTGTCATTTATTGAATCTGTTTTACCAAATCACAATGGACGGATCTAGTATTCGAAAACACATACAAATAATAAAATTATTCCCTAAAAATGGGTGTTCAGATTGGACAACGGCCCGCGCCGTTCGCATTTTACGATCGACATAATCATTCCAGCGAGAAGATTTTTCGCAACACCCGCACATCGACGAAAGGCAAGATATAACGAAAACCTCGGCGATGTCCGTGGCAGAACACAGGAGAATCCGAGACAGTCGGTTTTACAATGCTTACAAAAGCGCGGTCTTTCTCGGAGCACAATTTGTCGAATTTGCGTTGTAACTTAGGTCTGCGCTCATCCAAAATTCAAACCAGATAGGAAGTAAAGGTAAACGACCCCAGACACCGACGTTGGTTCGCTAAATCGGCTATAGAGCAGTTTACAACTGACACGTATTTTCTTCGAACAATCATCTTCAGTGTAACTCATTTCTGGATAAAAAAAAATCCCAAAAACATCCAATGCAACCGAAAAAGTCCTTATGTGATGTGGAGCGTCATTGGTGCAACTTCTTTGAGAACAACGTCACTATCAACGGCAAGTTGTATAGGTCGATCAATACCAACTTCTTTTGCTCTGAATTGGTTGATTTGAACACCAACGACATTTGATGTCATCTAGACGCCAGAACGTGAGTTTTGTGCACCATTGGTTAGTTTGCATGAGCGATATGATAGGGCATAGTCATCTCATATGAATATGATGTAAACTGGCCTGCAATATAATGTGATTTGACCCCGTTAGACTTTTTCTTACGAGGTTTTCTTAACTCACAGCTATGTATATGCGAATAAGCTACAAACCATAGCGGTCTTCACAGACAACATAACCCATCTCATTGGTTAAATTCGTGCTGACTTCTGCGCTAGAGTGATGGCAAATTGAAAATTTCGGATACGCTTACCCAAACAAGACTTAACGGACATTGATTGAACGCAGTTATATTCCACACATAATGGCATCAATAGGTTCTTCAAACAAATAAAAAATTTCGATAATATCTCGCACACACACTTTGTTTCATTTCAATTTAAACATAGAAAGGGCTTAATGAAAGACCCGATATAACTTGTTATAGTAGAGCCATTTCATGCCGGATATATTGAAAAAAGCCAAAGAAATAATAAGAAGGTTTTATGTACCGCTTGTAGTGGGACACCTTCTGTCTCCGTTTTTTTGGGGACCAACACTCAGGGGATGACCCCTATTCATGCAGAGCATTGTGTTGGAATACAGGAAAGATTATTAAGAGATTATTGGGGAAAAGAAAGAGGGGGTATTGTGCGACAATTTTTTTTAACGAGCTGCACTTCATCCCTTTTTTTGAGAATTGCTTTTTGTTGTAATAATTCTCACTTTCTTTTTTATGTTGTGAGCAATCACATATAATGCCAGATCAACAATCAGACAATCACAAACTCGCAGAGTCTCTAGTGGTAATCGAAACCACGGCCTCGGTCATTGGGCCACCCTTTTGTCTTGAAGGAGCTGTTCTAGAAATCAAGTTCTCTATAAACCATTTCAGATGGGTCGCTATTGTCGATTTGAAGATTTCTATAAAGTAGTTCTAATAATGTTTGGCCATTGGCTGGTATTTATCAGACAATAACTTACAGTATGGTAAATAGGCCTTCTGTTAGAAAAATACAAAAATTGTTTTCAATTTAAAAAAAAATAAAAAATTATTCGATATTCTAATAAGACACATAAGCTTCTTAATCAGTAAAAAATAATATATAATTCCAGTCTTTCTTCTATGTCTACAATATGAATTGCCAGTAAGAGATTTTTGTTTTTATGATAGGCCCTCTGCCCCTATTATTTTTTTTTCGTTTTTCTAATTAAAAAAATGTCATGGCATGTTTTCTTTTGCAACTGCTACAAATTATTATAAAACATACATACATGCTTTCATTTAAGAAGAAGAAAAAAAAAGTTATTACCGCCTGCTGCCTGGCTGTCACTTGATGGCAAACATTTCATGATGCCGTTCGCAGTAATCTTATCGCATTTAAGTGCGAATAGAGGAAACTGTCTTAAGAAATATTTCCAACTTAAATTAACATTTTCATTATCTTTGTTGGCTTTAAAATATGAAATAAAACAACAACAACAACAAAATAATCGAATATTTATTATTGCCAAGTTAATAACGCTCTGCTCTGTTCTACTCTGGCGAAAAACTTCCTTTAAAAGCTTTAATAATTCTTATGCCAAAAGCGATTGAACAAAAACCCATAAAACTTTGATGGTTTTATAACGCTGACACGCTCATCTACATACATCACAAAGAGAAAGAGGGAAAGAAGGGTGGAGTATGCAACAAGAAAAAGGTGTAAAATTAAAATAGATCGCTATGATGGCATGAAGACATGGCAAAAAGATAATTGCTTGCCATTCCCTGTCATACTTTAAAATCTTTATTACTATGCCCTGTGCCCCTCCGCTTAAAGCACGACTGACTTAGAGAGTCTAAGAGAAACGAAATTCCTTACAAATATTATTGACGACAATGAACCATAAAAATCTGCAATTTATGGTTAAAATTCAAAAGAAAACTATTTTCCTTACAAATTGCAAGTTATGATGTAAACAGTAAACAGTGTGACATGCAATAATGTGAACAAAATGAAGCAAATCAAATTCATCTTCAGTTATTAACTGTAAATCTTAATTGCAACTTTATTTTCTTTGGAATTGGTTTTGGGGTTCAAAAATAAATCAATTCAACCAAGGATTTCATATTCTCAGTTGACAATTCCAATAAAGGATAACAATGGTCCTTCGCGGTTTGGACCACCACAAGGCAAATCATACTTAGAAAAATTTTATAGACCGGGTTCAATCCATATTTGTGTCGACATGGAATAATTTATGGACTGATAACCTATGGTGGGTACAACAGTTTTTGAAAATTGTTTCATGATAAAAAAAATTCAAAAAATTCCAGTCAAGTCTTAAAAAACTGGCTTATTAAAGCCTTTCATGTCCAAAAGTATTACCCCAGGGCAAGAATGTATAACATAAGATGATAGCAACGCAGCTATTGGGAACCACATACAGACATACGTAATGGGTCATTTAGTCGGTATTACGATCTTGATTCTCACACCACTTATGTTGTGGGTATTAATTGTATACGTGAGTGATGGGCACTACAGTTTGAAGTCGATTTCGAACGGCAGAATTTATTTAATCTCCGAGTTTTTGTCAGAAATCTGCTGAGGGGATGTCGCCGAAGAAATATTTTTTCATATTTCGTTTTGTTGATTTGAACCAAGAACTCATCTCTACTAGACTACGGCGTCTGTAAAGTCTACAAGTCTATGAAAAACTGACTTATTAAAGCCGTTATGTCCAAAAGTATTACTCCAGGGCACCACAAACACGTTTCTTCATTAAATCTAAAAATATTTGGAATACAATTGCTTGATCCTGATTCCCAGTACACTCTATTCTACATCACTTCAGGCATTATTTCCTATAGCCAGTTGGCTGCCTTCTAACTTTTTAATGACTCTAACTAGACCATGGACCTGCTGGATAGATTACTATAGTCGAATTGATCATCTGGTTCCTCGATAAAAGATTTGACTTAAGTATCTTAAGTAGGGACTTCAGGTCTGACGAACCGACTTAGGAGTGTTGGACAGAGTATATATTTAAAGCGATCTGACATTATACTTCCCTAAAGGCTCCCTAACTATTGCAGAGTATCTAATAATGCTCATATTGCAAATGACATAATGCTTTTTGGGCAATGGACCGTCAGTTGAATCTTCTCTTCTCGTTTAAATTCAAATTATTCGAAGGAATATAGGCATATCGTGGAAATTGTATTGCTTGTGAACTGGCTAGGACTGATACAGTGCTCACAGATTTCGATATGTTACAGAGTATACAAGTTCCCATTGCTTCTGACTGATTGTCGTCTCTCGTTGAATCGCATGACCATTCCCCACAGCCCTATTAAAATACATGAGGAATGTCTTGGCATTCCAATAATTGCTATCAGCGCCTGACCTCATGTCTCAGTGCTCGGATCGTGCTATGCAGAGACCCAGGTACTTGTGCTATTATTTTCTGTCATCTTCCACACAACTCTCCAAAGTAAGAATTAACACAGTGGTGACAAATATTTTGTAGTCGGGATGGTTTCCTCATGTAATTGGATATTAATTTGTGGCATCTCAATGGGTCTAACCTCTGGTCTAAGTGGGATCTTACTATTTCAGGAGTAGCCTACTGACAGCAAGCTGTCAATAAATGCCTCGATTAAGATTGGCAACCGAACTTCAGTTGCCTTGTCATCTAACAATTGAAAAATTTATTTGCAAATGAAATGTTAAAATGTTGGTTATCAGTTGTCTTAGTCTAGTACGTAGTGTGTTGGCTTATTCGTCGTGAGTTCACGGTTCAAACTCCAAGTCAGACATCGCCAACAAAACGAAAAAATATTTCTTCGGCGACTGCCTCTCAGCCGATTTCTGGGAAAACTCTGAAAATGCCATAAAAAAGTTTCTCAATTTCAATCTGTCGTTCGGAATCGACAATACACTGTAAGTGCCGCCATTCATGCACAAAATTAATACGCACAACATGTGTGGTGAGAGAAACTGGGTTGTAATCCTGACTGAATGGTTGTTGTAATGACCAATTATGTATGTCTAGACTATATTTTTGGCCAACTGTCAACTTAATTGAAGTTCGCTTGCCATTAATAATTAATCCATTAATCTGGGAAGTTTTGTGTATATCTCTAAGTATCGAATAAGTCCCTAGGGAATAGCAAAGCTTTTAGAAATCACTTCGATACGTAAATGTTTAGGAACTACACAGTGGAATTTAAGATTGCAGGAAATATAAAGTTTTCCCCCTTTCCTACATCCTCTCCTTTTTATCCTATTCCCTCTATTATCCTTACCTTTTTAACAATGGGTCAATTCGACCTCCGGGTACTGTACTTGTCGTAATTGACAAGTACACGTCCTCTAACCAAACCTAACCTAACCTACACAGTGGAAACCGAAAGACATCTTCCTGAAGGTCGCTTTGTTGTCAGTAAGCAACAGGACAAGAAGCAGTGTGTGGAGATATTGATGAGGAGCGTTTTGAAAGCTACTAGTGGTAAACCAAAGAGTAATCATTCTAGAGATGTGGTTCAAAACGGTCTTAATTTGTAGCCTTTCTCTCCAATCAGAGTTTAAAGGCTTTTATGCTAAGCAAAGTTTTGTTTGATAAATTTCAAGTTACACTGTATAGTGGTGGCATCAGGAAAAGAAAATACCATAACGTAACAACAATAAACTAAGCGACCTGGAATCTATTGAAAATTAATATCCAGAGCAACTAAACGCCCACACTGCAATCGTTCATTCATGATACATGCACAGCCTGTGCCAATAGAAAGGCAAAGCAACACATGCCTGTAATATTGAAACTCGTACGAGATTAACAATGTAGCCGATACAAGATACGCATTCGTTTTTTTTAATTCTGAATGCCACATGGATAAAGGGGTCTTAAAGAAAACGATCACCAGAAAAAGAAGAAGCAGAAGGAAATGGAAGGTATGGAAGAAAAAATTGAAGACTGTAAAGCCTAGAGTATATGTTTAAAGGCATTTTGGGTGTGTATATGTTGCCTGTGGCATACGGCTGCATATTGAGCCATTGGCTTTATAAAGACATACAATTTCACTTGAGGTGCGACAACATGACGCGTGTTCGCAAAATACCAAAAGGAATCTCAAACAAAGATATGAACCGCTTTTTTCACTCTCTTAATTCTTTATTTTTCCTTTTTTCTCTGGGTTTTATTTTCCATATGCCGTAGAAGAGACGTTCGGCAGTTTTAATCATAGACTTTGGATATGACATGCTACGCAACTTTATAATGCGAGTATGTCAGTTCGATGCAACTTTAGTTTCTTTACATTTTAACGTACATTTCTAGTCGTACGTAGGCTGTTGTCTTCGTTAAGAGTGGCCAGTTTTTTTTTCTTCTGTGATGGGCATCTTATTTTCCTGATGTCCACAACATTTTTCCATGTTATTAGTTTTTCTTGTTTTTTTTTTCTCTTTCGTTTGTTTTTTATTGTTGTTAAAACGTATTTTAAAGTAATTTTTATCGTTCGCCTTTATAACCTGAAATGGTCCATATGGCACAATATTTCAAATGGATGCCAATGGATACTCACTTAAGCTAGACCCTATAGTGAAGTCAAATAAAAATTTCGCCCCTCTGCTGTCCCTGTCGCCCCTGAAATGGTCCATATGGCACAATATTTCAAATGGATGCCAATGGATACTCACTTAAGCTAGACCCTATAGTGAAGTCAAATAAAAATTTCGCCCCTCTGCTGTCAACACAAATGACAATGAAAAGAATCGTAAAACCCGAAAGTGTCATTCGCCTCTGAAACCAGAAGTACAATGACGTAAGCTCGGTAGGAAACGATACGATCATCGATCGATTTTCATGGGAATTTTATGTCACTCACAGAGCTTATGTCAGAAATCTGTTGAGAGGAAGTCGCTGAAGACGTATTTTTTCCTATTTCGTCTTGTTTGAGATGCCTGAGCCAGAGGTTTGAACCGTGGTATCACGTCTAGTAAGCCAAAACCTACTAGATTACGACGGCTTCATACCACAATTGATATCCAAACCTGGGATCAAAACGACTCTTCATGACAAGAAGAAAAGAAAAAAAGAATTTTCCTTCTTCTCACACCCTTAGCTCCAGCAAAAGTCATTTGAAGGAATACCTAGTCTATTAACTTGCCTTCTAATAAGAATCCTAAGTGAGAATCGTAATTTGCGCTGGATCACCAAGTGATTGAAGGCCTGAAGATAATCAGTCTTCTCCTTATCCACACAAAGCCAGCAGAGTCTAGCAATAGTTCATACTTTCTTGCTTATGAAGTTGAACGTCTCGGTAAAACGAGCAGAGAATACATAGTTTAACTGCGGCAATCAGAATACCTATTCTATGCAACATGTAGGAGATTATGAGCCCTTCGTCGCTGGCCAGTTCGCAATTTTGGACAACCTTTCACTGTCCTGAAACCCATATTAGAGTTACATTTGAAAGATCTAAAATTTCCGTGAGAAATTCCTAGTATTCGTAGGCGAGAACAGAAGCTCTTCAGATATCTGTAGGCCATATTAGCCTCTAATTGGAAATTTAAAATAAAATGTCCAATTTAGAAGCTTATAAGCAACTCATGCGTTTCTATGACTTTCCAGAATTGAAGCTTCGGCCAGGATTTAACCGGATTGAGCCTTACTGAAACCAGCATCGCCCGCTACTTCAATGGTACGTCAGAGGAAAGCGAATTGACATTGGTGTTTTCACTTCGTCCACCACCAAACATGAGCACAGTGAAACAAGTTTAGTTTCACCGCAACCTTATAGAACCAGTAGGGGATGTCGTATCCCCCAAGTCTTGCCCACGGCCCTTTAAGAGATGTAAAGCGGCTATGATCCCTCTCATTATCCTCTCTATTCAGAATAGGGTTCAGAATAACCCCCAGATATCTAGTCCAATAACCTCAATCACAAAGAACTAAAGAAATAGTAAAAAAAACGGAGGATAGGCGTTCTCCGCCTTGATGCAAGTTTCGTTCTCCTTAAAAACATTTTTTTGTAAACAAGGTTGCGCCTTGAGCGTAGCGCACTTAAGAGCATAAGTGTATGCATCAACCGATGAAGTATTAAAAAAAAACGAGTCAATGGAATCAGAATCTTAGCTGGACGAATATTTATTTAATGGTTTTGGCATTTTCAACAAGAAGCAAGAAAACGACATGATGCAAATGTTGTAATGCATGTGGTAAAACATTTTTCATGACACAAGGTGTTAAGATCAAAATTTTCAACATCAGGCCAGAGAAAGCCAGATACAGATACAATAAAACATATACATACATATGCATACATAAATTAAACAACAACAACTACAACAACAATAAGAAAATATTTATAATTGTTATAGGAAAACAACAAAAATAACAGCAGGAACATAAATTAAGTTTATACGGTAAAATAATAACAAAGAAATGTAAAGCGAAGGACAAAACTGAATGGGATTGCAACATAACTACTTAAGTATACATACAAACAGGCTTTGTGGTTAGAAAAAGGAGTTAAAATTTGGTGAACCATTTTTCACCTTTTCACCCCCTTTTTCATAAAGAGATACGTGTTGAGATAGTAAATAGTGAGGGAAAAGGTTTAGAATTGATGGAAAAGATAAACGGGGTCAATTCAAAGAGTTGCGAAAGCGATCGATTTAAGTTGATTGTAAATATGTGATCACTTATTCACATGTTTAGGAATGTGGACAGCCCTGATGGGTCAGTTGGTAGTGTGCTCAACTTCAAGAACCGAGGCCGTGAGTTTACCTTGTATTATATGTGATACTCACAACAGAAAAAAGAAAGCGAGAATTATCACTAAAAAACAATTCTCGAAAATTAGTCATGAAAAAAAATTGTCTCACTCCGCCCCCCTCTTTCCTTTCTCCTATGAAAACATCTTTCCGGTATTCCAAGGCAATGCACTGCCTGAATGAAGGGTATCTTCCGAGAGTTCGTCTAAAAAAATTGATTTTCAAATGTTCCAACGTTAAAGGATATCAGCGTAGATATGATGTCGTACTGTGAATGGTCAGCCTGCTACGTGAATGGGACCTTTCAACATTGGAGGTGCAAATCCAAATACAAAATACCCCAAAATGAACTGCAATACAGACCCAGCTACTGAGAATTCTCTGGATGCAAAACGCTTAGATTATCCGTGATAGTGTATTGGCTTATTAAAAGAGAAGTCACGCTTCAAACCGTGAGTCAGACGTATCCAACAAAACGTGAAGTATGAAGAATATTTGGGCGACTTCCTCTCAGCAGATCTCCGGCAAAAGCTCAGAGAGTAAATAAAAATTGCCATGAAACGTTTCTCAAAAAAATCTGTCATTCAGAGCCGACTTTTAACTGTAGGTCCCGCGCCTCATGTATAAAAATAACACACATAACATAAGACTTGTGAGAAACTAGGTCGTATCCCCTGACTGAAGGGTTGTAATGACCAATTATGTGGGTGTGTATAATGGTGGTATGTATGCGTAATGTTGCGCAAAAATATGAGATTTTTCTTTAACTTCTTCATCCATTAACCAAAGCTGTTACGAATTAGGAAAGGTTCTTGTGCAGAATCATCCTTAACGAACTAACTGATCATGCTCCATGGGTTTGTAAGAAATTCAGAAGATTTTTACCTTCTTTTTCCATTATCCAGCATGGATTAGAATAAAAGAAAAGTTTCAGAGTAAAACTTCCTTTGAAGGACTAACAGACCTAGCTTCTCCTGACTAGCTTTAGCGGAGTCGCAATAGTCTAGTAGTAGTATCAAAACGAAATATAAAAAAAAAATATTTCTTCGGTGACTTCCTCCCAGCAGATTTCTGGCAAGAACTCGGCTATGAAAAGTTTTTCAAAAATCTGTCGTTCGACGTTAAACTGTAGGTACCGCCACTCACGTATAAAATTAAGGCATACAACATGAGTGGTGTGAGAAGCTAGGCCGTAATCCTGACTGAAGGGTTGTAATGGCCAATTATGTATGTATGTATAGTTCGCTCTATAGATTTATGAGAATTACTGACGATTTCCTTTGTAAATTCTCTACAGTTCTGCAACAGACAGATTTTTTCAGAAACTTTTCGTATTTCTTTTTATTTGAGATGCCTGAGCCAGGGGATAAGCCGTGGCCTCACGTCTAGCATGCCAACACGCTACCTACTAACACGTAACGTAGTTTACTACGACGACTTCACCTATACACGATTATAACACAAAAATCGTCATAATCGTATGAGTTCCACTTACACAATGACTAAGAGCAATGAAGATATGACATTCGCTCATATTGCTGAGTAAGTGCCCTTACCAAAACCGCAGCTAAGTTTCTACAATCTGAATCCTGTGTTATTACTGGGAAAACTAATGGATGTAAATGTCCAAAAATCATTTTAACACTCCAGCTTCTATGTCTCTGTACACCTTCGATTCGACATTTGGAAGCCTTGTTTAAATCAAATCCAGAATTAGCGAAAAAAGGAGACAGCTTTCGCTCCTCTATAAATATTGGTTTCTTCTTCTAATACCGTTAAAATATCATCATCATTCCCATATTCTTTGGTGGCCTATTTAGATGCTCCCATTAAACCCACTAGTTAGTGAAAATGAAAAACACAAACTAATTTCCTTTATGTAATATACGGCGCCAGGATAATTTTATGTATGAAAAACGCCTTTGTTATGTTGCAATCTGTGTAATTCTGTTTATCTGGAGGTTGTTGAAGAAAATTGTTTCCAACACATATTAATTGTCACATAAAATCTGCCATATGTGTCATGTTAAAGTGGTTTCCACAGGATGTACAACATGGCTTAATAAACTACAAGTCACAGGCTTATTAAACCAAAAACAGAAAATAACAACAAGAACAACAAAATGTAAATAAATAAGAAGAGAAAAAAGTGAGAAAAACAAGAATTTGGCAGCCAAGTAATTAATCATTAATTACATGACAATAATAAGAGGCATTAGAGATGTAAGTTTTAAACCAATGGCAACACTACAATATGCACTCGTTAATAAGTAAACAAAACAAAACACAAAAACATGAGAGGAAAACATGATGTCTAAATGCTTATAAAACTAGGCTTAAACAGTTAATTAGACAAAGAGAGTGAGAGAAAGAGAAATACGTTTAAATGGCCCTAATCACACGAGAACAATTTTTAGTCGCACGGTTAATTAGACAAAGAGAATGAGAGAGAGAGAGAGAGAAAAACGTTTAAATGGCCCTAAACACACGAGAACAATTTTTAGTCGCACATTTAATTAGACAAAGAGAGTGAGAGAGAGAGAAACGTTTAAATGGACATAATCACACGAGAACAATTTTTAGTCGCACAATTTACTGTTCATTTCAAATCACACGGGATGAATATTAGTTTGCCATAAAATGTATACGTATGTATACATAGCTTTGTATGTATTGGTGTTTTTGCCTTCGTTTGATGTTTGGCTGATTTTTAAAAATGTACATGTATTAGTTTTGTGCTGGTAATGCGGGGTTGCAGCTGGTTGAAACTATTCTCTTATTCTCACCTCTCTTGCCTTTAAACTATGTATCATTTTACGCCAGCACAATTGTTCTCGTGTGATTAGAGCCAATGAAAACAAATAAATTTGTAAACAAACGAAAATAAAAACACAAAGGAAACATGCTCACTTGTTGCATTTAATCAGTTAATTAAGAGAGAGAGAGAGAAGGAAAGAGAGAGAGAGAAGGAGAGAGGGAGAAAGAGAGAGATGTTTAAATTAAAACAAATAAATTCGTTAAAATATACGAAAAAAAACAAGAAATAAATTGAACAACCAGTGTTGATGGGTGACTCGATGACAAACTGTTGCAAGTGATGTATAACAATGTGTATATGAAGGTGATGGTATAGTGTGTTCACATAAATGGTGATCAAGTGTCAATCAAAATCGCAACAATTAAGCTTCACACTTCCAGACACAAACTAGACAAGACAATATACAGCAAAAATGGTAAAATGACAACAACAACAACATAAAAAAAACTTATAGACAAGCAACAACAAAAAATATAAGGAGAAAAATAAAGTCTCATACAACGATTGTAAGTAAGTATTGAACATTTAAAGCAGAAATCAGCGAAAAAAGAAGGAAAAAAACACTGGCTGGACCAAAGGATTTATAAACTAAACAATTTAGTTTAATGCCACATACTTATGCCACAGCCACCATCACAAGCATAGCCACAGTTACTGCCACTGCAGTTGTTTGCGCTCTCGTTTTAATAGATGAAAAATGAATTCACCAGCAGCAGGGGGGGGCTGTAAAAGGAGTAGTAGAAGAAGAAATTGGAAAAATTAAATTGATCATGATATCCGGCTGAAGCCTATACCTGGCTATTAATATCTATTACCAGCTACCACTAATACCTGTATAACAACAGCACTTCAGCACTTGTTATGCTGCTGCCGTTGGTGTTGTTACCGTGTTTAAGTTTCATTCACAGTTGCCTTTTAACTAGAAATCTCCTCAAAGAAAAAAATTGGAAACGAAGAAGCAATTCTTGAGAAATCTAATTTCGTAACAAAAACAAAAAAACTCCATTATTTTTCCTTGTTTTTTTTTCTTTTAATGGCAAATCATCACCATCTTTAGCTTCATCAGATCAATTACAAAAGCTTCTGCAGTTTTTTGTTTAAACTCAAGGAGCAGGTCACTTGCGTTGCAGCCTACATTGAATGTTAATCGTAAAGAAATTGGTAAAGAAATGAGAAGCTTACGTGAAAAGCTGCCACATACATAGATAAGAACAGTCTCATCGGCATTCCCGTATAGCTTAAAAAGGTAGCTGCCATAAGCATAGCTCAGTGGGCTTCTATCACGGGTCCTGTGATATTACGATTTTACCATAATTTTTTGGCAATAGAGGGGCATTCAATAAAGTGAATTTAGAGCTGTGATGAGCTATGCAGGACAGAGTGGTAGTCTGGAAAGAACAATCTTCCAGATGCTAGAGAGCTCCCCAATCACAAGCAGTATAGGAAGGGGAACCACACAGAGTGAAGTGATCTATCCTCTCATATAAACAAGCTACTGGTGAGGTTGTGACACTATACTTGAGCTACAGTGATCTATGCTGATGACATAGTTGTAGTCGCCGTAGTTTAGTAGGTAGTGTGTTCGCTTATTAGACGTAAAGCCCGGGTTCGAGCCCCAGGCCAGACCACAAAACGAAAATATGAAAAAATATTTCTTCGGCGACTTCCTCTCAGCAGATTTCTGGCAAAAACTCTGAGAGTAAATAAACCTGCCATGAAAAAGTTGCTCAAAATCTGTCGTTCGGAGTCGACGTTAAACTGTAGCTCCCGCCACTCAAGTATAAAATTAAGGCACACAACATGAGTAGTGTGAGAAGCTAGACGGTAATCCTGACCTGAAGGGTTGTAATGGCCAATTAATTATGCATGTATGTATGTATGACATAGTTATGGAAATGGAACCTTATCGGATGCAGGACACTATGATGGTCTCGATATCAAAATTACTTCGCGGAGGAAAATCTTCCCTATACGCTAGATAGCTCGCCAATCACAATGGACAATAGGAACTGGAGTGGTTTCCCCTCTCCTATAAATGACCTTCTAGTGGCGTTGCAACACTTCACTTGAGCTACAGTTATCTATGCGAATGACGTAGTTCGTAGATATGTGGATCCTATTAGGGATTGTAGTCGCCATAGTCTAGTAGGTAGAATGTTGGCTTATTAAACTTGAGGCCTCGGTTCGAACCCGAGGTCAAACATGTCCAACAAAACTAAAGGCGAAGAAATATTTCTTTGACTACTTTCTCTCAGCAGATTTCTAGCAAAAGCTTTCAGAGAGTAATTAAAAAAAAATCCATGAAAAGTTTCTCAAAAAAAACTGTCGTTCAGAGTCGACATTAAACTGTAGGTCCCGCCACTCATGTATAAAATTAAAACTCACAACATTAGTGGTGTGAGAAACCAGATCGTAATCCTGACAGGACCAATTATGTAAGTATGTGGCGTTAAAACAGTTGTCCCTATGATTGACATAGTGCTTAGATTTGTGGATCCTATTAAGGACAGGAAGCAACTTACTTAAGAAATGATTAGCCTACAAGCATTTGGTTGCGGATTGGCTACATATTCCGGAAAAGAGGAAATAGTACTTCTCCTCAAGAGTTAGAAGCCACCACGTTTCATCCAATAAGGTTTCATCCGGTGAATATAGTTGGGAAGATAGCTGTCTCTATAGACCTTATTTAGGATTGGACACTATGCGAGTAGCAGAATATTTAGTGAACAAATGGCCACATGCCCTATGATATGCCGTAGGTGAAGAAAGAAACCCTATGCAGATAATCTCAGGGATTTATTAGGAAATGTTAGGCGAAATGAAAAACTGTGGTATCACAATGGATCACAAGTGACCTCTACCTATATATCTGGAAGACATTGCTCAGCTATTCTGTTAACTTTATGAAAGTACATATGGATTATGCCTGAAACTTTTTGATCAAACAATTGCTCTCCTCTAAAGCAGCCCGTGAATAATAATATGTTCTGTGATCCTCCCTTTTTCTTCTTTTTTTAGCTGCAAAAGTTGTTGTAAAGTACTGTCAGTCCTTAGAAGACCACCGAATGCCGTTCAAACCGCTATCGAGTTCACAATACATACATACATAATTGGCCATTACAACCCTTCAGTCAGGATTACGGCCTAGCTTCTCAACACCACTCATGTTGTGTGTGCTGATTTTATACATGAGTGGCGGGACCTACAGTTTAACTTCGACTCCGAACGACAGATTTTTTTGAGTTGCTTTTCATGGCAATTTTTTACTCTCAGAGTTTTTGCCAGAAATCTGCTGAGAGGAAGTCGCCGAAGAAATACTTTTTGTATTTTGTTTTTTGATGTCAGGCCTGGGATTCGAACTCGGGCCTTTCGTCTAATAAGCCAACACACTACCTACTAGACCACGGCGACTTCAATCGAGTTCTCAATATGCCTGCTAAAATAACTTCAAAGTAGACTTAACGAACTTTTCCTGAGACCTTCGCCACCACCACCTTTCGAGAAAAAATAAGACTAAATGAGAAAGGTTCCTCACAACAAGCAACACATTTTCACAAAGGGCTCTGATTTCTAGAAAACAAAAGATGGCAACCCTATCATTTTAGAACATGCTAAGATTCTTTTAAATTTATAATGACCAAATATGTATGTATGGAAGTTCCTTTTAACATCCAGGCAATTGCCTTTTACTACTAAGCACTACAGAGGTCATTATAATGATTTGAACAAGCCAGTGTTGCTATGTAGGGCATCTGGATTTTGAAATCTTACGTGTAGGGAATAAATTTAGTAAAATGTCAGGATAATTGTTACGTTTTAGTCTGTGTGCTGACCATATACTCGTATATGATTCTTTTTAAGCAGCCTTGATATTCCTTTCAACACTTGCTGTCAACCTAATAAGTACCAATTGAATTTCATTTTCTTAAAAAAGGTACCCTGCATTACAGAGTACCTGCAAGTTGCACTTGCACAACCAATTATTTTTTTTTTTACTTCTGTTGCACCTGTTCATCGATTAATATTGTTGGCATCCTTTGGATATTTCCTTTTTCACTTAAAATCTTGTTGTAATACCCGGTGTTTTTATAATGTTTTCCAATGTTTGCCTGTGATTTGAGTTCTTCTTCTTTTTTTTTTTTTAAATTTTAATTGATCATCTAAATACCATTTTGAGCACAACAATTCAACAAATGTAGGTATGCTACACTCGTATGTGGCTGGATGCATTGGCATCATCATGCAAATCTCGGCATATTCAATTTATCAATTCCTAAATAGTTGTGTCCTGTTCGGTTGCTCTCATACGCTTTACAAACAAACTGGTTGCACGTAGTCTTCTTCCAATAATTGACAAGACATTCCGGGTGGTCTGACATTCAACATTTAAATGCTGTTACAATCGAAAAACATACAAATCCAACAACAAAGTAATAACACACAGAGTGCCAAGTGCAACTACTAGCGTTGTTTTCATGGTCATAATGATGATGCTGCAGTAGAGGCTGCAACTGTGGCTGCAACTATTGCTGTTGCTGTTACTTGGTATAGTTTTTAATTCAACTCAAGATTTAATGTTAAATTACCGATGACTATGTGTTGATTATGAAATGAATGCTCGCAACATTGCAGAGGGGCAAGTTGTGATGCCAGTTGCATCAAAATTGCATTTGACATCAAAGAATTTTTCAAAGCAAATCCATTGCGATAGCAGCCAAAACGAATTCTTTATAAAAAAAATTAAAGTTTTAAACAATGGTTGGCATGATTTAATGGTTTTCGATTTCTTAAACTCATAATTGTTTATAAACAATAGAAAGAATCGTGATCAATTTAAAAATGTGAATGAATTTTCAATCGAAAGATAATCTGTTTCAGTTTAGAAAACAATTGAATTTAAAATTTAAATTAAGGACATAAGATAGATTGAAAATGTCACAATTTTGTTAATAGATTCGCCTTTAACTCTTATGTCAAAGCTTCGCAATTTGAAGTATTTCGTCCATAAATCCAGAGAGCTATGGTGGGCCTTTAAACGTTTATTTTGAAAGTCTTCTCAACAAAAGTTTCCTAATTTCAAAGGCAGAGTTGCTGAAAAGTTTTTACCCTTCCATTCCATCATTTCAACTTTTCCATAAGTTATCAACAAGTGCCTATGCCAGTTATTCTCGACCAAGAATATCACTACATACGCGATGGTCATTATTACTCTCCAATCAGGATTTCGACCTAGCTTCTCACATCACATAAATTGCGTGCGTTAATTTTATACATTAGCGGCGGGACCTACAGTTTAAAGTCGACTCCGAACCACAAATGTTTGAGAAACTCTTCACGACATGGTTTTTGCCATAAATCGGCTTCGAGTGACTGGGTTTGAACCGAGGTCCCATGCCTAAGAAGTCACTAACACACTACACATCTACTAGACTATGGCGACTTCAAAAGAGGAACCCATTCTAGAGTAAATTTAGATGGATTAGCCAAACCACGAAGAGAAAACCCGACAATATCACAAAGCTGTATAAAAATAAAGGACAACTTTTTTACATGAAACCTCATTTGATCATACATGGCTACCAGTTGTGTTCTCAAATGAAAATCCGGTGTTGACAATCAGTATCATGGCTTCATATTTAAATTAAAAACCAGCCTGACAGTTTAATGAATTTTTCTTGCCAGAATACCTGAATGAACTCGCGAGCAGTTGGCTACTGAGCCTAGGTTAGGTTAGGTGAGCCGTTCACAGGTCCAGATCTTCTAATCTGTCATCTAAAAATGCACATAAAATGTGTTACACCGATTCAGTTTCCTCCATCACATCATGGCAGGTTCTGCAGTAATCCTGGTGGAGCAAACCGAGCTTGTTGGAGAAATTGCCAATAGTGCAGTGTGCCGTTCGAATTCCTGATAGAACCGTTCTTTTGTCGAGCTCAAGTAGTTTCCTGGTTCTCTTGCTGTCGACTGCTAAGCATATCAGTTTTGGAATTCGGCAACCGGGTATATCGAACCACCCAGAGTTTGTTGAGTTCCAATTTGGAAAAGTATTTCCATCTGTGCCTCAGCGGCCCGGAATCCAGTAGAGGAGGGTGTTGTGTCGACGTATAGGGTGTAGAGAGTCCATCCATTTCCTGACCTCCTATGGTATCCCAGCGTTTTGATTGCTATATGACTGTCCCGGCATATGATCCAGTTCGAAGGTGATAGTTCCCCGGTTTCAACCATGAGTGCAGCTTGTTCAGTAGCAAAAATCTGCTCCTGAAATATGCTGGCCTGGTTAGGTAATCTGTATGACCAGTTCAGTGCCAGTTTATCGGAATATACCCCAGATCCAGTTCTGCATTCCATTCTTCAGCCATCGGTGAAGGTAATCGTTTTATTACTCTAGGCGATGACAGCATTCTCTTCAATAAACCAAACATTTGTAATCCTTTTTAAGGAAACATTCCAAATGTTTCCCAAGAATTTCTATTCTTTTGGGAAGTTTAATCAATGCATGTTTAACTGAACTTAATAGCCTCATAGCCGCTAATAAATCATCATAAAAATTTGTTGTTGTTTTTCTTTTTTCCTTTAAAAAAAATAATTGAAAATGCTTCTCAACCACCACCTGCTTGAAAACCACCACAGAAGCTTTCAACATTTTTTAAGTTTTTCTTTTTTTCAATTTTTTTGTAATTCTTTTCTGTGACCAATTCTTGTTTCAATGCATCAATTTTGAAATTTGAGCTGAAAAAATTCATTCTAAATATCGACAACAACAGCAAGCAGCTGCAGCAGCAGCTGGAATTTTTGCATTAAAAAATAATCCAAAAAAACTCCACGCAATTTATGAAATCAATAGAAGACGCTTAACAAGTTGCCTTGATTATGGCCGTGTAGCAGTTGGTAGGTAGGTAGGCTGTTTGGCTAGGTTCAAAGATACGCAGTAGTAGTGGAACATGTTATCAATTATGCAAAGATCATATTTATTAACAACAACAACAACAGCAACAACTTGATATAATAAAATTCATTTTTTTATTGCACTATTGCTGCTGTTACTGTGTTGCTGCTCTTTAAATATGTATGTAATGCGGTGGCTGTTGTTGCCACTGCTCAAGTTGCCTCGCTTGTTGTAATTCTAGATTAATATTTGTGGCAATAACAACAGCAACAACAACAACATCAATGCACTTGCTACATATACCTCTACTTGTAGTTGCTCTTTAGCATACAAATGCCACAGGAAAAAAATCGTTTTTTTTTTTTTGAAGTGTGGGTCATCATTGCAACAAAACAGCCACGGAAACATACATCGACCATGTTTATGTTCCTTTTTTTTGGAGGTTTTGTTTTTAATGCTACAGTTACATTTTGAATAGCAACAATATCTTGATGATCTGATATGAGTATACCCTACACTCCCTTCACTCGAATAGAGACAAGCTGAACGTCAAGCCAGATTTTCCTTCAAATAGTCTAGAAATATTAGAGGTATACAACAATGACTCAATTTTAGATGAGTCGACGAAGTAGAGTGTGGATATTGGGAACTCATCTAGACTTCCATATCACTGCAGTTGGTTCCAGGCCACAGTCGTAGCTATCCTCATGCCAATACTCGTATAATCTCTTCTCAATAGCAAAATATCCCTGAGAATGTATGGCAGCATGACTGCCCTAGAATACCGTCGTATCGACAATAAAACTTATCCGTGAATATCTTTTATTTCTCGGGGAAATTTATCAGCCCTTATTCCTTATACACTCCATACGATCCCCTATATATTGTACTCATTTTCCTTTCAGCACTTAACACTTATTATGTGGTCTCTGTCCTCAGGGGACAATGCCTCATAGGAATGCTTGCCCGTGGACTAAGTACCACTTCGCCTGGTTTCTAGCGAAGTTGCAACTCGAAAGAGAAGGAGGAGACCGTCTGTTGCTTAATGTGTCATTTCACAGCAATCACGACACACGTACGAAAATACTGGGAACTCATATCCTATACAATGGTTGTAGGTGGCTTGGGCTAAAGGTTTCTTTCCAAGGGATTCTTTTAATTGACATGTGGTAATGCAATGGCTATAATATGGTGATCTAAGACGTATGATACTTTCATACGTATTCAGCTAACATTAAAGACCAGCTTATGGGTTTGCCAGATGTAGCTCACTGCCTACTATAATAGTCGGAGTTAACCGACAATAAATTTCTTACCTTTTTTTAGATTTTAAAACATGTTACCAATTCGTTAAGATATAACACTACCATCTCACTCTACCAAGCAGAGTCTCAAAGGAATTAAATGATAAACAGCACTTATGATCCTTTAAGGGATCTGAACCGACTAGCACGAACAGAAAACGTGGCTAACCTGAAAAACATGGTAAAACTATATTAGACAATTACCATTAATCCATAGCATAACAAGAGCCGATTAGTATTGCACTAAGAAGTGGAGCAGCCTCGCTACTTGCCTGCAAAGGGGATAGCATGTAATTCTTTCAGCCTAAATGAGACGAAAAAGTAACCGCAAAACGATAGCCGAACTGTCAGCCTGAGAAGAAGAAAGGTTTTTTTTGTAGAATTAGCGAAAAATTACAACAACTGTGGAGGAATTACTCTGCTTAACACCATATAAAGGATAGTGACAGTTATAATACACGGAAGGCTTTATAAAAAAAATAGGAGGCAATCTTCAATATGAATAGAAAGTGTCTGATAGAATAATAATAGCGGAATATTCGCAATATAATAGAGAAATTTATCGATCGTTTGTCGAATTCACGAAAGCCTCAGAATATATGTGTACTGTGGCAGAGATGTTGCTACGATTCAGTTAAAATAGTTAATTGGCATGATTCTTATACTATTTAATCGAGATGCCAATAAATATCTATGTCTAAAAGGCAGCCTAACGGAGGTAAGACAGATTCGTTTATTTATGTGCGGATTGGTATTCGGTAGGCGTGTTCCTCCTCTAGTAGTTTCATCAGTTATACAATTACAAGGGATGTCCCTGTGACCAGGAATCCATATTAGATTGACACAAAACTGGTTCAAGATTCGAACAAAGCAGTCGCGACATATGCCAACTAGTTTCGGCCTGAAGATTGCACCCGAAAAAGATATTTGCTTGCCACTTGACTGCCAGAGACAATAGATACTTTACTAAGGATTAGTCCCATTGTACAGAAATGGCGAACGCAAAAACTATCGGACTATAACAAAGTTGTACAGGATTCAATCATCTGTACTGATCTCTGGACCTTAACCAACATGAAACCATACCGAAGCAAAATGTTGGTAATAGAGTTTCATCGGCAGAAGGATGCCCAACGAACAATTGGAGAGGCAAAATACTCCCAGAACACGACCCTATTTGGGAATTCGCGAAAATAATAATAACAAACTGAGTAAACTGTATGGCAAGATCCTTAAGCTTCCAAGCGGAGAAATGGAATTAGAAAAATTTACAGATTTCCTGAGTCCATAAACTGAATTAGTAACTGCTAAAGTTAGACAACGACGTCAGGTCAAAAAACAGAGACGCTTTACTTGAAGTTTTTCTTACACGACAGTTAATAAAGGGGCGTGGCACTACCTATACAAAGTAAATAATACTGTCATAAAGTAATTCTCAAATATGGAATCGGTGAATATTTATTTTTCAGTAGAAAGATCGACACAATTGGGATGATAGTATGAGCGTAGTATGATTTCATTCCTTTACATCCTATCACAGGCATTTGAACAGTTGGTCGGCATATGAAATGAAGATGAAGAAAAAAAAAGCAGCAAAAATTTGTTGGTTCATCTTCGTTTGTTGTAGTTGCATGTTTTGCGATAATCTTAAATGTAGAAATATTTAAATAAATTGTTAAAGATTATTATCGGATAAGGAGAAAAACGGATCAGAAAAATAAGCGCAATGGACACATGTGTACAACATGAGATATGGACCAAGGAACTAAACCAAAAAAAAGGCAAAAAAAAAAGAAGAATAAAACTGTGAAAAGCAAAAATTTAAAGAAAAAGGAGCTTTAGTTCGTTATGTTGGTTATCAAAAGACAAGATACGAAAGTGTTCGATATGCAGGCATTTTTTTTTTCTGATTCTGATTTCTTTTTTTATTCGGAATTTAAATAAAACGAAGGCGAAAAATATTTCGTTTTTTGTTTTCAGCAAAGAACAGCTGCATTAAAAGACCCCAAATTAAAAATTTTTTTTATCTTCAAGATTTGTTTCTTTTTTTTTTGTGTTTTTGTAGGTTTAGTGTGTCTGTAAATTAGAATTGCAAATCCATTTGCAATGTTTCTTGAAAACAAAAACAAAAAAAAAAACAGAAAATCGTTTAAGGTATTTGACTTTTTAACTCATATGTATACCGAGTATTACAAGCATAGGAGTACTTGAATTGCTTGGCAAATAAATTTATAAACGATTTGAATGATTTTTATGCAGATAAGCCAACACATTTTAAATTAGTTTCACAGGGATTAAGTGTTTGTAAAACGAAATAAAAACAAAAGGAGTGTGAGCAGCATAAGGAGGAGAAGGGAATTTAAAATCAAATTATAGCAGAAGAAGGTCGCCGTAGTCTAGTATATAATGTAGTAGCTTATTAGACATGAGGCCTCAGTTCAAACCCCAGGTCAGATTAGTTAGGTTAGGTTAGGTTAGGTTAGCTCCGTCGAGCTGACAAGGGCTGGAGAGCCAAATCACCTATATCTGCACCTCGCAAGAGATGGGCATTGACAAAGAAAGTGGATAACAGTCTCATCCTTCTCAGCGGATCTGCACCCACGGCAGAAGTCGTTAAATGGGAGCCGCATTCTTTCCGCGCGTCTACCCATAACACAGTGACCTGTAAACATGGCCACTGCGATTGAGATGATCCCACGACCAAGTCCAAGTAACTGGTTGGTACGTTTTCTATTCATCATGGGCCAGCGGTAGAGCAGGACTCCTCGTTGATGCAGTATAAGTTGGCGTCTCGGAAGAATTTCCGCGCGATGGCCAGTTTGAACGAGGAAAGTGGCATTCCTAAGTTGATTGAATAGGATTTCGGAAGTAGTGCGCCAGCTCTGACTAGCTCTTCGGCCCTGCAGTTTCCCGGAATGTCACAGTGTCACAGTCACGGGGATCCAGACAAGTGTGACACTGAAGCGCCCCGAAAGAAGGTTGAGACAACGGTGACATTCCCTGACGATCCTTTAATTATTCGCAACGTTCGACAGAGTCTTTATGGCAGCTTGGCTATCAGAAAAGATCGAAATGAGGGTGGGAGGAACACCGTATGCGAGGATCCATTGTGCGGCTCGGTAGATGGCCATTACTTCCGCGTTGAACACGCTGCAATAGTCCGGCAGCCGGAGTGAAATGTTCAAAGCCAATTTCATAGAGTAGACTCCGCTAAAAAAACTCTCCGGAAAGAACTCCTGAGTAAAATAAAACTGCCATAAAAAAGTTTCTCAAAAAAATCTGTTGTTCGGAATCAACTTTAAACTGTAAGTCCCCCCTCCCACTTATGTATGAAAATTAACACACACCACATATGTGGTGTAGGAAGCTAGGTCATAGTCCTGACTGAAGGGTTGTAATGACCAATTATATTTGTATGTGTAGAAGGAATATGTGTATAGGGTAACTGACAATGCTAAGGAAAAAGAAAATAGTATTGGAACCAGTTTTCAGGTACGACAAGTGGGAAGAGGGCAGTCAAGGATTGCCAAGCACAACTTGCCCAATGCAAGCTTGGTTGTGCATTACAATGATCGCTCACTGGGATACAATATCTGAATCTGTCATTTGGATGTTAACGATTATATAATTACATGTTCTCTCAAAATTTTGTATTATACGAATCATAGGGCTCCAGCCCACAACCTTCATTACAATGTCCTGTGCATTTTTTAATATTTTTCCTTCTACTTGAACCGCATTATCCTTCTACTGCACTTTATTCATGAAAACTCCATTTAGCTATGCGAGGGCTATTTTTTCTGTGGACGGTTTCTCTACTGCCTGGCAATACATAGCTGAATCAATTCTTGTGGAATAACGCTGCCAATGAGTAGGCAGAAAAGAAAAGTTCAAGACGCTAATAGAGATAAAACCTTTCCGTAGAGTGGAACAAAATAATCAATTGTTGTGGATCTCTGCTAGACCTCAAGTCATTTGGTAATTCACTGCCAATGAGTAGGCAGATATATTGTTGTGAAAAAGGAAGCCCCCACGACGATGATAGGGTTACAAACCTTTCCTGAGAGAGAAAGAAAAGTTTGTTAGAGTATACACGGCTAAAGGAAATATGGAAAGAGGTTTGAGGTACACATATGTATATCAGACTATTTAGATATCAGAACATATACTTGAACCAGAGCGGCGTTAATGCAGTTCGTAAGAAAACACCTGGGTTCTTATCAAATACTAGGCAGGGGTTATTCTTACTGGTAAAGAACAACATGCTGAATTTTATAAGAACAGCATTATTGGTCAAAGCAATACAGTGATACTCTAAATGTCTGGCAGGCACTAGGCAATATCGTATGATCGCAGTATTCTAAAAAATTTTTTTATTTTCCTTCGTTGTCTGCACCTAGTAAGCGTAAGTAAGTAAGTGAACGTTAAGAAAGCTTTCTCTATTACTTCCTTAAAAACAAACTGAGTTGTTTCCCTTGCGACTTACAATGTGACGTGCATCTCTTCGGAATTCGTAGAAGGAATATATTGAGGGCATGGCACATTAGGCTCATCAGCTTGTAATCAATCAATAAAACACATGAAAATATATTTTTTGGATATCTTATTACTTGTGATTTAATACCTCAACACCAAGATGTCCTTACTTTGCATTCCGTTTTTTATAGTCAAAGGCTGTACGGTCCGCCAATTTGGAGAGAGTGAGGTTGAGGCGCTACAGGGTATAGCACGCTGCATTTCTATTGAAACTTATTGCTTTTGATGTTGGTAGTCACATCTCTCGCTTTATATCGAGCTTTCTCAAGAATCACACTATAGGTTGTTATAGATGGGGTCCCATCAGACAACTTTAGGTTAAGCTCAGTGGTAGTGAAAAGATCTGTTCAAATACAACCTTATTCCTTTTTGTCATTAACGATCTTATTGCTTTAACTTCTAATCCTATCTACTCTTTTACAGATTATAGAAATAGTTGGCATTCATATTCTCTTAATGGTAGGCCGAGACCTTTGGAGATTAAGGCGAAGATGCTCAATATGAATGACACTCTCACAGCCGACCTGTAGTTAATATCCAAATGAGGGCGTGATGTTAAAGCGCTGATATTTGTTGTTGGTGTAATATTAGGGAATCAGCCGCTCTTGATGTTCTGGGCATTCGCTGCAACCAGCACATAGTGTCAAGTGTCGAAAGAAGCATTCAAGTGCCCTGGCAAACTGTTTGGCACAATCCTAAGTCTCAAGTAAATATATTTTTGTTGTCGAAATAATTTCTCATTAGCATTTGCATTAAAAATTGCCACAGTTTCTTCTCGCAGTGCAGAAAATTAATTTCGAATGACAAAGTCGTCTACAGATACCAGCAGCAGCAACACAGTAAAACCGTGTTAATTTGGATGGTGGTGGTGCTATGATGGTAGGTATGGTGGTGGTATTAAAGTATCAGATTACAAAATGTTGCTCATGTTTTACCATGAATTTGTTACACTTGCCCGAATACAAAAATTAATCGTTGTCCAGAGAATATAAGCGATTTTTCTCGCTTGAGACTTAAAGTTTTCTGAAATTTTTTCTTTAATTTCTTGCCTTCTTAGTGTAAAAGAAACAACAGCAACAGCAGCAACAGCAGCAGGGGCAGCAGCAGTGATAACATCATAAACATTTAAAACAATATTCACGTGTTACTTGTGTTAATATTTTGTTATTGTAATGCTGTTACTATATTGCAACATGTTGTTGCTTATGTTATGTTGCATGGCTTAAACTAATAAGCTTAACATTTTATTACATTTAAAAGACAAAAATAACACAACACAACACAACAAATTCTTCTTTAAGGCTCTTAAATTAACACAAAAAAAAACGAAACGAAATCGTAAAACAAACAAAACGACACTTCACATGGCGGCTTAACTGCGGATTTAACAGGGGCGTTCAAATGGAAATGTATGTTGCAACAAGCGTAGTTGTTGATGTTGTATGGTAAACATGATTATTTATCTGATGTTTTTGCTTTTTTTGTTGTTGTAATGCTTGTACATCCGCATTTTTGTTTTAATGCCGTACATAACATACAGCAACCTAAGCCGTTAAAAAATCACACAGCTGGTGGTGTCAAGGTATGTTTACATACACTTCTACCAGTTCGATCACCCTAAATGACGTAAATTTAATTGCATGATGATCTCTGCGATAGGATGTATGATTTACTCTGTAGCGTTAAATTTACTGTCTGTTAGATCTCTACTAGAAACTGAATGGAACTGGATGGGTGGAGGTATCTTATTATGATAGTAAGCGGCTGCCAAGGCATTAGGTCCTATCGCTACGTTTTCAAGGATGGTCTTTGGCTGTCGCAAGACTCTCAGAGACGTGGCAGAGCGATATAATATGCACATCACATTTATACAAGGACGTACTAGCATTCCGAAAAACTACTGAGTATTTTAGGAATGCCATTGAGAAACTGCAAGCCACGTATTTATAACACAGTAACAGATTCAGTTAACTCGGCGTGGATGACTCCAGTAAAATAACACACAAAATCTGACCAAGACTAGATGGAGGACGCACGGAAAGTTTGCCCAAATTCCAATTAAGTATACTTAGCATAGTCGTCGGAGACTTTGCATTCCAGATACTGATGCGTTAAGCACTGGCCTTTGTCATGTAGCCTATGACTTCTGCAGTAGCTATAGAAATCAAAAAGAGGGAGGGTATATGCCCAGCATTATGTCGCAGAAGAAGGACACATTATGTTGGATATGTCTGACCCAAAGTTTGAACCGTGGCCTCTTGTCTAATAAGCCAACACACTACCTTCTAGACTACGGCGACTTCAAGATAACATTAACAACAGTTAGAGCCACCTTTGGAAAACAGTAGGTCTTTTTCATTGATTTCGTTATTTCTAGTCAACAGCAGATGGCAACCCTATTATTCCAAAATTTTAAACAATAGACGATACATCTGCTTTGCTGGAAAAGCATAAGTAATTGAACCTAAACAGAGCTAAAACCTAATAAGAAGATGAGGAGGAGGTGCTGCATTGAATGGCCAAAAACCAATACAAGAAATCGGACCTTTAGCGGTATTTACTATTTCTGGTAAAAAAGACCATACACATAAGAAGAGTTCGTGATGTCAACTATAAAAGAAATAATGGCCAGCCAAGAGCCTGATGGCAGTATTAAACCATAACGCCACTTGCCACTTGGCAAAATGAAGAAGCTTTTCATATACTTTAAGACGCAGCAACTGTACTTCAGAAAGTCAATGCAGACACACTTAAAACTATTTTCTATTTCAACATGCACTATCTAGGATTCCTCAATTATTTCATTAGAAATGTATGTTGGAACACCATTCAGATTAATTAATTGAACATAAAATTAAACAATAAAAATATTTATTTCTCTTATTTTTAATGTATTTTTAAGCTGAAACACAACACCACACTACACTACACTACACTACGCTGCAGAACATAATACTGCTACTACTGCTTAATAAATTATCGTTTACGATTTTCTTAAGAAATGCAATAAAATTAGCAACAACAAAAAGAAAATATAAAATTTCTTATCACTTTTAATACCACAATTTACTGTTAATTAAAAAAAAAATGAAAAACTTTATTTGAAATTGATTTTTAACACGCATTTCTTTCTATTCTACGTGGCACGCATTCACGCTTCTCTTGCATTTGCATCAAATTCATCGTGTATGAGGTAATGGAATTGAAATTTGTTGCATGAATGCCGTGTAATCGCTTGAGGGCTAATGGAAAAAATGACAAAATATCTAGGAAAACAATTTATAATGAAGAAAAAATAATTGCAACAACAACAAAAAAAAAATTTTTTTGAAAATAAAAATCAAAGAAACGGAACAGCAATGCATATGATAAATGTCAATGGAGTTGAGTTTTAAGGTTTTAAAGTTTTAAAACTATTTATGCAGTTGTTGTTGCTATTTTTTTAAATTTATTTTCTTGAAATCATGAATTCAAATGACTGGAAAAACTGCCACAAAGATAATGAAAGAGATACGAACGGTGCTTTTATAACCCAACGAAGAATTTTTCGAACAGAACGTTTTCTGTTAACATGCTTTATGTCCTGTTCCAGTGAGACTAAGCATTTTAGTTGTTCGAAAGATTATATGAAGAGTAATTAATTGTTCATATTATTCAATTGCAGTGCTTCTGATTGCAGAACAGGCAATATCTCTTGCGACAAAACTGATGTACTTCAAGTGGTATTGCGCCCACGTGCATTTCTGAAACGCGATATCATGTATGCTCTTACTCTTGATGCAGCTGCTTTGAAATACTCAAAAGAAAAATTATACGCAAGAACTTAGGTCGAGTCCGAGTTGGCGACGACTATCACGTCTATACCAACAACGAGTTGTATGACCTCCAAAGATAGGAACGTTGTTCAGCGATTTAACTTCCAGCAGCTAGACTGGTCATATCGGTCGGATGCAACAAATTTTTCCGGTCAAACGGGCATTTGATGACAGAGATGTATGCTTTACATACATACATAGCATACATACCTGGACTTCAGTCAAGATTGCGACCTAGCTTCTCACACCGTCCATGTTAATGTGTTATTTCGAACAACAGATTTTTCTGCGAAACTTTTCATGGCAATTTCATTTACTCTCAGAGAGTTTTTGTCAGAAATCTGCCGACAGATAGTCACCGAAGAAATATTTTTTCATATTTCGTTTTGTTGGAGACGTCTGATCTGAGGTTTGAACCTTGGTCTCACGTCTAATAAGCCAACAAACTGCCTACAACCTACCTTGTTTATATTGCACGGAATAAATTGAGAAATCTCTGACATCGATCGATATAACTAATACTCGAAGGCGCATGGGAAGCAGATGTGCAAACTGCAATCCTACAATCAGGCTACTAAGGGGAAATTAAAAAAGTAAATCATCGTACAATCCTTACTATCCGCAATAATATAAAACGTTAACATAAATTTTCAAAAAATTTAATAGAAATTGTTTGCTGGACTGTCTTTTGCATTTGCCTGGGCTGTCAATGTTTATTTTGATAAATTTGTTGCCTGAAACCAAAAAGGCGTTTTTCTCGATTATTATTTCATTTTCCAAAGGGTATAATTATAAATCAAATTCTATTATCGTTTAGATAGAATTGTAACAAAATAAATCATTTCCATTGAATGTTGAAGGTCCTTCAAAATATACAAAAAAAATTAAGAAAAAACGAAAAAAATTGAAATGTTTTTATGGCAACATTTTAGGGAACAATTTTTAATTGAAATGTTGAGACTTTTTTCCCTTTTTGGTATTATTTGCAATTAATAGCTTACAAGGCACGTAAAATATAATTTTTTTTTTATTAAAAATTTTATAATTTTTGCTTGAAGCCTAGCTTGGAAAATTGACAACATCATTTAAAGCTCAAACAACGCATGCACTTCTGTTCGAAGGTGCAACAAAAAATTTGTTATCGTTTTAATATAAAACAAACAACTTTCGTCTATATATAGAGAGCTACAACAACAACAACAACAACAAATAATCTATAAAATTATGATTTTTTCAGAACAACAACAGCAACAAAAACTGACATTAAAAATAAGGCAGTCAAGCATCATTAGTAGCGAAAATATACAGAAAAAAAATCCACCAAAAAAAAATATGAACTGAACTCTAAATCGAGCAGAAAAAAAATCGAAAAAAAAGAAAAGATCTGCGACCAAAAATGGTTCGAAGTCTCCCATACAGACAACACAGTGATCATCGTCATCATCATATACAACGTTGAATGTAGCTGTTGCGCATGCCTAAACGCATAAAACATTCGTAACGTCAGAGTGTGTTGTGTTGTGTTGTATTGCATACGACACAATCAACAATTTTTCTAGCGGAAAATATTTTAACACATTCGATACTAAGGCTTCCAATGGCCATGCCAATACAACAAACAGTACAAGAGACGACTGACTGGTTGATAGTGTGCATCCAGCTGGCCAGTATGTTTAACCGTGCTTATATACAAATATACTCATACTCTAATGGCAAGATTCTCACGCGACATGATCATAATTCATAATTTATTTTTTAATCCTCTTTCCCTCCTTCTCTCCTGGCTTACTAGACGATACAAACGTTTATTTCTGTTTATAATATAACCAAAGAAGGCTTTTCTTGCTACTTTTTTTGCTTTTTTTATAGGCCAATTTAAAAGAGGGTCTATGGGCAATAGGGTGGCCAATTAAGGGCTTTTCTTTTTTAGAAGATTCAAAAATCTTTCTACAATCGATAGCAGAAACTACTTTAAAACGTTGACAGCCGACTACGAGATACCTCGTAGATTGCGTTCCCTTCTAGGGTGCCAACTACGAGTTATCTCGTACTTACCAAAACTGTAATTTTTGCACGGCTACGAATAAAATCGTTTTATATCAGTGCTAGTATCGATAAATGGCTTCTGGGAAAAGAACAAAAAGTCAATGTTGGCTTGCATAGCCAGTTTTCTGAAAATTGACACGGCAGTCAGCGCGTTGTAGTTGCAGAACATTTTCATACCAAAATTCCTGTCGCAACATGTCGTATAGACATGTCATCTATTGTGAGCAGATGATCTATTGCAGAGCCCGCAATCTATCCTACAAACTAATTCAGATTTTTTTCGGTATCAGTAAGGTTAACTCCTTACCAAGAGCTTTCCAGGCACCCACGAATTTTAGTCCACAATGCATTAACGCCACCCAGGTTCAATTATAAGTATTGGTGAGTCATTTTGAACAGAGAACAGAGTTGATTTTACACATGCGTTGAATATTTTGGGCTTGGTTCGTCTGGATATTTGTGAGCTTCTCCATATTGACTATAGTCGTCCAAAGGCCGCTCTCGCTTTGTTAAGCCTGTTGTTTACTTCTGTTTCTGAGCCGTACTTTGTTGTCATTGTGCTGAATAGCAGAAGCTATCCTTATAGCATGATGTTGTCGGTGTTTACATGGTTAATTCCCATGGCATTTAGTGGACACTTTCTGCGAGAGTATACAAATATCATCTGCGTACTCCAAATCCGCGAATTGACGTGAGAGACTCCATGTTATGCCTCTTCTCTCAGAAAAGACGGAAGCTCATGACATCATCCAGCACGATGATGAATAACTGAAGTGATAGGCGGAATCCCTGTTTTACTCCAGCATTTGTGTGAAACAATGAGAGTTCCATACTAGTTATTCCAAGTCCAAGTTGAGTGCTCGAAATGATAGTTAGTATTGCTATATCCTGTTCAATTTGAATTAAGCACATATTTCGATGAAGCATATTAGCAGACACCCACGAATATCCGGGAAGCCTTGTTCCCCCAATAAAATGTGATACTGAGCTTTACTCATAAAGTCTGAAGTCGCCGTGGTCTAGTAGGTAGTGTGTCGGCTTATTAGACGAAAGGCCCGAGTTCGAATTCCAGGTCAGACTTCAAAACGAAAATATGAAAATATTTCTTCGTCGACTTCCTCTCAGCAGATTTCTGGCAAAAGTGAGAGTAAAAATTGCCATGAAAAGCTTCTCAAAAATTTGTCGTTCGGAGTCGACTTTAAACTGTAGGTCCGCTACTCATGTATAAAATTAACGCACACAGCACGAGTGGTGTGAGAAGCTAGGACGTTGTACAATGGGTCAATTCGACCTCCGGGTACTGTACTTGTCACAGTTGACAAGTACACGTCTTCTAACCTAACCTAACCTTACTCATAAAGTAAAGTTAGCAAGATTAAGGTTACGATGAGAAATATCAGTCGAAGAGGAACGTAGAAAGAACAGGAAGTGTCTATTAAGGTAGCATTATAATAAAATAATTTCGAGGACCAAGTCTATTAGGACTCCTTAAAGCCCAAGAATTTAATATGGGATGATGAGCATTAAAATTCAAAGACTGTTTAGCAGTATAATTGTTTCTTCCCGCAAGTACTTTGAAAACAATTTTTCCTACCAAAAAGTACATTTAAGATTTGTTTTTTTAATTCACAAAACTCCCTCTTTGCCACACCCTTTCACTAGACATTAAGGTATTGCTTATTGTCTATGCAGCAGCTACAGTTTGAAAAAAAAATATTTTCCAACACAATATTCGGATATTTTTCATTTTATTTTTAGTTCGTACAACCATAACGAAATGTTGTTGAACATGACAAGGAGATCATGTTTATTTTAACAAATGTTTTTCTCCAAAAATACACAACAACAACACCAACAAAAAAAGTAAAAAATTTACTAAAAATGAAAAACAAAAATTATGAAAAAAAATGTTCAAACATTGTTGTTGCATTTTTGTATTCAGAAAGAAAAAAAAATGTTGAAAATATTGGCAAAAATATGATAAATTATTGACTTTCCAGAGAATGTTTTCGTTGCGCTGGTTCACAAATGCAAGCCATTAAATCAATAGAATGGCTTAAAATGTGTTAAAGACATGTTAATGAAGATGAAGGAAAAGCTTAATGGCTGCTTTATCCAATGCTGTTGAAGAATATTTGTGGGAATCAACAATTTAAGCAGCACCTAATTCAGGGACTGAATGTTTTATAAGGGTATTCAACATTCTAAGAGATCGTAACATAGGGCTTACATATACACACTTCAGCTTCTTTTCTTTTCAGCACTTCTCAATGACACAAAAAATAACATGAAGTAATGTCATAGCAAAGCCTGAGATTAAATAGAATACTTTAGTAATTTGTAGGGAAATATTTTGATCGCTCGTTATAATAAAGTATAGAAAATACCTCGAACCCTCTGGTATGTTTATCTTACTATTCACTGGATTTAGCGAGCACCCACATGTGATGTTTAAAGATGTGTGTTTTGCTATATCACTACAGCTGGAATCTAGTCTTCTTAATAGAGTTCTCTTCTGGTGAACTGCCGCAATAAAAATTGAAATAAAAAATTCGTGGATGAAATGAAAAAATCAATGCGAGACCTTCAACGGCCTTCTTTATTATATTGTCAGGACAACATACAGTAGAAGACACGCGGCTTAATGTCCTGCCATATTATTCCCTCTGGGACCTCCTCTATCATATCTGAGAATCCCCAGTTTCTGTGTGATGATGACTAAGGTAAGCTTAGTCTTAAGAGGAGATTTCACACCGGAATTCCAAGCAGAGAACCGGTCTTCTGCCATAATCACAGAATCAGTCTTCTAGCATGGCCAACATTTACGGCAGAACTGGTTCTGAGTAAGGGATCTCCAACTTTTGTCGTATATATCCCTTCTGGCAGCCAAACTGTAATTAGATATGCTTGGATATAACCATACATACATAATACATAATTGGCCATTACAACCCTTCGCTCAGGATTACGGCCTAGCTTCTCACACCACTCATGTTGTGTGCCTTAATTCTTATACTTGAGTGGCAGGACCTACGTCGACTCCGAACGACAGATTTTGAAATATTGATTTTGATTTTCATAGCAAGTTTATTTACTCTCAGAGGTTTTTGCTAGAAGTCTGCTGAGAGGAAGTCGCCGAAGAAATATTTTTTTCATATTTCGTTTTGATGTCTGGCCTGGGGCTCGAACCCGGGCTTTACGTCTAATAAGCGAACACACTACCTACTAGACTACGGCGACTACAATGTGTATCAAATCAATATCAACATATTCCCTGATAGCACAGCACAGCCATTATATTCCCAGATAGAGAGTGCCACACAAATCGACAATTGCTCAATAGTGCTAAATGACTCTGGAGATAATAGCAAGGCAATGGCCACCCTCATATCGGTTCATGGATATAGGGTCATAGCAGGTGAAAAAAAATAGCCGACACAATATCAAAAGTCGGTTCAACATTGTATTCGAAAGACGTCTGACATATGATCCGCATTCCTCCTCTGAATTGGCGGCCTTTAAACGATGTTACACAGTCCTTACTTATACGCTAAGGACCTAGTTGTATAAAGACTAGAAAAATCTAGAATAAGGGAGAACAGAACTTTCGATAAATCTCTAACTAGAATCGATATTATAAAACTTTATAGCGGCCCTAAAAACGCACTGATATGTAGGCATACACGTCTAAAGGGTAAAATTGTTCTTCAACGACTGTAATGTTAACGAAGAAGAGAAGAGAGAACATCTTCCTTGTCATTATTCAACATTTAGGGCCCTAAAAAGACAGATTTTAAGAAATTCAGAATTTATCGATAACATTTATCCACCCAAAGGTGATATGAACAAAATCCATACCTTCCATTAACAGAATGTATTTATGAACACTAGAGATTAATGGCATTACAAGAGGACTCGACTGGCCAAATCAACCTCATCTAAATGCTTTTATATATCAGTGTTATTAATACTCTGCACATGTATCCTTCACATCGATTACTTTTACAATCGGCTTAATTTCTCTCAATGTAGCCATCAAAAACTATCCATTCGATATTCTTGAATAACTTTTTCTTTGCTTATGTTCGGTAAATCATTTCGAAAAATAAGTTTGTCTTTAAGCGTTAATGACAAGTGATATGCGTCGCATATGCATTTAAAGCATTTTAACAATATTGCCATTTTCCAACCAGCGAACCAACTAGCCAACTAGCGAGCTATCAAGCGTTCATTATTGCAATCAACCATACAAAGTAGAAGCGGTAATAGATGCCTATGCATGGCATCATCCTTCTAACTAAAAATGGATGAGCGAGCGTGCTTGTTTAATGGAAACCTGTTGTTGTTGCTAATTTGCATATATGATGAGATGAGAGAAATGAGGCAACTTATGTGTTGGGTGAGTCTGAGTATGTATTGCTAAAATTGCCGCCTATAAAAGACTTCTTTGAAGTGATTGCTGCATGTACTCGTATGCATATTGGCTATAAAAAAAAGTTTGCTGATGATGCTGATGCACAAATAGCTGATGATGTCTACAGTCGAAGAGTTATGGTTTTATTATTTATTTATTTTCAACAGTGATGGCCGCCTAGCTTGTACGGCTCTTGGACAATTTGCCTAAAAAGTCTTGGATTATTAGCGGGACCAACAGTTGCCTGGAAGTAAACGCATAAAATAAATGCCAACTCATCTTGATTGTAATTTATGTGAGCGTAACTTCTTCTTTCATCCGTTTGTTGCACGTGGCAATTTTTCTTCTTCTTACACACTTTTTTTTTGTCTAGTGTTCTAGGCCATTAGAAAATGTGCATCCAGTTCTGCCCCATCATCATCTAATAATTCAATTTCATATCGTTTTTGGTAAAAGGAAGAAAAAAACTGTTGCGGAAAATAAATAATTAAAGTTTTTAACAGACAAGTCATCATCAACAACAGCAGCAGCAGCTGCATCATTGCTTTGGAGTGCTTGAAGTGGAATATTGTTATGGCTGTTGTTGCTATTCTCCAAAAAAAACCGCTACCACTTATTGGTAATTGAAATATTTTGGCTAAAAACAAACATGTTATCATTCTCTATCTCTTGTTGTTGTTGTTAAAACCATAAAAAGTCATCAGCGTTGCAGTAAAAACTTTCGGAGTGCGTGCGTATATGTGTATGGCAATTGACAAGGAACTCTAGAGACTGACTACTCACTGAGTTCGTCTGTATGTTTAGTTTTTAGTACCAGACAAATACAATGATCTTAGTGTTGAAAATAGTTATGAGTGTAAGTTTAAGTTTAGGAAATAGAAAATAATTTTTGGGCAGTTTATTGATATCACAGGGATCGCATATATCGATAATTTAAGTAACAAATTAGAGATCAACCTGGCAAACATTTCTCTCAATATTGGGGCTAACATTAGGGCCGAGCACGCATCAAATCATTTTTAAACAGAAAACGGGCTAGCCTACACAAGAATACACAGATAGATAACAAGATTTGCTACATTCGATTTTGAAACTGAAAACTACCATCTCTATGAAACCTGACTCAAAAGGATAGAGAAAACAGACAGAGAGTTTTAAATGAATTTTCATTGAGGTACCCTTGTTTCTAGAGTACCCCATGTTTTTGCTCTAAGTATAGCATTGAAAGATTTTTTAAGGCCTTTAAATGATTATAACTTTCGATGACACACAACTTATGGCCAAGCAAACATAAATCATATTTATATTTCAAACGGTTTTTCTTTTTCTACCAATAACGCTTGAAAAAAACTTTAATTCAAACAATATTTTTATTTTAAAAACTTTGTTATCGATAACACATTTTACAAAGTGTAGTTTTATCGATAAGTTTGAATGGATTTTCTAAAACTGAAATTCATTTATGGTATAGTAGATAAATAAGCTTTAACTAAAGTTTATCCAATAATTATGTTACGATAACCAAATTTCTCATATCGATAATGATTTGTTATTGATAATTTTTTTAATTCTTTTGCTACATATTAAAGATTTTATTTCAGAACAGTAAGTATCTGTCACTCATCTTACACATTAATGCGAAAAACCTATGCTTAGAAAATAGTTATCGCAATGAAATTTTAAATTGTTATCGATAACTTCAATTTAAAAACAATTGTTCTGAGAACTTAATTAATATTTAAATATAAAAATGATAAATAAGTCCCAAAAATATAAATTGTTCAATAACTGAATTGTCGATAAGTCGCAGCTACTGAGTAGTAATTTTTTTATGAATAATATAAATTAATTATATAGTCATTATATAAATTTAATGCAAGTTTCTAATAAAAAAAATTATTTGTTAGGAAGTGCCATGAATTTTGTTCGATAAATTTAGTTAGTATAGAAGCTAGACTGCAATCCTGACTGAAGCGTTGTAATGGCCGATTATGTACATATGTATGTAAATCCAGTTATCCCTTATTAGCTGTAAACAGTATGTTTTGTTTAGTTGTTACGATCTGTTTAAGACAGTTAAATATATTTATAATAGACATTTTTTTATAAAAATATACGATATTGTTCGATAACATTTGTGGTCGCTGTTATCGATAGGTACAATTTATTTTGTAATTTATTATATAGCAAAACGCAACTGTACTTAAAAATACGTATACAAAGTGTTTAAAGTTATTATCGATAACATAAAAATTTCGGTAACAAAAAATTTTCTATTTTAAAAATAGTAATCGATTACAGAAAATGAAATCGAGATTTCTGTTAAAATCAATAGAATTGAAAACTTAGTTAACAGTATACGAAATCTTTAAAGTTGTTATCGATAACATAAAATTTTCGATTAGAAAAATTTATCGATTACAAAAAATGTTATCGATTACAAAAAATTAAATTGAGATTTCTATTAAAAGCAATAGAATTGAAAACTTAGTTAATAGTATACAAAGTCTTTAAAGTTGTTATCGACTGCATAAAATTTATCGATTACAAAAAATGTTATCGATTACACAAAATTAAATTGAGATTTCTGTTAAAAGCAATAGTAAAGAAAACTTAATTAAAAAATGTTATACAGTGCTTTTTTTCTTTGTGCTACATTTCAATTTTTGTAATTTTTTTATGGTTGTTGTTATTTTCTATCGTTAGATGAAATTTGCAACGCATTAGAAATAGAAAAAAAACAACGACGACGGCGTAAAAACAATTCTTGCGTATGACAACTACGAGTACACTTGTGGCATGTAATCGTTCTTGTGAGACTTAAACACGTAAGTCACTCACTCACTCACTTGCTATGTCTACACGCAAAAGCTTACATTTCGCATTTCTTTACGAACAATGTCTGTCTGTTTAACAGACATGGTACCTTTGAATACGATATTCTATGTACTTTTGTTGTTATTTTCTTTACCTTATTGTTGTTATTGTTGTTATAGAGTCATATAGTAGAGTCAGTCAGTCCATGACAGTCGGAGATGTGTAAAGTCAAGACATTTATGAATATGAAATTGTATATCTTATGAGTAACAACAAGAAAAAGAAGAAGAATAAGAAAATCAAAGACGTACTTACTGTAACGAAGATGAGACAACATTGTTCAGCTTTCTGCAGCTAAAGTCACGATCAAATACACTGCGATGCAATGGTAAATGCACATCGATGATGATGATAGGCCTGTAGAAAATAAACAATAATAATGCCAATTAAATTTCGAAAAAAAATGAAAAGAAATCGAAGTAAAAGACAAAATTGTTAGCAAAAGAATAATTTAAAGTTTAAAATCATTTTTTGTGTCACTTAAATTATGGGAATATTAACGATTAACTTGGCTGAAGTAAAGTGCAAAGAAAAGTAAAAAAAATCAGAGAGGGGGAAGAAAAATTGATTCCATAAATAAAAATAATCAGTGTTTAAAATACTTTACTAATGGGATTTATAAATGTCACATGAGATTTTTATTTAATTAAAATTTTACTTCTTATAAATCTTATTTATTTTTTTCTCTTTTAAATTATTATTTTCCTTTTTATTAAATGAACACTTCAAAATGTCTTTATAAAAAATAGTTACAAGCGAAATCATATGCTTATGACAGTTGGTTGTGAAGAAATCCATAAACATTCGATAATTAATACAAGAATGCCATTAAATCTCACATTTTTATGGATTTAAACATTAAGAAATTGAAATCAGAAGACTTACATTTTTTTATGTTATAAAGAGGATT
Organism: Sarcophaga rosellei; assembly: GCA_930367235.1. Classification (NCBI taxonomy): domain Eukaryota; kingdom Metazoa; phylum Arthropoda; class Insecta; order Diptera; family Sarcophagidae; genus Sarcophaga; species Sarcophaga rosellei. Next base: position 79,449,783 of record OV884021.1, read on the forward strand.
GAAATATGCTTGAAAAAGTCATAAAAATGCCTCTTTTCCACCAGTAAATTTTGTAAATATAGGGTGGGCTATTTACATACACAATTGGTCATTAGAAGTCTTTAGTCAGTATTACGGCCTAGCTTCTCAACACCACTCATGTTGTGTGTGTTAATTTTATACATGAGTGGCGGGGACCTACAGTTTTAAAGTCGGCTCCGAACGACAGATTTTTGAGAAACTTTTCATGGCAATTTTATTTACTCTCAGAGTTTTTGCCAGAAATCTGCCGAGGGGAAGTCGCCGAAGAAATATTTTTTTTTTCATATTTCGTTTTGAGGTCTGACCGGGGATGGGTGGGCTATTTATGCGTTTAAATTTGAACCATCGATTATTTCGAATCTGGCAATTCTTATGTCATTCTATTCTGTCTCAAAATTCAGTATGTTATCTCCATTGAACGTAATGAATCGATTTACGCCTGAGCAACGATGGGGTTTATTGGGCCCAACGAGAAACCTTACGATGATGTCAAATTTGTCAAAAAAAAACATATTTTCGATTGAAGCACATTTTCACCTTGGTGGATACGTTAATAAGCAAATTTGCCATATTTGGGGCTCAGAAAACTCACACGTGGTCTTACAGAAACCAATGCACCCATTACGAGTGACTGTTTGGTGAGCCTTGGGAAGCGGAGGCGCAACCCACACAGTCAATGGAAAAACCTATCGCACCATGATAATCGATTTTATTGTACTCGCTCTTAATGGTATTGAGGTGAACGATGTTTGGTTTCAACAGGATAGTACAACTTGCTACACATCTCAAGTCACAATCGATTTATTGGATCAAACGTTTGATGGCCGTTTAATTAGCCAAAATGGTGACGTCAGTTGGCACCGGAAATGGTGATGCGATTTGACACCGTTGGACTATTTTCTTTGGAGCGCCGTTAAAGAAAAGTTTTACTCCAACAAACCAGAGACAATTACGCATTTGAAGACCAACATTTTTATTGCCATAGCCGAGATACGACCCCATACACTCGAAAAAGTGTGTTTAGTAATTGGTTCTCCCCATTACTGAATGCGCATGTTACATAAAAACGTAGGATTTTTTGGATGGTCTAATGCAAGACACAAATTTCCTCTTCGACTCTTGATTGGCCATTACAATGCTTTAGTCAAGATTATGACTTTGTTTCTCACAAACCCCCCTCCCTCCCCCTGTAAGCTTTCCATGGCAGCTTTATTTTCTCTCACAGTTTTTGCCAGAAGACTGCTGAGATGAAAGAATTTTTTTCTTTATTTTTCTGTTGTTGACTGAGCTAGGGTTTGAACCACGTGCTCTCATCTTATAAGCCAGCACACTACTTACTAGCCTACGGCAACTTCTAGAAAAAATTTTAAATTTCTCTCAATTTTGCTTTTCAGCGAGATTACCTCTTCAAACGTATCCTCCCATTCCGAAATGACCTGGGTTCCAGCAAAGAGTGATTCTATTATCTCATCGGACCTAAGTTAAGTTAGGTCGGAGTGGTAGCTCTGATATCACAAAGCTCTCCTGAGCACGCATAGCGGCCCGTTGTGATGTCACGGGTGAACGCAGTCCCTACACTAACCAAGTTCCACCAAAATCAGGGAAGAGGAAGAAGTTGGTCAGCGCATGGTCATCGGACCTATGTATATTAAGCTCGAATTATCTCCATAGGAATTAACCTCTCGCCATCCAAGTTGACTACATCTTTCAACTACTGCTTGAAAAATACCCAAGAGATTCTCTAAGTTTTCCGAAAGGTTCCTATCTTGAAAGGTTATGGAGCAACAGGATTTCTGTATTTTTTTTTTTTTTTTGTTGGTTACTCTGGTTCGTGGCGAAAATGTTCGAGTTTCCTGGCTCTGTCCAAAGGGCAGTTAAGGACAATCCACTGTTGTATCCCACGGGAAATGAAAGGCAACAAAAAATATAATCTTGATGATTCAATACTTATTCCGTTTAGCTCAAGTTAATCAAGGACTCCTTTGAATTGATTAAATTATTTCTATTTAATTTAAATTTTTTTTATTTCTTCATTAATTTTTTTGCTGCTTCCACTACAAAGCGTAAATTGTTCATCGTTTGATATCCTTTTCTACAGCATGATTTATGGTGTCTAATGAGGGTTATCGTGGTATTTAACAACCATAAGTCCCCCTATTTATCTCTATTTTTTCTTTTTCTTTCTCTCTCTCTCTTTCTCTCTTTCTCTCTTTGAATCATCCAATTAATAACGAAATCATAAATCTTTTCACAACGTATCCATTTCGCCCTCCAGACAGGTGAAACGTAAGAAAAACATGATCTTTTACTTGCAATCATAAATATTAACAGTGAATAACATAATTAGCGCCGTTTTAGTTAAGTGCCACAATTAATTTTTTTCCCCCTTTTCGATTTTTTTCTCCTTAACTCCTTAACATCGATAACATACCAGTAAATATCATACGTGTCCGTCTGTGGCATTTATGTATTGTATGTAGTATGTAACAATGCAGCTGAGAGCAAAAACAAAATCGGCATTAACAATTAATAATAAAACACGTACAATTGTGTTTCTCGTTACAAATTATACTTTATAATTGGTTGTAAAAAAAAAATCTTGTAAAAAAAATCTCAACACAGAAATTAAAGGAATTCTCATTGTTTTTGTTAAATAAAAAAAATTTTAAATTTTTTTACTCCTTGACAAACTCAAAGCATGTTCAATTAAGTCACAAACAGCTTAACAGTGTAGTGCCGCCCCTTGTAAGACGTGAATCTTACTTTACCGATAATAATTGCATTAAAAATGTCTACTGCGTACCATGGAAAGATTTTCAGATGCCATAGCATCTAATCAGCTCATCTAATGCCATAGCAAACATACACCAGATATATACGACTGGCAACATTCGCGAAATATAATTTGAAGAAGAAAAAAAGAAAGAAAGAAACAACACCACCACCTTTCAAATCAATTCAATTCTTTACATTGTCAGTGTTTAAAATGAAGTTACTTGCTAGGCGTTGTTGACTGGTGGTTTTTTAAATGAAAAGAAAAATTAAACGACACCAAAATGTAATTTAAAAAGGTTTAAGTGTCGTCTGCTGGTGTCTACATATTGGAAATTATAACCGACCACATACGTAAATATGTAATTGGTCATTACCAGCCTTCAGTCAGGACCACGACCTAGCTTCTCACACCACTTATGTTATGTGTGCTAATTTTACACACGAGTGGCGGGACCTACGGTTTATAGTTGACTCCGAACTTTTTCATGACAATTTTATTTAGTTTCAGATTTTTTACCAGAAATCTGCTGAGAGGAAGTCAAATTTCATTTTGTTGGATATGATTGATCTGGGGGTTTGAACCGTGGCCTGAAGTCTAATACCTACATCGACTCCTAACAAAAGATTTGAAATGATGAGTTAATCTCAGAGCATTTGCCAGAAAACTGATAAGAGAGGGTCGTCGTATAGTATATCTTTTTTCAAGATATTACAGCTAAGATATAAACTAGGAGCTCTCATATAGGAAGTCATCACACTACCCATTGGACTAGGGCAACCCCGAAAAAGGCACCTTATTATCTCTATATCTTATATATTTTGGCTACATTTTCTCGTAGCGTTCAACGTTCAGCAGCATTTTCGAATGCGAAACAATTTCTTTACTGTTATGGAGGTAGATATCCGCTATCGAAAGAGGTGGAAGCTGAAATAAAAATTGTGGCAGCAGCCCTTGGTGCATAAAGTTACCCAGATAAACCCCCATAATTTTAAGACTATGTCCGTGGTCTTTTTCCTATGTCTTCACAAGGAAGATTTGAAGCTCATACATGCTTGTTCAAGAAATTTTAATTGCCAGTGACAAGGTTTGTTGCCACAATTCCATCGGCTACTGTACAGCTTTTCTAAATGATAAATGTAATCCGAGGTCTTGGCTTGTATTACTGCGAAGACCTCAATTAATTCTTTTCTCGTCGACAGTTTTAACAAAAAACTGTGACGATGGTAATCAACTCCAGCGGCTTTGGACCTAGTCTTCCACAACTGATCGTAGAGATGCACTTACACGGCTCACAAGTAGTTATTGTCTGATAAGCACAAGCGCATCATATCCTATTATTTCTTTGATTTTTTAAGATGAATCAACCTTCCTCACTTCCAACAGAAAGGAGGTTTTGGGCAACACTTTCAACTCTTCTGAATCTGATCTGTATCTGGGGAATGTTCCATTCAACTGTTCAACCATGAAGGTATGAAATGAACTTCATTTCAGCCTGGATGCCATGTTGACACCTCTTGCTCTTTTATTCTCCAATTTTTTTTCTCTCTCTTTCAATACTTAGCAACGTGATCTTGTTACTGATCTGGCTAACAAAAGAAAAAAAAAACGAAAAAAGGAGAAAAAAGTTCTCGTTAAACTCATGTAATCCATCATTGTGGTGCTTTTGACAATTGTTTGTGATTTTATGTTTATTCTGGCCTTTTGTAAAATGTTTTAGCCAAATGTGACTACATTATCGATGTGTGTGATTGGTGTTGTTGTTGCTGTTGTTGTTGTTGTTGGTGTCTTTAAACGTTTAGGTATGTGTTGGGCATGGTATACTTTAAGCCATTTAACTTAAGCATTCCAACTTAACAAGCCAGTCTTGAGCATTTATCTGCCATGACTTTAAGCCGGGCGTTATTAATGCCATTGTTTAGGTGTCATTGCAAAAAAATACAAGCCAAGAAAAAAAAAGAAACCATAGAAAAAGAAATAGAATTTATTTTGGTACTTAACAGATCCATTTAAAGATAAGTTGATGACGAACAAAAAAAAATGCAGAACTTTAAGCAAAAAAAAATGTTTCAGCTATTGTTAGTAAATCTCCAGCCATATTAAGATATTGTGATAAGGAGAAATAGGATTTTAAATTGTAAATAGGAAACGTTTGGAGCCGTCAAGAACTTTAGAACTTAAAACATTCATTAACAAAATTATTCCATCATTTGTTTACTTTTATGGGAAATATTTCAAATAGCTTTTTAACTCTTTATTCGAATTGTATTGAAGATATAATAATAAATCGGTTTATGATGTACCTTCATATCGTGGTATCATATAGTCAACACTTGCGTCAGTCTCGAATTCGCTTGGCAGCAGTTTTTTTTATCCACCACAACTTGTTCAAGTTGATTACTACAAGGGATTGCCACTATACTAGACATTCCCATTAATCAGCGCCTTTGCGGGACCTTATACCATTAATTTTCATAACGAAGAAATATTAATGATTCATCTGCAACAGTCATAGCCGATGGAGCGAGCATAGTGTTCCATCATGCTTGAAATTAAATCTAAAATCTTAGGAAAGATTTGATATCACTAGATATCACGCTTGTTGAGCAACCAAATTCAAATACAATAAAATCATAAAGTTTTCTAACATATAGTTCCAACTAGAAATGTCTTTTTAGTCCTGGACAATCGTATAACAAGTAGGCGTAGGTTTCCATAGTTTCCATTTTCTCAAGTCCCTTTTTCAAACAGTAATCGATCCTACCTTCATGTTGTTATCAGTGCAGAATAACGTTCGTTTACCAACTGAGAGAAACGAAATTTGCCCGGTCGTAGTCATACAGGTTCTATAGGTCCTACCTATCACTCTAATATCTACTTTAAGCGGTTATTGTCCTACGATGATTTTGGTGCTTATCTGAGACTAGATTGTCACACTCCCAAAAAGCGGACAATGATAGAAAATAAAATGTTTTGCTGAATACGGACATGGATTATGTTAGCTTATCCGCTTACATCTCCAACTTAAGGACAACTCACAAGAAAAAGTCTAACGGGGTCAAATTGCACGACTGCGGTGTTAAGTTCACATCACCCCTATGTCAGATACCCATGCCCTCAAATCACTCATGCAAAATATTCAACATGTTAGGAGCTGTGTGACACATACACACAAACATACATACATAAAAAAAAAAAAAAATCTGTCATTGCAACCCTTCAGTTAGGATTACGCCCTAGTTTCTCACATCACTTATGTTGTGTGCATTAATTTGTATACATGAGTGGCGAGACCCACAGATTTTTAAGGAACTTTTCATGACAATTTTTTTTTACTCTCAGAGTCTTTGCTAGAAATCTGCTGAGAGGAAGTATGAGAACGATGAGTACTTCAAACTTTGAATATGAGTAATATGAGTAGTATGAGATTGATATTAAAATAAGTATGAATGCGTATAAGTATCAGAAATTATAGGTATGATTCGAATCTTCTCATCTTTTTGAATACTCATTGCTGATCTCTGGTTCAGACATCATTCGATTTCCCGAATGGAAACCATGATAAACATTTTTTTATCGTCATCTCCCCTTCATTCGTAACTGAAATTGCTCCACTTGTTAGTTTTCTTAGCTTACCTGTGATTAACTATTGAGGCAATTAGAGCTTATATAGCGTATGGTAAGCCATTATGGAATTATCATTTTTGGTTTAAAATATTTTCGAAAATATTTTTATTTTTTTTGTTTGCTTTACATTCTCCAGCATGCCATTAAACAAATTGTAACAAATGATTTTTAATTTTATTATTATTGTTTTTTTTTTTGGTTAACAAGTTGATTTTAACCATTTTAATTTTGCAAACACTTTAATCTGGCTAATTGTCACCAAAAAATAAAATTGATATTATTTCGATATTATTTTTTAAAGGTATTTTTGGATACAAATTGCTTAATTTCCCACGTCCACTGCTTGCTCCACTCTACTAGTGGAGCGTTTGAAAAGCAAAAACAAAAATTTAACTGTCATAAATTCATTCGATAATTAATCAAGATTTTTTTCAATTGCATTCAAGCTTTCCATAATGATTTCAATTTAAAAAAAAAAGAAATAAATTTGGCTTAAATATAATGAAGTAGTCGTCGTCTACTGTTTGTGGTAAGCGTTATTAAGAAACTATTAAATAATCGATCACCTTTTCGGATTTATTTCAGCGCTTTTTATATGCTCGTATAGATACAGTAACAAAAAAAAAAATTAAAAACAAAAGACAGATGGACAGTTGGACGTGGTCATATGGTCACCTGCGTTAGGCTGTTGTTATTGAGTTACGTTTCACTACCATTAACTAATTGTCACACGTAATTATATTAATTGACGCTCTAAAATTGCTTATAACATCCATACTTTACCACTCTACTACTAGACTAAAACGATAACCGAAAAACGAAATAAAAAAAGCTTATTAAATGTCATTGTCTGTTGACTGTCATCGAAATATTTTTCAGAAAATCACTCTGAAAAAAGAAATAAAATTTCCGATTTTGGTAAATCCAACTACTCAGTTAGCCAGGCAGTTAAATATTTTTTAAATACCTGCAGCTAATTAAACTAAAACCGCAATTGATTAACACCCCCATACACCTCCACCTCCATCCGTAACTCTTAATTGTGTTGTGGCTTTAAAGCCTTAAATGTTGGTTCGTTCAACGTAGACTTTTAAATTGTTTCACTTGTTTGCCACAATTTGTTTAAACTGTTTGTGTTGTGTGGCACGTAGTGTTTGTAAGCTCAACGTAATTATTGTGATCAGAAGTGCGAAATATTCACTTTTTTTTGCTACGAATTTTCCATGATTAATCTGAAACAGAGAATAGCTTTTGATATTTTCGCAAAACATATAAAATTGATCTGAAATTAACGTAAATGGCTTACAATTTTTGAAAGCAAGTTGAACAGAATGCCAACAAAATGTTGGAAAAAAAATAAGGAAAAGTAAACGAATCTTGTGTTTACCCTACTTTCTAAGGCACTTGAATATATGCACACATTACTGGCCATATTATCAACCATATTAAGTCCTTAAAACTATCCCGCTCATAGCAACATACATATGTACACATTACTGGCCATACCACCAACCATATTAATTCCTTTAGACTACCCAGTTATAGCAACACTTGAGTATACATATGCACACATTACTGGCCATATTATCAACCATATTAAGTCCTTAAAACTATCCCGTCATAGCAACACTTGAGTATACATATGCACACATTACTGGCCATATTATCAACCATATTAAGTCCTTAAAACTATCCCGTCATAGCAACACTTGAGTATACATATGCCCACATTACTAGCCATTACAAGCCTTTAGTCAGGACTACGACCTAGTTTCTCCCACAACCATAAGTGCTTGTGTATGCAAGAGTGCACACATGTGCAGTTTCTATGGCAAAAACATACATACATACATACGTAATTCGGCATAACATCCCTTTAGTCGGGATTACAGCCTAGCTTCTCACACCACTCATGTTGTGTGCCTTAATTTTATACTTGAGTGGCGGGACCTACAGTATAACGTCGACTCCGAACGACAGATTTTTGAGAAACTTTTTCATGGCAGGTTTATTTACTCTCAGAGTTCTTGCCAGAAATCTGCTGAGAGGAAGTCGCCGAAGAAATATTTTATCATATTTCGTTTTGATGTCTGATCTGGGACACGAACCCGGGCTTTACGTCTAATAAGCCAACGCACTACCTACTAGACTACGGCGACCCTGTTTCCTAACGCCTAAGAAAATAAAGGAGATTTATTGCAAAGAACTACGCAAATAAAATGGAAGAATAAAGGATTAATGCCCCGCTGAGCTGTTCATAAAGTAGAGAAGATTAAGGTGATCTATTCGAAATAGGTACCCAAAAGAACCTTAATCGTTTGACAATCCAGACATTCTGTCTCCCTGTTAGAAATATTCATACAGCCTCTATAGTAAAAGCTCTATGGGAAACCCTTTTCTCTTGTACGTCTGAATTGTTTGCGACCCGTGTAAGCGACAATGGAGTTGAAAATAGAGTGGAGTGAAATAGAGTGATCTTCTTCTGATCTTTCAATGCCTTGCCTTGACCTATCATCAATCTGACTTTATTTTTGCAGTACTAAGCTTATTTCATTTGCGGCCAACTCCCAGAGAATTGTCCCTAATCATGAACTGCATTCTGTTGGAACTAAGAAAACAGACTACAGGACGGAGGAAAGAGAGATTGATCTATCGGGGTCAAATTGCACGATCTCGGTAGCCAGTTCACATAACCTCCAAGTGAGATGACCATAACCTCAAATCGCTCGTGTAGAAAATTCAGTGTAGCATGAACTGTGTGGCACGTAGTGCGGTTCTATTAAAAGCACTTATCACTGGTAGCCATATCTTCGAATTTAGATCGAAATCAGTCAACCTGCATCCATCAACCTACAACTTCGTTTCGAAAAAATATGAATCTAAATTCATACCAAGCAGTGACTTTTTTTGAGCTTTATAAGAGGGTCCTGTAGTCGCCGTAGTCTAGTAGGTAGTGTGTTCGCTTATTAGACGTAAAGCCTGGGTTCGAGCCCCAGGCCAGACATCAAAACGAAATATGACAAAAAAAAATATTTCTTCGGCGACTTCCTCTTAGCAGATTTCTGGCAAAAACTCTGAGAGTAAATAAATATTGTCATGAAAAAGTTTCTCAAAAATCTGTCGTTCGGAGTCGACGTTAAACTGTAGGTCCCACAACTCAAGCATAAAATTAAGGCATACAACATGAGTGGTGTGAGAAGCTAGGCCGTAGGCCTAACTGAAGGGTCGTAATGGCCAATTATGTATGTATAAGAGGCTCCTGGATCTCAGTGTGGATTGGTATTGTCCCAAATTCAACAATTTAATTCCTTCACGAAGGAAGGAATTTTTATACATGAAAAGCCAGATTTTTTGAGAAACTTTTCATGGCAGTTTTATTTACTCCCAGAGATTTTACCGGAAATCAGATGAGAGGAAGTTGCCGCAGAAATATTTTTTCGTATTTCGTTTTTTGGGGATATTTGACCTGGGGTTTGAACTGTGGACCCCGGTCTAATAAACCAACACACTACCTACTAGACTACGGCGACTTCGAGCTTTGAGTAACAGATAAGAAATTTCGGACAACCAATATAAGCTGCCAGTTCTTCAAGTCAGTGGCTTTGTAGTCCTTCGAGATATTTTTCTTTGTCTTTAGCTTTTCTTCAGAATCGCCTTAAAATCGCTTGAAACAATTAAAATTTTGAAATTCTTCAGTGTGAACGGCTTCATCAAAAGCGTTGCCATATGTTTAACCACTTCACGTACAGCTTCTGCTGTCTACATATAAACTCATAAGTGTTCATATATGTATATATGTATATACGTAAGTGTGTATGTGCGTGTGTACTATGTTGCGGTCATAAATAAAACATTAAAATTCTATGTTTCTATTTCTGTTAATTCCCAATTGCAATTTTTACAATTTTTTAACAAAGTAAACACAGTCATAAATTCCAACATAGCGAAGCAACAAGATTAAAACAACACTAGCGTTACAGCAACAGAAACAACAACAACACTAATATTAACAACAGAATTGGTGCATGTCACATTGCAACATTTACGAAGCAATTAATTTTGGAACTTAATTAAATAAAACCACATGAGACAAGTGTTTGTTTATATGTATGCGTTTGTGTGTTTGTGTGTGTTTAGTATGTACGCCACCACAAGCCGCACAGAACAGAGGACTCTCTAGAGACCAGAAAATGCTGGTACGGACGGACTAGATGGAGCAAAGTTTAAGCAAGACCAACCATTAAGACTGAAATGACAATTGTAAACATTCCAGACTATAATAGAGACCAGCCAGGCCTATCTCTAAACACCAGCAGCAGCAGCAATAAGCCACACAACATCACACCACGCCACATATTAGGATCACATGCTGTGACAACCAAACAACCAAAAAATAGAAAAAATTGTGGTCCACAGCACTGGGCAGAGTCTTTAATCTATGAAAACATTTCTTTTTGGTACAGAATAGACACACATTTTGGAGGACACACGCTAAAAGTGATCAACAAAAGTAATGTTTTCCATAATTAAGTAATGCTGACCAGAAGCCGAAAAATTGTAAGCCAACAACAGCAACAACAACAACAAACAACACATACAACATAGATAGCACATATGAAAAACAGTAGCAACATGATCTTTTTCTCTTAAGACGGACTTATGGCCGAACACCACCACTACTACTACAGCTACATTTGCTTTTGCTACCACTTTCCACACTAATCTGTGTAATTCCTTGAAGATTATCACCAGGCCAACAGCAAACAAACAAAAAAATACAAAGTATGTATAGCACATGAGGCAACATCAGTGGACATCTTCCTGTTAAATGTTTTGATCGAAAGAAGAACTTGACCAAGAACACTAAAGAAAAAAAAAACAACAAAGTGACAAGAATTACATCATTGAGGCACTAAATACGGTAGCCAGTAATTTCTGAAATGTTTATTCAAGATTGTAACGCAATTCTTTGGACAATTTGAATAACATGGTTGGACAGAAAAAAAATAAAAAACAACGAATGGTACAACTACAAGGAACAACACAGAACATTCCTTTAACAAGTGACAAACACGATGATGCCTCACTAACGGCAAGGCAACAAACAAAACATGTTAATTTGATGATGATGTTGTCGTTAGCAGGGTTCCAAGATAATCGAACTGTTTTGTTCGAAGACAACGAATACCCACTGGTAGGAAAGAAAGCAAATTCTTAAAAAATAATTAAAAGAGGGAAGTGATATTCAAAGGTCACTTTAGAGTTCGTTTGCTGCTGTTCTTAGGTTTCATTACAGAGCACTACGAGATTAGATTGCTGACAAGGATCTTGAACAGATTCCAGCTGGACTATTTCAGTGTATGTTGTCACAAAAAGGAGTTGGAAACTATCGAACACTTCCTGTGCAACTGTCCAGCCCTTAGTAAGTTGTGGTTGAGGACCCTGGGCAGGAGCTTCTTCTTGAGCTGTTTGAGAAGTGATAGAGCTTCAAGGTTGTAGTCGCGCTCTCTCCTCCGTCTTTTTATCCTCCCTTTCCTACCTTTTCTTTTGTTTTTAGTTTCCTATCCACATTGCTTTAATTCAGTTCAATTAAGTTTCTCAACTGCAACAAGTTCTAGAATGACAGGGTTGCCATCTAATGTTTTTTAATAAAACCTTTGTTTGCAATGCCTTCTTCTGTGAAAATATATTGAATTCATGTATGCAGTCTTAAGGAACTTTTTTCATTAAATCCTACTCTTTTACAAGAGAAAACTTTTTAATTTTGAAATCCATGCTCCAGAGACTTGGCAAGTTCAGAAGTTACAAATATGTTTGAGGTTAAGCAGGCCCTGTAGTTTTATGTTTAAGGAGAATAAGAAATTTAATCTAACCTAACCTGAAAAAAGCCGCGTAGTCTGTTGGCTTATTAGACGTGAGGCAACGGTCCAAACCCCAGGTCGGACATTTCGAACAGAGCGAAATTTGAAAGAATTTTTCTTCGGTGACTTTCCCTCAGCAGATTTCCGGCAAAAGCTCTGAGAGTAAATAAAAAAAATTTACATGAAATGTATCTCAGAAATCTGTTGTTCGAAGTCGATTTTTTTTTCGATACATGACGCCACTTATGTATAAAATTAAAACAAACAACATAAGTGGTGTGAGAAGCTAGGTCGTAATCCTAACCTAAAAAACCAGCGAACTTTGGTTTCATCATGATACCAATCGTTTCGCCATTTTAACCCCCTTAAGTTGGTATGTTTCCCAGGAATATTAAGATAGACTTCGGTAGATTGAGCTTCCTAGCATAACTAAACCTAAATAAAGAACCACATAGATATGAATACTTTAGTCGAATAATCGTATAACCGAATAATGGATGATGAAGTTTCATCATGATACCAGTCATTTCGACATTTCAACCCCCTTACGTTGATATTTTTACCAGGAATATAAGGATAGACTTTGATAGAGGGACCTTCCTAGCATAGCAAAACCTAAGTAAAGAATCAAATAGAAATGAATTCTTTAATCGAATAATCGAATAATATTACGATTTAGTATTTAAATTTTGTCACTGATCTTCTTATTTAAGATTTTGGTGACAAAATCACAACAACAACAAATTGAGAAAAACAAAAACATACACTCAACAATTGCTACTGCAGACTGTGCTAGTTGCAGCACCTAAAAGAAAGCATCATCAGTTCAGAACTATAAAAATAACACGAAGACGACGACGACGAAATACATACTACATCAGTTGACACTGACATTTGTGCTGACATTACACATGACGCTGGCTTTCTTTTCTATTGAACATTACATGACATTTGACAATATCACGCGTGTTTGTAAACCGCGATATACTCGTATACAGAGAAAGAGTAGAGAAAACATGTTGCCACACTATGTAGCAACTCTAAAGTGTACCGATGTACTCGTATATGTATGTGTGAGTGTGTCATGCTGTAATCAGACTCCAGAGAAAAAGGAGTTGTCAACAGCATTGCGATACGAAAGCAGCGTTACGCTAGATGTTGTTGATATTTTTCGAAAATATTCATTCATTTTCTATTTAAATGACGATTTAGCCGATTTCTTGTCATCGATTACCACTTTGACATGACCATTCGTGTTTTAGGCCAACACAAGCCTTTTCTTTTCTTTCTTTATTTTGTTTCCCCCCCGGCAGCAATCAATAAACAGTAGCTACTGGAATAAGTAGCATAAGCAGGAATCATAAGAATATCGTTGCATTCGAAAAGAAGAAAGGAACGAAAGCAAGTGTTCATCAATAAAATTGTAATTCAAGTTGACGATGACAACTGCCTTTGGGTGGAATCGTGCGTGTGTTATGCGGAAAAATTAAAGAAAAAATTTTAAATGCAAGTAACCTACTAAAAATTCAAATTAAGAACAATAAATAGATTTTAAAAGAATGGATAGGCAGGAGGTAGCATAAATTCAAATGGGAAGAATTTATGTTTCTTGAAATATATTGCTTTTTTGGTGTGAAGAGCAGCCAGAGGCAGGTAAAGAGCTGCCTGGAAGGTACCAACGTCATCATTAGACCCTACTTGCTTAACAACAATGAAAATGTCAATTCAATAAAGTAGGAAGTGTTGATTATTGACTATTTAAGCATGGTTGACATGTGTTTTCAAGAAGTCAGTATCATTTGCCACTTGGCACGTGATATCCTGAATCTACTGAGAGACTTTTTGACCTTCCAAATCATACGATTTGTCTGTCTCCTATAAAATATTTTGTGTATTTTGTGGCTTTTTTGTCTGCTGAGCAGGGCAACCACAATACACCTGACGTTGGTGGATTACCGACCGAATATCGGAAGAAAGCATGCCAACATGAGAGCTCTCTGAGGTAAAGAATACTAACAACAAATACTCAAGAAATTTTAATTTATACAGTAAGACCCCACTTAACGCTGCTCCGCTTAAAGTTGGTTCAGTATTACGCGGTAGTACAAAAGCGGTGCACTATATAGCGACGGTGTAAATTATGTATCTTTTTCAACGCTCTTTTGTTAGTCTGTCCAGAATAAAGATTCCAACTGCATTTTCCGAAGTCGCAGTCACAGTACGAACGCATCTTTCCTGCTTCACAGTTGATTTATTAGTTGCATCGTTTAACGCTGTTTCGTTTAGCATACATACATACATACATAATTGGCCATTACAACCCTTCAGTCAGGATTACGGCCTAGCTTCTCACAACAGATTTTGAGAAACTTTTTCATGACAAGTGTATTTACTCTCAGAGTTTTTGCCAGAAATCTGCTGAGAGGAAGTCGCCCGCTTTAAGCGGGGTCTTACTGTATTTAAAATCAAAGGGTTTACCTATAAGGAGAACTGCTCGGACCATGAAATACTCTAAAAGTGTTCAATGTCACCCTAAACGAAATCTAAATTACAAATACTACAGGAAGAAAGTGTTAAACAATCCCCATGGCTCATGTCTTCACTACCATATGCAACAGATTCATATCGAACAAAATCTCTAGTAGTACCCTAGTACAACTCCAACTGCTGTTTAAAAAAATTGTCCGAGAGATCACATTTGACATAATCCTCATCCTCATATACAACCAATTCATCTTTCATGGATTACACTTCAAAAGATTTCGTTCAAACCTAATACGTATCAATATATGTAGTACATCAGTGCACTGCTCAATATTATTTTCTGATATTTTCAAATGATGCAACAAGAGATCTCCTCAAACTTGTTTCTTGCTATTAACAGTTCTTCCACAAGAACACTCCATAGTAGTAGTGAAAGATCCTCCTCATTCGTACTCCTCTCCAGATCCTTGCTAGGGGGGCAAGAATTTTTTAATAACAACATGCATCATCATTCAAATACGTTTTAAATTGGGGTATGCAAAATATTTAAAATTTTAAAAAATTGCTCAGTTTATAGATTAGCATGGCCACCCCCGCTATGTATGTATAATATATATGTAAGAAAATATTGGTATTACGATACATTTCTTTATGCACCAGTTGGTAAAAATAGAGCATCGCAGACACATGATATTAGAATCCTTTAGTCCCTTAGAATCCTTATAGTAAGGATTGAATCCTAAATTCTCAGACCGCCAATGTTATGAGTTTTAATTTTATACATGATTGGAATGATCTACAGTTTAATGTCAACTCTGTACAATTGATTTGAAAAGCATTTTAGTATCAATCAGTTACCCTCCAAACTTTTACCAGAAGACTGGGTATTTATATTCCTTTTTTTCCAAGATATCAGAGCTGAGTTTTGAACTCTATGGACTTATCGTCTAATAGGTCACGCCCACTATCTGCCCAACGATAAAAATCATATCTTTTAGATTTTTTAAAAACACCCTCTTTGCAGTAAATAAACTTTTTAAATAAAACAACAGTTTTTCTTTTCCAACACACTTATCTAACCACCCTCGCTTTCAAAATAAATTACAATAATCAACACAACAACCACAAGTAATTTATTTTTACGATATCAAATGATTTTTATCTCCCAACGTCACTCTAATAAAACTTTTGATTTGTCAGGTAAAAATATTCAAAAACAGAAAAAAAAATCGTGAGAAGTTGGCCACAGTTCAAGGTGGCAAATCTCAAAAGCGTTTAAATCATAAACTCATATGAGTTGAGCTGAGCTGAGCTGAGCTGAAGCGGACAAAAGGGTGTTTAAGAAACTTTTACAAAACCTTTCAAAAATCTGTCAAAATAATTTAGAAAGAGTATTTATTGTATTTTTATTATATTTTTAACACTTCAGTTGTAAGATTATTTCATTCAAATGATGAGATTGTTTGAATCTTTTTATTAAAAAAAAATAAAGAAATCTTTTGTTATATTTTGTTTAGTCATTTTATATAAAGAAGATTTTTTTCTTTCATTTGTTATTGTGTTTCTTTAAAACCTTAAGTATTTTTTTCTTACTTCATTAATAATAAAATTAATTTATTTTTTTTATTATGATCTATCAGGCAAATTTATTATTTTTTCATAATTTTTATGTGATTTGTTTGATTTGAAATATTAATTTAGAGTTCAATGACTCTTAAACATCTGCGGTAAACAATAATAAATTTTTATTTGATGATCTTCACTTATATACTGAATTTTCAGATTCAATAAAGCGCTCATATGTGTTCATATTTTAAAATCTCAAAAAATTGTTATTTAGGATTAACACCAGGAGTAATTTTTTCAGTGTTCGTAATTCATTGCTGAGGGTGATTTTTTTTGCTGTTTGGTTTTACAAGTTAATTTTTTTTTAAGAATAAAAAATATTTGCAACATGTGACAATATCAAAACTGTTTGATGAGGTTCAAATTCATATACATACATATAATTGGTTATTACGAACCTTTAGTCAGGATTACAACCTAGCTTCTCACACCACCTATGTTGTGTGTATTAATTTTATTTATAAGTGGCGTGATCTACAGTTCAAAGTCAACTCCGAACGACTGATTTTGTTTTGGAGAAACTTTTCATGGCGATTTTTATTTACTCTCAGAGTATTTCGTTTCATTTGAGATGCCTGACCTGGGGTTTGAACCAGAGATCAGCAATGAGTCGTTTTTTCGCTCATAAGTACTCATGAAATTGTGAGAACGAGTTTAAATGGAATTTTGCGAAAAGATCTCGGTATGACAGCTTACAAAGTTCAATTGGTAGAAAAGTTAAAGTCACATGTCACGTACACTGCGTTTTCGCTTTATGAGATGGGCCAACGAGAAACTGCACGCCACTCATGTATAAAATTAGCACAAACAACATAAGAAGCTAGATCGTAGTCCTGACCAGAGATCAGCAATGAATCGTTTTTTCGCTACTCATAAGTACTCATGAAATTTTAAGTATGAGTGGTGAGTCAACAGTATTCAAATTCAACTACTCTGATTCATTTGTACTCACTACAACATTGATTTATAAGTACAGGTTGCAATAAGTATGAGTACAACATTGACATCAAAATCATAACATTCGAAATATGTTTGATTCATACGCCTACTCATTCAGATTCATAAATTGCGAAAAATACTTATAATACTCATAAATTATTCGAGTGATTCGAATCATTCATCAAAATTTACAGCCTTAGTTGTTGTTGGATTTCCAAAGAAAAGAAGAAAAAAAAGACAAAGACAGTAAGCAAAGCAAACACAACCTTCTAGTGAGTATTGTAGTGTTCGTATGCGAATCATACTTCTTTTGTGATTCTTGTAAATGTTGAGTAAAGGAGAGTTGAAATCAACAATATCATGCGCATTGTTAAGTATGAGTACGATGAGAACTTCAAACTTTGAATATGAGTAATATGAGTATGATATTAAAATAAGTATGAATGCGTATTAGTATCAGACATTATGAGTATGATTCGAATCTATTCATCTTTTTGAATGTGAGTAGTATGATTATGATATTAAAATAAGTATGAATGTGTACAAGCATCAGAAATTATGAGTATGATTCGAATCTACTCATCTTTTTGAATATGATGATATTAAAATAAGTATGAATGCGTATAAATATCAGAAATTATGAGTATGATTCGAATCTACTCATCATCTTTTTGAATACTCATTGCTGATCTCTAGTTTGAATCCTGGCCTCACGTCTAATAAGTTTAGTCTACGGCGACTTGCAGCACAAATGATATTTAAAAATAAGATTGCAACGTTATAAGCAATGACAAAAGGGATCGCGCTGTAATTACTGACTCATTTTGTTCAAAATGGAAAAATTGGATCTGGTAGACATATGGTGGTAGTCGACGTAGCCTAGGTAGCTTATTAGACGTAAAGATATCTCCAGAAAACTTCAATATGTTCATGGTCTAAATTAGACTAAATTTAACTGCATTAAGCCTGATGGCCACCATCTCAGTAGAAGGTCAGAGATGCTGCACGACTTACTATATACGAAACAGCTGACCAACTGACGAATAATAATATGGGTAGCGAAGCAAACCACTTGTGGGCTAGTAATGAAGTGAATTATTTTTTCTATGTTTCTAATTAAGCAATTCAAAAACAATTTATAAAGTTATTAACAATACAATTCATTTCTTTTTTTATTTATTGCTTATAATGATTGGCTTTTAAGTTTTTTGATTTCAATTTCAATTATTTTCTTACTTCCTCTTTAAAATTCTCCTTCATCATCAATCATA
Organism: Sarcophaga rosellei; assembly: GCA_930367235.1. Classification (NCBI taxonomy): domain Eukaryota; kingdom Metazoa; phylum Arthropoda; class Insecta; order Diptera; family Sarcophagidae; genus Sarcophaga; species Sarcophaga rosellei. Next base: position 79,468,385 of record OV884021.1, read on the forward strand.
ATGTTGAAAAAGTTCTTTTTGAAAACGAAAACAAAAGAAAAAATTACGAAAACAAAAGTGCTAAAAACTATTAACCATGGCTGTCTAAAAAAACAAATCAAACAGTAGGGAATACAAAGTAATACGCTTCCATACGCCAATAAAACTGATAATCAATCTTGCAATCAATAGCTGATTAGTGCGGTGAAACAAAAGCCAAAGTTCAATGACTTTCGAAAGTAACAGTGACCCTGTTAAGGTGAAGTCTTTTTTGATTTAATGATGCTGATACAGATACAGATACAGATACAGATACAGATACAATAATGAACTGGATATTGAAAACTGGATACTACCCGCAATAAAAAAAAAAATATTAAAATGAATCAGAAATTATTAAAAATTAAATTATTTACTTCAAATTGTTTTTTGTTTTCTGAAATTCTTTTCTGTTTGTTTTTAAAGATTTCATGAAAAAAACAATTGAAACGAAAAAATTTTAAATTAAAGGGTTTTAAATTAATTACCGGAAATTGAAGTTGTTGGCGTATTGCAAATGAATCATTAAATGTGTTGCCAACTTTTTTTTTTTTTTGTTTTCTTTTCCATTCCATTCTAAATTATTATGCGTGTTTTCATAATAATTTATTTGTTTCACTTGTTTTTATTGCTGTTCTTGTTGTTGTCAATTGCAAAATTTATTACAATTTATTTACGATATGATTTCACGTTAATTTTCTAATTGTTCTTACGTTTGATCTGACGTATCATACTGTGGGAGCATTTAAGTTGTGTGGGCTCAACAATCTATTTTTAATGTTCTTTTAAATGATTCTTCCATACAATAAATCTTCGATAATTCATGATAATTAAATTCTTTTAACACTCTTAAATCAGACGAAATTTGGGAGGGAAAAAATCCCCTTAAATAATTAAAGAAAAATTAAATGTATTGAAAAAAGAACTTTAGTCGAGCAAATAAGATTTTCAATACTAAACAAGGAATGCTTTGACGTTTCCAAAAAATTGGTGATAAATTCTAGTTGTTGGACTCACGCGTGACAAGTATGAATGCCAGGAATGTAGCGGTTTAGGTCCCTTAGTTATAAGGGAAGCCAAGAATGATTTAATTGGCGGTTTTTCGATTTTCAAAACGTAATGCTTTGACGTTTCAAAAACTGGTGACAAAATCCAATTCTTGTACTCATGCGTAGCAAGTATGGATGCCAGGAATCTAGCGGTTTAGGCCTCTTAACCAAGCATGCTTTAATAAGCGGAAAATATTATACTCTGTATTCAGTCTTAAACTTCCATCTTAGTTTCCGACCTCACAGAGACTTCACGAAAACTGTGTTTCTGACAATCTTCGAGAAATCGAAAAATACACGATAATTCATGGATATACTGGATACTATTCGCAAGGGTCTGTAGAGAATTAGAGTAGATCGCTATATCCTCGGGAACTACTTTGCTGCTGAGCAGCAATTTAATCTGACAATGGCTGTGATTTGCTCCTAAAATCTATTACAGTAGTCAGGGACTCTATACGAGTGTCTGATTTCTACATGGTCAATGTGAACACCACATTACGTTTTTCCAAATTTAAGATATGGGTGCCTGTCTCCATAGAATTTGGAGGAGGATCCGGATTCCCATTCCAATAGACTCTGTGAATTCGGATTCTATATATGGATTCGGTTTTTTGCTTGTGAATTTGTTTCCCCATGTTTGCTTGGCAAATAAGTGGAGTCTAAGTGCGACCATTTGTTTGCAGGCCACCGTTCAAACCCGAGGCCAGACATCTCCAACAGAACGAAAAACGGCAAAATATTTCTTCGGGGACTTCCTCTCAGCAGATTTCTGGCAAAAACTCTGAGAGTAAATAAAAATCGCCATGAAAAGTTTCTCAAAAATCTGTCGTTCGTAGTCGACTTTAAATTGCAGGGCCCGCCACTCGTGTATAAAATTAATACACACGACAAGGGTGGTGTCAGAAGTTAGGTTATAAGCTACCATCAGAATGTCTTTAATAATGTACATGGCAATCAATATTGTGGCCAGAGTATCTATTAGAAGACTGTTAACATTTAGACGTATCGAATCTACTTTATGTTTCAAAGGAGGCAGTTTGGGATACAGCACTAGGTGGGGGTGCACTTTCGCAAAGTGCTGTCACAGAGTACCGTTTCTTCTCATTAATAATTTGGTGTGATTCAATGTACGTGTTCCCGTAATCTAGTAGGTAGTGTGTTGGCTTAATAGACGTAAGGCTACGGTTAAAATACCAGGTCAGACATCTCCAACGAAATGTGAAAAAAAATTTCTTCGGCGACTTACTCTCAGCAGATTTGCGGTAAAAACTCTAGGAGTAAATAAAAATTGCCCTGAGATTACTAGGTTCTCCTAGTAATGTCCAATAATGTATGTATGTATGTAACATTTGTGGTGTGAGAAGCTAGGTTTTAATCCTCACTGAAGGGTTGTAATGACCGATGGTCATTATCAACTCTCAAAGTTCAAAAGTCTCTATCGAAAGACCCTATATTAGTACTTTTGTTGCTAGAGATGCTTAATGAGTTTTAAGGAGCCTTTTAAAGCTCGGATAATCGAATTCGCTGGCATTCATATTTATACACAATATTCTACAACAATTTTAATTTTTTAATTTAAATTCTAATCAAATTATTATAATTTTTTTCGTCTTTACAACAATAACAATACTGCCAATGCCATCCCACTCAAAAATCAATCAATTTTTCTGCAGAACTTATAATCATGATGATGATGATTATCATGCAATTCCCTCGATGATTTCAACTCAAGCTGCCTTCATTTATATTTTGCGTTTGTGCAAACAATTTAGATTAATTGATTGGCGATAGCAAAATACAATACAAACAATAACTTATTGAACATGAAATACCAGTAAATATTTTCAGTCAGTTCAACGCTATGAATATCAATAACAACAACAGTAACAGCAACTACAGCAACAGCGGTGTTAATATCTATGAATTGCAATTCAAAATCGATGGAAAATTAAATGAATTGCAAAAGAAACGCCAGTTATGCAAACAAAACATCAGTACTGAAAATCAAAGGCAAAAACATTCCAAAATAAAACATCATCGGCTATGGAATGCAATTAAGAAGAGAAGCCTACAACGTCGGCCTTTTACAGAAAAAAAGAATGGAAACATTGAATTGAAAATGGTAGAACCTGCAAAGATCTCTGATGATGATCTCATGGAGACAATTAATCGAGTAATGATTGTAAGTACAGAGAGAGAGAGAGAGGGTATATTGACGGATGAGAACAAACAATTAAAAAAGTGCACTTAACTTGATTTATCAGGTAACATTACTCGCCTTATTTCAAGGGCAAAAAGAACCAATATTGCCTTGAAGCGTACGTTAAAGCGTACTAATGGTGCGTTGATGAAAAAAGTCTAGAAAGAGTTTTAAACATGTTTGAGACCAGTTAGTTAGGTTAGTTAGGTCGGAGTGGTTGCTCTGATATCAAAGAGCTCACTTGAGCACGCATAGCGGCCCGTTATGATGCCACGAGTGAACGCAGTCTCTGTACTGACCAAGTTCCACCAAAATCAGGAAAGAGAAGAAAGTTGGTCAGCGCAGGGGCTGCACATGAAAGCACGCCTACTCCACACTGGAAAACTAGCCAGAAAGTTTGATGATTGAAGCTATATACTTGACATCAATAGATGATAGCTCCGCCAAGCTGACAAGAAATGAAGAGCCAAACAACCTATATCTGCACCTCACAAGAGATGGGCATTGACAAAGACGGTGGATAACAGTCTCCTCTTCCTTAGCTGATCTGCGTTTACGGCAGAAGGCGTTAAATGGGGGCCGCATACTTTCCGCGTGTCTACCCATAACACAGTGACCTGTAAGCATGGCCACTGTGATTGAGATGACGCCACGACCAAGTCCGAGTACTGGTTGGTACGCCTTCTATCCATTGGGAGCTAGGTGAGTCTAGCGGTAGAGCAAGACTCCTCATTGGCCCAGGATAGGTTGGCGTCTAGAGGATTCCAGAAGGAGTGCCCCAGCCCGCATATTACTATGTCCGGGGACACAAACCAGTGAGACACTAAAGCGCCCAGAAAAAAGGTCGAGACAGTGACGACATTCCCTGACGATCCTGGAGTTATTTACAATACTTGACGGCCTGACTATCAGAGAAGACCGAGACGCGGTTAAAAGGAGCACCGTTGATGAGTATCCATTAAGCGGCCCGGTGAATTGCCATCACCTCTGCCTGTTTGAGATCAGCGTTTCACAACAAAAGTAAAATTTAAATTTTTTATGTTCCTCGCAATTGAGGTCAAGATTACGACCTAGCTTCCTAGGTCCCATAGCTCTTATGTTGTGTGTGTTAATTTTATACATGAGTAGCGGGACCTACAGCTTAAAGTAGAGAAACTCTCAGAGTTTTTGCCAGAAATCTGCTGAGAGGCAGTCGCCGAAGAAATATTTTTTCATATTTCGTTTTGTTCCTGACTGGGGTTTGAACCGCAGGCTCATGTCTAATAAGCCACTACACTACCTACTAGACTATGGCTACAACATAAAATTGCTTTCTTAAAGAACACATATTTTTTATTCAATTTTTTTTAAATATTATTCGCAAATCATTTATGTCTTTGCAGCTACAATGCTCTCTCATCGAATTGAGTACAAATATAGCCGATAATCGTCGCTTACAGATGATCTGGATATTTTTACAGTGTGGCTTATCGATTATATTTAATACCTACAATTTGGTGGTGTTTCTCTTGAAAATAGTCTATCAAACCGGCGATGTCCCATTATCACTGACCAAGTTGTTACTTTTCTATGGTTATCATATCATTACGCCATTAATTGATACAATTTCTAGTATTTTAGCATATAATAGCGTATATGCAACGGTAAGTTTCTTATGTTTTAATAATAAATTTAAAGAATTTAATTAAATTTCTTTGTTTTTTTTGTTTCTTAACGCAGCTATTTCAAACGGCCAGTATAGTGGATGAAATAAATATGTATGTTCTGAATGTGGCAATAAATAACAGGGTAATGATAACTTATTACAGAAATTATAAGGCTTTAATATTGACATTAACATTGAGCATGCACACTCGCACTAATTGCTCGTTACAACTCCTCAGTTAGGCTAACGACCTAGCTTCTCACAACACTTATGTATGTTGTATGTGTTAATTTTACACATGAGTGGCGGCACCTACAGTTTAAAGTCGAGGCCAAACGACAGATTTTTGACAAACACTTTCATGGCAATTATATTTACTCTCAGAGTTTTTGCAAGATATCTGCTGAGAGGAAGTCGCCGGAGAAAAATTGTTCATATTTTCGTTTTGATGTCTGACCAGGGTTTTGAACCGTGGCCTTACGTCTAATAAGCCAACACACTACCTACTAGACTACGGTGACTTCAATCGTATTATCATGAAACAAAATTCTAATGGGTCTACCCGCTTGATATACAAAATTTTAGACGAATTTATTTTATTTATTTTATTTTTAAATATTACGCTGCGCTATGGTTACCAAACAAAATATGAAAAAATATTTCTTCGGTGTCTTCCTCTCAGCAGATTTCTGGCAAAAGCTCTGGGTGTAAGTAAAACTGCCATGAAAAGTTTCTCAAGAAATCTGCCGTTCGGAGTCGATTTCGAACTGTAGGTCCCGCCACTCATATATAAAATTAACACACACAACATGTGAGAAGCTAGGTCGTAATTATGACTGAAGGGTTGCAATGACCATGTATGTATCACAGACCAGCAATGAATCGTTTTTTCGCTACTAATAAGTACTCATGAAATGAGTGAGTCAACAATATTAAAATTCAACTACCCTGATTCATTCGTATTCACTACAACATTGATTTATAAGTACAGGTTGCAATGAGTATGAATACAACGTTGGCATCAAACTCATAACATTCGAAATATGTTTGATTCATACGCCTACTCAATCAGATTTATAAATTTAGAAAAATACTTATAATATGTACTCATAAATGATTCGAGTAATTCGAGTCATTTATTAAAATTTACAGTCTTAGTTGTTGCTGCATTTACAAAGAAATAAAAAAGATACATAAGCAAAAAAGATAAAAACAGACACACAAGCTTCTAGTGAGTATTGCGAATCATACTTATTTTGTGATTCTTGTAAATGTTGAGTAAAGGAGAGTCGAAATAAACAACATCATGCATATTGTTAAGTATAAGTACGATGAGTACTTCAAACTTTGAATATGAGTAGTATGAGTATGATATTAAAATAAGTATAATTATGAGTACGATTCGAATCTACTAATCTTTTTAAATATGAGTAGTATGAGTAAGATATTAAAATAAGTATGAATGCGTATAAGTATCAGAAATTTTTTGTATGATTCGAATCTACTCATCGTTTTGAATACTTATTTCTGATCTCTGATATGTATATTATATATGTATTTATGGTTACCGGGGTAATAAGTAACCGAGTAACGTATATTAATATATCGAATAATTTTAGCAAATGTTTGAACCAGAAATCTAGAACTTACTTTTTTTCTAAAGTAACTTTAATTTTTATTTTCCCTGCTTTAGATTTCCCAATTTTCTGCGTATGTTTATAATAATTTAAAAGTCTTTACCTTATATGGCCTGTGTAACTTGGATGGTTCTTTATTAACCGCGGTAAGTAAGGCACCAAAAAAACTTCCAAATTTAATAAGACTAATTCCATATCCTCCTGTAGATCATATCGGGTACGACAACCTATATTATAATTCTTATACAATACAGTGGTGATGGTGAAATATGCTCAATGCATGACAATATGAATAAAACCAACAAAATTAAGACTTAAAATGTATCATTAATCGAAAATAGACAAACAAAAAAAGGAAGGAAAAATATTCCGAATATTATGTCTATTTTTTATTTATGAACTCCCCAGCATGATCAATAAATCTTTTCTTTTTCTATCAAATGCAAATGCCGTCGTACGTACAATTATCCATAATAATGGTTATAAAATTTAATAAAAAAAAGAGAAAAATGGAAGAAAAAAAAATCAACCGAAATTTATTAGAAGACAATAAATCATTTTCATTTGATTTTCAAATATTTACGCTTAAAAATATAAGACCAAAAATAAAAAGCCAACATATGACCAAAAAGACACCCTACTGTGGCAACAGACAGTTGGCCATTGTAATGTTGCGTAATTGAAGGTGGGTTTTTTTCTTCGCTCTCGGCCAGCTAACATGTGTTAGAATAATAGCTTAAGAAGGCTATGAACATATTTAATTTTATTTTATCAAAAGTAAGGAATGAAAAAGGGGGAAAATGGGGGGAGGGAGGGGATATATAAATTTTGTAAAAGTAATTGTGTGGGACGCAGCATGAATTCGCTTTAATAACACTGTGCATGCGTAAACTAAAGTTAAGCTATTGGCTGTTTCAATTCTTAGTACGCAGTTTAAATGGTTACGAGGGTAGTTGTTAGAAGTATGATTAGAAGTATTTGTTTGAATTTTGCTGTGGTATTAAATTTCAAACGAAAACATAACTCAGTTAATATATTATACTTGTAAAATAAGAACTTACGAGGGTCACCTTTCGAATTTTAGTTAAAGTTTAAAAAAGTTTTTTTATATTTGCCTTTATACGATCGATGTTAGAACAAAAAAGAATTTTATGATTTTAATATGGGCACTTTGGTCAATAGGGCCAGGTTCTAAAATGGTCGAATCGTCGACCGTATAAAATTCACATTTTCTCCCCTTATCAGGGATCAACGCGTTGAGAGTAAATTAATTGGCTTTAAAAGCCTTCTTAAGTCGGTCTATTGAATTCGACGTTAAATTGCAGGTTCCAATACTCGTGACCAAAATTAACGCACATATCGTGGTTGGTGTGAGAAGCCTGATTAGATAGGTTAAATGGTCAATAATGTACGCATACCCGAAGCTAGGTACTCTTTAGTCAGAAAAATACACAGTATGGCCTAAAACGCTAACAAGCTGTCAAGGGCAGCTGTTATATTACATCCTGCAGGAGTAGTCCAAAGGCGTCCAAGAAATTTTATTGTGCATTGAAAATTACAGGTTAGGGAAGCTCTCTGTAAGAAGCTCCCTATAAGAGAGCCTACATGGAATTGCTCACTTCAACACGAAAATATTGTCCACTATTGCACCAGATTTCCAACATGCAAACAGAACTAGAAGATCTGTAACAATTACCTCTAAATATCGGTCTTGAGGATAATCAACGGGTCTACAGCGGATATCATACGACAAGGCCAACCAGATGCATGTTAAGTTAACTATGGAACATGTACTAGAATACACTTTTGGAGCCTATAAAGGGCAGAGAGTTATAATTTGTTGGGTAGGTTGGTGTGGCGGCTTTGATACCCAAGCTTACGTGAGTACGATAGTGGTCCGTTGTGTTGCCGCCCTTGTACTGACCGAATTCCACCAAACTTATAGAGGAATTTGATCAGCGCAGGAGCTGCTCTAGAGTTATGATTAATAATACCAACGTACTGTTAATAGTACTAACATACTGTAGGTCATCATCAAGGCAAGAGAATGGGGAGCGATATTACTGGGAAACTCTTTGCTATCTAGCCCAGTACAGTCTATCTAGCCCAATACAACGAAGACTTAATTCGGACGATAGCTGCTGCAATAGAAGACATATTACATAAAAACTCCTGGTATTCTTCAACAAGTCAAAGTCAAGTTTAAAGTCATTCTCATGAAGAATATTATGGCCCAACACTATCAGTAACATACAGTCAAAGATAAAAGTCTACATACACCGGGGTATGGAGAAATTTTTCTCTGACTTTAGATTTCTGAAAGTCAACCAACGCAAAAGATATACTGAAGTGAATTAAATTTAAGAAATAGAGCTGGGTAAACTATGCCATCAGGAGGACAGTATCAGAATAACGGGGACTAAAGTGAAATACTCAAAGTTCAAGAAGCCATGATCGATAAAAGAACACTATCTGGTCAAACAAGACAAGCTAACTCCAATGGACAGAACGATCTGTCGTCCATTAGCTTTTAGACGGCTCTATGGCTTAGTGATTTAGCTAGGATTAATTTCATCTCACATGGGTTAGTGTCCACTTTGTAATCGAAAAAGGATCATTACTTAGTCCCAAGTTGGTTGGAACTTAGCCTACAATCCAGGAGATATTTAATTAAAAAATATATATGAATTGATAAATTCTAAATTGAAATTTCCCTACAACCCTCGTTATTTTATTTCACAAAAGTAAAACTACATGATTTTTATTATCATATCCATACATGTATGCATTTTCATTCTCTTTTTTTTCATCGTCTCTGTTCTTGTGGTTTTTCTTTTTTTCTAATATTTTAGTTGGCCAGCAGGCGTGCAATAATTGGCAATTACATATCATACGCAGTGGTGCTGTTTCAAGAAATTAAAAATAAAAAACAAAACAAGGAAAAATAATATCGTCGTATACAATCCAATACCAAAAGCAACCAAATTAAATGGAGTCTACACAGCAAGCGAAAATATGCCCACCGGACGTGACAATACGTTAACGCCGCCAATATTCTAGAGCAGGCAGTGGCAGGCAGGGCATTGTTAAATTGGTCGCCGTAGCCATGCAGCCAATGTGCAAGTGGTGGTTACAAGTGGCCTTAAGATTGGCCTGGCAAATAATGGGTGACTGTGTTGTAACACAGTGCCTATTAAGAATTTGTTTCTTTTTTTTGTTTCTCAATACCTTATTTGGCCCATTTGGAGTAAGAAATTGTTTCAATGAATAATTTCTAGCTTTTAGTTAAAGATATGAAAGGTATTTGGTTAACAAGTAGAAAACATTTTTACAGGCGTTTTTTAAATTCTTAACAACAATTTGTATTGGAAATACTCCGTGGAGAAATAAAAATGGCAGGAGTAACGAAAAAAAATCGACTTAGACGTAAAACGCCTGTAATTGGTGTAAAAATTCATCATTTTTACTCCTCTTAAGGGATTGAATCTGAACCAGAGATCAGCAATGAGTATTCAAAAAGATGAGTAGATTCGAATCATAGTCATAATTTCTGATACGTATACGCATTCATACTTATTTCAATATCATACTCATGCTACTCATATTCAAAGTTTGAAATACTCATCGTACTCATGCTTAACAATACGCATGATGTTATTGATTTCGACTCTCCTTTACTCAACATTTACAACAATCACAAAATAAGTATAATTCGCGTACATACACTACATTACTCACTAGAAGGTTGTGTGTTTGCTTTGCTTGCTGTCTTTGCCTTTTTTTCTGTTTTTTTTTTTTGTAAATGCAACAACAACTAAGACTGTAAACGTTGACGAATGATTTGAAACACTCGAATCATTTATGAGCATTATAAGTATTTTTCTAAATTTATGAATCTGATTGAGTAGGCGTATGAATCAAACATATTTCGAATGTTATGAGTTTGATGTCAATGTTGCACTCATACTCATTGCAACCTGTACTTATAAACCAATGTTGTAGTGAGTACGAATGAATCAGAGTAGTTGAATTTCAATACTGTTGACTCACTCATACTTAAAATTTTATAAGTACTTATGAGTAGCGAAAAAACGATTCATTGCTGATCTCTGATCTGAACATAGTGCATCCCAGAGCTCAATGGCAATTTAGCACAGCTAACTGTATGGGTAACGGTGAATACTGAAGCCAGTGTAATCTATAACGATCACAACATTTGTAGCGTTAACGCTTATCCTCAGGAGAAGCGGTTAATTTTACGAAATTCGACCAATTTAAGATCTTCAGCAGCAACGGTTATGCCAGAAGACTCAAATAATTCATGGCCACAGTCTCGAGCAATATAAGTTTGCATAAAAGCAGCGTAGGTAAACGAAAACATAAACAGAAAGCAAAAGGTACAGGAAATGTTCGAAGAAACTGTGGGCAAACACCACGAGCCGCCTCAACACCGATATTCTTCGATGATCTTTCTCAACGTTTTTTCATCTACCCAGCATGACAACTCAACTATATGGGGATATATGATGCCCTGCTCAAGGGAAATTCCAACAGATGACGCTTAGTTGCATATTTTTCAGCAGTTACCTCGGCTGCTCAAAGACTTGAGCAATTTGAGTGATCGAAAGATCAAATTCATCAGGAGTATAGACAAGCATTATCGTTTTAAAGTCATCAGTAAAAATCGTATGATTGGAAAGGATAGATAATAAAGCTTAGAGATAAGCCATACGCCTAAATATTTGACCTTCTTCGAAATATTCACCTAATTTTGGTTGCAAACTAATCAAACATTTTTGATGTGTAATCGATAACTTTCATGAGATCAATCATAAGTTCGTCTAAGATGTTCCACATACTTGTAGGTTTGCATCTTAGCGTTTGCATAGCAAGACAAAACCAATGTGAAACTTTAATTTCGATAAGCTATCGATATCCATTTACCAAAAAGGTGAATTTGCCATAAAAATTTAAATTTCATTGTGGCAAGTTTCTTGATTGTTTAATATTTTCTCTTCAATAAATGCATTAACTATAATGAGTAGCAATTTATTAATAATAAGCATGCATTTATCGATAACAATCGATTTCTGTATAAATCAATTTTTTTTAACTTTATTTAAACTCTCTACAGTAGTGCGGATTTTAATTATAATGTTGCCATTAAAACTGAAATTTTATATTCAATAGCTGTACACCATATTAGTCGATAATATAATACAGTGCGTTCAAATAGTTTTTTTCGATGATTTTTCAATTCCAAAATGTTGATTAAAAACTCCCATTAGAGTAACTGTCACTTTGAATTCATTAAATGTAACATTTTTTGGTGGATTTTTTTCTGGTTTTATTTGTTTTTATTTCGCCCATTTAGTATTTTTTTAAAAGCCCTGTCACATTTGATTTAATCAATGATGTGTGGTATCGTTTTAAGAAATTGCAGCACGATTTGCTACCAACCAATACGTATGTACGAGTATGTTCATTGTATATAGGAAAAGGCCAATAATTTTTGCCATCTAATCATTATATGGCCAGAAAGCGAGCTAAAAGAAACACAATTTAAACTGACAACAGGGGGAAATATACAAGTCAAGTAAAGGCGATAACATTTCCAGGCAGTGATTTTATTATTCTTTTTTTTTTTTGTTTTGCAGCCAAAAAAAAGTTTTCCTTTCAATTATTGCACAGGTGGGTGGATTTATTGTTGACACCGTTAAAGGCTTCTGGTCGTAAAATGTTAAGAATTAATAGTGCCCGTAAAACAAACGAACATTTGAGCGAACCAATCAAACCTGCGCCACTGCCAGCCCCAAACCAACAAAGTCAGCCCAGGCAGCACCATCTATAGCCAACTGGGTTCTTATTTTAATGATCTTTGAAAGATAATAAACTGAAATTTTTTGACATTTTTAAAAGCTCTACTCTAGACACACTACACTGCACTGCACTGCTTCACTCGGTACTATTCTGTTTCTGCTTGTGCTGTGATCTGCACTTTGGGAATAAATAACACGATCACAACACAACACACCACACCAAACCAACCACACGTCTACGATGACGTTGTGTACACAGGCACAGGCCTTTAGCAATAAAGGCAAAAAGGCTCAGAGAACTTTAAAATCTATTGCAAAGTGATCATGTATGTGTGAGCGTGTGTGTGTTTGAGTGTAAGCAAGTGAAACAAATAAATTCCAAAGTGAATGAAATGAATGACGTACCAGACAGTCAAAACGAAATGAATAAATAGATGTTGAAGAAAATTTATTATGTCGGCTTTTCTTCGATTTCTTTTTTAAGTTTTTCTCCCAAAATCAACAATAACAACAACAACAATAAATAAAATAGAAACATTGAAAAGAAAAATTCATTCTTTCGTGCATTACTGTAGGCCTCAGATTAATGCTGATTAAGGCTGGCGATTAAAATGACGTTTCGTAAAATATTGTAATGGCTTCATTAGGGCAACAAATCAAACCCACTAGTTCTCGATTAAACAAACAAGCCATTATAGGGTATGGATTATAAAATTATTCTTACTTTTTTTCTCCATTCATTTTGCAAAATGTAAAGGAGTGCAGACAACAGGGAAACAGGGTGATTTGAAGTGTGTTTGTTGTTAATCAAACCCGACGCATATAATCTCTTAAGGCCATAAAAATAAACTTATTTTTTATTTGAGGGCCATTTAATGATTTAGAAACATTTAAGCAAAAAAAAAATTTTTTGTTTTAAAGGATTGCATTGCCCTAGGGAGAAGGCTCAGCTAAGCATCTCTCTACTAGGAATGATTCAATAGAAAATGATTCCAGTGCAGTAACCCTGCATTTAATCGATTTGAGAAGCTCACTCTCTGTAGAAGTCACTGCAAGTTTTGTAGATAGTCTATTAGCTTATTAGACGAGAGCCCATGGTTCAAAACCCGGCTAAGACATCTTGAACGAAAAACGGAGAACCCCTATCTTTCGGCAACTGCCTCTCAGCAGTCTTCTACTGTGAAATTAAATAAATTTTTCATGCAAAGTTTCTTAAATCTGTCATTCACAGTCGACATTAAACTGTCGGCTGCATCAGTTATGAATAAAATTAACACACATAACAAGGGTGGTGGGAGAAGCTAGATTGTAATCCTGACTGAAGAGTTGTAATCACAAATTAAGTAAGTGATATAACATACTCTCTTGAAATCGTTGGATGTCCTAGTAAAATCTCTCTGAAAACTAACGAAGATATTTCAGTTTGACGGTGGTTTTACGATTGTAGTTGTAATATCACCCCTGTCGTTTTTCTAACATTCTTTAAAACCTACTGCAGATGACATAGCTTTTCTATTCCTTTGACAAAATATTGCTTACCGTGAACGGTATACACTAAGTTCTTTACAAACATCACCTTAACTTCTGTCTTCAGGCATAAATGATGAATGTTTCGCAAAAATATTTCAAAATATTTGGAAGTAGCTCCTCCATAGATTTCAGGCAGCATGAAGGCACATGCAGTATTGCCAGGATCTGCTGGACGGCCGTTCACTACAGCAATTATTACGGACCATTATCCCATTGGAAGAAAGGAACGCTAAAAGATTTGACATTCGGCCTGATGCATCTGGTAGTGACGACTACAACTGCGGAAACTATGGTTAGTAGAACGTGAGACAAGAATTATTACCAGATTTCTCAAAGTACGTCGTGAGTTTGCAAACATGGTGACTGACAGCCCTTTGTAATTTTGGGAAATGCTTCGCAACAGGTCAAAACAAAAGAATGAAAGGAATATTAAGCAGTATACGTAGCGATCAAGAACAGTAAGATAAGAGGTAGTGTTCGATTGAAATATTCGAAAGCCATTGGGAAACTTACATTTGCAAGTTTTCTATAGCATCTGACAGTTAAGCTGCCATCTGGACATTGGGCTTATTGGAGAAGAGTTTCATATGGCACTGTCTGGGCAAGATTTCTGGCAAGAACTCTGAGATTAAATGAAATTTCCATGAAAAAGTTTCTCAAAAATCTGTCGTCCGGAGTCGACTCTAATCTGTACTTCCCGCTACTCGTGTATATAATTAACACACACAACATAAGTGATGTGAGCAGCAAAGTTTCCGAAAAGGAAAGCTACAACGCCACTTATAGAGCCACAATCTTTCTGTGGAGTAGAAAGAGAAATCCGGAAGAGCACAATCTACGAAGGGGAAGATCAATCCATATGTGTTTGAGATAATCAATGTTCCAAATAGAGGAGAGCAGTTATACATCAGACTATATAGAAGTAGCCGCAGCATAATAACTGACAGGGCACTATATCAATTTACAGTCAGACGGCACATTTGTTCAGGCGATAGTTATGCTTTAAGCTCAAAATGTCTGTGACGAGGAGAGTGAATTTCAGAAGGAAACAAATACTCGGCAAGGAGTTATCTTTACTAGAACTCAACATCATCTAACATAAATGGGATAAAATACTAATAATCACATACATACATACATAATTGGTCATTGGAACCCTTCAGTTAGGATAAAGACCTAGCTTCTGACACCACTTATGTTGTGTGCCTTAATTTTATACTTGAGTGACGGGACCCACAGTTTAAAGTCGACTCCGAACAACAGATTTCTGAGGAATTTTTCATGGCAATTTTTATGTACTCTTAGAATTTTTGCCAGAAATCTGCTGAGAGGCAGTCGTCGAAGAAATATTTTTTTGTATTTCGTTTTTGTCGGAGACCGTGGGCTCACGTCTAATAAGCCAGCACACTACCGACTACACTACACCGACTTAAGATCGCCAGAAAGGAATTATCTTCGCTCTAAGTGGGCATTTATGCTGTAGAGAATTCCCGTTTTAACGTATTGAAGTTTTGTAAGCTAGTGACAATACGTGCCAATGTACATTAAATATATATGTATGTGTATCTATCTGTACACGCGTTACTGCTGTAGGCATTTCAAAACTGCAACACCCTTTTATCAGTAAAGAATTTATTTTTTCCTCTCATTGAACCCACCATGTAATTTGAACCCTTGAAGCTATGTGACCAGACAATTTCAATTTTATTACGAATAAAGTTGCAATGAAAAGAATTAAAAAAAAAAGAGAAATACAAATAAATATTTGGCACAATTACGTCAGGCAATAAACTGGACAATTTTTTTCTTTTTTTTTGATTATTTGTTTATTTTTTTTTATAGACGAAAGCCACATGGAAATTTAAACAAACAAAAAAAAAATCCTCTGCTATTTGTTTTAACTGAAAATTATATTCAAATTACAAAATTTAATATTTTTCTTTTGCTCATGAAAATTGTACAATAAACGGGAAAAGAAAAAAACAAACAAAAGCTAAGAGAATGAAATAAAAGGTGAAGAATTTATTTAAAGAACACGTAGAGACATTTGATTAAACAAAAACAAAATTAACCACAACAAAAATAAAAACTATATTAATGAAATTATTATTCATTATTCTATAATTACAATAACAGCAACAACAATAGCTAAAACTATAAACAAAACTTCAATGTGTGATGAATAAATTGAATCGCAAAATTTTTGTATGTAAAACCATCGAACAAATTGTGATGATGTCGAGCAGAAAAGTGATCAAAAGAAATGCTTATCAATGAAATTATTGTGATGGTAGTGTTGTTGGTGTTGTATTCTACACCATACAAGAGAACTCATTAATATTGAAACAAATTTAATTTCATTTATCTTATGATAATGCCTGCCTATCATGTCATTCATAAGAAGTGTTATAGAAAAACAAAAACAAAAAAAAAGCGAGAGGTGTCATAAACCATTCAACCGCGATATTTTCTTCATTCTCATAATTTCACTTTCAATAAGAGATAGAATTTAGCTAGAACTGTCTAAACGAATGATTCAGAAACTTGAGATTGTAACTATTCCGACTAAGATCTATAATGTGTCACCAAGTGGAGTCTACACATAACTATTACTCTCTCCTATAGATCTTTAAAATCTTTAAAATTAAACAGAATGCTTTAAACCACACTATAAGCAATGCAAAGTATCCAATCAGGGTATAGGCCACAATGTCAAAAATTCTTTATAATATTCATGATATTTGAGCCTTCTTTTCGATGTGCGTTTGCACCTAAAATTTCCCCTACAGATCCTATTATAACAATGAGCTGCCTATGAACAGTTATAAAAAATTAAATATTGAAACCGTTAAAAAACTTTCGTGTTTTAACAGTAAAACAAATCAAAACGCGATTAAAGTTAAGGTACTTTTTTGGGTATACAGCGACCCAAAAAGTACTTTTTTATAACGTAAAGTTGTCAAATTTTTTATTATATAAAATTCTTCCTAACATTCAGGATATTTGCAACGTCTTTTCGATGTGCGTTTGCACCTAAAATTTACCCTACAAATCCTATTATGACAATGAGCTGCACCACCTACGGGATTTCACACCATAGAAGTTTTCTCTGACCAATCAAAGTTACAAGACACGGTCGAATGTGATATCTTTTTGGATAAATTAAATCTAAGATTGTACCTTAGAGTAGTAGTATTCAGGCTTGAATAGTTATTATAGTTATTATATAATAAGATACGTAACAAATTTAGTTCATTAAGTAAAAATATTTACACCGCATGGAGTGATAACGGTCATCTTTTTGAAGCTACATCTGTTGCTCAACAGTTGAACTGTTGTACAACAGTTGAAAATTGGCTGTGAGACCTTTTTCTGGGTGAATAGGTACTTTACATAATATAATTACATAAATATGTATATAATTAGTCATTACAACCCTTCAGTCAGGATTACGACCTAGCTTCTCACACCACTTACTATGTTGTGTGTGTCGGTACCAACAGTTTAACAGTTTGGACTCCGAACGACAGATTTTTGAGAAACTTTTTCATGACAATTTTTATTTACTCTCAGAGTTTTTGCCAGAAATCTGCTGAGAGAAAGTCGCCCAAGAAATATTTTTTCATACAAACTAGGGTTTGAACCGTGCCTTAAGTTTAATAAGCCACAACACACTACCTACTAGACTACGATGACTTCAATGGGTACGTTAACAAACAAAATTGTATAATTTGATACACATAAGGTTCGAGAGCGTTCAAAGTATCCCAATTAATGGACTGTTTGATGTAGATTTTGAACTAACAACTTCACACAACATTTCTGTGAGAACGTTGACTAAGCCGACCATTGACGAACGCACTAAGTCCATTATTACCAAGTCCTTTTAGCCTAAATTGAAGGATTTGAACACCAACCTTATATGGTTTCAATAGGACGAAGCTACACGTACCACACAGTTCATGTCACTTTGAGTATTCTGAACTATCGATTTAAGGGCATGGTCATCGTTCGATTTGACTCGTTAGACTTTTTCTTGTGGGATTATCTCAAGTAACAAGTGTATGTAAATAACAAGTTACATGCCATAGCGAAGGAACTGCAAAACTATGCGATTTTCAAATTTTTATTTGAATCATAGTAGGTACGTTGTTGTTGTTGGCTTTTTAGACGTAAGGTCACTGTTCAAACCCCAAGTCAAACATCTCCAACAAGATGAAATATGAAAGAAATACTTCTTGGGCGACTGCCCCTCAGCAGATCTCTGGCAAAAACTCTGAGAGTAAATAAAATTGTCATGAAACAGTTTCTCAAAAATGTATAGTAGGCCCCGCCATTCATTTACAAAACTAGCACACACAACATGGTTGGTGTGGTGTGAAGCTAGGTCGTAATCCTGACTGAACTGTTGTGTTATAAAAAGTTTGACACTTCGGATGCGCTTAAACCAGAACAGCCGCGAATGATGTTACATCTTACACATAAATAGTGGCAACAATAACTCTTTCAAGCAAATAAAAAACTCCGATGATGTCGCACATGAACTTTGTTTCATTTAAATTTGAGGATAGGAAATGCTTAATAAAACACCCGTTGGCTAGACAAAGCGATTCAATTTCTCAATATTTATACTGCTAGCCCAAAACGTAATGACTTCGTCAATAACACGGCGTTAAGTAAATAAAATTATGATCTCTTCGCACAATTGGAAGGAAAGTACCTTATAGAAGGCAAACTAAATTTAAAAAAATTTTTTTTTTTAAATTTTTGAAATAAATTTTAAAAATTATATTTGAAACAAACCTAATAAAAATTATTTTTTTAATTGGCCCAAATTAGATGCACTGTCAATATTTCTAACAAAAACTGTAGCCGACAGAAGATTTAAAATTTTATTCAAATAAAGTTCATTCGTTTCTAATTCCACGAAATCTTTTTGAACCTGACCTTTTACTGTCTAATTTTGAAAAATATTTTTAATTACGTTGTATTATAAACAATTGAAAAATAAGAAATAAAATAAAAAAACACTTCAATAAACTCACATGATGATCATTTGAAGTATTTAAGACACAGCAAAATCTGCATATGAAATCCGTTTTACAGACACGCTGTTTTCGATTTATTTTTTTTTTTTTGTACTGGTTTACAATAATAAAAATTGATTTCAAATTATTCTTGCTCTCCTAAGACGTAAATTAAAATGAATTAAAAAAATTTAAAAATTTCGTTAAAAAAACAGAAAAAAATATTTTTTTGAAGTTCAAATTAAGCAGTAGGGCTCTTTTGATTTCTTTGTTTTGTTCGTATTTCTTTATTTTTATTGGTTTTTGTTTTTAGTTTCATTTATATGGTGCTTTATTAAAACAACAACAACAACAACACTAACAACATTATTATTACCAAGTATAACATATTTAGCCAGGTTGAAACAATTGTTATTAACTAAACGTGTTCAGTTTGTATTTATTACTTGACCGCAGTGCATCACGGTTTCGTAGATTTTTTTTTCTCTTTTATTTTTAAAACATTTCGTTTCGTTTCTTGTGTTTCTTAAGTAAACAAAATAAATTAAAAAAAAAAAACCGAAATCAAAATTTTTGAATAATAAATAAACCAGTATACAAATATCTTGTGGGTTAATCTTCTTTAATAAATTAATTTATTCAATAAAATACCAAAAAAAAACAACAACAAAAATGTGTGAAAAATAAATAAAAAAAAAAATAATTTAAAATCCCATCTTCATATCAATTTATGTTTTAATGTAAACGAAACAACAACAACAACTACAACGAATGATATCGTATGCAAAAGTTTTCTATTCAACTATTTTTCTATTGGCCCCGTTTAGTCTAACGACGATCGTTTGAAATATGCAACTAATCGTAGAAAAAAACCTTAACGACACACGCATTATCAAACCAACGAACCATTGTTTCAAACTGAAAACATTGCTGCACAAGCAGCATGCAACATTTTGTAAACAGTAATCAAACCTGCAACATTTGTTTACAAATTCGCCTCACACTCATACTTGAAAAAGTAATACGTTTTAAAATTCTCTAAAAATTGAGGTACTTTTTTGTTACACTATTACAAAAAAGTACTATTTCGAATAAAGTTATGTTAAGTGTGTTAAAAGCGTTAAACAGTAAAATTAACGTACTTTTTTGTTACATCATTACAAAAAAGTACTATTTTGAACATGAAAATATCTAGAAAATAATGCGAATAAAGCTGTGTTAAGTGTGTTAAAAGCGTTAGACAGTAAAATTCTTTAAAATTACGTTAAACTAACGGCACTTTTTAATTACAGTTCTTCTTTGTTGTACCATTACACCAAAAAAGTACTTTTTTGAACACGAAAATATTGCAAGAATAATGTGAAATTTATTTTCTTACACAGTTGTGTTGAGTCTGTTAAACACTAAAAACTCTTTAAAAATCACTTTAAAATAACGGTACTTTTTTAGTTATAAAAACCCCAAAATGTACTTTTTTAATAAATAAAATCACTTGAAAAAGTTTAAAAAAATATGCTTAAATCTGTGAACAAGACTTTAATTTGTCGTTAAACTTAAGGTACTATTTTATTATACAAAAAAGTGCCTTTCCAACGAAATTGAAATCCTATGAGCAGTTATAAAAAATAAAATATTGAAACCATTAAAAAAAACTTTCGTGTTTTAACAGTAAAACTGATAAAAATACGATTAAAGTTAAGGTACTTTATGGGTATACAACGACACAAAAAGTACTTTTCTATAATGTAAAGTTATCATATTTTTTTATTACAAAGAACTCAAAAAACTATTTTTTGTTGAAGATGAGATTACATAATGAGTTATGCCACCTAAAACATACTTTAATACGTATATTTCCTAAAAATATAAACAGTGACCAGAAGGGTGCCCTGACAGTCTACTGTATTGTAATTAATAAATATGTAAGTAAGTTAACTATCCAAACCCTGAAGGCCAGTTTATTGCATCCAATTGGGAATATACATCAAAATACAGAACTAAAAGTACATTTTAATAAAAGTACCACCTTCAAACATAAGCCAACAGCAAAAACTATGATCGTACTCGCATCGTTTCGATCACAGCATATATGCTGTGCATTGGCCAAGTATAAGTATTTGTGTGGAATGTAAGAAATTTAAGATCCACAGCGTTTTATTGCCACCAAGTACGGGTATAAGAGAATTTTGAAAACATTGTTGGGATATTTTTTTTTGTTGTTTGTTTAAATTCAACTTTCTGTTTTAACTATTGTGTAACAATTCTTAAAATTTCCCTTTCAGTTGTTCATTTGCTGCTGAATACGTTCGTTGAATAAAAATTCGATTTCGCTTTTCAAACATCGTCTAATAAACGTCGGCTGTTTAAAAAATTTGTTGTTTTTTTTTTATTATTTACTAGTGGTGTAAAGCAGATTTTTTGGTTTGATACGATAACGGCAAAATAATTTGAAAATTATTAACGGCGGTTAATTTAAAAAAGAATTTTTAAGTAATTAATTTAAAAATAAATTACTAAATTAAAAAAAAATTTAATTTAAAAAATATTTTTGAAAAGAAAATTACCAAATTGAAAGGAAAACGAAGAAATAAAAAGGGAAAAAAAGAATTTTCCAAGACTGAAAAAACTTAAATTGAAAAAAAAAATTTATATACTCCAGACAAAATTCAAAAAAGTAATAAATAATTTGGTTTAATAGAAAAAAAATATTTTAAACCAATAAATTATTTTTTCTTACCTGGTATTTATGAATGTGAGATGGTGAAGGTGATCCTAAAAATATAAAATAAAAATTTAAATTAATAAATTAATAAATAATATAAAATAAAATAAAATAAAATAATAAATAAAAATTAAAAGTACAATTATTAAGATGTTGAACAATAAACTGGTGTGACTTCGTTTTCATAAAAAAAAATTATATTTGTAAAATAAAAAAAAATAAACAAATTTCAATAATAATAAATATATAATAATAATGTGAATATATATAAATAAATATAAAATAATAAATAAATAATAATAAATATATAATAAATTTTTTTAGTAACAAACGCAAAATAAATAAAAAATAAAATGTAAGAAAATAATTAACAGAGATTGTAAAATATTTTAAAAATTTTTTAAATAAAAATAAAAACTAATAATAAAAAATATTAATAAATTTCTTTAAAACAGTCTAAATAACTATAAAATAAATATTTGTATCCCTCTTGCATTAATATTATAAATAAAAAAACAATTAAAGAAATAATTACTAATTTTTCAAATTTGAAAGTAATAATAAAAAATTGTACTAACAAACACAAAATAAAAAAAAAATAAAATGTTAGAAAACAATTAGAAAAGTTTTTTAAAATATTTTTAAAATCTTTAATTATAAATTACTAATAAAAAGTGTTAATAACTTTCTATAAAACCACTTCAATAACTATGAAATAAATATTTTTATACCTCTTGCATTAATAATATAAACAAATAATTTAATAAACAATTTAATAAATAATTTAATAATATTTCAAGTTTAGAAATAAAAAAATTAACTTATAATTAACGGTAATATGAAATTTAAAGTTTAATTCAAAAAGTAAACAAATACATACATATGCCAAATAAATTAATAAAACTAAATTAAAAATAAATAAACAAATAAAAATAACATAAATACATAAAATAAAAAATATAAAAATACATATAATTAAATTAAAAATTATATAAAATAAGTTTTAAAAAATTAAAAAAGTTTTTAAATAAAAATTTAATTTTAATTTAAAAAAAAACTTATGTTTGAAAATAATTTTTAATTTTTTTCCCTGACAAATATTTTGTTAAACAAAACCAAAAAAATTTTACAACATATTAACAATTAATTTTTATACATTAATTTAATTTTTAAATCTATAGTTTCGTGTTTATAAATTTATTTAAAAGAAATATTGTGTTTTTTTAATAAAAATATAACTAATATGAGAATATTTTAACAATGATATCATAAAATATAATAAAATTAAATTAAATGCCTATTAAAAATTAAGAAAAATAAATAAGAATTTAAAAAAAATAAATAAATGATTTAGAGATTTAAAAGATATTTAATATTCAAAAATGCAAAAATAAATAAATAATAATAAAATAAAAATAAATATCTATTAAAAATTAAAATAATTTGAATAAAAATTTAAAACAACCTTAAAATAACCTTAAGCAGTTTATAAAGATTTGCAAAAATAAAACGTATAAAAAATTAATTTAAAATAAAATATGTTCTTACCCTTTAGTTGTATGTGTTGAGCATTCTCGGCAAAATAAAGTTAATTTTTTTTTATAATGTGGAGTATACTCGTCCTAAAAATACAAAGATTTACTTTCATCTTATAACTAATAAAATACAAATCATTTTTTTAATTTAAAAAAATGTTTAAAATATATGTATATGAAGATTTTTGAATGTTTTAGTAACTTAATTTATTTTGAATCCTCAGTTACTTTTCCCTTTGTTAATTAAATAAAAAGTTTCTATTTTAAACTAATAATATTTTCCTAATTTTTAAATGTATGTATGTATGCATATGCATAATTAGTCATTACAAACCTGCAGTTAGGATTGCGACCTAGCTTCTCACATCACTTATGCTGGGTGTGTTAATTTTATTCATAAGTCGCTGAATCTACAGTTTAAAGTCGACTGCGAACAACAGATTTTTGTGAAACTTTTCATGGCAATTTTATTTTCTCTTAGAGCTTTTGCCGGAAATCTATTGAGAGGCAGTCGCCAATGAAATATTTTTTCGTATTTCGTTTTATTGAAGATATCTGAGCTGGGGTTTGAACTGAGGCCTCATGTCTAATAAGACAACACACTACCTAGTAGGCAAAATTTTATTACAGTCCACAAACAAAGAAATTTACTGCATATTTGACGAGTATACTCGTCTTCATTGAACAATAATTTGAAAGGTAGAATAAATGCGTTAAAAGAAATGTACAGTTAAAAATTAAAGGACAATTGCAATTAATTAAACATATTTGCAACAAACTAAAAATTCTATACTACAGTGAATTTTAAATTTTTAAAGATAAATAATTACCGAAAGCTATTTAAAATTAAAAAACAAGACGTGAAATTAAGTTAAAAAATATATAAAAAAAATAAAAATAAAAGTAAAAAAAATATAAAAAAAAATAAAAAATAAATAAAAGTTAAAAAAATGACAAATATTAAAAAAATAAAGAAAAATAAATAAAAAATATTTAAAAAAATAAATAAAAAAACACTACAAAACTATGAAAATTTTCGTTTCATTAAAAAAAATTATTTGTTTACTATAATAAATTTAAAAGTTTAAGGAACACAATCATAAAACGTGCTAAAAAATAAAGCATTAAATTGTTTAACAATAATTAAATATAAAAAAATTATAACAAAAATTAATTTATTAAAATAGAAAAAACACACCAAACAGACGGAAGTGGATCAAATACATAAAAAAAATAATTTTAATGCTACAGAATGTGAAAAATAATTTATTTTCTCTCTCTCTTTCAATAGTTTCTAAACAAATGCTAAAACAATATTAATATTTGTAAACATAAACAAAAACAAACAAACAATGTTAAATTAACAAATAAATAAATAATAAAAACAAACAAAAACTCAAAAAACGCATGCTAAAATGGAGAATAACTTAAGCATCAATATTAATACAGAAAATCATCGTGGTTCTGTAACATCCACCAATTCTCTAGAAGTGCCAGCTACACCCACAAGATCACCTAAGAAAGTATCATTTTCCGATGATTTACCGTTTACCACCACAATTACCACAACCACCACAGCAACAAAAACTGCTACAACGCCAACAGCTTCATCGGCTGTAGCATCATTACCAGCACTACCTAGCGCTAAACACAATGATCAAACTACCTCGGCTACAGGGAAACTGAATACCTCCTCAATAAATGATCAACAATCAGAAGAAACAAATCCAGTTGGTTTTATGCTTTATCAAGCATCACAGTATTTAGAAAAATTGCATGGTGACCACAATAAAGAAACACCTCAAAATGCCAACAACAACTTCAACTCTTCCAATACACTCAATAATACAAATAATAAATATAAAAGTAGTTTAAATATTAACTTAAATGCAAATGAAACGCTAAAGGATAAACCAAGTCTTTCCAAAACATCACCCTCTAATACACCCGCTATAATAAGTATAAACAATGGTGATACAAATGCAACAACAAAATATTTCCCACAAACACGATCTCAATCGCCTTATAATGGCTCAACGACTTCCACTGTACAGGCTCATTCCTCAACGGACTCATCAAATATGTCTTCCATGACATCGCACACTTCTCATGAACCTCCCTACAAACCACCACGTACAGCTTTAACTGTCGTGAATCAAACAACACTACCATCACCTTCATCTGCAACACCTCCTCCTCCAGCTGTCAACTCGTCAAATATGCAAGAAATTAGCGAAGAACAAGCAAATTCACATGCTTTAAAGTACATGGAACGTTACAATATTAATTTAGATAAGAACAATTGTAGTTCCATGGAATTGGAAGCGAAACGTGATAAAATTCGTTGGTTATTGATATCTGAATGCAGTGCGTTACTGGGTGAGGGCAAACATACGAGAGAGGGTTTTCGAAAACTATTTCTGGAAGAGGTGAGTAATAATCGTTTTAATTAAATTTCTATTCTAAACATTAGATGTGTAATAACGGTAAATAATTAAATTATGTAATCGATTTCCAAGGTACTACTTGAGAAGAAAAAAGTACCTTTGGTTCTAAAATTATTTTATCTTTTAATTGTCGAACAATTTTCTAGAATTCCACAGAATTATGTGCAGGTGAAGTTATTATATAGTGAATAACAATTTCTTTCTCTGCCTTGACTTTGCAGCTTCTGCAGAAATCAATGGCCATATGGCGTCACTCAAAAGCCGGCTTTCCCGGAGGCTTTAACTCAGTCTCGATAAAATTTGATATGACTATCGTGCCTGAGAACACAAGGGCCGCCCACGTGGCTTTAACAGAATCCATTACTGCATGGATAGTTCTGATTTCCACCCGAAAGTTCAAGGCTTGTACCATATCTGGCCAATTCATCCGCTCTGCATTTTCCTGTAAGGAAACAGGGATTATGCCTCGCCATCCATATGATGTGAATATTGTTCCCCTAATATTTCGTTGAAAAAGTCGCGTCTTATCCCCTTTCAGAAATTATACTGATAGCCTGCCAAGTGATTCGCACAATACCAGGCATCCGTAGATCAAGTCAGTTCGGACTACTACTGTATAGATCCAATGGGGTGTACTAGGTCCGAAACCACTTTTCCTCTGTGCTTGTAGTAGCATTGAGAACTATAGGCTCCCCATTCATTCATTCTGTACAATATATTCGGCTCCCAAGAGAGGTTCGTTTAAAAAATAAGCCTCAGGAAGAGCGGTCTTCTATTACCAGGACTTATGTACCTTCTATTCCAGGACTTAGATCCAAGCTGCAAGCATATGCCTTAACTTAACTTAATAGGATCTACAACACGAAGTTGTAAGAACTACTTCATCCACAGAGCGATTGCCCATTGGCTCCCATAGCCCTACTCCAAAGCCACTAGCAGCTTGCTTACTACAAGAAAAGGAGGAGAGAGAACATCCCTTGTGCCTTTCCCTTTAAAATCCTCTTAGTGATTAGCGGGTTCCCTAGTGTAAAGTAGAAGTCCACCATAGTGCCCCGTACAGCCAATCTCGTCAGTGATTTTGAAATTTCAAACCATTACACATAATTAAAGGCCCCCCAAGAAAGTAGTTAGGAATAGGCCTATGGAACTAATCTGTTCCACGACAAAGCAAATCAGTGCCCCGTACAGCCAATCTAGTCAGTGAGTTTGATATTTCAAACAATTCCACATAGTTAAAGGCCCCCAAGAAAGTAGTTAGGAATAGGCCTATGGAACTAATATGTTCCACGACAAAGCAGATTTGAGCTCTTTGTGTTTACAAACAATCCTCTCTACTCGACCCAGTATTTATAGAACCCACCTACTCCCTGGTTGTAAGGTCACCGTAGTCTAGTTGGCGGACGTGAGGGCACGGTTCTAAAACCCCAAGTCAGACGTCTGGAGTGCAACGAAATATGAAAATATATTTCTTAAGCGACTGCCTCTCAGCAGATTTCTGGCAAATACTCCGAAGATGCTTAAAAAAAATCTGCCATTCGATGTCGACTTTAAACTGTAGATATCGTCTCTTGTGGATAAAATTAACACACCAAACATAAGTGGTGTGAGAAGCTAGGTCGTAAACCTGACTGAAGGGTTGTACTGACCAATATTGTATATGTATACCCTTGGTTGGATGAATGATTATGATGATCTGAATGATTGTGAAAGTATAGGCCACAAGCTCTGTAGAACCAGTATATACCACGGCAATACAGATTTGGGCACTTTGTGTTTGTAAAAGATCCTCTACTCGATCTAGTATTTATAGAGCCCACCCATTAGTCCTAGTCTAACAGCGTCTTTAGAGATTTTCTGTAGACATTGTATTGATGTAGAGAAGATCAGGACTGGGTCTTGGTCGTTTTCTTTGACTCTGTACTGCCTTGTTTAGAACAAGAAATGTGTTCTAGCAAAAAAAATTTCTGAATAATTAAGCCAAGCTACGATTGATCGAGATTAGAACTCTAATGGGTTTATAAAAAGCCGTATCTGATGCTGGCACAGTAGAATTTAATAGCTGTGTTCCTGACAGCTGTAATATGCTAGGTCGTAGTGGCAAGCTAGATCGTAATCCTGGCTGACGCATTGTAATGTTATGTATGTATGTAAGTGTTCCTGACAGCAAGAAATTAATTCGAGTGAAACTGTACTTATACTCACAGTGATCTTCGGCTTATACGAACAACACAGTAAGATCATTTCCCAAATGATAAAAAAGTAAGATAATACCGTACCTAAGCTTATCTTTTGCTTGTGTTAAAAGTTTTAATTTTCAAAACCATTAATTATCACATACAAATGGATATTCAGTTACATGGTCTGTCGTAAATGATACTCGTTATAAATGAGTCTATGGAATATACATATACGATCGTTTTTTGTCATGATTATCAAGCTGTGCTTTAACCGATTATCACCTGATTAGACACAGAGACAACAGACTTCATTAATATTTAATGAATGAAAAAAACAATTTCAAAAAAAAAACAGAAGAAAAAATCTTTAAAAGGAAATTAAGAGGACAGAATTAAGATTTTCCATAATAGAAATGCATTCATGGACTTGCATAATATTATTTAAAAAAAGTTGGTTGTCTTAACCATTTTAATCTGAAAATAGCCATGGTTTACTGCTGGTCAAAATCTTAAGTTATAGAAAAAAAAATTTTTTTTGGTTAAAAATTAATTAAATTTTTAGCTTATAAACTATATGATTGGTTTTCCATTCGAATATACAACACATAACATTCGAATCGAATAAAAATACTCGTAAATTTTTTTTTTTGAGAAATTTAAAAAATTACCTCGTGGTTATTAAGGCACAAAATTTATCACAAAATTCCTGTGATCAAGTTTAAACTGGTATTGGCATCTGTGTTTAAGTTGATTGGCTTTAATTTTATGTCGTCGTTTTTTTTCCAATACTACTTTGTATAAAACGTAAAGGGTTTATTGTTTATTCAATAGCCCCCAACAACAAATAACAACAACAGCAGTAAACAGTAAATTTCTGGCAAAAACAAAAAAAGATGAGTAAAAGTTGTTTCAAAAACGCACGTACGCACACATGTATCTTCTGCTGCAGTTTAAACGTAAAATTAACTGGTTTTTCTTAATGCTTGATTTGGAGAGGAAACAATAGGTTTCTTCCATATGAGCTCAGGTAGATGACGGCGATTCTAAAGCAGCTTATTTCATGATATTTTGAAAATCAACGGAATGCTGCTTACAAACATGTACACAAGCAAATATCATAGTGGGAGAGATTTGGGATAATATTCAACAAAAATCTGAACCATACTCTCTTTTAGATTGGGTGTGCTTGTATATAGTAGCATTGAGAGTGATGGGAGCCTTTTTGTCTCTAAGGACGCTCTGTAAATACTGGGTCGAATAGAGGATCTTTTGCAAACACAAAGTGCTCAAATGTGTATTGTAGTGGTACATACTGGTTCTATAGAGCTTGTAGCCTATATATTTATTCATAATCATTCGTGCAACCAAATGTACATACAATATTGGTCAATACAACCTTTCAGTTAGGATTACAACCTAGCTTCTCACAGCACTTATTATGTGTGTGTTAATTTTATACATGTGTGGCGGGATCTGCAGTTTAAAGTCAACTCCAAACGACAATTTTTTTGAGCAACTTTTGCATGACAATTTTACATTCAGAGTTTTTGCCTATACACTACTGAGAGGAAGCCTCCATAGAAATATTTGTATGTATGTATTTTGATCTGTTCGAGATGCGCCTGGAATTGAACCTCCTTCTTTGGTGTTTCTTTTAAACAATGTTTTGCTAAAAAATTTATTTTATTTCGCCCAAGAGCTGCTATCAAATCCATTCCATAACCTTGATAAACAAAAAAAATATGTCATGTTTCCTACAGAATGAACTTGAATGAACACTTGTTGTGGCTGCAATCAATTATGCATGTAAATGACCTTCACATATTTGCAATAATGATTCCTGTTCCAAGAAATATAAAATAAAGACAGACAGGGACAGACAGACAGATTTTGCAGAAGATTACCTATAAACACGTTTCTTATATTTTTTATTTTCTTTTTATAATAAATTTTTGCATTAATTATTAACAAAAGCAGCAACAACAACATTCAGAGGTAAACAATTTATTTTAATAATACACACTCGTTGAAAATTAACATATAAAATCGTTAATTAATGATTAAAACGAGTACTAATTGTATATTATATGGGGGGTTCTGTTGTATTGTTTTCTTCACCCGATCGATTACAATAAATCGTAAACAGTTTATTGAGCAGCAATGATAATGCTGCTGATCATCATCATGATGGTTTGCCTTAAGCATCTAATAGCTCATGACCATTTCAAAAGTTTCTTTTACGTCAAATAGCATTTGGCGGAAAACAAGGAAATATTTGTGAATAGAACATAAGAACAGTTTGTTTCGAAGGTGCTGAAAACCCCTGAAAACATTCGATGTCTAAGAACATCTTTGAAAACATTGTAGCCTCGTAGGTAGTCTGTTGGCTTATTAGACGTGAGGCCATGGTTCAATCTCCAGCTTAGATATATCCAACAAACCGAAATATGAAGAAATATTTTTTCGTCAACTTCCTCTCAGCAGATTTCTGGCATACGCACACATACATAACTGCCCATTACAACCCTTCAGTCAGGATTACGGCCTATCTTCTCGCACCACTCATGTTGTGTGCCTTAATTTTATACTTGAGCGGCGAAACCTACAGTTTAAAGTCGACTCCGAACGACAGATTTTTGACAAACTTTTCATGGATGGTTTATTTATTCTCAGAGTTTTTGCCAGAAATCTGCTGAGAGGAAGTCGCCGAAGAAATATTTTTTTTCATAAATATTTCGTTTTGATGCCTGGCCTGTGGCTCGAACCCGGGCTTTTCGTCTAATAAGCGAACACACTACCCACTAGATTTCTGGCACGAACTCTCAAAAAACTGTCGTTCGGAGTCGACTTTAATCTGCAGGTCCCAGCATAAGTGGTATGAGAAACTAGATCGTATTACTGACTTAAGGCCTGTAGTGACCAATTATGTACGTATGGATGATGCCTAAAGTCTATTTCAGTTTTCGAATTTTAAAAATTATGAGGCTACCCTACAAATATTACTTCCAGGAAGGCATCTAACGCCCCATAACGAAAATCATTAGAAGATATGATAGCAGTATCTCTTTAGAATGAGTCGAACTCAATGAGCAAAGTTTTATCACAACTACACCCAACGCAATGCTATCATTCTAGAACCTGCTGCAGTAGAGCAAACACTGCATTAATTAAACTGAAACGAAGTGAAGATACAATAAGAAGGGGAGAGAGATACCTTATAAGAGCTCTATGTTTCCTAAGGGAATGAAATATAATTAAAAACGGGCACAATCATAAATTAATTCTATACTGGCCATTACCTCTCCATGTATAAAGTATTGGGGGTGTTAGAATTTTTTTATTTTGTTGCGAAAATCGTAACTCAATACCTTTTAAAAATATTTCAAATATTTTTTAAACAACAAATAGACCCACCCACTGAGGTCTCTGTTGCTGTCGATTGTTGATTTATTTGTTAGTCACATAATGATGAAAGTATGTATTCCATCACTTGACGTGATTTATTTCTATAGTTGGGGGATTATTTGAAAATATTTGGTATGAAATTCCAAAAGGCTAAGTCATTTGTAATGAAAGTAAGAGCAACAAGAACAATGGCTAATAGTAAAAAAACAAAATTTTTTTAATTTAAATACGTGACTAGAAACTAAAAAACAAAGAAAAAGAAAACCAAAGATATTATGGGCCAGCAGCAACGAATTAACTAGCTTAAATTATGTATGTGTGTTGTAATTGCATTGTAATAAATAAAGAAATAAAAAAATAATTAAACAATGTTATAAAATTAAAACTAAAATGAAATGATTTTCAAAAGGAGACTTTACAAAAGTAAACTCTTCGTTCACAATTGAAAGCCTATCTACAAGTAATTTTAAAAGTATTTTTAATAAAAAAAATTCGTTCTCTCTCTTTCTTTCTCTTTTAATAGGAATTCCTACAAAAGTTCTTTCATTTATTCGATTTAGACGGCAATGGCTATTTGGTACAAGATCGTTGGATTGAACACTTAAAAGGACGTTTAACGTAAGTTTTAATATTCAAAAAAATTCTAATTTTCTTCCAACTATTTAAACAATTTGGTTAAACATTCATTTGTAGTTGTTATCGTATAAGACTTAAAAGAGTTTCAGGTACCCTATCATAGAAACTCTGTATGTTAAGAACAGCTTAAGTCTTATGTACAAAAAAATTTTATTTTAAGACTAGAAAATAGGTATTAACAGCTTCCTAATTCCCATTTGGAATGAAAAACTTGATTCTATCCTACAAAAAAGATTATTATTATTAATTTCAATCCTATATTTGATACTTGAATAGGGCATTAACAGCTTCGCTGCTGCTGTATAAATATTAAGCCGGTCGCTATAAAATTTCTTTATCTTGAATATAAATTCTCTACTTTTCGGTTGAAAAAATTTTAAAGACTGAAATATAAACGAACAGAATCGTTGCAACAATGTTGTTCAACAACATTTATCGACTAAAGCAGTAACACTCCAGCTGAGCAGAGAATGTTGCAGCAATTGACTCTAGCCAATGCTATGACTGTAACTCTGTCTGTAGCCTCTAGAGAGGAGTCGTTGTGAGTGTTGGCGTTGTCAATTGAATATTTTTTAATGCATGTCGGGATGTTATTGCAATGTCATAGACTTTCTCAGTTTATTTCTTTTTTTCTTGAGATGTGTTGTCGATGTTGTTGTTGGTCTTTTAGCTAATAAACAGTGTTGCTAAAAGGTTTTTTTTCCCAAACCAAGGCCATACACTAAAATCTGTTGTAAACCTCATATTTTGTTAAATTATACACGCAATTTTAAATTCAATTTACATACGTATGTATGGACGTACGTTTATACTATTTTAAAGCTTAAATACATTGTAAGCGAAAATGTTTTTTAAAAGAAAAAAGTTCAGGAATATGTTTACCAGAGGATTAAGAAATCAACAATTCCCGCTAAATTGTGTATTGAGAAGTTTGGCTTACAAGGCATTACTTAAATGATCGTTTATCTTTCTAATTCAATTAAATTTTGGAATGTTTCCTCCTCTTTTCTCTTAATAAAATAAGTTCAAGCTGCGAAAGGAGAATTTCTTAGTCTGAAGAATATGAATTTAAACGATGGTCGACATATTTTTTGGAGTTGAAAAAACCAGAAAATTCTTCTTATAAATACTGAGTTGTTTTAGGCCAATTTGGCAAATCTCTTCATCTCAAAGACAGTGGCCCCTACTCATATAGTATATTAAGTTGAATCAAGCACAATAATTACAAAGGACAGAACAGGATCCCTAATGTGCTGTTTGTATAACATGAAGCTAACGACTCACTATTGAAAGCTACAGCCTAATAAAAAATATAATCATATTTCAAGCTTACAGGAGGGACTAATAGAGCCTTAATTAATACTATGTTCAGACATGCACTTTTATTGCGTCATTATTGAGTTCAATATTTCATATAAAGTTTCAATTAATTATTGCGCAATAAATACACAAATTGTTATAATATTGAGTTAAACTTAAAATACAGCACTGTCATAAGTATGTTCAGTACACATATTACAATTATCCGAATACTTTCTATTGATATTTGACAACTCAAATGTCAACAGCTGTTTTGTTTACCAGCTGTCAAATGAATATTGAATAATTATTAATAATGACATAATTATTATGTCTGAACACTTAAAATATTGTTCTTAAATAACCGAATATTGACTCAATAAAAGTGCATATCTGAACATAGTATAAGATGCCTGCTTAGCCAGTTATAGAACTCAATTATGCCTGAACCAATTAGAAATTTTCGAGAAACCAGAAAACGTTCTAACATCAAGAGATCATAGATTTACCGGATCATAGAGAATGATTGTCTTCAGGAAAGAAACCAGAAAGCGTTCTGACCTCAGTAGATCCTAGATCAACCAGATTATCCCCAGAAGTGAGCAATGCAGAATAATGTAAAAATTAATAAATATCAATGCAGGGAATTTTTTATGACCCTAAATGGATCAAAGTTTCAGAACCAGCAATCTAGATTCAAACCGCTAAGAAATCAAACCAAAAAATACTAAAGCTTTAGGGCCTGTTTTTGTAAGACGAACGATTTCTAAAACACTGTTTTTTTTTAGTGTTTTCCATACAAATAGAAGATCGGTTTCACACGTTCGTCTTATAAAAACAGGGGATTAATAGATTTAAAATTGTTAATTTTGGATGCATACTAAGAGGAGAGGAAGTCGCCGAGGAAATATGTTTTTCGTATTTCACGTTTTATTGAAGCTGTCTGACCCGGGCTTAGGTATAATAAGCCAACACACTGCCTACTAGACTACAACGACTTCTTGGGAACGATTATAGAGAACCATGTAATCGACTTGAAATTTTTACGGTTCCCCAGTATTCAGCATATCCATGGCTTAGACTGGGTCATTAATTAACTCCATTAAGTTTTACTGTCACAAGCTCGTTCCTCTGCGTCAATAATATGTCAAAGGAGAGCCACAATAAAATGCCAAATACTGAAATAATTGGAATGGAACATTGTGCATTCATGTTCAGGATAGCTGGCTGCCTATGGATCATGCCTATTAATCTACAATAGCACTGATCTTTGCACAACGTCCACCAAAGCATCTAAGGCTTCAAATCTTGAGTGCGGCCCTCTTGATTAAATACAGCCTCGTGGTGAGGAGAAAAATATTGAAAATTCTTGTTTTAAATGAATTAATTTTCTGTTTTCTGAAATGTTTACATTTCTTTAATAAATATTTTGTTTTGTTTTAGAAACACAATAAATAAATTACGAAAATTAAGTGAATAAAAAATCATTTCATTCGCCAAATTTCTTTTTGATTAATTTCAGTGATGACAGACAAATGGATTATGCCGAACAGTTGGAATCAGTGACGTATGTTATTTGTGGTGAAAATAGTAAAATAACATTTAAAAATTTCGGTGAAATATGGCAAGCACGGGGGGTAAGTATTCATAAAACTATTTAAATAATATTCTACACATAAAATTTGGCCAAATTGGAAGCAAAGGTTTGAGATTTGCTTTCTTTTCTAAGTATAATTGGGTAAATATTTAATGTCCGAATACTTTTCTGACTCACTCTGCTACTATTCTACTACTACTGCACTTTCAACCCGAGGTAGCGACCATAAACGCTTGATACTGAATAAGGAATCCCCAGCTTTTAGCATTTCTATCTTCTCTAATAGTCAAGTGGTAATTAGCTTTCTTTCGTCTGCACCCTTCAAATCTAAACTAATTGGTGTATGATCAACTATTTGTCATACCAGGGTTATACCGGGTATGAGCAGGCACACTCCTATCGGATATCAATTCACACAAAAGTAATTATAACTCTTACCTCTGTTTACTGGTTGCTGACAATTCAGTCCTGGACTAGGGCTTCCTCATTCTTATCTTGCTTCATTATTAGGTAGCCAGGCTCACAGGACTCGCTGAAAGAGTCCAAACATATCTCATTTGTCTCACTTCCTCGCGATTAATTCATTAAACTTTAAGGCTGCTTTTCTGGACTGCAACTAAATATTCAAATGATACTGAAAAAAAAACAAAAACAATAAATAGGCATGTATTCCTGATGATAAAGTCTTAATAAATTTCAATATATTATGGTTGCTTCTAGACAATTACAAATGGCAACCCAATCTTGAAATCATTCCTCGGGTGTCCCTCATTCTTTGATATCAGAAAGAATATCGCATAAATGGATGGGTGTTCACAATCCCAATCCACAATTGAAATATTCGAGACCCATAGAGAAACTCACAAGTACAGTGAGCGCAGTAAGTGAGTCAACACCCACTTTAATTTTAAATTTTCTATTATGTTCTTAAGTATAAAAAAAAAGTTCCTTTATCATGAATTGTTGTTTTTGTTTTAACATTTTATAAGTAATAAATAAACGTTTTTATTTTCGGAAATTTATTCGACTATTCTTATTTACTTTTCTCGCTATCCTAAGAAAATGAATTATTTCAGTAGTGGTTACTCACTTTTGGTGCTCACTGTATCTTCAAGGCAGGGGAAAT
This sequence comes from Sarcophaga rosellei, assembly GCA_930367235.1. Classification (NCBI taxonomy): domain Eukaryota; kingdom Metazoa; phylum Arthropoda; class Insecta; order Diptera; family Sarcophagidae; genus Sarcophaga; species Sarcophaga rosellei. Next base: position 79,504,257 of record OV884021.1, read on the forward strand.
AAGGCCACGCTCCGCTGAATTGCAAATCATGTAGGATTTTATAGCAATGAGCAAGCAGTTGAGCTTGTTAGGAGAAGAGCTTCTATGCTACTGATGAAGTGAGAACCTTTCTGTAGAAAACTCCCCTCAAGCTCCATATGATAATACTTTGATGAGGGGAATAAATCATCAGAACACATATTTGGAACATATGTATCGTTTACATACATACATTCTTACATACATACATACATACATACGTACATACATACATACACACATACATATATACATACATACATAACCCCTTCAGTGTATATACATACATAACCCTGAACCCATAACATACAATATCCTGAACTTTGTCAGGGCAAACGGATAGGAGATAGTTTATACAGATTGAGTGCAATAGAATAGATCATATGGTTGGAGTAATGAAATCGTATTGAAGAACTCCAAGGCCTTTAATGGTATCTGTCTCAAGAGATCTTAATATCTGTTCTAAATACCAGATAATACAGATACTCGTAAATACGCTAAAGGGTGCTGTTATTGTCCAATTCTTAATACAGATCGATAAATCTCATTGTAGGCCTATGAATATGAACTGAGAACTTATTCTCAAAGAAGGGAGAAGTATTCGACTCCAAATGGGAATATAAATTTGAAATTTTTGTATTCTTTTAACAAAAAGAAAAAACTTTAAATATTAAATAAAAAAATAAAAAATATTTTTTAATATTTTTGCTCTTCTTTATTTTTAGATTTTAGATAAATTATATCGTCTCATTGATGCTGATGGTACAAATTTAATTTCGACCAATCAAATAATGGAATTTATATCGCATTTAACAAATTCAAGGTACGTAAAAAAAATTGTGTGTAAAATAAGTATTTGTGGCCACAAAGAAAGTTTATGACCGTGTTAACAATTTACAATTTGTAAAACAAATTGATTTTTTTCCTTATTTTAATGTTCTAAGTATTACAAAAACAAAAATCAACAACAACAAAAAAAAAATAGAAAGAAAAGCTCTCTTGTATTGTATAAAACGTTAAGATAAACAAGTTAAAAGAATTCCTAGGAAAACTCTTCAAACCAATTACACTCGAAAAATTCTGTTGGTAATTTAATTGATTTCAAATTAAAAAAAAAGGACACATCAAGTCACATTTTTAATACCATTTATTTTGTTTTAAGGGTCATAAGGTCATCCTTCCAAAGTACCTTACTTTGCTGTGTTACAGTTTCGTTAAGATAGTTTTCATAGATACGCAAGTATACTCAAAAAGAGATACGTCGTCATTTTTTTATTCCATTTAGTTTTTTTAAGGGTCACAAGGTCATCCTTCATACGTCTATCTTGCTTTGCTGTGTTACATTTTCGTTAAGATAGTTTTTATAGGTACGCACGTGAGTAGTCTAAAGTAGCTTGTCTTGAGATGATTGGGTTGACGATAGTCGCTCGGATGTATCAAGAGCGCTTCTTATTTGGTTTATTTAGAGGGAAGTTAAGGCCTCTAAGCCTGTAACAACCTCTACGAACAATTGTACGCTTTCTGCCAGATGAGAACCTCGATAATAAGGGTCTATACTTAAGCACTTTAACCACTAAACCACGCTACCTCATATTAAAGAAATTATACGCGAATTATATGATTCAAAAGTCCATGTTTTCTTAAACGGTTTAATATATGGGCACCGTGAGCATAATCCAATCCAACATGTACTCGGCTTTGGCAGAATCCATCTTACGATGTATATATTTTTTATTTTTTTCTGCCGAGGGGGGGTAAATGTACCTAACCGCACCATAGAGGAAGTCGTCACATCGTTCGTGTGTGGGGCCCTCACCCACTAAATCCTCCCCCTCGTCTCGTGGACTTGTTGTGCCCACTCCGGAACTACGGTAGTATTATTACGGAGTGGAGTCCTTTTGTCTCCACTATTCCTTTCGTCCAGGTCCCTGTTTCGAATTTCGTTTGACACGTGTGCCAGTATCATCTATGCCGGCGTGCCTACATATTCTGCAGCCTCAAGATCTCTCTTCTTCAGTCTTAGAATGCACTCCACGCAATACGCCGCTGAGGCCCAATTTTCTCTACTCGCAATCCTAACCCTAAATATTTTTTTTCATATTTCACTTTTAATGTCTGGCCTGGGGCTCGAACCCGGGCTTGTACGTCTAGTAGGCGAACACACTACCTACTAGACTACGGCGACTTCAGAAGAGCATTTATCCTTCTTTTTTCTTTCTTAAAGAAAAGAAAACGTATAATAAAAACGTAACAATACAGAATTGTTTACCATCACAATTTTTTGAGTGTAATTATGAAAAAGTGAAGACGAAAAGAATAAAGTCTATGGCCTGTTGCAACAGGATTCTTTTAAAATGTTCGATATAAAAACCTCTTTACAAGACTGACAGGAAACATGAAAAAGCAGCAATTAATCAAATCTATCGTTATAGCCATTGCCATAGCCTTAGCCTTAGTCACAGTATAGCATTTAAGTATGTATACACGTAATACACGTGAATAGCTACACTGTCCATACCACTGGTCCCTGGGGATAAGTCTTACAGCGTACCATAGCAAAAGATACATATTTTTCTCTGTTTCTTCTTTTTTGATGTTTTGTTTTGTGATAATTGTTGCTGGTGTTGTAATCTTTTAATTAATCTTTAATTTATTACTAAACCTTGACTACAACTTGTTGTAATAGTTTTCAGTTTTGTTGCAAGAAAAAAAAATCAAAAAAATATTTCTTCTTTATGTTGTAAATCGATAAAGTTCCTCTTAAGCATAAAAGAAAAAGAAGAAACACTTTATAAATCATGTTTATTGTGGCTTATTTGATCGTTTTTTTCTTTTTTTTGGCATAAATTATTATATTTTTTTATTGTTTATTTCTTTATTTCTTTTTATTTTTCTCCATTATTTCAATATAGAGCACGCACTGGCTTTGATAAGAGCTCTTTGGCCCGTTTGGAGCAACTATTTCGCAATACTGTGGGAAATGAACAGGAGATACGTCGTGAGGAATTTCAAAAAATTGTCATATCGAAAAATGTATGTTTTCTTTCTTCCTTTTCTCCACTCCGTCTTCGTCTTGTTAATTGTAATGATTTTTCCCAATGAAAAATGTTTTAATTTTTCATTTCATTTGTATTTGTAGCCATTTTTCACGGAACGTGTTTTTCAAATCTTTGACAAGGATAACTCCGGCTCAATATCATTACAGGAATTTATTGATGCCATTCATCAATTCTCAGGACAATCGGCTGATGATAAAATACGTTTTCTATTTAAGGTTTATGATATTGATGGTAAGTTTTTTTTCTTTCCACAGACAACAACAAATTTAAAATTATCACAGGACAACAGATTTTTCATTAACCACCTCTTAATATCGTTGAATCAGTTTCTTATTAGGTTTCAGTTTTCTTTCTTCTCATGTTTCACTATGTCTGAGTTTAATTAATCATAATTTTCTCAGCTAAGCAGATGATTAGCCTACTGTGGCAGGTTTTAGAATGATAGGGTTGCCATCTGTAATTTCCTAGAAACAACATTCTCTGTGAAACCACCTCTTAATATCGTTGAATCAGTTCCTTATTAGGTTTCAGTTTTCTTTCTTCTCATGTTTCACAATGTTTCAGTTAAATTAATCAAGTTTTCTCAGCTAAGCAGATAATTAGCCTACTGTGGCAGGTTTTAGAATGATAGGGTTACCATCTATCATTTCCTAGAAACAACATTCTCTGTGAAACTGTATTGAAAACAGCGGCAATGAACTTTTCTCATTGAATCATACCGTTTCTCAAGAAATGACTATTTTCTAACCTTTATCGAAAGGTTACCGTAATCGTTTTTGATGTTATCCTCTCTTTGGGTATCACAACCTATCACTTCCAACCCAATTCCTTTGCTTATTAAGGTCTAATCTGACACCGTTTTAAACCAGCATACCATTTTTTATGTCAACTTATTATGGTCTACCCAACAATACAATGACTTTTGATGGCATTTCAGTAATATTTTCTGCAGAATTTACTATCAATCCTGGATCAGAACCCTCTCTATGACGATAGATTCAAGAAACTTTCGGGACTTTAATAATAGCCTAGAAAACCAGCTATTTTCGATATTGTTGCGGTGTACTGCTCAAAATCGAAGTGGTAGCTATGATTAACAAAGCTTACTCGAGCACGCATAGCAGCCCTTTGTGGTTTACCACTCTGATGACAAGCATTCATATGTAACTTGTCAGCCATCCAGCATGCAGCATAAATTCAATTCACGTCAAGGCAACATTAAAAGAGTTGGTCTATCAGCAAATGTATCAAATTTCAATCAAATCACTGCTGGAAGTGCAATGCCACTCATCTTAGACAATGCACCACTAGAAGAAGTGATAGAATTTACAAAATTCAAGCAAAATAAGCATTTGGCGCTTTAGACAATATGCCTGGAATTCATCTCGTATCAGCTTTGTGGAGAAATGATTGGAGAATTTTTTATTGTCGTCCTATATTCCACTTAGGAACTTGGATATTGGTTTGAATAAAGCTTTTTAACAGTTGCTACGTTATACATCTAATGGCAATGGGAAGATTGACAACAATCTTCCAGAAGTAATGCTTCAATCATATCCTTAACATTTATTCGGCCAGTTAAAATCATAATTTAAAAACCTCTTGCACGTTAAAAGCTTTAAAACATATTGAAAATAAACTTTATTAAGCAACTGATGTGTTTTAGCTGCGTTTTTTGTATACCATCAAGCCATATACGATATCACAGACATAAACCATATTCTTTATTTTTAGTTTTATCCGCGCAATATGGAAAAAAAGTTTCCATTGTCCTTGACTAATTTTACTTTCACTTTTACGAAACAAAAGAATATTTTTAAGGCAAGTTCCTGCCTTCCCCTTCAACTTATTTTGTCTTCTCCTTCAGTCCTTAGCTGCTAACTTCCTTCCTTCCTTAAATAGTACTTTTGCTCCGCTTTTTGTTTTTTTTTGTTGTCTTATTTTTCTTTTTATTGTAGTTTTTATGCATTTTTTTTTTATTATGAATTACCGCCGTTTTATTTATTGGCCAAAGACGATTAACCATTATTATTGATTTATTACTCAAGGTGATGGTCTCATACAGCACAAGGAATTGCATGATGTCATACGTGCTTGCATGGAAGAAAACGGCATGGAATTCTCTGAAGATCAAGTAAGTATTGCACATACACATCCGTACGTACATACATGAAGTAAAAAACATACAACATATTGAACAATTGCCCCATAGCCAATAATAATGATTTATTGGTAATAAAATAGCCACGAAAGAAAAAAAATTATTAAAAAATAAAATAAACGCTGGCACAGGGAGAAGCATCCAGACAGACAGACAGACAAAGCGTTGGTAAATCATTTTTTTTTAATAAAGAACAAAAAAATTATAAGAAAACTGGCAGTAAGGCACACGAATAAAAATGAATTGTCGGCAAATTGAAAGGATTTGGAAGTTAAAATAAAAAAAAAACACAGATTTTTATGGCCTTTGCAGTCATTGAGTTAGTAATTCATAACATACTTGATAGTTTCCCATAGCTAGTGACAGTTTAGGACCACTGTATTACCATTAGGTAGAGTTTTTTCCTCTAGCCCAAGCCTCTCCGAATCTCTTACACAGCGGTAAATATCCTTCATCCTAACCTCAAACAGTTCTGTCAAGGACGACAAGATTGCACGCGTTTCCGCAAGCGACACATTGAGTGACAGAAGGGGCCTTCCTCCTCCTTTCAATAGTAACTTCCCCAGAATCACGTGATAAAACGCCTTGCTGATTAACTTGCTTTCGGTTAGGCAATGCCTCATGGGGACAGATACCACATAGTAAGTGTTTACTCGAGTGACAGACGGTACCTTCCTCCTCCTCCTTTCGATAGCAACTTCCGCAAGAATCACGTGATAAAACGCCTTGCTGATTAACTTGCTTTCGGTTAGACAATGCCTCATGGGTGCGGATTCCGCATAGTAAGTGTTTACTCGAGTGACAGACGACACCTTCCTCCTGCTCCTTTGAATAGTAACATCTGCAGGAATCACGTGGTGAATCGCCTTACTGACTCATATACTCTCTGATGGGCAATGTCTCGTCGGGAACAGACACCGCATAGTAAGTGTTTAATCGAGTGAGAAAAATAAGCTGTTGCGTACTCCCTCGGTTAAGGTTCGGTTAGCTCAACATAGCAACCTCTCTTCTCCTTAGGAAAGTTTCATGAGGAATAAAGTTTATCCATGTTTTCTAGTCTAATTGTGGCTAAGGGTAGCTCTATACTAGTATCACATAGGAGATCCTCGGCCTAGATTCCTATATAATGGACACCTTCGAATAATCCGCCATTGGCCGGTTAAATAGCACATATTCGTGGACAAGCTTGAACGTTTGAAAGGGATTTTAAGATAGCCTGGATACTCGAACATTTCAATATATTTTCAAGGAACATTTTGCTACTACGGAGTCACTTCCATCTGGAAAGCTTTGTAGTGACCTGGAAGTCTATATAAGTTCCTGATATCCAAATCCTCGATATACGCAAAACAACGTTTTCCCATCCAACTCCGAGTCAGCGATGTAACTGCCGAATTACTACTTATCAATTTAGCTCTAAGCCGTTAGACATATCCGAATTACGGCTTGTATCATTTTGCTACTACGGAGTCACTTCCGTCTGGAAGGTTTTGTAGTGGCCTAAAAGTCTATATGAGTTCCTGATATCCAAATCCTCGATATACGCCAAACAACATTTTCCCATCCAACTCCGAGTCAGCGATGTAACTGCCGAATTACTTCTTATCAATTTACCTCCAAGCCCGTAGACACATTCGAATTACGGTTTGTGTCATTAGGGAATACATGAATGGCTGGAAGATAGATGTTTAAAGGCAGATTGAATATCCATGTAGATAGTTCAATCCGTTCCCAGCCCAGTTGCATGATCACACACTCCTCAGCCCGAAGTATGCTATGCTCATCGGATAGTTTATAGGATAGCTTCAACCATTGCATTGCCATTCAGTAAACTGCCTACACGTTGCCAATTCTTTTCGTCCGGAAATACCATCGAGGGTAGCATTACGAAATTACATACCCTGACAGGTTTAGGATCCATATGCCCAATTCGGCACTCTTCAGAATCTATGAATGACCAAACTTCCCTATCCTAACAAGATTCTCTTGCTTGCCGCTAGCCTGGTAAACATATCCAACGAAGCCTGAGGCATACTAATAAAGAGATTCGATATGCTCAAAGCCACACATCTTTGCATCTTACCCAGCAACTTTCTTCGAATGGCCATACGTGAGAACGGGTACTGTCGCGCTTTTATATGCCCACTTGAGCACACATCGGCTAAGGCTCCATTTCCTACTATGGCTCTCCTTCCTTATCCTCTCCAAGGTGTACTCCTTTCAGGGTTCTTTTCCATCCAGAAAGACAGGAACACAACCAATACCACAAAGTGTCTGAGGAAACTTTTCACCCGAAGATTCCGTAGCAGATGACGAAACAAATCCCCTCTGGAGCGAACACCGAGACATCGATTTCAGCAGCCACGTCCCGCCCAGTTTTTATCTGATAATCCTATCGTTCAGCATGTTCTCTATTCGCTCGACCAGTGAATCTTGATAGCTTCCTTCCATATTTTACATTTTTGTTACAAAGAAAACTTTGTTTAGGCTTATCGAAGACACAAACCACGGACAAAAAGAAAGTTTTTGGTACCGGATGTTATAAATCTCGTATTTCACACAATAATACGATACAATTTGATGCTAATTTCAGATCGAAGACTTGACCACTGCCATGTTTGAAGATGCCGACCCCTACAATCGTGGTGAAATAACGTATGAGGCTTTAAAAAATCAATTACACAAGCATGGTGGTTTACTGGAGAATTTAAGTATAACGTAAGTTTTGTAACAGATTTTTCACTTTAACCCTTGACCTTTACATTATAAAATATTAAATATTTTTTTTTGCTTAGCATTGATCGTTGGTTGGTGCCCTTGGCGAAGGAAAATCCGGTAAATAAATCGAAAACTTCATTTTGGCATCGTATAATACCACATCAACTGACGCCCGCCTATATGAAAAATAATCATGTCTTTGTAACATATCTGTTCATATACATAGTGATAAATGTGTGTCTATTTGTTTCGAGAGCAATACATTATCGGGCCAGTAATATTTATGTTATATTCGCTAGAGCATGTGGTGAGTTTTACATCATGGGTTTAAAACATTTTGAAACGCTTTATAGGGTTAAGGTTCTAGAACTTGCTATTCATTCATTCAATTCAATAATTATAATTTTTATTGGGTTATCCACTTAATGGTTTCAAAATGTACGGTCTATTAAGGCCGATATTAATTTGAAATTGATAACCCTTTAGAGTTCAAGATCCATTTGATTTACTTTCTTTCCTTTTAATTTTTCAGGCCAATGTTTAAACTTTAACTGCGCCTGGATTCTTGTTCTAATGCTAAGGCATTCTCTTACGTATTTACGTTCTCGAGGCATTGCCACCTACTTGCCAGTGGACAATCACATCTATTTACACAAATTAACGGGCATTGTGGTCTCAATATTAAGTCTCGTACACACTATCATGCATTTGTTTAACTTCTCTCTGATTGTGGTCAATGATCCGGTAGTAAATAAAGATAATTACACCATAGCCGAATGGTTATTAACCGATAAACCGGGTTTATTTGGTCTCGTGCCTGGTTGTGCCAATCCTACGGGCATAGCACTCTTTATCATACTTTTAATCATGTTCATCTGCTCCCAGCCATTTGTAAGGCGTAAAGGTTCTTTTGAGGTATTCTATTGGACGCATTTACTGTATATACCCTTCTGGATACTGGTACTGTTTCATGGACCGAATTTTTGGAAATGGTTTCTCATACCGGGCATTGTATATATTATAGAGCGTATACTACGCTATGTTTGGATGCGTGGCGAGCATGGTAAAACTTATATAAGTTCGGGTCTACTGCTACCTTCAAAGGTAATCCATTTGGTGATTAAAAGGCCTTTTAATTTCAATTTTCGTCCGGGCGATTATGTGTTTGTGAATATACCCGCCATAGCGAATTATGAATGGCATCCGTTTACCATTAGTTCGGCACCCGAGCAGGAAGACTATATGTGGCTGCATATACGCACTGTAGGCGAATGGACGAATCGTTTGTATCAGTATTTCGAACGGGAACAGCAGAGACTGCATAATGGTGAGATTATTGCCCATAAGCAGGCTATACCCACCTCTAGTCTATTGCAAATAAGCAATGAATCGCTCAACAACAAAAAACCGTCGCCCACGCCACAAACAGATTTTTTGGCACAAAATCTTGCCAAAATGCAACACAGTTCCAGTTTTGACTCGGCAATGGTTAACAAAACTTTGCAAGAAATCCAAAGCATTGGACCAACTAGACCGCCACGCCATAATTTTGCGCCCTCACGTTTAGCCACCGAATCGCTAAGTGCCAGTGAAGCACAAGCATCCTCGGATACGCCTGGTATCGATCGTATACGCAGCATTAAAAAGACTTTACAGCGTACATTTTCACGCAAGGATAACCATGAGTCAAGGGATAAGAAGAAACGCAACTCTGGCCATTCAAATGATGGCTATGTATCCGATGAATATGATTTGGAAGGACATCGGGAACCAAGTAGACGTCAGAAAATGCAAAAGTTATTACTGAATAAGCCACCTTTGGAGAAAAGTATCTCATTGCCCGATATGGCAGTTAAAACCAAGAAAAGAGAAAGACTAAAGGCGTAAGTAATGCAAAAAAAAAACAAAATGCAAAAGCAAATTTACCATTTTCTCCTTTTAGTTTACATGCCTTAGGACGCTCTGAATCGGAAAGATCTTTTGATGATGCTCGCATAAGGCGTGCCAGATTACAAAATCTAGGTTCGGCCTATTTGAGTCCACAAAATAAATCGTTGGCACAAAGTTTTCGTTATATGCGCAATAAACCCACCATAATAGCATTTAAAACACCCAGTATGGAAGATAGTGAACCACAGTTAGGCAATGCTAACAATGGCTCAACGGCTGTGGAAGCCTATACAATAATACAAGCCGAAGAAGGCAAAATACCAAAAGGTTGTTGTATGAAAAAATTTCTTTTTTTTTGTATATAGATTTTAATTTTAGCTGTTTAAGGTGTAGTAAAAAGAAATCTTGAAATCTTCATTTCTACTAACTGACAGGCAGCAATATTACCAAAGATTTGGTACATCCTTTAATGCAACCTAGCATGATAATATTGCTGTTTAACAACATGCCATTATAATGGCATGGTTAAAGGATTTCTTTCAACTACACCTTATATGATTGTTTCATTTCTTTTATATTTTAAAAAAAAAATTTTTTTGTTTTTTTCCTAAAGAAAAATCCAAAAACGGTTGCGACAATAAAGAAAACAAACCCGATTTAACGGTTTCAAAGCCTTTAGAAGTGAGTAGAGTGAGTTTTTTAAATAAAATTTTTATTCACCCTAACCTCTTTAAATTATTCCCTTACACATCATCCCCCTCCACACCCATCTCCTTACACATAACATGTTAATAAATACTCCCACAAAACTAAACAACACTAACACAAGCCTTTAATTGAAAGAAAAAATATGAAAAATGAAAGAAAAAAAACTCAAACTCAACACTTTTCAAACTCTTTAGGAGCACACGCATACAACTGTTACCGCTACTGCTACAGCTAGCAACAATCGTGTAGGACGTTTTAGGCGTCCTACATTTTTGCGTTCATTATCGACTTCTATTAAAAATCGGGGCAGTAATGGCAGCTGTCCCACCACAAATGGTACAACTAACTCTGGTGGCAAGGTTACACTTGATGCAGGAGTATTAGAGGTTTGGGCTCACTTTTAGGCCCCGATTATGGTTCACAACAGTTGTAAATTTAGTGTTGTAGTTTTAAAATTGCGATTATGGTTCACAACATCTATCGCTAGTGTTGTACTTTATGTTGTGTGTGTTCACATAGCCCGATTATGATTTACAACAGTTGTTTTTAAGTGTTGTCAGAACTGTCAAAAACTTACAACAGCTCATTATGTGTTGTCTTGTTGCCGCATTCAGTTTAAAAAAGAAAATGTATAAAAATTTATAAGTATATGTATAAAACAGTGCATATAAAGTTTTGTGGAAATTTTAAAAATTATAAATAACTGAAAATATTTTATAGAAAAATAATCACTAACAAGCAGAAGGAAAAGCTGGTCGAGTTCATGACAGCAAATCCTGACATTGGCAAGTTATCATTTGGAGCAAATAAGACTCAGCACAAAGGGACGTGGGAGAAATTTTCATTGGAGCTAAATGACTTGGGTCGACCCATTAGAGAAGAATGGTAAAGGGTTAGTAGATGAATTGTAGCATTTTTAAGGCATGGACTCATTATAAAGCCAATTTGAAAAGAAAACTCTCTGCCAATAGAAAAAAACTTTCAAGTTACTGGTGGTGGTCCGACGACGGAAATTAGCATGAAATTGGAGCAGAGCACCATAGAGTTGATGTTTATGCAATGGAAAGTAAATCCAAATGGATCTGCAATGGGATTGCAAATTCAAGACGAATCGTCATACGATATTGAAGGGCCTTCAACTAGCACTAACCAGTGGAAACAGCAGTTGCCGAAAAGCTATAAAATACAAAGATAAAATACAAGATGGGGGATGAGCGTCTAAAAGCCTTAAAAAGGCAAGAAAAGAACCTACAGGAGATATTGCTTACGTTAAAACGCCTTGAGAAGGGCTCATATAAAAATTATCATATAAATAAAAAGTGCTTGAAATAAATAGGGAAAAAGCTGAATTACAAAATGAATTATTAAAAGCCAAACTCCTTTTAACCCAAAAAAAATTTAAATGTAAACTATTTATGAATTTGTATTTTAGCTTTAAGTAACTATGTGATCTAAATAAATTTTAATGTGATGTGAGAAGGTTTTTTTATATTTATATATTTTAATTTGAAGTACTTTTGAAATGAATTTATTGCAATGCACACATAAAATATAAACGCTAATAAAACTAGCCTTTATTTTTAATTGTCATGTTTTAACAAGAGTTAAAATTTGTGTTTTATGTAGGTTTTTTGTTTTTTTAAAGTAATAATTTTTGTTTTCAATTGGCAGTTTTATACACTCAGGGTTGTATTTTCAAGGAAAAGTATACTAACATTGAAGAGCAACACTGTGACGTACACAACATCTAGATGTTGTAAACCATAATCAAGAAAGTAATAAATGTTGTGTTGTCTCTGTTACAACACAACATTTATGTGTTGTGAACCATAATCGGGGCCTTAATCAAAACATATTACATTTCTAAAAAAAAAAAAAACTTTGTTGTTGTAATTTTCATTTTTAAATATTTTACAACATTCCTAATTTAAATTTCTAAATAGATCTTCATTGATGGTCCTTATGGTGCCCCATCGTCGCATATATTTATGGCTCAACATGCTGTACTCATTGGTACTGGCATAGGCGTTACACCATTTGCCTCGATTTTACAATCGATTATGCATCGCTATTGGAAGGCACGCCATACCTGTCCACGCTGTCAATTCGAATGGGCTAGTGATATACCGAAAACCGTTATGAATTTACGTAAAGTCGATTTCTTTTGGATCAATCGTAATCAGCGTTCATTTGAATGGTTTGTCAATTTACTATCACAACTCGAAATCGAACAGGCTGAATTGGGTGGCGCTATGGAAAGGTACAAAACAGATTTATAACAACGTGTGGTATAAAATTAATTATTTTACTTTTAGATTTCTGGACATGCATATGTATATAACGAGTGCCTTGCAACGTACTGATATGAAAGCTGTGGGTCTACAATTGGCTTTAGATTTACTGCACGAAAAGGTAAGGTAGAGGTGTTAGAACAGAAAATAAAATCAAAATCACTTTGTGTTTTTATAAGACGATCGATTTTACATGCTCGTCAATACATATGTACATGACCCGATTGCCTTTGCAGAAACAGGCGTTATATTTCACTTTTTCTCTATTTTTAAAATTCTCAAAGTTTCAAAGAATTTTTAATACTCCAAGCAGTAGTTCGTTGAGTGCTTTTTCATACAAATAGACTTTTGTCTGAAACCGTTCGTCTTGCAGAAACAGTGATTATATCTGCCTTTCTCGCTACTTTTGAAATTTTCGAAGTTTCGAAGAATTTTTTTTTAATACTCCAATCAGTAGTCGTGTACTTTTTCATACAAATAGACATTCGTCTGAAGACGTTCGTCTTGCAGAAACAGTGACTATCTCTGCCTTTTTCTCTACTTTTTAAATTGTTGAAGTTTCGAAGAACAACTAAACTATTTCTAATCCTGTATTAATTTAATTTCAGGGCAAACGAGATTTGATAACGGGCCTGAAAACACGCACCAATGCTGGGCGACCTAACTGGGATAAAGTATTCAAACAGTTACAGGCCCAAAAGAAAGGCAAAGTAACGGTATTCTATTGTGGACCACCACAGCTGGCGAAAACGTTGCGTTACAAATGCGATCAGTATGGTTTTGCATTCCGTAAAGAATGTTTTTAGTTTATAAGTAATAACACGACGCACGATAATTATTAAAAAAAATAAATAAAAATTGTACAAAAAAAATAATAAAAATTGGTTAAATGGTCAGGGCAAAATTCTGCAAATAATGTTTAATTATTTAAAAATGTTTTTTTTTTTATTTTCCTTTGTTTTTTATCTTGTTTTTCTTAATTTGTATAATTTATTAAGCTTGTATTTATTTTATTATATTGTATAAATTAATTGTTGATTATTAAATATTTTACTTTTTACTTTTTTTTTTTTTGTTTGTTAACTTGCCTCTCTGTTTTGTTAATAGAATTAATTATAAATAAATATGTATTAAGTTTAAAGTGATTACAAAAATTGTCATACTTTTTAATGTTTTAAAAAGGAAATATTTCTTAAATAAAATGAAACAAAAACTAAAAAAAAAAACGAAACAAACACAATACAAGAAAAAAAACTAATTTCGAATTTAGTTTCTCTGCCAAATGGCAAAATTTACCGTGGTTGGCAAAGATACTCTTTGTATGGTTATAATCTCATCGGTTACATTGTCAACATTGTAAAATTCCCTTAACTCAGCTATGGCCTGCTCTTCGATTTGTGTTAAAGCCAATGACTTGTGCTTAGTACGTTCGTAGTATTCACGTTGACGTTTCTCTTCGGCCAAAATCTGACTAAAACTATTACTACTGTTAGGGTTAGCTGAAGAGCCGCTGCTGGCAGCATTAGATTTCATATTAGTCTTCATCATATTAGCAAAGGATGAGGGATCAGCTATGCTACCGGTTGCCGGTAAATCGAATTCAATATTAGCAGACGGCGTTTGGTTTACAATACCCCAAGCATTAGGTGTTTGTGGCATTGTTATGGGTTTTGTTTCCACTAAATTGGTTTGCCGCCAATTTGTTATAGCACTCGATGACTCTGAGGATAAACGTTTCCTTTGCTTCTGGGACATTTTCTCTCGTGGTGTTGTAGTTAAATCGGCCAGATTAATGTTATATAGCTTAGGTGTTGATGGACTGGCAATTTCTTCCATTTCCTTTTCAGGCGTCTTAGCTTTTCCCATTGCTATCGGTTCAGTAGTTTTATTTAAAGTCACAAAGCTAGTTGAGGCCCCTAAAGCCTCTTCTTTTATGATTTCATTTGTTTTCGCAGCCAAATCCAATGAAACTTTTTTCTTATGCTCCTTTTTATCCACAACCTTCATCCAAGACTTGGCTTCATTTTGCAATTTCTGTGCCACTTCCTCGGCTTCCTGTACAGCTTTTGATTTTTCCGAAATTCGGCGTATTTTTTCTGTGCTTTCCGATACATTTAATGTTTCCATCATGCTAGTAATAGCTTCCCTTTCATATTTTTGACTGGACAATTTCGTTTTGTTTTCCTTGGCTTTGCTCTTCTGTGCCGTACGATAAATCATTTGCTGTTCCTCATCCATGCGATAATTTAAATCAATTTGAAAATCTTCCACAAAGCTCAGGAAGCAATCATCATCCACCGCCTCTGAATCAGGTGTAATCATGCGATAATCGAAAACCTGTTTAAATATTTGCCGATAATATTGATTTAGACATTTTAAAGCCTCGGGATCACAATTATGCAGACTTTTTTGTAATAAAACTCGTGACAAGTTTTGACAAATAAAATCCAAACAACCCTTTTTCATCAGCTCACAATTGTACATGTGGGCAAAATCCAACATATCGCCACATTTCCTTATGGAAATCTTATCTAAAAGCAGGATTTCACATACTTTCCTTAGGCGTTCAATAAAGAATTGATCACAGAAGACAATCATATTATAAAGGAACGTTTCGCGATACTGTTGTTTACGAAAGTGCTCAACATCTAAGCTGTAAAGGAATTCGATAATAGCCTCCATATACTCATAGGGTACGGTGGTTAAGTTAATGGTGTTCTGTTCGGACCAGGTGTGTGTAAACATCATTTCAAAGTATTCCAAGCGTGCGACTAACACGCATTTGTGAGCCTGCAGCTCTACGTTATTCTCACATAAGATGCGAACATCATAAAATTGAGGATAATCGCTACGTTTTAAGCGATTAAAACGATATTTCGATTTGTCAACCATATGAGGCAAATAGAAAGGATTTTGTTGCAAGTAACTACACAATTGATATACAAAATATAAGACTACTGAACAAACAAACTACATGAGCGTACTTACTATTTTAAATAATTCGCCAAACTGGTGATATGGAATTGTTCCACAAAGTTTAAAAATATTTGACAAACATCTTGCAGTTCGGCAGGACTATTGGTATGCAAACTACTTTGTATATCTTCCAAATCTAAAAAACAAAATAAAATATAGAATAATTGCTCACATAAAAGAGATTTTCATTCAATTTGTTAACCTTCTCCATTCGGCAAGTAATTGCAATAAATAAATTTCAAGATTAATTCAAACATTTTACTTGTCAAAAGTTCGAAATTCAAATGCACCGACTTGTCTTCATTTGCTGCCAACAGGAGTTCTCTTAAGCCGGGCGCTCGAGCATATACAATGAATTTATGAGCTGGAAATTTTTCACCATCCACATGAAATAAAACATCATGTATGGTATCATAGTCACAAACATCATTGTAAAGCTTTTTAAAAGTATATTCCTCCGGATTTAAGGTGGGCAATTTAAAATATTTAACATGTGACTCCTGCAGAACGGCAAACGAAGCAAAATCATCATCACAGAATACATCAACGGCACGATCAATTTGTATAATACGTTGCAAATCAATGCGTATCAAAAAGTCTTTAGCCATTTCGGCTGAACGATGATCACTACGTGACCAGATATTGCCTAAATCCTTGGAACTACCCGATTCACTGCTATCGTAGTAAGGTGGTAGTGGTACTTGCTGGCATTTGCCTTTATAGACATCGCCCTGGGATAAAATTAATACTTTATTGCCTCTATAAAGTATTTTGTCAATTTGATTTAAGCGTATATCCGAAAATGAGCATCTGAAAAATAATTTTAAGTAAGTTTTGTTGTTGTTTTTCTTTTTATAGCAATAAACTAGAATACCTGTAGAAATTTTGTGTCATTTGATACCATAGAAATACTACATTGGTCTGTGTTAATATCAACAATTTCAAAGCACTTGCTGAACCCTTCTCCGATTTGGCATTGTCGCCGCCTACAACAGCAACACTTTTCAACGATTCATAGCTAAAGAAAGTTTAAATATGAATTGCATGTTTCTTAATTAATCAAATTAACTTTACTTGGGTGCCTTTATGATTTTCATTTTATAATTATGATACAAGAGTATCGTATTTTCCTTTGTAAGCACTACGGTGGCAGTGTTATTGGATTCAACAAATTGTATAGACGTTTTGGGTGGTAATTTCATCTGAAATTAAGAGAAAACAAATAAAATGTAATTGAAGTTTATGTTTTATGCTTATTTTACCATTTTAGGCAGTTGTACATATTTCGCATTGTTATCGAAACCCATTTGACCCATATTACAGCCCCACGCGTACAGGCATGTCTCTGAGTAGGCCAATGAATGACAATCCTTGGCGATAACTTTTTGTAAGTTTTCCACATTAAAATTCCTTAAAGTTGAAACTTCTTTAAAATTTAAACACTTTTCGCCAGCATCTCGAATACCCAACTGTTGGCTATCATTCAGGCCACAAGCAAACACCAAAGAGTAATTGGTCAAAACCAATGAATGTTTACGGGAAACACTTATGCATATAATTTCTTCGCCGGCATTTTTCAAAGGCAATTTCACCTTTTTCGGTGTGCTTAAACTGTTTTCATTATTGGAACCTGGTTTGCATGAAAGTTTTATATAAAATGCATATGTTTGCTATTGGACACATGTTTGAACTTACCCAAACGACCGCCTTTACCATGACCCACTGCATATAAATTTGATTTTTTATCTAAAAATAAACTGTGATAGGCCCCTAAGGCCACCGATTGCATGGAAATTTGTTCTTTGCGAAAATAGTCCAACATTTGAGGCAAATGATCTGTGCCTTGATCATTGTTAACACCCAAATTGTAGTTTTTATTGGAACCCCATACCAGCAATTCATTGTTGGGTGCTCTTTAAGTTAAAGCAAACTAAATTGAATTTTAACATTCTCAACAATTTTAACAACAAACACTCACATCTTTTTACATTTGGCAGTATAATCACATAGCCGACATACTTGCTGCAAAGGTGAACGAGTATCTTCATCTAAAATATCAATGCTGGCACCATAACGCAACAGTAAAACGGCACAATCAATGCAGCCATAAAATATGGCACGATGCAAAGGACTGCTACCGGACTCATAATCACGACCACTTATGATGGCACCCTTGGGGTGAAAAAATATCTTTAAAATGTATTTCATGCATTGGAGATTAGAAACCTACCTGATTAAGCAGCCATTCCAATATATTATAGCGATCCACCGAAGCCGCCAAATGTACAGCCGAACGTCCCTATTAGAAATTTTATAATAATATAAAGGCATTTTTTATTTATTTTTATATACTCACTAAATCATCAACAATATCGGCATAGTTGCAACAGGTTTTGGCCACATATGCCGCAAGCTTTTCATCCTCTATAGATCGCTTGGTCAAAGCAGATGTTATAGCATTTCCATGTGCTCTTAGGCGACACTTGCGCGTACAATCGTATTCATAGGTTTTAGGATTGAACATCACTTTTGAACAACAAATTAATTCCACAAATAATTGTTAAAAATAAAATTAAATTCTTTATGAAATTCTAAAAAGAAAAATGCCAGCGTCTGGTTGTAGAAGTTTTGGTGCGAAATTTTTTTTTATTTTGACATTTACTTTGTGCACTTGTTCGTCAGCTGTTGTTGTTGTTTACAGTCAATTGTTATTGTTGTTTACGGTAAAAAAACACAGCTGTGTAACTAAAAAGCTCATCTCTAATTTGCAATGTTATGAAATGAAAATTGTTTTTTTTTTTTTGTTTATTTATTTTAAAAATAATACATACTTATTTTTGCTTTACGAAAAAAAATTGTGGCTGATGTTTTTAATCATCTGTTTTAAATAAAAATAACTATATTCTATAACCTGCAAAAACAAGTCAACAATGGCAATGCCGTTTTATATTTTATGTATGTATTTATGAATTCGCTTTGCAATTTGTTTTTATTTCTCGTCAGACGCCGATTATAGTAGTATGTGAAATAAAGTCGAAAAAAAGCAGACCAAACAAAACATTGACCACTCTGTGAAATATATAAACAAAATAGCTTTTGAAAATAATGAACGATCATTCAAATAAGCCCCATTCTAATGGCATTGGCATACGAGTACGGGCACCCAAAGGAGAACTTCCCTTTCCAGATATTAAAAAACCGCAACCTATTGGTTTTTACAGCATAAATGCTAATCGCGATTTCGAGCCCAACGATCGCCAGTTGCGCTATTTCAAATTACCAAATAAGAAAGATTTGCCTCTGGATTTGAATGCCGGCTTAGAGAAAGCCATTAAGAAACCCGAATCGGCTAGTGATGAAACACTGGACAGCATTTTAAAATTCATTTATGATCATCATCAAAAAATATTTGCACCAGCAGGCTGTCCCGTACCTCCGCCAGAATTTGTCACATGGCGTGGCATTTTGCGGCTAATTATGTGCACTCCGTATGAATATCGTCAAGATTGGTGTTTACATGTGACACGATTTAATAACACATTTTATCTGTTGCAAAGAGAAACGGCTAACGATAAATATCGTCGTCATAATGAAACTGAACAGCAAAAAACCTTTATGGCTTATGGTTTTAAATTTGAGCAATATTGCTTATCCGAATCACCCTTCACGGGGCCGGATACTTCATTACCTGTAAATGAAAGTGAGGAGTTTACTATGGTCTTTCAAACGCGTCTGGCCGGGTTGAGTCTTCTGTATGGTGCCGAAATGGACGGCATTGTCAGTGAACAGCCGGTGCAATTGTAAGTTATAATAAAGAAAATCTAAATAATATTCTATTCTTTAAAGTTTTCTTTGTATTTTATTAGAAATTATGACAAGCCACATAATTTAGAGGCATTAAAATGTGTCGAATTAAAAGTACGTCAAGGAAAATTAAGTCCTTACCAGTATAAATCATTTATACAACACAAAACTCGCAATTGGTGGTGTCAATCATTTTTGGTGGGCATACAAGATTTATATGTGGGCATGAGAAATGAAAAGGGCCTTGTTGAAGATATCGAACACATTGAAATGCGTTCTCTGCCCAAACTGGGAGGGGTAAGTTTGAGTACTTATTTGTATTTTTTTCCATTAAACTATTACTCTTACCGTTTTAGCAAACTTATTGGGCTCCTTGGGTATGCGCCAATTTTTTACTACAATTTCTATTGCGTTTACGTTCTCTTATGTCTAATGAAAACTGTCCTCACACAGTATATGAATTTTATTTTAATGCCCAAACAGGAAACATCACCTATGATTGTTATAGAGGTAAAACTGTTCACTCATTTATACCTGACTGGTATATAAATTTAATAAATCGTTTAAAGAAGAACTAAGTTCTCGTATTCTTAAGTTTTCGATTTTTTCTTTTTTTATTATTTGTATACGTCTATCATATTGTCGAATCATAAAATGAATTTGTAATGGAAAGCCGCCTTTAAACGGTTTTTTATGAATTTTTAACTGAGAACCAATAAAAATTCCAAATAAAATCCTAGTTTAACTTAACAAATTCAACATTTTTATTTTCCTTGTCTTATTCCGTTCTCGTATTTGCTATTTTCTATTTTTTCTATATGTTTCGATAAAATTTGTTGCATTTCAGCCATAGCCTTTGTTGCCGCTACCAAAGGAAGAACTGATAACTGTAATTTAACAGACTTGGCAAAACTTGAAAATATTGTAACATTTTCATTAACTTTATCTGGGCCATAGGATTGGTTATGGTTTATTTCCGTTTTAATACGTTTCATTGTATTTGAATTTGTAGACGTTTCTTCATGTTGAAAGGATCTTTCCGACTCTGGCTCTTCCTGGCTATTTTCATCATTGAAACTGCAGAGGCCAGCATCGCCATTAATAGCAACCATATTGTTTTCAGTTGAGTCCTGAAAAACGTGTTTTTTTTAATTTAAAACTATGATTTCAATTACAGTAAGACCCCGCATAACGCGGGGGATACGTTACAATAAGTTCCAGCGCTAAACGAGGCAACGTACATATGTAATGGGTTCGTACTGCGATTGCAACTTCGGAAAATGCAGTTGGAATCTTTACTCTGAAGAGACTAAGAAAAGAGCGTTTGGTTGGTGCATGGCCGTTTCATTTGCACACTTATACAATAAGTATCAATACAATGTGCGATTTAGGGGAATCCCAATATTCCGCGTAATACTGAAACAGCGTTAAGCGGGGTCTTACTGTACTGCTGACTTACTTGTGATACTCTGTGCTTAATTGAAATTTCATTTTCTGTGAATGAATCCTAAAATAAAAGTAAAAATATTTTCTTTAATTGTACTTCTAAGCAAATTTACAATAATTACCTACTTGTGTGAAATTATCTATCGGTTTCCGTAAAATCACAATGCTGTCTAGAAAACGCATTTTGTCATAATAAAATAGATGAGGCCTATGCACATCCAGCGGACTTAGTGCAGTCTTTCCGGACTCGTCCACCTTTTTCTTTTCTAATAAATAGGCACTTCTTAGATTTTTTACTTTCCTCTTTACTTCGTCCACGGGTATGTCCATTTCTTTAGAAATTTCATCCCAAGCATTATTCTTTAAATGGCTATTTTTATAATGTCGATTTCTACGATCCCAAAGACAAGAGTATTTCTTGTAAAGTCCAATAACTTTGAAAACTTCCTCTATATCCCACTCCATCTTAAAATAGCATAAAAAATATAAAGTATAATGTTTACAAAACAATATTAGCAATATCTTATCTACTATGGCAAACATAAGCTTTGCAATAAAAAGTATTGCTTTCCCGTTGTAAACAACTAAACATACATTTTATTTATAATTAACTTTATTTTTTAACAAAACTTTATTTATTTTAATAACATAAATACAATAACAACTAAACTATGTTTTGTTATAACATAAATTTATCAACACTTTACAATTATGCTTTGATATACTAATACAAATAAAATAATTTTTGGCTATTAATATCTACCGGCGTCATTATGAATATCTATCAGCTATGGAGTTTGAAATCAAAGTTAACCAATGTCTGAAATAAGCAATAATTATGTTAATGGCTTAATGCAATTTTACATTAAAAACGAAAGTTTCTAATTTTATTCTTTATTTATTGGCAACTCTGTCGTTTTGAAGCGCAGTGGTATCAAATTAACAATTAAAGTAACAAAAGTTGGTCATCTTTCAATATATATATACTTTCAAATTCAAAAGCGCAAAATTGACAACACTGTTCTTATTTGACATTTCTCATATTTTTTGTTGCTGTTTTGTTAGCGTTTTTCCCATTTCCATATTCATTCTTTAGATTCTCTTTTTGTTGTCTTTCGTTTCAACTTTTGCCTGCAAAGTTTTGGGACGCGTTGTCAAAGTGAAATCTTGTTTTGCGCTGTTTATTTGTTAAAAAAACGTCGGTGTGCTTGTGTGTTTGTCTCAAAAAAATATTTTGTGAAAACAAAATATTTAGCTTCGAATTTATTGCCAAAAAATAATTTTATATCAAAAACAGTAACATATTAAAGCAAGTTTACGTAAAAAAAACGTCTAAGCGACTTACGGACGACTTCTTCAGTCAGACGCGTGTGCTGAAAAAGGCGTTTTCCCCTCCGTCGTAATAGAAATAAGAAAAGTTGTCTCAAAGAAAAAAATCAAAAGGAGGCAACAAACTAAGAATTTTATAATAAATCATAAAAATAAATACGCAATAAATAAGAATTAAATTTTTTTTTATTGTTTTAATGTGATGTCAGTGTTTCTTGTTTGCCATATTTAAGTAAAAGCTTAATAAAGAAAATTTTAAAATAAAAACAACAATTAGGTCTAAAACAGTTATCTATATATATATGTACATAAAAATAGTACCGTTTGCCTGCAATTTTGTAACCAAAAAGAAAAACAATTATCTTCAGTAAACCAACGAAATAAAATTAATAACTAAACGCGCATCCATAAGCATAAAATATAATTTTTGTACGTTGCATAAATAAATAGTAAATGCATCGTCGTCGCAATGTCCACAACAATCGAAGTGACGCAGAAGGATTTGCACGATTTGTTAGAAATTTTCGAAAAAAAACCATTCGATGCTGGCTCATGTGAGAAAGGGTCTCTGGTAAGTTGTCTTTTTTTTTTTGTTTTTTTTTGCAAAAAGCCGCTATAATAAAAACAACAACCACCATGAACTCTGATAGGTCTAATTGGAGTTCACATATAGTTTTTTTGGCAATTCTTAAATATTTTATTTGTTTGTTTGTGCAGTGTTGCCAAGTTTGTACCTTTACAGGCATTGCAAGAAATAATAATTTCTTGGGAAATAAGTTGATATGAAATAAAAATAATTAGTAAATAGAATTCTAATTAGTTTTGTTTGTGTATTAATATTCCTTAAGTGCACGTGAATATTAAAATGTATTAAAACTAACGGTATGTGAGCTAATGATCAAACAAAAACAATTCCATGACCCTGCTAACGGTTAAAACCAATACGGAACTGCAATTTAACCTTGAACCATGTACAGTTAAAATTCCAGTTTTATTTTAAGCAGATGGTGATAAAATAAAGCACGTGTTTCGTTTCTTTTTTAAATTAAAAATGAAACACAATTCCATTTCTGCTGATCGCATATAGGCGATATTAAAATTTAACTGTAAAGAAAGAGCTCACTGCGTATCTTAATCGATAAACAAAATATTCTATAACCTCAACTCTGATTTGTCAACCATTCTCACTTGCTTCTGGCAACTGATTCATTTTTGGGTGACCTCTAAATAACTGTTTACTTGAGTCATCTGCATACAAATTCATAGGTATATTTATATGCATAATTTTATATCAAGTTCACAGACTAGCATGAGATCCTAACCTCAATAGCGATCTTTTTTAATTCTTTGTCAACATTAACAGGGAACGACTGCTTCTCGATTTTCTGAACACTCTAAAAAGATTAGAAATAATCAATTTTCTTTAGCTGGAATTTTAGAGTGCACATTATAATTATTGTTTATGCATATTTATGTTCAACAACAGATAGTATACAAATTACTTCCGCATACATATTGTGTATGTCTGTATATTTGTTAATGTACAATGATTACTTTTCTGTCATGTTAATCATTCTTATAATTTATTGTCATTTCTTACAGGCGCTCAATTACCTCATAATAGAGATTTATGACCACAAAGAATATTATTTCAGGCATAAATTTCTCATTAAATACTTGGGTTTGGAATCTGGAATATATTTAAGAAAAAATAGAAATTCCAATAATAACGACGAGGCTTTAGGAAATCGATATTTAAAACAAAGAGGCCACGTTATTAAATTCTAAAGTAATAGTCTTGAAATCTTGTCTTTATCTTAATTAAATATACATACATATGTATCACGTAACTATGTATTTAAGTACATAAAAATATAGTTGAAATATTTTAATAACTAAAATAAGACGAGGAGGAATGATACCATTTACAGTTATATCTCAGAAATTTTAAATGTTTACAAATGCTCTTACGTACGATATATTGTAATGATATGATATGATAACGTTATTTGTAACCTCAAACATTTCTGTCGTCAGGCATAGAGTACAAATATCTGTTAGACCCTGTTAAACAGCATGCCTTCGATATATGTATGAACAGTTACGAAAAACAGCTTTTCTAATCAAATAACTTTCAAATAGCAAAACTCTCTGTTACATTGTTGCCTTACACTTGTTTTATTTTTATTTTTTTCTCTTTTTGTTTCTGTTGTTGTATTTTCATGTGGCTTTTTTGAAATGCAAGCAAAAGATAAGCGAGAATAAGTACGTATATAATATAGACAGACATTCAAGAAAAGAGCTTCCGTGGAAAACTTGTAATACTTTTTTTCATTACATTTAACAGAGAAGATTGTTGTCAACAGGTTGCTGAAAAAAAAGTCCAAGTTTGTATTTATTGAATTTGCTTTTCCTAGTATTTAAAAATTCATTTGTTTGAAGTAATAGCTTTTTTGCATTTCAAGGTGCAAGTGTCAGGTGTTAATTGCAAAATTCTTTTTTATTTTTTCTCAAATTTTATTCTTTACTTAAGCTTTTCAAACTTAAACATTGTTTCTTTGCAATGAATACATTTATGGCGCCTTCTGTATGGTTTAACCATCTCCGCATGCTTAACTAAAAGAACATTAAAAATGTTCTGAATTTCAGAATGACTATGTTTTTGTTTGGTTCATGCTATGGGTGTTATGCGTTCATAGAAGAATACATACAAGGGAAGGCATATAGATTCGGTGGTACAGAAAATTATCATTGTATTGTTTATAAAAAAAAAAGAAAAAAATGCTTAATAACATCTACTTTTCAAGCACCTTGTATAAGAAAGTAATTTGAACAAATAGATTATCAGCGTGTCAACTGAAACACAAAATGTTTCTGACAATAACCCCTTTTTGTACTCTTTAAAAACCAAAATAAAAAAGAAGTAAAAGAGTACAAAAAATAGAATAAAAATATTAATAACATTTATATTACATATTTAAACCATAGCAATTGAAGTACGTTAATGGTATATATAGGTTATTATCGCATTTTTTTTTATTATTTTAATTATTATTGATAAGGAGAATAGAAAACAGAAAATTGTCAATAGCGCGCAACTATTTAAAAATATAAAACCCTGAATTTTGCAAAACATATCAAAAACACTTGTATATACAAGTGTATATACCTATAAACAGAGACGTAAAAATAATATTAAAAATTAAAAGAAATATATATCGATGGCTTAATATAGAAAGGTCGTATCTCGTTTTTTTTCAAAATCGGGATTTTTACATATTCTGGTAGACAAAGCCCCCATACACATCCTCTGAAAAATTCAGGTTCCTATGTTGACGAATAGTTGATTTACAGTAATTAAAAGAAACATAACATAACACTTTTGTATTAGATTTTATTAAGTTTTTTCCTTCTCCTGTAAAGTACTGAAAATGTAAGATACGACCTTTCTATATTAAGCCATCGATATATAGTATAAAAACAAACACAAACTACGTCATTTTCATGCTAATTGGAATAATTTTATTTTATTTTCTAATAAAGGGTTATCCATTATTCGGTTTCAAATGTAAATTTATGTAAAACACACACATAAAGCTTTAGCTTGCACGAAACTTTTATTTCATTATAATGTATGGACTTAGTTTTATTTATATGACCTCCTACTGACTGGTTAGAGGAAATTTTCGATCACTTTTTGGTCTTCAAGAGATTCAACGTAAACATAGTCTTTGCCTTGGCCGCACAGAAAAGTATCTGACGATATCAAATAATGATCGTGATCTTCGTAGCCTATTGAGAGTACTCATGCGAAATAAAACCAAAATTATACGCGTTCCAGTTAATCATATGGCTATTGTGTTCTGAATGAGCTATAGCGAATTCTTCCCAGGGCTTTTTTCCTAAAAAATATGGAGCAAAACACTTCCAGACCAGATCAGACCTCCGGTATTCAATAAATGTAATAAAAATAAATCAATTATTTTTCTAATAATTGTATATGCAGTGTATAACTGAGATTGATTGAATCAAATGGGCTCCTCTGCCGTAAAAAGAATCAAATAAATTTGATTTGAAACTAATTTCAATTTAAAAAATATGGAAATAAAGAAAACTACAGCAAAAGAAAGTTACCCAATGTTAAAGAAATATTTGATGAAATAAAATCATTTCTAGAATTTTTACTAACTGCCTCGATTAACCTCTAATCTATATAGTCATTGTTGTACGGTAGATGGAAATACATACCTTCTTTATTTAAGAATTAATTATTTATTTTAATTTTGTTATATAAAAATCTATACTGTCTGCCTTAACATGTTTAACATTCTTATGAGTTTTTAAAAATATCTTCGCTTGAAGAAGCAATAACAACAACATTCATTCACGTGTTTTTCCCCTGTCATTACAACTATAATGAGTTCGTTTGTACTATACTAGGTAAATGCCCAGTATTTTATTTAAAAATTTACGCTGCATTCCTTAAGATATTAATAAAAAAATAAAAAAAAAATTGTAAATATACTCGTATGCATATAAAGAATCCCATTTAAATAAACCACACTCAATTGGCTTTGTGCTTGCCTTATCAAACCTGATTTCAAGCGTTTTATTAATTGATTAAAATAAAAATAAAAAAATAAATAACATTCAAGTGAAAAAGAAATTTGTTTGAAACATGTTTCTCTTGCCCATTTTTTTATTTACATTTTATTTTTATTTAATTGAAGTTGGAAATATTTTATTGAAAGTACAAGGTTTATATCATTACAATATGTATGTATGTAGATATACATATGTACATATATGCATGTAAATATTTCGTATGGTTTACCTTAGTTAAGGTTGATTACCTCTTGGTTCAGCTGGCTTTCGGGGAATGCTTAGGTGTACGCGTAAATGAATTTTCTAAAAACAAAATATACATTTTAGGAAGCAGACAAAAAATTAGACATTTTAATTGCGCCGACATTGTCACTTACCATCATATTACATATTTGGTTATGGCGGTCGGTTGGTTTTTCTGAATTACTATATGAAGAAATGATCACTATCCTTGTAATTTAATATAAGAAGTAGAAGCTTTACATGTTTTAAGAACTGTTCGGGCAAAGCTTAATGTTCTAGGGAGCATTTCCAATGTACATATTTGAGGCATTTCCCATACTAATACTGGACATTCTACTGTAAGGAAAAGAAACCAATGGAGCACTTGACATGAACTCAAGCACTGACACTTAAGAGACAGATGCTCTACTATACGATGGGAAAAGGCCATGCAAATATCTCATTGAAATAGCTGATAAGGTTTCTGGAAATAATAAGTCTGTGACTGAGCAATAAATTCAGAGATTGTGCAATCATTAGCCCTCATTTAAACCCGTCGTTTATTCTAAATATTCTTTGTCAAGCACATTTTGTTTTAGCATTAATTTTGAGGTTATGTAAAATAATTAAATTCGAATGAAGTCAATATGGGTTTGTTAGTTTGATCAATAATTAAACAAGCTTCAAATCTCTCGATCATTTTTTCTATATAGTCTTTGTCAAGCGCACATTTTTTATTGCAGCATTAGGTTTGAGAAGGTGTATAGCCATGGTGTGGGAAATATAAAGTTATGTAAGATAATTAAATGCGAATGAAATCAATATGAGCATATTATTATTTCAAGCACTGTATTGTCTGCCCAACCCTATAAGTTTTGATTTAATTAACATGAACTACTCATATATATGATCACTTTATCAGAGCTACACAAAATTCCACAAATCACATGAATAGAGAGCAAAATAATAAAAAAAAATAAAAAAATCCTTAAATAAAATATGGAAATGATGCTAAACGACGCTCTTGGTGAAATGTGGGTGGTTATTATTGACATTGTTGTTGTTGTGGTTCCATTTTTCTGTCTAGATAGTGAAGTGAATGTAAAAGCCATTCATTTTCTTTCATTATTTTTAAACATTAAAAGATACTTTAATGACGTACAACTTTTTACTCTTTCAACTCCTTATCTATTGTCTGTTTTGAGGTTCGTACGTACGCGGTCTATCTGCCTGTGCGTCTGTTGCATTCTTTTTCAATCACCGGTGAAAATATTAACTGAACTCACTGATTTGATAGTAAATGCCGGTTTTTTGTGTTTTCGTTAGAGCTTCTTTTTTTTGTTTCTTTTTCTTAATCTAACAAGCTTTTAGAAATTAACCCTTTAACTGTGTATGATGAGAATAAGAGTCGAAATGAAATCAGAGAGAAATACAAGTATATTTGTGTTGTTGTAGATGATGTTTACTGTATATTATGATCAGCCCTGATAGTTAAGCCTTGACCCAGTATAGATAAAACCTGAAAAAATAAAAACAGTTAAAGGGTTAAAAATGAAAAATGTATAAAAAAAAATAAGAAAGAAAAAAATTATTTAAAACTTAAGAAAGTAGTATGGTATGTACCATCACCGTCCTCATGCAGCCATCCATTTCCATTGTACCTATCAGCCACAAGTATTTATAAATAAAAGCAGTTTTATTGTTGATTATTTTATTTCTCCTTGCAGTCAAGTCAATTCAGTTTAGAAATTCAAAAGTAGTCCAACTACCAACTAGATTTTCTGTTTGCCTGTTATTTATAAAGACACTGTGATCCGGGTTACCAACAAGACTTTACAACACTTGTTTTTAAGATATTTTTTTTTTCTTCTCGTACTACTAACGCCGCTGCTGTTGTGCTATTACTCTGTGTTGTTGTCACTATTATTGGTTACAGATGTTTATACTGAATCCAAGCCATTCAAAAGGCAAACATTAAAAAAAAAACTACTTTGTTGTGTAGTGCAGTATAGTATATGGTATATACATATTTAAACAAAAGCTGAAATGAAATTAAATTTAGAAAAAAAAAACAAAAAAAGTAAACACTCTAACTAAAAAACTATTTACCACTATTATTTGTAAACTTTTTAGTATAATGTTGTTGTTTTCCATCAGACTATTCCTCCGCCTTGGAAACAGGCAAACAGACTTTACAGCAACTTGTTTTTCTTGGTTTTGTCTTGGTCTGTGTCTGTAAGCAAAATATTTAAAATAAGAAAACAAAGTCACACACATTGCAGTTTAAATCAAGTTGCATTATTTTTATTATTGTTTTTCTTTACACACTCACACTTGAATTGTTATTGCAGCATATTGTGTTTTTCCTTTTTTTCTTCTTTTTGCTTTTTAACAGTGATAGCCAAAACTCGATTTAATATTGTTTCACTTTACAAAAGCTGTTAATAGAATTCGGTACTTTTCTCCATATTATTTGGAAGGTAACACACAAATCGTCACCCTATTATTTGTTATTGTTAGAGGTGCTAGAGGATTGCTACGACCAGACGATCTACATACATATGTAGGGCATTACAACGATAATTTTCCCCTTTCCTGTTGCCCTGACAACATGCTGTTGGGTGTCAGTACAGATAATTACCCTGGCCGGTATTTCTGAAGCAACCCCAGGAGTTTTCTTCTGAGATTAGTTACGCTCAGATGCAAAGTATGTGTTGTTGTTGTTGTAACAGGTCGGCTGTATTTCCGGAAGCTTCTCCCTGTATATAAAGTGTGTGTTGTGTTGTGTGGTGATTTTCTTTCCTATATCACGGAATCTGCATGTTAGACTAGGCATGTGGCGGTATTCTAAACAGCTATTCTCAGTGCCTACAGTGCTCGGTCAGAAGTTCTATTACTATTTCCAGACTATTTTCGTATAGTCTGGTTCAAGATTCAAATCCATTTACACTGTAATTACCTGCCAAAAGCTTACATTATCTCAACCTCAGTGAAAGTGTTATCATCAGTAACTAAATACATTGTGAAGGAAGGAGAATCATCCTTTCGAATTTAAATCGAAAATGTATCAACTAATAATCCCCACTGTTATTGTTGTTTTTCTTTCTCCTTTTGTTGCTTATTACGGTGCGCCAATGTAAAATAAAGTAAAAAAAGAGCAATAAATAACAAAATAAAAATAAATATTTAATATTCAATGCATTTTGTATGGCTGTCTGTTTGTCGTCTTTGTACAGTATGGTAGTTGTAGTTGTATTTGTATTTGTTGTTATTAATATTGTTATTGTCTTTATTGTGCATTACGTTATTGTTGTAAGATATGACGTTCATTTCTTTATCAATTCCTTTTTTATTGTTTTTATTTTTGTTTTTATTTAATTTTGTTGTGCTCTGGCATTATTGTTTTGTTTATACTTTTACATGTGTTGCGTTGTTGTTGACTTTTTTTTGTCCCCCTACTAAAAGCGGTTGCTGCACACCTACACTTTGTTTTCTTTTTTAAAAATACATTTATTTCTGCTAAAATTAAATAAAAATAAAAATGCGATAAATATGAGTTAATGACACAATCATGCTTTAATCTTTGAACCTCTTAAGTTGTCAGTTTCCATATAAATGAGCTGGAAAATGAGTCAGAAATTTGTAAGGATATCTTATGTTATTGGGAATTCTTTTCCATTGTTGCAATCAGATTTTTTCGAATTCGAAGATTAAGCACAAGGTGCAGATGGATCATCATCCGATTCAACCTTTTTCTATCAAGGGTCGGAAAACCACATAGGAAATGCTTTTTCGTTTACAAATCCTTCTCATCTCCTTAGACCCTGTTAGTAAACTGGCACCAGAATGTCCAGGTTCGGATGGAATAGTGGTTGCTTGCCTACCCACTGCTTGTGGGTGCTTCTGTAGGCTCCAGAAATGAGTCGTTCTTGTTTTTTGCATTCAGTTTTATATAATCTTCCTGGCAATCGATTAAATCAAATGAAAATATTTCGAAATGTTTTGGTTTTTTCTTCTTCTAATATTTATCTCGCCTGTTTTGTGTTATTTGTAGGAAGAAGACATAACGAATAGATGTGAACTCCTATTTAAACAAGACTATACACTAATCGAACTCGATAATAGCAATGGTGTCTTAAGTCCACGTTATCCAGGCCGAATTTTTATACCCGAATACGAACATGGCCATATGACATCGACTATAACGGCCAACAATACAAATTTAGGAACTCAAGCGACAAACAATGCCTCACCACAGAGTAGTAATAATGCGAACGGTGTACCTCACAACCCGCCATCACCATCGAATTCAACAGAGTCTGATAGTACAACACCATCAACTAGTAGTGGTATACAATCGTTTGTGACATTCGCCAATACGGCAACAAATGAACAACAACAACAACAAACTAGCTATCCATTCTATCATCAACATCATCTTCCACCAGTGCAACATCCCACAGCATCGACATCAAATAGTATCAGCAATAATACAGCAAACAATACCATTTACGAAGACCTCTATGATGTTAACAAAGTACGAGAACACATCACAATGGCCAAATATGCGAGATGTCGCCAACGTTTCGTTGTTCCTGTTATTATGTATCGTGGCAAATACATTTGCCGCTCGGCCACCATATCCATCAATGCTGAAACGTATGGTCGCAAAGCAGTTGATTATGCCTACGATTGCATTAATGGTACAAACTATAGTGAACGGGCAAATCATGTTGCTGACGATGAGAATAATGATAATAGTGAGGATTCATTAATGAGTCCACCCTTAAACGGGCAATCACCGTTCTCATACGAAGAAGTTATCAAAAGTGATATACAACTGTTGAACTCCCTAAACGTTACTACAATCATAGATTTAATGGTGGAGAAACGAAAGATTAAATATTTTATGGCGTAAGTATAGTCGTATGATGAATAGCATTTGAAAATTGAAAATTATTATAATGTTTGTTCTATTTGGTCTAGTGTTTCGTCATCTGAGAAAGCTGATCCCGAAAATCATTATGAAACTTTTAATCTGCTATCACTACCCTATCCTGGCTGTGAATTTTTTAAGAAATTTCGTGACAATAATTATATGGCAGAGGGATTACATTATAATTGGAAACAATCATTTAACGATGCTCCTCTAACAGTACCCGAATCTGGACCCGCAAGAGAATTGAATATCGATTGGAGTGATTATATGAATTGGGATTTAGTGGGCATAACGCAAAATTACATAAAGACATGCCTTAAGTATATAAAAGATGAGAAATCAGGTCTATTGATTCACTGTATCAGTGGCTGGGATCGTACGCCATTATTTATATCACTTATACGTTTATCTTTGTGGGCTGATGGTCTCATACATCAATCGTTAAATCCTTTCCAAATGGCATATTTTACTGTAGCATACGATTGGTATTTATTTGGTCATCAGTTGCCAGATCGTTTAAAAAGAGGCGAAGATATTATGTTCTTTTGTTTTCATGTGCTTAAATATATTACCGGCGAAGAATTTTCCATTGCAGAGCAAAGGTTTGTTGTGTTAAGCTGTCTTACTAATAGGAGCGTGCATTCATGTTTTGTATTTTTATGTATTTACAGAAGGCGTAATAAAACATCGACTAGTAGTGGGAGTAGTATTGTTGTTCTGAAATGTGATTCGGGTGATGAGTCAGCATCGCTCAAAGAATCCATGCTATTCGATCAAGACAGCAATGAAAGTTTTTCCAATGGTTCCAACTGTGATAATTTGGCCGTAACGGATGGTTACTATGCGCCTGTGCCTGCGCCCTCAACGTCAGCGACAGCACAAAGTAGTAGTGTAGCGGGAAATACTAATACTTTAACAAATCGATCACCTAACCTAAAAAGGTAAATACATAACATTTATTGCACAATTATTCTTCATTGTTAATCCATCATTTTACTTTCTCTGTGCAGATCGAAAACTAGTCCCATTTCTGTGCCAGGTGCTAGTGCCACACGTCAGAGGCATGAATCGTATTCATCGACTGGTGGTAGTTGGCAAGTGGTTACGGTAACGGGTTCAATTGATTCCATGCCAAATGGTAGTTTAACAAAGCGTATGGCGGAACAACGTGAAAACAGTGATAATAGAGACAATAGTGGTAACAATAGCTCAAATACTGCCAGTACCAGTAAAGAAGAGGCGGCGTCCTCATCAAAGCCACCAGAAACACCGTAAGTATAATAAATATATGCGTAGTGTATAGTATTATAGAATTTAAATGAAAAATAATTCAAGTTTATTTCGCAGGCGTTTGCAACGTTTAAATGCTGTTCGAGCAATATTTATACAGGCTTATGGAAAACAAATTGGCCTAAAATTTAAAGAAGGCTCTTCCACTAATTTAGCCTCATTCGTTGGTACTATATCTGATCAATTCTTTTAATTGTCTTAGTTTGAGTATTTATGTTGTGTGTACGTACGTCCCACTAACTACTACCGTTCCTGCTTTATTTAATACATTTTAATTATTATTTTTAATCTTTTTTTTTTCTTAGTTTGTTTGTTTTATTTTTCTTTCCTTGTCTTTCCGTGTTAGTTGTCTTTAATCTATTTTGATTTATTTTTAAACTTAAAAAAGTTTTTGTCACTTGATTTTTATTTTTTGTTTTTTTTTTTAATGCATATTTATGTTTATTTAGGTTTAAGGTAAAAGAGAGAGAGTGAGAGAGAAAGGAGAGAGAGACGACAAAAAATTACAAACTTATTTAAGGAAACAGTTTTTATTAAATTTTTTTTCTTAGTTAAGTTCCATTAAATAAATTCTAATGATGTTCTCTTTTAAATACTTTTTGAACGTTACGTTGAAAACCGAAACGAAAATATTAATTAATTTTTAATTCTCTATATACACCAATTTTCGAATAGATCGATCATTTAATGATTATGTGCAACAAGTAATATTATTTGTTTTTATTTTTTTCTTTAATTATTGTATTTTCCTTTTAAGACTTAAAACAACTATACATACATACTACCCTACCTACAACTCCTCCCTCCCCAATATGCCATTAGTTATAAAAATTGTTGCAAGTTGAAACTATTATTGTAAATGCATAACATTTTTCTTTTTGTATTTGTTTTATTTTCAATCGCGAAACGCGTAAATTTAATTATGATTTGTAATCACATTAATGGATTGATTGATTGATGCCAATATCAAGTGTCACATAAGATTTGTTTTTTCCGTCTCTATGCTATTAATTATTGTCAATCCCCATTAATGTGAATTGAACTAAGTTTCTCTTATTTAATTTAAATTATTTTTAGATATTGGTGTATTATGAATTTTATTTTAATTTTGCTTTTACTAAAGCTTGTTTTTCTTTTTAATATTATTTACATTAAAACATTTATAAATCAGATTTTAGAACATATACATTACATTACTTATACATACTTTTCTTTCTTTAATATTATATTTGAAAACAATGCAATATTATGTACTCCACTTTCTTTTCGAAAATAAATTTAAAATAATAAAAAAAACTGTTTGAAAAATCTAAGCAGACAGTCAGTTTACTATTACTATTGAAAACTACTAAACAAACAAACAAACAATCCATTTAATAATGTACATAAGTAACAACAAACAAATAAAAAATAAATAAATTAAAATAATAAAAATTGCTGCCGTTGTATAATGAAAATAAAGATAAATTAAGTGTTTTATTCAAGAAACCAAAGATTTGTAAGACAATATCGATTTGTGACTCTATAATGGATAACAACTGAATTTGAGCTGCATTGCCAGTTGCCAACAATGGTATTCCAAATGGCAAATAATTAACAAATCAATCAACATTAAAAAAAAATATTTGGTAAATTCAAGGCTCTTAGCTGCCAGCTGGTGGCAATGCATCTAAAGTTCGGTTTGCTATCCATTACAATTAACGATTATATTTATGCAACTGGATCAAAAAGTTCTAGTGCACATACAGTTGCTATAATACTGTGGTTCTGTAAAGATTTTTGTCTTATTAGATGAACAAAAAAAATTCTTTAGAAATTCTTTTTATCGTCACAATTCTGAGCGCGGTTCAGCGGTTCGATAGATTTATTCGGAAATGGCTACCAAGTCCAAATTGGATACCTTACCCGTAAAGGTAAGTTTAATGGTGCAATAAAAAATCTCTTAATCATACCGACCGTTAACATCTTATATAATACTTTCTATTATAGATTGGTATAATTGGCGGTACGGGATTGAATGATCCTGATATTTTAGAACAACGTAAGGAAAACCAAACGACTACACCCTATGGCGATCCTTCAGATATTTTAATTGAAGGTCAAATAAATAATGTAAACTGCGTTCTTTTGCCTCGCCATGGCCGTAAGCATAACGTTATGCCTACAGATATTAACTATCGAGCAAACATTTGGGCTTTGCGTCATGTGGGTTGTACTCATATCTTAGTTTCCACTGCATGTGGTTCTTTACGTGAAGATATTAAGCCCGGCGATATAATAGTGCCACATGATTTTATTGATCGCACCACCCAGAGAGCTCAGACATTTTATGACGGCGGTACAAATAGTCCCCAAGGTGTTTGCCACATACCCATGTATCCCGCTTTTGACGAAAGAATGAGACAAATTCTTATATCGTGTGCCAATGAATTAGGCATCACTGTCCATGATATGGGTTGTCTAGTAACGATTGAAGGTCCGCGTTATTCTACGCATTCCGAAAGTAATATGTTTAGACAATGGGGTGGTGACCTAGTCAATATGACCACCTGTCCAGAAGTTGTTTTGGCAAAGGAGGCTGGTTTGGTGTATGGCGTCATCGCTATTGCTACCGATTGTGATTGTTGGCGCACGGGTCATGAGAGCGTATGTACACAGGAGGTATTACAAACATTTTCGAAAAATATAGACAAACTTAAAAAGATCTTGGTAAAAGCAGTCGGTATTATAGCCCAAGAAGATTGGGTTGATACTGTATTAGCTGCTAAGGTATGATGATTTCTTTTCGAAGCGCTTTAGCAAATCTACATATATAATTTCATCATTTTGATTTTTTTTTGTTCGTCCTACAGCAAAACGTTGTCAACAATACTATGTCATTTAAAGTGTGACGCTTTTTAAAGCCTTGAATGAAGTCTCGATTATCATAAGAAACCTTATACAATGCACAAATAAATGGGTTTTTATGTCGGCACAAAGTGAATTGCCAGCGAAATATTTCGTCTACTTAAATTTAACCCATTGAATTGAGCTATTTTTCTTATTTAACTTATATTTTTTGGATACTTGGTGTACTATGAATTTTATTTTGATGCAGCTTAATATATACTTTAAAACATTATAAATTAGATTTTAAAAAAGACATTTGAAAACAATGCAATGTTACGTAGTCCAGTTTTTTTCGTAAATAAATATAAACAAAAAACTAATTGAGAAATATTGGTCATAATCTGTTTACTATTGCCATTAAAAGCTTCCATGCAACCCTTATATAGAGCACGAACGAAGTTCAGCAGAGTCATCCCCAATTAGTTGACTAAAAGGTCAATTTTATAATATTGCTTGATTTAAAACTTGTATTATATTAGAGATTATCTTCAATATTCCTTAATAATAATAATATACATAATATAATATTTTAAACAGCAAATAGTAAGAAATGTTAAAAATTTAGACTATTTTTTCCTTTTGAGATCCATTATTTTCGCCAGCGGTAAATAATCTTCTATATTTATACGTTGTAAACGAATATGACATGGTTTTATATAGTTTTTAGCATCCTTAAGCTTTACCCACTTGTTTTTTCCATACGGATTGTATTGTTTCCACTGACTGTTAAAGAATATCTTATCGTTCTTATTTGCAGAGTATTCTAAAACCTGTTTAAAGCCAATATCGTCTAGAAACTTTTCAGCATCTTGATTTATATCTTTCCAAGCAGCTTCATCTAGTTTTATATTTTGTTTGGCCTCCAACTCACTGGACAGTATTAAATCGATAATATCCTTTTCCAATGCTAATTTCTTGTCCATGGGTAGTTCGGCTATATCAGCCATATGATCCCGTAGGCAGTTTTGTAAAGCATTAGTTTTGAGTAACGAAACAGTATTTTGATTTTCCAATTCCGTGCTAATAGTGACCACAGACTGTCTTAAGGAGACCGGTATGGCTTCCAGATCGTAGGCTTTGCTGAGACATTGTATAAGCGGCTTGAGAATCTGCCATCTGTTCATGAGATCTTGTGTCGAGAATGCAGCTGTTGGATCATTTGCGTATGAACGATTAAATGCGCCATTGATATTTTTCCAAGCCCACATACGATAGTCGTTATCATTGTAGGCCTTAACGCGTGGATTATACAGGAATGGATATTTCTGTATTAACTCCAGTAACTTGCCATCGTTCAATACTGTCTTGCCTTGTGCATTTACATTAGAAATGTTGAGCACTTGTATGCTGCGATTAGGATCTGTAAACATGTTGTCGTTTCTTTTATGTTACGAAAAGGTTTTTTTTCTTTATTTTACAACACTTTTCTCGATATTTATTTAAAATAGTTATAATTTGAAGTAAATTATGTTATTTAAGAATTGTTTTCCCATTTGTTTACAAATTGTGTTCACTTGCTGTCATTCCCTTGGAAATAATAACACAGTTTATAATAGAAGCACACAAGTTGCCAAATTGTTACTTTTAATTTAGAATGACATGTGGCATCACTAAACAGAGGTTATCACTAAATACGAACTCTTCTTATTTTATTGGCCCTGGATGATACCGATACAGCCCTTTCATTAAATATTCTGGTTCAGTGACATTACAATTGTTTTTTATTTCCGCTCACTGATACAAGATCTATAGACTCATTTCGAAAATGTTACATATTGAGTGTAAAGATTCTAATTTAGATCCGTTACCCATAAAGGTAAGTTTAGTGGTTCATATATTATAAAATTCTCTTAAACACACCCTTAACATCTTATACTATAGATTGGTATAATTGGCGGTTCTGGTTTGGATGATCCTGATATTTTGGAACAACGTAAGGAAACCGTGGTAACAACACCTTACGGAGATCCTTCAGATGCTTTAATCGAAGGTGAAATTAATGGAGTAAAATGTGTCCTTTTGGCTCGCCATGGCCGTAAGCATAACATTATGCCTACAAATGTTAACTATCGAGCAAATATTTGGGCTTTGCGTCACGTGGGCTGTACTCATCTCATAGTTTCTACTGCATGTGGTTCGTTACGCGAAGAAATTAAGCCCGGAAATTTAGTGGTGCCCAACGATTTTATTGACCGCACCACCAAGAGAACTCAGACATTTTATGACGGCGCTGACTCTAGTCCCCAGGGTGTTTGTCATTTACCCATGTATCCAGCTTTCAGCGAAAGATGCAGGCAAATCCTAATAGCAAGTGCTAAGGAATTGGATATCGATGTTCACGATAAGGCTTGTATTGTAACGATTGAAGGTCCCCGTTTTTCTTCACGTTCCGAAAGTAATATGTTTAGACAGTGGGGTGGTGACCTAATCAATATGACCACCTGTCCAGAAGTTGTTTTGGCGAAAGAGGCTGGTTTGCTTTATGGCTCAGTTGCTATTGCCACCGATTATGATTGCTGGCGCATGGGTTGTGAGGGTGTAAACGTGCAAGATGTTTTAAAGACTTTTGCCGAGAATGTAGCCAAAGTTAAAAAGATTTTGGTGAAGGCAGTAGGTAATATAGCCAAAGAAGATTGGACCGAGGCCATATTAGATGCTAAGGTAAGATTTCTTTACGAGACTGTAACAAAAACCTAAAACCATTTTAAATCTATTTTTTTTTTATTCTATTTACCTTTTGTTTGATTTTACAGCAATGCGTTTGCAACAATACTATGTCCGGCAAAATGTGACGCTTTTTAAAGCTTTGCCAGGATGTAACAGAAGAGTCTCTACAGTATAAGAAACCTATACAACGCACAAATAAATGGGGTTTTATACCGGTACAAAGTGAATTGGAACCGAAAATTCGTTCCATTTCCATAATATACGAACTAGAGGCCAAATCCCATAATATTTCAACTGAAAAACATTACAAAACCAATATACAGATTAAAAATTTTAATGTTTAAGTGTCTAATAACCGTCATATACATACATTTAGCTTTGAACAATTAAAGCATTTAATTATCTCTACATGTTTAAAAACAATTAAATAAAAACTATTTCTTTAATTAAAAGTACATTAACCTTCCGGCATAGTTATATTTAAGGAGGAGTCATATTTTTAATTAATTTTATATATAAATTTGTAGCTTTAAATTAAGGACATTTACGTTCTACTTGACTTTTACCAGATTCTTCATACTCTTGCGATGATATCCACATTTGTTGGAATGTACCTATTGATGCCAATATTGAACCACCAATCCAAGCACCGAATCTTCTTTCTACACTGCCATTGGCTGATATCATTTTCAGACGCGTATTTGATGGAGCCCGTAATTGTAAATCCCGATTTAAACGTTCCGGAAATCCTTGCAGTAAGGTATTACCACCTAAATAAGAAATTACGTTGTATAAATAGAGAAGAGGTAATCTAATAGCGACAATTCCTATTCACCTGTTACTACTACAGAGCCATATAATGACAGGCGTACATCAGCATCACACATGCCCACACTTGTTGATGCCAACTGACCTGCGCCTAAGGGAGCGTGATCGAAAAGACTTTCAGCCAATTTGAAACGTTCTGAACCAAATTCTTGATGATAACCGGTTGGAAATTCATAATGGACCATGG
The DNA here is from genome assembly GCA_930367235.1 of Sarcophaga rosellei. NCBI lineage: Eukaryota > Metazoa > Arthropoda > Insecta > Diptera > Sarcophagidae > Sarcophaga > Sarcophaga rosellei. The sequence continues at coordinate 79,544,284 of OV884021.1, forward strand.
GTATTTGGGATGCTACTCTCTCGTCAAAAGGATTTTCCAACACCTGTAGTATATTCATTTGGAAGTCTTGCAAAAGAGATTTCATCATATAATTTTGCCAGGATTGGGTTAAATTTTCTGGCAGTTTACGCGTAGTAAAGCGGGGTGGATCTCTTTCCTTAACCACATCTTTGGTAGCTATATTATAAGCTGGTAAGAGGTCAATGCCACCCTTTTCCAAGTGCTGGCGACACTGCATGGACAAATAGTCACCCCCTAAAGGTGATTTTACCACAGCCTGGGATAAAACATAACCCTCATGCACAGGTACTGCTGAGGTATGAGTAGCACCACTATCTACCACTAAGGCTGTGGCTCGCCCACTAGCAAAAGCAGCCAAGACGGCATTTTTTACCAAAAAGAAAGCGGGAACGTTGTATTTTTCAAACATTAATTCCGTTAGTTTTTCGCGATTGTTGCGCACATTCCAAGAGGCTTCCGAGAACAGAACTGGATGATATTCTGGTTCCGATTGTATTACTTTAGCATAAGCATAATCTATAACCTTTTCGAAGAGGTCCCAATTATCAATCATGCCATCTTTCATATACGTCTGGATTTCCATATGAGAACGGGGTACATTTATGTATGTGGTGTCAACATAATATTTATGCGTATCAGCAGCTGTTAATGAATTTTAAATACCAATTAAACTTTATTTAATATTCAGCGTTAAATCTAATACTTTGTGTTATATTATTATCGGTTTTAGTTTCCAAATCCATGTTCGTATCGGGTGATTGAGGTCCCACTCCCACCACCGAGGGTATTTCAGCTTTTGGTGTATCCTCTTGAGCATAGCCTACCCTTAACGAATGATGACCAGGATCAAATACCAAAGCCCCGATTTCATCGCCACCATATAACATATTACCGGCACTCATGTTTTCATTGAATTTCGAGCACAATATTTCACAAATTTACCATAAAACGAAAGACGAGAAATGTTTTGCTTTTCATATAAACGCCGCTTGCATAAACAGTGTTGGAAAATGTTTAAATATGTTAAGCGAAAAAGTTGTGTTTCAGTTGTGTATGTTCAGTGCTGGAAGAATAAATAAACCCGGGTGTTGCCTTTAAATGTCTGTTCGAAATTACCCTTTTTAAGTAAATATTTATTTATTCGATTTAATTATGGTTTTCTTTTTAATTGAAATTTTATTTAATTTTAAGCTGTATTATTAGATTCTAAACTTTCATTAAGAGCTACAATTTGATCACTGAAATATTGGTAACCTACAATCAGGGCAATTATTGTAATCGTCCAACCTTGAAACTAGAGCGATACGAGATCAAAAAATTAAAAATCATTTTTTGAACTAATGTTTCTTTAAAATTAATAAATTAAACTTACTGTAATAAAATTCCATGTGTTGAATTCCACTAAGCCGAAGAGTTTTAATTTAAAATGTTCTTTTAATTCATAATTAAGGGATTTAAAGATTTTCCTTATTTCTGCAGAAATTATTTTGTCACCGTATAATTGTTTAGAAATTATACGAAGCAAATTCTGTTGCTAATAAAATGTAATAAAATTTTAAAATTGTAGTAACAACAAAAACACATTACTTCCACTTACTGCTTTACAAAAACACCAACGGCTAAATAATAAAACTCCATAATCCACTAGGATGCATGCGAAGATGGCGCTATTGGCTGCATAAAATATACGGCGATTGCGATTTGTAAACAGAACATGCCAAGAAGTTTCAAAATATAAACGACTATAAAAACCAGCTAAAAGGCAATTAAAGTTAAGGCTTAGCAATATACTTAGTTGTCTCTGTAAAACAGAATCGAAAGTTTGTAGATAATTCGCTATTAAAGCTGCACGTTGAGACAACTTGGCATAAAATCCCCATAATCTATTGCTATTGTGTGTTGTGTTATCGAAAGCAGGATTTGAGATTTCGATAACAGTTAAATCTGTTTCTTTTGCTGCACCGTTCATCATATCCTTTAACGTCTGTTTTATTTTTAATAATTCCCTTTTTAACAACCATAAGCCCAGCGAATAAAATCGTAGACAACCCGCTATAATAAAATGAGGCAAAAATAATGCCATATTGATCATTATATGATCTATGGGAGGTAATTCAAAATTTAGTTCTACCGCAATATATAAACCAAATCCGCAAAACACTATAAATGTAGAGAAAAACATTGCATAGGCTAATAATTCCTGTTGATCAAAATTTTCTTTGTTTTTAACAGTCTCATCCAGTAAACCCACCAAACCGTTGATAATCTTATTGCGATGTTTCCATTGGCTTATAAAAAATACGATTGCTTTTAGACTTAGTAAGACATGGAAGCGAACTAAATTCCTTAAAAATGGCGACATATCCGAAATAATTTTTAACAGAGCGGAATTTTCAAAATGATGTGTGAAACAGATCAGATAGATAATGGAGAGCATAAGAAAATATATGCAACACCATAGCGTAAGATTATAACGTAAGGTTTTACGATCAAACCAATGTATGTGATAACCCGTCAATAAATAATAAAAACTGGTAATGCGTAAAATTCGTTCGAGATTCATGTTTAAAGTTCAAATTTAAACTAAAATGCTTTGCTTTACTTCCGCAGCACATAAACAAGCAATCATGAATGACAATCATTTGCTCATTGGCCGTGAAATTGCTCATCGTATTGATTAAATCGCAATTAAATGATCGATTAAAATCCATTTAAATTAAGATAGGTACTATCAAGTATAGTTTTATAAATTGTATTTTTGAAAAGTTTTACATAAAAAACTGTTAACTATTGCAAGATGTGAAGGTAAATAATCTGAAAACCTATTGCCTGTTAGGCATGTTAACTTAATTTCCTAAAGTAATAGAATGTAATGTAAATTCTAGTGAAATATCTAAAATTTCTGCTGAACAATAGACAGTATAGTGCCGCACCTACACTTTGCGATTAGTTGTACAACATAGTTGAATAAACAAGTTGGTAGTTCACTTCATAAGTTTCGGTGTTTTAATCAACTTCCCTTATAAATCAAAAATTTTTGATCTTCAATCAATCGTTGGCCTCCGCTATACGTAGGGGCTGCATAACGGAGATATCACAATGATGCTTGCGTTTCACTACTTTAATAATACTACAACATGCTTTAATGAGGTAAGGAAATAGGACTTACCAATCTTATACGTTTACGCAGTAAACCTTCTTCTCATAAACACTTGGCTCGTTAACAGCGAAAGATATTACAGGGCGTAGTTATAATAAAATATAAAACCGTATATTGCAGCACTGTTTAAATTATAAAGTTGCCTGCATTACTTAACGAATAATATGGCAACATTACCTAACTAAATCAATTTTGTTTACAAAATCATATGTTTTTGTTGTGAAGCTAAACAAAAGGAGAGAACGGCGATTAATAAAATCATTTTTATTAAAAAATTCTTGTTTGTACTACAAATCTATAAAAACTTCTGTGAAAAATACCAACGTCGTTCGTTGCAAACCACATTGTAAAATGCCTCGGCCAAAAAATAACGTATTACTTAATTTATTCCTTACTAATGGAGGAAATGAAGTGTATTGCAACAACGACAACTGTCAAAATAAAACTCTAGCGAAGCACACAGGAAATCTGGAAAGGCATTTGAAGATATATCATTCCAAATTATATGCTGACTATATCCAGAAGAAGTATGCTTCGAAACCTATTTCGAGAACATTGAAAACTACAGTGGCAGTAAGTGATGAAGAGCTGTGCTTAGATGGTATGCCTGAAAGAAAAATGTAAGTTTCAAGAATGTAGAAAATTATATATGAATTAGTATATCCTGTACTCTTTGATTGAGGTGTGATTTAAATTAGGCGGGCTTCCAGCTCTTATAGAGATAACAGCCTTATAGCTGGGAGAGTATTAGTAAGCATCAGAACTTTTGTGCCATATATCTACCTTGACTGGTTTACGTCTGTATGTATTGCATATATTTCGTTCTGAAGAACACTGCAACCATTTACAGTTTGATGTAAAAACTATCAGCTGTAGTATTCTACTTAGAATGATATGTGTCTGAATCCAATCCATTTTGTTGAACTTTGTATCAGTAATGGATTAGAATGGTAAATACATCGCCAAAAGAAGGCGTAGGACGTCTATAGGCACAATTCTCGGAAAGATATTCTCGGTTAGCTGGTAGGGAATTGTGGCCGTATTATTATAAAAGCCATTTTAGAAGAATAGTCATTTATATAAGCAATTTATTCAATATTTTATGAAGTTTTTGATTTGTTCAAACAACTGTTGCAAAGAATTCTCGTTATTCTATTTTGAAAGCATCATGTATTGCTTTCCAGAGAAAGATTCAAACTTTTAGTTTTTGATTTGAAACGTTCAATTCCTTAACCTTTCTTTCCTTTTAGAACAGAGTGCATGTTTTAATTGTTTACATATGTATATTGATTGTAAAATATGTTTTGTTTTTTTTTCCCAAAAGGAACACATCGGAAAGTTCTGTCGATAGAACAAGTGACTCATACAGCGATCAGGAACTAGAATATTTTCCGCCAACAAAACTATGTAAAATAAAATTGGAAAAAGTTGAAGAATTTGTAACACAGTGTGTGGATGCACCCACAACAGAGTGCGTAGAAGACACAAGCAAATCAGAGCTTATGGATGCTCCCTCATCTTCAACACATATAGGTGCATCGGAAGATTCGAATGATCCTCTATTATCGTCCTCTATTAGATTACTGGAAAATTCTGCAAAATCAATTGCCAAACCTAGTATAACAGAGGAGTTATTTGGATGCTTGGCTAAAAAAGTTAATCAAGCAAATTTAACCGCACAGCAAATAAATGATATTGAAAATTCTGTTTGTTTGCTAGTCTACTCAAAATTGGCTAACTACAACAAAGATTGTAATAGCTTAGCTAATAATTAAATAGAAAGCATTTAAATCTTAATATATAGTTATATAGTTTTAAATTGTTATAAAGTTAATATTGAAATAGTATTATAGGCTAACAATTATTATTTATGTATATGTATATAAACATACATATAGACAACAAAGAAGTTATTTTTATATTGTTTTAATATGTATGTTTTTGTATTAAATATTATTTTACGGTGTATTAATTTATATTTACATTAATTTATCCTTCCTTTCATTAATACTAGACAAGGCGGAAATTAAAATTTCATTCAAAGGTTATAAGCATTTAAGCAAACTATAAGACTTTTTCAAAATTTGAAAATCATGTAAAAAGTGTTCGCCAAAAAGTATATTACCATTATCTCATATTGGGCATGTTTCACTGTATCTAAAAATTGCTTTACTACAAAACACACGAAAGAACAAAGAGAATCAAGGCATACATATTTGTATTTAGGTACCGTGAAGTGTATGCAAACACAGATACATACATATATATGTTTTTATTTAGAATGTAAACACAGTTATTATGTACAATTTTAAGATTTATTTATCCATTATCAAATGCAGAGATGGGAAATTAATATTAATCAAAAACTGTGAATAAAGAAGAAATACATACATACATTTTGTCTGCCTTTTCTACTAACAATTTTGAATGTGATTTCATTAGTAAACCCTTGGCTGATTTGAATTTTTTTCTATCATTAAATTTATTTGTAGACAGAAACATTTGGTAATCACTTGCACTATAGGAATCAATAATACTCACGAATATTTAAGCGAGTAACTATACTTATAGATATGTATGTATGTGTGCTAAGATATATTCAAATTTAACTAGCAAAGACAAACACCAACAATTTTAACAGAGCTAATGTTAGAGTTAACAGAGCAATGTTAAGTGGTCACCCAAATATACGATATCAGGGATTTGCTGCAGATATCTTTGTAGCCTAAGAACTTGAGTTATCGGTCTTCAAATATTCACTCTGTTAACAGAGTCTGGGTAGGATGGCGGATATTGTGGAAAAATGGGACTTGCTGCACATGTCCCAAAATGACAAAAAATTCAAGTCATCAACTCAAAAAGTGCAGGTGATCACAAAAAAAAAAAAACAAGTCATCAACCAAAAAAAAAATGCAAGTCATCGACTCAAAGAGTGCGTCATCTACCGACAAAAAATGCAAGTCATCAACCAAAAAAATGCAAGTCATCTACCAATAAAAATGCAAGTCATCAACCTAAGAAATGCAACTTGCGAAGAATACGACATTTTCTTGGATATACATATATACTTATAAGTGCCTATTAGCTCAATGATAATTTAAAAATTTTTAAGTTCATTTCCCCACAACTTAATTTTTTATCCTATTTAAACCAATTTATATATAGTTTCGTCGCCTATATCTTCGGTCCCAAGTAAAGCTCGACCCTAAGGAAAACTGTTTTGGAATCCTTGATACTATGCCTATCCAGACCACTAGGTCCACTTGCCCCACAAGTCCGTTTTTCTATCCGATTTATACAGAGCACTTTTTTTTTTGAAAATTTGACAAAATGTCGCCTATATCTCCGGTCTCAATTAACGCTCGATCATAAGAAAACCTGTTTTGGAATCTTAATGTTAGAGTTAACAGAGCAATGTTAAGTGGTTAACAGAAGAAATCACCAAATATACGATATGAGGGACTGTAATACTAAAGACTATATTTATCTTCACTAAGAATTTTATTCATAAAACTTGTTTAAAAACCATTTTTAAAGAGACTTTAGATTTAGGAAAAACGAATTCCTAAAAATTTTAAATGCTTTAGAACAAATAGTATATGAAAGTTTATTACGTTTTCCAACCCTGATTGGAATATGTACTCGCACACACATATTGATTTAACTCAATGACTTTGTATAGTATGAGTGCGTGCATGCCTACATAGTATATGTGATATATACTAGCGGCATGGTAAATTTATAGCACAAATATAAAAAACTGTAAATAAACAACAATCAGTTTGATCAGAGACGCCAGAAGAGACGATCGTGTTTGAATTTCCTTTATTTTTTTTTCAAGTTATTGAAATTTTTTTACGATATTTATTAAAATAAAAATACCTATAAGCATACGTACAATAAAAAAAAATTAATAAAATTGAAAAAAGTATAACAAGTTTGGGTCTTTTATAAATCTATTGACACTATTATTACAAAAAATTAACGAAAAAAAAAAATTGTACATTAATTAAAAGGTACCTCAAAAGCAAAAACAAACAAAAAATATAATATAATATAAGAAATCTATTAATTTAGTATTATAGTATAATATGCTCGTGCACCATATACTATTTTGTAATATTATGGTGCAAAGTTCAAAAAACTTTAATCGTCATAAATGTAATTGTAATGCGTCGTAGTCATTATTTGCACAATTGATAAAAAATAATAAAAAAGATTAAAAAAATAAAATAACTAATGTACTTGAAACAAATGCCTGATAATAATTGAAACAAATTTGTAAAAAGTATACCCGATAAGTACAGTTGAAATTTTGGGCGTATTTCAATACCTTGAATAATTAAAAAAACGTTTAACATACGATCTTTTAAATGCAAATTTAAAATTAAAAAAAAAACAAAAATAAAACAAAATCTAAAAAACAAAACAAACTTAGTGACATAAAAACGTTATGATATGAAAACAAGTTCTCTTCTGTTTTGTTTACTTATTTTAGTAGAGTATATACAACCGAAGAATTTCAAACCGGTAATACCAAGCTTTTCATTAAATACAACCGAATTCAACAAGCCCGCCAAATAAAATCATATATTGTACTTGAAATTGTTTTAAAAATAATATTCCGTATGCAAAATAAAAAGCGTGCAGATTACAATACCGTATTCGAAATATAAGTCACTATCAATATATTTGGCTGAGATTTCATTTTAGGGGTGAACTGTTGATCTTAAATTTTTAACAAGAAATTTTCAGTCTAATCAGCAATTGCAATCAATAGAATAGCTAGTGACAATTGTGATAATAGCTCAAGCTGAATTAGAATATGTTAGTGGTTCTTGTCACTTGGCTACAGTCACAGTATTAATACCAATGTGAGGACTGGAAAGAAAAGTTATTATGCCGTTAGTATCTTTAATATAAAAAATGAAGTTATATCCCGGCAATGTGGTTAATTGTATCAACTTACACACATAATTGGTCATTACAACCCTTCAGTCAGGATTACGACCTGGCTTCTCAAACCACTTATGTTGTGTGTTTTAATTTTATACATGACTGCCCGAATCTACAGTTTAAAGTTGACACTGAACGACCGATTTCTGAGAATCTTTTCATGGCAATTTTGTTGTTATTCTCAGAGTTTTTGCTAGAAATCTGAGGGAGGAAGTCGCTGAAGAAATATTTTTTCATATTATCGTTTATCACCATATATAGCTTCAGTCATTATCATATAAGGCAATGCAATTGAGTTGTTATCAGTTTTAGTTGGGAAAACTTTGAATCTATGTTAACCGAGGTAAATACCTACATATTCCGTTTCCGAATGCTGGGTCGCTTCTAGGTTATTAATAAAAATGGAATAAAAGTGCATACATATGCTCGTTTTCCTTTATCCCCCATTGCTATAAACCCGGTTCGAATTAAAGAACATATCTTTTCAAGAATCGTGATGTCGTTAATGGATTTTCATGGACGATAAGAAAAGCTACATTGCCCTCAAGCATTGACGTAAGGACATGATCTGAAGTTGGCATATTCAAATTATAAAACATTTATAGAATTGGTACGGTAATACTTCTCTGAGGGCTCCACCTTAAATGGTCTGGGCCTATCATAATAATATTATAACGTATGTAGCTAATATTTTATACCAATTTAAACATAGATTGGCTTTAAATTTATGAATAAATTTGCTTGCGACTATGACCTGTCGTTGGAAGAGCATACAACAGAATTTCAGCAGATTTCTGGCAAAAACTCTGAGAGTAAATAAACCTGCCATGAAAAAGTTTCTCAAAATCTGTCGTTCGGAGTCGACTTTAAACTGTAGGTCCCGCCACTCAAGTATAAAAATTAAGGCACACAACATGAGTAATGGCCAATTATATATGTATGTGTATGTAGATTAGGTTATCGGGTAGCTTGCTGTTCACAGGCAAGTTCACTCGGAGGCCCATATGGCGCTCTGTGTCACCCAGTGTAAAGTAAGCCCTCTTGGTTTGAATCCCCGAGCTCCAGATGAAACCGGCCAGTTCCTCTAGCGGCACCTGTGAAATTATCACCAGTCTCTCGATAATCAGATGGGACTTCTGGTCCAATCACTGTTTAAAGTTCACAGTGGCTGTTTAGATTACGTCAATGATATTTATTTAGTCTCTCATTTACTGCACACAATGGACGTCTATTAATTAAAATGTATTCAAATAATAGTAGAATGAATGGGGCCATTGTATTGTAAACATTAATTAAACAATTCATTGCCAATAAATTGCATGTGTTCGTTGTTTTAAATGAAAGCAATCAATCATAAAAAGTAAACAAATTTAAAAATTCCGAAATTTTAATCTTTTACAACGCATTAAAATTCCTCTTAAATACCATATTGTTTTTCTTTTGTATTTTAATAAATTATGGGAAAATTTACTATTTAATTAAATATTAATGATATTTGAATTATTTAAATTCCAGCTTCCATTTCAGTTGCATGCTGCTGGTCTTTTTTGGATTGGTTTTGCAATTTGAACAATTTTTTTTATAATTTTTTAATATTTTTTCTAAACAAATCTATTAACAAATATTTTTGTTTGTATACAACAATATTATACATAAATGCTACGCTAATTGATTTATTATTTATGGTTTGACGTCTAAATTGCGTTTCGTACAATTCCCTGCGTTGAGACTTAATTTTTTTTTTGTCATTGATTTTAAATGAATTCTTTATAGCGCAACAGTTCCATTCATTTTTTTCCTTATATTCTTTGTTTTATGTATTGTAGTATGTACATATTGTATATATGTATGTATGTATATACATGTATGCTTGAACAATAAAATAAGAAGTGTCTCAGGTCTTGCAAAGATAACAACGACCACCACCAAGCAAGCAGCTTGATGCCGAAATATTAAAAGGCGTGTGGTTAATAGAGCTAAATAATAAATACAGTGCATTCCATAAAAATACGCACGAATAATTTTGTTGTTATGCATTCTGCAGTGTGTTAGAAAAGTGACAAAATACAAATATTTTGTTCTCCAGGAATACGTTATTAACATTTTTTTTGAATTTTGTCTGCTTTTATAGAACAGTAAGATTTTAGAAAACTTTAGCAAAAAATGATTTGCGGGCATCTCTAAACGAAACAGCAAATCTTTCTACCTATACTCTGGCTTAAATATTAGGCCAGACGAAGTTTCCTATTTCCGAAATGAATATACTTGGCTTGCCTTGTATAAAGCCAAGGATGAAAGAGATAGCATAAAAATGAATTATAAATATCTGAAGGCGAACACTGGAGAGGGATAACATTGTAGAGTATTAAAAATTCGGTGCATCGCTGCTTTTCGACTAGAAAGATCATACATCGACCACGTCAATAATCTTTGAATAATAACACAGCCCTGCAAATTTGGACTTTTTTTGTGCAAATAAGATGGCTCCAGGTGTTTCCGAAGGCATTTTGCGCTGAATACGAATCGGGATTAAAAAACTTTCCATCTCTTTTTGAGAAAAAAGGAGGTTGAAACTCCTAAAAATAGCGTTTTTGGCCATTTTTGAAAAATTATAGAGTTAAACACTGACGTGCTTGAACCATCGCTATTGTCAGAAATTGACAATTGATCTTCACTCTTTAAAATGACCCCAAAGCCAAGTTGTTTGCATGCAGCCTTAAAGTAGGGGGTGGGTTTATGTCAAGGGGTGCAAGAGAAAAAGTAATACATTACGAAGGTCCTTAAAAATTAATCAGATTTACTTGAAAATTGTTACTCAGGGGGTTTTTGGGGTCGCTGATTACAGATCTTCATTCAGATTTAAAAAATTCAAAATGGCGGATCCAATATGGCGGTCGAGGTTTATAAAAATTACAGTAAGACCCCGCTTAAGGCAGGGGATACGTTCCAATAAGTTCCAGCGCTAAACGAAACACCGTTAAACGAGGCAACTAATAAATCAACTGTGGCGCAGGAAAGATGCCTTCGTACTGGGATTTCGACTTCGGAAAACACAGTAGGAATCTTTATTCTGGACAGACTAACAAAAGAGCGTTGAGATACATACATATCTGAAATTTCAATAGCAATGTCGTGAATATGTGGAAGGGAGAAATATAATGTTACACGATAGGATATCGGTATGGTCTAGTGAGATAACGATTAACATCTGTGTAGAATATGAAGCTTAGTAACTAAGCAGTATGAATAGTTATGCATCAAACTATTTTGAAACCCCAAATATACACACGTAAGGGCATTGGATAGGAATTCTCTTGCATCTTCATTTGAAAGGATGTAATGGAAGGCCCATGTATACATGGATAATGTAATTGGTATCGAAATCAAACAAATGACAATTTAATGGCCCCCAAAATTAAGTCATATGCAAACTAAAGATGCGACAATGAGCCCAGACTAATCTAGTCCGCTATGACCATATGCAGAGCAACAATTGTTTTAACCTAGGCAGAGTTTATCACAGGAACCTAATAGTAGTAGTAGTAGTAGTAGTGAGATTTGAATGTACACACGTCTGAAGGCTGGGAATACTTTATAAAGGCTTCTGGAGAAGCTGTAATAATGAAATAGATGATGATATCACATAATGTCTTCCCCGGCTTTTGGGAAACTGAGACTAAGGATTCTCAGGCACCAAGAATTTATTGAAAAAACATGTCTAGCCAAAGATGATTTGAATTGATTCCTTCATAATGGAATGATAGCCGGGAGTATAGGTGCGGAAGCTTATAAGACCCTCAAAGCTAAGCCTTTTGAGGTGGCTGCCAATTTAACACATATTGGGTTCTTATAGAAATTTCTGGTATAACTCTAACACATTATATCGTATATAGTTTAATATTATTTTAAGTTAATGTTTTTATAACACATTTTGATAAATCTTATCAGCCGAAAAAAATGATTTCAGCCTTGACTTAGGCCAAATAAATTATCAAAACAATTTATGTTCATATGCTATATACAATACAATACATAAAGTAAGGTATGTTTCAAAATTATAAGAACACTTTGTAATGTAAAATTTTTCATTAAATTTCTTCATATTGTTTATACATTATGTTGGCAACATATAAATGTCTGAGTGAACTATTCATCGATATGGTACATTTCTATGTTGCTCTTGAATTTTTAATATTTTTTTAAATAACAAGTAAGTCGGTGTTTCAGAAATATAAAAACATTTTTAATTTTTAAGAATAAAACACAATTTTTGTTGAAATTATTTGCGAATTAGTCCACCTTTATTTTTTATAAGATTAAATATTCTAGAGGTCATACTCTCTACTAATGTATTGATTAAGTTTTGGTCAATATTTGACCATTCGTGGCAAATTGGGTTTTTTAATAAATTTAAATTTTCATATTGGCGATTTCCCGAGTAAACACGATTGGACAATATACCCCAAATATTTTCCATAGCATTTACATCTGTAGAACACGCTGGCCACTCTAAAACTGTTATATTTTTTTACCTAAACCAGTTTTTTGTAAATCTGCTGTTGTGAATGGCAGCGTTATCTTGCTGAAAAATATAGTTTTTTAAAGGATTTTGAGCTAGGAAAGGTAATAAACTCATTTCCAGAGTTTTGACGTAATCTGTGCTGTTCATTTTACATGACACGAATTGAATTTCAAGACACCCACGGCTACAAAATGCTCCCCAAACCATCAGTGATCCACCACCAAAATTTCTCTTGGAGAAATGTACAGGTTCCTTTCGAATATCTCTCCAATAGCCTCTGTTTCCATCCGGACCGTCAAGATTCCATTTCTTTTCATATGAAAATATAACTTTAAATAAAACTGGTGGCTATTTTCACATTTACAAAAATTGAGTAAAGTCTTGCCTGAGTCCAATTAGTGTGCATATTTTCTTTGGCGAACTGTAACCTTGCCGCCACATGACGGGGTAGTAACCGCGGTACTTGAGTCATTTTTGAATATTTTAAGTTTTTATTTTCTGTTTTTGATCTCCATATTGTTGTTTTTGATACAGAAACTCCCGTTGAGGCCTTTATACTTTTTAGACTCAAAGTTGAATTCCTCGCTAAACGATTAATGTGGGCTATTTCTCGCTGAGAAAGTATTTTTTCCATCCGGATCTCTTTGCTTGTCCATAATTCTCAGGATTGATCAAAAAATTTCTTACCACAGTCACACTTCTTCCCAAATTACGAGCAATTCCTCTAAACTTCAAATTTTGATCTTTAAAGGCCAAAATTTTACCTTGTTCTTGTTATGATAAACTGAATCCATGTGGCATAGTAAAAGCACAATTTTTTTTCTTTATTTTAAAACCAATTTTAACTGAATTCATTGCTTTACTAAGTTGCATTATCATTTTTTCTTCAATTGTTTTTATAATAATGAAACATGCAGATGACGGAAAACTTCCAAAAATGAAACAACAAAATTGTCATACTATTTTTTTTCATACATATAAAAAGTAAATGCAAAAATGTATTTCTCTTAATAAATATTTTTAGATCAATTCATTACTTCCACAGAAATTTTAAAAAAATAAGTGTTCTTATAATTCTGAAACATACCTTATGTACATATATAACAGATAACCAGTAAACAAATATTTAATTTATAAATAATTTTTATTTACTTTAGCAAAGCGAAAATTGCTGCACCATTTTACGTCTTATTTATTTGATTGTATCAATAAATTGTTTATTTGTTTTGAAATTTTTGTGCTAAAATACAATTTTTTTCTATTTTCAGTTAAGGTGTAAAAATGGATAAAACTTTACGTTTCTTTTCGTCTGGACAAACAAAGGAGAACTCTTCCATGACCCAAAATAACACGAATAAAGTTATGGGGCCGACAAATGGCTATCAAGATACCTCGTCTAATAATGATAAACATCTACAGACTCATGCAATCGATAGGAAGAGAAAAGACAGCGACAGTTTCTTTTATATATTGTAAGTACACATACATACATACATTTAGAATTTCTTTTGGTTTCACATACATATACATATGTAGCCGATAATATCATTCATATATTGGGTATAGGCATTCATTTTTATTGTTTTGTTTTATAAGAAAAATGTACTTATAAATTGAAATATAACATTTGTTATTTAAAGTATTGGCCTTTCAGTTTATAAACCATCTTTGTAATCCCTTTTAAACTCTTTTCTCACCTCTGAAAGCCATTAATGCCTTCAAGGAAATTTTTGATATTATGAAGGCAAATAAACAGGAATATTCATGCTAAACCGCTGGCGATTTCACTCAATGGCTATTCATGTTAGATCACCTACAACTTCCCGTAGTGAGTAGTCTAACCAATTTCACTTGCACTTTAAAATTTTTGTCCTCAGTGGACCTTGACTTGTGGCTAACCACGGCCACCACTAAAATCTCCCTCAGACCGCGACAATTGCTGTACGTTTATGTCATTAAATTCCAAGTCTCATCACCTATACAATAGGATCGAGTTGAAGTTGATGTCGAATATATTAATTTTAGTCCTTCTGAAGGATTTATTCACCCTCCTTTGAATACTGCTCCTAAATATGAGCAGTGCCCAATAGAAAATTCGATAGATGTTTGTAGTTATTAACTTAATTGGCCATAACAACCCGTTAACGGATTTCGGCTTGCCGCAATACATCCTTCCAGGCCCCCCTGTCTCTTGCGCCCCTACGCTAGTTGGTCACACCAATCGATGACAGGGCTTCCTCGATTTGGTCCTTCCAACGGATACAAGATCGTCCTTTTCGCCGACTTCCGCAGATCCCCGCATCAAATACCCGTCTCGCCGGAGCATTCGAACGACATGGCCGAGCCAGCGCAGCCGCTGGATATTAATACGCTGCACAAGATCTATGTCGTTGAGGAGCTCATACGTACTGGACCGACGATCTTACATAGTACTTTTCTATTGAATACTCTCAAGGCTGCTGCATCAGCGCTTAATAGGGTCCATGCCTCTGCGCCATAAAGAAGCACGGGGAGTATGAGCGTCTTGTAGAGTGTTAGTTTTGTCGTACGAGAGAGGTCTCTGCTATCCAAGTGTCTATTGAGACCATAGTAGCACCTGTTGGCAAGAGCCATTCTACGCTTGATGAATTGTTTTTAGTGATAACGGCGGAGCCAAGATAAATAAATTCCTTGACTGTATCAAAAGTATAGTTATCGGCCGTAATCTGAGAATCAATACGCTGCTCTACTCTCTCCACTTGTCGATAACATATACTTTGTAATTATTAACCATAACATTTTTTGTAGCCCACTGTATTCAATTTCAGTTAATTTAGATTTTAAAGCCTAAATGTGCTTGATTTCTGTGACACAGATTACAATCGAAAGTATTTGATGTTTAAAACATTAATACACAGACGTACATATACATATGTATATATTTTTTATTTTAACAAAAAGTTTATAAATGTTTTATTACATTAACTACGTTACTATTCACACGTATCGACTACATATCATATGATTGTTTAAGAAATATTTCAGATTAATTCAACATTTTATTTAATTAAAACATTTCAGCGACTAAAACAACAAAAAACCCCCCGTGTAAATAGCATTAAATTTTTGTATGGCTGTAGAACAAACGCTCATTAGTGCCAAATGTTCATAGTAAATATTGTATTTTCAAGGTTAAGATTAAACATAAATAAATAAAGTATTTGGCTGTAAAGTCTATGTAGCTAGAGACACTGACTGGTTTGTTTACATTGACTCATTGACAAACATTGATATTCACACAATTAATTATCCGAATAAAGAGGTTAATGTCTGATTTCGAACAAGAGGCTAGCAATTGTTAACAATTTATTACAATTTGTTTCTTTTTTTTTCTAAAGCTAAACTTGGTTACAACACTTGTATGCCTATAAGAGGGCACGTAACAAAAAACTGTGTAGAAAAAGTTTTAAAAAAAATATCGGGTTATTCATTAAGTGGTTTTAAAACTACTGGCGTGATAAGGTAGTCTCGGTGGTTATGTGAACAAGTAAAATTGTCACATATGGGGCTCGTAGAGCCTAGAAGTGATCTGATGAGGAGGTGTCATTGGTTTGATAAACAACTTTTTTTGGCTTGCAGTCAAAGACGGATTTTGGCTTTACTACATGAGTAGTTTTCGTAATCAGCAATTCCACGTTTTGGCGAGAACTGTCAGCCGCCAAAACCATACAATAGGCTGCAAGGACAGACAGACACTATCTGCACGGATAATCGTCTAACGTTGAAGCATTTGAAAACCAACATTCGACAAGTTACCGTGGTGATGTTGCCCGAAATTTGAGAAAATGTGTGGATTTCTAGTCTTGAGAAGGATTGGTTACTGTAACCAATCCAAAGCAATGGCAAGCATTACAATGAATTAAAAGTTTCATCGTAATCGTAACTATACTGTGTATTTTATTTGACTTTATTTTTGAATCGGAGGAATGGATAACCCTTTAATATTCTTTTAATCTTGACTTTCGAAAAAGCCAATTTCGGTTCTTGCTGAGCTTAAGACACTAGTTTTTAAGGTCATGTTGTTGCTATTAACCATAAAATTAATTGAAAAATGTACCTTGAGAATCGATAATGATTACAAAGATTTTAAAACAAATTGCCATGAAATAAGATGTCTTGGTAGTCTAATTAGTAGTGTGGTACTTTATGAGTGTGTTTGCTATACTATGGTATACCGATCATATGATCTTGTTTATTCAGTACGTAATAATTGGGATGCAAATATATTGTAATAAATAAATGTCAGTTGCCCTTGGTAATTTAATGGCAGTATTAGCGTAAGGGTAGTTGGGTCGAGATTCTCACCAGAGACCCTGCCCCGAACATATAGGATCTATGTTACTCAGCTGATAATAATTATAGTATAATTTGTAATTGTATTCTTATTAATAAATAAATAAGATCCTAAAAAATATGAAAATATGTGTCTCTTAATTAATGTTTATAACCGGAACTAAACAAAACCTGCTCTGCTATTTTTCAATGCAAAACCTAAACGTGTTCTTTGCATAAATCGGAACAGAACAGATATGTACATGCAGTCAGAGACTAAAGTCTAGCTACACATTTGAAATATTTAAACATTTGTCCACTTAATTTTATTGCATTTTTAAAAATTACCGTTATGTTTATATTGTTGTAGTGTATGTGTTACTTAAGTACTTATCAAAAAAGAACAACAAAACTGCACAGTAGAAATTGAATGTTCTTTAAACCATAGATTTCGAATGTGTATTCAAACTTGTGGCTTTGACTGTACATATGTATATGTATATCTAGATTTTTGTTTCCAATTTAGCTAAATATATAGGTGAATGGTTTATTATATAATCGAAGCAAAGGTCTTTATTATTATTATAAACAGAATTTTTTGATCATTTTTTATTTTTAATATTTAAAAATAAATTTTCCAAACATTCTTATCTCAAGTGAGGTTTAGAATTTTTAAAAAAGTTTGTCTAATTAACAACAATAGTGTGAATTTAGCTGAACGTATGTACATAAATATGATTGTATTTATATACGTATCTATGTGTATTGTATTTGTATAATTTGAATTCATAAAGTACCATATGGCGTGATTTGCGGCCTTTGCTTCCTAGAAAAGTAAAAGGAACATATACATGTACATATATATATCGTCGCCGTAGTCTAGTAGGTAGTGGGCGCGCTTATTAGACGCAAAGACCGGGTTCGAGTCCCAAGCCAGACATCAAAAACAAAATATGAAAAAAAGTGCGAATTATTTAGAATAAAACATACCACCCTTTTAGAGGGAGAAACATTTTTAAGAAACAAACACAAAATTGCATTTTTTTAAATAAAATGCACGTCTTTTGGTAGAAAAGGAAACACCATTAGACTATGAGACCAATGAACTTCAGTCTTTGGCGACAAATCTGATATGTAATTGGTCATACCAGCCCTTCAGTCAGGATTACGACCTAGCTGCTCAGAATTTTATACATGAGCGGCAGGACATACAGTTTAAAGTCGGTTTCGAACGACAGATTTTTGAGAAAATTTTTGATGGCCAAAGAGGCATCTGAGAGAAAGTTCCCGAAGAAATATTCATTTTCATATTTCGTTTTGTTGGAGATGTCTGATCTGGGGGTTTGAACCGAGGCCTCATGTCTAATAAGCCAACACACTCCAAGACTACTAGACTATGGCAACTTATAAATAAAGAATGCATGGCAGAATTAATTCAAGCTTATACTCTAAAACTGAAGAAACTTATTGTAAAAGTATATATGTATTGGCAACTCTTGAGAAGATAAAGATTGCATGGCTGCAATAATTCAAGGTTATGCTGGTGCTTATCAGTAGCCTTTTAAGAACTGGAAAATTGTTGCTTATTTTGCGAAACGTGGTTTTCTTTATACATGTTAAAGTGGGATTTAAACAAAAATTGGAATTACTTTCTGGGCAATATACATACATACCAGAGATCAGCAATAAATTGTTTTTTTCGCTACTCATAAGTACTCATGACATTTTGAGTATGAGTGAGTCAACAGTATTGCAATTCAACTACTCTAATACATTCGTACTCACTACAACATTGATTTATAAGTACAGGTTGCAATGAGTATGAATACAACGTTGACATCAAACTTATAACATTCGAAATATGTTTGATTCGTGAGCCTACTCATTCAGATTTATAAATGTAGAAAAATACTTATAATACTCATAAATGATTGGAGTGATTCCAATCATTCATCAAAATTTACAGTCTTAGTTGTTGTTGTATTTACAAAAAAAGAAGAAGAATGAAAAAAGCAAAGACAGCAAGCAAAGCAAACACACAACCTTCTAGTGAGTATTGTAGTGTCCGTACGCGTATCACATTTATTTTGTGATTCTTGCAAATATTGAGTAAGGGAGAGTCGAAATCAACAACATCATGCGTATTGTTAAGTATGAGTACGATAAGTACTTCAAACTTTGAATATGAGTATGATATTAAAATAAGTATGAATGCGTATAAGTCTTAGAAATTATGAGTATGATTCGAATCAAGTCATCTTTTTGAATACTCATTGCTAAACTCTGATACATATGTACATACATAACTAAATTCAGTTTTAAAATGTCTTTATAATTATTTGCTAGAGTGTAACATTTTAAAATTGATTTCAAACAGGTGTTATAAATTATTTTATTTTTTTTTAAATATATTTCAGGCTTTTTATAAATAAGATTTACTTTGTTTCATTTGCTGATTTACTCGTAACATACGGGAAATAATATAAAAATGCGGATAATAATATAAACGGGGAAATTAATGTATTATTATTATATGTATTAGCCATTGTTATGATAATTCGCATATATTTAAGGCTTTTATTTATATTGAAAAATAATAAAAACAAAATAAAATAGTTAGAATATATACACAAATCATTGAAATAAATTGTATTGAATTGTTGAGAATTGTTTGATATTGTTTTGGTATATGTCATATATTATCATATAAATGTTATTTTTTATATACATATTTTCAAAACCAATATAAATTTAAAATACATTGCTTAATAACAATTCTGTTCTTAATCATTTCCCCCTCTTACTAAAAAAAAAAAATCTTTTCCTTTGTTAAAAGCGTTTGAATGTTGCTTAAAGTGTTATGATATCATAAATACGTATTTTTATGTACAAATATAACGTCATTTTTTTATGGCATATTTTTGTATTTTGAAGTT
The DNA here is from genome assembly GCA_930367235.1 of Sarcophaga rosellei. NCBI lineage: Eukaryota > Metazoa > Arthropoda > Insecta > Diptera > Sarcophagidae > Sarcophaga > Sarcophaga rosellei. Next base: position 79,564,190 of record OV884021.1, read on the forward strand.
TTAAGTCAAGCATATGGTTTTATATTTATTTTTATAATGTAAGTTTACAACAATAAAAACCATTAATTATAAAAGATCTGAATCATGCATTAAAAAAACAAATCTTAATTATTCACATGCCATACAGTAATACCTGATTAGTTTGATTATAATCAGTTTGAATTCATAAAAATTCAAGCAAATATTTATAAAAAATTATTAAATTATATAGAAAGTGTGAGTTAGGAAGAGCGAGAGAATTTCTGACAAATATTCACTTAACGGTTCGAAACAAAAGCACACTTAAAGCTGACATTTCGATGGAACTAGAACCACACCATTATGTGCGAAATACAGTGATCAATTCTGGATTGGTTGTAGAATTCGATTCTTATGAGATAGTATTCGATAATTTTTCATATATTTCAGGCGGCATTTTGGCAATAATTTCACAAAAACCGGTTTTTTAATTCTCCAACGTCAAAACTAAAATCTATCTCGATATAGTCAAGTACCGTCTAGTCCACAATTCCCAATTGTAAACCAAAATAGTCAGTTATACGCTCATACCATTCTAATATACCAGATAATTTTGGCAAAAGTACGGCCAAACTGACTGTTCACTTCTTCCGGATGTAATGACTTTACAAAAGCTTATATAGGACTGTTTTGGTTGTTAAAAAAATTTTTGTTTGGAAAGTCAGGGTTGCGCCAGTACCCAAATAGCATATCTACGCCGTTTTAAAAAATTAGCTGGCTTTAATCGTTTTGTTGATTGGACTTTATATGGATAAAGGTGAAAATACAACGCCATAATGATGCGTAAAATAGGCCAAGTTGCTGAGAATGTCATGACTTTTATAAATTCAGATTATCCGCCATATTTGCTTTAACAGAAGCGATATTTTCGGTGATGATACACAAGTCTGATCCTAAATACAATGCTCACAATCTACTAAAATTTCTCTATAATATTTGCAATTACTTGTGCAGTTGATTGATTAAGACGACCATAATTACTCGTGTAGTCGCCTTAGTCTAGTAGGTAGTGTGTTCGCTTATTAAAGCCCGGGTTCAAACTCCAGGCCAGACATCAAAACGAAATATGAAAAAAAAATATTTCCTTGGCGACATCCTTTTAGCAGATTTCTGGCAAAAATCTCTGAGAGTAAATAAAAATTGCCATGAAAAAATTTCTCAAAAATCTGTCGTTCGGAGTCGACGTTAAACTGTAGGTCCCGCAACTCACGTATAAAATTAACGCACACAACATGAGTGGTCTGAGACTGACTGATGGGTTGTAATGGCCAATTATTTATGTTATAATTACTACTCTATGCTCGAAAATTGTGGCTATGTTCGACAGACTAGCAAAGTCAATATCAAATGCTGTTTGATCCGTCTTTAATGTGTAAAGAACAGACGCTTGATGTTCTTGCAGATGCTATTTACTATCTCTCCTACAACCTATATCTCTGTCTGGACGTATTCTAAGGGGTTCCCCTAAGGTACTATGGTTTCTCGTTTATCGTAAATTTTTATCGGTATAACTAATGCTAGACTATTGAGATACGAAAAGATTTAGTTATTAGGCCGTTATAGTGTTCGTATTTTTCTGTAATACTTTGTCCATAATCGTTTCACCAAGGATTTCACCAAGGACACTAAGCGAATCGTATTAAACAAAAACTTCCTTTGATTCTAAAAGTTTTTCGATAGTAAAAACGATGTAGTAAAACTATTATTTTGAAACCCAAAAATAGATGTGTATGTTCACATACATAAAAAATCACAATGTTTTATAATTGGAACAATGCATTATTGTTTTTGTAAATTTTGTGCGACATATTCCGTGAGCAAGTCATGATAAAAATAATCTTTTGTGCAGAGGGTGTGTTTATAACTGACGCATTCGACCTGATAAGAAAATAAATAACTGCCAAAGCGATTAAAAACAAAAAAAAAAAACAGCGAAAGTAATAAAAATAACTAATCAATTTCAAATTATTTTTGTTTTTGAGTGTTGAATGCAATTTGCATATAAGTATGGCACAAAGTTCGAAATTATTGCCAGACGATGCAATCTTGTGTGGAAGAGCTTGTATGCAGTCTGCTTTTTTCCGGAATTCTTACCATTCATCTGTAAGTACATTTAGCCTTTTAAGGACGAACCTTTCCACCATGGATAGGTCAAACTTTAACTCTTACAAAATAATCGACAAAACTGATAACATCGTCAACGAATAACATACACATACATAACTGGTCAGTCAGGGTTACGACCAGAGATCAGTAATGAATCGTTTTTTCACTACTCATAACTACTCATGAAATTTTGAGTATGAGTGAGTCAACAGTACTGCAATTCAACTACTACTCTGATTCATTCATACTCACTACAATATTGATTTATAAGTACAGGTTGCAATGAGTATGAGTACAACATTGACATCAAACTGATAACATTCGAAATATGTTTGACTTATGCACTTACTCATTCAGATTCATAAATTTAGACAAATACTTATAATACTCATAAATGATTCGAATCATTCATCAAAATTGACAGTCTTAGTTGTTGTTACGTTTACAAGAAAAGAAGAATGAAAAAGACAAACACACCAAGCAAAGCAAACACACAACCTTCTAGTGAGTATTGTAGTGTTCGTACTCGAATTATACTTATTTTGTGATTGTTGTAAATGTTGAGTAAAGGAGAGTCGAAATCAACAACATCATGCGTATTGTTAATGTATAAGTACGATAAGTACTTCAAACTTTGAATATGAGTAGTATGAGTATGATATTAAAATAAGTATGAATGCGGTTTATCATACATACATAATTGGCCATTACAACCCTTCGTCAGGATTACGGCCTAGCTTCTCAACACCACTCACGTTGTGTGCGTTAATTTTATACATGAGTGGCGGGACCTACAGTTTAAAGTCGACTCCGAACGACAGATTTTTTGAGAAGCTTTTCATGGCAATTTTTACTCTCAGAGTTTTTGCCAGAAATCTGCTGAGAGGAAGTCGCCGAAGAAATACTTTTTGTATTTTGTTTTTGATGTCTGGCCTGGGATTCGAACTCGGGCCTATCGTCTAATGAGCCAACACACTACCTACTAGACCACGGCGACTTCATGCGGTTTATCTTTAACGCAAAATCGATGCCAACAAAGTTTCGTCTGACTATTACCTACTATAGCATTAGGATGCCATGACACTCATTTTCAGTGGCCTGGATTGCATTTGAGCTACATGGAATATTTTGTGTAACATGGAATATTTTGTGGAACATGGAATATTTGGTATTGCTTTCGAACAATAGCGAGTCGAACAATCACAAAATTGTTAAAGAAATTCTTTTTTCAGTTCAAAACCTAACGTGTGATCTAATCACACAAAAGCTGTCGGTATACAAAACATATTCAATTGAAATATTTTTGCCTGAGGCTTTAATTTATTTTTTATTTTTTAATTATATATTGGGTGAGCAAGCAAGATTCTAAATGAATTTGGGTTCTACTGTAGAAGTTATTGATATTATCGTTTAATATTGTTTTTAGCTCGTTCCATGCAACTTTTTTTTGTTGTTGTTTTGTTTTATCAATTTGCCTTTTTTAAAATTTCTCAATTTGTTTTTGTTGTTGTTGTCGAGTTTTTTTTCTGTTTCGATTTATTTGTTCTTTACCCTTGGCGTACGTACACTATTATATACTATACAACGATTTAGGAGTAGTAAGTATAACTGAATGAATGAGTGAATGAATGAATATTGAACGTACATATGGACAATACAGATACATGGAAAGAAATGAAAATACCCCAACCAGTATGTAAAAATATGGGCTGAAAACAACAGAATGTTTAGTTGTTATTGTTAATATCACTTCACTTAACAGAAATGTTGCTTTCAAACCAACAATCAGTATGAGCCAGAACTTGGCATAGAGAGGAGTGTGTGCAAGTACTTAGTGGAACGCGATACAACGAATCACGTACACCATCACAATTGAAACCGAAAATAAATTCAAAATAAAACCGTTCTTTTGATTGAAACAAAACAAACAAAGAATAAAATAATAAAAATAAATAAAAAAAAATTAAAAAAAAATTAAAACAAAAGTGAAAATATTGTTCAATTATTTAAATATTATTTTATTGTTGTTTGTGTAGGTTTTTAATAATTTTTTTTTATAAAAAATTAAAATAAATTATAAAAACCTTGTATAAGTTTTATAAGAGAAAATCATAGTTTTAAAAAAAACAATTTTATATAAGAATTAAAAACAAGTTTTTATTCTAATTTCCATAATAATTTATTTTATAATTGTTTTAATTGTGAATTTGTTTTTAACCTCTCTCTTTTTTTTCTTTGTTACAGATGGCATTCATAGACGATAACAATTAAATAAGTTCCGGATTTCTTGGATTTGTTATTGGACCTAATGAATGTTGTAAAATAGTTTTCTGAAACGCTGTATTTTGATTCTTTTTTTTTTGGAATTTTGTGTACTAAAGTTACCTGCTGCTATTGTGAAATAATTTTATTTTTAAAAATTATAAACAAAATTAGTAGTTTTTCTTTTATTTTCGATTTCTTTTTTAAGTGATATTAGTCTATAAGTTAAAATCAAATCAAATCAAATCATATTAACTTATCTCTGTAATTGGTTGCATCATTTTTTTTAACATATTGGCTTTTAATCGCACATACCTATAGTACATACAAACATACATACATGGCTGCATTAATAATATTTACTTTAATCTATTGGTTCGTATTTATGTTGATTTTTGGACCCATGTTGTATTTTGTATGTATTTATTTGCCAGAATTGCCAGTACGTTATTTCAAAAGTCTAAGACGAGACGACAATTCAATTACTAGCTATTAAATGTTTATATTTTATATTATTTTATCATTATTATTATTATAATATTATCATCTACATATATATCTGTAGATACTAAGTTTAATTATATTTCTTTTTTATACAATTACCATTTAAGCATATGCAAATTTTTACAATAAAATGTATTATTGAATGCAAATATTATTCATTGTTTTGTTTAACAACATACAGGTAACCCTTCTGTAGTACGGTGTATAAATTTCCAAAAAATGTCATGTAAAAAATCATTTTGTAGCAGACAAATTAACATTTTGTTGAATTTATTTATTGAGTCATATCAACTCAATTTGATAGCAAAGGTTAGTTGGCGTCACATAAGTACATACATAATTGGTCATTACAAACTTTCAGTCAGGATTACAACCTAGCTTCTCACAACACTAATGTTATGTGTGTTAACTTTATACATGAGTGGCGGTACCTACAATTTAAAGTTGATGCCGAACGACAGATTTTTGAGAATCTTTTCATTGTACTCTCACATTCCATTAGAAAGAATTATCTAGCCTCACTCACTCCTTTATATACCACCATTCAATGTATCTTATCCTGAATGCAAACAGTTCAGTCAGAAGTGTCAAGAAGGGTGGTTCTCAGTATATATGCACGAGTTTGAGCGATTACAAGTCACCTCCAAGTCGCCAGAAACATGCGTTAGCAATCCCAGCCAAACGGACCCCTATGTGCACATCACATATAAAGTTTGGCAGTGTGGTTTCACTTTTAGCTGGTGTTGACAACAACGTTTCGGGCATGTATGGTCACAACGTTTTGTTTGTGTTCATTTTCAATCAAAAGCGGAACTGGAACCACTTTGAGTTTCAGATACTATTTCGAGAATTCGGTTTTTAAAGTCTGTACGCTCTTGTCGAAAATTTTTATAAATTTGTTCATAGGTAGATAGACTAGATGGAGGCAATTTTCAGGGATCTGAAAGGATTCCCTAAGAGCGTTTGAATCGGATAGGATTAGCCTCTGTTGAGCTCTAGGTCATATTGATATTTCGTGAACAGGAGCCCACACGACTGGTGTTATGTTTGTTGGTCTTAATTGGCCAATCTAATACTCGGGGTATGGTACCCGAAAATGGAGTGAAGTTGCTGGGGCTATCCCCCAGAATATCCGATTCGATTCAATCACAATCTAAAGAAGTTGGTAGAACAACATAAGACTGGCCACTAGAATCTTTATCTGATATTGAAATAATTTGGGTCTGCGGCAGACCCTCAATTGGATTTCTGTAAGGTAGGTGGAGACTATAGGATGTCTATGTTAAGAAAATAAATACTCTCCGAGAAAGTTTCATTTAAGTATTAGACTCTCTAACGGGAGCTGACGGAGGGTCTATGGCGGACCCTCAGTTGGATTTCTGTAAGGTAGGTGCAGATTAGAGGATGTCTGTGTGAAGGAAATGAATACACTCAGAGAAAGTTTCATTTAAGTATTAGACTCTCTATCGGTTTATAATGAAATTAAGCTGTCAGAGGAGTGCACCTTCACCCTTGCTTAAGTAACCCATTTCCATTGTTTTCTGCACTTTCTTCATTCGCGCTCTCCTTACCAGTTATAGGAAAGTTTAAGTTGTGTTTTAGCGAAACCTCGTTGTAGGAGTGTCATCTGTAAATACATTTCTTGTGGATGTTCAGAAAAACATGCAAAATTGAAAAAATGTCTTTTCAACCGAGAATTCTTACAGTGTTTGACACTACATGTGTACTTCACTAACTCTACTGCATACATTTTGTATAGGGGCCGACGGTCAAAGTTATAACAATTAAAAAATGCCATAATTTTTTCCATGTTTAGTAAACAATTTCATCATTTTTTGTAATATTAGGGTGAGGTGGTTGTGTTGAAATCACAGCTCAGTTGATAATATATAAGTGCTCGTCTGGAAACCACATACATAAAGTTAATACCTCAGTGTTAATTGATAAGTGCATTTTATTTCATTCGTTGATTATTAAATGTGTTACGCTATGTTTTGTCCTTTGTACTTGTGATTTAAGTTGATTTGAGCAGATTTTTCGATGGTAAAGACTGCCACTTATAAAACACCAGCGAGTTGCTCTTCTTCCTTTCTTGTTATGGTATCGAATAATATATCTCATTCGGTCTTAAACAAATTCAAAGGCAAAATTAAATGAAAAACATAATGTTCTCATAGCGATGAGAGATTATATTTCATTATAATGGCTGGGACCTTGCCATTGTGCACGAAATACAATGTCATTCAATTAACCGCTTTAGATTGCTCTCTGTATTCGATCGTTTTGAGTAAGTTTGGACCATTTTTTCAGGGGTTTTTGATTGCTAAACCATATATAACAACGGACATCCTTGCCACAAAGGAGGTTTTGAAACCACTGAATGGTTAACCCGATAAAAATATTTCTATAAAAGTTTTTTCGATGGCATAAGGAAGAGAAAAAAGCTATTGAGGGGTGGTTATCTAGATCACAGGCATTACATTCCTTACATTTCATTAGTTTATAGAATCTCTAATGAAATAAGAGTTTTAAATCGATTTTTATCGCCCCCCTTAAACTGCCTCTGTCTCTGTATCGATTTCAAAAGTTTTATTTTTATTTTCATTTTTATTTACGGGTTTAAATTCAATAATAAAATTTAATTTTAAATTCGCGCGTGTAGAAAAAATTTCAAATGCAAACAACATCCATTGATAATTCGAATAGAATTCGGGAGACTTATTCTTTGGTCATCGTTTTCATATCTGCCTCCTGTTTACAATGGTTTCTCATAAAAGCAATGTACGTTTGTATGGTTCAAAGAGATTTTCTGTTCAAAAATATTTTCAACTAGGCATGTGTATTTCCTTTTTAGAGACTCCTGTGATTTTTTATTAAATCGTTGGTTATTGCTTGCAGCCGTTATAACCTTTTTTTTAATCATTACCATATCCTTTGCTGTAAATTTATCGAAAAAAATTTTACCAAGTCCGGTGGAATGGGTGTTTGCAATTTTACTTGTAAGTCGTAATACTATGTTTAGATATGCACTTTTATTGTGTCAATATTCGGTTTATTGTGTGCAATATTTTAAGTGTTCAGACATAATAATATACGCAGTTCAGCTGCTTATTCAATATTCATTTGAGAGCTGGTAAACAAAACAGCTGGTTGTTTCAACAACATTGTTTTTATTTTGTTTTGTTTTTTTGTTTGTTGTTGTTGACATTTGAGTCGTCACATATCAACAGAAAGTGTTCGGATAATTGTAATTTAGGCACTGAACATACTTATGACAGTGCTGCATTTTAAGTTTTGCTCAATATTATAACAATTTGCGTAATTATTGCGCAATAATTAATTGAAACTTTGTATGAAATATTGAGCTCAATAATGGCGCAATAAAGATGCATATCTGAACACCATATAAACTTGTTTCAGATGGGCAAGCAACATAATGATTTCTATTTACCTATGTATGTACAGATCGAAATTATGATCATTATATTAAGTCCAGTGGTTAAACATGTGCATGGTCTAATGCTTTATATAACTTTGCCCGTTATTACCACATGCATGGCCGTTATGCTTCTATTTGGACGCAGATCCAATGGATGGGTTAGTTTTTGATAGACTTCAACAGTTGTTTTTGTAATTATTTTCTGTATTTTCAGGAGTTTTTACCCATTTTAGGTGCGTTAATATATTTTAGCAACATGATTTTGTTTCTATTGATACTCATCTTAATGATGGTGGCGCAATTTTTCGAACATTATTATCACATTATATTTTTTATAGTGTTAGCCATTGTCGTGCCCATACTTTTAATGGTAATTATCCTCTTGATTCAGCCAAACAAGCGGTTTCAATTGATTGCAAATTTATTGTAAGCTATGGTAAAAAATCCAAGCTAAACTTTTGATCCATTTATACGTAGACCTTGCTCAAGGTGTATTAGAAAGATTCATACACTTTTTCGATCTTCTAAAGCCGCTTATCGTTTAAAAAAATTGCTTTCATAACAAATTTTATTTCCCATTTACAGAATACCGTATTTGGTTCCATGCTTATTGGTAATGAATATTTTCAGCCAAAAACTCTTACAGATTGTTTGAAACCTGCTCTATACATACATTTTATATTTGTAGCCTTGGTGTGGTTTTGTTTAGCTTTGGAAGTTGAATTGTCAAAGCCAACAAAGTAATAAAGATAATAAAAATAACAATTAAATTAAATAATTTATGAATTTTACTTATTAACGTTAATCTTCTTTTCAATCTCCGCTCATTTGAAAATCATTACGATTGTAAGGTGATATAAAAATCTTATATCAAGAAATTTGTATCGTAAGTTCACCTCCAGCAATAGCAGTGGAGCTATTTTTTCGTAGTCCGATGAATAGCTTTTACTCTGGCTGGGGAACTTCAAGTCAACTTTTGAAATCTAACGATGATGAATTTTTAAAGAAGGTATACTAGTAGGAAAGTAATCGCCGTAGTCGAGTAGATAGTGTTTTGGCTTATTAGACGTGAGGTCACGGTTCAAATCCCAGGTCAGACATTAAAACGAAATATGAAAAAATATTTCTTCGGCGAATGGGCTCTCAGCAGATTTCTGCCAAAAACTCTGAGAGTAAATAAAATTTGCCATTAAAAGTTTCTCAAAAATCTGTCGTACCGAGACGACTTTAAACTGTAGATCCCACCACTCATGTATAAAATTAAAACACACAGTCGTGTGAGAAACTAGGTCGTAATCCAGAAGGAGTCTAAGAGGGTTCTAAAGGCTGTAACAACTACCGTGGTGTAATACTAATTCCAATATCGTACAAGATAGTAAGGCGTATAGTATTGGGCGGAATATAGAACACATTCTGAGAGAATCACTTTAAGATCAGACGGCTCATTTCTGTAAGAGTATTTTTAATGTTAAGAGTTCCGTATTCCTATTCAACTAGTGTTTGTGAAACCCTTCGAAAATGTTTGTAAATAATAATACAGAGGCGTAGAGTGTCACTAAAAATTCTTAATTTAATACAGACCATGTCCGCTAATATCAAATGTCGAATCCTATAAAACGTTATATAGTCGCCATAGTCTAGTGTTCGTAGTAGTGTGTTCGCTTATTAGACGTAAAGCCCGGGTTCGTATCTCAGGTCAGACCTCAAAACGAAATATGAAAAAAAAAATATATTTCTTCGGCGACTTCCTCTCAGCAGAGTTCTGGCAAAAACTCTGAGAGTAAATAAACCTACCATGAAAAAGTTTCTCAAAATCTGTCGTTCGGAGTCGACGTTAAACTGTAGGTCCCGCCACTCAAGTATAAAATTAAGGCACACAACATGAGTGGTGTGAGAAGCTAGGCCGTAATCCTGACTGAAGGGTTGTAATGGCCAATTATGTATGTAAGTATGTATGTATATAACGTTATATTACCAGAATCTTTTGGGCTCCGCACTGGTGACTCCGTATACAGAAGACACTCTTCTGGATCAAGTTCCAAGATATCTAGAGTAGAATATTAATTTCACTAGGTTTGAGTATTATGCAGTTGGACTGGAAGTCAATATTTCAAAAACTAAACACACATCAATGTGGTTAGTAAAGTCGGGGAGGGATCTTAAATGATCTGGGCATACGGTAACTACAAATGATGGTGCTGACGAGGGCATTGAAGCTTATATGAACAAAAGTTTTAACACAGCCAATGCTAATGTTAACGGAACACTGTTAAGTGATTAAGAGAATTAAAACGGGTAATGGAAGTAATCATCCAAATATTCGAAATGTGAGGAATGTATATCCCATCCTTAGAAAATTCTACCCTACATCAGTTTCACTGAGACTCCCCGAATGGTGTTGTGTGCTATGTCATGGACTTGAAAAATTCTTTGTACAAAAATAGTCTTTAGAGCATAATCTATATTGTGGCAAAATCGGACGATTATATCTGCACTATTAATCGATTATTTGTATCATCTTTAGTTAATTCACCAAATTTATTATTATTTTTTTTATTTATTTGAAATACAAACAAAGGAAAATATTAAAAATAAAATCAATTTGAAATGGATGAGGAAGTAGTGAATGTAACCATTGAATATCCTGTACATGCAAACACTTATGCCCTACCCAATGAGGCAATTATATGGCGGGAACATGAAGTCTATAAGCCTTCTGCTCATACAATAAATTTAGCAAGCGAAAAGGGCCGTACGGTATATCCGGAGTTATTTATAGAGAATTATAGGCTCGGAACGTTAGTGAATTTATCTGTACGAGCCTTAGCGCGTCACTTTGGAGCCAAGCCATTGCCTATAGTTGCCAGCAACCCAAGTCTATTAGATGTACATTATGATGCCTTAGATATTGAAATGCCTTTGGCTGAATGCTATTTTGTTAGTGCAGAGCGCTTTTGGAAGAGAGTAGTATTGGCTAAACATCATGATAAATCCTTGATACTTCAATCGGATGTCAAATGGAAAAACTTGGGTATCTCTTTGAAATTTGTGGAATTGGTGGAAGCATGTCCGGCAGAATATTGGCCAGAAGATGAAATGAAAGATTTGGCCTTAAAAATCAAAGATGATGTTGAGGAATTGCATATAAAGCGTTTGCAATCTCTAAGGATATGCTCCTTTGACAAATACTTTCATTCAGAATCAGAGTCCAGTTCAGAAGAGAGCGAAGAGGAAAGTGAAGAAGAGGAAAGCGATTCGTCAGTGCCCACATCAGTAGATGAAGAGCAAGGCGAAGAGGAAGAGGAGGACGAAATGGAAAAAACCGAATCCCAATTAGAGTTCGAAAGAGAACAGGCCCGTAAGAAAGCGCATCGCAAACGAATACGTCAGGAAATACGAGAAGCTAAAGCGAAAGAAAAAGCTTTAAGAGAAGCCAAGCGTCAGAAAAGAGCAGCTAGGCGTGCCAAAAAGGGTGTTAACGTAGAAACGGTTATTAAGGAAATACCCAAGAATCCCAAAGATATTTTCAAAATACCGATTGTGGAAAGCGAAGACGATGGAGAAGAGCAAATTGTTGATAAACGCAATAAGGCTTTGTACTTGGCCCACTTAAAAAAATACACTTATCCGGCAGAAGATTGTCATCATGTAGACTTGAGATTCGTACAATATTTCACCAACTTGGAAACGCTTATAATAGAATTTTGGGGACCCATTCAACAACGTGAGTACCATGTACGATACAGAAACTTTTCGTTGCAGGATATCAAGCATTTAGGAACGTAAGTTTTTCTAAAAGATAGAGCAAGTGGAGTAATATAAAACAATGCCTTTTTTGCTATTAGGGGTTTAAGCTTTTTGCACCGTCTGAAAACATTCCGTTTACGTAATAGCCGCATGGATGAGGAAAAACTATTAATTCTCTGTCGTGCCTTGGCCGAATTGGAATGCCTGCAGACCGTAGACTTTGGCAATGATCAGCTTAACGAGCATTGTGGTTACGCTTTCCAAGAGCTTTTCGAAATTTCAAATTCTGTGTGTAATCTCGAATTGGAATCCAATGATTTTAATATTGAAGTCTTAACTGCTTTGGGCTCATCTTTAAAAACCTGCAAACACATTACACTTGAATACTTAGGCTTGGCACGTAACCCCTTAAACGATGATGCCTTGCATGCTTTAATCAGCGCCATTGTGGGCACAAAACATGTCAGCCATTTAAATCTTAAAGGTTGCCGAAATATAACTGAAGTCGGTATATCTTCTTCCTTAGCCAGTGAACTGATAAGTAAACATGAGCCTCTATTGAAACTTGATATATCTGGAATACCACTTACTTCTGCGGCAGCTGATGAGATTATTATCGCTTTGACGAAGAATCAAAAAATTATCGAATTTAATTGCTGTGGCTGTGAACTGGATGAGGAAACGGATATTGATGTAAATGTTCTTATGCAGCGTAATAAGTATTGTGCGGAAAATTACTTTGTAGGCAATGAATCCATACCGAATGAAGAAATCGAACAATGGCTGAACAGAATGAAGTAAGTAATTATTTTCCGTACTCTGCCATTAAGTCACTGTAGTCTATTAGGTAGTGTCTTATTAGACCTAATGGCACGGTTCAACCCCTAGGTTAGACATCTCGAACATAACGAAATATGAAAACATATTTCTTCGGCGACTTCCTCTAAGCAGATTTCTGGGAAAAACTGTCTGAGAGTAAATAAAATTACCATTAAAAGTTTTTCAAAAACCTGTCGCTCGGAGTCGACTTTAAACTGTAGGTCCCACCACACTTGTATAAAATTATCACACTCAAGATAAGTGGTATGAGAAACTAGGTTGTAATCCTGACTGAAGTGTTGTAATGGCCAATTGTATACGTACATATGTAACGCGGCGTGTGAGAAGCTAGGCCGTAATCCTCTCTGAAGGGTTGTAATGTATGTATGTTCTCACACCACTCATGTTGTGTGCCTTAACTTTGTACTTGAGTGGCGGGACCTATAGTTTAACGTCGACTCCGAATGGCATGTTCATTACTCTCAGAGTTTTTGTCAGAAATATTCTGAGAGGAAGTCGCCGAAGAAATATTTTTTTTTTCATATTTCGTTTTGATGTCTTGCCTGGGGTTCGAATCCGGGCTTTACGTCTAATAAGTGAACACACTATCTACTAGAAAACGGAGACTTATTGTCAGTATATATCTATAGAGCTCTGATACCGGATTTATGAAGCGTCAGTTTTATAACCCACTAGTGAACTACAGTAATAGGATAGAGCAACGGTAAATTTTAGGTTTCACAAACGTTCTATTGATTTTACAACGGAACCTTATTAGACGACCACAGTCAGCTGCGCCTTTTTCGTTTTTCGAAAATTATTCACCAAGTTAAAGGCGTATTTAGAATAAATATATGTAAATAATTTAAACTAACCTAACCTTCATACTGCTCAGCGGATAACTGTGGTAGCACAATGGGCCCAATGCGGCCTAGGTGAGTCCTTCCAAAAAAAATTTCTTGGATGGCCAGCCACCTCTATCTACCTACCTACCTAACCTTCATACTTATCCATGTCGTTTTGTTTAAAGAAATTTACCATTCATTTTCTTCTAGAAACCCGGCTTTAATAAAAGTTTTAGCTGAAAGACAAAAACGTCATGATTGTTTAATCGAACGACAACCACAATTTATACCATCACCTGTACCATCTGTGGCTTCAGTGGCCACAAGTCAACGTTCCTTGGATCTGGTAGCACAAATGTATGATAGACCACCAGGGGATTATATACACAAGAAGGCGAAAAGTGAAATGGAAAAATTCGATTATCCAGCCAATGATTTTGATGAGCAGGAATTTCTTAAGCATGTAGCACAGCCTGGACCCGAAGAACGTTACTATTATATCCAGAATCATAAAAGATTGTACAGCATAAGAGAAAATGCAAAAAATGTTTCGATGATTTAATGTGAAACCGCAACTATAGAGGGGAACTAGTAATGGGCAAAAAAAAAGGAATATTCGTATAATCGATAACAAAATTGAAATCGAAATTTCTATAGTAACTTGCAACGTAGTGATGATAATAAATAAAAAAGACTTTGGAAAAAAAGAAAAAGGAAACCGAAGAATGTCAAAATATATTTTGATATTTAATTATTGTGTCTAAATTTTATATATTTTATTTTTTGTAAAGGAAACTTTAATAACTTTGCATTTATTTTGATAATTATTATTAATTTTATTTTTTTCTGGTTGTTGGTTGTTAAATAAAAACTACCGATTGCAATTAAAATAAATCAAATAAAAGAAGAACAACAATATCTGTGTCTGTGTGCGTTTACATATGATTGTTTTTGGTGTATTTATATATATTTTTGCTAAAATAGAATTTTGCATTTGAGTAATTAAAAATTGAAAATTTTGTGGTTAAAAATCTAAAAAGAAAAAAATGAATTCTGCTAACAAAAAGAAAAGTATGGTTGCAGGAGCATCTGGAGATAAGGCCGGAGGAAAGAAACAGAAACAGGTTTGTAACACAATAAAGTTCAAATAGTTGATTGAAAATGTACTACAATTAAACTTTGTAAAATATGTATGTACATATGACCTCATTTGAGAAGGAATTGGTGCCTAATTAGTTACGTTGCTATACAATGATTCCTGTAGAAAATAATTTGTAAAGCTTTAAATCTTACACACAGGCAGACAGTTGTTCAAATGAAATTGAATATCTCAACAGCTTATGTCAATGTGAAAAAGTAATCAAAGGTTTTGTATCACCACTCCTTAAACATACATACATACATACATAATTGGCCATTACAACCCTTCAGTCAGGATTACGGCCTAGCTTCTCACACCATTCATGTTGTGTGCCTTAATTTTATACTTGAGTGGCGGGACCTACAGTTTAACGTTGACTCCGAACGACAGATTTTGAGAAACTTTTTCATGGCAGGTTTATTTATTTTCAGAGTTTTGGCCAGAAATCTGCTGAGAGAAAGTCGGCGAAGAAATATTTTTTCATATTTCGTTTTGATGTCTGGCCTGGGGCTCGTACCCGGCCTTTACGTCTAATAAGCTAACACACTACCTACTACACTATGGCGACTACTTAAACAATATCCTTAAATGCGCTTTTGTCTGCGATTAGCTATCATTTTCCTTTGTACTTAAGATTTGCTAAGGTAAAATCAATATGTTTTGTCCTTTCAAAAGTTATGTTAAGTACTGTAACACAGATAGCGGACCGTTGTGTTACCATATGCTACGTCGCCTCAGAATTAACTGACAAGTCCTGATGAACCGGTTTGGAAAAGCAGCATCAGACTTACGCATTTGAAGAATGACTTTCCTAGAATCATGTTGAAAACCGGCCTAAAAGGTTAAAGATTGGTAATTTGGTCCAATATCTGGTAATGGCAGTAGTACAGAGCAAGGGTAAGCCAAATAAAAGAAGTTTGCATAGAGCCAGAGACGGACATTGGAAGAAATAGTTACAGTCACCCTGAACTCTCTAAAAAGATTCAGGATTAAATATCAAACCACTACGAATTTGGAAAAAGAGTGACGTTTATTATATTATATTTTTATTTTCTCGAATGTGTTTTGATTGTGTAATGTACACTGCTGTTTAGGAATAAAGGCTTTAAATAGCACAAGAAGAGATGATACGGGTTTTGACCCTCCTCACGATAAGATCTGTTGATTTCCTCCTTTTACGAGTCGAAAATGACAGATTCATCGAAGGCCCCCATAACAAGTTCTTTAGCTGTTTCATTTCTAACGAAGTCTCTGTATATTGAACTTCATCTAAAGTCCAAAGTAATTTGTATTGCATATATTACAGAGGGGCAACTAAAGTCGAATTCTTTTATTACTTGCAATACAAGTATTTAAGCATTTTAAAAATCATTGCCCACTAGAAAGTATGCCTGGATATCTGAAAACAGAAAATTCCACTTCAACGCAGCAAGACACAGCCTCTGTATGCTCAGCGGCAGGCTGTATGGTTCCCTTAGATCTCAAACAACTGGCAATCTAATAGCGTTAACGACTCAAAACTGAAGACACGTACTTATCGATACGACCTTGTCCTACTCTTATACATATTAACATTAAAACTGCCACTTAGCTTACACACATACATAATTATTCACTACAACCTTTCAGTCAGAATTACGACGTAGCTCGTCACATCACCCATGTTATGTGTATTAATTTTATACGTGATTGAAGGGACCTACAACTTGCCGAAAAATATTTTTTTATATTTCGTTTTGTTCCAGATGTCTGATCTGGGGTGGCCTCCTGTCTAATAAGGCGGCGACTTCAGTTAGTTTACCTTCATTAAATTTAATCTTTGCATTGTGAAGCAATCCATATTGCATTGTGACGTAATTTTTCAAACATTTTCTCTGGAAATCAATACATACTGAGTAGAAGAAAAAATCGATAATAAACGATGCTCTGTACTATTTGAGTGTTGTGCGAAGGATGTTTACATAGTTTTAATTTTTCATCGATTATTTCTTTAATCAAATATTTTTTTTTGGAAAGGAAAGTTACACCATTTTATTTCATGATCGATTAAAACGAGTTCTCTACAAATATATATAGAGACCATAGCGGCAAGGATATTAGTTTTACTTTAATAATTGATGAAGTCGCCGTAGTCTAGTATGAAGTGTGTTGGCTTAGTAGAGGTGAGACCATCAATGATTTCTCAAATATATTTCATGCGGAGTCGACTTCAAACTGTAAGTCCCGCCACTCATGTATAACATTAATACACACAACATAATTGGTGTGAGAATCTACGTCATAACCCCAGCTGAGGCATTGCAATGACCAATTATGTATGTACATGTATTGATCTGATGGTTATTATTATTTTTCTTTTATAAAATTTCTCCTATAATCTATACACCATGCAATGTTGCATAAGGAGTTTTTGTTTTTAATTTATAATCGTTTTATTTAGATTTTTAAAATGTTTTCTATACCACATATTTGTTAATTTTGTTTTCTTTAAAAATATTTATTAATAATTTATTGTGATATAGCATTCCAAATGCCGCATATAATTTGTTATTTTCTTGAACAGATTGTATTTTAAACTTTAATTATATTAAACTTTTAACATTTTTTTAAATTCTTTTGCTTGTAATTGAACCTATTGCCATGGTCGATGTCTTAAGTGATACTGCCGCGATAACTTTTAAAAAAAATATTTTTTTTTATTAGTTTTTAATGAGACCAGTTTAAAAATAAACTTTTGTTACCATTACCTGATACCTGAGTTTATTATTATGAGTTTTTTTTTAAATTTTGTTTTTGGTTTTCTTATTTTTAATATTTAATTTTGTCACGCCATCGAAAGAGAAACCTACCAAACCTACTCATATACCAGTTTTTTTTTTTATTGAAATGAGTTGCATAAACTGCATACGTACGTACATATGTACCTTCTTTGGAATTATTTACAGTTTAAGAATGAAAAGGTGTTGTTTGTTATTTGCATGGAATGGGGGATTTTCCGTAACGCCAGAGGTGTTGCAGTGCAGTTACATAAATACTTTGAAGTTTTTTAAATTTTTTGATTTTAAAAGTTGTTCTGTGAGTTTGTTGAAACTTTTATTTAATTCGAATGCCTAAACCCTGCCATTACATACGAGGTGCAAATTCATTCAATCTCTGGTTTTCAACCATTTTTTCACATATTTTGGATGTAGTTCTGACGGTAATTCAACGAATGTTGGTTATCAAATGCTCTTTATTCAGGTAGACACGGTTTTTGTACTTACATAAATACATGCATATGTAATTAGTCATTACAATCCTTCAGTCAGAATTACGAACTTCTCACACCACTTATGTTGTGTGTTAATTTTATATGTTAGTTGCGAGACCTGCAGTTTAAAGTCGACAGATTTTTTTGAGAAACTTTTCATGACAATTTTTTTGTTTATTCTCCGAGTTTTTGCCAGAAATCTGCTGAGGAGAAGTCGCCGAAGAAATATTTTTTCATATTTCGTTATGTTCGAGATGTCTGACCTGGGATTCGAACAGTGGCCTCACGACTAATAACCCAACACACTAACTACTAGACTAAGGCGACTTTTCAAAACCTTCAATTACAGATAAAAAATGTGTTAACATAAGGCCATACCGGTTTGAATAGTCGGCCAGGTCTACACAGAAAAGGTCTGATGGCTTTAAGGGTAAATCACATTTTCTTGATGCCCAATTGACGTCCCCAAAACGTGAAATAACTCTATTGGGAAACACGTCACACAATAAAATCACAATCCTTTGAATAGAGTAGCACGTGGCACCATATTTTTGAAACGGCATACTGCTCGGTTCATAATTTTCAACTGAAGGCCAAAACAATCGGTTATTAAGTGACCATAGCGCTGTAATTTAGTTCTCCGAGGGTAATTTTCAAGAAAATAGAATGGCGCTACTAGAGCAAACAGCAAATGTTTTCTCTAGGATTTTTACAAACGCTTATGGATATTCCAGTCATATGGGGTATTGTTGACGCCCCCATCTAGTGTGAAAATTTTAAAAATCTGCACTATTCTAGATTCCAATCGGCATATCTACGTAGATGTGACTTTCAATCCGTAGCAGTTTCAGCTGTGGAGGTATAACAAAGTTCTGCCAAACACATTTTAGTACCGTAATCGACAAAATTATATAGAGGGCTTCTAGGAATAAAATTTTCTTCCACATGCATAAGGGTTAATAACGAAAACATGTTCGTTCTTAAATAATTATTTTTGCAAAACAAATTATAATTTTATTTGTGCCTCTACCTATCCCTACTATCATAATATAAGCGTAATGGCATAAGTTATGAGGGTTATCGTGTTTTTATTATTACAATATAATTTGTTGTGCCAATTAAATTGGTCTGGAAGCGGCGTTGAAATTGAAATGGTAGGAAAAGATTTTATTTGCTCGAACATAACAAATATTTAAACAATATATTGCATGTCGAAACCTATATATGTACATACATACATATCTGCAATCAACTTGAAACATAATTAAAGAATTGTTCACACAGAATACGAATACACTTTAGAAGTATTTGAGGAAAATCATGAGGGAAGACAGAATTTATTTTTCCTTCACTATCCTGAAGAAATATTCAACCCATCGGTTGCACTCTTTCAGAGCAATGAAAAATAAAAAAGAAATTGTGACCAATCCAACATAGTTAGATGTGGTCAGGCCATTGCGCCATCGCAATGCACGCGCTGCCGAGAAAATCGATTCTTTTAGACGAATAATCCAAATTTGTCAATTTCAGGGC
Organism: Sarcophaga rosellei; assembly: GCA_930367235.1. Lineage (NCBI taxonomy): Eukaryota > Metazoa > Arthropoda > Insecta > Diptera > Sarcophagidae > Sarcophaga > Sarcophaga rosellei. Next base: position 79,583,854 of record OV884021.1, read on the forward strand.
ATTATCAACAATTGGGGATATCTTACGGCTTATTTTGGGGTATTTTGCATTTGGGTTTGTACATACATCTGTGTAAGTCCAAGTTACGCAACAATTAAAATCGGCTTATTATTCACAACGACGTAGATATGTTTATTGGATACTAGAGCCATAAGCTTTCAATGCTGAATTGGAGTTCAAAATTTTTTTCGGCGATGAAACTCATTTCCCACTTGGTGGTTGCGTCACAAAATGGGGACATAAGGAGCTAGATAAACTCTGAAGTGATTATGGTGAAGCGATTGCATCTGGAAAAGGTTACTGTTACTAGACGCTATGTTCTAAAGGTTTCAATGGGCCAAATTTCAAAATAGCTTTGTAAGAACATATACCCGTTTTTTTTTTATTTGCGGTTGAGGACCTACGAAGTTGCTGCTATCTATTAGATAGTGTGTTGGCTTATTAGACATGAGGCCACGTTTCAAACCCCAGGTCAGACATCTCCAACAAAAACGAAGTAAAAAAACGGCACTTTCCTCTCAGTAGATTAGATTGATTTCTATTTTTTGCATGTCGTTTTTGTTAGAGATATCTGACCTGGGTTTTGAAGCTTGGCGCCATGTCTAATAAGTTTCCGAGAGTAAATAAAATTGTCACGAAAAAGTTTCTTAAAAATCTGATATATAAAATTAACACACACAACGAGAAGCTAGATCGTAGTCCTGACTGAAAGGTTGTAGTGTATATGTGTAGTTGAGGATCGATCGTGGCTGCTTTGCATGAGAAGTTTTCAGACAGACTAACACGTTTTCGTCACCAATATCATGCAATTTTACGTTGTTACAGTTGTTTGTAGGGATACGTCAAACACCATGTTTACGCGAATAATACTTAACGTTGGAGCATTTAAAAACTAATATTTGTCACATTATAACGAGATACAGACCGAAATGTGCAACTAAGTCAAACTAAGTCAAGGTCCAATAATTATTAGGAATTAAATTATCATCAAAAATGTTTAACTTTACTTTAACATTTAGGCATCCAGATTTTAAGTGAACAATACTTAATAGAATGTTATAAATTATATGTGGATATGCCTGGATGTTGATTTAGCAACTAGTGGTTGGAGTATACTATTTTTATAGAAATTCGAGTATTTTTTTTCCTTAAGACCTTAATTTAGTTATTACACTGTGAACATTTCCATTTCCACCCTTTCGATAAAAATACGCAAATAGTCCTAGAAATACACACACACACTATGGGTAGAGCGGTTTTCATAGATTCATTCTGTATAGAAGACAAAACTTATAAATAAAAAGATGGTAGAAAAATAAACTTTTTTTGAAATAATTAAAGCTCATGATAAAGGTGATGAAGCGGTATGTTTATTTGTTTTGTTATTGGCAGACAATTCAAGAAAAATTTATATAAAGAATGACTGGAACGAAATTGCAATGCACGCCATTTTGATGACTTTCGACATTTTATGTAAAGTTTTAAAACTGAACAGTGGAGCTAAGCGACAGTTTCGTAATAGACTTACAAGCACGAAATAATTTATATTCAATTTGTATGGGAATTATCACACTCTGTATTCCTTTAATCAGTTTATTGTTTAACTTTATGACTTAGGGCCATTATTACAACTTGCCGTTAAACTTGGGTTTAGTTAAAGGTACCTTTAGCTAAAGGGAACTGTAAAGTTACCTTTAACTTATTTTCGTTATTACAACTTACAGATAAAATAAAGTTAACTGTTTTCAAAAATATGGTAGTGCCGGAGCAATGTCGATAAAACTGCTCAATTAAACAAGTTTTTTATAAACGCAGTGGCAACGATGGGCTTCGTTTTTTGTTGTTGTTGTATATGCTCATTTTGTTTAAATTTGGAGTTGCCATACTGAAAATAATATATAATATGGCAAGTTCAAATGTAAACTTAACTTTAAAAGTAACCGGCAGGAATATCCTCCCTTTAGCTTAACGCTCACTTCTATCTCATTGGGTACTCATAATAATGAAAAACAATTTATGTGCCCTTTAAAATCCTCCATTTAGTTAACGGCGAGTTGTAATAATGGCCCTCAATGTAAGAACAGAATACGACCGCAAATATTTTTTTGAAAATGGTTGGAAAAATTTATTTAGTCTGCTTTTATTCTCACTCTCGCTTGCTCTTCTGTCACTTAAATACTAACAACCTTCGAACAATGTTACCACACTTGTCATAAAGAGCAATAAATAATAATTTTGCCCCACTGTATCTTGTTTCTTGGTTTTCATATTGAATGATTTCTGTTTTCAGTTGTATTATTTTGAATCCTTTTTTGTTTTATTTTATTTTCGTTAAGGCCTCACATAATGTTGACGAAATATCGACTTTAATGAATGAAACTTTATAGTTTCCTTGAATTTGAATAAAAAAAAATTAGGGGGGAAAAATGAAAAAAATAGAATAAAATGAATACAGGAACTTTAGTACTGTTTATGTTCAACATTAATAAACCGAAATTTTAGTTCATTTTTCACCATAGACTTAAGCAAACAATTCCTCGAAAGACACAAGGCAATAGAAAAAAAATCTGAATTCAAAGGAAACGAAAAACGAACAAAAAAATAAAAACGAAATTCAAAAAAAGAAAAATAATGTGGAAAATTGCAAATAAGGCCGTGGTGGTACAATACTTATAATATACTTGATTTATATTTTCTCTACAACCAAATTATTGGAAAACTAACAAATTTAATTAAACACAAAAGTAGTTAATTAATTAAAAAGAGAACAACAATAACATTAAACAATTGTAAATACAAATTAGATGTAATTTTCATTAAATTTTTTTTATATATTTTAATAATTATTTACACTTTTCTATTGGCCCTTTAACTGTATATAATTCTGAAATTCTTTCATTAATTTATTATTATTATTATTTAAAATATATATTTAGTTTATGTAATTTAGTTAATAAATTACTTGTAAAATAATTAAAAAATTTTGCGAAACTTAATGGCCTGTGCTGCAAACGATACAGAGGCCCTAGAGGCAATTAGTAATAATTCAAATACAGGTTCGGGCTTAGAAGATAATGACAATGACGATCAGGTAAAAATGTCAAATACTAATAACCAATTTTGACCATTTTACTCTGATAATTATTGCATGGTATTACCTCGCATGTTTATATAATAAATGTTTTTAAATTTTGTTCTGAAGATAATCGGTTTATATCGGGATATCCATTTAGTGGTTTCAAAACTACCGATCTGAAAACGTTCCATTGTTAAATATCTTTTATCTGAAGTGATATAAAATGAGTAAAAGGTTTGGATCGTTTAATAATCGAACAACCCATTAAAACAAAGTCGTAATCGATCTGCTTGGGGGGGAATTTGCAGGATTATAAGAAAATTTATAGAGAGCTTGTTAGATCTGGTCAGGACTGTGCATCATCACAATATATGTATGTATGTACTGATGAAAACATTCTTCTGTTCGAGAAATTGTGACAAATAATCCTAGTTTGTCGATTCCACAGTGCTCTTAGCAGTTTCGTCGCATTATTGTGTAGTTTGCATTGAAATTTGCATCTCCATCCGTATGTAGACCAACTCAAGCTAAAATTAAAGCCGGCTGACTATTCATACCCCAGTCGTCTGCTAGAGCAACAAGTTTTCTAAACTGATTTTCGAACAAAAATTTTTTTCAGCGTTGAAGCCCATTTCTCATTCGGTGGTTGCATTAAAAAGCAGAATAGTCGCATATGTCGGGCTTGGGAACTCAGAAGTTAATGTGAAAAAGCCATTGAATTCGAAAAAAGTGACTATTTGGTGCGCGTCATGGCCTGGAGCTACCAATGGGTACATACATAATTGGCCATTACAACCCTTTATTCAGGATTACGGCCTAGCTTCTCACACCACTCATGTTGTTTGCGTTAATTTTATACATTACTGGCGGGACCTACAGTTTAAAGTTTACTCCGAACGACAGATTTTTGAGGAGCTTTTCATGGCAGGTTTATTTACTCTCAGAGTTTTTGCCAGAAATCTGCTGAGAGGAAGTCGCCGAAGAAATATGCTTTTTTATATTTTGTTTTGACGTCTGAACAATGAGCCATATATTTTTTTTAATTGAACTCGGAAGTACCCTCGCCGTCTACTCAGACTGGTGAAGTCTTATATTAAAAATTTTTTTGATCTGTAACTGAAAGTTTTGAAAAAGTCGCTTTAGTGTAGTAGGTAGTAGTAGTGGGTTTATTAGACGAGAACCCATGTTCAAATCCCAGCTCAGACATCTCGAACAAAAAGAAATTTGAAAAAAGTATTTCTTTCAGCGACTTTATTTCAGCAGTCTTGTGGCAAAAAAATAAATTTGCCTTGAGACATCTCTCAATTTTGTCGTTGGATATCGACATTAAACAATAGGTCCCGCTGCTCATGGAGAACACAGCCGATTTCGGCTTTCTTGTATTGACACGCTTTCAGAAAGCGAAAAGCATTTGGCCAACAAGTGAATTAGATGGCATTAGACTTTATTGTTTAATCGGGTAATCGCCCGAAATGTGCAAAAAAGTGATCGATAATTACCTTAAAAAGAGCGACGGTTGCAACCAATCTAGAACGGGACATTTAAATGACATTGTCTTCCGTATATATAATAAAATAAAAGTTTCATCGAAATGATAGCTTCATGAGTGTTTTATATAATTTTACTTTTGAAACCGACAAATGGATAATCCTTTCAAATTTGTAAAACAAATTTAACATTTTTTAATTAGTTTAGCTTTTGATAATTAATACTTAAACAAATGGTAAGTTTTACAAATTATTTATGCACTTTAAAAGTATTTACTAGTTGCACTATTGCTTCATCTTCAATAAAATTTTCCCATTAAGAGAAAAGTTTTATAAACGTTCCAATATTTATATACCCCCCTATTTAGTTAAGTCGCAACTCTAAGCAACCAAAACCAACTGCCGGTGATGCTGGTGGTGGTGATGCCGATGACTTGGATGCTTGGGTTAGATCACGTCAACTTTTGAAGCCAGATGAGCAATTGGAATTAACAGAAGCTGAATTGGGTGAAGAAATTACGAAAGTTCTAACGCCCACCAACACTAATGTCATACACAATTTGGTGGTGTATAGTTTTAAAGATGAGGCTTTTATTACGGTAAGGTTTCAATTGCACTTAAGTATTTTTCGAAGTTAATTTTGCTTCTATATTTATAGATTCCACCAGCCGGTAATACCGTTACTTTGCTTAAATTTGATGGCACTTCATTGCTTATCGACTCTGATGAGGCTAAAGCACAAATGGAAGAGAGTGGCGAGATTGGTGAGTTGTTTTACATTATAACGTGTTAATCTAGTTAACTTGGCGTTCATTAAAAACTCCGCTGAGAAATCTCTAGAACCTCGTTATACACATCTAGTGGCATAAAAATAGACTGAGCCCTAGTCAGCAAACACTATTTTTTCAATAACTGCAATAAATGGATAAAAAGCCTCCAAATGGATAGAATAAAAAGCTGGTCCCATAGCTTCCCTAGATACTAAGACCTATCAGACGAAATTATGCATAACAATTATTTAATTTTCTCTTTCCTACCTAAAATTCAAGAGTGGAGAAGACAAAACCTTTGTTGCCAATTGTTTCTTCTTTTTAGTGTGAGCCTTGGAATTTCATTAAAAAAACGGACTTTATTTTCATCCTTAGGCTATCCCTTACCAGCGCCAAGATATTCGTTAGTTGAAGTTGAACCAATACGGAAATCCGAAGCTAAAGATGATAAAGATGAACCAGAACCGGAACCCGATGAGGACAAGGCCGAAGAAGAGGGTGAAGAAGAAATTGGCGAAGAGGAGGAAGAGGGACGTGAGGAGGCCGATGAAGGTGAAGCAGGAGAAAAGGAAGGCGAAGAAGTAACAGAAGCCGCCCAAGCGCCAACAACCGGTAAAAAACGTAAACTCATCAATCAATTTAATTTTTGTGAAAGAGCCGCACTTACCTTCACCAATCCGAAAAGGGTATTTGATAAATTTTTTGTTATTGTTGTTTTCCATTTAAATATTTTTCCGAGCTTAACTTAATCGACAGAGTGTTGATACGCAAACTATACCGCCACCTCGTTCCCAATATGGTGCTAATGTCTTGCAATGGAATATCTACGATAGTTATATGCAGGATTTTGAAAAGCAAAAGGAGAGAGACAAAAAAGAGGACAAAAGGGCACATCATAAGAGTGATAGCAAAACAGCAAAACAGAATTATCGAACTTTTAAGGCGGCTGAAATGAATAGAAAATATCTGAAATGTTGGCAAATATTGGAGCGTATGATTAATCAGAATATCTACAGGGACATTGCACACGATTATCGATACTGGGAAGATCCAGCCGATGAATATCGTGAAGCCGAAGGCACCTTATTGCCTTTATGGAAATTTCAATATGATAAAACGAAGAAAATGAGCGTAACCGATGTGCTGTTTAATCCTCATTACTACGATCTATTTGCTGTGTGTTTTGGTTCACGTAAGTTTTCTTTGAAAACATTCAAGATGATCTGATCATTCATTCATTTTATTTCCAGATGATTTTATGAAACAACCTAATGAGGGTGCTTTATGTTTATTTACTTGTAAAAATCCTTCATATCCAGACTATATCAGTAAGTATTCAATTCGCTTTGAAGTCTTAATAAAAATTTCTGTTTTTTTGTATTATAATACCTAGTCATGACTGAGTGTGGCGTAATGAGTTGCGATATTCATCCCAAATATCCATTTTTAATTGCCATTGGTCTTTATGATGGCAACGTTGCTGTATACAATCTCAAGGATAATTATAAAGAACCTCTGTATTATTCCGATGGTGTTGATAATAAGCATTTCGAATGTGTATGGGAGGTAAGATCAATATATGTGGTAGTTAATACGTCTTATTTAGTAAAATATTAATAAAAATATTTGTTTTTTTTTTAATTTTCAGATCAAATGGGGGCCCGATATGGCTGATGGTGAAATAAATTTTTATTCGGTATCATCGGGTGGCAGAGCTTTAAATTGGATTCTTATGCAAAATAAACTTATGGTCACCACAATCTTAACGTTATTACTCGACAAGGGTCTAATAGAAGGACCTGATGGCAGTGAATTACGTTTACACAGTTGTGGTTCTTGCATGAAATTCCATCCCACAGATAAGGAAATCTTTCTAATCGGCACCGAAGAGGGTCACATATACAAATGCAGTATAGCCTATAATTCCAAATACTTAATGACATATCGTGCTCATAATCTATCAGTTTATCGTATTGATTTTAATCGTTTCAATTCGAATATTTTTATAACATGTAGTGCTGATTGGCGTGTAAAAATTTGGGAAGATATGCGTCCCGAACCATTGTTTGTATTTGATTTGGGTTCAGCTGTCGGTGATGTCAAGTGGTCACCGTATTCTAGTACGGTTTTTGCGGCCGTAACGAATGAAGGCAAAGTATTTGTATTCGATATAAACGTTAATAAATATCGTGCAATCTGTGTACAAGCTGTGGTACCGAAACGTAAAAATAAACTGACCCGATTGGCTTTTAATGAAAAGTTGCCCTTTATTATTGTGGGAGATGATAAGTAAGTTATGTTATTTATTAATAAAATTAATTCTTTTTAATACAAAATATTGTTTGTTTCACTTACAGAGGCACTGTCACGTCTTTGAAATTATCACCCAATCTACGCTTAATGGTGAAACCTCCGAAAAAGCAATTGTATTTGGATCAGAATACTTTACAAATTCAAAAATTGGAAAAATTATTATCGCTGGTTCGCGAATTACCCGAAGGAGAAATTGTCAAGGAAACAACAACAACCGTACAGAGTTAAATATTTAAGAAGGCCTACGATCATATATATATATATATACATATATACACATATATATATATACATATGTATATATACACTTCGATACAGTATAGGTCATTGGAGGTCATTATTTAAGAATTTTGTATGTAAATATGGAATATTTGTTGACACAAATTTAGTTTAGAAATAAAACACCGAAAACTATCCAATTACTGTAGGTAAAGAGTTGAACTTATTACTTTTTCAATGGGAGGCCTATATTACAGAGCAAATAATTAGTAAAATTCTTAAAAAAATATTTTACGACAATATTTGTTTTCAATCAAAAGTTTTGTATTTTCTTCACTACGGGGCTATATGTATATGTAGCTTGATACTAACACATTTATAATAAACAAATTTTGTGTTCTTACATGGTAAAGACATAACTTACCCCTTACATTTCTGCACACTCCTCTATCATTATAAGACTCCCGGCTAAATGTGAGGTTAAGCAGCAAAAAACATTCCGTGTGTAAAAGAGGTTTTACAGCCAAGTTGCCAAAGAAATTTCTTTATTTTAATTCTATATTTCACTGTAAATGGTTATTTTATTTTATATTAAATTATGCTAAACAGCACAATAATATATAAGCACACATTTATTTGTACGCTTGTGCCACTTAACACTAAAAAACATTCTTGCTTAATAATTATTTTATTTCCCCCAACATTTTCAATATAAACACAAACACGAAACCTTTATTCACCTTCACTTAATTGTTTAAATTGCACATTTTTGTTAAAATCACATCACAATTAAATAAATAAAACAATTTGTTTTAGGAAACATTAATTTCGGATGTCACGCACTCGCAAAATTTCTTAATTGGCGCGTTATTCTGTGCTCTGTGGAAAACAAAAAGCAAAATATAAAAAGACGAGAAAAGTTTCCAGTGTTGGAAACAGAAATATCTCTTTTACTCTCACAACACTAACAGTGGTTAAGCTTGCATGTAAATAAAACAGTGGCGAGATTGACTGTTTCCTCATACATACATATAATAATAGAATTCAATCAATATGGCACTCAAAATAGAGGAAACAATAACAGTGTCCGTTTGTAAAGAAAGCAATACTTCACAATACATTTACACTTAAGTCTGTTAACCGAACAGAGCAAACAAAAACAATTTTCATTGTATGGCATATATGGTCTCTGCTGTTAACATTAAAATGCACTGTAAAGATATTACAAATCTATTCTAAAATATTACAACAAACATTTATTGCAAATCTTGTTTACAGGCGGATGTTGAAAGTCATATTGATTGAATGTTCTCTTGTATGAGAGAAAACATCCATCTGTTAGCATTCTTTTATTAACATGCGATCTCAATTACTAATGTTTGTCGCCAACCAAAAGAATGTTACAGCTATTTGTTTCCAGCTAGAAATCTTGTATGTGTGTGTTTGTTTTCCATTTCCTGCTTTTTTCTTTTCTTTGCGTTTATGTTTTGTTTTTTAGTTTCTTCAGAATATATTAACGTGCGAATTAAGTTTTGCGAGTGCGTGGCGTCCAAAGTTAATGTTTCCTAAAACAAATACAGTTATTTATTTAATTGCGATATTATTTAAACAAAAATGTGTCTATTAAACAATTAAGTGAAGGTTTCGTGTATGTGTTGATATTGAAAATGTTGTAATAAAAATAAATAATTAGGAAGCAAGAAATTTCCTTCAGTGCTTAGTGGCGTATACGTACATATAAGTATGTATGTACGTGCATTTGTTTGTGTTGTTATTGTGTTATTTAGAATAATATAATCTAATAAAAAATAGGCATTTAAAGTGAAATAAATAATTAAGAAATTTCTTTGGCAACATGGCCTTAATACCACTTTTATACACGGAATGTATTTTATTGCTTAACCTCACATTTACCTGTTGCTGTTGAGACATGTACTGTAAAGATGGAGCACCGTGCAGAAATGTCTGTAAATGGTAAGTTTTATAATTGTTAAGTTACATATCAATGAATAATTTTGTTTGTAAAGAAAAAAATTAATTCAATAGAAAAAACCAAACGCCGGAAAACTATTTGTTTTTTATATAAAATAGCAGTATTTAGTTGGGCCACCTTGGCTATCAATTACAGTCTGTAGACGACGAGACGGGTGATGCATAGTGGGAAACAAATCTCTTTCTGTTGATCCATTCTGGCAGTTTTAATTGTATTGCTTGCTTCAGCTTCGTCAACTGTTAACAGCAGAGACCAAAACAATTCGTTTGAAATCAATCAATTAGTTCCATACAAACTTTACTCAGAACTCCGAACCTCAAGGAATCTTTGCTAAGGTGAACACTCCTATTTAAAACGAGTGTTTAAGACAATTTTTGGACAAAAGTATTTAGGATAGAATGTATTGCAAGAGCTAGCCTGAGTGAGAAATGCCTGTCAGAAAAAAGGACCAAATAACACTACAAGGCCTTTAACAGGGACCAAGTTAGATATGATTAAAGCGGTTGTCCATTTATTAAATTGCCCATTTTTAGACTTATAAATGAAACAATACTGCATGTTTAAAGTTGATTTTTATTTTAATTTTTCCATTTTATTTGTGATTATTTTTTGTTTTTATTCTTTTTGGAAGTTATTAAATTAACTAAAAAGCAATTCCATTAATTCAAATCAATTGTTTAATTGTGTTCATTCATATATGTAATATAGGAATAGTTACAATAGGTATATAAGTATGTATGTATGTATGTAGGTATTTACGTGAATATTTCTCAAGCAGTTTAATAAAATATAATCTTATCGTATCAACAAAACAATAACAAAAAACAAAAAGAATCACACCAGTTAACAAAATAATTAATCATCTCTTTATCTTTATATTAATTCCTAATTACCTTTACTAATCTATGGTATACTCTTAAATTCTAAATAATCTTTCACATTATTGGGACACATGATATTTTTACCCAAAAATAGCACCGTTGACATGGGATGTAAGAAATCTGCCGAAAATGATTTCGCTTTCCAGCCAAAGAAACCGTTTGGTTTCACTTCATTGCCCGTTATCTCAAAGGGCAAAAGATTAATGCCAATTTGATTGATTTTCGAAAATTGTACCTTAAAATAATGGCCATCGGTGGCTTTGATCCAATAGAAGCCTTCATTATCCACATATGGTTTGGTTTGTGACTTTTTCAATGAATTCGAACGTTCCAAATCGTTGACATTAAAACTAATGTCAATGTCATAGGCGTCCGGTGATAATTGATTCGTTTCAATGGCTGTCCTTAAGGCCTGATTATCCAACCAATAACGTATGCCAACATTTTCAAACTCCTCGAGTACATGATTAAACGTGGACTTTAGTTTATCCAAACAACAGGGCGGTGTATGTTTGCCCAGATACACATAAAACGGTTTCTGATTATACACGGTACCCACACAAGATTTTGTATTTCTTTCGCAACCGATCAAATCAATATCGGTTACTAGAGGCAAAGAAAAATTCGACGATGAAAATTGTGTATCCAAGACAAGATTGTGTTGGGAACTGTAGGATGATGAATCTTTGGTATCCGTTTTGATGGGTACCTTATGCGAACGTCGCACTATACGTTTGATCTGTAATTTTTTATACATTTCCCGGAATTGGCGTCGTTTCATATCGGTGCGTCTCTGTTTAGTATGATAGGCAGCGAAAAGTCTACGGCCATCCTGAAATGATTGCGGATAAACGAATTTCTGTAAAGAGAGTAGGTAAAGGAGGTATTTTAAAAGATTTTCATTACTTTTTAAATAGTTACTAAGTGAATAGACCCCTAATCGATTTACTCTCTATCCCCTCCCTATCAGTGTGAACGTCGGAGTCCGTCAATATGCCTTAGCAGGGGATATAACCTGGCCATTAAATAGCTCTCTCGAAGGCTTCAAAGATAATGTCTGCTAACGCATAACTTAACGCAACTTTCCAGCATAGAAATGGAGGCTGAAGTGCCCCTATTTGGTCAATAACAAGCCCGTGGGATATAAAATGGGAAAATACCCGAAACTTTACATTGAAAGGCAGCAGATTGAAAACGTCAGATTTTGTTGTTATTATATTAGAGAAGACATAGTGTACCGATTAATAAGGCTCGAAATGCCTAAGCATGGACATCTGGAAAGAGAACTAGCTGAAGCCACTTCCAGCGGGCTAGAAGGAAATGAAGATCAGTTGCGTGGGAGGAGGATGCTTTTTTATTTCCCTTGATTAATACCAGAAAGGATAAGCAGTGCTTTTTAGAGCTATTAACGGTCATTGTCAACGCTACTTACTGTTATATTATTTAACTTTGCCTGTATGTAAAACATTTCCGGAAATGGCGATGCTAATGGTTCTGGCATCTCTTTCAAAACGGCCACATCCACCAAAATGGCATGTTTCTGCAAAAACTGTTAAAAAAATGGAAAAAAGAAAAAAAAATTAATCAACAGGACTCTACAAGGAAGGGCTACAAACTTACCAAATCACATTTATCGCTGGTACTATTCACAGCCACATACTGTATCGTCCAATTGGGTAAATCCAAGACGATTTGTAAACAACCCACAAACGATTTAAGATTTCCTGCAAATGGTACTATAATCATACGTCTTACAGTTTCTTCAATAGGTGGCGCTAGTTTGGCTTTCTGAACTAAACCATCTTTGCCCCATTGATTTGTATTGATTTCACGTAGAATTTTTTGCAATAGACTTTTACTACTTAAACGTACACTGTCGGGCATAAAGAGAGCATACTTGGTATGGATAGTAGATAAAGGATTCAATTCCTGTATGGGTTTCAATATATCAAATCCTAAATTAACAAAACGTACACTATTCTCCTCAGGTTTCGAGGACGTAGAATTACGTTGATACATTAAAGGTGGGTAGGCTATGCCTTCCTGCAATACAACTATAGGCATATTGGGTATAACATCCAATATACTATCGATTGAGTCCTTGATGTCATTTTCGAAAGTATAAAAATTACGAAAAACTATGGTTATCGACTTGCGTATGTGTTTAAAGGCATTGCGGGCTTTCTCTTTGGGCGACTTTTCCGCATGCTGTTGCTGTTGCTGTTGTTGCTGATGTTGTGAGGGGGTTTTGAGCAAATCATAAGACTCCAGGCTAGGCAGAGTTAAAGAGGCGGCTATATTCTTCCATAATGTGGATTTCCATGAATAATAGAATAAAATTAAATTGGCAATAACAATTAACAGAACAATAAGCTTAGCATGCCTTAAGCGCATTATTTTCATGGCTGTAGTGTACCCAAACAAAAGGTTTCCGTAATTCTAGTTATAATGTTAATGGCGTGGTTTAGTGTTGGTGGTTGTGGCGGTAGTGGTGTTGGTGTCAATTACAACTTCCGGCTTTGGCTATAGGTTAACTAATTATCGAACAAACTATTTACATACACATTTAAAGTGAATTTAATATATAGTTTTCATTTTTAAAAACGTTTCCCTTTTAGTTTCACTTTGTTTTCACCGTGCCACACGAAAATATTTTCTTAATTTTTTTTATTTATAAAGGACTTAACCTTTTCTTTTAATTTTTTATTGTTTGGAACATGATTTGCTTTATTTTTATTAATAATATTTTATTTTTTTCCTTTTTTGTTATGATTGCTTACAGTATTTTATTTAATTAATTAAAGTTTTCTACAAAATTTCCTTCAATCTTCGATTCCTTTTTTTTACCATTTTGACAGTCAAAGTCATAGTAAGGATATGGATAACAAAAATACTCACTTCTCTCTGCTGCAGAGAGTTATTTGAAGCTGTCAAAAAACAGCTTTCGTAACAGCTGTTTGTGTTTAAAGTGTTAAAAGCTTTTTCTTGTACTTAAACAGAATTGTCCACAACTTGTCAAAGCTTAAAGGTTCGTTAACTATAAGCTTTTTTAGTTCCTAAGCTTTAAAGGTTATTAAACCATTTGCAATACATGTCGAAAACTTTATCAAGACCTTAGATTTGTGTATAATACGAGATTCTTGACCGTTTGAGTGTAAAGAATTTAAAAAAAAAAATACGAAAAGTTAATGAAATATTTATCTTTTTCTAATAATTTCTAGGTTATATTTTTTATTTTCGTTCAATTATTCTTAATTGTAATTGTCTTAAACAACACCACCATTTTCAATTTGTTAAAAATCCCCAGGAAAAATTCTACTTACAGAGGTGTATGTAGACTTTTTTCTTTGACTGTAAAGGTCTTTCATGTAGGTTAGATAGGTGGCGTCATTCCACTTGTGATTTTACATGAGGATTCTCATTGTACTACCACATTCCATTACAATTTTAAGAGGCAAAACTGGACATCTTTACAAAGATTGCTCTAGCCTATGCTACATACAGTCTCTTTATATAAGGACACGACCTACAACCTAAATTCAGACAGTGTATATGGTAGAGGTTTTTATTACGTAGAGGCAGTGGAATAATATGACTTTGCTAAACATCCAAGTGTTTTCTACTGAAAAGCACTTAAGTCGCGTACTATAGTTTCCAAGTATGTGTTCTGCTATCCGTTCCTCTCATCACAGAGTCACATATTGGGTTTGAATGGATCCCTATACTAAAACAAGCTATGCTCGTTAAAATGTCGATTACAATCCTCAGGCATGACTTAAATCACATGTATCTTTGGAAATAGCCATAAAACCTTTGATTGTCTTAAATATGAAGTTCATCCCTGATTTTGCCGAGAATACCCTTATAAACTACATACTCTTCCTACTTCGCAGACAGGTTCTGACCTCATCTTCGACGTGTAAGCTATTCTCATTGTCGCGAATATCTACGTCAACGGGGCTTCAGAGCTGATTCAGCTTGCAATTTAATCTCGAATCAACCTCGTAGAAGCTGAGCATGCTGTAGATGACTTGACTGTCACATAGTATTGCTATATCCCGTGCTCTGTAGCACATTTTCGGATGGTGGGATCTTGGGGTTTGTGTACTATTTCTAGCATTCGGGCCGTATCTCACCAGTGTCAGCTGTAATATTGGCTTCAAGGACTGGAATTGTGGCTGGCTGGTCCCTGTACACTACAAGCTTCACTTCTAATAGGATCAAATTGTTTAATCTTAGCGGCCAATGTGTGGTTAATTGCTCACCAAACTCTTTTTCTAATAGGATCATAGTATTGTGTACTATTTGGCATTGCCTTATAGATACCACATATCAACTAACTCCAGCGCTTCTCTCGTTGATACGAAATATATTACTATTCACCTTATGCTACCTAGCTGCATTGAGCAAGTTTTTGCGGTTTTCATCGTGGTTAAGGAAATACGGTTGAATCATAACATGCATGTTATCTACGAAACACATGACTCGCACAGCATGAAATTCCAATGATTTGCAAGCGTTGTTCGTTTATAAGTCTACTTATGGGGAAATGACATGCCTTATTGGGCGTGCCTTATGTTGGGCAATGTCACGTGTCATTTATGCACTAGAAAACCAAATTATAGAAAAACCACCCTTTCAATTTGAACATATTTTTGAAGAACACATTTTTAATCAGAAAATTTTAAATGCTGAGACACATCCAGCAAAAACATCCACTAAAAACTCAAAGGGTAGTCAGTAGCAGGATTAGTAATTTTAGAAAAGCTTTTTTAGTACCTATACTTCCAACTTCTCTTCCGTAGATTTGAATCCTTTGTATGTAGAATTTCGTTGAAAGCCATTTTGCAAAACAATATAAAATTATAACTGTTGCTTTATTTCCTTCGCCGTTTAATAGTTAGCAGGGTGCTTATGGGTTTAAATTAATTCTCAATATTAATGAAAAAGTTTTTGATTTGCTGAAGGGGTTAAAGGGTTGCTATACCACCTAAAACATTCCGAAATTAAAGTCTTTATTTTTATTTGTATATTATAAACATTAAACATATAGATTTATTTAAAAATAAATAAGTTATACATAAAATATTGAAATAAATATCATTATAATATATATAATATATAGAATATATGTAAAGAAAACTAAAAAAAAAATATTAAGTACCAGTAAAAGTACTTTTTTTAATTACCATCAAATAACAAAACTAGGAGTTAAATAAATACTTACACAATATGATTTAATATAAGCTTAATAATAATCTATATGTATATAATAATATAAATATATCTGTATATATGTATGTAAGTACGTAAATTGATTAATTAAAATTTCTTTTAAAATCTGGTACATTATCACTCCTAGTATATTTTGTATAACAATTTTCAATTTTATTTATAATATTACGGGGCCCCCTTTACTACCGTATGCTTTATTTCATTAAAATTTTTAAACACGCTGCCTTATAAATTCAAAGTCCGTAGGTTTTATAATTTAAATAATTGATGGCACTTTTTTAAAAAATAAGTACATATTTGGTAATTTCAGAAATTCTTATTTATAGGGGATCAAAAAGTCAGTAGAAAATCTCTATATTTTGGCTTTTGAAACTATCTCGGATACTTTTTGAAAAATATTATGATGTTTGGTACTTTCTGTCGTACTTTTTTTTACATTTAATATTTAAGCTATTACGGCAATGTAAGCAACGCATTCTTCTCGATGCTTTGTGTAAGGTATGAATGCTTCTTTCATCTTTTACGTTTATCATTGTGAACTCAAGATCTTTGATCGTGGTACCAGGAAACAGGAGATCCCTTAGAGTCTCAATAAGAACCTTGAAAAGTACTTTAATGGTGTTGTTTTAGTGTGGTAATCGCATCAGAACCGTACAAATGGATTGGGGGCAGAACTACAACAGAAATCGTTAAAGGACAGAATTATTTCCTTTCTAATATTCCTATATTTCATGGACTGGTCGGTAAATGGCTTCGTATACAATATTAAGGTGTATAATGTCCATTCAAACAAGAGAGGAACTAAAACGATATTTTAGATTTCTTACACGAGGTACGTTCGGCATTTCCAATAATATAGACTTGTCTGTAACCAGCGAGAACATAGCGGGCACCAATAGCTTCGTATACAATAGTAAGGTTTATAATGTCCATTCAAATAAGAGAGGAACTAAAACAACATTTATACCCTAGGCGCGTTCGGCCTTCGTCTAGCTACGAAATTTCAGACCAGAAATCTGTGCTTCTCATCAAGGTTGAGATAAGTAGAAGGAAATACGGCTTGATTAGGTAGATTCCGTTACTACTTCGGCCACAAAGTGTGCGGCATCGTAGAAAGCTCCACACCAAACTGAGTCAAATTAGCCTTGGCAAATTCAGCAAAACGTTTAGTGACCACAAAATTAGTGGCATATAACGGACATATTGTTGGGCCTAGCCTAAGTAGCGTTCAAGTAGCGGGCTACTCACTAGTATTAAATAAAATTGAAAATTGTACATATTAAGGTAAATTAATTGAACTACAGTGGGGTATTTCTCTACTTTGTCTTCCAGTTTCAAATATAATTTTTAACAAATTTTACATTTAACACATAAACTTAGAGCACAATAGAAAATGGGAAGGTAACCCATTCATTAATCTATACAATTACTTGCCAATGGCTGGAAATAATATTGGAAATGGTACATCATCATTGTTATTTTTATGTGGCGTTGGTGGCCTCGGATCTGGTTCTGTGCAGCCCACCAACCAATAGGTAGTAACAGTGCCTTTGCCCTTTAGCTCAACTTCGCCACGTAACTCCATTTCAAAAGTGCCAAATTTATCGAAAATTACCTTGGCCGCTGAGGAGACATGTATGCGCAAGGCTGTAAAATTAAATGAAATTTTTAAGAAATTCCACTTTTTTACGCAATTATTTCAAAACTTACGCATGCCGGTTGACTCCATGCGTGAGGCCGTATTGACAGTATCACCAAACAAACAATAGTGTGGCATTTTCTGGCCCACTACCCCAGCACATACTGGTCCCGAATGTATGCCTATGCGTATTTTCAATTGATATTCCGGTTTATGTTTTATACTGAAACTTTTAACAGCATCTAGAATGGCCAAAGCCATTAGGCCAATTTCTCGAGCATGATTATCAGCATTACGTTCGGGTAAGCCGGAGACCACCATATAAGCATCACCTATGGTTTCAACTTTGTAAACATCATAGAAACCAATTATACGATCAAAGGTACTGTAGAGATCATTTAGAAAATCCACCACTTCCATGGGACCACTTTGAGCACATAGGGCGGTAAAACCGACAATATCGCTAAAATAAATCGTAACACATTCGAATTGTTCGGGTTGTACCATTTCGCCGGCCAACAGCTGGGTAGCCACAGGTCTGGGTAGGACCTGATACAATAACTCTTCAGTGCGTTTCTTTTCAATACTCAACTGTTCGGTTTTTTCTTCAACTAGACTTTCCAAATTATTGGCATACTGTTCCATGCGACGCAATAAATCGTCCATAAGATTTTCACAGAAGCCTCTGGGGAAAGAAGACTTTCATTGCTTAGCTTTAATTATGGAACCGCATTACTTACTTCATTATTAGCCTGACGGTAGAACGTATGGCTGCAAAGGCTGGCCTATCATCGGGATTATCGGCCCAACATTTTTCCATTAAATCCAAGACATCAGGTGGACAATCACGTTGTCCCACAAATGGTCGAAAAGGTGGACACTCATGTGATTCGACACGATTTAATATGGTTTGTACATCCATAAATTGACGTGCCGTTTCATAGGGACCACCACGTACTACAATTTCTTCCAATATAATGGCAAAAGAATAGACATCTGCCTTCTGGGTGGCTGGATTACCGGGAAAAACCGTTAAGGGCAATAGCTCCGGGGCAATCCATAAGAATTCTTGCAACACAAAGGCCTCATTAATAATATTTTCTTTAAAAACAAATGAAAAAAAACTAAGACTCACTATTAAAATAATTTTGATCCTTAACAAATTCCGATGGCGTAGTTAAGATCCTTAAGCCAAAATCGGATATTTTCAAAACAAAACGTCCATCTATTAAGCAATTACACGAACGTAATTTACCATGGACCTGTACATCGCTATTATGCAAATAGGCCATGCCCTTGACAATGTCATGTATCAGGGACATACGAAAATTCCAATCCAATTGTATGGCCTCATTTTCCAAAACATCTTTTAAACTTCCCTTAGGGCAATATTCGGTTAAAATCAACACAGTGGGCCTAGGCAAATCGATACAGGAACCTACAAAACGCACAGTGTTCTCATGACTAACATCGCGAGCCTGTTTTATTTCCCACAACAAGGTGGAGGTTATATCGACTTTTTTCTTGTGTATCTTCTTAATGGCTACACGTTCACCTTTAAAAATGCCTATGGTCGTAAAGACTTGGGTTAGTGGCAATGAAGTACAACTGGCTATAGATGCTCGTCCGGAATGTATGCCATATTGTTGTAGAGAAAAATTCTGTAATAAAAAGGAAAATTACACAATTTTTCTAATAACGTTATGATTAGCTTTACGTAAGACCCTTACCTCAGCATTAAGTTTTTGCAGGCCAACTTTACTGCCATATAAACGGCCCACTTCCAATAAGACATCATCTGGCCGTACGCGCCAAGACATGTTGTTCAGTTCATTATTTAATTTCATTTGCCTAAAACACATTTGCGTAAGGAAAATGTTAACATTTTAAATAATTATTACACCATTTCCAATTGTATTACAAAGGTTTAAAAAAAAGGAAACATAAATTAATCTGCTGATGGCTTTGGTTATTTTGGAGGCCTTAGTCCCTTATTGCATATTCCTTATAGTGCCGCAATATCCTTGTAGTAAACTCGGCCATATTACAAGAAATTATATACAAACCTTTAGTTAGTTTAACGTTTTTATGTGCCACCGTTTACAACTTGTCGAATACAACAATAATTGTTTGTTCGCTATTCTTCTTTGCTTACAACGCAGATCTTTTCAACGGCAATCTTCAAACCACGATTGTTCTCTTCACACGCAACGCGTCTTCACACAAGACTGACTGAATTCTTACTACTCGTTGCCTGCTTTGTCTTGCCTTTTTATATGCTCACATAGACAGTCTGATGAAGATTCTTGAAGTAGAATGTTCGTGTTTTCGCCTTCTCGAGAACTCTATTGCGACATCACTGTTGTTTGTGTATTTTCTTCACATTGCTTGCTGCTGCGTTGTCGCTTACTTACGATTTTATTGGTTTACTTGCAACAAGTTCGTTGTATGTGTTAGTGTAGCTTTTGTTAATCACGTTAATGTTAAACGATGTTTTCATTTTCGTAACAATATTGATGTGAAGGTGTCATTGCATATTTATTTCGAAAACGAAACAACAGTTAAAGAATAGAAAGTGGAAGGAAGAACTACCTCCCCAGACCAATTTTTGGTATTATTACACGAGAAGTTTCTGGAATGAGTATTACACATTTTCAGAACCACAATTGGCTACCAAAATGATGTTTGTCGCCGTTAGGGTTTTTTTCTTTGGGCAAACTTGGAGTATCCGCCAAGATACTACCCGAAAAGTACAAATATTGATACAAAATCCTGACTGAAGGATTGTAATGACCAATTATGTTAAAAATTTATATAAAAACTACCATAAGATACAATTGGAAATGGTGTTAAATAAGATTTATACTTACTTGCACATTAGATACACCACAAGAAAAGTAAACCCCAGGAATATGACAAAAGCGAACATGGCGTACATGATTATTAATTCTAAAGAAAGAGAATATATTTCTTTTCCTTATAAATTAGATAAAAAAAATAAGGTCATAATAAAAATTACCATTGCCATGACACTCAGGAGAATTGCCTAGGAAACCACATTCTGGTACATCAGGTGGAGGGCCCTCACGACCGCCAGGCCAATGTATCTTTTTGCCATGAACGGCAGAATAATTTCTAGAAAGAAAGTGTACTCAATGCAGGTATTTATTGTGAATTTTTTTGTTTTCTAAATATTTACCTATGTAAACCATAATAATGGGCCACTACTGCAAATTTACCGTTTATTGGATCCAAATCTAATATCGAATAATCGGCATCACGATCACCATTATCATCTATGCGCACGTGACCGGTAATACCATGAAAGTCACGATTCCACATGCGTCTGGTTATGGCCATGCCATCACGTATATCTTCACCTTCTGTTAGAGTTTCATTTAAAGCCATGCCCAATAGATATACGCCATCATAAAAGGCGCCAATAAAAAAGTTAACCTAAAAGATATTTCTCTTCTAAGTCTAGGTTTTTTGTTATTAATAGCTGTGGACCTACCTCTTCGCCTTCGCTAAACGTATAATTATAATTTGTTAAAGCCATTTCTCTAACATTTTCAGCAAAGCCCTGATATTTAGGACTCGATGGCTGTAAAAGTGACACGCGTAATAAAGCTTCATAAGCCTTGCGGGCACGACTGTCATCCGGATCACCCATTTCCCAGTCATGATCGCCCCAATAAGAACTCTAAAAATGTTAAATTGTAAGCAATCATATCACAATTGTTTAAAGCTTTAAACCGTTTTTATTTGTTTTTGTTTTTGTATCATTAACTCACCTGAAATATTTCCACATCCAAAAACACCCAATCGCCATTAGTCATGCCTAAAGCATAAGCCGCCAACATAAATTTTCGCACTAAAGTACCACGTACAGACAAAATAACAACTAAAAAAAATTATTATAAAAAAAGAAAGAAATAATGAAAATTAATCACGGATTAATAAACTCATCATTATCTATTAACCCTTAAAAGACACAGAGTACAAAAATGTTTCAATGGAAAAAGCAACATGGAATTCAATAAACCGCGGGTAGAGTGACGTACCTAGTTGCCGAATTTCAAAACTGCGGAGACTAAATCGGATAAAAAATGGACTTGTAGCGGAAATGGACCTAGTGGAATGGATAGCAGTGGGATCAAGAATTCCATAACAGTTCTTGTTACTGCTGGGCGTTACTTGGGACCGGAGATATATGTGACGAAGCTAAATGTTTTCTTTTAAATGAGTAAAATGGGGCTCAATCGGATAAAAAATGGACTTATGGGGAAAATGGACCTAGTGGCCGGATAGACATGGTACCAAGGATTCCAAAACAGATTTCCTTAGGGTCCAGCTTTACTTGGAATCAGAAATATAGGCAACGAAACTAATTCTTTTTATATAAAATGAAATTTTGGAGAAACGAACTTAAAAATTTTAATAATTCTCATTGAGTTAATATGCATTCATATGTATATATACAACAAAATGTCGTATTTTTCGCAAGTTGCATTACTTTGGTAGATGACTTGGATTTTTTTGGTCGATGACTTGCATGATTTTGGTTGATGACTTGCATTTTTTGGTTGATGACCTGCATTTTTTAAGTCGATGACTTACATTTTTTTGGACAATGACTTGCATTTTTTTGGTCGATGACTTCCATTTTTTTGGACGATGACTTGCAGTTTTTGGTTATTGACTAGTATTCTTTTGGTCAATGACTTGCATTTTTTAGGTCGATGACTTGCAGTTTTTGGTCGATGACTTGCATTTTTTGGACGATGACTTGCATTTTTTGGATGATGACCTGCATTTTTTAAGTCGATGACTTGCAGTTTTTGGTCAATGACTTGCATTTTTTGATCGATGACTTGAATTTTTTTTGGTCAATGACTTGCATTTTTGAGGTCGATGACTTGCAGTTTTTGGTCGATGACTTGCATTTTTTTGGTCAATGACTTGCATTTTTTACGTCGATGACTTGCAGTTTTTGGTCGATGACTTGCATTTTTTTGGACAATGACTTGCATTTTTTGGATGACGACCTGCACTTTTTTGGACGATGACTTGCAGTCTTTGGTTGTTGATTTGCCTTTTTTTTGGTCAATGACTTGCATTTTTTACGTCGATGACTTGCAGTTTTTGGTCGATGACTTGCATTTTTTGGACAATGACTTGCATTTTTTGGATGATGACCTGCACTTTTTTTGGACGATGACTTGCATTTTTTGGACAATGACTTGCAGCTTTTTTTGATTAAGGGAATTTTTAGTCACTGAGGCTAAGCAGCGCCGTGTTTCGAACTTATAACGCTTATGCCTAACCATGTTTAGCTATCGCAACACAAACGATCTAAGTACAGTGTGGTACTCTAGGTTTTTTAATAAAATATTTAATTTTTTAAATTAAATCAGGCTTTAAAAAACTTAAAACACCATAAGATCTCTTAACTGTTTAATTGTTAACTGTTTTTACTTACCTCTTGCATACATGCTGGCATCTCTTAAATATATTTCATATGGTTCCTGTTCGTTACCATTCAGTTCACGTACAAAACTCAATAAGCCCTCTTGCCGCAAACCGTACTCCAAATTCTTACCCACTGTTAGCGAAAATAAATCCGAGCGATCAACCAGTAAAGCAACATGTTTCCAATTAAATTGACGAAACACACTGGCAAACACCAATTTCAAGCGACACTGACAGTAAGACATGCGTGTTAATGTTGGATATTTTGTTTTATCCTTAAACATGCCCTGGAAGTAGAATATATAAAAATTCATTTTGAATTCTATTATAAGTGTGTGTGTAAATTAAGGCACCTCATACAGATTGTGTTAATTTCTCTCTCTCTCACTCGCTCTCGTTTTTTTTTTTTTTTGTGAATATATGTGTGCGATAGTTTAACAGCATGTTTGGTGGTGTAGTTACTGTTGCTTTCATCGTTAATGTGAGATTTACACCGATTTTCTGTTATTCGAGTATTAAAATCCCTTGGGATTTAAATTTCATGTGTTTAAAGCACATATAGATACTAGTGATTTAAAGTCATAGGCCATTAATGCCCATATATTTGATATTTAAGGGTTTTTAACATCAAATCGTAATTTGTCATGAAATATATTCGAAATAACAAAAACTATGGAAACTATTAAAAGAATTTGCCGAGTATTATTGTAAATTAAAAAAAGCACTAAAAGAAGGGATCAAAAAACCTAAAGTCCTCTGTATAAGACAGTTTTTGTGCAGCACTGTGTAACCCTAATGAACACCGAACATTAATGAGTTATACCTACATCAGCCTATTCGTTAATCTGTTCCAGGCAGGTGATTGGTCGTTGCCTAGAAACAACGCCCTTCGGATATGTGCTGAAGTGGTGTGAAACCTTGCTAACCCTTGTTTCCTACATTTTCCATACTAGGTGGTCGCACTGCCTGATCTCCCTGTGATGTTATCCTATTTCCATTTCCAGGGAGTGAGGGGCTTCTTAGATAGATTGCATTGTTGGTGGTGAAGCCACTTTATTTGAAATTAATGAATAGTGAACGTTTCTTTTAACTCCTTTGGGATTCGAATCCGAGCTTCTCGGCTTGTAGACAAGCTGTTTTGACCACTATACCACGTTGCCATACGTTCTGGTTTTGTTTGCTGTAATTATGCGAAGTTGTCTTGTAGTGAACTATCCTCTGTCAAAATTGCAATGTGATACACAATGATCAAATGAGAAGTTCTGCTGCATACTACCCCAGCAACAGATCTTATTGTTTTGTTAGGCTTATTTGGCTTTCATATACAGTGGACATCAAAAGTCTTAGTACGGCAATATCTTTTGACAAAAAAAGTCCCCGCAGGTTTAATAGTCCTGCACAAAGTCCCGATATGACTTCAAGAGAGTATTTAGGAGATTATTTTAAAGAACGGTTACGTAATCGCTAAACCTCAAACAAAATTCAACCGAAAAACTTACTCAGGGTGCCACCAGAAACAACTAAACAAAACTTGTACATTCAATTCCAAATGGGTTAAATGGAGTGCTTGACCTTAAGGGATATTCTACTAAATACAAAGGATAACATTTTCATATATTAGGCCTTTGAATTTTAAATTTATTTAGGGTTCTCCTTGGGGGTATCTATGGAGTCATCTGAAACTTTTCCTTATTTTTCTCTTGTTTTATGAAGAATATTAAAAAATTGTTTGTTTTATAATAAAACAGAACTGTGAACTGTATATTACCTGTAAGACAACAAGCAGCACTTATTGCAATGTGACTAAATGTTCTATCACTTTGCCATAATATTCGCACTGGACACTCCTATATCCTATTCGAGGATTCTGAGGCTCTGAGTGTGTTCACTATAGTTCGTCCGAACCTATGATAATGAATATGAATGATAATGTATGTAACATCCTATTAAACATTGTTTCACCACACTTGTTTGGCACCTGTATTGTTCCAATTTTAGTATATGTTCTGCCGTAGCAAGAACCGTGTCATCCTTGCGCACAGCCTTTTGGGAGAGAATAGCAATTGGGTGGCCAATAATTTAATGTCGGTCTCTAGTTTCCTACGTTTACGATGACCAGCTATACTAATAATCATTAGGAATACAATATCCAATGATGAATTGCAGTCAATTAAATATTTTATACCTTTTCATTCATATTTTATTAGTTCCAGAACTTGCCTTTTCATGTATCAACTAAAATCCTACAGACTGGTCATTGTTTTTGCATGCCAAGGCCTCTACAATTTCATTTAATTTATTCAACTTCCCAATCATCGTATAAATCGAATAAAATCTCACAAATTTCTTTATATAAAATATAAAATAATATTGGTTTTGACCTTCGTTAAGAATAAAGCCTTTTAAAATTATTTCAGTTTAATAAGAAACAATTTGTAGTTCTATCAGTTCTGCCGATGTAATATGTACTCGTATGTATGTATTGCCGGCCAATAATTGTGCTGTGAGCATCAAATTGTGTCCATGTGTTTTTATAACCATAACAAATTATCATATGTACTCTCATACCACACTGCTACTCTCATTTAAAACGATTTTTCTTATACACATTGTATACATACATATATGAGTTTATGTACATATGTGTGTGTTGGTAGCCATTGTCCTTGTGGTTGTGTTAAACTTATTCAATGTCAATGTCATGAAACATCAAATCAAGTAAGAGCACGTACTCAACAAGAGATAAACGAAACCAGCAATACTCAATATATAGAGATACTAACACACATATACAGATAGAACATATTGTATGTAAACACATATAGAGTATGGATTTCAATTGGATATGTGTGGCACAAGATGTGTAACGAAGCATAATTATTTTAAAATAACAAAATACCAATACATTCACACATTCGTTCATTCATTGATTACTAACACACACGCTTGTAACATGTTTTAAGTATTCTTATACCAGTACTCTTGAAACAATCAATTCATCTCCTTAGAGTATGAGAGAATGTTGACCATTTTGCATTGAATTAAGAAAGAACCCCAGAGAAATAAAAAGAGATAGAAAGTAAGTGACAGCTGAGTGTTAACTTTTAATTTGAAAATTGTTGAAAACCAATTTAAAGTCCTTTTTATTAAATTTATTATTAAGAATTTTATTTTCAATTTGTTTTTATTTTCTGTATACATATGTGTGTATACAACAACCTTATTAATCCCTTAAGAGTTTATAGAATATTTTCGTACGGCTTACAATATTTTCCTTTAAAGGGCACTTGACCTTATGACATATTTATTTGATAGGCAATAATGATGAATTGGTCTAAAGTTTTCTTTTTCAAAATATTCCACACACATACACTCACATATTGCATTTTCTAATTAATGAGTTATAAGTTTAAGTATTTATTTACAATACTTACCGTACTTTCGTTTTTCCATTTGTGTATACGACCCAAAATACCAGATGTTACCGTCAATTCTCCTTCAGAGGGTGGCTGGAGAGGAGAGAGAAATAGATAAAGAATTTAATACTCAATAGTAAAAACTAAAATATTTATATTTTAAATAATCTTTTTCTCATGTTATACATGAGCGTGGAAATAAGGCCGTTACTTTTTTTAAATGACTCCGCTATATTTCCTCAAAGAGGACCTATATTGGCGGCAGTGCAAACATTGCAATGAAGCACATGTCTTACTATATCTCTACCGTTTTTAGTGTTTTCAATTCTTTGCATAGAAGTGCTCGAAGTGTACCACGTATACAGTGAGCGCCATAAGTGAGTCAACACCCACTATAATTTTAAATTTTCTGTTATGTTCTTAAGTTCTTACTTATCTCGCTATCCTAAGAAAATTAATTATTTCAGTGGTGTTTACTAATTTTTGGCGCTCACTGTATATTGGCGACAGTGCAAACATTGAGATGATGCAGATGCCTGACTATATCTCTACCGTTTCCAGTTTTTTTAATTCTTTGCATAGAAGTGCTCGAAATGTTCTACATATAAATTATCACTTTTGGTGTCAGTTTTAACCACTTTTACACGTTCTTAGATTTTAACACGTACATAAATCTTTCACTAAACAGATGACAGCACTGTCAGACGGGCAATATTGAAACCATTCAATAGATAACTCGTTACATAGACCACATTATTGGGGAATTTTCTACCGAGGATTATAGTCTAGCTTGGTATACCACCCGTATTATAATTTTATCCAGGTTTACAAAACGATGCTATAACTCGTTCTCATTCCGAATGGACAGTACTAAACACTGCTGCGAAGTTATCACATGATGACAGCAGATGACAGCGCTGTCAGATGGGCGCTATTGACACCATTAAATAGATAACTCGTTACATAGACAACATTATTGGCCATTGGAATCTTTAACCATGTACCAGTAGTCGCCGTAGCATAGTAGGTAGTGTGTTGGCTTATTAGACGAAAGGTCAAGGTTCAAACCCCAGGTCAGGCACCTCCAAAATATATGGCAAAATATTTCTTCGGCGACTTCCTCTCAGCAGATTTCTGACAAAAACTCTGAGAGTAAATAAAAAAGTTTCTCAAAATCTGTCGTTCGGAGTCGACATTAAACTGTAGATCCCGCCACTCATGTATAAGATTAACACACACAACATGAGTGGTGTGAGAAGCTAGGCCGTAATCCTGACTGAGGGGGTTGTAATGGCCAATTATGTTATGTATGTGAATCATAATATACCCGTATTGTAATTTTATCTGGGTTTACAAAACGACTCTAAAACTCGTCCACAATGCGGATGGACAATACTATCGAAGTTATCATATTATTTTTTTGATTGGGTTGGAAACAGCCTTGTTATACACAGATGATCGTTGAAAATTGATACCACTGGGCCATATAAGACGTCTGTAATAACCCCAGTTCCTCACGCCCTCAATTTCCGATTAGCTACAACTGTACAGTAAGACCCCGTTTAACGCGGGGGATACGTTCCAATAAGTTGCAGCGCTAAACGGAACAGCGTTAAACGAGGCAACTAATAAATCAACTGTGGCGCAGGAATGATGCGTTCGTACTGTGATTGCGACTTCAGAAAATACAGTTGGAATTTTTATTCTGGACAGACTAACAAAAGAGCGTTGAAAAAGATACATAGTATACACCGTCGCTATATAGTGCACTGCTTTTGTACTACCACGTAATACTGAAACAGAGTTAAGCGGAGCAGCGTTAAGCGGGGTCTTACCGTATCTTGATTTTTTTCAGTTACTGTGAGTCCAGAACGTTTGTAAGCATACAAAGAAATTCAGTGATCCACCCCTTAACCATTGAAATGCTTTTTCTGTAAAAAAAAACCATAATCAGTGGAATGAGAGATGCGTTGAAGGCAGATAAGCTTGCTTCCAATTAGCTGACCGGGGGAAAAACTATAATCGGGTTTATAGGTAATAGTAAGAAATGTTCTGAATTGAGCTCTTGTGCAGTATATGGATCACTTCGAGCCCAATAACAGGTTCTGTGGAGAATCACTTGAACATGTACTTGGAAACTAAGCGTGTTTTATGCATCTTAGAAGAAAACACGTGGGAGTAAGCCTTACGGACACTAGAAAACATGCTGAATTTCGTCACAGCAGCAGAATCTTAGCAGAATGGAGTCGCCGTAGTCTAGTAGGTAGTGTGTTCGCTTATTAGACATAAAGCCCGGGTTCGAGCCCCGGGTCAGACATCAAAACGAATATATGAAAAAAAAATATTTCTTCGGCGACTTCCTCTCAGTAGATTTCTGGCGGTAAATAAACCTGCCATGAAAAAGTTTCTCAAAATCTGTCGTTCGGAGTCGGCGTGAAACAGCAGGTACCGCCACTCAAGTATGAAATTAAGGCACACAACATGAGTGGTGTGAGAAACTAGGCCGTAATCCTGACTGAAGGGTTGTAATGGCCAATTATGTATGTATGTATGTAGCAGAATCGGAGAAAACATTGGCATACCTTATACAGATAGAGGACAGCAGAATAATTGAACATATGACTGCCGTACTCTAACACACTAATTATAATGGGACTTCTACAGGTGCACAATGTATTACATTGGCAGAACAGAAACCTATCATTGAAACGAAGGAGAAAAAATTCTTCATTTTTAAATCCACTAAACTTTTGTTAAACATTTTTTAAATATTTTGTTTTTATTTAAAGAAAATCTTCTTCTTTTCCCCTACCTCCTTACAATTTTCTAATGCCATTAATCTATTCCATTCACGTGCTACAAATGCTGTAAATAAGATTTAATTGCCATCAAGCATGCAAAGTAAATAAAAGACATAATTACGAGCACCTCCCCCCACTCTATCTTGCCACCCCATCTAAAGTCAATTAATTGTAAATTTAATTTCATCAACAATATAATCCCAACTGCATCAGCTTCATTGCCACCTTTGGTTTAAAGAAATCCTTAAAATATTCAAGAGAAAAAACGTCATGAAGCACTTACCTGATCACCCATACCCGTGATAATGGGTGAATTCCAATAGGCAGCTAGACGAGCCACAGGTTCCAAAGCAAAGGCACATGCTGGTCCTATAAAAGCAATAACATCATCCTTAAAGTGCATATCGGCAGCTAAACCAGGAGCTTTGGCACCCGAACATGAGGGATAACTAAAGAAATGTAAATAAGAACAACAACAAAAAAAAGAAGAAAAGAATTCATTTTAGAAATTAGAATATTTTCTTAGAAAAAAGCAACAACAAAAAGAAAACAAAAAACATTAATTTCGTATAATCTATCGTGTTTTTCTTTTTTCTGTTTTCAATTTTCTTTATTTGTATCATACAGCTTACACTGTAGAGCATTGTATCTTCCGTTTTAATTTCTTATAAGACATACAATTAAATACGAGCCATTAATTTTATAAACCTTTTATAGCCTCTTCAAAGCATTACAGTTTTTAGTGGATGATTGGTGGATGACTGGATTAGTGGGAGTGGGTTGGGGGTTTGGGGGTTGTATGACCGTATAAAAATTATAGAAATTATTGGATTTTCAAATGAAAGCAACAAGTTTTTTTCCCCCCTATTTTTTACATTTAATATGGCACACGATTTGACAAAATGTCAATAACTGGATATATAAGGATAAATATATACGAAACGAACAATTGAAGGCACAGTTGTGATAAACTATCTAGCAGCATACACGGTCACAACCCTATTACTTTCAGAAATACTGAACACTCTAACGGATCTTAAGAACCTAAGGACTCAGAGTTATTAAAACATGATGGAAAATAAATTACTGAAGTTTCAACAATCATAATAAGGACAGTGTAAGAACAAGATTCCATCCCGTCTTTGTGAAAGAAGAGCGTGAAGGAAAACCTTAAGCTATGTAATGACCTTAGGGATACAACCCTACTGAATGAACTTAATACGCTCTTATCTATCGTAATGCATACAAATAAAATTGGTCATTACAAACTTTCAGTCAGTTTAGTGCTACAATAGCACTAAAGGCAGCAGTAACATCTCGCTTGGTACGCCCTATGATGTCAAAGTCGTCGGTGTAAGCAAGCAACTGGACGCTTTTTTGGAAAATAGTGCCATTGCGATGCACTTTCGCCTTCCACAGAACACCCTTCATGACGAAGTTGTAGAGATCGCATGATAAGGGATCGCCTTGCCTGAAACATCGTACGGTATTAAAAGATTCGGAGAGGTCCATACCTACCTTGACGGAGCTGCAGGAATTGCTCAATGTCATTCTGCATAGCTTTATCAGCTTTGCAGGTATACCGCGCTCAGACATTGCGGCAAAACCACAATCCCTTATGGGGCTATCGAAGACTGCCTTATAGTCAATAAAAAGATGGTAGACCTGTTTTTCGTGGGCCTTTTCCAGGATTTAGCGTAGCGTGAAGATCTGGTCGATGGTGGACTTGCCAGGTCTGAAACCGCACTGATAAGGTCCAATCAGTGTTTTGGCGAGTGGCTTCAGTCGTTCACACAATATTTATTTATTTATTTATTTATTGTAAAATAAAGTAAAGTGTAGTTGCCGCATATCGTAGGGTCTCCCTTTTTCAGGACAGGACAAAGGACACTGAGTTTCCAGTCGTTGGGCATACTTTCCTCTAGCCATATTTTGTAAATAAGCTGATGTGTGCGCCCTACCAACTCATTACATCCGGTCTTAAACAATTCAGCGGGGAGACCATCAGGAACCGCCGCTTTATTGTTTTTAAGACGCATAACCGCGACTTTGACCTCTTCATGGCTAGGCGGCGGAATCACATATCTCCGACAGTGAAAACCGTCATGCGAAAAGAACACATAAATTCTGTGGGAATTTTTTATCGTCCAGTCCATTGAATACAACTGCAGTTGTTTTATTTTTCTGAATTTGAAACTTTTGTTCTCTAGCATATCCAATGGCTCTGAGATACGCATTTTACTGCAAGTAGACATAATGGTGCGTTTCTAAAAAACTCTAAAGCATAGGCGCAAAGATATGGTTGAGATAGGTTAGGTTATATGATGTAATGTCACCTCACATAGCCACTCGTTGTCCTCAACTAAGTCATTTCATTAGAGCCTTTATGCTACCACGTTTCATGAGAGAAATAATTCGATGAACACCTCAAACACAATATTCCAAACCGATTCATTTTGATTCACGTATATAAAGGACAATGTTCTTCAATTTCATTTCCGGCGATTCCATTATGGAAACGCATTCCTAGAATTCTTAGACCACTTAGCCGCAGTGTTAGACAGTGGCTCATTAAGTGAGTAATGGTTTCTTCCTCTGTCGTCGACTCTTAATTTCTCTAGAAGTTGTGTAAGGGGTGCCCAAATAGATACCACGTAGCGATGTACAACTGTATTGTGCTCTCTGTATTAGTAGCTCGTAATATCTATGGGGATTCCTATTGCCGAATCGTAGTTGTATAGTTTTTAAGTGCCTAAATTGTCTGCAGCACAGTTTTCGAATACCTTCCCATGTCCGATTTTTCAATTGATGTATGTAAACCTTAAAAAAATTTGCCATTTCCCAAAAGAAAAAGTATTCTGGTATATTGGCGACCACACTATCCTTCGCTGTACAACACTTCAGTGCTATCTTAGAAAAATAATTGTTTGACGTTTAGTCTTATTTTATATGAAATTAACAAATTAATGACATTCAACAGCAATTGAATAGAATGAAGCTGTTATAAAACAGTTACAAAAATAGATAAAAGTAATGATAACGGACTTATACATGGAACATCAATTAATTCCACTGTTAAAAATGTGAAAATAAAAATAAAAACTTTTATTCAAATAAAGTGAACAACGTATAGAAAAAGGTTACCATAGTGAAACACTTTTGATTATAAAGAAATATGATGAAATTATTTTATGGTAGTGAAAATGTGGTCTTCGTTTCAAAAATTTCAAAGTCGACCTGGTTAGCCAAGTAGTAACAAAGGCAAGGAACTTTATCAAGTTATAGAGCAATAGTGGCACTCAAGGTTAGTTTGGCAATAAAGCAAAATTCTTCCAAGGATTTGTCAGCGGCCAATAAAAATATTTGCCTAATAGACAGCCAACAAAGATATCTTTATATCTGATATACAGTTTAACGTCGACTCCGAACGACTGATTTTTGGGAAACTTTTCATGGCAATTTTATTTACTCTCAGAGTTTTTGCCAGACATCTGCTGAGAGGAAGTCGCCGAAGAAATATTTTTTTTTTCATATTTCGTTTTGATGTCTGACTTGGGATACGAACCCGTGCTTTACGTCTAACAAGCCAACACACTATCTACTAGACTACGGCGACTTCGTCGCTTTACAAAAATAATTCGCACTTTAGACACATAATATGTTTACGGAACTCTTTTACTACAGAAGTTTTCTCTATCACACTATAAACACTACTCCCTCTTTCTTAGTTGCAACACAATACATTGCATAAGTAGTGACATCCCCTAAGTATTGTAGATTTTCTACGCAAGGAAGATGACTTTTTGAACATGCTTACATACGTTTTATTAAACCACGACTGATAGCAAAGCCCTGCATGGGTTTTGCAAATAAGATGGCTCCAGGTGTTTCCGAAGGTGTTTTGCGCGCTGAACACGAATCAAAAACTTTGCATCACGTCAGGTTTTCGAGAAAAAGGGGGGTTGCAACCACTAAAAATAGCGTTTTTGGCCATTTTTGAAAAATTGTAGAGCTAAACACTGACGTGCTAGAACTATCGCTATTATCGGAAATTGACAATTGATCTTTGCTCTTTAAAATGAGCCCAAATTTTTGCATGCACCCTTAAAGTAGGGGGTGGGTTTATGTCAAGGAGTACAAGAGAAAAAGAAACACATTACGGAGGTCATTAAAAATTAATCAGATCTACTTGTTAATTGTTACTCAGGGGTTTTTGGGGTCGCTGATACAGATCTTCATGCAGATTTAAAAAATTTAAAATGGCGGATCCAATATGGCGGTCGAGGTTTATGAAAATTATTCAGATTTACTTGAAAATTATTACCGTGTAATTGGTTTCAAACACCTACAAATTGGCAATTAGGCCCATAACAGATATTATCCCAATGTATTTTAACCATTAAGGTCAATATGCAGTTTCTCTCGAATGCCTTTATTGCTGGGAGAAAGTTTTAATTTTTTTTATATAAATTCTTTAAATATTTACAATACTAATGTATGTATGTATGTGTGGATATATCAGTATGTAAATGTGTAATAAAAGACCTCCTTGATACTCATTGGTACTCCACTTACCTGGCTTGTACCTTGCGTAACGTTATATTATGTGGACTTAAAAATTCTTTATTAATAACATCTAAAGCTAAATCCACAGCCGGACCGCAACGTTCCAAGTCAAAAGGTGAATCTAAAACAAGAAGAAAATCAAAAAAAAAGAAAAAACGACAAATTAAAAACAAAAGAAAATATTAATAAACGTGTTTTGTTTACTTATTAACGTTTATATACATACATAAGTATGTGTTCTATACATACTCACACGCTTACTTTTGCATATGTACGTGTCATTATTTAAATGTTTATTAATTTTGTATCATATTGCAATAAGTATCAGCTCAAACGAACACACACACATTTTACTTATAATAATAATAATGAGAACAACAACAACAATATAGATTATTGCCTGTACTTACCTAAGTGGGATGCCATTAGTACACCCACATTATAAACACGATTACCCATATTGTCATATTCGATTATTTCACGTTTCTTACGATGTTTGATTTTATAAAATGCTTCATACCAATTACTTGTATATAGTTGATGTTGTTGTTCTTGTTCTAGTTGTTGTTGTTGTTGTTGTTGTTGTTGTAAACTATCATTTGTTATTAGAAAATAGCCAGTCGCTAAAGTCTGTAAATCATGAGCCAAATTTCTTAAATTCAAATGATAATTATCATTATTGTTGTTGTTGTTGTTATTATTGATATCGTTTTCCATAATAATGCTATCATCATTATCATTATTGGTGTCCAAGCTTTCATCCCAATAATTATTATTTAACAATATTATACGTTTTGTTTCATAAACAATAGCCAAAGTGGTAATTATGATTAAGAAACAACAGCCACATATCAATAGGAGACTGTTGTGCATTTTGTCTGTCTAATTATGTTACACACTTATTTAGTGGTGTTGTTGTTGGAGGAGTTTATTTTGTGGTTATGTTTTTCGTATTTTTTTTTCTTAATTTAATGAGCAAATTTAACTTTCATTTTATAACACAATTTCAATTTAAATTACACGATCAGATATTACATTTTCTTGTATTTGTTTTTAATTATTTTCGTTTTATATTTATTCACATTTCCTGCAATAGAAATTCAATACAAGAAAATTAAAAACTAAAAGCATAACGTTAGGATGTCTTTAAGCCTAGCTTAATTCTTTAAACTTAAATTAAATTATACTTTCAGGCAGTTTAAGTTGAATACTTTAATTTTTAAGTGATATTGCTGTCATTGTGCTATCACACACGAGACTATTTTTTAAGTCGCACTTTTTTTATTCTTTCAGTCACACACAATAGACTATTTCATCTGGCATAAAATTGTATAAATGTACTCTACTTTGTGTGTATCAGTTTTTTTTTCTGAATTTTTCTGAACCTGCTGTTTTATAAATGTATGTGTATTGGTTTTGTGTATTGTTTATGTATTGGTTTGTGCGGGGATAGAAGCTGGTTGAAAAATTATGCCAGCAAAAAACCACTCTCCTCTCCTCTCTTGCCTACAAGCTGCCATTTTGTGCCAGCATAATTGTTCTCGTGTGTGATTGTCCATTGAATATTGACGTATTAAATATTTTTTTTTTAAACAACAACAAATCAATTTAGTGGCATCGAACCGGCTTTTATTTAGCGAATGTTATACAAGTAAGTTGAGTTGAAGTCGCCGTAGTCTAGTATGTTAGGTGTTGGTTTATTAGACAAGAGGCCACGATTCAGATCCCAGGTCTCAGACATCTTCAATAAAAACGAAATAAGAAAAATATTTCTTCGGCAACTGCCATTCAGCAGATTTCTGGCAAAAACTCTGAGCGTAAACACAATTGCCATGAAAAAGTTTTTCAAAAATTGGTCATTCGGAGTCGACTTTAAACTATAGTTACCGTCACTCATGTATAAAATTAACACACACAATATAACTGGCGTAAGAAGCTTAGTCGTAATCTTGACTGAAGGGTTGTAATGACCAATTATGTATGTATATATATATCTGTATACCAGAGACCAACTATGAATCGTTTTTTCGCCACTCATAAGTACTCATGCAATTTTAAGTATGATTGAGTTAACAATATTAAAATTCAACTACTCTGATTCCATTCGTACTCACTACAACGTTGATTTGTAAGTACAGGTTGCAATGAGAATGAGTACAACGTTGACATCAAAGTCCTAACATTTGAAATATGTTTGATTCATATGCCTACTCATTCAGATTTATAAATTTAGAAAAGTACTTATAATACTCATAAATGATTCGAGTGTTTCGAATCATGCATCATAATTTACAGTTTTAGTTGTTGTTGCATTTACAAAAAAAGAAGAAAGAAAAAGAGAAAGACAGCAATCAAAGCAAACACACAACCTTCTAGTGAGTATTGTAGTGTTCGTAAGCGAATCATACTTATTTTGTGATTCTTGTAAATGTTGAATTATGGAGAATCGAAATCAACAATATCATGCGTATTGTTAAGTATGAGTACGATGAGTACTTCAAACTTTGAGTATGAGTAGTATGAGTATAATATTAAAATAAGTATGAATGCCTATAAGTATCAGAAATTATGAGTATGATTCGAATCTACTCATCTTTTTGAATACTCATTGTTGAACTCTGATACACATGCACGTGAATTCTATTGACACTGATATATTAACGCCTAAATGGCGTATAAGCAATATTTTTTTCAATTTAATTTCATATAACGTATACGTCACCATGTAGTTTTTAACTTCTAAGAATGAACTTAAAATCAGTGTAGAATCAAAGTACACTTATCCAGAGTGGTAGTTATCTGGAGCCGATCATGTAGATTCTGTAACGATAAGAATCAGGGAATTTTAGCATTGTTAAAACCCAGCAGCATCCTGAGGTTTGTCAGGAAAATAGACTTGGAGGAAACATTATGGGAATACCCTACTAAGTATGAGAGGAGTGGAATAGCTTGTGTGGTTTCAGTACTAACGTACCTCTTCATCATTTTCATCTTTCGTAGAGTAT
This sequence comes from Sarcophaga rosellei, assembly GCA_930367235.1. Lineage (NCBI taxonomy): Eukaryota > Metazoa > Arthropoda > Insecta > Diptera > Sarcophagidae > Sarcophaga > Sarcophaga rosellei. Next base: position 79,620,727 of record OV884021.1, read on the forward strand.
CCGGTAATAGATATAAGGCTAGCTGTGTCTACCAAACCCTGCTATTTATCGCTTACTTCAGTTTGAAATCGAAATACATTACATAACGGCATAGACATATTGCTACTTGGCCTTTTGACTTTTACAACTGATAGCATTTACTGTTATTTTATGAGCATTTACTCTTTTTTTGTTAAAAACATAAAAGCCTGTGTATTTGTGTGCAAGACAAAAGTGTTGTAAAATTAATTCCCTTGATAAATCCTTAAAACATCTCAATAAACAAAACCACTCATGTTAAAGAATAACTGAACATAGATAGGCAGGCAAAATATGCTCTAAAAACAAACATTTTTAAAAGCACCATTTTCGAGGTCATTAAACTGAGGGGGATATGAACTGTAAGCCTTTAAAACAATTTCATTATTAAACTTTTAATTTTAAAATGTTCTTATTATCCACAGATGTGAGACAGTCTTCTACAATTAATAGAAATATTTTTAGCAATTAAAGTCAATTACCGAAAACTTAAGATGAGTGTTTGTTTGTGTTAATCAATGCATAAAAAAGCCATTAAGAGATCCTTTATCAAAGGATATTTTGTAAAAGGAAATTAAAATCATAGATAATTAGTATATAATAACAGAGTTAAAGCCCATTAATAAATAATAAATAGGAAACACCATTACTTTATACACTCATTTATCAGTTTCTAGATACTCAAGAGTTATTTGTGTCAAGCAAAAGTTTAAAAGCTTAACAAAGAAAATTTTCCAAAAATTTTTCACGAAATTATTTCTTATTTGTGGAAAGAATATAATAAAAGGTCGGGTGCCCTGGTAGTCTAGTGGGTAGTGTGCTAGACTATTAGCGTGAGATTCGCATGGACTTCATTCATTACATAGGCATTGAATTATTTTCAATTATATAGTTTAGTTTGTTGTTCTTTTAATTTTTTTATTATTATTTTTACGCAAAAAAAACAAGTTCAAATTAATTAATTATTTATTTATTTATTTTATTTTATTATTAAATATTTAAAAAAAAAAGTTTAGTACATATTTTATTTTTACTTATATATGTATATTTTTTATAGATTTTATATATTTTTATACCACATTTATTTATTTTATTGCTAAATATTTAAAAAAAAGTTTGTATTTTAGTTTCATTCATTTTATATATGCATATATTATTATTATTATATTATAAATTATATATTATAAACATTATATTTATTTTTTTATATTGTTAATATTAATAAACGTTTAATTCAAAACGTGGTTTATTATTTTATTTTTTATTATTTTATGTTCTTTTATTAATGTATTTTATTTTTTATTTTTTTTATTTATTTATTTATTTTATTTTATTATTAAATATTTAAAAAAAAAATGTTTTTTATTTTTATTTATATATATTTTTTTTATAGATTTTACATATTTTCTATATTTTTATATAACATTTATTTATTTTATTGTTAAATATATCAAAAAAAGTTTAGTATTATATTTTTATTTTTATTTATATTATATATTATTATTATAGATGTATTATATGCATTATATTTATTTTTTTATATTATTTTTATATTACATATGTATATTTTTTATATTATTAATATCCATAAACGTTTAATTCAAAACTTTGTTTGTTATTTTATTTTTGAAACTGTTTTAAGTTTTTTAATAATTTTTTAATGCATTTTTTATATTTTATTTTGTTTTAATATTTAAATATTTTAAGAATTTCTTTTTAATTATTTTTTATCTTATTTTATTTTTTATTATTATCAATTTTTATCGAAAAATAAAAAGTTTCTGTTTAAAATCATCTTTTTATTTATTTTTTTCACTTTAACAAGACATTTATATATTCAAGTCCTTATTATTATTTTTTAAATATTTTTATTTAGCAGCGATTTATATTTATATTATTAATTTTATTATATTTATTATTATATTTATTATATTATTAATTTATTATATTATTAATTAAAAAAGAACAGCAATGAAACAATATTGTTTGCCTGCATTTCTTAAATAAATTTTTCATTTAAATTAATTCAGTAAGCATTTTCAATAAATATTTTTCGATTTATATCTGTATATCCATTTATTTTATATTTTCTTTTTTTTTTTTATTTGGAATTTACCACTTGTACTAGTTTTAGATTTTTAAATTTATTTCCAAATATTTAATTTTATCATAATACTGCTTTGCATTTTAATAACAAAACTAAGTTATTCTATTTATTATTCGAAATTATTTCTTTTATTTTAGCAAAAAGAAATTTAAATAGATATTTACACACCATTTAATATTTAAAACACTTGTTGCTTTCAAACTAAAACCCGTAAAAAAATCTTCATTCATTCATAATTTTTCCAGCATCAGCAAAATATAAAACACAACACAATTTAAAAAATACACACTGCTTTATCTATTTCAAAAAAAAGTATTCCAATTTAAACACACACACAGACATAATTTAAATTCATATATTTTTTTTTTATTGTTATTTCTTTAGATTCCTTTGTAATAATCCAAAAATTTTATTATGTTGTATTTTAATCCAAGAGTCTAAGAGCACCGATATTAAGCCGTTGAAACTAGTCGCGTTGTTATAAAACGAATGAAATTGTTGCATATCCTTCTACGGCTTTTATACGAAAAAATGTCTTATACAATTACACAGGATCTTTCGGTCTTTGTCAATGTGTGTAAGTGTTTGAACAAGTGTATGTGTCATGATAAACCATCAACGAACGATAGAGCTTGTCTGTGTTTGTTTAAGCATGTTGGCAATAACAATTATGCAAAACAGTAAAAAGTCACACTTTCGCATACACATTCCTTTACTTTTCTTACTTATAAACAATCACTTACACACAACACACACACAAACACAAATGTAAATATAAATTTCTCTTACTTTAAAAAAGAAAGAGCATATCGTGTTATATATTTCTGTTTTTCTTTTATTTCTTCTTAATCTATTTCAAAAGGATACAAACAATAAGAGCAACAACAACAATAGCAGCGACCTTAATAAAGTCTTCGTATTTTCTTGAAGCAATAATAATACGAAGTTGATACCACCACTCAAACAAAGTTTTGTAACATGTCAACATGTTTTTCTTTTTTTTTTCTATTTAATCTCACTTGCTGTTGTTGTCTCCTTACTCTTCTGAATGTATTAACATACATATGTACGAGTACGTGGGTATGTGGGTATGAGTGCGTATAAGTTACATGAGTATTGTTTTCATTTCCAACTGTTGCTTGTTATTGTTGGCAGTTTTCTCTGTGTTTTCTAGTTGTTTGCCATATTTACCGCGTTATTTGATCATCAAAATTTGTTTTTGTTTACGGTTTTTTTTTTGAGCAGCAATAGATTCATGCCATTTGATTCTCTATTATTCTATGATTGTCTGTTGTAAGCGTTTTGCATGAGTATGAGTATGCAGAGCATAAGCATGTGTGCCCATGTTTTGTAAACATTTGCTTAAAACGGATGTTTATTATTATCAATGTATGAGTGCGTGAGTAAGAGAGCACATTTGTAAATAAGAGATTAAATGTATGCTTTACGGCGTTTTTTTGCATTTTTATCTGTGTGTCTGGGTTAGTATGTGTAACCATTATGCCATTATGACTTTGCCGCTTTCATTAAATGATGCTGCAGCTTCAATGGATGATAATGATGTTTTGTTTTCTTAATTAGAAAAATCTTTTGCATTTATTTTGTTTATTTTATGATTAATTTTTAATTGTTTTTGTTTTATTAGTTGCTTTTGTAACTTTGTTTTGTTAAAAAGCTTATTTTGGTAAAAGAAACGACTATTAATCAGGGATTACGATTTATTTGTACAATAAGGGATTCTGTCATCATCATTTCAAGCTGATTTACTTTGGTCACTAAGCGTTATTGTGCTTTTACACACGGGACTAGTTTTTAAGCCGCACAATTTTTGTTCTTTTAGTAACACACGAGACTATTTCATCTGGCATAAAATTGTATACATGTACTCTGCTTTGTGTGTATTAGTTTTTTTACTTATTTTTCTGAACCTGCTGTTTTATAAATGTATGTGTATTGGTTTGTGCGGGTTAGAAACTGGTTGAAAAATTATGCCAGCAAAAACCACTCTTGCCAACAAGCTGCCATTTTGTGTCAGCAGAATTGTTCTCGTGTGTGATTGCCCATTGATACAACTGATATTAAAGTATTTCTCATAGATTGTCTGACCACAGATGTTAGTGATTTTGAAAGCGATGCAGTGCATGTTGGATGGTGGGATTTTCCCTCAAAATCTCTTAATATTCGCAGATGACCATACTGCGATTGGATACCAAAGGAACATTAGCTTGCGTCCGTTTGTCCCCATGAATACCGAGCACATTCCTGTGAAATTTCGAATTATTCAAAGATACGTCTTGTACGTATTCCAGGACATAGCTAGAGTATCAATCAGTCTCCAACACGTTACAGGTCAGAGGAGTTCCGATTGCTTCAGTTAGACTATCTATTCTCTGCTGCAGCAGAGAGAGAGTAGCTTCATCGGTAGTATTCGAGAGAAAAGTTGGACGAAAAAGCTACGGTCCAGTGCTAGCTTAAGATGATATCCGCATTCAACACAATAATGAGCTGAATATGGACGTTGTTCAGTGCATGGCTGGCTTGGGAATGTCGTTCGGCTGCGCAATTGATGGGCGTATTAGCGAACTTTGGTGTAGATAGTCACTTTGTCAGCTTTGGAAAGACAAGGAAATGGAAGGAGATTATAGAAACCTTATCGTCTATTGTTGTACCAAAACAGGCGAAAAGCAGAGTTAAATGAAGTGTTATGTTATGCCGCACTTCGACAAGAATACGTAAGATTACGTGGGTTTCCGAAGCACCCAATCCCAATGGTTTACAAAACCCGAAAGACCACGTCTCAGCGTTTTCAGATAAAGGTACAAACGGCCGACTCGATTTACCTGTTAGAATTGTTCATTTTTGTTAGTATGCACGCAGATAGCCAAAAGCCTCTTAAGCACAAATAATATTAAAACAAACCACCACAGATTTTTCTTAGAATCTTTACGCCTTTTCGCATCACATAATCGAAAATATATCATGTGTAATGCTTTATTATTATATCCTCAATCATATGAATACTTTGATGTTTATCCTTTTCCTTTTTATGAATGAATACCTTGGAGATATTCCCTACCAGTTCTATTAAAAAGGAAGACCTAAAATTTACAAATACAATAGAAGGCATACATACATGTGTATTGAACTTATTTACTATTTATTTTATATTTCAGTATATTTTTTTTTAGATTAAATTATAGCTTAATTTTAACATCACATAACAAACAAAAAAAAAAGGATAAAAAATGAAGGAAAAGAAAATATTACTAAAAGGAGCGAAATATACACACAAAGAAAACCAAGAATACTTTTTTATTTTTGGAAGAGTAATTTCGAACGAAAACAAATGTGTTAGAAATTGCACAGCAAACAAATAGAAGCGAAATTATTTACGTATAATGCCACCCAATACCTTAATGCCTGTCATTTGAGAGGCTGCTTTTTTGGCTTCCTGTATGGCATGTAAAACACGACGTGGTTCAGTGAGAAACCAGATCCAAAGCAATTGCGTATAACGCCAAAGTTTATCTTGTTCCTTTTTAAAAGAAAAAAAAAATCATCTTGCAAGCAGATACAATATTAAATTCTAAACTCACCAATCTTTCCGATATATTTTCTCGAAATTGTGTACGCAATTGTCTTAAGTGTTTTTCTATACGCTGCTGTTGATTTTTAGCATTAAAGATGGGCCTTAAATAATCCACATTTTCAAACATTGGCGCATTAACGGGGCTATCATAAACCAAAGGCCTTAAAATAGCTTCCAAATGTTTACTACCGAAAATATAAGAGGAAACATGAAATTGCATCTTATCTAGTAATTCCAATAAAATAAATATTTCACTTACATTTCATTTAACTTATCCAAGGCTAACTTATAAGGTTTACGATTAAGTAAACCCTGTAAAGCATAGTTCAACAAACGCTTAAACTTTTCATATTCAAACAAGCAAGGTTTCGCATCACACCGTATTTGCTGTTGTAAATGCTGGCTTAATTGCTGTACTATTCGTGTAATTAAATCGTTACTCGCCGAGGTTATACAATGTTGAGTACCGGCCTGTTTCATTAGCTGTATACGTTGCAAACATTGCCGCGTAGCCGCCATTAATTGTGGTGTATTATTAAAACGATTACGTTTCTTTTCCAAATCCATTTGTATAATAATCCATATAAGTTCGGCATTGGACAGAGCATCCGAAACAATTTTCGTTAGACGCTTATCGTTTTCATGACGGCGCAAAGCTCTTTCCAACTTTTGTTTGGTATTCTCATACAGTACCAACTCCATTTTATGTTGAGATTGTAATTTTATTTGATTTTTTAAATCAAGCAGTAACGTTTCTTTAGCGATACATTGATGCGTATTTACTACAGACATTTCATGTGTCTCACGCTCCATGTCGTTCAAGCTTAAGACATGTATCTGCGTTAGCGTTAAGGAATCAATAACGGATTGTGTGGCATGACATTTAGCCTTTTCTGCCACGTAAGCCAAGCTAAAGTCTTCAATGCTAAATTAATAAAATTTCGTTCGTTGTTTCCATTCTTAAACTTTAATTTAAAATATACATTCACATGTACATATGTACTTACGATTTTTGTAATTTCTTTAGTTTATCAGCTCTTTCACGATTTTCGGTTAAGCTGTTATCCAGATCGGTGTGTTCCAATATTTTAAAATTCTCTTTCATATACAAAGAAAAATACTGCGTAAAGGAATCGCATTTCAAAAAATACTGATCCAAAGGCAGTTGATGCACAAATAAAGGTGGAGATTGCTGGAATGTACCATAAACGTTTGGAAGTTTAACCAAAATAGAGAATATTTTAATGAAACTTACCAATTTCGAATACATTTTTACAACTTCATCGCATTTTTCATGATTTTGCAATTCCAATTCCTCCAACTGCTTGGCTTTGCTTTGACAAAGTGTTACCAGTTCAGTTTCCTTATTCGTTAGCATATTATAACGTTCCTCTTGCTTGTTAAATTGAGTATTTACAGAAATTCGTGTTTCCCTGAAACGAAATTTGTTTTAAATAAAGTTTGAAATGAAAATTACAGTTCATTTCTATGGTAGGTAATATGTGTGACGTTGTGGGGTTGCGAAGAACGCAAACTTGTTGGATCGATCCTTATAACTTCCATTGGTACATAAATGCGGGCCGATCGATCAGGTGGTAAAGATTGCGGAATTTCTAGGTTTTTAAGACCTAGGTTAGACTGTTCCTGGAAATCTATTTGAATCTTGATTGAAGTTATTGTGCACTAAGAGCAAGGAACAATATGTGAAGCAGAAGTAATTTCTCTTCCTGCAGGATTTGTAGTAAAAGGGGGGACCGGTGGAGCCGGAATCTGTCGAATAAGTCTTGAGCCTTTGTCAGAATTTCAAAGAAGTTTCATCTCTGGCTGGCCAGTCGAATAACTTTGTATCATTTTCTGTCTTCCTTTCTTTTTTTACGTTTAAATAACTCAGTTTCAATCTCTTTCCTCTTTTACTGCCCATTTAAGTTTTTGATTAACCATACTCGACTGCTTCTGATCTGCAAGTGGAGGTTTGTCATCTACCTCGAGAACCAAGCCTAATCATTTTATTCAAAATGCTTTGAATATAATGTTAAGCTAAATCCTCTCAAGATAACAATTGAGGATCCTTGACCAGCCATATATGAGAGACCGCCTTGAAGCGCCGAAAGTTCTGCCAGATTCAAAGAGAACGATGTTATCAGGGATTGTCCAGTCATTAGTACTTTATATCGCCTGACAGAAAATCTTTTGATCTCCTTGAGCAGGTGATTTACACAATCTGCCTCTATTAGTAGCTTATAACTCCGTATTGCCTGTAGCATTTGTCATTTTGTTCAGATACGGGCAGCATAGTTGGAAAAGGAGCACCTAATAGCCTGTAAGATGTTACGAAAAGCTTCTTGTCCTTGCCTCATGATGTTTTAAGTGTACTGCTCCGAGTTTACACTTTCCGATTAACATATGCCGCGTGCAAGGAGAAGTGAAGGACATTGTCGAAAACTGTCGTTATGAAGCTGTAATGTTTAGCTACTTAGTAACTATCTTTACAATCAATCAAATCAAATTTCAAACTTGCTTCACACAAACATACATAATTGGCCATTACAACCCTTCAGTCAGGATTACGGCCTAGCTTCTCACACCACTCATGTTATAATTTCTTTCATTTGTGTCCTTATCTTTTTTATATTGAAAACGAAAACAAATATATACTTGGCACACACATATGTATATGCTTCTTACAGGATCGGTAGATAGGTAAATACCTATATGTATAGCACTTACCGCATTTGTTCAACCAATCGTATATGTTCCTCCAATGACTTTTCCTCTATCAACAACTGTTGTGTTAACTCCTCTACATCCGTTTGGGAGTCTTTCATGAGACCAGGATAATCTTTTTTCAATTCTGCCAGACGCAACCGCCTCTCATCTTTATCCAAATACTCTTGGCGTTTTTTCAAATCCTGCACTTCCATTACTTCAGTCTCTTCTAAAACATTATCATCGGTAATATTATTCGCAAAGAAATCAAAAAATTTATGGAAACGTTCATCATAGAATATCCACTGATTTGAGGTGTCAAAATTGAGTTTCTTAAAGATATCCTTATTCTATAAGAAATTAATAAATATTTACTTTGTTTATAAACATTGCCATTAAAATTCAACTTACATTAATCAGATCACCCATTTTAGGCGTAAATTTTTTTTAAAATTCCAATATGAATTAATTTTTAAACCAAAGAAAAAAGAAATTCTTAAATAAACTGAGGCGGTTCAATTTGAATGGCAACAACAAAACTTGACATTATTCATAATGAAACAACAATAGAAAGGAAAAAATGCCATCTATTTGAAAAAAGCATTACCAACTTGAAGAAAAAAATTGAAGATGAAGAGGTGCCCAATTACTTTTAACAAAAGCGCTTAAATAAAAACCGTTTGAAAAATAGAAATTGAGAATAAAGTAACAAAAGGAAGATAATGAAAAATTTAAAAGTCTAATGCAAGAAATGCAATTAAATTGCAATATTATGTTCTAAAGAACCAATTTGAACCGAATTTTTGTCATGAAAATTAATTATAAAATAATTAAATTTTATCTTAATCTCCATTTTATTTACAGTGGCATCACCTTCGTAGTAAATTCTCTTCTTATAGTCGCATGTTAATGGCACTACAATTAAATACCATAAAATACAACACTGTGTATTCTTAAACAACAATTTGTCGAGCAATGACAAGTGAGTTTGCATTTTGATTGGCATACAATTAATATTTTTTGCAATTTCCTTTGAAACTTTTAAAGAATTATTCAATAAAGAGAAAAATAAAACAAAATGGTAAATGTTTAAACGAATCCAAGATTTTAATTTCATTTCGAAAACCTAATTAATATATTATTGCTTCAACATAGGCACGTCGTTATGATTCCCGTACCACAATTTTCTCGCCTGAGGGTCGTCTTTACCAAGTAGAATATGCCATGGAAGCCATTTCACATGCCGGTACATGTTTGGGTATATTGGCCGAAGATGGTATTCTTTTGGCCGCCGAATGCCGCAACACCAACAAACTGCTGGACAGCAGCATCTTCTCGGAAAAGATCTACAAATTAAATGATAACATGGTTTGTTCAGTGGCCGGTATTACCGCAGATGCCAATGTTTTGACCAACGAATTGCGTGTCATTGCTCAACGTTACCAGTTCAGCTATGGCGAGTCAATGCCTTGTGAACAATTGGTTTCATATTTGTGTGACATTAAGCAGGCCTACACTCAATACGGTGGTAAGCGTCCTTTCGGTGTCTCTATACTCTACATGGGTTGGGACAAACACTACGGCTATCAATTGTATCAGTCGGATCCCAGTGGTAATTATGGCGGTTGGAAAGCTACCTGCATTGGCAATAACTTTGGTGCAGCAATTTCCATGTTAAAACAAGAATTGAGTGAAAATGAAAAAATTTCTTTGGCCCAAGCCAAGGATTTAGCTGTTAAAGTCTTAATCAAAACTTTAGATACCACGAAATTAACATCGGAAAAGGTTGAAATGGCTACATTGCAAAGAGTGAATGACAAAACGGTTATTAAAATATTAAACAAATCCGACGTGGAACAATTGATTGAAAAGTATACAAAATTGGAAGCTGAAGCAGAGGCTGCCAAAAAGGAGAAACAAGCTGCCCAGAAGCCTTAAATTACGAATTGAGGAACCGGGGGAGGCTTTATAGTTTTTTCTTCTATTTTACACCTTTTTAACTATAGGAATACTTTTCTAAAGGAAATAAAATTGAAAATAAAAATAATTTAATTCGAAAGGGAGATTAATTAATGTGAAGAAAAATTAAAATTAATTAAGACGCTATAAGCGTGGTAACTTTAATAATCACCCAACGGACCCTTTAGAGTGTTAAAAGTAAGAATTATTTGCCATTTCAATGGATTAGAGGATGAGCCGAGACATTATTTAGTACCTCTCATAAGGTGCTTTATATATATTACTGTTCAGTTTATATATACTGTGCAGCATGCTGCCATCTAATTCTTTTATGCTTTAAGTAATGCAATCTATCGATATGTGGCACTAGAATGATAAAATATGTACCAGAAAAACTTTTTTGGCGAATCTGTTATGCTCTGAAACAGTGCTTAAACGTACAGAAAAATTGACATTAATTAAAGCACAGTATGAGACATATTGCTGTTTATCTGCGAATCGCAACATATCGATCTTCTCCTTCAGCGGACGATAATTGGCGTTGAAAAGTAGATCACTAACGACAACGGTTGTAATACAAATGTGCCGAGTTAAGGTTTTCATATGTGTTGATAGGATTGGCAAGGACTCTTATAATAAAACTATTCTTAACTTGGACAATCTATACTGCTGGGTAGTTGGAGAATACAGTTGTGGACAGCATATAATTTAGGGCAATATGAACGAAATTCTATATGTGAGGAGTTAAGTTCGCATGTTCTTGCGTTATTATTCTATAGCCCTGACTTCCTCCTATGACGAATAACTTAATTGAATAAATAATCGTTTTAACGGAACCTTATAGAAACCGATTGTCATAGTTTTGGCTCAATGGTGTGATGTTTTCTTTATAAGAAACTTTAACTAATTATTGAGATAAACTGTGCATATTTTATTTGAATGGACAAACTAGAATTCAAATTCTTTTATCTAAATAGTACGATACCAAATCCGACTACTATAACCCTTACTAAGCGCCCTAAGCTTTCTAAATCGGTGGTTATGTCCTCGGAAACAGCAATATTTTTAATAGCATCATCTTCAATTGCCTACACCATTTTGAATAACAATAAAGCTTCGGAACTTGTAAAATCGGACTCCAATGAGAAAAATATGTTTTTTTTACAATTAATAAGGTTTCATCAATTACAGTTTCAAGTGTGATCATATAATACTTAGTTTACATTTAATATTCTTTTGAAAGGCAAATCATTCAATAAATTTTAAAATAAAAAAACTACTTTCAAATACTTTTTAAATATCCAAACAGAATTAACGTTATATTCCCTTGTCAACATTGTCAAATCGATAGTGTGGCAACTCTTTACAAAAAATTGTAAAAGATTAGCTTAAGAAGGAGCACAGAGAAAAATCGCCATTATATTTGAACAACGAATAAGGGAACAAAAGTAAATAAAAAAAATCTCTAAATTCCGTCGTGCAGCGCCATTAAAGCGCGTAAAATTGCTAAAAACAACGTTTATCACTGATTTTTTAATTAAATAAAATAAATTTTAACAAAATATAACTAAAAATCTCCTCAAATAATATGAAATTCATACTAAAACGCATAAATTTGTATTAAAAAAACCAATTAAGTTTATAAACGCGACGTCGGCTGCAAAACACGACAAAAAAGTGTACAAAAAAAAAACTCAATCGAATGAACGTTGTCGTTTTCGGATGGCTGCTGCTGGTCTTTTTTAAATAAGAGTAGTTGCCACAGGAGGTGGCAAGAGAATTATAATAAAGTGAAACAAAATTGAAAATATTTCGTGTGTGAAATAAAAGAAATTGAACGGAGAAAATGAAAAAAATCAAGAAATTGCATAAAAATTTGTGAATAAAATTTTTTCCCAAATAACAAAAAAAAAAGAAATTTAAAAAGTAAAGCTTGAAAAGTGGATAAAATGTAAGAAAAAAAAGAGTTGGTTAAAGAAAATTAAAAATCATTGACTGCGCTGGGTTATTTTACTTCTTCCTTTTTTCTGTTTTTTTTTTTGTTAATAATGTGTATACAATCATAGTGGTCTTCTTTAAAAGTTAAGAATCATTATTTTTAATAATTATGTCGTGGTGAACAACAGAATTTAATTTCGAAATTAGAATTTTTAAATGTAAGAAATTTTAGCTAAAAGAGAAAATCCAAGATAAACGTATAAGAAAAACACATAATTCATAAGAAAAGTCAATAACAAGAAAATACACATTAAAACACACATGAAAAAAGAATGAAAGAAAGCACACAAAAGAAATATATATAAATTGAAAAATATCGTATTAAAAAGTAACAGAGAAGAATAACGTAGACGTCTTTCATTATTACGGCAGAGCTGTCATCACATAACCTCAATACAATACCACCACTACTATGAGTATCATTACTACTACATAATCAACTACTACTGCACAACTGTGTAAAAGAGCGCGCGTAATACTACATTTTTTACGCTGTTAACGTCAATAACCGTGTGCGGCGACGTTGACGTCGTCGCCGCTAATATTTTAAATTAAGGCAAAACAACAACAACAACAGCAATAACAAAAAAAAATTACACTCATAAAATAATGAAACGAAAATTAAAATAAAACAATGTTCAGAAAAAGAAAAAATGAAAAAAGAAGAATCATGCAAAAGGCAAATAGTGGAAATTAAAAAATAGAAGGAAAAGCAAACAAGCTCGTTCGCTAGCTAAACAGCTACAGTAACGAGTAATCGTGTAAAAAGTGTTTTTTTTTTATCGTATCGTATCGTATCAAAATGTATGTGCGAGTGTGTATGTTTACATAAAAGAGTGGTGTACAAAAAAGAAATACGAAATATAAACATAATAAAATACAATAACAACAAATCAACCATCCAAACAACGGCAAATAAAATACAACAACAACAGTAACGGCAAAGGCAATAAAAAAAAGAGCAAGAAAGAAAAGAAAAAAATCAAATACAAATAGAAAAAAATAAAAGAATTGAAAAGCAAAAAAAAAAAATAATTTTTATTTATACACAAAGAAAAAAACAAAAAGGAAATTAAGCCAAATGCAGAATATGAAAAAGAAATTAACAGAAGAGCAACAAAATGGATACGAAAACTACACAAATGGATTTTAAAATACTGGTAATTACAATAAATTAAAATATGTAATTAATTTACTACTTTAAACAATTTGGTTTGTTGTACTACCTTCCACTCATCTATTTGTACATTTCTTTTATGTAATTTAAAAACACCAAACCAACAACCTTTTAATTAAACATAATTAAGCAGCCAGTAAATGGTAAATGCAATATCATTTAGATTTAATAGAAAGAGAGCATGAGAGTTAGAGTGAGAACAAGAACAAGAGAGTTTACTTTTAATTCTTATTGTTTTTGTCTTGCACATAATTTACTTTTATTTACATTTTTTCTGCTCTTGTCCAATGTGTTTTTATTTATCTCGTTGTTGTTTTGTTGTTATTGGCAATTATTTTATGTGTATGGTAATGTAACAGTGATGCCAAGTACGGTCCATAAAGCAATTTAAGCGGAATTACTTTTAAAGGGAAGAGGTTGTTTTTTAATATCACAGTTTAAATTGGTTCAAATAAATTTATTTGTATATTTCTTATAAACGGAAATATTTCAATTAGCTTTACTTTTAAATCTAACAAAGTAATATTGTTTGTTGGATCGGGCGAAATTATTGAAATCAGCGTTAGAAAAATATTTTTAATATTTAGGTTTCATGTGTGCATGTGATCAATCTTGTTCCCTCCGTCTCATCCTTTTTCTTGCTTTCTTTCCTACTTTGTTTCCTATTCTCTCTTTTCTAGGACGAATTTACAATGGGTCATTTTGACCTCTGGGTATTGTACTTGTCCCAATGAGAAGTACACGTCCTCAAACATAACCTAACCTAGGTTTCATTATCAAATTCTTGTCGAATAAAATATTTCACATTTTTAAAAATTGGAAAAAGGCTAATCATTTGCCAAAATGTATAATTGTCGGCACAACTTATTTAAACAAATTTGAATAAATGTTAGATACATCTATGGTCATAGTTATTTTTCCATAAAATTCAAAATGAGGTTTTTATCTTATTGCTGTAAATACTACTAAACGTAAATCGTAAAAAAAATTTATTTGAACTAAAATGTTGAAAATATGTATGACTCACCTTACGAACACTAGACTGTAACTGAGTTTCATTCAAATAAAACGTTACGTTGAAAGCGTTGATATTGTTATGTTTATAAAATTCTCGATTTCAATTCGCATTTCAGGGAAACATTCATAAACACCCTGTATATTTTTAAATTCCCAGTGATCTCGGCTCAAAAAACTTTTTGTGGTAGTGTACAGTGAAGTCACAAATTAGTGTTATATGTGGTTTAGAAACTGACGACGGTAGTAACTTGATAGCGATGAAAACAGGTCAGAACTAAAGCCTAATTTTTCAAATATATCTACTACCAACGATTTTTTGTCGAATATTTAATAAAAGAATGAAAACTTAAACTGTTTTGAAATTGATATTGAAAGGAAAAGCTTGGCTGGGGAGGACCTCTAACGCCTAGCACATGTGCTCCCAAGAATGTCTGTTGTACTGTTGTGTATTTAAATTACTGTCTTAATTTTTCTTTTAATAATTTTATCCACAAAGGGTTACCAAATAAATCGACCTAAGAAGCATTTCATTTTCAATTATTGTACTGATTTTATTTAGAACAATTTTTAGTCATTTTTTATATTATAAGCGGCCAAAAAATATAAGAAAAACAAAATAAAAGCTCAACAGCGTAAAAAACAAAGCATTTCTAATACTAATTCAATTGAAAGCAATAAACGCCAAAACAGTTTTAGTTTTAGCTGTTAAAAAACATTTGCTTATCAATACTGTTGTTGCGAGAGAGAATGAGCAAGAGCATGTCGAAGAAGAAGACGTGTAAGAGCATAATATGCTTGCTGGTTGCTATATATGCATGTGTGTATGGTTGTGTGCACGTGTGTGTTTATGTGTTTCATCGTTGTGCTATTGGTAGGAGAGTACAGTTAAAAGGTAAATTGGAAAATTTAATTAAAATAAATTCTTTGTTCTAAACACAGTGGCACAACAACGAAGAATGGATGAGAAGAGAAATAAAGAGTGGTTGGTTGTGCAGAAGAAAAAGAAGAAGAAGAAGTAATGGTTGAAAGCAGATCTATCTCATTAATTTTAGCGGAAAACAACAAGACCTACATTTATACTACATATTTATCGTACATCTTGTTTTTGTGGTAGTGTTTTTTATTTATTTTCGTTTTTTTTTTACAAAATAAACTATTATTTATTTTTCATTTTCTTTAAAGATATTTAATGATAAGAAAGAATTTTCTTTACAACAATGTTTTTTAAATTTTATTAAAAACAAAAATGTGTGGTATTTGGAAGGAGTGAGAGAGGCATTGTTGTAAAATTTTGTGAATTAAGATTAATTTTTAACACTCTTGAAAATTTAATAGGAGCGCAGTTAAGTAAAATTCAGGCGGTTTGATTTAGTTTCGAATGATTCTTTTCAGATTAAGGTTTTGTTGGACAACTTGTTGCTATTTTAGTAACTTTTTAATTTCAATATAATGCTTGGACCGCTGGCATTATGCACGAAATACAATGCCAATGGATTTCACGGCGTTATCTCAAATGCTCCACCGTTAGAACATTATCCGCTTAGATAAGGTTCTCACAAAAAAAGCTTAATGGCGTCAAAATGTAACATTACCTTTTAGTTTATAGTTTTGAATTGCAGGCCGCAATAAGTTTGTTATCATACGACCATAGCACTTTGAATTTACAGTAACGGAGCCAATTCGTAAAACTTGATCAATTTCTTAAAACTAACATATATAAAAACAGTATATTAATTGCTTGCCGAAGCTTACCCTTCTAAGTTAGATGTATTCTAACTTTCAATAGATGCTAAATTTCGTTCAAGAGTGGTGATCAAAACTGAGAATTTGCAAGGAAACCATGGTAATTGAGTAGAATACGATATAATGGAACCATATTGAACCTGTATGGGACACATTGATTCGTTTAAAGCTAAAATAAGGCGATAAATGGTTGAAATGTACCAGCAAACATGTTCCGTTATAGGTATACAAAAAAGAATGCTCGCAATATACATAAATATTAAAAGACCTGTCAAAACTTTTAAGAAAATTGTGGTTAGGAAGTCAAGTTCTTGTTGCCTACTATTACTATTTGTTGTGATCGATGCGGAAAGTTTATGCACCGAAGTTAGCTTACTATGTTCCTGGTCCCATATACTATAATTTTAAGTAAAAACCTACAAAAAGTGTTATCCTTATTCCACCGTGCCATGGAGACATCTACTCCTAATCATGCTAAACAAAAAATAAAAGAAAAAGTCTTTTACTTCCCCTCCTAATATTCTTAATTGAAAATACTTAACTATTTCAATTTAAGCTCCTTTTTTATTTAAGCTTTAAAAATTCTTTCTTCTTTCATTTAAAATATGTTTATTTTTTATTTAATATAACAGACAGACAGGTTTTTGTTGTTGCTGGCTTAAATTGTACACTTTTTTTCGTAAATATTAAATGAACTTCCCTTTCGTATTCCTTTTTTTTTTTTTGTAAAAAGGCTTTTCCTTAAACAAAAACAGCAAAATAATAATAATAAAAAAGATAAAAATACAAAATTAAAGCCTTTCGAAATCCAATTTTTCTACATCAATTTACTCAACCCACTGTACTGCTCTGCTGCCCACTTTATAACCTTTTTCTATTTCTATTCTATGTTCTGTTCTACACTCTCTTCCACATGTACTCAGAAATAAATCTAAACAAGCAGAGAGAGAGACCCCCTTTCCTTTGCTTATTTTCTTTCTCTTTTATTTCGTTCTTTAGGTTTTGCATAAAATGTAATATGCATATTTGCCGCACCCTCTCACCTCCCGTACTCTTTCACACTCAATGTCTTTCTGTGTGTGAACAATCAAAACCCCTACAATATGGTATATCCATTCACTCGCTTACACACACACACACACCAATCCAGGCACATTACCTTACTTCCGTTAAATAAATGAATGGTTAGTTAGGTGGGTTGCTTGTTAGATTCTCTCCACCGCTATCGTTGCCCCCCAAATAAGGGTTTTAAAATTGTTTTTTTTTTAATGTTTTCTTAGTGTTTTTCATTTTGTTTTTGTTTTGCTTTTTTGTTTTTGTGTTTTTGCATAGACTACAAATTTCCCATCAGTCTACGTCTACGTTTTCTGCTCTTATTTACCCTAAAAAGAAATTTTCTAAAACTCATACACTCTTTTGCTCTCACATTCTTCTCTAAAAATGCGCTTACTTTCCCATTCTCTCTAAATTTGCTTTGAATTTTGAATTTTTCTATTAAAAAATCCTAGTGAAAGAGTCAGTCATCATACCAAGCAACTAAACAGCCAACCAACCAACCAGACGGCCAGACAGTCAGTTATTAAGTTAGTCAGTGTTTATATGAATATATATTGGTGTATGTATGGATGTATGTATGTGTGGTTTTCTACGTCATATTGTTAGTGTCATGTCGGTGAGTGATTTAGTCGAACCAATTTTCTATTATTTCCCCCAACTCTTCTTTTTGTTTTCTTCTGTTAAACACAAACTGGTTGGCAGGCTGCAATAGTGTTGGGTTGTGTGAAAGAGAGAGAGGGAGAGAGGGTAAGTGTTGCTGTTATATTTTGTCGTTAACGTTGTCGTTATTGTTGTAATTTAACGTTTTATTGTTTTTATTTTTATTTATATATATATTTTGTTTTTGTTTTTCTTTTAATTTAAATTTTTTTCTCTCTTTTCTTGTGTCTTACTTTATTATGTTTATGTTTAGTTGTTGCTATTGTTGATTTTTTAGTTAGAATGTATTTTTAGTTTTTGTGTTTGTTTTTTTAGGTTGTTGTTGTGTTTTGTTGTTTTAAAAGCAAAAAAAAACAAAAAGATAAAAACAATGATGGCAACTTGGTAGCACAGTGGATAAGGCCATGTTAAAATGTTGAATGATTTTTTTTAGACGAAAAGATGGGAAAATAAAAGCCATAGGACAATGGGCTATATGTTTAATGTGGTTCGGTGATCCATTGGCCTATTGTGTTAATAAAATCATTCAGAAAAAGAAAAATTAATAAATTGGAGACACAAAATAGAGTTAAACGTTGTATGAGGGAGGGAGGAAGGCAGGAAAGTAAGCAAGGGAAAGGAAAAATGCAGAAAGAAAATATAGAAGAGAAGAAACCGAGATGATACTATGTCCCACGCTTAAGATAACTCTCTATCCAGTCACTCCCCATTTACAAACCGAATTAGATCCTCAAGCTTACAGTCCTTCAGATCTTTTGGTTTTTCAACAAATTGGGTATGTAGCCATATGCCTACGTACCTGAAAATTGGGACAATGGCATAAAATGTTATCCGTTTGTCCTACCTCTGCATATAGGCTACAGAATTCAATGCTTTCCCTGTCTTATATGTTGATCCTGTGTCGAAGAGGGCCATGCCCCTAATAAAAGCTCTTATGTCTTTCCTACTCATGCTTAGGGCAAATTTCGTATCAGTAACATTGATCTTTGGCCACAAGACACCTGGAATCCTACACATTGTGTACAATTCTTCAGTCAGGATTACGACCTAGCTTCTAGCACCACTTATCTAGTGCATTTTAATTTTGTACAAGTATGTATACATGGTACCTACAGTTTAAATTCGCATTTAAACTGCTGTTGAACCAGCCACTGATGGTAAATAGCGTACAGTATTCGACATGTTTTCCGATTGCTTTAGTTAAAATGGTTCTACCGCAAGGAAAGCTTAACATCGTTGGCAGCTGTGTGCTTCCATTCTATAGAAGATAACCTGCTGGGCTTGGATAGATCTTGGCATTCGGAGGTTAGATTACTGGCAAGAATCTGGAATACATCTAAGCCGACACTATTGATGGGTATGTAGCGATGAGGAGGAGTTGGAGGCTACAGAACATTTTCTCTAGAACTATCCTGCCCTTTGTACAATGGTATTGAAAATCCTGAGTAGGAGATCAAGCTCTTCTGAGGTTTATAATGGGCTTGAACTGGCGATCCGTTCTCTCTGTATGTGTTTATTGGCCTTTGTGGCCTATTCACTTTTTCTCTAAATCTTTTCTCTTTCTCTATTAACCGTTTCTTTTTCAGCTCCATTTTAAGGACGACCAAAGTGGCTCAATTTACATCTGAGGGAAAGATTTTTGTTTATCTTCGTGACAGTGCATGTCCTCAAATTATGCATTCAGCTTTATCTGAAGTCTACAAAATAAAGACTATTGCATTAGCAAGATCTAATTTAGAGTCGAGATAGTATAGGGCTATAGGGACTTGATAATCTCTGTGTTCTATATTGTTTTGTCTGACCTAACCTAACCTAACCTAAAGAAGACGATGAATTTTTTGTTTATTGGGTATTTGACACTCCTTTGATTCTTCATGCGCAAGTGTTGCTTTATTTCTTTTAAATTCTTGTAGTTTTTTTATTGTTATTATTTCAACTTAATTAATTTCCCCCGATCATTTATATCTTGTTTTAGTTTTTATTGTTGTTAGTTTTTTAATGTTGGGCAATTTAAATTTTTATCACTTTTAATTGAGTTTATCATGAAAATTTTGTTGCCTTTTTTGTTTTCTTTCCATCTCTGGTTTTCAGCTGTATTTTATGTTTGTTATTGTTGTTGTGGTTTAATTTCATTTTTATTGTGTCAATAAAAACAGGGAAGGTAATCACACAACATCATGCATACATCCATACATACGTTCTCATACACACATGCACAGGCACAGTTAAATAACTTTACATGAGAGGCTTAGCTGGGGTATGTTGTACAATATATGAGCGACAGAACGACCGAAAGACCGACCGGCTAATCATATGAAATAAAATTTATGTTTAAGGAAATAACTTTTTTTTGTTTTCCTCTTCTGCTTCTTATTATTAAACGTATTCCTAGAAATGTTGTATTATTTCTTGTTTGTTGTTTTTTTTTTACAAACGCAATGAATGAGTGGCATTAAATTTAAAAGAAGGGTATTTAATTTGAGATTAATTAATTTGAAGAAGAAGAAGAAAATAAAACAAAAATCTATTGCAAAAACAATGGAGAATTTTAATCTTAAATGATTTGTAAATTCGCGAAGCAAACGCAGATGCTTTATGTTCAAAATAGCGCTTTAGATGCTAAACAACCATGTTAAGGATGACAGAAGATGGGTGTTTTGTTTCTAGAACTATAAGAGAACAGGTTGGCTGCTGGACTTGGATAAGGCCAGCTTAAGGTTGGTTGTCGGTTTTATCACGGGGTACTGCGAGATTAGGTCGCTTACGGGGATCTGGAACAGATCTCAGCCGGACTATTGCAGGGCATGTTGCGATGAGGAGGGGTTGGAGATTAGTCTTCTCTTAATTGACAAGTACACGTCCTCTAACCTAAACCTAAAGATGAAAATGAGAGGTTAAAATCATCCGCCGACTACGAGATAACTCGTAGATTGCGTTCCCTTCTAGGGTGCCAACTACGAGTTATCTCGTACTCACCAAACCTGCCATTTTTGTGTAGCTACGAATAAAATCGTATGATATCAGTGCTAGTATCGATAAATGACTTCTGAGATAAGAACAAAAAGTCAATGTTGGCGTGCGTGGCTAGTTTTCTGAAAATTGCCGTGGCAGTTAACGTGTTAATAATGGTAAGGACCACTTAAAATCCTTTTGAATCAGACCAGCTCTGCCGCTGCTGCGTTTCGGAAAAGAAATGGCAGACTCTATCCCTAGATTTAATTCACTCTCTGAGGACGATTTGATAGTTGTTCGTTACTGGATTGGATAGATTTGGACTATGGATCTATGAGCACCTAATGTTTTTCTTTCAAGCCAATATTTGGGCTCTGTAGGGATTATAGTTTGCCAAGCGATCGCGTAACTGATCCGCGCTCTTTGTCTTTCTTGTCTCCCTCTTTTTTCTTTTTTTTTCTAACTTTAGGACGATCACAATTAGTTAAATGACCTCCGGGTAAAATTTATACATGTCTACATGACAGTATATGTCCTGATCCTTTCAATTAAAAATACATTTTTACTGTATTTTATATATCATTTTTATACTACAGTTTACCTTTTCAAAACGCTGCTATTTTTATTACAAATTGATTGGCAACACAGCATTTGCCCTTTGCTAATAAACAATTTGATTTATTCCTTTAAAAACACATTAATTTTAATAATAAAAAAAACATAATAAAACACACACAGACACAATAACAACAATAATAAAGAAACTACATTATGCTTGATTAATTTATTTTTATAAGATGATATATTACGCTTTAAAAATTTAGTTTTTGTTTTTTTTTTGTCTAAAAAAAATTTTATTTTACAACGTTGCCATATCATAAAAAATACATGCTGGCGGCATTCAGCTTTGCTCATTGTACATACATACTCGTACATATTTGTAATGTTAAATGCATAGAAAATATTTATTACAGCACGAGTGTGTTTGTATGTGTGTGTGTGTTAAAGAAATATATATGTATGTATATATGTACATACATATTAATAAATAAATAAAAATAAATTCTTTTACTACAACAACACCAACAATAACGACAACGACAAAGACGAGCGTAAGTAAAATAAATTGCTAAAATATGTATTTGCACTAGATTTTTGTTGTTTTTGCCAAATAGTAGTATGACAGCTTCTAAAAATGCATTTGTCCCACTTCCCACTCATAGAAGAGAATCGTCATTACAATACAAATAACAACAAGAACAGCGGCACATTCATGTAAGCTGCGTACATGTGCATGAATGTTTAGCTATTGTCTGTATGTGCGTGTGTGTTTAATATTCTTTATGTACAAAAATATACAAACAAATAAACAAACTAACAATTACAAAAATAATAACAACATTGATGAAAATATAATAATAATAATAAATAACGAGAAAACAAAAATAAATAAAACGAAAAAACTAAAAAAAAACAAAAACAATAAAAAATAGCAACGAATAATAATACATTTTCTATTTGAGTGCTTTCTCTTCTTGATAAGCAAGTTTTCTCTTCTCCCTCTTCTATTTTTAATTCAGTATTTTTTTCTTCTTCTGTTATTTTTTGTTTGTCTTGCTATTTGCCTCTGCTTTTAATGCTGCCGAAGAATGTAAATGCAGCGCTGTCTACCACAGCATATCTATTTTCATTCTTTTTTTGTTTTCCACTAACTTTATTGCACACACAAACATATACTCTTTATATTTACTCAGTTTCTTGTATTTTGTTTTCTTGTTCTGTTATTTCCTGCAAATAGCTCCAATCCCCACTCCTTATTATAACAGCTATACAACAAGCTCTCTTTATTTCTTTAGCTCTTGCTCTAGCTCTCTCTTTCTCTTTGTGTTGTGCGCTCTTCCTTTTTATTTCATGCATTCATCTCCATTCCTTTAGCAGCCAGCGACAGTGTTGTTTACCATCCAACCAACCGAGCGACCAACCATTCATTTTAATATGTACAGCTGCTGTGTTTTTACTTTTCCTCTTTATTCTAAAGCTTCTTTATATCTCTCCTCTACTAGTTTTCCCCCACCAAGCGTTTTACCATTCTTTCCTTTCGCTGCCACGGGTATATTGTTTTTTTTTATTTTGCTTTTTGTGTTTTATTTTTTTTTTATTATTATTTTGTTGTTTTTTTTTTTCTCTTTGTTTTTTCATCATTACAACTCTGAGCGCACACATAAGCCCGCAGCAATAAATTTAATTTGCTTTAATATAAATATACAAAAACAAAAAACAAAATGTAAGAATGAAAACAAAAAAATTAAATAAAATATTATCGTATTTTTAAATCCCCAAATGTAGGCATTAACGATTTTAAAAAGCGCTATTTTAACATATTTCTTATTACACGCTGTACAACACTGTTACGATTAACATTAAATTATTAACAGAACACTTTGTTGAGAAGGATTTATTTTCTTATGGTGTAAGGGAAATATTTTTTACAATTAAACGGGCATTTTATTTACCAAATTAATAAGTGTCTTTTTTTAACTGTTTTCATTTTTATTTCTAATAAGAATTTCAAATCAAACTTTTATTTTTTAAATTTTTCAATATTAAAAGGTCTACGAACCCATTCGTTTTTTGCCATGTTCGCAATATACCGTTACACTTAAAGTAGGGTATTTAAAATATATGAATGTTTGTATCATTGTATATACATTTCTATTATTGTGTATAGTATTTATTTATGTATATCCACATTCACATACACAGAGCCATTTACTATACAGCTGTACTGCATGTGTTTTGTGTATTTATGTATGCATATACTAGTATTTGACATCAGACATACATACATACATATATATGAATGTATGTACATACATAAAATAAATGTTTAATGAAAATATAAATAAGAAATTAATTATATTTATTTATAATATACAGCTTATAATTAAACAAACAAACAAACAACAACAACAACGCCAACACCAACACCGTTTCAACAAAAACCGTTTCTTTTTTTTTATTCTTTTCAATGAAATTATAAACAAACATTGAAATGAGATAAAAAAAAGGAGAAAAAAACACAACAACAATAAATAATAAAATTATAGTACCGGGAATGTTCTTACATTTGTATTTTTTTTTTTAATTTATTCAATACCTAATTTAAAGATATTTAAAATAGCATTTTAATGCTAATAACTGTCTAAAATTGAATTATTGCTTTTAATTTGTTTATTGATTTTAATTTAAATAAATTTTCTTTCGGTTTTTTTAATACCGGTTATAAAAATTAGGGTTTTAATTACAAATTTAAATTTGTGTTATTTTTCTCTTTTTCTTTTTAATATTTAACATGTTTGTTTTATAACAAACCGACCCCATGTTAAATTAAATACAACGAACTTTTAATAGCATTTGCCGTTAGAATTTGAAAGATAATTAAAATAAATTAACATTTTAATTTGTTAACTTTTTTTATTTTCTCATTTGTAAAATAATGAAAATTGACTCATTCAAAGCCTGTTTTCTCGAATTTACATACATACTTATATGATTTTAAAGTAGACTATCGGCTATTTCAGATTGAACACAAACTTAAACACTTAACAAGGGTTTTTAGATCCCTGACGGAGATCTATAACAGATCCCTGCCGGACTACTGCAGGGTATGTTGCAATGAGGAGACGTTAGAGACTGTCGAGCACCTCCACTGTAACTGCCCAGCCCTTGGTAGCTTGAGGTTGAGGACCGTTGGCAGGGGCTTATTTGAGGGTTTGAATTCTGTGTCGAGAGCCGACATCAGGGCTCTCCACAGATTCTTTAGTAACTTGAGCTGGTTGAAAAGTTCTAGGTCTTCATCAGTGTAGCCGCGTTTTCCCTTTTTGTTTTGTTTGGGTCTATGTAAGTCCTTCGCTTCCCATTCTCCCTTCCTACTTCCTCTCCTTTTTCCTATCCCCTCTTGTATCCTTTCTTCTTAAGGACGTTATGTACAATGGGTCAAATCGACCTCCGGGGAATGTACTTGCCTTAGGTGATAGGTACACTTCCTCTAACCTAACAGTGGTTAAAGTCTGTTAAAGACAAATTTTGCTATGTTAACGCCAAAAGTGGAGGTTTGCTTCTTTGGTTTTTAAATTTGAATTTAACTTCACAGACATCAATTTTCTATGACTCTGATATAAATCGATCTTAGAAACGGCTGAGAGTTGTGGCTTATCATCTCGATGGCTAGTTCCCTTCACTTCCAGCTGAGACAATCATGCCCTCAAATTGCTTGTGCAGAATATCCAATTTGTCATGCACTGTTTGTGCCATGTAGCGCCGTCCTGTTGAAATCAAATCAATTTAGGGCAAAATTAGTTGGTAATCATCGAACTACAGTGCTTGCTGGAACTACAAGGATAGTCTGGCCAACGTTGCTCTCACAGATATCTGGACTAATGATGCCGCCAACTCAAGATCCATTCCAAACATACTACTGTTAGAAAAAGTATGGTGGATAAACTTAATTTTGTGGATTTCTTTGCGTTCTCAACAATTAAGCCTATCTTACGGCTCATAATGGGATATTTTGCGTTTGAATTTGCATTAACATTCATGTAAAGTCCAACTCACGCAATTGTCAAAAAAAGAAAAGACGCCTTTTTCACGTTCAAAGTACTTTGACAAACTTTTATATTTTCTATTAAACTATTCGCTTTCACAAGTTCAAAGTTTACTTTGACAAATTCTTGATACATATTTTGTTGTTGTGACTACAACCATCGTTGAACGACGGACGAAGGACTAAGCAACTCTGCGAGTAAAGTGTGAACTTACACCCAAAAACTCAAGACTTTCCGAAGTCCTTTGAACTTGCAAAAAGCGTCTAATTGAGTGGTAAACCAACAGGTTTTGAATGTTGATTTTTGAACATTCGAAAGAACTGACTTGGTGATAAAATTAAAAAATAAAATTGAGGCATATTGAGAAAGGACAGCCCAGAAATGATTTGAAAACCATTACCGTCAGCAGCTGCCATCGCTCTAGAGACAAACATAATGGCAAAGTCCAAGCATTATAATGATTTTACTTTATTTTTGAATCTGAAAAATGTTTAACCTTTGTAACTTTTTGAAATTTTCACAGGTCAAAGGATAAATAGAATTGTATTGAGATTTCGTTCTAATGACATTTTGAATTATCTGGGGCCTTGATTGTGTCGCGGATAAACTCCATTTACTATCTAAAAATTACTAGCAGGTTCTATACTATACCTTGAAGTCGCCGTAGTCTAGTAGGTAGTGTGTTGGCTTATTAGACGCGAAGCTACGGTTGAAATCCCCGGTCAGACATCAAAACGAAATATGAAAAAATATTTCTTCGGCGACTTTCTCTCAGCAGATTTCTGGCAAAAACTCTCAGAGTTAATAAAAATTGCCACGAAAAGTTTCTCAAAAATCTGTCGTTTGGAGTCGACATTAAACTGCAGGTCCCGCCATTCATGTATAAAATGAGCACAAACAATATGAGTGGTGTTGAGAAGCTAGTCCGTAATCCTGACTGAAGGGTTGTAATGGCCAATTATGTAGGTCTATACTAAACCAGGACCACGAGTATAAAAACGAATTAATGTCTATACCAACTTTTTGTTTTTACGTATTTTTTGTTCATTATTTTTGTTCAATACAGGATTAAGTTTTAATTTCTTTGTTTTTGTCATCAACTTCGTTTAGTTCATTATGATTTTATTGTACAATTTTTTTGTTTTTGTTTGTTTTTTAATTAAATTTTTAAATTAATAAAATTCTAGAAATCTGGCAACATTTATGCTCTACAATTTGTTTTTGCCGTTTGTGTTAGCTTCTTATGCTTTCTTATACATTCACGTTGTATTAACGTTCTACAAAAATAGCAGCAGCAACAACAACAACAACGAAAGTAATAACAATGACGATGATATTAAACTTACAACCACACACACATACACAGCCGTACAAACAACACGAACTTGTATAGTTGTTTATTTACGTAGTACTTACAATATGTACGTACATATGTACGTATGTTTGTATATGCAATATAAATTAATATATAATATAATATGTATGTATGTACATATATGTACCATTAAATACACACGTACATATATACATACATCCATGCATATTTATATTCATTTTCGTAAATGTATGTATGTAAGCTAAAATGCATACTACTTGTTATTGCTGTTGTCTGCTTGCTGCATCCCTTTCTCCCCCTCCTCCCTCCATTGCAGACCAATTGCAAGTGTTATTCTTAATACACATACATACATAAACATACATACACATTTTTATTTGTAAATAAGCAATAATAACAGCACAATGCAACAGAAATATATACAAGTAAACAAGAAAGAAAAAAACAAACGAAAAAAAAGAACAAAATTGAAAAAAAACAAGTACAACAACTTGCTACAATAATAAAAACAAGTACACCATTTTTACATGTGTACTTGTACTCTTCTTGTGTATATTTTTGTAGTAAAAAGTAAAACAACACGATGACGACGACGAACAGCGAACAAACAATCAACGTCCCCAACGTAAATTCGCTTATAACCAGGCACGATCTGCCTGCTGCTACAACGAGTACACAACGTGTTGTTAGGGGGAGTTGTGGAGCACATACACAGAGAGATGGAGAGTGAGAGAGAATAACTAGTAGAGAGTGTAAATAGGAGAGGCATTATTATACTACATACATACATTGCATAGGAAGGAGTTGGTTGAATGGCTGGGACAGTAAGGGGGTGGAAATAATAATAATGAAAGCAGAAAAAAAAACGAAAACAAAAAAGAAACGTTATTTATGAGAAACAAAACAAGCACATTGCACAGTGATACTTAATACAGTATTGCATAGTATATAATCTCAATTTATGTATTTACATACTTACAGTTAAGGAAGAAACTCTACATACCACCCACACATTTTGATCGTTTCTAAATATTTCAAAGAAATTTTAAAAGAAATTATACGACATTTTTTTACCGGACTAATAAATAAGTTTATGCAGGCGCTAAGGTAATGACATTACGAAATATTTCATAGAAGCGGGTGTTCTACGTCCGATCAAGTGCAATTTGAAAGGATTGCTTTCGCATCAATGTTTTCAAAAGGTCTCAAATATCTTCGATTGGAAAAAGTCTTGTGGTTCAAACCCCAATTCAGACATCTCGATCAAAACGAAAATTGCAAAACTTTGCTTCGCTGACTTCTTCTCTGGTATGTGGTATGCCTGAAGCAGTCTGCTATATATACAAGACTGTTAGATTTAATAAAATTGTAATGAAAAGTTTCCTATTTTTCACAAAATTTACTTCAATTTTGCTTCAGAAACTAAGCCGACCATACCACTGTATGGATTTTACACTGCGAGAAAAAAAACAATAACAAGTAGGAGGAAAACAAAACAAGAAATAACATGATATTGAAAAAGATAACAAAATACACTATAATAGCACAAGAAGCGCTTTCAATAAATCCACAGTGGGTGGGTGGTGCATAGTTTAAAGCGCATATTATTCTCTTGTTTTTATTTTTTCCTTCTTCTGCTCTTTCTCTCTCTCTCTCTTTCTCTCTTATTTTTCCAGCGATTGTTGTTATTGCTAAAGTACTATTAAAGCTTATTTTCTGTTTTCAACTGTATATGTATGTGTTCTGTAAGTTGGGTTTATGTATGTGTATGTGTGTATGTATTCTTGTTTGCCAGTATTAGTTGGAATTATTTTCGTAAGAAGTATTGTAGTTTTGTAGAGTATTAGTGTGGTATGCCTGAAGCGGAACTAGATAAAACCAAGCAGAGCCTCTTAACGTTATTGTAGACGGCCAACTCTCTCGTGTCTGTCCACTATTATTATCATCATCATTATCATAGTCGTCATCATCATCGTCATTATTGCCATCAACTCATAAACATTCATTTAAAACTGTGCTGCTTTAAACAAATTTTTGCTGCTTTCGTATTACAAACACACACACGCACTTACACATAGCTGTGTATGTTTACGAAGCTAGACTTCAATGATAGTAATGTTTTTAAAACAACAACAACAACAACAGCAACTATAAAAACAACATAAACATTAAAGAAAAAACAGTTTTAATAGATTGATATATGGGGAAAAAGTGGCACAAATTAAATTTCAGTTTATTTCAACGTCGTCGTTGTTGTTGTTGCAGCTGTAGTTGTGTTTTTTATTTGCTCTCTATCCATTAAATACAGTTGTGGTGAAAATAATATACAACATATCCAATTACTTTCAGTTTGTTCTAATAGGCAGTCTAGGTTTGGGTATTTGCATAAATAATTTAATAATTTTTTAAAGAATAAGTTTATATAACTTACTTAATTGATCATCAGAATCCTTTGGTCAGGATTAAGACCTAGATTCTCACATTAATTTTACCCATGAATAACGGGGCCGTTCATGTTCGAGCTATCTAATCTGGTGTTCTTAACCACGAACTCGCATTTAATAAGCCAATACATTAACTTCTAGATCCTTTAGACCTAAGTACATATATTAGATGTACGAAAAAGGTATTCTAAGTTTTCTGACATAAAAACAGACATCATCTAAATCTAAATTTACTTCATTAAGAGAGTTATGGAGAGATCGAAACAAATGATACGAGCAAAGTGGGGGCTATACGGTGGTTGCTCAGTTTCTGGCGCAACATTAAACATGTGTCTTGTTTGGCGTTGTCATGATGTTTTCTGTTTCTTTGTTTAAATTTAGTAAATCAATCGTTTAACTACGCTGTAGAAGCTTATAATGAACAATTCCCTTCCAGCCCAGCCAGATACACGTTACCTTTCTGGGCGTCAATCCTGACTTTGCCGCCTGTTGCCCGTTGCATAGCTTCTCTTTGCATTGTCCATTATATTTTTCTAACATTATTATCGAATGTAATATGCTTTGGTTTGATTTCCTTCCGTTTTAGCACAGGGTCGAAAATGGAAATTTAGTACACTGCAATCCTTCACTGTACAATTAATATGGCACCCAAACTCGAACTGTTTTGGGTATCTAAGTTGCTTTAAATGGTTGGTAAACCTTCAATGATTAATGGCTTCACTTAAACCAAAATAAAAACAACGACAATTTTATGGCGTGATCCACGTTAGCCTGGCTGGGCATCATGCAGGCTAGATGCTGTTCGCATCTTTTAGAAGAGCAACTACGCGAATCGTCTTTATTCGGCAGATAAGCCTATAACAGCGTGTGCAAGGAGAGGCACACGCATCCTTGGTATCTACTGAATATGTATTAATAAAGGTTAGCCTGAGACATCCCAACGCGTCTTGTGCTTTTGTCGTGCTATTAACGGACCCAAACTTATTAGGTCAAGACTTTGTTAATGGTCTGAGAAAGTTGGCGACAATTATAATTTCTCAATCGGAGATATTCTTCATCATCGATTTTATTTCCTTTCCCCTTTCTTTCTCTATGTCAGATTCCTTTTTACTCAAAATTTTAGGTTTGAAATATTCTATTTATCTTTTTTACTTCTTTTTTGTTCACTGTTTTTGCTTCATCTCTATCTTCTTGGGAGCAAGAAGACAAATGCTATGCAGGTATACAAAATGGATGTTTTTCTGGTCTCCAGTTGATGTTGCAGCGTACATGTTACACGTGCATTCGTAGTTTTTAATCTAAACTTTTAAAAATTGTTAATTTATTTCTTTATAAATTTTTATTTGCCGTTTTATTTTCTCCGCCACTGTATGTTATTTATTTTATTATATTTTTATTTAATTTTTTTCTTCTGCTGCTGCCTTTTTTTACAAAAAAAATTTGTCTTCATGTTGTTGTTTCTTTTGTTTTTTGTTTTAATTTTTAAAATAGTTTTTCTGCAGCAGCTTCTTTGTAAAAAAAAAACAAACAACAACACAACAGTTGAGCGAGATAAAGAAAAGTAGGAAAGAAGCTTTTGAACGATTTATTTTAGTCCGATTTCGGTGTGTTTTATTTTATTTTTTCTTTAATAATTAACGCAAGAGATTTTCTTAAAAAAAAAAAAAAAAAAAAAAAAAAAGACGAAAGAAAAACAACAAGAACAGCGAATTTTCATTAACACACTTAAAAAAGAAAAGAAAGAGAAACACAGTTAAAAATTTAATTGAAATTTTAATTAAATTTAACGAAGAACAACAACAAAAAAAGAAATACGGTACCAATTAAAGTGAAATAAATATGTACTCAAATGTGATAGAATTACAAATTTATTAATGCGCCAAAAAACTATTTAAAAAAGTGTTTTAAACTTTTCTTTTTTTTCAATAATTATTTGTGAAATATTTATTAAATTAAGCAGGTAAAATAATTGCAATGGATCCATAGATCATTCGTATATTATGAGTAAAAAATATTTTATTAAGTGCTCATAAACAGTTTACATACCAGATTTTTTCTTTTCTAAAAATTTCATCATATTGTAAAATGTTTATTGGCCAGTAATTGGCCGTAGTCTAGTAGATAGTGTGTTCGCTTATTAGACGTAAAGTCCGGGTTCGAGCCATAGGTCAGACATCGAAACGAAATATGGAAAAAAAATATTTCTTCGCCGACTTCTTCACAGCAGATTTCTGGCAAAAACTCTTGAGAGTAAATAAAATTGCCATGAAAAAGTTCCTCAAAATCTGTCGTTCGGAGTCGACGTTAAACTGTAGGTCCCGCCACTCAAGTATAAAATTAAGGCACACAACATAAGTGCTACGTCGTAATGACCAATTATGTAGGTATACCTATGTGAAGTAAGACTGGAAGCACTAAAGATGCGATCAGGCCAGTATATGATCACAATATGAATGCATTTGGAATGTATTCATCACTTGTATTAAAGTATGGCGTATAATCCGAATTAGTCAATTATCGGCCACTGCTCTTATAGCGTATTCGACTCGTCCATTCATCCCGTAATGCTTAAAAAGCGGCAACGTTTATACGAGTTTTAATCTTTCGTCGGTTGTTAAACGATACGTATTAGTAAATGGCAAATAAATGTTTCCTTACATGAAAGATACTTAACAGCTGACAGTCTTGCGACATCGGCGGACCACTAATGGCACGGATAACCCAATATTATAGTAAAACCTGATGACATTCTCAGTGTGTGACCTTTCCTTCTCCATTTACAATCTGGTAAAGCTATTTAGAATTGTAAAGCAATATGGAAGCTTTAAAATAGTGAAGCTATAGTGCCTAGGAAGGTTTCTCAACAGTTGTATGAACTCATATAGAGACAACCATTAAGCTATCCCTAGTTAGGTTAGGTTAGAGGACGTATACCGGTCACCTGAGACAAGTACAGTACTCGGAGGTCGATTTGGCCCATTGTACAGCTGTCCTTAGTTAGTTAAACAAAACATATTAATTGCCAATAAATTTTTTACTTTAATACTAATTATTTAATTTCCATTTTTAAACTTTATTGTCCAAGAAACAAATTCTAATTCCATTTTTTAAATTTTCCTTGCATTCTTTCAGGCGGATCAAACTCTGGCCGCTTTAGAGAAGTTTGATACTGTATCTCGTTGCGATGCTTTACACTATCTGCTAAGGAATCTCAAATATAAATATCCTCAGGCTTGTGAACAGGTTATACCCAATATATTTGGTCAGTCGTTGGCAATAGATTCTAAAAAACAATTGCAACTACTGTTGACACCGAAGAAAGAGGAATGCATTAAGAATGAGGATGAGAACGCTTCAACGGATTTGAATCAGAATTTCGAAAAAATCCTCTGTAAAGAGGAGTTTATGTGCCTCGATGAAGACGATGTCTATGCTGATGATGCCGATAATGAAAATTCATCTTCGCTGATCAAACGTATGCGCTACGATACAACAACGGGCAGTAGTGTAACGAGTAAAACTAGAATTGGTGCCGGGGTAAATGTACAACAACAATCTACTGGCGATCCATTGGATTTAATACCATCATCCGTTATACATGCTCGGCGTCTGGGTAGAATAGCTACAGCGGATGCTGATGCCGACGAAAGTAATAGTTTAGATGCTTTGGCACACAATATTTCCAGTAAACGTTCGCGTAGACGTGTGTTTGGTCTGCATCATGCGAATCGCAGCAATAGTAGCGCTGGAAAATTGAACCTACAATCGTCCTCCCGTTTATTGTTAAGCGATAAATTAAATCAGCGTGTTTCACGTTTGGGAGAAGGTTATGTCTTCCATCCGGATAGTGAGTTTACGGTGCGTTTTCATTACAGTTCCGAGGAATTGAGTATACGAGTGTTCAAAGAACAGTTTCGCTTACATTTAAAAACGGCTCTTAAATTGCACGATAAAAAATTCTTAAAGGAATTCCAACGAGAATTTGTATTTAACGGCCGTCTATTAGGCACAACGCCGCCAAAACATGTTTTGGAGAAATTACGTGTCGAACGTTTGGAAGAATGGCAGCAACAAAAATTACGCAAACAACAGCAACAGGAATTGTTAATGCAACAACAACAGCAACAACAACAACAGGAATTGTTAATGCAACAACAACAGCAACAACAACAACAACAACAACATAATCAAATGATGCTAATGCAACAGAGAAGACGACTGCTGGCGGGTAATAACCATAATACCACACCGGCATCGGCATCGGGTAATGCTTATGATTCCGAAATGGAATTCGAATTGGAAACAGAATCTCAATTGTCTTCGGCCTCTCAAGAGATAATGAAATTTGAAGAGATTATAGATGAAGGCGTCGGTCCTGGACGACTAATCGATGGCCTAGTTATGGAACCGGAAATGGATGATGTTATTGGCGGTGGCAGCGGTGCTAGTGTTAGTGGAGGCAGCGGCAGTAGTAATAGTAGTGCGGGCAATGCTATGGACACAATGCCAAATGATGTTGGTACCAATGACAGTGCTTCTACCCTGAATTCTTCATCTTTTGCTGGCGACGCTGTTAGTGGCGGAGTTGGTGCATCATTTAAAAATCACTTATCGCAACAACAACATCAACAACTGCAGCAGCATGGGTAAGTACTTAAAGAAAGTTATTTCGACAGATTTGTTTTTCAAAATTCTTCTGTTTTTGTATTTCTTTTTTGCAGACCAAATAATGCTCTCCTGATGAATGGCCTTACAACAGCCACCACAAATAATGTGATTCCTAATAATATTAATCAACAACAACAACTGCAACAGCAGCAGCAGCAGCATGCGAAATCCCAACAACAGCAAATGGGTCAAGGCAATAGCCTAACGAATGTGGCCGCCACCAAGGATCAACAGCAACAACGGCCTCAACTCTCAACACATCAACTGCATTATCAGCCACAAATTATATCGAATGAACAAATAACACAACCCCATTCGATCCATAAGTTGGGAGGTCTAATAAATGATAAACAACAACAGCAGCAGCAGCCACCCCTACATGTTAATAATTTAATGAACAACAATATGGGACAACCACCGTCGTCACACTTCCAACATCAAGGTCCACAGCAGCCGCAGCATCCTAACCAACAAAGGTTTATGATGCAGCAACAACAAAATCACTTTAATTCCCATATGCAAGCACAAGCGCATCCATTGGCCATGATCGGTGGTATGATGGAAACGGCTAATCAACAGCATCAGCAACAGATGCAGGCCCAACAGCAACGTATGCAACTGAATGCTTCGAACAATATGATAAACAGTATCGACAATATATTAGGCTCAGGAACAACGGTCAGTAAAGCAACACCGCCGCCCCTTGGTACACCAGAACACTTGAAATTCTTGCAGCAGCAGCAGCAGCAACAGCAGCAAATGTCACCTCATATGCAAAATATGTCAATGCAACAGCAGCAGCATCTACTAATGCAACAACAACAACAAGGTTTACTAAGTGGTCCTACTACTCCAACTTCAAATATGGGTCTAATGCCCAACTCAGCTACCACGCCCACTGGTAATTCATCGGCAAATGCTTCCTTCGAACATGATGATGAAGGTCTCTCTCACGATGAGGACGATGAGGATCATGAAAATGATACCAATGATGGCATGGAAACGAAACCGCAATTAATTGATGGCGGTAGCAGTAGTAGTACATCACTGCAAGCACCTTCGGGTGGTGCCTCTGCTGGTACACCAGGCACGAAGAAAGAGAAACCCAGTTACAATTGTCTACTGTGTCCCAAATCATATCGGAAACGTAAATCCTTACTGGATCACTATAAAATACATCCAGGCTATTGCCATGACTGTGGCAAACCCAATGGTACCTCTCTAGAGGTAAGTTATTAATCAATTCCATTAAATTTCATTCAAACCAATGCCGTTTTGCTTTCTGTTTTTTTTTTAGGAAATCATACATCACAACCGTACAGTTCATGCTAAAGAATTTCCCTTTGTATGTGAAACTTGCGGTGAATCGTATTCGCGGCGCCAACAATTCCATGCCCATGTTGAGTCCCACAATAAGAAGGATTTCAAAAGTGAGTTTGTGTCAAGAATCGTTACCGATGTTGTTTAACATGAAGTGAACAGTAAATTTCAAATATCTTCACAACATACTATTTCACATCGATAAACAACATACACCTACAACATTCCTCAATAAATACTATCACACAAATTTTCTACATTCTCTTTTTTTTAAGTGAAACGTAATATTTACAATTCGTTCTTCTTTTTTATTCTTTCTGTAGCCTATTCCTGTATTGAATGTGGCCAAAAGTTTCCGCACAAAAAGTTACATCAACAGCATTTAGATGATACGGGCCACAAGGCTGACGGTGCTATATGTGAAGTCTGTGGCGATGAGTTTCCTTCAAAGAATGCCTTGTATCAGCATATCATACGTGTTCACAAAAAGGACAACTTTTTCGAGTGTCACATATGCCAGAACCGTTTCACACTCAAGGCAAACTTGGAACGTCACGTTCAATTGCATACGGAAATTAAGAGGACATATGTTTGTGATTTATGCGGTTCTTCCTATTTTACATATCCAGCTTTAAAAGATCACTACAGCAATGCTCATACAGATGCATCTGAATGCAAATGTACGTTATGCGGTAAACGTTTCGGTTCGGTTAAGTCCCTACAACGTCATTTGCCTTCACACTCGGAAGAGAGGCCACATTGTTGTTGCTATTGTGATCAGGTAAGCTAATGTTAACACAATTGAATAAAGTTTCTAAAAAAAATTTTAATCGATAACCCGTTATTTTAGACCTTCAAATGGAAAACCCATTTGGTGCGACACAAGCAAACCGTACACGGTAATCAACCGTCGCCCAAGAAAGTTAAACGTTTTTCAAAGGAAGGAGATGGTAAGTCGCGTTACAAAAAAGCAATGTTTGATAGATTTTGGATTTGTAGTGACAGAAATATTTGTTTAATTTCCTGCTTTTAGAACTGGTACCCGTGGCTGATGAGCCTGGTCCACCGCCAGCTAAAGTTGCTAAAAAATCGAATGCTAGCAAACCAAAACAGCAAGCGAATCAGACGCCTCAAATACAGCAGCAACAACAACAGCAGCAGAAATTGGGTGCTATAGCGACACCACCTCCCCTTTCAACTACGCCGGGTACTTCGTCGTCATCACAACAAGATCCCTTTAACGCTGCCATCATATCGAACAATAGTTCTCAATCGTCGACTGCATCAACATCACAGCACTCACTGCAGTCAAGTGAATCTCAACCAAATTCCATGTACAGTCAAAATTTCAGTGCTGAGAAATTACTTGGACAACATACACCACAACAGCAACAACAACTACAACAACAGCAAATTTTACCCACACATAATGCACAACAAACACAGCCACTTCAAATTCCACAACAACAGCAGCAGCAGCAACAACAACAACAGCAAAGACCAACACCTCCACCCCATACGCATGCACATACGCCACAACAACATACGCCACAGCAACAGCAGCAGGCACAACTTGCGCAACAACAACAACAACCACCAATACCACTACCACAACCACCCCAAAACCAACAGCCACATCATCGTCATACACCTAATAGTCATACGCCCGATAACAATTTGCCACGCATCAATAGTTTCGGTGGTGGTGGCCCCGCACAACCTGAGACCCAGTTTCATTTTGAACAAAGTGCCGCTGGCGGCCAAACTTCTAATATTACAAATCCAGGTGCTTATCCACAACATCAAATTATCAATCAGTATCAGCAGCAACATCACCAGCAGCAACAACAACAACAATTGCAACAGCAAGCTGCACAGCAGCAGCAACAGCATATGCGAAGTCATACACCACAAAGTCCTCATCATCATGTGCAACAACATCAGCAACATTTTCCTTCACCACATCAGCAACATTTGCAAAGTTCCCAGCAGCATCAACAGCAAATGCATCACCACCAGCAAATGATGCATCAGCAACAGTTGGCACAACAACAACAACAACAACATCAGCAACAGCAACCCCTACAAAGGCAACACAGTCAACAGCGTTCGCCACATCCACACCAGACACCCACACAGCAATTGCAACAGCAACATCAACAACCAATGCACTCGCCACAGCATGTACGTTTGCAGTCTCCAGCCCCACAGGCTCATACGCCACAACCCCATACACCACAACCTCCTACTCCGCAACAACAACCTCAGCAGCAACAACAACAACAACAGCCAAATTCAGTGGCCGCGAATCACCAACAGCAGCAGCAGCAGTATACAACAGATGCTTGGGGTAATATTAATTTTGTTGGTGGTGGTCATCCCTCAAATGCCACAAATCATCAACAGCAACAACAACAGCAGCAGCAACAACAACAACAACAGCAAAATAATGCTGCTGCGTTACCGGGTGATAAAGACAATCCCAATAAATTCTATATTGTTGATTCTTCCGAGTTTCTGGGTCTTCCAATGAATGTCGCTGGCGGCAATACAACACAGGTGGCAGAAACCAATAATCAATTAACAAATGTCCAACAACAACAGCAGCAGCAACAACAAGCTACAATGATGGCTACGAAGCCACCAAGCCAACAACCCCAACAGCAGGAAACGAATCTTGGTCCAGATCTTATGAGTTTTCAGGTAAATTTTTACACGTGATGTGAGAGGAAAGAGAGTCGTTCTATTTAATTCAAAATATTTGCGATTTTTGTTTCTTTTTTTTTAGAATATATGGCCACAGGCGAATCAATCGCCAAATCAAATGGTGGGCTATGGTGCCAATGGTCCCCAACAGCAACAGCAGCAGCAGCAGCAACAACAACAACAACAGCCTCAGACTCCACAACAGCAAGGTGCTTCCCAACAAACCGCTGCGGGAGTTGTTAGCAGTGCGGCTGCAGATCCCCATAACTATAATAATATCGGCAGTATTTTAACGAATCTTATTGATAACAATCCTAATCCTATGGAATATAATTTCGAATTAATGCAACAACAACAGCAGCAGCAGGGATCTGGGGGCAGTGGCACTGCAACACCGGTTGGTGCACAACAAACGCCACAACAACAAGCCCAAACACCGTTGGGTGTTCATCAGCAACATCAGCAGCAACAACAACAACATCAGCATCAAACATCGGCTGCCGTTGCCGCCTACGGACTACAGCCAACACCAGGAGCAGGTGGTTTAATACGTCATGCCGGCGTATATGGAGCTCCTTCTTCATTGTATGATCCACATCATCATCCGGCTCATCATCCGTCTAGTTTGGCCGAAATGAGTGAACAGCAAAAGAATAGCTTCCAGCCGTACCATCCTCATGCGGCGCTACAGCCACATGCCCATGCTTTAAGTGGCCATCCACTAGCGCCTACGGCCCATCATCCATTGGCGGCTGCTTCTCATCTCTTGCCCCCACCTCCACCACATGCCGGACATCATGTCTACGATCGTGGTGGCTATCCCGTCTTGGCCGGTGGTGACGATGGCAAGGCTGTTCTTCCGCCTATAAGCGATTATATGCATCACATGCAGCAACAGCATGTTCAACAGCCCGATTTATTGTACTATCCTGTCAAGAATGACTGACATTTAAAATAGGTCATGCCACCGGGTGGGGCTGGAAATCAAAGTGCGCCGACCACGACGAGAGGGCAGGTTTATCATCATGGGTTAACAACGCCGCCAAACTCGTCACACCAACACCATTCGCACCATCACCAATATGCCACACAGGCAATGCACCAATTTCCATACCACCACCATCCACACCATTTGCAACAGCAACAGTATCAACGGGGAAAGCCATCTGCACATCATACACATCCAGCACATCCCCTACATCCAGCTCACCACCACGGTCATGGCCCTGCACCTCAACACACACAATCCGAATTATTGCATTGGTGGCCGCCACCACACTCCTCTGCCCCAGTGCTTCCCCCCTCAATGTCAACATCACAACCTAACGCTGCCACAGCAGTAGCAGCAACGGGATCTACTACATCATCATCAGCAACGTTATCCACATCATCATCTTCATCATCATCATCAAATTCACCATCTGTAGCAGCAGCAGCAGCAACAACAGCAACAAAATCTAAGAGAGGCGATGTTTTATTTTAAATTATTCGTAAGTTAATTACATATATTGTTTTAATTTGTATTTTATTTTTATTTTATTTTTATTTTTATTTTATTTTTGTTTTCTTTATATTTTATTATTTCTCTTTTCGTTTTTATTTTCTTTACTCCCCCCCATAGTTTAAAGTAGTTTTAAGCGAATATCTCTGAAAGACTCCGCTAAAGAGAAGAATTAGAAGAAGGATACGATTGTAAATTATTCAAAAACATAAGAGAAAAAAGTTTATCCTTCAACAATTGTACACTTTTTTTTAAAAGATTTTTATGTTTTAATGTGAGAAATTAAAAAAAAAAAAAAAATATAAAATTTGAGAAAAAAAGATAGAAAAACGAACGCTTAAGGTTTCAAAAAGTCGAATTTTGTATAAAAAAGATAAAGAAAGTGTAACTTATGTCTGCTGTAGGAAAAGTTTAACATGAAACGATTGTAAAAATTTTAGAATTTAATTTTTTTCCTTAAAATTTATAACTTTAGATAAAAATCTTAGATTTTTGAATATTTTTGTTTAAGAATCTGATGTTTTTATGTGTACATATTTAACTATCGAAATATTTTATTTATTTCTGGTGCTAATTTTACAGGAAAAAAAAAATATTTCAAGCGAAAGAATTTCAATTTTCGATTCAAATTCAAATTCTTTAGACCTTGAAGATCTAGACTGTGGTGAAAATTGATTCGCTGTTGTTGTTATAAGCTGAGGTCAATTAATTTTTCATCTTAATGGGCAATCACACACGAGAACAATTATGTTGGCACCAGAGATCAGCAATAAGTATTCAAAACGATGAGCAGATTCGAATCATACTCAAAATTTCTGATACTTATACGCATTCATACTTATTTTAATATCATACTCATACTACTCATATTCAAAGTTTGAAATACTCATCGTGCTCACAAATACGCATGATGCTATTGATTTCGACTCTCCATGATTCATCGTATATACGAAACACAAAATAAGTATGATTCGCCTATGAACACTGCAATACTCACAAGACGATTGTGTGTTTGCTCTGCTTGCTGTCTTTGTCTTTTTTGTTTATGTATCTTTCTTCTTTCTTTGTGAACGCAACAACAACTAAGACTGTAAATTTTGATGAATGATTCGAATCACTCGAATCATTTGTGAGTATTATAAGTATTTTTCTAAATTTATGAATCTGAATGAGTAGGCGTATGAATCAAACATATTTCGAATGTTATGAGTTTGATGTCAACGTTGTACTCATAATCATTGCAACCTGTACTTATAAATCAATGTTGTAGTGAATACGAGTGAATCAGAGTAGTTGAATTTGAATACTGTTGACTCACTCATACTCAAAATTGCATGAGTACTTATGAGTAGCTGAAAAACGATTCATTGCTGATCTCTGGTTGGCACAAAATGGCAACTTGTAGGCAAGAGAGGTGAGGAGAGTGGTTTTTTGCTGGCATAATTTTTCCAATACATAAACATACATAAACAATACATAAACAATACAAAACCAACCCAGCTAGCGTTTGGAAGATTGTTTTTAAAAAAATCACTTTGCTGAGTCTTTTTAGAGTACTTTTGGTGATCAAAAACTTATTAATACACTTATAAAATAAAAACATTTAAACAAATTTTTTGTATAGAGCATATTTAGTCTTTCGTTGTGTGTTGAGTAGTGCAGAGTACATATATTCAATTTTATGCCAGATAAAATAGTCTCGTGTGTGATAGCACAATGAGTTCAAAAGTTAAGGAGAGATTTTCGTGGAAACTGGTTCATAATTGTTCTTTGCTGGCCTGCATAATTATAAAAGACTCATCAATGTCTCGACGTTAAATGAAATTAAATCAACAAGAAAATCAATTTTGAGTTCAATAAACGGATTAAGGCAAGTTAAGATGAAGAAATTGAGAAGACATATAAGCTAAATGCTACTTGGATGCCTAGTTACTTGGTTTTAACAAGCCAAATGAGATCTTGATAGAGGCGATGTTTTTAGAGTTGGATAGATGCACAGAAGATGCTGCATACATTACTTTTATTTCTTGTCAGAGCAGCTCCCTCCTGCATATGTCATTTGCCAGAAATATCATACAACCAGTAGTAGCCGTAGTCTAGTAGGTAGTGTGTTCGCTTATTAGACGAAAAGCCCGGGTTCGAGCCCCAGGACAGACATAAAAACGATGTCAAAAACTCTGAGACCAAATAAACTTGCCAGGAAATAGTTTCTCAAAATCTGTCGTTCGGAATCAACGCCACTCACGTATAAAAATTAAGGCACACAACATGAGTGGTGTGAGAGGCCGTAATCCTGACTGAAGGGTTGTAATGGCCAATTATGTATGCATGTATGTATGTATCATGCAACCAGACATATGACCAATCATACTGTGAGATTCCCTCAAGTAGTGCCATATCCTGCCTATCAAAATTTGGAAGCCCAGTCGTTCTGTTACGACCCAGTCTTGTAGATTGTAGAGGGTTACATACTGTATGTAAATGTTTATACCCACATTTGCCATCATTAGGACATTCCTCTTTCACAATTTTGTCTCTTATTTACTTGCATCTAGTCACTCTATCTTGATATCTACTGGTTCTAAGGTTGTAATTGTAGTCCTCAATCATGAATTGGTTTCGTTTGGATTCAAATAGAACAATCAAGCTGAATGGATTTACCTTGTAGTGTGTAGATTTCGAAAATCGAAACACTCTCAGGGGTTTGATGCTTTTGCAGTTGTGTCAAATATGAAAGCTTAGTCGCCTGAAAGCAATTGCTGAAGAATTCTTCTCTTGTGATGGAGAATTCTTTGAAATGCTACGAGAAGGAGACGTCTATTAGAGCCTCTATGGTTTTTATAGCGTAGTGGCATTTCAGAAACCACCTTTCAACCGTTTGAAACAACATAATAGGTGTTGCGTTTAAATTGATACCACTTTACTCTAAACTATGCAGAGCAAATCCATCATATCCTTTAACATCGAGAGCCAAGAAAGTGTAGTTTTTAGATTCAATGGAATTTGATAATGACACTATTTAACTGCCCATTTATTATTAAAGCTTCTGTTATACCACGATTACAACAGAGGTTAGGAAGAGCTTAGATTGGATATCTTATTTCGATCATTTTGCTTGCTTAATTACCTTTGCTTGTAAGACAAACGATTTTAGGCGATTTTCAACTTGTAAATACATATTTAGAAAAAAATTCAAAATATTTTTGATAAATTGAGAATTTTTCATATATATTTTCGATCGCATGAAATCATCGTATAAACAGGGTATTAAAAAATACAACAAAGTTTTGATAACTGTAATAAGATCGAATCTATTATAAATAGTGCAATCAATTTTCCAATAAAGGGCTTAAAGCACTGCGAATACCTAAATTTTTTAAGCATATTTTGAATTTTTTTAAATTAAAAGAAAAATGTCTTTGAATTTTGGACTTTTATGTCCCAGATTCCGATACATTTAAAAAAATTTAAATCAAATCAAATTTACCTAGCATCGTTTCAATTTGCTTGCTTTTCCTATACCACACATATGACCAAACTCAAGAAACCTTTATTTAAAAAAAAAGAAATTCATGTGAAAAGAAATTAAT
Source organism: Sarcophaga rosellei (assembly GCA_930367235.1). Classification (NCBI taxonomy): domain Eukaryota; kingdom Metazoa; phylum Arthropoda; class Insecta; order Diptera; family Sarcophagidae; genus Sarcophaga; species Sarcophaga rosellei. The sequence goes on from OV884021.1 coordinate 79,663,878, forward strand.
TATGCTTTAAATAAATAATAGACATGTGTTTTTAATAGTAACACTTATAAACAAATAAATAAATAAATAATCACATAAAATTTAAAATAAATTTTAAAAAATTCATACAAATAAATACATCAACAACTACTACAACTACGTACTATACTACTTATAAAACATATATACATATACATATATAAAAAAATTATGCATAAATGCTTTAGATGTTAAAAAAAACAAAAATAATTGAAAAAACAAAAACAAAACAAATGGTAAAGAAAAATTAATTAAGAATTAATTAAAAATTAATTTAAAAATATAAAAATTATTATTAAGCTGCAAAATGTTATAAATATTACTGTTTCTTATAAATGCTTTCATAAATTATGTTTAAAAGATATTTAATTATGTAATATGACAATGATAATGATTTTATTTATATTGAAAGTTAAAGAAAAAAATAATTGAAAATATATTATATTATATATAAAGTAAATAATGACTTGATAATTAATTTGTTTAAATTTGTTTAAAATTAGTTTTTTTTTATTTGTTTCTTTTGAAAATTTTAAATATTCAACTTTAAAAAATAAAGAACAAATTTTATTGTAGATTATAGTGCTTTATATTTTCTAATAAAATGGAAAAACAAAAACACACTCCACACACCACACATATGTATACATACATATATATATATATACATACATATATATATATATACATACAAACCATACATATATAAATAATACATACACATTTTAATATACATACAAAACACACACACATACATACTATATATTCAGCCAGTTTTATACGATATATATTATACATAAATATTTTTAAATTAATTTTATTTATATAATTAAATTTTAAATCATTATACTTCAAGTAAACAAACAGAAACAAAAGAAAAACATCATTTATTTACCACGTAAATTATAATAAATAAACAACAAAATAAACAAAAAAAAAAATTAAACCTAAATAAACATAAAAGAAAAAACTTTTCGAAATTCAAAAAGTAAACAAAAAAAAAATCATCCTTAAAAACTAAGCAATATATTAAGTAGGTCTTAAAATATTAATGTAAAATAATAATAATAATATAATAATGATAATAAACAATTAGTGTTTTTTATTATGTTTTACAACAGCTAAAACAGCAACAACAACAAAAAACAAAAAAACGAAAATAATTTTTAATATATTTAATTTAAAAAAAACTGTCTTAATGACAATTAAAAAAAAAAAAAAAAAGAAAACATCATTGAAATTTGTTAACAAAAAAACAACAAGAAAAACATAATTATTTTAGTACAAGTGTTTTTTTTTTAATACAATACTACTCTACCCCACAATTACTACCTTTTCCTTAACTGTAAACTTTTTTAAACAATTTATTTTCTGTAATAAATTTAAACTCATCTTCTTATCTTACCTTCCTTTCTTCCTTTCCTCCTCTCATACTAAATGTATACTCGTATTAACGTAAAACGAAAAGAAAAAAATTAAATTTTAAACCTAATTTCTGTTTTTTGTGGAATTTTTTTATAGATTGTTTTTATTATTTAAGACATTTTTTTTAATTATTATTATTATTATTTATAAAATAAATGCATATTTTAAATTTATCAAATTATAAATTACAATAAAACCGTATGTTAAACTTATAAAGAAGAAGAAAAACAAAAAAAAAAAAGTAATAATAAAAAATAAAAACAAAACAAATTATATCTTAATATACAAGTGAATAACGGATATAAAACATTTTAATATTAAAAAAAACAAATTCAACCTTAAATTGTAATTTAAAAAATATGATAAATATAAAAAGAAAACGTTTGTATATTAAATAAAAAAGAAAAATTATAAAAAAAACATTTTAATTGTCTGTTAATTCGTATTGAATTTAATTAAGTCGTAACTTTAACGAATCAAAGAAATAGTAATCAAAGTTTTTCTTCCAGAATATGCCGAATATTCAGTTATCCATTGATTCAACACCCGCCGGACTATCATTTATTTAGAGAATAGTTTGCTATCGTAAATAACAATTCAAGATTGCATACGTAAATGGTATTACAAATGAGGAAGCTTTTCATGTATTACGGTGGTGATTGTTATCATCATAAGGATTATGATCGTTGCAAGGTAATGACAATATTATGAATACATTTATGTATCTTCTGCTAGTGAAAGTAAGTGGATAATCCAATTTTGATGATTCCAAAGCAATTGGCCACTTCTTAAGACTCATTCGAATTTGTTTTTCCGTCCATATACAGTGAAACTCATGCAGCAATTAAAATCGGATGACAATTCTTTAGCGATGAAGATCATTTCTCACTCGTCTATAAGTAAAATTTTTGCATATTGGGCTCAGAGAACCTCTTGTGAAAATTATTGTTTGGATCTAAAGGAGTCTGAAACGTTATCGTCAGATAAGAGCCTTGTGGTCGTATGGAAACCGACCTTTTTTAGCCTTCTATTGAAGATTTAGAAGAGCACAGTGTGTGGTTCCGAGCTAAGGTGTCCGAGCCACACAATACCACTTATTTTGGGTTTGTTGCATAAGAAGTTTTCAGAAAGAGTAATTTCACGCTTTGGTTCATGCGATTAAAGATTGCTAGACCTTTTTTCTGGGGATATGTCAATTACAGTGCTTATGTGGATAATCTTCTAAAATTTGGAGAATTTGAGTACCAATATTCGTCAAATTATCGCCGAGATTTCAGCCGAAATGTGTTCGAAAAATACCTCAAAAAGATTGACTGCAGCAATCATCCCAGTGGTGGAGATTCAAATGGCGTTGTATTCTTCAAACTAAAAGGAGTATTTGCCAAACTATGCAGAATATAGCGGTAGTTATGGATTTCGGCAAAAATAATGTCAAATTTATACTTCTAAATGAAAGTTAAATATGGCCCTCAGCTGGACGCACACACAAAGATTAGGAAACATTAGAAAGCATAAACCCTAACTCACAGAAGGTGTAAGCAAATATTAATTGAGCAGGAAATGTCGTGCAAAAAGTGAAAAGAAATACACAAAAACGAAGTAATCTTCCAGTAATATACATAAAAGCTTTTATTCATTATTAAAAAAAAAAGAAAAACAATCGTTTAACAAAACTCCATTGATCACATACATATAATTAACTACCAACACCTCCCAATAAATTTACGATACGATTCTTATAGCGTTTCGATATATCCAACTCTATCTGCTTTTGCAATTTATTTGTTTGTGCCACTAGTTCCTCAAGAACGGGTATTAAAGCCAAACGTTGTTCTTTTAATTCGGCGGCACGATCTTTCAACACCCGCCTGGTGGTGCGTATTTTCTCTACAGCGTTTAGCATTTGTTTTAATTTAGAGGCCAATAAATCGGCATATTTCGGGGAATGCTTCAGTTGGAACAAATGCCTAGTGTTTTCACTACTTATTTCCTTAAGAATTAATTCCACTTGATTAAACATCTTACGTAGAGACTCTTCATCGTGTGTAGAAAAGCATTCCATTAGGGAAAACATAATATTGTTGGAGGCAGCATTAACTTGGCGTAATTCATATAGACGCATACGCAAAAATGCTTCCAGTTCGTATAGTTCATCGGTAAATCTTTCGCGATAATTTGGTGAATCTAGGAGCGTAAAGGCTTGGTCACCCTTAGCTATGCCACCGTCCATACCGGCGCCCTCTACCACAATGCCATACTCCTCAATGGGTATATCAAAATTAATTTCCACTGCCTCGGCCGGTGAACTCTCAATACCCCAATCTATGTCCCCAGTTTCAGCACCATCGCCAAAATCTATAGCGCCAGCTGAGCTACTGTCAATGTTTAATTCACCAAAATCTATCATTTCTCCCGAAATGGTAGAAGAAGCACCGTTATCATCACCAAAATCAATTTCATTATCGTCGGCTGCTTTAGCATTATGCTCCTCACTAAGATTAAGCTTAAGGGCAGGTTCCTCTACCGCTAAGGGAGCTTCTTTGTGTATATATTGGTAGACAGTGGTATTGCCAAACTCAATTAAATGCCGGATTATGGGTAGGCACTGTTGTTTATTTTGCTCTGTTGTAGAGGCATACAAATCTAAGGCTTCTTTCAAAGAGCCTATATTTTTAATAGAATTGGCATAAATTTCCGGCAATCCAGCCAAAACCTGGGTAAATTCTTCCCTTAGGTTGTCGCCTTTAACACCCAGTTGCTGTAGCAAGGCCGTATGATCTGCCAACAATTGACTTTCGGGTTTACTGAGATCTTGACTACGTTTTAGGCTCTCCTCGCTTTGTTGTTCCAACTTGGCCATTTGTTTGCGTATACTGGGCACTTCATAGTTGACATTACGCACATACAGCTGGGCAGTTTCGGCCAGATAAACATTATCCTTTTCATATAAACGTATAATTTCCAACCAATCCTTCATGCGTTGACTGCCATAGCTGCCGAATATGCTTTTAGTATCCTTTTCGGTTTGTTTTAAAATTTCCACAATTTCCTTGCAGTGAAAGTAATTGATGTCTGAAAGAGAACTTATTTAGTTAAGGCTCGCTCTAAGGCAAATTCTTATTCATTGATATATACTTGAACCCTTTAACAATTTAATGAGCTCATCATTGGAGGGCATATCCTGCAAAGCATTTGTTATTTTGCTTCGTATATCCTTTAGTGCTGCTTGAATATTTTTAGGCACAATACGTCTGCTAATAAGCCAATCATGCAGCTTGAGGGTATGTATGTCAATAGGTATTTCAGCTTCCTATGGGTTAAATTACAATAAATTATGCTATTTTTCAATATTTAAATAAGTCTTACATTCATTTTGCTTAAAAATTTAACTTTGTCCACGCAAACAAAATATTATTATTAAAAAATGTATGCTGCTTCTTCCTTTTTGTAAGCATTCACTGCGGATTGATAACATGACAATTTGGTAAAATGTAAACAAAAAATAATAATAAAAATGTAAAGGAAACAATCTAAATTAATTATTATAAAAGGAATAAATTATAATTAGTTATTATAAAGGAATAGATAAATAAATTAATTACATAATAATACGTCCTCTTTATTTAATTTTACAACACTATTCCTATGTTGTAAACTACTAATCTGGCATCACAGACAATGTGACAAAAACGGTTGTTTACAGTTTTCTTTACAAAAACAAGAAAAAAGAAAAAATTAAAATCAAAATGGATTTGCATGATCAAGACCACCATTATTTAAAATTAAAAGCCAAGGGCAAAGCAAGTAAGTATTATAAATAAAATTATTTAATTATTAAATGTTAATAATCCTCTTAACCTTTTAGAAACTTATTTACCTAAATTGGAGTATTTAGAACTGAAACCAAGAACACGCCGCCAAGGAAAATGTGTTGGTGCTGCCTTAGAATTTTTCGATTCATCAGAGAACAATGCATTGGTTGATACGGTGAAAGAACCTACCGCATACAACTATATTAGCAATGATATATGGTTCCACTTGGCAAATTATATTGCTCCTGAAGATGTACAACGTTAAGCTTTGATCTGCCGACAGAGTGCTAATAGTATAAACTCCTGTCGATTTTGGCTACAATTGTATCGCCAATATTGCAAAAAATCCAACAGAAGAGAATGGGTCCTACAATTACCTGCCAATTTGCAATACGACCAATTAAAAGGCTGTGATAGAAAAATCCTTAAGCAACGTGTTATACAGGCTCTTTATTATTGTTATGAGCCTTTAAAGGAACGTCTACAAACAAACTATAAATTATCATCACTACAAGGCAATATTTACATATCATCCTGGCATAAGCAAGTACGCTGTGTTTGGGTCATGTGTTATAAATTTAAACAAAACTTTCCTTTAAATGAAATCACCATACAAGACCAAGCAATTGCGAGTTCTCTAAATACAGAAGTGGAAGCAAAGGACAATGTTGTCCATGATTGGGAATCATTGGCTGAAGAAGAAAATAATAACTTAACCGTACTTAGGCCTACTACTGCCATTACTAACGACCTTAATGGTCTTAGTATTTTAATAATTTGCTGCGACCGTTTTATACCATTTCCATCGGATATTGTTTATAATCATGCCACAAGTCCATTTCTTTTGGCCACTAGTCGCGAACTTTTATCCACCGATATGCGTTCAACGAATCTTGAATTGGACTTTGTTTCGACTACCAGAGATCAAACAATTACAGTGAAATATGCAAACATACAAAAGTTTAAAGTGTTACCTTGGTGGCATCCAGATTTTAGAATATTTAATCAGTGCGCATAAAATCATAGCAAATTAGAGTTACTTTAATACACAATTCCCTTCATACATACATACCAATGTAAGTACATGAACATTTTAAATACAAAGTAGAATTGTTGCTATTATTTCAAATTAAATTTATTTGTAAAGTAGAATTGTTGCTATTATTTTAAGTAAAATTAATTTGTAAAATCCTTGATAAAACGATCGTGCAGAATCCCTATTAGAATTTTTTGATTGTAACTTCCTTCAAAAGAATTTTCATCTGATTTGTTATATGCCAGAGTCCTTTCAAATATAAACTGATAAGTCAATTATGGACTAAAATGTAACTTCAAATATCATCTCATCTGGCTTGTCAGGAAAAGAATCTTGGCGCTTTTACCAGCCCTTGAAAACATTTTTATGCAACTGGCAAGGATATTTTGGCTTATTTGGTACTTGTTAGTAACTCATAAATATTATAAAATTTTATTCTGGATTATGGATTTCTGAAAAACCAAATGAGCTACAAATAGAACCATATTTTGATTTCTTCAAAAGGAATCTTCACCAACATGGTCGTTATTGGACGGAGTCTAAACGAATTACATATTATATATTTTGAGTTCTGCTGTTGCAGGGTGGAACAAAGAGTCATTACGAACACTCTATATCATACACCTCCTCTGCAACTGTCCAGCCCTTTGTTGGTTCAGGGGCTTCTTCGAAGGTTTGGACTCTTTGTCGAGAGCCGACATTAACGCTCTCCATAGCTTCATAAATAGGTTGAGTTGGTTGAGAAGTGCTAGGGTGTCAAGGTTGTAGTCCCGCTCTTTTGTTTGTTTGTGGTCCATCTTTTTCCTACGTCTCTTACTTTTCTCCTCCCTGTCTATTTCTCTATCCTCTCTCTCTCTCTCCTCTAGGATGTATTTACAATGGATCATTTTGACCTCTGGATATTGTACTTGTCTCAATGACATGTACATGTCCTCAAACCTAACTTAACTCAATGTAATGTATCTGTGGATCGGGTGAAATGGAAAAGCCTTGCATATACATACATATTTCCTTATGTGTATACCAGAGATTAGCAATGAATCGTGTTTTCGCTACTCATAAGTACTCATGAAATGAGTGAGTGTGAGTGAGCCAACAATATTAAAATTCAACTACTCTGATTCCATTCGTACTCACTACAACGTTGATTTATAAGTGCAGGTTGCAATGAGTATGAGTACAACATTGACATCAAACTCATAACATTCGAAATATGTTTGATTCATATACCTACTCAATCAGATGCATAAATTTAGAAAGTACTCATAAATAATTCGAGTGATTCGAATCAATCATCAAAATTTACAGTCTTAGTTGTTGTTGCATTTACAAAAGAAGAATAATGAAAAACACAAATACAGCAAGCAAAGCAAACACACAACCTTCTAGTGAGTATTGTAGTGTTCGTAAGCGACTCATACTTATTTTAGGATTTTTGTAAATGTTGAGTAAAGGAGAGTCGAAATTAGCAACATCATACGTGTTGTTAAGTATGAGTACGATGAGTACTTCAAACTTTGAATATGAGTAGAGGTTCCATGATATTAAAATAAGTATAAATGCATATATGTACATACGTATCAGAAATTATGAGTATGATTCGATTCTACATCTCTGGTGTATACCATACATACTTACATATTTTCCAATAATAATAATAATTTAAAACATATTCCATCAACATTTTGCTATATGAAGTTGTTTTTATTTAATTTTTGTTTGTTTTTATTTAATTTTTATTATATATGATAATAAATCACTTTATATAAACGTTTGTTGTATTGTAGTTGTTTTTTTCTTTTTTTTTCTGTTGATTACAGTATTTTATAAATTCTTATATATTTTACTAAATAATTTGAATTAAATTTTAAATTAAACAATTTCATTTAGTTTTTAGTTGTAAGATTTTCTTATTTTCAATTTTTTTAATGTTTGTTTTTTATTTTTTAAATCCACATTTTATAAATATTATTTTTTTATAAGGCGCATTCCAAAAACAGTACACTTTTATTGAAATAAAATATTTGTATACGTTTGATTGTTAAAAATGATTTTCAATCTAAAATCTTAAAGTAGAGAAAAAAGAGAGAAATATTGTTAAAAAACAAAAATAAGTATAATTAATTAAAATTTTTGTGAATTATTTTTAGTAATAACGTTAAAAGAACGGTAATATTTACAAAACGTTAAACGTAAACAATGAGGCATAAACAAAAAAAAAAAAAAAGAAGCAAACAATAAGCATATCTGCGTAAAAATAAAATCCTAAGGGTAAATTAAAAACAATTTTCTTTTAAAATTAAATAAAGGCCACAAGACAAGTCCATTTTTGCAGAGAATTATGAATTTTAAATACAATACAAAAAGAAGTCTAAGAACTACAAAATTGTTTTTATTTTATTTTCTTTTGTTTTTTTTTTTTTTTAACAAATTTAATGAAAAAAGTACATAAAAAAACGAAAATTATATTAGAAAAAAAAAACACATTTAATTAAAAATATAAATTAATATCTAACCAGAGTCCAGCAACCTGTAGTTTCATCGCGTCTATAATAGCGAGGTCGATTATCGCGAAATATCGTTATAGCAGGAAATTGATTTTCTTGTATGAATTTTATAGTGGCTCTTACCTAGAAAATTAAGAAATTAGAAATAGAAAAACGAAAAATTAATTAAATATTATCATTTTAGTTATTAACTTTAGTTTATAAGGTGTAGTAAAAAGAAATCAATTATTTTTGCATGCAATTAATAAAGGCTTTATGTAGCAAATTTCTGTAATTTCCATTAATTCTCGCTCATAGAATTCAACGAACTTCGTCGGGGCCAGCTGACTCTTCAGGGAGCTTTAACAAGCGTTCGACAGGGATCGACAGTCCGTCGAGTCATACACAGCGTCATTCGGGGTTTAGCTTCATACCACCTTGGGCGCCGCACTTCGGAGGACTGAGAAACGAAGTTGCTTCTTCGATTCGGTGTTCAAAGCTCGTCCCATCGTACCGCTGTCTCCGGACCCCTACGACGAAGAAGCAGATAACTCCAGCTCATCTGTTAGTAGGAGAGGGTGTGCGTTTGCTGCCGCCAGAATCAGTAGGCGACGAAATAATCAAAGAGCAGACATTTTAAGGGCCCAATACATAAAATGGCTCATTTGTCATTCGATTGAGCAGTGTCAGTTTTTTATTATTTACTTAATTTATTATTATTGTTTGTATATCCATATTATATTTAAAGAATTCAATCATCATCACCACTAATGTATGAATACCCCTAATATTAAGTAGATTTAAGGTGATTATTAGCATTAGCATTAAGAGATAAGCAACGTAGTTGCTAAATTTAGTTGTACTGTTAGTATTAAGTAAATATAAATATAGGATTAAGTAAAACACACGCTGCCAGATCCAGCCTACAAGACGACAACCTACCAACCAAAATTTTGAAATTTAAGGCGAGTCACAAGTGTAAAACCAACGAACGAGTTCAATGTCAAACTCAGTACAAATTATCTTCAACGAAGACTACAAGGCGGCCAATCGAAAGGAGTGGAATCTGCAGTCGAAAGGCATGTCGTCCACGACACCGAAGCGACATCGATTGAATGACTCCACTCAGTTGGCAGAGAGCAAGCGGCTGAAACCAGGTGGTCATTATTGAATGTCGGCATCCCGCAGCGAAGCTGATTTTGGAGGAGAGAATCATGCCTGCGCTACTGGACGCTATTAAGCAGACCAACAGCAATACTGAAATCGTCCAGTTTGATGGCGCAAAATGGCAAAAAGGATTGGACGTAGTAGGATATAGTAACCAAGAAGATCTCGAGTTTCTCACAAACTGCGTCCGCAACCAAGGAGAGTTGTGGCCGGGTGTTGAGCTCGACGTGGTGCCACTAAAGAAAGCCCCTGTCTGCACGATCCTCAGGTTATTGGTTTCTCCCCCAATTTAAGTAAGTAAGTTAAGGACCTGCATACTTTTCAGTAAAGTAATTAATGTTCTTCTATCACAGGTCTGCGATCCCAATCTCACCGTGGCTGTATGCGAACTCGTTGGGAGCAGTAGCTTCCTGACAGCATCCGCATATCTGCCATACGACGAGGAGCCGCTAATGTTTCTGATTTTGTTTGCCTTCAGCTGGTGGTTGCAGTTTTCAGGACCTAGTTGCTTAAGCGCGGTAGTGCCGGGATGAAATCGCTGCGTGAATTGCTCCAGGCTAAGGCTTCAACTGCCTCCGTCCCTTTGAGACCCTGGCAGGCCTCAAAGTACGTTCGTTGCCCGATACCGTTGAGTTGGTGGTGTATGTTCTGTTAAGAAGACTCCTGGTCTGGCTCTGAGTACCTGTCCGCATGAGAGCTAATGCCAAACCTGCCTGCTTGCATACACAACCAAGGGATCAATAATAGGCAGCTGCACATGTTCCTGCGAATGCAGCAGTCGCCTCCACGTCTAAAGGCGCCTTCATTTTGGCGTCTAAAGCCGTCTCCAAGTCGAGTAAACGCCGCTTGGCATAAAAGGCCTCAGTCACGGGATCAGCCGCTAAATCCGCTGCTCGACCCTCCCTCTTAATTGGCGCATCATTATCGGAGACACCTTCCACCTCCAATTATTCTGCCAAAGCGAATATGCCCATGCACTCCTCGGCTGACGTCAAGACAGGCACGAAAGTCGATCACGCAAGCCCCCGGCACTAATCCAGCTTCGGGTGTTAACAACTTGAGTGCTAGCGTTAGGGCATGTAGGACGCTTAGATCGCCAAAATTGGCTCAAAGACCCCACACTTCAATCGGAGAAGAAGAAACGACGCTTGGTTTGGGCTAAGGTTCACCAAAAGGACCGTGAGAGGCGGCCCCAAGCGGCAGAGTTCTGCTGAGCTAAACAGTCCCCTAGATCATCTCAACAACCTAAAGTGGCCAACCCAAGGGCTCCTCATCGAAGCTTTCAGGGCCTCTGAAGTCCGCGCACTCCGATCGCAGTAAACCCTCCAAGCCTCTTAGTGATGCAGTTAAGGTGGGCATTACCAGGGCAATTACATACGAAAACCATCCCGAGGCCACCATTACTTCTAGGTGAAAGTTGGTAGCGCAACGGGCTGATGGCTGCTGGGCTGTGCCCAGTTCGGAGACGCTTAAGTTTCTATTTGATACTCATTTTCCTGGCAGTTCCACCCAAGTGGGACAAGCTCTATATCAGGTTAATGAACCCCCGTCTAGCAATTACTCTAACCTCAAGCAAAGTACAGTGGATTGTTCGATCCTTTGAACCATTCAAGTCCCCTAAACCTAATGGTAACATTCCAGGCGACATCCAACATGGAGAAAAGCTAATTCTTCCTTGGCTGCTCGCCCTTTATAATGCTTGAGGTTAGAATTAGGAGGGAGTAATTACTAGACGGAGGCTCATTAACCTGATAGAGAGCTTGTCCCCCTTCGGTGACACTGCCAGGAAAATTAATATCAAATAGAAGCTTAGGTGTCTCCGAACTGGACACTGTTTAGCAGTCGTCAGGCCGTTGTTCCACCAACTTTCGTCTAGAGGGAGTAAAGTGCCACCGGCGTGACCTTCGTCTATGATTGTTCGGGTAAGGCCAGCCTTAATTACCTCACTAAGAAGCTTGCAGGGTCTACTGTGGTCAGAGCGCTTGCAGTGCGCGGATTTCCGAGGCCCTGGAGGCTTCGATGGCGACCACTTTAGGTCACCGGATCCCTGCCGCTTGGAGGCTGCCTCTCACGGACGTGTTTATGAGCCTTAGGCCAAGGCAAGCGTCCATTCTCCTCCTCCGATAGAAGGGGTCCTTTCAGCCAATTTTGACGATAATGCGCAAAGTAGACCTGTGTGTCCTGTGTGCCCTAACGCTAGCACTCAAGTTGTTAACACCCGAAGCTGGACTGGTGTCGGGGGCTTGTGTGGTGGACTTGTGTATCAATGCCTTGACGCTAGCGGAGGAATGCATAGCCATATTTGCCTTGGCAGCAGATTTGGAGATGGAAAGTGCCCCGGATAATGTAGCGGCAACTAGGAACTGATCCCGTGGCTGGGATCTTTTGGGATCGCGGGATTTACGCGATTTGGAGACGGTTTTATCCACCAAATTGGAGGCGCCTTTAGACGTGGAGGCGGCTGCTTCGTTCGCAGAATCATTAATGGTCCCTTGGTTATCTATGCAAGCAGCATGGCCACATTAGGGTCGGTCCTTATGCTCAGAGCCAGGCCAGGTACTAATCAGGAGTCCTCTCAACAGAACCTACGCCAACGGTGGCGTTCAAGGAACGTACTTTGAAATATGTCAGGGTTTCAACGGAATGGAGGCAGTTGTAGCCTTAGCCTGGAGCAGTTCCCACAGCGCGTCTCACCCCGATGTTTCTGTGCATAAGCAACTAGGTCCAGTAAGCTGCAATCACCAGCTCAAGGCAAACAAAGTCAGATAGGGTCAGGGAGGGTAAGGTGGTCAGGTAGAAGAAAAAGAGGTGAGGGATCAGCCTTAATAATCCCGGCTGAAGGTGTGGGGTTTATTGACTTTCCAGTCTAGATCCGTAGTGTTTGATAGAAAGCAGGGCCACTTCGAACAGGACATGACTATGTCACGTAGTAACGGTCTTGATAGGGTTAGAGGCTCGTAGCTCCATAAGAGCTGTAATCTCCTTCCCTTATCCAAACTGTCCTGAAAGAGGAACACAATGGAAGGAAAGCAATGAATGCCTTGTACGTCTGCAAAAGGATGTTTGGGAGTAGATGGGTCCTGTATCATTCACTGGATGTACACAGTGGTTGGACGGTTTATATTCTTCTAGGGGGTATTAGTATGGTCGCAGGCTATAAGAAAGAGGACTTATCCCGCTAAGCTGCACAAGTTATAATGGTTGGCATTGTTCTGAAGTCCATGCGTAGGCTGGGTCATCTTGTTTCTACAACCATTGGACAGATTCCTCCGAAACGTAGCTGCTAGAACTGCATTGAGACTTAAGTTCTCAGATATATTAGTGCCATGTCTGGTGGGCCAAGTTTCAATACTGCATGAAGTAGAACCAAATCACCCAAGTTTTAGATGTGACTACATGGTACCGGAGACTGTACATATGCGGACGAACATACAAGACTCACACTCCCACACGAGAAGAATGGGTGCTGGTACGACCATTGGGCATCTTCCTCCGAAACGTAGCTGGTAGAACTGCATTGAGGCTTAAGTTCTCAGATATGTTGAGGCCATGTACGGCGAGCCACGCCTCAATACTGCATGAAGTAGAATCGAGTCACCCAGGATTTAGATGTGACTACATGGTACCGGAGACTGTACATATACAGACACATAAGATTCACACTCCCACTCGGGAAGGATGGGTGCTGGGAACGTACTCTAACAGGATTCGCTGCAATTTCGCTGACAACCTCGGTCTACCCGATCAGGATCACTGCAGAAGCTGCCTTGATGTAGAAGAAACGGTATCGACGCAACAACTTTTGTGCCCTGCACTTCAGGACAGATGGCATCGGTTTTTGGCTTGGACAGAACGTTTGAAGATCTGGGAATAGTGACGAACGTGCCACTAAGAAAACTGGCCGGTTTCAGCTGAAGCACTAGGTAACACACTTTCTGATATCCTTTTTTGAATATCACACACAAAAAAAAAAATTGCTAAGGAATCACAAAAGAATTAAAGCTTAAAATCTAATCTTTCTAATGCTATCCAGAGTTATCTGAAGGCACTTATATATCCTGGGATGCAGACTACTGAAGCCAATAATTGCAAAAATTTGGCGATTTCTTTTCACTGCACCTTAATAAAACATTACGGCTTACATTTAGAGCAAAATGTGGAGGTTCCACATCGGGACTGGTTGACAAATGCTGCAATAGAAATTCATCTGTTTGGGCCAACCACAAATCAGCGCCACGTAAAGGATCATAATTGAATGGGCCAATACGTAATAGACCCAATGAAGCATCATAGATATCTAAGACCTGAAATGAATACATTTTACTATGAAATAAAATAAATTTAAAAAGATTTAATGTTTACCGTTTGTGAACCCATAAAATTACGAGCATCACGTAATTCTCGATCGGGGCCTCTTTCGGGAAATGTGGCTGGAAATATTTCACCAGTTTTAATATTCACGCCAATGCCATAAATAATTGGACAATTGATGTCGCCACGTAATATTGTGTTTAATTCACCAACGCAGGCTTGTGTTAAATCAATCTCAAGATGATGTTTGTGGAATGATTCTAAAAGAGGTGGAAAGAAGAGAAAATTGTATATGTATATAACGTATATGAGTATAGAGACTTACGCATAATGTTAAAGAAAACTTCTTCGCCATAACTTTGGGGATCACGATAGCCGCCAATTAATTGCAATTCAATACGTCCCTCTGGATAACCTAAAGCCAGCTCTTGAACACGGGCAACCATAGTGCAGACAGCCTCATCAATGCCAGTGCCATCGAAATGTGCCAAAGCCACAGCGCCAGAACCTTTAATGAAAACAATTTAAACATGAGATCAAGAAAAAAAAAGAATGATTAAAGCACATACACACAATGTGAACTGTAAAATGAAGCCAATTTAATGCCTTTAAAGAAAGGCATCCTTAAGAGAATAGTTTTCTTTAAGAAAACCTTACTTATTGTAACAAAAAGGATATCCAGTATCCTTTTAAGCATGCATATATATATACAAGTGTGTGTTTTTGGGTGTGTGTGTAGTATACACAATATTAATAATAGTTTAGACTGACCTGAATGTCTTACAACGACAATAATACAGGTGGTGGCATCATCTGTACCAATTATGTTGATATTCTTATCATGTGGTGCGGCTGCTGCCATTTCACGTTGACCTACGTAAAGAAGACCCACTGGACCAACAGATTTAGTTGGTATCGATAACAATTGTTGTGCATAATCTCTGTATACAGGATGTTGCATAAATAGACTTGTTGTGTCCATGGGACAATCATCCTGCAAGACACCATTCAATACTAAAACCATTTTGTATGGAAAGCGTTTTTTTCTTTTTGTGTTCCTTTTTAATCCTTTTTGTCTGTCTTCTTCTCTGTTGCAATAGTTTTCTTGGATTTTTCTTAACTCTTAAAATGTAATACAATATCTAGGAAAAGACTTCGTTTGGCTGAAAGAAAAATAAAAAGAAGAAATAAAATTTTCTTAATTAAAATACAAGAGACGGCACGGCATAAACAGAGGAGATATTTGTTTAAGAGTACAGGAGAGAGAGTATGTAAATAATTTAAAAAATAATTTCTTGAATTCTTTTTCAATTGAATTTTATTTTATAATTTATAGGAGCTTCAAAAAAATAATAAAAAGGAATATAAACATCCACTAAATCCTATAAACTCTTCTTCATTTTGTGGTTGTAATAATTGCTTTTACCTTCATACATTGTTCTTGGCTTAAACTTTATCATTTGGGGTCCTGTTTAACAGGCAAATGTTTCGTAGAAAAGATGTACAAACACGAGCAAAATTCAAGCACTATTTGAGATACACCATAAGGAACTATTTCTAGATTCTAGCCAATATTCGATTATTTGAGTGCAATATTTTAAGTGTTCAGATATAATATAAGCAATATTCATTTGACAGCTGGTAAACAAAGCAGCTGGTTGTTTCAACAACATTGTTGAAGAACATGTTTGAGTTGTCAAATATCAACAGAAAGTGTTCGGAAGACTGTAATATGCTCACTGAACGTACTTATGACAGTGCTGTATTTAAAGCTTTAATCAATATTATAACAATTTGAGAAGTCACACACCACTAATGTTGTGTGTGTTCATTTTATACATGAGTGGCGAGACCTACAGTTTAAAGTCGACTCCGAACGATAGATTTTGAGAAACTTTTTCATGGCAATTTTATTAACTCACAGTTTTTGCCAGAAATCTGCTGAGGGACAGTTGCCGAAGAAATATATTTTCATATTTCCTTTTGTTGGATATGTCTGATCTGGGGTTTGGATCGTGGCCTCACGTCTAATAAGCTAACACACTACGGCGGCTCCTTACAATGTTTGATCTGTGGTTTGGACCGTGGCCTCACGTTTAATAAGCCAACACACTACCTGCTAGACTACGAGCTCCTTACAAAGTTTTGCAGAAAACAAATGGTGCTCTAGCCCTCGAGGCGAAATGCCATATCAAACAATTGCTTAAGGCACAATATCTTCCTTTTACAGTTGTATTACCAAGGATCCACCTTAGACTGTTGACCGGGAAATTCTGCAATTTCTCCTGATTAGCCATTAAGCTTTCCATGTCATTATCATCTAATCTATTAGTCCAATAAGGTTCGTTATTTTATGTAAGGTGGCGGACATTTGTTGAAAAAAAGGTCTCACGTACGCCATTGTGATGCCACAATCCTGAGAAAACTAAACCGAGTTCACAATAAATCCTGCTATTGCAACAATCTTTATATTCGAGAGAACGGTCAAGGATGTCAGCAAGTGAGAGGTCAGATACCTCCGTATTTTTATAACAAGAGCAGGGCACTGAAACATGTTATAAGTTTCCTCCTCTGAAATATCGAGTCTTTCGTCATGCCTTCCAAATGGATTCCTGCAATATCTATCACTATTGCACGTACCCTTTTGTGGTGCTATCGAGACTGATCAAATAAAGATGTACGGCATTCGTTGGAGCTTTCTTCATGAGATATAGAAGGAACTATACTTCTCTGAAGATTCGTATTAAGAAAAAGAGAAAAAATTTATTTATAGATTTATTTTGTTAGATTTCATGACCCCCAAAGTCGACTATCTGGGCTGGTATCAGAAGGGTGTCAGGCGTCTATAACATGTTACTCAAATCGGTTAAAACCTTGGAAAAAAACCTATGCCGAAACAATTAATTAACACGTTGACTGCCGACTACGAGATAACTCGTAGATTGCGTTCCCTTCTAGGGTGCCAACTACGAGTTATCTCGTACTAACTAAACCTGCCATTTTTGTATAGCTACGAATAAAATCGTATTATATCAGTGCTAGTATTGATAAATGGATTCTAGGAAAAGAACAAAAAGTCAATGTTGGCTTGCGTGGCCAGTTTTCTGAAAATTGCCGCGGTAGTCAACATGTTAAACGAGTTAGGCTAACAAACAATACACCACGGATTAATATCAGAATTAAAGCATTTTTTATCTCTGCTATAATTTTGCTCTTGATCTGTATGAAATTCTGAAAAACAATTTAAACGAGTGTTTTTTCCCTCCGTTTTTAAATATTTCTTACTATGCATGCAATTGATGTGTGTTGTTGTTGTTGTACTAAATGTTTGGCAGGCAGCCTTAGTGGCAGGATACAATGGTGCGAAAAGCCAATTCAACACATAAAAAAAAATAAACAAAGAATCGGAATTTAGAGACTGAATTTTTGTAGGTGTTCGCGCTGTTGAGGCCATAAAGAACATTAAATGACAAATTTTTAATATGAAGACATTACAAATTTATGATTCGAACGAATGCAACGAACGACCAATATAACCAAATGGAACAAAAAAAATTAAAATTAAAAATAAAATGCCAAATGGACGAATTTATACGCAGCGATAGTGGACTAGCAAATGAGCTGCATAAATTGATTTTTTTTGTATAATATGTGACCCTATAGGTGTGAGGGTTTCGATTAGTTTGGAATAGGCTGTTAGATACATTGTAACAGTCTTAGAAAATATGTTTATGGACATTTGCTTAGTCTTTGTTTGTAATCCACTTAAAACTGCATAGTTTTCATCCTTGTCTTTAAGTTAAGACAGGTCAAGTAAGATGTTTCAGAAAAGTTTATGCAATTAGACGTGCACGTGCTCTGCCTAGCTTTTACCCGAAATAAATCATACATGTAGTGCGTATGTCCTATCATATAACGTTCAGCATTTCATTACTCACTTCAATCTTAAATAGGCTACAATGATTTAGAGATTCTTCAGATGGTTATGGGTAAACATTATCAGTTTCCCTTCTCTCTATTTTCACTAATCAATTACATTCCAAAATTTCTATCAGGGGGATATAACCACCGCTGTATACTTCCTCCGTACCAGCCAATTCACATCAGAGGCACTCGATTGTCATTCTCTGTCTTCGTATCTAAACTAGATATAATCGAAAGATAGTTAAAATAATCATCGTTCGGCAATTAGAATGTGTCTCCGTCATAGAAACTCTGATGCCTATCCGAAAAAAACAGTGACATCGGGACAATTGAAATAAATTTTTCAAACAAAAAAAAAAAAGAAAAAAAATATTTCCCCAGACTGCAAACACTAAGTGCGAGTCACATTCTATGTGTTTTATTGAAGATTCAAGATTTTTATCAAAGCAGGAAACTGGTATATAATAACAGATTCTAGAATAATAGGGTTGCCATCTGTCATCATCTGGAAAACGATGTAGTGATTAGGGCGTATGCTAATTGAGTATAAACTTTGCCAAGAAGTGGTGATGCCTGAACTTCTTATCCTCTTTGAGGGTTCCTGGTTGAATTATTTAGAGAGGAGTCGAGTTCTTGTATTTTTAAAGTTGTTAGGCATGATAAAATTTGTTTGTCTTCTCTCGGATTTGTACCTGGCACGCTCGAATTTGGTAGTAAAACAATTTAATCCCTATACAACACCTTCGTACATACATACATACATAATTGGTCATTACAACCCTTGAGTCAGGATTACAGCGTTCACGTCGCGCTTATGTCACATCATTTATGTCGTGTATGTTAACTTAATTCATAAGTGGCGGAACCTACAGTTTAAAGTCGACTACGAACGACAGATTTTTGAGAAACTTTTCATGGCAAATTTTATTTACAGAGAAAATTTTTGCCAGAAATCTTCTGAGAGGAAATTATCGTTTTGTTCGATATGTTTGAACTGTGGATTCCGGCTGCAGGTCCCATCATAGCTTTTTGAAAGGACGTTTTATATGAAAGACTTCTGAAGAAAGTAAGACTAGTTTCCATACTCTTTTCAGCAAATATGTCGGTGAGTAGTTGGCATCGGTAAATAGGCCGTTAATCACAAAACTTAAGAAATTAAGTGAAACAAGCTGATCTTTTCATAACCACTTTATATCAATGATCTCCAAGCATTTGAATTTACTGAATGATCTCCAGCACATAGGGCTGCGTTATGTGCTGTTTCCTTAACTCGGCTATACCACACAGTGAGTATCTGCTTGAAGTCACTGCAATGCCAGCCTAAGCATACGATAAATTTAATCTACTTTGTATGCCAAAGTAGTTCAGTTTAAAACATGAAAATGATTTCCTTTACAACTCATCTAAATTGCATATGAGATGGAGAGAGAGAGGGAGAGGCCATACATACAGCTGTATGAGTATGCAAACGTGTATTGGACTCCAATCTTTAATTCTTGTCCATAAAAAGCGATAAAATACAACAAATCAGAAGACAAAAAAACGACAAGAAAAAAAAAACAACGAGAAGCAGAACAACAATTGTTGGCTTCCAAACTCATAATGTGTTTTGGTTAATATTTTATCTTGTTTTGTATTCTTATTTCATCTTTTTTTTCATTCACTCTCTTAATTTTGTTGTTTTTTATTCCTTTTTTTCTGGTATTTTTGGTACCGGGAAATATATGTTTAACAGCAGTACCATTGTGGAGGCTGCTACCAATTTGCACGAAAATTATGATGACGCGTACGAAGAAGGAAAAAAAACTCAACAGCGACATTACATGTTGGAGGTGGACAAAAATGAAGAAGAAAAAAAAAAGAAAAGGATACGATACGTATTGAAGAGTATAATAATAATGATAAAACGATAAAAATGAAGTGTATTATGGTTAAAATAAATAAAAGAAAACGAAACGAAATCATGTGTCGCTGAATAATGATTATCGCATATTTAAAATCTATGCACCATGGGTAGGATTTTGTAAAAAACAGAAATTCAATTTCCTTTTTTCTTGAGTAAATATTAAAAAAAAAAAACATTCGCAACAAAGTTTTATTACAACAAACACTCAGGGAATGGCTCCTATTTATGAAGGGCATTGTGTTGGAATTCAAAAAAAAATTGGTTCTGAAACAGAAGTAAAAGGAAGTACAGTTTATGAACGTTAAATTATATTTGATTATAGATTTATATAGTGCCAGCACAATCTTTTGCAGGGAGAGGCCGTTCCACATACGAATAACTTGGCTGAAGACCAAAGTCTCTTTGAAACGCCATTTCCTGACTTATGAGAAACGCGAGCACTAAATAAAAATTTCTGATGTTCAGGATCAAATTTTATTATTTTCCTCAAGTACATTTGGCTGGAGTAGCAATACATTGGTCATTACAACCCTTCAGTCAGGATTACAACCCAGCTCCTCCCACCACCCATGTTGTGTGTGTTAATTTTTTATACTTGAATGGAGGGACCTACAATTTAATGTCGCTTCCGAACGACAGATTTTTAAGAAACGTTTCATGGTAATTTTTTGCAATCAGAATTTTTGCTGGAAGAGTTGCATTGAATCACTAGAGTTGCAGGGCTCTGCTATCAGTCGTCTTCTCTTATATGCAATCCAGAAGCATCAAAATAGACTCAAGACACAGGCCCATACATGACAGCTGTATTCGATTCCCGCGTTAGGTATAAATGTTGTAGATATTAAGGAAATCATCAACATCAACATCAAGAATTCGACTTCCCAATGTTTACACCAGTATTACGCCACAATAATTAAGTATGGCATAATATTAATGAAGCGCTTATTAGTCGGTAAACAACATTTGCCTTAATTGCCTGTATCCACGTGACTATATTCGGATATTGCCTTTAGGTTGGACATGAGAGGCACGAATGTTTTCGTCTGAGTCTTTCAAGTGGTTTGGTCTGGTATGAATGACAAATATTGTGGTCGTCTACAAAGAAGGATTGAAAGAAGAAACTGACAAAAGAAGTTGGAGTTAGAATTGAATCTTGTGGTATCAGAATTTATCTGAAGCGATATTTTCGTAATCATAATCCGTGTAGTGGGATTGCTGAGGAAGCTCCATAGTAATCGGGGAAATGTGATTACCGACCTAAACGAAAAGGTATTGATTAAAATGCACCATGCCACACTCTGTCAAAAGCTTTAGAAATGTCTCGAGCCTTTAACATTGCTCTCACAAAATTGTTGCATGGACGGGTTTTATATTTCGAAGAGTAACGTCAACAGGTTTCCGGTGCTATGGAGCTTATGGACTAATATGTCCACGACATAACGAGTTGAGTGATTTGAGAGAAGCTTTAACAAGTATTCTGCTCCTCCTAGAGAGGATAAGATCAAAATCTCTTAAGAAACAGTGGCAATCAATCGGAAAACATTAGTCAACACTGCACCCATTTCGTGCACACAGAGGGCGTTGTTTTTTGACAACAGATATGTACTTCGATTAGAAGGATAAACTTTATTAAAGATGCTGAAACAAAGCAAAGTAGTAATAGTAATATGAAGATACTTATCATGATATCCTCTATCTTCCTTAAGGAAGTGAAAAGGAATACATACACATATATATATTCTAATCTATCGCACTTTAAAACTTCTATACAGATTTGAGTTTTTAATGTACTACAGCACAGCAGATTTTGTTTTGAGTCCTTGCATTAATTGCCTAACTGAACATGAGAGGTTGTGGGTAACAAGTTCGTAACTATTTAAATTGCCCTCCTACTCATGTATACAATTAACACACACAGCATGGCTAGTGTGAGAAGCTAGGTTGTAGTGCTGATTGAAGGGTTGTAATAACCAATTATGTATGTATTTAAAGGCTTCCATTTCAAGCCAATGTTACAATGCTACAATGTTACAATGTTACTTTCTATCTTTTAAGCCTAAAGATCGTCATTAAAAACACATCACATACTCGTATATCATACAAGTATGAAAATAAATGTACTGACATTAGACAATGAATCGGTTGCGGGGTGTGTCATCAAATTGCTTTAATGGTGACAAATTTATTTTTTAGAATGACAGCGAAAAGATATGTGTTTTTTTATAATTAAATTTATCAATTGACTCTTGATGTGATCTTTTCTGTTTCAATTGATGTCCTCCCAATTTGTTATTCTTCAATTAAGAAAAACTAATATTTTCTCGTCTCTACACACAATGCAAACCCCATTCATTCACTCATTCAGTCATTCAGTCTCCGTCATTGACTGTAATTTCATTTCATACGAAAGAGTTCTATTCAAGCTGTTTAGTTTCCAATATTCCATTAATTTCTGACTGATGGTGTATCGTTAATTTACGCCGAGGCAACTACAACTTGAAAGCAATTGAAATTGAAGCCGGTGTTGTTGTTTTTTTGTTGTTGTTGTTTTTAATTTAATTTGTTAAAGAAATGACCGCTGAGCTGAGCACGACCCAAACCAAATACCAGAAGTTAATTTAATAAAGATCGAGAGAAAGAATTTTCTGACGCCTTAATTAATTAATTGACATGAGATTCTTAATTTTTTTTTAATAAAAAAAACTTTTTAAATGATAAAGAAAAAATGTTTTTTTTTCATGGATGCTTAGAAGCAGATTTGAATTAAGAGCATGACGTCTGCTTAGTATGCATAACTTCGTGAACCTGCAAGCAAAGTTAAGAATACTTAAGTTAACGACTTCAGAGTTGCGTTCTCTTAGGACATAAAGAACAGCACCGAAATGACATCGCGGCAAATGGGATCTTTAAGGCGGTATAAATTCTTCCCAATTCTACACTAACACTGTGAAGCAAATAGTAAGTCTAGAGGGCTCGGTGAAATGGGGACATGAAACGTTGCACCGAATAATACCGGAAAGGTTTAATGTTGAGCATCTTTTAGTCCACGATGCTTGGCAATCAACCGCGCCAATCAACCATTAAAACAGACATCTACAATCCCATTAGCGTTGAGGTTGGACAATGCCTAAACATACATACATACATACATAATTGGTCATTACAACCGTTTAGTCAGAATTACGACCTCGTTTCTAACACAGATAAAGTCCGTTCCGAACTACGGATTTATAAGCAAATGTGTAGGAAATATAAATCGAATGTTTTGGACTAATCCACATATCTAATGGTGAACAAAGGTTAGCAACCAAAAGCTAATTTTGAAAGAAATTTGGTACAGAAAGTAGAGATGGGACGGACATTGATGAAAAGTACTGAAGGATCTATCTGAAATAGTACCAAAGTACACTTGAGCATGCATAGCGGCCTGTTCTGACACCACAGATAAGCGCAGTCCCTGTACTGATTGAAATCCGTCAATTCCATCGAAGTAAACCAAAAGAAAGATCAGTCTTGGTTAGGTTAGGTTAGTGTGGTAGCTTCATACCAAAAGCTCACTTGAGCACGCATAGTGGCCCGTTGTGACGCCACATGTGAACGCAGTCCTTGTACTGACCAAGTTGCTCCGAACCAAGGAGGGAGAAGTTGGTCAGCGTAAGGGCTACACATTTAAAGCAACTCCCTACGCTGGAAAACCAGCCAGAAAGCTTGATATACGAGGCTATATCTTGACATCAATGGCTCCGTCAAGCTGACAAAGGTTTGAGAGCCAACCAACCTATATCTGTACCTCGCAAGAGATGGGCAAACGGCAAAGAAAGTGGATAACAGTCTTCTCTTCCTCAGCGGATCTGCACCCACGGCTGAAGTCGTTAGATGGAAGCTGCATTCTTTCAGCATGTCTACCCATAACACAGTGACCTGTAAGCATGGCAACTGTAATCGAGATGATGTTACGACCAAGTCCAAGTAACTAGTTGGTACGCCTTCTATGCATTGATGGCCAAGTGAGCCTAGCGATGGAGCAAGACTCCTCATTGATAGGAGGATAGGTTGGCGTCTCGGAAGAATTTCCGCGCGATACACTGTTTGAACGAGGTAAGTTGCATTCCTAAGTTGATTGAATAGGATTCCGGAATTAGTACGCCAGCTCTGGCTAATCAAACTTGGTTGCAAATAATTCCTAAGGTATAGGTTTGAGGCTGTAAGAGATTGTGTTTGATTGTGTGTTATTATTTGCATGGCTAGAAGTTCCACATCTGGTGCAGCACGTATGCATATATGAACTCTATTCTTACAACAACAGCAACAACAACAATCGTATGTAATAAAGAAATTAAATCAATTTTGAATTGTTGTCATGTTATGGAATTTACAATTCATTTATAAACTATTTTAACGAAATAAAAAAACAAGAATAAGAAAAACAACAACAAAAATAATAAAGATTGGATATTGAAAATTCAGTTTTTAAGGCATTCATGCATGCAATCGTTGTTGGCACACGTAGTTTTTTTTTTATTCGATTACAAAAATTACATGAATAATGCAAGGAAAAAAATAATTTTTTTTTTTTTTTTTTTTTGGCAATAACGTCATAACCAAAATGTTTAACAACAATTTCACTACAAAAAAAAAAAATTCAGAAAAATCATGTTTTACTTTGCAGTCGTTTGTGTGCTGCTGCTGTTGCCAGTGGAAAAAACATTTGTGATAAAAATATAAAAAAATTCCTTTTTATTTTAACTTCAATTCTTCAATTCAGTTTTCTTATTTCTTTTTTTGTTTATAAATTTTTACTTCGATTTTGTTTTTAAAAAAGAAACAAAAAAAATCGAAGAAAAAACGATTCATGGTTACAATTTAGCACAGGATCATGCATGAATCTCGATTAGATATTCTACGAGAAATAATTTGAAAATGATGACAGTTAACGATATAAAGACGACAAAAAGAGAGAAAAAAGTTGGAAAAAATAGAAAAAAAAATTTCAAAATCTAAAAAATTGCCCCCAAAAACTAAAAAAGAAAGCCAAGCAAGCAGGCCGTTTTTATTTTCTATGTCAGCTTAAAAGGGCGTAGGCAGTATTTTAATTAAGAGAGGAGAGGTTTTATATTTAGCTTAGTTTAATCAAGTTTCTAAGAAAAGGTTTTAAGTTCAATTTATTTGCACGATAGTCACTAAGAGTAGAGGAGACCAGACACATGCATAGAGACCACCAGATTAATTTGGATAAGTCCCTTCATAGTAATCGTAATGGGAGGAGAATACCTTACAATGACTTTTGCAGAAGTGTTAATGACGAGGAAGAGACCATAGAACATCTTCTTAATCATTATCCGAATGTACACAGAATTTATTGACTGAACATGTTTCGTGTATGTTAGGTTAGAGGACGTGTACTTGTTAACTGTGACAAGTACAGTACCCGGAGGTTGAATTGACCCATTGAACAACGTCCTAGCTTCTCACACTGAGAAGTGGGACCTGCAGTTTAAAGTCGACTCTGAACGACAGATTTTTGAGAAGCTTTTCATGGCAATTTTTACTCTCAGAGTTTTTAGCAGAAATCTGCTGAGAGGAAGTCGCCGAAGAAATATTTTCATATTTTTTGTGACTGACTCGGGATACCTAAGATAAGGAAGTTTTGGCTTAAAATTTTAATGTGAAAGAGGTTGCAGAGCGACAATCAGAATTTTGCTTGGGCAAATGACTTGCTATTGCTAACGATCGCCTACATTCATAAAATTGAAGAGAAATTAAAGCGCCTCTGGTGGTGAAATTTAATTGGTTGAGAATGCCGTATAACGATGACAATTTAAAGATTTTAATGAATATAACTTAACGATCCCTTTAATTCAGGGAGGTGATTTTTTTTTCGGCCATAAACTTATATTGAAATCCCCGTTATAAGTACATTTTGATGCCTTTTTTTATTGCCGCCCTTTATTTGAAATTATTGTGTTTAATTTCTCATTGCATTCAACTGTTTGTATTGTATATGCAACATTGGATGTGTTGTTGTTGTTGGATATTGAAGATTGAAGTGATGTCGTAGCGACCAAAAAAAAAAAAAAATAAAAGCCTGGTTGGAATAAATTTGGTAGGTACTAGTTTTATGGTAAGTCGTGCATTTTATTTGCCAGCAAACCAGCAACCGAAATCAATAACAGAAACAACCATAAAAAACATATAAAAAAATATATATTTGAGTAACAAAAAAAAAAACTGCCATAAAGGTTGGCAATACAAACGAAGAGAGATGCAATACGTTTGATATTGCAGTAGTACTTGCAATCGGAAATCTATATAATACGGCTATTTTTCTATACATACATACATATATAGACAAGTAGGTTTCGTTTGCTTATTCCATATTGTATTGTGGTAAGAAACAATTTTTCTTGATTTTTTATTTGATTTTTTTCGGCTAAGAAAACATTCTCTCATTGCTGATGTTGCACAAAGTCTCGTTGGTTTGTAAAACGAAGGTACATAGAAGGATTTGAAATTGTTCGGTTTGTTAATGTAAATGTTAGAGTGGCTTGCCGCCACATTCTAATGATCATTAAGTGTATGAAACGACGACAACAATAACTTCGTCATTGTTGTTAGCATTTGCAGCCGGATTAGCAGCAACAGCAGCAGCCACTAGCAACAACAGCATTTACATGCAGTATCATGCACCATATAAATCGCTGAAATATTAACTGATCATCATACTTCGCATACAATCGCCCGCCATCGGTTTTAACAGAGATATTTTAATAGCCAATTTCTTTGTTTTCTTTGTTGTTTTCTCTCTCTCTATTTCGTTTCAGCTCATCGTTTTTAAACTGATTCCCAAACAAGAAGGCACAGGGAAAAAAACTCATTTTTCATGACAATGATTAATTGACCAGGGGATAAAGGAAAAGTTTTGCTCCTTTTTTTTCTTTCTTTTTTTAACAAACGAATTTTCAAAGAAAATATCACAATATGTATAGGCTATCCTACCATATATAAAGTACTTATTAAGGTACTTTTTATACTAACTTTTGTACTAAAAAGGGAGCACTTTGTACCTAAAAGGTAGATGTATTAAAATAAACTAAAAAAGGGGGCTTATATTTTTAAAAAAATTTATATAAACGAGATGTAATGTTAGGTGGTGGTCACAACAAAATAAAATTTTGGTATCTTTTTTCAAAAATTGTTTTTTCTGTAACAAATTTCAACACATGCGACAGGCTACATTATATTAGATAGTTTACCAAGAATACTTAATACATAAAGGTTGTCGACAATGTCGTTCTCGATTCTGTATCACGTATTAAACAAGTTTTTAATAAAATACGACATTGCTAATCTACAAGTTGCGGTTTGCTCGCATACTCTCCATGATCTCACTCTTGTGTGGATAGTGTGAGGATACAGATACTTGCTTACGATAATGCATACATAATTGGTCATTACAACCCCTTAGTTAGGATTACGACCTTGCTTCTCACACCACTTATCTTTTGAATGTTAATTTTGTCGATAAGTGGCGGGATCTACATAGTTTAGGGTCGATTCCGAACGACAGATTTTTGAGAAAATTTTCGTGATAGCTTTCAAAGCTTCTGTCAGAAATCTGCTGAGAGGAAGGAACTCAACGAAGAAATATTCTTTCATATTTCGAGATGTCTGACCTGGGGTTTGAACCATGGCCAGACGTCTAACAAGCCCGCACACTACCTACTAAACTGCGGCGACTACACGCTCAGTTATTGCGGAGTTATTATATAGAGTACACGGTTATAGATGGTATGGGGATCTCTATAGAACGTCTAGAATTTAATGGTTTTAAAATGGCCGACATATTTTAATTACCTTCCATCTGAAGTGTCATTTGTTTAGTAAATGGTTTGCCATTTACGAATATGGTTCGTTTAGTAGCCGAAGAACAATTCAAAATAGTTTAAACGTGATCACTGTTTTGAACATGACGTTGTGATAACAAAGTTACGTAGACATTTAAGACGCTGGAAGCGTAACATTTGTAGCCAGGCCTGTGTGTTATCTCAATGTACGACGGATAATCAGAATGTGTTGTCTCAGCAATTCGATCACTATGGTATCTTGTGACCTTTATATTTCTCTACCTCCATTCACATAAAGTCCAACTCAGGTAAACGACTTTTTTTAGTCCTCAATTGATGATTGAGAACGGGGTGAAATGTCGTTTCAACCAACTAAAGGATGAAACGTGTCACACAATATGACCGGTTTGGCTTTCCGGAAAGAGTAAGTTAAAGTTTGGCGACGATTTGATCGATTTGAGGTCGTTGTCCTCTTTTTAGGGTGTATATGTGTACGAAATTCAACATAAGTTGATTGCTGCAACATATCCCATGTCCGAAATTTTAAATTGTATAGTGGCAAGGTCTGAGCATTACAATGAAATATACATTTTATCGAAGTCACAGGTTTATGTGTTTTTTGTTTAACTCTACTTTTGAACCCTAAAAATGGCCAACATATGGTTTGAACTTGATGTAGGGTATGTAATAGATGGTACAAAGCTGTTAAACATACAACGAAACATTTCAATGCTACCCTAGCCTGTATGAGAGATTTCACGCGCAATTTGGGAAACCTAGTCAATGAGAGGCTAGCTAAGGCAGACATTAGATTGTCCGCACATCGTTTGCCACATCGCTGGAGTAGGTGGCTTTCTCGCATACACCTGCTACTTACGAAAATCCCAATCCAGTGGTCAGTTTACATAATCTTCACATGAGATAACCATGCTCTTAATTTGCTAGTGCAGAATGATGAAAGCGTTTTGTGCCACGTAGCACAATAATAGTAAAGGGCTGACTAACGTCGTTCTCAAAGAAATATGAACGGATGATGCCATTAGCCCAAAATCCACAACAACCATTGTATTCTTCGGAATACATTGGACGCTCTTGTATCTCATGTGAACTGGTATCATCCGAAATTCAACAAATTTGTACGTTCACGTATAAAATGATTTCTCGATTTTTACTTTGTCTGAACACTACACCCATTTTGATAAAACAATTTTTTATACTTGATCGTCTTATTGTTGGATGCTATATACGTTCATGGTGATTTGACAAAATATACTGAATAAGTGACAATTAATTTGACAGAAGTTGCTTCAACAAGATGACCGTTATCAACTGTCAAAATTGAAAAGACCCTGTTAGAAGACATGATATTACATAAAGCTGTAAAAATTGCAACAGGCTTTCAAATTATCTTTTAGTAAGGAATGTGTAGTATCAATAACTAAGAAATAGAGGGAAGAGTTGAAGTAAAACACACATAATTGTTTATTGCAACCCTTCAGTGAGGATTACGACCTAGCTTCTCACACCACTTATGTTGTGTGTGTTAATTTGTAATACAAAAAGTTTAAAAATACAGATTTTTGAGAAACTTTTCATGGCAATTTTATTTACTTTCAGAGTTTTTTCCCCAAATCTGCTGAGAGGGAGTCGCCGTATTTTTCGGATTTCGTTTTGTTGGAGATGTCTGACCTGGTGTTTCAACCGAGGCCTCATTTCTACTTACTACACTACACTAACACGAAAAATTCCTACAAGTTTTCAAATTATCTTTTAGTAAGTAAGGTATGGTATAGACAAATTCTTCAACTTCGCTAAGAAATTGAGGTTAGGTTAGGTTAGAGGACGTGTAACTGTCACCTGAGACAAGTACAGTAGCCGGACGTCGTATTGACCCATTGTAATTGAGGTTAGAGTTGATCGAATTTGAAGGCTTGTTTTTATAATTTTTTCTTACAATGTTGTTGATATTTTTAAATGTGGTTTATTAGATTTAATTTGTTGCAATACTTTATTATGATAATGAATCAACAAAATGTGTATAAATTATTTTTTTTTTAATATTTTTAAATTGTTGTAATGATAGAAAAAACAAATGAAATGAAAACAATGAATGTAAATTCTTGTTTTAAAAGCCTATTAAGAGGATTCTAAGAATAATACACAATTATTCACGATTAGTGACTGTAAAATACAATTTAATTTTATGATAATAATAACAATTCTAAACCCGTTCCACATGTAATCATCTCCAAAGAATTTTTTTTATTAATTGAAATCGAATTAAAATTTTTGCAACATTTATTTTTTTCTTATATTCTTAACGATTAAAAGTAGTCAATTAATTAATAAATTTATTGCAAAGAAAAAAAGAAAAATCACCATCTGTAATGCTGATATAATCGTCGGCTTACAAATGTGCTTCATTCAATCGTATTTTCACTCAATCATCGTCAATTCATTTGTGGTCTTTAACTCTTTTTTTGCAAATTACTTTAGAATCCATTCAATTTATTTTATTGTTTTTTTTGTTGTTGTTTTTTTGCGAATAAATTACTGTGGAAATAGAATAATTAAACATTACAATTGGCGCTTGGCTATTTGTATACTTCAACGCCTGTGTTAAAGTTTCACTACCATACAATAGAAATACGGCTTAGTAATGGCCAATTCCAAGTAACAACAAGACAAGACAAGTTACACCGGCTGTCATTAGTGATCTTATTTAAAAATTTCAAATTGCTTAGGGGTTATGAAGAGGGTCGTAAAAAATGTATATGATTTCGTAAATTACTATACCATATACATACACACGTACAATTTGTATACAATATTACATACAATATTATCAACTTCATTAAATCATATGTACATTGTGTGTTGAAGCATTTGTATCAATCGATAATATCTTGTTGATTTAAGTTCTGATAACTCAGAGAGAGGAAGTAAAATTGCTCATTACAAGCAGTATCGCAATAGAAAATCAAGTTGCATTAGTAAAAAAAGGGGGGGGGACCAACTAAGGCATGGAATTTGTTAAATATTCTAAACAAGATTGCATTTCATCAAGGGGATTTTATTTGTTTTTGTTATGAGCGACAGTGTATGCGTATATGTGCAAGCTAAGCAATGTTTTCTTGTCACTATCATGTTTCCAAGGAAATTTTTAATACGAGAATGATTCAGCGACAATATTTCTGTCAACAAGCAGTTGTCTGTTTTGAACCTGTCAAATTGTTTATAAGTTACCTCCTTATTTACGTAACTGGCCATTAAGAGCCCGATTAATGGATGTTGGCCTGCTTTGAAACACCCCTTGGCCACGCCTCTGCTTATTGCGCGCCTACGCCAGTCAGCCACACCAATCGATGACAGGACTTCCTCGATTTGGTATTTTCAACGCAAACAAGGTCGTCCTCTTCGCCGACTTCAGGATTTGTTAGCGGACAATAACTACATCTCTAATGAGCGAGATATTCCAGTGGTTCGCTTGCAGGGCAAATGATCATACGAACAATGGTGGAACCCTAGCCGTTAATAGGTTTTACTTAATTTAAGCAAAATAGCCATTGATCATATGATCTGACATTTCTTCTCCTTCTCCTCACTTAAAGCTAAGGTAGATCGCAAGTTACGAACGTTGATGCAGGCTAAATGGAATAGAATGAATTCAAAATGTTGAAGCTGATTGTTATAGATCAAAAGAGATCCTTTGCTTTCAACAAAATTCAGAGATGCGGTCTGCGTATGGGGTGGTTTAGGCGATTACTGCTCACTAGAGCATCGGTGATCATAGGAGATCATATCATGACTTTTTTAGGATATTCAATTATGTAGAGGAGGATATTATTCACTCGTAAGCAAAAAAAGATTCCCAGGTGGGTATTATGAATAACTTAGCTGACCTGACGTCTAAGAACGCTGTAAAGCTAAGCGATTTTTTGGCCAGTGTCAATTCATATTGGTTTCTACAATGTTACTGTAGAATACAAACGTGTACAATACAGACAGTTAGGGGGCAAAAATATTAGCAAAATAATATGGTGCCTATTATGATTGGTATGGCAGAGGGTATACTCCGCTTGGTTGCAGTCTTCGGTAAAAAAAATTCAGGAGATAGGTTTTAAGTATAAACACAAAACACAGACAGCGAAGAGATCCAATGATCCGAAGTGATTTTCCTACCATGACGGATTTTTTTCTTTACTCAAGTACTCACTCATCTGTAGGCTGAATAAATTACAACTAATTTAACAGATGTTATCACCTATCAAAGCTCCAACATACCTCTCGAAAAGCGCTAACAATTCAAATATTTTAAGATCTATTGTGTTGGTAATTTTTAAAGCGTTTTAGTACTGTTAAGAAAATTCTGTAGAGAATTTTAACACTTCCAGTTGTTATACCCTGTGTATATGGCTGTCGGATATGTTTGCGCAGAACTGCCATTAGCACAATAGTGGGTAACAACATTGTAACAATCTAATCGAAAAATTGTAGATAAAGAAAGAACGAAAAAAAAAATTTATGGTGAGAGAAACATAAATACGGATAGACAAACATTACTACCAGCATAATTTTGACCAATAAACAGTGGAGCAAATTCATAAATATTTGTTAAAGATTTGACTGTAATTACGAATGCATTTGATTGCTTAACATGTGGAGTCCAAAAGCTTCGGTAATTTGAAATCCATAAAAAAAAGAATTAAGAGATTTTATATGCTTTCGGCCCACTGTGCACATTAACGTTGGTATAAATAGCAACAGTTGTTTAAAAATAATGATCTTTATTTTACAACAATTGTAAATGCTAACAACAACTTAGGAACAAAAATAACGACAACAACAACAATAAGAACATAAACAAAGACTGCAGCAACAATAGCAACAATACAATACGATACAATATCTGTCTGTTAAGTGAATACCACTTAATTTTTAACCACATCATCGAACTAAAAACATGATCATCTATTTCATCTCACAATGGCTAGTCAAGATCACTGGGAATAGACTTGAGTTGGCAGTAGTAATAGTAGCCCAAGACGGACAGTAAAATAATGATTCTTACTGATGTTTGTGTTGTTTTTTTTTTGGTCGTATAGAATATTATCGCATCCTAAAGATAGAAATAGACAATCTTAGTTGCTGCCGTTGCCGTTGCTGTCGTTGCCATTGTTGTTGTGTTGCTGATTGTTACTGTTGCCATTGGTACTGTTGTGTCTTTCAGTTGTAAAACATCACAATGTTAGCAACAGAACAGAAGAGATACATTATGATTGATTGCCGATGGCATTTGACAAATGACGAGTATCTCAGGTTGATGTATTCACACACACACAATACGTTTATTCTTGTTGACTGGCCACTTCACCCTCTTTATAGCTTTACATTGTTCTTTTTTTCTTTCTTTCAAGTCACCATGGATATCCATTGAGTTAGTTGGTGGTTTATAGCAAGCCTGTGAGACTGCGCGTACTAAAGTAGGAGGTGTTATGGCTGGCGGACGTTTGTCTTGTTGTAATTTACACCAACAAAAGAAAAGAAAAGAAAAAAAAAAAACGCCTAGTAAATAGGCTCTCAAACAAAAGGAAAAACCTTTAGAAAATTAAGGAAATTTATTTTCATGAGTAACAAAAGCATGTTTTGATTTTGATAAGTGAAGTGACAGCTTTCTACATATACGAAGTCTGTTTAATAACTCCTTTATAATATGAAATCCACTCAATTGCCTTTAACAAGTACTATTAACAGATGATGTATGTTGCTAACACATATTGCATGTTGCTTAGGTTGCATGTTCAAATAGCATATTAAGAATGTTAAAAAGGATACAACAAATAGACACGAATTATTAAAAATTGGCAATCGAACGGACTTAATCTCATATGCTACCACAAATTATTTAAAATTGCTTTCGGCGTCTAAAGAGATGCTCTCCATATCTCGATACTCAAATGATTAGAGTATTTGAGTATTGAGAACTTAATTAGCCCAGTACTGCATGTACGAAAGTTAAACTCTGTTCGAACCTAGAATCCTTAAATTTTGTTTCGATTGTAGCAAAACTTGACTTCTAGAAAATGTCAATTCCAGCATTCTGGAATAACTGTCTGTGGAAAAACCCACGAATTTAGTGGCTAACTTAAGGATGCTGGAAAGCTTATTGATGATTTTGCATGGCAGCAGATGAAGGCAAATGTACTTTACACTCACTTGGTCTGTACAATAAATTCAAGTCTGTACAAATAAATTTTTCTCAACATTTGGTATCAAACTGATGCCAGAACTAATCTGGCAGGGCTCAAATAGTGGCTGGCTTAGAGCTAGAGCGTGTACAGCTCTTCACGTATCCCCACAACTTGCAAGATGCGGCGACCAACGGATTGATTCAAAATATGGCAAATTTTCCCATCGTTGCCTAGAAACAAAGCTTTTCGAGAATTTAAGGTGGTTTCGGGCGACACTGCCTGACCTCCCTGTGATGTTATATTTTTCCATTTCCAGGGGGTTTCTTAGACAGATTGTATTTGAGGGTCAAAGCCACTTCATTTGAAATTCGAAAACTATAATAAACGATTTTTTCCCCTTGGAATTCGAGTCTGAGCAACTCGACTTGTAGACAAGATGTTTTAATCACTACACCAACCCCCCCAAAAACATTCATTAATAGCTCATCGTACAAGCCATTGCGATAGGTTTTTGGGTATAGAGTACCATGTGAAATGTAGTACGTCTTCTGCTATCAAGTTCAACTCGCTCATTTTTTTTAGTAACATTGTCAATAACACTGTCACCATTGACCGCAACATTATGATTCTCATTGTCCTTAAAGAAGTATGGACCATACAACGCTGCCTACCGCATAAAACAGCGCATCTTTCTGGGTACATTGACAGTTTTCCTGCTTTACATATCAAATTTGGCAATTGCGAACATTTGTTGATATATTCATTGCGGAATGGCGATCTTTACTGAACATTTTTGGCACTCTCAATATGATCACACGATTAATACAACTTTTCGTTCCTTCATATCCCCGCAAAGGTCAATGAAGTGGAAACATTTTATTGAGTGGAGATTTGGGTCTTTTCTGCCCTAACCAGGCAAGAGTTCTTATGTACATAATTATGAAAATAATAATTCACCTAAGAATTCATATTCGCTTCGAACATACATATAATGAATATAATTCAGTCTATAAAAAGAATTCATCATTACAGTCAAGTGAACAAGATCAAAACAAGATGATAAAATGAACATAAAATCGATTTAAAATAATTTCATACCGAGGAAAGGTGATGATTAAAGTTTATTCTATGCAGTTAAACAAAATTCTGTAGGCTCTCTATCTAGTATGTATCTTCTGCTCAATCATATCGATCAATTTTTATGATCTAAAATCAATTGAATTAATTGAAAAACATTTTTTACATTAAAAATCAACACAGGACATAAAGACAGATACGATAACAGCTGAGACGTTGTAAAAACTCAATTTAACTTAAGGCAGCACTATGGTGGACTAGTCTCTATTAAATCATTACAGTAATGTTGCCATTTATGCACAGATTAAAGAAAAAGAGAGATTCGTCCGTCTGCCTGCCTGTGTATATTGTGTGTATTTAACGTATCCTTTAGCACTTGTTGCAACACTGGATTTGTACTATTATAACCGCGCCTGTCCTCTTGCAACAGCCATCACATCATCTCACTTTACTACATAATGTTTGCTTGCTTGCTTGCTTGTTTGCAACAGATAGCCGAGTGTTTGTGTGCTTTTAATGCCGTGACTATCTCGAAAGTGAAATATTATCGATAATCATTACCTTTAAAACGTTTATGTATGACGACAAGCATTTTGCCATGATTAATGTTTTAAATATACAAACAATATCTCTCTCTCTCGCTCTCTCTGTTACACTGCCTCTATCTATCTATCTATCTATGTATACCTTTACTTACTCGTATAATATGATATTAGTTTGTCTTATTTTTTTCTTTTTAAGATTTATTTCGCCGTATCAACCAGATCTCTTAAGAGGCGGTGGTTGGACAAAATGTTTTTCTACTTTGTTTGTAATGGCCACTAGTAATACTGATTTTGGTATGGAGTGTATGGGTATGTTTGTATGTTGTATACGAATGTAAATGGAATATGATCTCATAAATTTTATTACAATATATTGTCATTATTAATAGAAATTAAACATAATATCTGACATAAATGGTCAATAAAAGTGTCGACCATAAATAATTTTTCCTTTAAAAGTTTTACTCTTAGAAAACTGTTGCAAAGCAAAACAAACAAAAAAAACCCGGTGTGCTTTTAAATTTGAATGTAAAAAAGTGTTACAACATTTCAAATTCTTCAATTTTGAGAATTTTTACCAAACAATCAGAGCTTTGTCTAGGATTTCAATGAAGAGCATTGGATGAATTATCGTCATCGATAACTATGGTTTGATAGCTGACAATGTCAAACAGCATTGAAATTTCTGTTCAGTAAAGTTTAGCATGGCCTCACGAATCGTTTAAAGCCAGAACGCTTTAAAATGTAGAAAATTACTTAAACAAGAATTTGTAAAGTTCATTAGGCACTTTATTCCTTCATTTTAGGTCTATGACTCTTCTCGATTAAAATCCTTCAACAGGGCAAAAACTTACTTAATTGGTCAATCCTTTTGTCAGAGTTTCGACCTACTTGCTCACAAAACCCATGTTGAATGTGTTAATTTTATCCCTGAGTGGCGGGACCTAAAGTCGTAATCCGAACGGGAAATTTTTAAGAAACTTTTCATGGCAATTTTATTTCCTCGCACAATTTTTGACAAAAGATTGCTGAGAGGAAGGCGCCCAGGGATATATTTCTGTATTTCAATTTGTTCGGGAATGTGACCTTACATCTAATAAGCCAATACTTTACCTACTAGACTACGGCGATCATGACTCTGTTGCTAAATCAAGCTAAATTTGATTTTAAATTTTCTGTAGTTTGTAGCTTGTTCGCATATATGTACCTTCGACTAAAGAAAATCCCACAAGAAAAAGTCTAACAGAGTTACATCGCACGAGATCGGTGGTCAGTTCGACTTGTTCGAGACAAAAGTACAACAATTTCATGACAAACAACTGAACATAATATTGCTGCTGTATTAAGGAGTTTTTTTTTGCTCGCCTTCATCCTACGAATTTTCAATAGAGAATCGGGAATATAAATAAGCTACTACGATATGCATTAAATCTGTCCAAAATTCATCTTTTAAAAATACCTCATTGCGTATTAGGCGGCTTACTATACTTTACGTATTTCCACAAAGTCTGGTGTTATTAAACCGCATGATTCAGCGATCAACGGACTGCTTCAAGACATGACATTAATTGCCTTGTCATACTAGCCGCTCGATAGGTTTTTGGAATCGCGTGCCATGTGGAATGTGGTACGATGCTCTCATTTTATTATTAACATTGTCAGTAACACTGCACCGTTGACTGCAACGTTATGACTTACATCCTCCGTGCAGGAGTATGGTCCAATGTTGCCTCAGGCATTATGATGGCATCCAACGACTTGACATATGGTATTACATACTACCAATTAAGTTACTTAACGGCAGATAGTTCAAATTTAACTAGCAAAAACAAAAATCAAAAATTTTAACAGAGCTTATGTTAAGCTTAACGGAGCAATGTTAAAGTGGTTAACAGAAAATACGAAAAATGGTCAAGCAAAAAATCATCCAATTCTCTATTCCGTTCCCGACTGGAACAGAAGAGAATTATTAAAATATTATAGGGATACAATTATCTAGACTATTCTAGACATAAACACAATCTGCCCGAACTAAATTGGAAACTCGTAAAGTTATCTTTCGATATTTTTACCCGTTAGTGCCATTCCTTGGCATATACTTGCATACAAACATAATTGGTCATTACATTGTATATGTTATTTTTATATACATATGTATGAGGCGGGACCTACAGTTTAAAGTAGACTACGACGGCTGTCGAAAAAGAAATATTTTTTTGTACTTCGTTTTTGGTCGAGATGTCAGACCTGAGGTTTGTTCGGTTGGATCCAGGATGGTAGCACAATGCCTTCTGTAATTAAGCATTAGATTATTATACTGCGTCTTTGCGTCAGCAAGAATACTCTTTGAGTCCCACTTTCCCTTAGGAGATAGTGATGCCTAACTTTTATGTTTTACCCTACTTGTGGTACATCAGAGATCAGAGGCCTTTCGGTCGTAGATTATTGAATAAAACATACAGTTTCTTACGTTGTAGATCTTATTGAAAAACTCTTTTGGTTGGTTGTAATCCAAAATAAAACTTCTCGCGTTACCCTCGTCTGCAATAGAAATTTTTCAAACATTTTTCTCCCTTTTTTGTTTCTTCTCCTTTAAAAACACAATCACGTTTTATTGTCTAATGAATGAGCAGATAATTTTTTTTGTTTGACAAAGAAAAGAAAAAACAACGAATAGAAGATGTCGGCAATTAAATTCTACACTGTTTTTATAAGCCAACAACACCAAGGCAAAACAAAAAAAAACATAACAGCAGCAACCTTTTTATGTTGCCTCTTGGTTGGTTTTAATGGTAACGTATGTAGTATGTTTGCTTCGTGTATGTTGCACAAATATTGGCGACATTATGTTTCTTGTTTTTCATTTTTAAGTTACAATTTAAATTTAATTACGGCTCTCATCATTTCATCATGAGAAAAGATTTTATTTTTTGGCAACTGCATGTGAAACTAAAAAGGCAGCATCAGCATCAGTTCTTGCGTTTCACCTCCCTCTCAGTTGTCTGTATTGACAAAACTTGGTTTAAAATTTTGTATTTTTGGTGACGACATACTTGTAGGGATTTTATCACAAATTAGGTTGCATAAAAAGAGCATTTTTGTAAAACCTTACTTTACTCTGATTTTAAAAGATTTGTGCTCAAAGGCCTTTGTAATTTAGAGAATGTGGTTTGTGAAGTCGCTGTAGTCTAGTGGGTAGTGTGTTGGCTTATTACGGTTCAAACTTCAAGTCAAACATCTCCAGCAAAATGAAACACAATAAAATATTTCTTCGGCGACTTCCCGTCAGCAGATTTCTAGTAAAAACTCTGTGAGTAAATAAAAATTGCCATAAACACGTTTCTCAAAAATCTGTCGCTCGGACACAACATATGTAAGTGGTGAGAGGAGCTAGGTCGTAATCCTGCCTGAAGAATTGTAATGACCAATTATGTATGTATGCGTGTATACTACGAACTGTATCCTACCGAACATGAAATGCAGCTCTCTCTCTCTCGTTCTCTTCTGTACATCCGCTTAATTTCTGTAGTGCCTAGGGCTCCTCTGGTTAGAGCATTTAAAACACTCGTTGAAGTTGAGCTGCAAGTTACATGACGTACAGGTTGTAGATGCGGTTTAGCGGTGAATATATTGAATAAACTGGCTGTGACAGAATAGGTGACTGGGAAAGTAGTACGTTAAGCAACATTAAATCCCAAATATCAACCCGAAATGATGAGTTTTGGACTTTATGATTTACATACATACATACATATGTATGTACCTAATTGGTCAGTACAACCCTTCAGTTAGCATTAAGACCTAACGTCTCTCACCATAATTTCATCCATAACTGGCTGGACCTACAGTTTAAAGTTGCAATTTTATTTACGCAAGCATTTACATTCGTTTTCATACGGTAAAAACAAACGTACGTTACGTTACGTTCCATGGACGTTTGACTAAGCAGGGCTTAAGGGGACTTTGTTCTCATTAAATACATGTTTTAAGGCAATGATTGGACACTTAATCGGATAATTAATTACACAGTAAATAAACAAGGCATAGAGAACGAATCCTCTTTGAAGGACATGGTTCCACTTAGATTAGAGTTTAGGCTCATTTTAATAATGCAGATAATAATAATGAAGCTGCACGTACTTAAGTCAGACATTTCTCAGTATGAATAACAACTCTATTAATCACTAATAGACATAAGATGGGATTCAAATAGAAAAATATGTACAAAAAATTTGCAATTTTTCCGTTCAAAACAAACAATTTCAAGATTTTCTCACAAAAATTAAAAATTTAAATCAGAAATTTTGATTTCTAGGAAACAAAAAATCGAACATTGCAAAAGAAAAAAAAAATCATTGAGACTGTGTGCATAAATTTAACTCTTTACTTGTGTATTGAAGGAACGTCTCTATTAATATTTTATTTTTCAATTGTACCTCAAGTAACAATAAATAAAAAAAAAAATAAAGATTTCTCAAGATCTGCTCGAAAGATACAGACAAAGACAAAAATCTATGAATGGCCAGTAAGAAATCATCATTTATATGCGTCACAATTATTGTTAAACGAGAGCAACGTACCGCTCTTGCCGTTGCTCTTACACTCGCTAACTATTATTTGCTGGTAGTGGAACTGTGAAGTCTTCATTCGTTTATGAATGACAGCCATTGTTCGAATATAAATAACTTTTTACATTTTTTTTATCTTAATTGTGAATTGCTAAAGAACGGACGAAGTTCTTCTTCTTTTTTTCATTGTGCCGAGTTTGTTTTTTTGTTGTCTCTTTTATGGTGAATTTTTTCTTCCATTTCAGTCCGTATGTAGCTGAGGCTGAGCGTTACAAGTGATCTTTTCAATGTCAACAGTTGCTACTGATCGTCATTAATCATTCAGGCGTTCGTAGTCATTCAGCCAACCATAATTCCCTTCCTTCGAAATAAAATTGAACGATTCAAATGATATTTTTTTGTTGTTGTTTTTGTTGTATTCAAATTAACTATTTTTCGAATATGACTGAATAATAGGAAATTAAGGAAATTGAACAGAACCGAAATAGAATAAGAAAAGAATTGTAATGAATTGAGTTCATTAGTTTCGTACAATAGATATGCAATATCGATAATAAATTAGAATAAATTCAAGACGAATGAGACCTAAAGAAATTCAATTTTTTTGTGGAAGTATAATGAACCCATATTTTAGCAAATTATGGTGCATAAAAATCAATTTAATGCTGGTTTATCCAGCAGGGACAAAGGCTGGAGTCAATGGTTAGCTAGGTTCCCCACCACTACAGCACATACACGGGGGGCATTGTTCTACGGCAACACCATTATCCCAGGACCTGCTATAGCAGACCACTCATCTGCTTGCTTGGCTGGAACAACAATAGATTAAGGATACGGAAACAAGGCAGAATAACAATCAACTGCTACTTATGGCAACCGCAGCAGCCAACCGAATAAGATGGCAAATGCTTTTTGGAAGCCATATGCCCCCAAGAGGGGTAATGGGATTCCATTTGGCTTACAAAAGCCTTATTTTGGACTAATGGTCAATGGTTTATCTGTTTTTTTTAAATTCTTAGAAATACAAATCCCTACAAAATAATCGTTTTGGTACGGCTGAGGCTTCTCCATAGTCGTATTGTGATAAAAACTGCATAATAGCAGATAATAGTCTAGTTGGTAGTGTGTTCGCTTATTTGACGTAACACGATTGACGCCAGACATCAAAACGAAATATGAAAAAAAAAATATTTCTTAGCCGACTTCCTCTCAGCAGATTTCTGGTAAAAACTCTGAGAGTAAATAAACCTGCCATGAAAAAGTTTCTCAAAATCTGTCTCCAATATTAAACGTACGTAGTCGACTTTAAATTGTAGATTCCGCCAATCATGGATAAAACTAACACACAATGTGAGTGGTGGGCGAAGCTGGGTTGTAATCCTGACTAGAGAGTTCTAATGACCAATTAAATACGAAAATTCGATTTTGAGTCTTATTTTCTTAAAAGTCTGGTTCACAAACGCTGTTGCAACGATTTGCAGCAGCTCATAATGCCGTTTGCAGTTAATTCGGCATTTGAGGTCGTTTTTGAAAGGTTATTCGTGCCCGTTTTCGGTAGAATCCAATTAAAATCGTTTAACAAAACTGAATATCTGGCCATCAACCAAAATTCAAGAATGCTATAGATTTAGCACACAGTGTGTTTTTCTGGCAACGATAAATGGCAACCCTATTAGTCTGGAACTTTTGCTGTGAAACTGGAAAAGCTTGATAAAGGAAACTTAATCGAAACAAATAATAAAAAACAAAACAACCAAATTAAGAAGAATATCCGGGAGATGCTTCGTGATAGTTCTAAACTCCTGATATTAAAGGAATGATAATAAAAGAGAACACTGGCATCACAGAGAACAGATTGTAGATACTTTTTAAAATACATAAGGATTAGAATACGATATAGTCTTAAAAAAAATTAAAATTGAAAGATTATTTGTACCCTTACTGATCGGGGGAACGCGCCTTCTCATCGTTGCGGGAGTGGTGTTTATGCTCTTTATTACGCCGAGGGCATTGCACAGTATTTGACATATTCTGGAGACATATTCTGTGTAGTCGTTGTAGTGCTTAAGATGCATGACAAAGCCTCTCTTTCTAAGAGTGAGAATCTGGAAAAAAACTTCACAAATGCTGAAGAGAGATTGACTCATTGTAAGGCCAGGCGGCGCAACCTCTTGAAATAAAGTAAGGGTAAGTGAACAAAATTCGACAACACTGCTAGAGAAGAAGTGTAATTTTTTTTTTGTGATTGCTCCTACATGGTCACTACACCACTTATGTTGTGTGTTAATTTTTTATAAATGAATGGCGGGACCTACAGTTTAAAGTCGACTCTGAACGTCACATTTTTGCAAAACTTTTCATGGCCATTTTTGTTTAGTCTCAGAGTTTTTGCCAGAAATCTAGTATTTTTTTATATTTCTTTTAGTTGGAAACGTCTGACCTGGGTTTGAACCTGGGGACCCACATCTAATAAGCCAACACACTGCCTACTAGACTACGGTGATTGCTCCTAGTTTTCTTAAAGGAAAGAAAAGGAATCAAACAAAGCATATTAAATCTTTTTAATTGCAAACTAATTTTGTTGAAGCATCTCCCAACAGTTTTTCCATTTCGTTACGAAACTTTTCCAATGAAAACTGTGTGTGAATTTGATCAAAACCAATTTAAATTTCTTTTTAAACGGAGAGATATCTAAGGATCTCCATTTCTAATCCATTTAAACTTTACCATAACGGCACCTGCTTAGCTTACAAAAACGGTATTTAAATTATAAACAACAAAAAAGCAAAAGAAATCAAATCAAGGTGGTAAAATAGGTTCAAACTATTCTACTCCTATTGTCATTGGCTTCATAATAATTCAAATGATGATATTTTGTATACAATCATACACAAACGTACATACATTACCGCCATTACCGAGCGGTACCGGAGCTAGAAGGAACACACCTTTTTTAAGATTATCGATCTTGTCTCTTGGCTTTCCTTTGAATACCTCAAGTACAACGTTAATATTCCGTCACTCGCTTTAGTAGACGGCTCGTTATAATGGTACATCAATTATATTCATTTTATTGTAATTTACAACGCCTACCAACTTTCAACGCGATTATTTCGTTATGTATTCTAGAGATAGCCATACCAGGCAATAACAATAACAACAAACGGCAATGGCAACGGCAACGGAAAGAATTATAAATCCTTTGCTTGCCTGACAAACATAGATGATGTCGACAAAGAGGCAGTAGAAGGAAGACAAACTTTGAATTCCGCTGAAAACTTAAATACAAAGTTTCTCTTGGAAAAACCGCTGTTCCATACAGGCAACAACAACAATAGCAATAATGCCAGTCAAATAGACACTTCATCGCACCGATCAATCTCTAGTTTTCTTTATATTTCAAGCTTTTGTTTTTCTTCTTCTGCTGTTTCTGGGCTTCCAAAAACTGTATAAAAAAAATGAGAAAAAAAAAAGATTTCTTCTCTCTATTCTTTATATATTCTGTTGTGTTCATTTTTGATTTGCTTTTCATTGCATATCAACTTTGAATGTCGGGACTTGTGCATAAATTGCAAATGTTTAAAAGAATTCAATCGTTAAACGAGAGTCTGTGGTTCAAAACCTGGCTTAGACATTTCGAACAAAACAAAATATTTCCTTTGGCGACTTCCTCTTAGCAGTCTTCTAGCAAAAACTGTGAGGGTGAATAAAGAAAAGATTCTGAAAAATCTGTCGTTCAGAGTGGACTTTAAACTTGGGTAAAAGTATAACACACAACATGGGTGATATGAGAAGCTAGATTGTAATCCTGACTAAAGAGTTGTAATGACCGCTTAAGTATGAAAATTCGATTTTGAGCCGTATTTTCTTGACAGCTTGGTTCAAAAACACTGTTACAACAATTTGCAGCAGCTCATAATGCATAGTTCTGTTGCTATCTTGGCGAACCTCAAAATGCTGGTAGCTTTTTTCGGCTTAATATCTGGCAAAGGCTTAGGCATCTGCTTTTAAAATGCATTAACGCAGCAGCGGTACCAAGTACATATATAGTCGAAAATGAGCATATACTACCAAAAAACGAAGCCTGCCGTTGCCACTGCGCTAAAAAAAAACTTTTTTAATTGAAAAAAAAAAGTTAAGTTTAATTTATCTGTAGGTTGTAATAATGAAAAGAAATTAAAGGTGACTTTAAAGTTCACTTTAGCTTAAGTTAGCTTTAACTAAACCCAACTTTAAAGGCAAGTTGTGATAGTGGCCCTTAGGCTGTTATAATTGTCTAGAAAACCTACAAACCTTCGCAAATCTGTCTGATTTGATAAAAGGTTCGTCTCTTTTTAACATTCCTATGTAGAGGAATTGCTCATGAGCTAGTAATCTAACTTCTATTCATCTAAGTAAAAGACATTTAAAAGAAGAACTTTCAGAAGAATAGAAATAATGCCAATGACT
Organism: Sarcophaga rosellei; assembly: GCA_930367235.1. Taxonomy (NCBI): domain Eukaryota; kingdom Metazoa; phylum Arthropoda; class Insecta; order Diptera; family Sarcophagidae; genus Sarcophaga; species Sarcophaga rosellei. The sequence goes on from OV884021.1 coordinate 79,708,637, forward strand.
GCTTTCGATCCGATGGGTTCATTCCAAACTACTTTATTTCGTGAAGAAAAGTTAATCCATAAACAATGCTAAGGGGAGTAGAAATTAACACCAAAATCCAATGAACAAAATTTCGTAAAAATCAATAGAATCGATTCATTTATAGCTCTGCCTTTATGTCTTCAAACTGCAACAATTATGCGGCTGTAGAAGCTGCATTCAGTCTTTCTTTGTTGCTGTTTTCTGTTTGCGCGATTTGATGAAAAATAAAACCAAAAAAAAGTAAGAAAAAATATTTCAAGCCGTTAAACTAGATCGCACACTAGAGATAGAGGCGTGCCTCCTAGCGAAGAAATCTTAACATGTACGTGTTGGTATTACGTCCAATAAAAATTCCCAAAAAAACGAAACGAAAAAGGAAAAAGAAAAGAAGCACAACCAAATTTGAAATCAAAGCTTAAACAAAAATAATATGAATAGAGTGAGGTATTGTATACAGAGATGCTTTCTTTTCTCTAGCGCAAGCAAAAACTGACTAACAGACTGACTGACTGACTTTCTGTTCGCCGAAACACAGAAAATTTTTCTTTCTCATTTGGATTTCATTTGAAGTTTGTATTTGTGACTTGAAGATCACTTGGGTATTAGGCTCGTATTGTAGGTTGGGATAAAAGCTGAGTTTGTTTTCCTTGCAAAATTATAGTGTAGCGCCCTAAGAGTGATGCAATTTTTGCCTAAATTTTATGAACGGACAGCCTACAAAAATGATTTTTCCATTGTTGCTTACAATCAAACACAACAACACAAACAAATTCAATTTTCTAATGATGATTAAATTTCTTAAATGTTACATAATCGTTATTGTGTTATCGACGATGACATAATTATCATTATTTTTTCTTCTCTCCTGATCAATTGGACATTTATGTACACAAACGATCATAAACAAAATTTACTCATCATCAGTGTTTTAATATTTTTTTTTTTAAATTTTACGATCATTTTAAAAATCGTAAATGCATCTACTGTTGCTTTTCCAAAGTGTTGCTAAAGTGACGTTTCGATAGACACCGTAGTCTAGTAGGTAGTGCCACGGTTCCAGCAAAACGAAATACGAAGAAAAATATTTCTTCAGCGACTGACTGTCTCTCAGCAGATTTCTGGCAAAAACTCTGATAGTAAATAAAAAATTGCCATGAAAAAGTTTCTCAAAAATCGGGCGTTCGGAGTCGACTTTAAACTGTAGGTACCGCCACTCATGTGACCTTATAGCAATGTACGAGAACGCAGACCTCTCAGTTCTCCACAACGGCAACATCAGTCAACCGTTTCAAACAAATGCTGGAGTCAAGCACGAATGTCCACTATCACCTCTGTTATTCACCATCGTGCTGGATAAAATCATGAGAAAAGTCTGCTCAAAGAGAAGAGGAATAATAGGGAGTCTCTCATGCCAACTCTAAGGTTTGGATTATGCAGATGATATTTGTCTTCTCTCGCACAAGGTCTCCAATACGCAGTCAAAACTCAAACACCTGGAAAGATTGGCTTGCAACGTTGGACTTGAGATAAATATCAAGAAAACCAAAGCCATGAGAATTAACAACACTAGCACAGAAAACATCATGCTACAGGGCCAAATAGTCGAGTACTTCGATAGCTTCTGCTATCTAGGCAGTACTGTGACAACAAACGGCGGCGCAGAAGCAGACGTGGATAATAGACTCAATAGAACGAGAGCAGCATTTGGGCAACTGCACTCCGTATGGAGAAGCTTATATATATCTAGGCGTACCAAGCTAAGAATATTGAACGCTTGCGTAAAATCAACGTTACTATATAGTAGCGAAACTTGGCTTATATCTAACACCATCAAGCAAAAACTTCAGGTATTCATCAATAAATGCCGGAGAATCATATGCAGAATATTCTGGCAGAACACCATCAGCAACGCAGATCTCTGGGCTCTTACAGAGGAGGAATCTATAAAGAAGCAGATCAAAAAGAAAAAATGGAGGTGAATCGGCCATACATTGAGAAAGAAGCCCGATAGTATTACAAGAATGGCGCTAGAGTGGAATCCCAGGGCTCAAGAAACCGTGGCAGACCAAAAAACACCTGGAGATGCACGGTCCTTCAAGAACTAAGGCTAAATGACCTGACATGAGAAGGCGCAAAAACATCAGCGGAGAATTGTGTCAGATGGAGATGCTCCCTAGATGAGCAATGGAAAAAAAATCGCCACTCATGTATAAAATTAACACACACAACCATAAGTGCTGTGAGAAACTAGGTCGTAATCCTAACTGAAGGATTGTAATGGCTAATTGATGCAGATTTGAGCTAACTTTTAACACCCGAATACTTACACCTTTATTAGCTACAGATCGGACACAATATGAGCGATGCATTTACATACGAGTGCTTGTGTTAAAAGTGACACTTCAATTCACTTAAATGTCAAAAGAGCTTAGCCTATGGCCAACTGTAAATGAATGATAAATGTTGATAACTTCTGCAAAAGAGCAGTTACCAGTTGACGGACGATTCGATACGATACCAATGGTGGATGGATGCCATAAAAAAATATTTACGAATTTAAAATTTATTTTGTTTTAAATAAAACTTCAAAGACAAAAGAAAAATGAAAAACATTACATAAGAATTTACGTTATGTAAAGAATACGAAATATTTCCGGAAACACCTTTTTTTGTTGTTTGCAATTTGCCTTCCCATAGACAAACCTATGACGCACTGTTCTGTTTTTCAAAACTGTATTCTTAACAACGTTTCATATTGACCAAAAAAGAAGGAAAAAAACTGCCACAAACTCTTTTAAGTTCAATCATAATTTTGGAATCAATGTTCTCTGTGGCATAAACTCGAAAACGAAACGTATGTGCAGCAGTATCTGATATACTGTTGAACACATGTTGAACAAATATATTTAAAGCTTTTTGGTCTATAACTGCAACTGCAACATGTAGCAGAACACTGCAGCTCAAAACAATATCAATGAAGTCAAACGAAATAAAAATAAAAGAAAGAATAGGAGGCCACTCCCCGAAAAAGAGAAAAAAAATATGAGGAAAAGAAAGAAAAGCAAAAACTATTTATTTATGCGCTTGCGCACATACCGCTATTGCTGTTGCTGTTGCTATTGCTCTGCAAAAGATTCAGTACAAATGGTTTAAAGATATGGACTCATTCGTACGTATGTATTACGAGTATTCACAGTCGATATCCAGTTGTTGTATGAGCCGTGTTATATGGGGCCCCAGTAATGTAAACAGCAATTATTTAAGTGTTGTCGATTTGTTTGTTTGTTTCGTTGTTTGTTGCATGCCAGATAAAGCAACAACAACAGCAACAACAACAACATCAAGGTATAATCTTTAACTATGTTTGAGCAGTTGTAATGGCTTTGCAAGTATAGTGTTTGAAAACGCATTTACATTATGGCTACGACGTCTATACGAGATCGTAATTTTCTTTGTTACAATAGTTGTTGCAATTGTTGTTAGTGGCATTCAACAATAACAAAGATAATCCTGTTGAAAAAAAAAATCAGCATCTTAACGGCATATTTCAAATATTTTTTGTTTTGTTTTTTCGGAGTTTATAAGTATCGAGTAAATAACGGTTAAACAACATTTATATGATGGTGGTCATAGGGTTTCTAAGGTTCTGATACAATTTATGGCAATTGAAGAATGAGGCCAAATAATGTATTTTACTCCAACAATTTCTAATTAAGAATTATTATTTAAAATACCAGATTTTAAGCTTTAAAAGCTTTTATCTTTTATGGTCAATAAGTAATGAGTCAAAAGAGATGAGTTAACTTTGAATTCTTAGTTCTTGATTAGATAGGGATTGTCCTTAACACCGCCATGTCATAATTTTGATAAGATCGTGTTAAACATTAGAAAGTTGAGTTGAAACTTTTAGGTTAGGTAAGGTCCATTGTAATACCATGAAACATCAATTAAACAAAGGCTTTACCGTAAAACCCCCTTGAGCTGCTTTGAAAGCTCAAAATGCTTGCCAGTTTTAACTCTGAGATATCAGACAGGTTCTTAAGAAAGGATGTAGGGCCTCCAGGTTAGTTCTTGTCCTCAGGAAAGGAGAGGATAAACTGTGGCCCACATTAAAAGTACACAGCATGATTATTTATTCTGAATTGTTGAGTTAGTTTAGGAAGAAATTCTCATAAGCATTTCATATTTTTGAAAGTGCATAACACTGAAACATTGCACAATATAGCGTTTGAAAATATAATTGAGACCCTACTGTGCAGCACCGTTTACTATTATTTTTAATATATATTTACCGATAAATTAACAAATACTTGGAACACTGCATCGCTCATAGCGGACAACGGACAAGCAAAGGCGATCAACGGTTTTGTGTTAAGGACTCGTTTGGATATCCTTAAGTATATAATCCAGCAAAACTGCTTCTACAGGTTTCCAATGGGTTATTGTGCATTGATTGCACATCAACCATGGGTATGGATTATTGCAGTTTATGGCTGTCAAACATCAGAAATTTTAGAGCACGCTACACAAATAAAATATTCAGATGGAAGTGTATATGTGTTCACCTATATATCTTGGATTTGCTAGAGTAGGAAAGCGATAGATCTTCTGACAACTAAGTAAAGTCCAGGTAGAACTGCGCATCTTCTTTAGGTCATCCACCAGAGGTTTTTGAACTTTGACAGTTGATAACGGTTATCTGGCTGAAGTTTCATCTGTCAAATGAATTGTCATTTATTCATTCTGTTTTGCAAATCACCATGAACGGTGATAGACAACGATGTGTGTTCGCTCAATAGGCCCTGACGCTGTTGACAACTGCCCCTAATTTGTAACGAAAAATCATCTTCAGAGCGAAGTGGCTCCTTTCTGTATGAATGGGAACGTGAACAAACAAAATTGTCGAAAAATTACTGTTTGGTGGGAATAATGCGCTGACAGCGTCATCGGTCCATATTTATTTGAAAACGACGTTGGCCAGGCTATCAATGGCAACGGCGAGCTTTGTAGGTCGTAGATAACTAATATCTTTTAAGAGATCTTTTTGATCTGGACCCCTCCGAAATGTGTTTTCAACAGGACGTTGCTATGTACTACATGCCACGTTGGATTTAAGGGCGTGGTCAAGTGATTTGAGGGCGTGGTCGTCTTACGCGGATGTGTTGTGAACTGGCCACTGAGATGAAGCGATTTAATGTCGTTACACTTTTTATTTTGTGGTTTTTGCGATGTAGGCGAAAAACAAAACCAAACAAGGCCCACGTTATCGTTTAAATGCAGTCAGGTTACGGTTGCACGCCAGCCAGAGAACTGGTGGCGGACATTTGTACGATTTTATGTTCCACATACAATGACATCAATGGATCTTTGAAAGGAATAACAATTTTGACAATATATCACACTCACTTTACATACATATGTACATACATAATTGATCATTACAACCCTTAAGTCAGGATTACGACCTAGCTTCTCACACACCACTTATGTTGTGTGTGCTACTTTTATGCATGAGTGGCGGGATCTTACTGTTAAAAGTTGTTTCCGAACGACAGATTTTTTTGGGAAACCTTTTCATGGCAATTTTTATTTACTCTCAGTATTTTTGTCGGAAATCTGATGAGAGGAAGTCGCCGAAGAAATATTTTATTTCTCACATTTCGTTTTGTTGGAAATGTCAGACCTGGGGTTTGAAAACAACCTACTAGACTATGGCGACTTCACACTCACTTTCTATTATTTAAATTTAAAGATAGAAAGAAGCGCTTAATGAAAGACCCGATATATATTGAAGAATTAAGTATCTCAAGGCACGACGATCAATATACAAAAAGAGGACATCATTGGAAATTGCAATAATTGCAGTGAATTGACATGTAAACAAAAGCCCATTTAATAAGCTTGGTTTTAATTAGGTCTCAACAGAGTATATACATTTGGAAGGAATGCTTTCAAAAACTGTAGAAGGATAATGGGGGGATTGCAATGCCATTGGAATGAACTCAATTACTGTTATTTGGTTTAGAGCTAGACTTAAGCATAACGTTAGCAATGCTATCGACCTACGGATATATAAATTTACGTTGCAAGTCTTTAAGCTCTTTGTATTTAAGTTTCAGGAACAATTTAGAATACCATATGAGGCATACAACATAATAAATCATGCAAATTTTATATTAAAAAAATTGTGGTTATCCATTCAATAATGGATGCCACGGTAGATAATATGTTTCTGATAATATTAAAAAATGGACAAAAAAAAACTTACCTGTTTAGTTTTAGTTGAATGATGAAGAGTAGTTAGTAGAGTATTGCAAATTTCCTTGTTTCTATGCAAATTGATTTAAATTTTAATTTCCATCAATAGATTTCGTTCATAAATTCACATTCACATGTCCATTGAACTGAAGTAGCTCCCTAGAGTTCTTTTGTTATTTGATGTTTTGCTCCACAAAAAAACACAAAAACACTGAATCACTCGCACTCACACTATTAACTTCTACCACCTGCTGCTATTAACTGGTCGGTCAATGCTGGAAAAATAAAAAAGAAAAATAAAAAATTGGATTAAAAAATATAATAAAAAGAGATTAAATTTATACAATATATAGAGGAGTATTAAATAAAAAATAAAATAAAATAAAAACATAATCATTGCTAAAGTTAAATCAGCTTAAAAACTTTGTTAATCAATCTATAAACAAAAACAAAATATTTGTTGGTCACTACTTAGTGTGGTCCTTTTTATAGAGAAAGATTGGTGATTCTATCAATGGAACGGAAGTGTAAAATGTTTAGTTAAGGAAATTGAATTTGTGATGTTAGAAGTGTATGGGAAGAGCGTTCTTCTTATTTTAAAATTGATTTTGCACGATGAAAAATACATAAAAAACATACAATAAATTCTTAAAAAACACAACCATAAGTTTTCTTTTTTAATATTCCTCTGTTTCGCTGTAGTTTAGTAGATTGTGTGCTGGCTTATTAGACGTGAGGCCACGGGTCAAACCCCATGTCCGACATCTACAATCAAACGAAAATGAAAAACATTTCTTCAAGAACTTGCCCCTCAGCAGTTTTTTTTTTCAAAAACAGTCTGAGAATAAAATAAATTCCCATGAAATTCACAAATCTGTCATTCGGAGTCGGTTTTAAACTGCAGGTCCCGCCACTCATATATAAAATAAACACACACAACGTAAGTGGTGCGAGAAACCAAGTCGTAAGAGTTGTAATGATTTTTTATTTACTTTCAGAGCTTTTGACAGAAGTTTGCTAAGAGGAAGTAGCCGAAGAAATATTTTTTTTTTCATATTTCGTTTTGTAGGAGATGACTGACCTGGGGTTTGCACCGTTGCCTCACGTCTAATAATACAAAACTGTAGCTCTTAGACTATGTCGACCTCATGATGGTATAAAAGCAGTACATACTGCTTGTGTTGCTTTTCCAAGATTTTCCTTCTATATTGAATCTAATGATGATACCATAATCTTTCATTTTGCCTAGTCCTGGAAAGATTCACAGTTTGTGAGAAAATCACTTATCCTCCCAATGTTCATCCTCAATAAATCTGTGAAAAAATCTGTATAGTGAAAGCCTAGTTTTTTTCTTCCCTTCTCTTTTTTTTTCTTTTTGTTTTTACTTAATATGTATCTGCTAAGTCATTGGCTTGTTAGCAGAACTTCGGCAAAATGTTGAGTATACGCCTTGTAGGCGAACAACTAATCTCTACTTTTCCTCCTTTCTGCAACACCCGCAGAAGTCATTGAGTATCCAGAATGCAACGTCCCGTATTGACTTCAATATCTAAACTAGCCGTGCTTATTCGAAGTTCAAACACACGTTCTGTACACTTTCTATCTAACCTTGGCCAGATTTGCAGCACTATCTTGTCCGTAGATGGCATTAACGGAATCTCTTACTGCATCAGCAATTCAATGGAGTCTCCAATGAAAATAAATCTGTCGAAACTTTAATAGTTGTGCCACATCTGATCAATTCATTCGCTCTATAGTTTCCCAGTATACAACTTCCATCAGATATTCTAATGTCCATACAACAAAAACAAATTACAAAATTTTAGTTTTAAATTATTTAATTGTAGTAGTACACCTATAAACTTAATGATGATGTTATTATAATTTAATAACCTGCAAAATGAATTCAAATCATTTAAAAAAAGTGAAATTTTCCCTTTCTCTTCTAAACCGCAGCGAAATATTCTCAAATTTACATGACGGAGTTAAATAGTAATTAAAAGAAAATAAAATAAATTGTCTTTATACAACTAGCAATTAAAGCTGACTGACTAACTGCCATTACGTTCAGTAAGTTGCTATAATAACTTGATTTTGATTGGCTTAAATGAAAAACATACAGTGTAAACGCAATTTATTTTAGTTTTACTTGTCTTAGCAGCATGGCCAATAAGCAGAATTGAATTGTTTTTTATTAAAAACAACAATAAAAAGTTACTTATTAACAGAGGGTTTTTTATTTGCCAGCAAAATAAAATAATTGTGTATGTACGAGGGCTGTCCCAAAAATTCAACATTATTCTCATGAAAAAATGGACATTTAGAAAAATGTTTTCAAGTTTGTTGGGTTTTCTTTGTTAGGTCGACTAATTTTGGGACGACCTTCGCAAGTCAGTGTTAATTAGAAATAAAGTGTGATTAGTTTTTCTTATAAAAATACATAAATTATTGGTCATTACAGTCAGGATTCTACAGCCTAGCTTCTCACACAACTTACGTTGTATAAATTAACATTGCAGTTTAAAGTCGATTATAGTAAATTGGCAGCCGCCTCAGAGAACATAACCTATAAGCTCTCATTGTGATACCGATGATATAACTTTGGCTTCTAAGACTGACATCTCTCAGCCTCCCTGATGATGATTCAATACAAATCACTGCACTCGATTCTGTTAATAAATTGTGGGTTGTTCAAGAATCCATCGTCCCAGATACCCTGATGATGGTGTGAATCCAAATCCCTGGACTCGTTCTGTTAAAAAATTGTGGACGTCCAAGAATCCTTGGCCTCAGATAACAAAGTGTCCTCGTATTACAGCTTCTGCAAAATTCCTTGTAAGGTTTTTACAGTCTATGGCCGCGTGCACCAAGGGTTAATAAAAGCACACTTTATATTCAGATAAGTCGCCAGAACATTTTCCTTTCCCTTTTATAACAGCTCAATAGCCACAACCTCATATTTGTAGCAGACTTGCCCTACATAAATTCACCAGTATATCCCGGATTTTTTTTGTAAAAATGTATTACAGTCTGCTGCTGTCCTTAATCTCTTCAGTTTTGTGCATGAATACCCCACTCGTTTCAATTGGCATTGGATATAAGGTTGTATCCCATGTCTATCTCATCTGATTCTAGGAACTGAGAGCGAGCCTTCATGTTCTTAGTGACACTGTGTGCCTTCACTTAATTGTGGAACACAAAATGCCGAATAATACATTCATACATACGTAATTGATCATTGCAACCCTTCAGTCAGGATTACAACCTAGTCTCTCACGCCACCTATGTTGTGTGTGTTAATTTTATACATGACTGGCGGGATCTACAGTTCAAAGTCGACTCCAAACAAAGATTTTTGAGAAAGTTTTCGTGTCAGTTTTATTTACTCTCCAAGTTCTTGCCGGAAATCTACTAGAGGAAGTCGCCGAGAAAATATTTGTTCATATTTCGTTTTGTTAGAAATGTGTGAACTGTAATTTGAATGAAGGCTTGAAGTCTAATAGGACAACACACAACCTACAAGGCCTCGCCGGCTCTTTGGGTATATCTTATGGTTCATTGAACATTTCATTTTAAGCAAACTAAAGCCAAGTGGCTTCTAGCTAAAGCAAAGAGTTTTCATATTAGCTACTCAATGATGCTAATTATATGCCCCTGTCGTTTCAAGGACCACTGGCAAATCGGGTGTTTTTTGGAGCCAAGTTATCCATACTAAATTAGCCGCAACTGCCTACTCCTTTTCTGCTGCTACTCAACATATATTCTGGACTTACAATCAAACGCAATCTGTCATGCTATGCTTCCTGAAGTAGAGGGGTATATACAGTCAAAGAAAGAAGTCGACATACACCATTGTAAAAAGCATACATGTCCTCTTTTAGTTTAGAAGTAGTTTTTATATGATTTCTAATTCAGGAAGCACAGCATGACAGATTGTCGAGTCGTCATACACTGTTGTAAAATGTCTACATTCACTGGCGTATGTAGACTTTTTTCTTTGACTGTATATGCCCCTCTATTAGTTTACAAATAGTTTAAGCTGATTTCTAATTTAGGAAGCACATGTGTGTTGTAAAAATTCCACATGCACCGGTGTATGTAGACTTTTTTCTTTGACTGTAAATCCTATTGCTTAGATATTGACTCATCGAATTACATATAAAAATTGCAATTTTCTCTATTCTATTCTCTATTCTAAAAAATATTTATAATCCTTGTAAAAAATGTACGTAATTTATACAATCAAACATGTCAGGCAGCCTTAAAACTACAAATTTAAAGTGTGTATGCAAGAGTATACCTGTGTGTGTATGTGTGTATGTGTCGTTAACGTTATGGTAAAACATGTAAAAGACAAGTTAAAATATCTTGATTAAAGAAAAGCCAAATAAATGTTTTTGGTCATCAATATGTCCAAATAAAAACTCCACCCATTTAGATTTTGTTTGTTTGAAAATGTTTGTTAATGTCCCACGTCCCATGTCCCATGTTCCCATGTCCATACACAAAGGACACGGAAACTGAAGTATGACAGATAGACGCACTTAAAGGCGGACGCAAAGAAAATCGAGAGACACAGTAGAAGAGTAGAGTGTAGGCCGTTGTATGCTAAGGCATGTATAGGAATTTTCATTTAAATTACTGGCCATTTGGGGAAGTAAGTGTAGGTATGTGTAGGTAAGTATGAGTGTATGTTTTTATAAAAGACAACTTAATACGATAAATTTGAATTGGAATTTGAAAACATTTTTAAATTTCTTTCATTTTATTTTAAATGATTATGTGGAGTTAAATTTCTTATTGATAATCGGGGTACCAAGTATGTAAATGCGTTTTTGGTTAGTCAATCTTGGTTACAAAAAAATGTTTGCAATTGTAAAAGGATTTTGGATTTTGTGTGTGTTAAATTTAATTAATTTGAAAAGATTACATGACTAATAATAATGATCAATAGATTTGACATGCAACTTCAAAAGGGAGGGGTTGTCATTGGCAAAGGAGCTGTTGATACTCTTAAGATGATGAGAAGAATTAGAAATTTTAAAGAATTCAAAGAATTATAAGAAGAAATAAACATTTAAATTAAATTCAAATTTAATACATATACAAATAAGGAGACAAATTTAAACGTATGTTCTGTTCATCCTTTATTGTAATTAAAGAAAATAACTAACGGCACTTTGGCTTTGGTAATCCGGTAAAAATCCGCTTAGGCCAGAGAAAACGATAGCCAAGCTCGCAGATATTAATTGAAACACTGTTCCACTGGTTAATGGTTGATCGTTCACAATTTTTTGACAGAATGGCGTCTAGGGATTTGTATTGAATTCACACCATCATCAGGGTATCTGAGGCGATGGATTCTTGGACACCCACAATTTATTAACAGAACCGAGTCCAGTGATTTGTATTGAATCCATACCATTATCAGGAACGCTGAGAGATGTCAGTCTCAGGAGCCAAAGTCATCACATCATCGGTATCATAATGAGAATTTATATGACCCAAGCCATGTTCTTTGAGGCGGCTGCCAACTTAACATAACCCAATCTTCAACAACTTACGCCACATCTCCTTGAAATAAGCTATTCATAGGAGCCAGATAAACTATAAAACGGTGACAATTCGGCGTTTTATAATTTCGACAGTGCTATAATAAAGGTACGAAATTGGACGACAGTGCCTCCTCTATGGAGGATTTTAAGTGACGCAATAAGGTTCGTTTATGGCAACTGATGAAAAGACAAGCTATTCTTGGTTAAACGAAAATGTAGAATACTAACACATACAACGTCATGTTGGACTCCCCTGGATATCTAACTCGTTTAACTCATAACTTAAGCTCAGCGAGTTTCTTGGGCTGCCGTCCACTTAGTTATTTTACGTGTACTACGCTTAATTCAATTGTCAAATAAATTCAATTAAAATAACAACAAACAGTTCGTTATGAGCCTTTCAAAGTGCATAATACATATACAATATATTTTTTTATTATATTTTTTAACATTTGCTTTTAAAAATCGTTGCAGGTTTTTTATGACTTCAATTTTATGACTGAAAAATTATTGCGATGATCGTTTAAGAAAATCAAGAATTGCATTTTTTTTATTATTTAAAAATAATTATCTTTTATGTTGGCTAATGAATACTAAAAGAAGAATTAAAAACCAAAGTCTAGATTTTCTACGTATTTTTTTTTTTTTTATAAATTATATGAGGAGGTAATTTCGTTTATGATTATTAGACGCAAACACTTACAAAATATTCTTTTAATGAAATAAAATGAATTTTTAAATAAAAATAAATATTTAAATATAGAAAAATGGAAAGCTTTTAAGATGAGAAGTGCATTAGTAAAAATGTATGTATATGGGGATTTGTAAATATTTTTCTTAAAAAGGAGGACCGTATTAATTATTAAATTCAAACATGGCCGAGCTATGATTAGGTCCATCTTAATATGGTGCAAGAAACTGTTAAGATTATAAGGAAGTTTGAAATTTCACTAGAAGCCTGCTGAAAATATTGCTTTTTGTTAGAAAAAATGTATGAATTTTACAATTTCACGTCGTCCACAGCAATTGGACCTATTTTACATATATATGTACATAATGGAGGTCAGCAATGAATCGTTTTTTCGCTACTCATAAGTACTCATGACATTTTGAGTATGAGTGAGTCAACAGTATTGAAATTCAACTACACTGATTCATTCGTACTCACTACAACATTGATTTATAAGTACAGGTTGCAATGAGTATGAGTAGAACGTTGACATCAAACTCATAACATTCGGAATATGTTTGATTCATACGTCTACTCATTCAGATTCATAAATTTAGAAACACACTTATAGTACTCATAAATGATTCGAGTGATTTGAATCATTCATCAAAATTTAACTCTTAGGTGTTGTAATGTATTCGGGGTTGCTTCTAGGAATTTCGTTTGGGTTAGCACTATTTTCTAATAAAGAATGCAATTCACATTTTTGTTAAACAATACTGTGCCGGATATTTGTTTAATATTATGGAGATAATACATGCATACATAAAGAAGTCACCTCCAAAGTGTGATTAATCTGACTGGATTACTTCTAGAAATTTCGGTTATAAATATGTGAATATAAAGGCGGGTAAAACGAACTTGTGGGGGGTGCACTATTTCCCAATACAAAATGCAATTTATCAATAACACTTTTTCTATTTATTCACATATTTGTTGAACAATATTGTGCCGGATATTTGTTTATTATTATGGAAATTATACACGCATACATAAAGAAGTCACCTTGAAAGTGTGATTAATCGGATTGGATTACTCCTAGAAATTTCGGAGCTAAATGTGTGAATATAATCGTGGGTAACATGAACGTGTGGGGGTGCACTATTTCCCAATAAAGAATGCAATTTATCAATAACACTTTTTCTATTTATTCACATATTTGTTAAACAATATTGTGCCGGATATTTGTTTAGTATTATGGAAATTATACATGCATATGTATATTAAGAAGCCACCTCCAAAGTGTGATTAATCTGACTGGATTACTTCTAGAAATTTCGATTATAAATATGTGAATATAATGGTGGGTAACATGAACTTGTCGGGAGGGGGTGCACTATTTCCCAATAAAGAATGCAATTTATCGATAACACTTTTTCTATTTATTCACATATTTGTTAAACAATATTGTGCCGGATATTTGTTTATTATTATGGAAATTGTTTTTTGTTTTTTTTTGTAGATTTTTTATTTACTGTATGTATTGTATGTATAAATATTATGTATGTCTGCCTGTATGTAGCAATAATATTTTTTTTTATTAAATTTCTTATTAATATTCTTATTAAATATTCTTTATTTATTAATAACAATTGATAAGACAACCACAGAGTGTTTTGTATTTAATTTTTTTATGTTTTGTTTTGTTTATTATTTTGTATTTGTTTTTTTTCAAATAAATTATTGAATAATAAATTAAGACTCACACTTTAAAACGGTGATAATCGCACAATATTAATTTAATTTAAATTTTTTGTTTGTTTTTGTTTCAATTTTATTTTCGATTAAAGTCCTCTTTGGTAGTCTCTATATGCTTGGAAATAATATTTAAAATGAAATTAAAAGGAAAAATAAAAATAAAAACTTTTTATTCACTTCGATTGCAATTGATAGACGCTTAATTAAGTCGATGAAATAGCAGAGTATAGAATAAAAGAAATAGAAATAAAAAAAACGCTTAGAAATGATTTCAATAAATTAAATATGTTTTGTTTTTATGGATTTATTTTCTCAGCAAATATAATATCATGTTTTATGTCATAACATATTATGGACAATCATTTCATTAATGAATGTTATCTCAAGCTAATGCGGTATCCCACAGAGTTGGTGCCGGAACTCATACTTGCATTAAGAAACTACTTAAGACATAACAAATGTTTTATCAAACTTATGATATCCAATGTACAGACAACGCTTGAACGTAATGATTATTAACAATATCGTTTACAGTCTGGTATTCTTCAGGGCACTGAATTCTTTATCCAGAACGAAAAAATATGTAAAGCCTAGCTAAATATCCATATCTCTCAGATGTCTTCTTCAGACAAATAGCATACAGGGGATGACCCCTACTTAAGTATTGCAGAAGGGAAGAAAACTGAAGTTAATTCGAATCTATTTGTGTTGTTATTGAAGAATACGTAAAGCCTAGATGGATAAGGGCACACAGGGGATGACCCCTACTTATGTAAGGCATTGTGTTGGAATTAAAAAAAATGGAAAAGGGAGTAAAACAGGAGTTGTGCTTATGGAAGCTAATTTCAATCTATTTATCTGTAGGAAAAGCATTCCACATAGATACAGTGCTACTGTACATATACACTTCAGAATAACGAATTTTCTCTGTTATACCTTGACCGATCTGACATATCGACCACAAAAGTGAAAGACGAAAATACTACGTAAAAATATGTAATTATTGGGAAAAAATTACACTTATTTCCTTCGAGCACATTCGGTTGTAATAGTGTTAAGACAGTGAAACACAACCGTTAATGTGACAGCGTTCCAATGAATCAATTGCGTTGTGTACATAAATACATCCATAATTGACCATTACAACCCTTCAGTCAGGATTACAACCTAGCTTCTCACACCATTACGCTGCATGTGTTAATTTTATACATTAATGGCGGGCCCTAGAGTTTAAAGTCGACTTCGAACGACCGATTTTTGAGAAACTTTTTTCATGGCAGGTTTATTTCCTCTCAGAGTTTTTGTCACACATCTGGTGAGAGGAAGGAGCTGAAGAAATATTCTTTTTTCGTATTTCCTTTTTAATGGCTGGCCTGGGATACGAACCCGGGCTTTACGTCTAATAAGCGAACACACTATCTACTAGACTACGGCGACTTCCATTGAAACTATAGTCAGATGAAAAGTGTTTTCTTTAAGCATTTACGTTAGTCCAAAGGTATAGGCAATGACAGTTTATTGTAAACAAAGCTTAGTGATGTCTAAACATATTTTGATTGGTAGTTTGTATGTTTAGCGCGGACTTAAACCATATGTGTCTAGTGGATATGAGTACGTAGTATTATTA
This sequence comes from Sarcophaga rosellei, assembly GCA_930367235.1. NCBI lineage: Eukaryota > Metazoa > Arthropoda > Insecta > Diptera > Sarcophagidae > Sarcophaga > Sarcophaga rosellei. The sequence goes on from OV884021.1 coordinate 79,724,526, forward strand.
GCTCCCTGAATGAGCATGCATTTGATTTCGATAAGATCCAATAGTAGCTTTACAAACCAAAAGTACTTTAAATAGGCTGGAACAATGTCTTCCGTCTACTACATGGTTAAATTGGCTCACAACTCGACTCCCTCTAAATCATTGCTTATGATCCCACATTAAAATTGACGTTATTATACACTACATAAGGGTTTTTTAACTGCAGATCATAAAAGAGAAATTTATGAAGATTTTGATCTACAATGCGGATCACATGAGCAAAGTAACATACAGGCTTAGGAGTAAAAGCAAAAAGGAAAATATGACTGATTTTCATTTCTAACAATTCCCAAAAATAAGGCAAGTTACAGTCCAGTATTTGAATTCATCATATAGTGCGTTAAGCTCAAAATTTCGGCATATTTTCTCTTCATCCGAAATACTCTTCAGATAGAATTTTCATTTCAATTCTCTGTAGCAGGCAGTTATTCCTGATATTATATACATATGAATTGAGTTTTCAACAACTTGTTCGCCTTTTTATAAATTATATACGAGGCAATTTGAAACGCTCCATTAGTGGATACACTTCAGAATAACAAATCAATTATCTTCTTACACAAGAGTTGGTAAGAGAAGCAGAAGAAAAGCAAAAAAGAAACAAAAAACAGATAAAGGATGACAGTAATTGCGGTTGTTGTCTGGTATTAAAGTAATCAAAAGCCTTTTAATTTAACGTGTCTGTATGATTTAGCAGGGAAACGAAGTAAAAGAATATCGAGAAACAATTCATTCATAAGGTAGTAGTGACTGACTGAGTGAGTGAATGACTGAACGGTTAAGCGAGTGAGTGAATGAATATAAAACATTAGCAATTCGATTCGAATCGTATGGCATCGCATCCAATCACTTCACATCACATCGTATCACATTCACTGTAATCATATTAAGTTGAGTAAATTATAATGTTCCGACTACCATGGGTTGGATGGTTGGTTGGTTCGTTGCTTGGCTATTCCGTGTGAGTGAATAACTCTTTTGAGAAGATTAACAACAATAAAGACAAAGACGACGGCGACTAAGTTGAAACGACAATATTAAATTATCCAAACGATAAGTTCACGTTTTAATAAAAAAAAACGCAAAAAAAAGAACAGAAAACAAAACCCTCTTAAGCATGCGCCACCAAAGAAATGCTATCAACTGTCAGTGATCGCAACATGGTCACCAGGTTTACAAGAATGAAAAAAAGAAAGAAAAAAATATATAAGAAAACCAACCAAACCATCCATCCATCCATCTATCCATTTAAAGATCGATCGATCGATCGTTGTTTTTTGGTTTTTCTCCCTCTCGTGTCAGCAGCAGAAGCTTAAGGAATCTATGTTGTACACATGTCGTACCACAGCAAAGACAGTGTCAGTGTCCAGTTGACTTGTAAGGTGCAAGCATACATGCATACATACATTCATACTTAAGCTTTAATAACAAATGTTACTGAACAGCTAGCTAGCAAGCTCCGTCATAGCTATCCTCCTGTACTGTGTGTACATTTGTATGATCCGATCAAATTGATTGATCGTCATGGATAATGTTATGGATGGTAACGCATTATTGCTGGCATGATCAGTAATTTCTTGTTGAACATTTTTTCTCTTGTTGCAATGTAATGTCGTTTTATTTAATTTTGTGTAAAGATAACCCCTACTTCCAGCAATTTGTTGAAACTACCAATTAAAAATAACAAAATTTTGCGGTCGCAATAAAATCTTGATTGGTACTCCAGTAGGTACTAAATTATCAGGACGTTCGAGAGAATTATACGATATCAGGGACTTGCTGCAGATATCTGACTATATACAAATTGTAGCCTAAGGTGTCCCTAATTAAACCTAATTAGTGGTATATCCCAAATAATTTTGGAACTGGAGATATTGGGCTTCAAATATTCACTCTGCTAACAGAGTCTGGGTAGGATGGCGGATGATGGATATTGTGGAAAAATGGGAAATCCATCGACTCAAAAAGTGCAAGTCATCAACAAAAACTGCAAGTCATATACCAAAAAAATGCATGTCATCAACAAAAAACTGCAAGTCATCTACCAGCAAAATGCAAGTCATCACCCACAAAAAAAATGCAAGTCATCGACTCAAAAAGTGCAAGTCATCTACCAAAAAAATTCAAGTCATCAACCGAAAAAAATGCAAGTCATCTACCAGAAAAATGCAAGTCATCAACCGAAAAAAATGCAAGTCATCGACTCAAGAAGTGCAAGTCATATACCAAAAAAAACATGCAAGTCATCAACAAAAAAAAATGCAAGTCATCTACCAAAGAAATGCAACTTACTTTCTTGGATATATATATAAGTGCATATTAACTCAATGAGAATTATTAAAATTTTTAAGTTCATTTCGCCACAAATTCATTTTTATCTTATTTAAACCAATTTATATACAGTTTCGTAGCCTATATCTTTGGTCCCAAGTAAAGCTCGACCCTAACTGTTTTGGAATCCTTGATACTATGTCTATCCAGACCACTAGGTCCACTTGCCCCACAAGTCCGTTTTTTTGTCCGATTTATACAGAGCACTTTTTTTTTTTTTTTTTTTTTGCTAATTTGACAAAATGTCGTTTGTGAAGAGTTTCTCATCAAGCTATCTTCCCTTGAACTGATCATACCTAGAACGGAACTCAAGTTTGAGTGAAGGCGTAAAATAAATTGCCATTGTGGTTCCTTAACTATCTTCATTGATATGTAGACAGCAACTGTAGAGTACTAGCTGGTGGTTATTGCCAGATTAAAATCTTATAAAAAAAAAATAAATTGTTGTTACACGCATACGACATGCTTGTAATGCAAGACCAAATCGTTCAGGAATCAATGATGACGACGACGATCAACTCGTATAAGATAGACAACGTTGATCATTTTTATATAAGAAAAGAAAAGAAGAGAAAAAAATGATTGAAAAATATTTTGAAAAACTAAATACGTGATGCTAAGCTTTAGCAAAAATACAAGGATGGTAAGAAAAACTATCTCCCCTTGCCTAGTAATAGTTGATATCATCACATTGATATTCTTCAAATTGAGTTTGAATTTGAAACTCTTGGAATCTTTGTCAGACTGTTGCTGTTACCAGCGAAGAGACAACGTTGTTGGCATATCCTAAGAAAGTGTTGCTTTTTCTTTAATACCCCACTAGACAACACATCTACTTGCTATCGACACATGGAGCATGGAGCATGGAGCATATGCTCTATGCCTAGTATATGCCAGATCATTAATTATCTTTGCATAAATCCAAAGTGAATTGTGTGGTGAGCGCGCTGTTCGTACGAGTGTACGTTGTAAGCTAAGCTTACTGAGTGAGGCGTCTATAATCCTCAACCGGTTATTTCTTTTTTTGGAATTTTTTTCATTTTTTTTTTGTAAAACTTTATGATTTAATTTGATTACAGAAATTTATTTAAACGATTTACTTTTATTTGCTTCTTTGCTGACTAAATTAAATTGAAATATCAATTGAATTCAAGCATAATTAAGTCGTATACGAGTAGAGTAGTACCATACTGGTGATGAAGAATTTCAAAAAATATGATAATTTGCTTTAAATAGCCGGCAATTTTTAGCAAAAAGTTTAAAAAAATTTTGTTTTTTGTTAATAAATTGAAACAAAGCGCACGCCAAGGTCTTTATGCAAATCGCCTGAGGTATAAAGTCTGCTTCAAAAAAAAAAAGTTCTTATCAATCAGTTTCAGACAACAACGAAATAAATGTGGTGCGCGTTAATGTATCGGATAATGGATAAATAATTACCGTCGACAGCAATTTGTATCAAAGCCTTTCATATTGTTTAACCCACGATGTGGGGTTTTAAATGTAAGATCTCTGGCAATATTGATTGTATCAGGCAGTACTAGAACACTAGTTTGGAAGGAACATTACTACATACATACATAAATAGTCATTACAATCCTTTAGTCAGGATTACGTCCTAGCTTCTCACACCACCTATTTTGTGTGTGGTCATTTTACACAAGAGTGGCGGGACCTACAGTTTTAAGTCGACTCCGAACGACAGATCTTTTGAGAAACTTTTCATGGCAATTTTATGTTACTCTGAGAGTTTTTGCCAGAAATCTGCTGACTATGAGGACTTCATAGAAAACAACTGAATTCACAGTATTTTGTAAGAATAAGGACCTAATGGGATGTGTGTGTTTCCGAATTTTTGATGAAGCTGAACAAAGTGGAATTATTTTCGAGATGAAACGAGAGCGTTAAGTAAACCGAATCAATGCGAGAAGACATGCAGTAACATTTTGATGACTTCTTGCGGCTAAACACTTAATTCTGATTGGTATTGTTTGAAAAAAAGCAATAGCCTCTAACCACTCAGCCGTGATCTGTAGGCAAATAATTGAATTCAACTACTAATGAGGACGTCAAGTGAATACGTTCATGTTCGAAAAGAACCCATGTTGTGTGTGTTAATTTTATGTATGAGTGGCGGGAACTACAGTTTACTCCGAACGATAGATTTGCGAAGCTTTTTATGAGGATTTTATTAATTATCAGAGTTTTTTTTTTTGGTTTGCCGTCTATCCACCACGAGCGTACTGAAGTTTCTCGAGAACTCATAATGTATTGTCATTAGTTTGTGTATTGCTAAAAACATTTAATTCCAATAAAATTATCGGATTATTGATATTCGATCCGTACCATTACAGGCCAGTCGCCTATTGACGCTAAATTGTATTAACCGCTGAGTACCTACAGTAAAAGTCCAGCGAAAAGTGTCACAAAATAGTGTACAATGCCAATGTATCTCTCGTAATCAATGCACCTGTTATAATTATTTTCGGAAATATGTAGTCGTCGTAGTCTAGTACAGCAGGTTTACTAGACGAGAGTTCGTGAGTTTAAAACTCAGATTTGACGTCTTAAACAGAAGGAAATCGATCCGTACCATTGTACAGCCTTCTGTAGACGCTGATTAGTATTACCCGCTAAGGCCCTAAAGTAAAGGTTCAGCGGAAAGAGTTATAATTCCGTTTAGAGTGCCAACAAATCTCTAGCATGCATAGCATCTGCTATGATAGTATTCGTAAATATGTAAGTAGTCGCCTGAGTTTAGTTTTGTGGTGTGTTACTAGACGAAAGCTAGCGAGTTCAAACCTCAGCGTTGGCTTTTTGAATATAACGAAATACGAAAAAAATATTTCCTTAGGCGACATCCTCTTAGCAGTCTTCTGGCAAAAACTCGAAGATTAAATGAATGGATGTAGAAATTGTAGGTCTCACTGTTCATGGATAAAATTTAACAAAATAACATGGACGGTGTGAGAAGAAGTAATTCCGACAAAAGGGTTGTAACGTCACATTAAGTAGAGTAAACATATAGTGTCGAGCTTAACTGGTGGCATTGGTCGAACACATTTGTTTTTGTTGTTTCTCTGGTCAAAATGATTTTCGCCATTCATGTAATCTATCTTCAGGCTTTTTGCTGAACCGCTCGGTATTGATTTCTTCATTTTGACATTCAGAGAATGGTTACTTTGGCCGACACTCCCAATTGGCGGCATGTACATTTAGTATTCCAAGCAGTTTTGGTGCCATAAATGGCCGTCGTTTAGTAGCTAGGGTATAGGGTTATTAGACCTTGGCTTAGACATCTTGAAAAAACGAAATATGAAAAATATTTCTTAGGCGACTTCCTCTCTGCAGATTTTTGGCAAAAACTCTGAGAGTTAATAAAATTGTCATGAAAAGTTTCCTAATAAGTCTGTCCTTCGGAGTCGACTTTAAACTGTTGGTTCCACCACTTGTGGATTATATGAACCCACACAACATAAGTGGTGCAATGAGGAGCTAGGTGGTAATCTTGACTAAAGGCTTGTAACGTCAAATTAAGTAAAGTAAACAATGCACCTTAGTAGCATTCTGTAATGGGTTAATTTCCATGGTAATAAACAATTTAAAAATTGGCATTTTTCTTAATAATTACAGTCACAACAATTACATTTGAGAGCTTGAAATGAAATGTAATGCAATGAAATGAAAAAAAGAAAAAATTGCGTTATTTATTATGGCATAATTATTTATGAAAAAAAAAATTCGTTTTTCATAGGAATTACCACACTTGCATAATAATGAAAATAAAAACAAATACATTGACAAAATCAAATCAAATCAAATATTTCTTAATACATAGGAGAGATAAAGAGAGATAGAGAGAGAAATATAATGTGATTGTGTTGAACATATGAACAAAAACAAAAAAAAAAAAATAAAACAAAAGTGGAAAGAATTAACTGATAAAGCTAGTAGTAGTAGTTGAGACAGAAGAAAATCTTCACTGATAAGCAAGCGAAATAGCAGAAGAACATCATCATTTTGAAAGGCATTCATAATGATAGTGTGGTGGTGGAATAGAAGACAATTTTCAAATGAATCGATCATGAACAGGGACTTTCTCAACGAAGGCATTGGTTGCGTTGTATGGTTGCGTAGCGTAGAAAACTATTCCGAAATTCCAAAAATATATGTTAAAAGTGATAAGGAAGCAAATGATTGTTGCTATTACACTAGTGCTTATGAATTAAACAAGAAAAAAGAAAGATAATAATTTCTGTCATAATGATGAATACAAACGAAATGAAAATAAAATGAAATTTGAACCATAAAACAACAATAATGAGGAACCATTGTATGTAGTAACGAGTGAGTACCACAGCTACTTATTAGACAATCCATGTAATGTATACTACAAGGTTTCTTCTCTGAAGACGGCATTTTTCAAAACATAGTTAAACTCTGTGGATGATGCTGGAAATTTATGCGTTTAATGAACTTGTATTGGTAATTCCCAGGCCTGTTTTGTTGATGTGTCGTTAATGATAAACGTTGTATAAACAAATCGTAAAAGAATGCATTTAAAACTGCTTCATTACCTCGGTCTCAGTATGCCAAAATATGCTGGGGATATGAATTTTTATATTTTTTCATTTTTTTAATGAGAAACAGCCAACTGCTAGGCTTGTAATAAACCGAAAAAAAAATTGTTAAAATCAGTTTTAATTTAAATATGGTAATAAAAAGAACAACTATTTTCTAAAACTCGCTTGTCAGTTCTTTGAACGCATTAAAGAGAAGAAAAGGAGCACGATAAGCAACATTAGCACAGTCATCAGGCATACGCAAACGGACAGCATTTTGTCGTAACCGTGTTAAACATTGCGGCCAAAAGAAAAGCTTTAAAGTTATGGCATTAAGGTGGATCACAGTTTCTGCAAACTATTTAAGGAGAGGCACACTTTGTTCAAGCAAAAGAGGAAAGCAAAAAAAAAATTGTCTACTCTTATAAACAATGACGATTCTTACTAACAATTGTCCGTAGGCGTGTCGAAAGACTCGACATGACTTTTGCAGGAACTGTGGTTCTAAGGAGGTAGAGACTAACTTTCACCTCATGTGTCAATGCCCTGCTCTTGCATGAGAAGACGAAGGTTTCTGACCTTTAATTTTCTGACATCATTGACCAAGCTCTAGGGAATGCCTGACCTCGGATAGAATTAATTGTGGTATCACAAAAGGTTGTAATGGATGGCTTAAGTGAGACCTCTTCATTCGATGGGGTCCGCCACCTAACCTAGAATAACCTCACCTTTAAACTCTTTAATCCATAAAAATATGTATCAAAGCAAATGGGCTTATGGACGCTTCTTGAGGAAAATGGTTGCCGATATGTTCAGTTCACTTGGAACCAAGTCCTAACTTCTGACAAAATGATTAGCTCGAGGTGTCCCTAGAGATATGGTTTATATGTACACATAACAAACCAATACTCTTGAAAGAAACCGATAAATCTAGTCCAGGTTACTTTGGTAATACAGTGTAGGGTGGAAACAGTGTAATACCCCAAGAATTCCTGCATTTTTCCGTTTACGACCAACATCCTTGACCCAGCTTTCGAATACAAAGATTACTGCAATAGAGGCTATCTAAGTGGCATCTCTCTGTTCAAGGAAGGTTCGCCCGCTTACTTATCCTAACACTAAGGGAATGGCCCCTACTCACATAGTGTATTGTATTGGAAGTGGGAAAATAATTTATGGGATGGAAGGAAAGACAGATTAGCGTTCATGGATATTATTTTTGAATCGTGACAGATTTGTAAGTGACAAGAAAAACTTCTGCAGGGAGAGAGTTTCATATATGTTTCGCTTGTAATGCATTATGCAATCCACTCGCCAATCGAATATGAAGGGATGTGCTCAACGCGACAGATGAGCACTACGTAAAAATATGCGGTCTCTGAAAACAAGTCACCTTATTTCCCCCGAACACGAAAACGTTCCGTGGAAGAATAGAAGAAATAATGAAATACAAGTCGGTTTGCGACGTTGGTTTAATGAATCAATAGGAAGCACCTCTTCTGTACGCGATCGAGAAGCCTCGATATAAAATTCGAAGTTTCGGATTGTATATTACAGTCGTATATTATAAACGGACGAATATAAACCGAGGTACTTTAATCCCTTTTTCAACACTCGACCTAGTGAACATCGCATTCAATTTTCATACACAAAACACCAAGGGCTTCTGACTCCCTACCAATTCTTCTAAGTTAAAAAACAACGTTGAGTCGTTCCATATTTCAAATAGGCCTTACTCGCGCGGCACTATCCATAGAATGTAAGGGTTGCCCTCTTTCTTTGTCCAGAAATAACGTATCTGGATGAAATGGCGAGAAATTTGCCTTATCGAGCTTTATGCTCTCTCAATTGGTCCACTGCTTGACCTTCCTAGATGCATTTTGTCAATGGTATCCTCTCTGTGTGACCAACAGGCTTTATGAATGAATTTGAGGATTATTCTTCACACTGTCCGCAGAGTTGTGAATAAATTATATTGCCATAAGGAACAAGACCCTCCTCTTCAGAAACTATGATATGACAGCAGAGAAGAAGCGGTTGCACATCTACTATTGGATTCCTCATCCTTGGCTGGGAAAGATGTTAAGATTAATGGGCTCACCATACTTCCATACATTAATGAGCACAGCAAATCGAAGAATACCATTGCAAACTATATACTGATATAAGGGGACGTGTCGAGATTTGTGGCACCAAAATTGCATTAAGTACTAATTGTACCTGCCACCAATTGTGAGAGTCAGCCAAAGTAGTCATCTCTGAATGTCAAATAGAACAAATGTGTTGGCGAAATCAATACCGAGCTGTTCAGCAAACAACCTGGCGGAGGTGGATTATATGAATGGACGAAAGCATTTAGTCCAGTTAAGCTCTTCATAATACAAAGGCTCTTAAGCAGAAGAACAACCACATTTTTCTACGACAGAAAAATAAAAAAAAAAAACTGAACTTTGGGCTCTTAAATAGGCCTGTAATTGGTAAAATCCAAACGCTTAATAATTAATTCGAATTATGTGAGTGGCCCTAATGTTTTAGTCACGCTCAAATCGTATTATTTTCGGATACGTACGTATTTATGAAGTTCATAATGTATTATTTTTTGCTACAACAATAATAAAAACAAATACGAAAAAGAGAATAAATAGGCACGTAAATGAAAAATTATAAACAGAATATATGTATGTACGTATGCGAACAAATGACATTATAAATGTTAACTGATTATCTTTAAAAGGAATATTTTTGAAAAATTAAAACATTTTCTCTCACAATAGGATATAAAAATATGCATAAGAGACTGTAAAGAAAAAACGAAGAAGACAACAAACTACAAGCAACAACGGCAACAATAACAACGGCAACAAAACAAAATTAAAAATTATGCAAATAAAAATTCAATTACAGATAACAGTGTAGAGCAAAACAATAGTAGAATACATAAGTGGAGTGAATAAGAAAATTCGGAATATTTGGAGGAAATGGAATAAATCTGTATGCGACCGTTACTCTCAGAGTTTTTCCCAGAAACCTGCTGAGAGGAAGTCGCCGATGATATATTTTTTCTTATTTCGTTTCGTTGGATATGTTCGACTTGGGATTTGAACCGTGGCCTCACGTTTAATAAGCCAATACACTACCTACTAGACTACGGCGATTTCTAATCGTATAACTTTTTTATATTTCATCAGAGATATGGGGTTTAAGGATTGAATGTTGCCTTAACTTCAAGAGTCACAAAGGTTATGCTAGCATAAAAGCTTAAAAGTATCTCCAGGTACATGATTTCTAAAGGAGCGTCTTTTTTTGTTTTAGCAGTGAAATCCCAATGTTTTATTAGAGGCGTGAGTGAATTACAATGAAACCTAATTTATGAAAAATATGGAAATGAATGTTTCAATGAAGGCGAATCTGTAGAGCACATTAGTTCTAATGCTTTTGCTTTGGAATCGGCATCCAGGATCAATCTCAACATTAAAAAATGACGGAGAAGTAAACGATGGCAACAAGTTGTTAAAACGACTACGACAACCCTCTGCTTGTCTTTATAGAAAAAGCGAAAGATAGCCGGGAATTGCCTTGCGAATGCGTTTCCAGCTTTATTCTTTCCAAACAAATTTTTAACCATTCGAAAATAACTTTTATATAAGTACGTTAAGATATCATTACAACCCTTTAGTCAGGATTACAACCGTTTCTTACACAATTTACGCGAACTAAAGTTTAAGGACGAATCCGATTAACTGATTTGAGAAGCCTTTTCAGGACAATTGGTTTACTTTCAGAGCATTTGCCAGGTGTATGCTGAGTGGGGCCAACGAAAGAAATACTTTTTTTAGACATCAGAGTTGACATTTAAACTCCCAATACTCAATAGACTACAGGGAATAGACAGCGAGAATAAAGTTCCCAATTTCCAAACTGCTACTGGGGATTAGCGTTCCCTTCTTCTTCTGCTTCTGTTAAACTTGAGGATTTTCCAATTGGTTTGCAAAGGAGTATATTTCTTTCGAAGCTTAAGGGTACGCGCAGTAATGGTACCTGAAACGACCAATAAAAGGAAAGGTCCCCTTTCCTTAGATCGCATGGCCATCCATTGACTATTGCAGGTTTTTGCCTATTGTCATGCAATTTCATAGGCTCGGCATTTGCTAGTCGTCAAGACTTTTATAGAAGTGGTGGGTCTAAGTAGAAACTAAAGGAAACTTTTGGTCACTTCATGTGTGAAGCTTTTGCCATAAGGATAAGGTGATTCTTGTTCGCTCATTTCCTGTTATCTTTGACTGAACTCTCCAAAATGAAGTTTGTCTTGATAGAGAGGATTATATTTTAGTCGGGACTGATTGATCCTCGAGGTAGACCTTAGCTTGTGGTATCAAACTGCTTCTGAACCTTGATTTTATACCTCAAGCAGGATCCACCACCCTACCTAACCTAACCTGTATAAGAAAAAGACAAGGCCTTTGGAAATTAACATTCATAGCTAATGGTAGTGGAACTATTATGAAGGCAGAAATTCTTGATAATCTAAGCAAGAGAATTAATGCGAATACTTTTGTTGTACACTGTATAATTTATAAACTTTGTCATTTACAAAATACAACATGAAACATGGCAAATTCTTCTTCAATTTTTTTTCTACTGATGTTGTTGTGTCGTTCGTTTTTCTGTTCATTTTTCTCGTTTTTTTTATTTTTGTATGTTTTCTACAAAGAACGTGCTCTGAAGGAATACACCGACGAATTAAAAGAAGCGAAAGCTAAACATTTGAGGGTTTTGCATTAACAAAAAAAAAAAGAAAGAGGAAAAAGAAAAACATTTTTTATTTGCATTTGAGTCCAAGACCATTCGCGTACTAGATTTAGAAGAGAAGATGCAAACAAAAATATATGAATTCAACAGCAGCAACAGAAAAACATGACAATGACAGAGAAAATTACAAACAAACGTAAGAAATAAAGGAAATAAACACCACCAACCACACAATCCACAAGAATGTATGCAAAAAACCGAAAAAAATAAGAAGGAAAAAGAGGATTCCAACACAACTCACTGCTGCTCACTCACTACTGCTGACAAAAATCCACGAAGAAATTCTTATTTTCCCCCTGTGTTTCTTTGTTGTTGTTGTTGTTTTATTATTATTCTGGTTGTTATTCGTGGTCGGTTGTTCGTTTTTTTTCTGTTGCATTTTGCTGGAGCTGCTAAGAAATAACATCAACAGCAACAACAGCAACAAAAACAATGATACATATGTGCAACACGTAGTAAAGAACCGAAAAAGGAACTTTAACAACAAAAAAAACAGGCCCAAACAGCAGAAGAAGAAAAAAAAAGCTTAAAAAGAAATGAAACGTTCCACAGAAAACAGCAGCAACACAAGGAACGACATAAAGAAATTACGCAAAAGCGCAGGCGCAACATGTTGCCTGCCACATACACATGCACACACCTAAACATTCATATCAAATACAACTTAGGAATTGCAGCAGCTACGACAACAACGAAATTAAGAGAAGAAAAAAAGAACTGAACGACAATAGTGAAAATTGCTGCTGATGTTGCTTCTTGTTAAGTCAAACAAAATGTTAGAGAAGCTAACCGACAGTGTTGTAAAGGAATGAATTCTTTTTATATACGCGTCAAATTTTATTTTTTTTAAATTTATTTTGATAAAAAAAAACATTTGATTTTTAAGCACTCAGCACGCTTTAAAGCGCTTCTCAAATTTGATTAGCCTTGTTTGTCAGATGATTTCATTGTTAGTTTCAAATCATTATCCACCAAAGCATTAGGTTAAATGAATAGGCTGCATGAGTATGAGAAATTGTAGCCTAGTTCATGGATTTTTGAAACTTTTAAACGAAATCAAGTTTTTTCTGTTTTTTTTCTCAAACTACTCGTTAGTTTGTTCGGGTTGGATTTCTAGCACAAAATAAATGTCGCAGCTAATTTAAATTTAAACAAGACTTAAATGACAGAGAGCTATTTGATAAAAGCAACGTTGGCTTTTCAATTAAAAGGTCGGAAATATGATTTTATCATTGTTTTATTGAGCCTAAGCCCAGAAAAATGTAAATTATATACAGTTAGGACGCTCTGACTCCCCAGTAGGTAACCTCAATAAGGAACATTACAGAAATGTTAGGCAGCGTTCTCTTGAGAAAGAAAGCCTCGAATAACTGAACATAATGGCAGTCTTAACTTCAAAGGCCACATGAAAAGTACTTCTACAAAGCCTACGAATGTTGCATACAACCGTAATGATGCAGAATGTAAACGATTGTAAGCAGATTACAAGATTATTATTTCCAAGTACAATGGACTCAATGGCACTATAGAATTCGCTAGTATAAGAAGAGTTTCTCAAAAATAAAGCCACGAGGAACCATATTAGAGAAATTGAGTTTATGCAGTTAAAACTCCCTAAATGTGTAGAAGATACTAATGATTGAACTGGCTTTTGACACCGAATCACGTCATAGGCGATGAAAAAGGGCGAAAAGAAAGAAATAAAACGATGATGTGAAATCGACGCAATTTTTTTAATGTCCGCAGAGGATCGCCGCAGAGGATGACTCCAAAAAAACGATGACCAACTGCTAAAGGTTTCTTCACTGTAATGTGATTATCAGACGGCAGCACATTTAGTTCCTTAAATCAAGGCTTTTCCATCATTATGATGATTTTTTGAACAGAAACAGTTTTAAAAACATTTACAATATATTAGATCATCATCCAAGTATTCATTATTTACTGACAGATTAAACGGCACCATCAGCTGTAGTGCCTTTTCGTATCATTTGGATTTTTGTTTGTCCTTTATACTGCCCGATTAAGGACGACATAATACGTACAAGGGCAACTGAAAAACAACTCCATTATCGGAGTAAATAGGGTAGAGATGAGTACATATTTACATACATACATAGATAATTGTTCATTACAACCTTTCAGTCAGGATTCCGACCTAGCTTCTGACAACACTTATAAGTATTGTGTGCGTAGTCTACAGTTTAAAGTCTGCGAGAAATTTACCTGGGCTTCTAAATATCGGGACATAGAGGATAACAACATATCTTCAGAGAATATGACGTATATAACTAAGAGTACAGAGCAATGTAATATTCTAGTACAGGGATTCTTTCGTTTTTGTAGAAGATAAGTTGATCGGCAAGAATTAAGACTCAAGCTTCCTGTTTACCAAACCAACAACCTTATAAGGGCGGCACTATAGACAGATAGAGTTGAATTAAATTTACTGATTAACTTTGAAAATATTGGAATAACATACGATATACATATCGTTAGTCTCATGTAGAAAGGCCCTAACTCACATTTTTTTCGAAATTGATTTTTTGTGATTCTAATGCATTTAACACAAATACACATTGGAATTACAAAAAAATCAATTTCGAAAAAAATGTGAGTTAGGGCCTTTCTACATGAGAACAACGATATGGAGGATCAGTCTAATTTAAAAATTTTAGAAATAAATTTCAGACAGAAACTTGTAAAATATTTTTGGGTATTTCTGTGCAATTCATTCCTTTAGAAGAATGTATTCCTTGGTAATTCCTTTTGTTTATGCTTAAAATGTTTGTTCTGGTTGTTGATTTCTTTTTATTTATTTTTTTGTGCCCACTGTTGATGACTTGTAGTTATTTTCAAAATCTGTTTCAAGTTTTTTTTTGTTATTCGCTTAACAAACAATGAAGAAAAAAATCGTTTTTTTTCCAAAAATAATTTTATTGTTCGTTAAAAAAAATTCAAAACTAATGCTGTTTTACAAACGGCTTAAGAAAACTAAATCAAATTAACTATTCAACAAATTAATACACTGAGAAAATATATGTTAGGAAATCAAAAACAATTGTTGAATCCGAAAAAGAATCCACATAATAAATAATATTTTAAAATGTTAAACAATGTTATTTGTTTACAGTGTATTTGAATTCGATAACAGAGTATCATTTTTTTCAGTGCATCGAATAACGAATTGGTATTTCGTTTGGTTTTTGTAGGTCATCTACAATTTTCGTAATTTTCTTAATCCAATACGACGAAATTCCTGGCAATTTAATCTATGCAAAGAATTTTTAAAATAACTCGCGGTATTTTAATTTCTTTATCACAAAAATTTCTTTTCAAAAATACTGCTGCTGTTGCTCGAAAGGAGCACCATTTAGTTGTTGACATGACATGTAAATAAACAACTGAACGAATAAATGAATTTGGGTCGGATTCTTCTAAAGACCCTGAATGATTTATGATGGGAAAACTAATTTGTGATGGAATTTTAAACAACTTATTGAAATGTAAAGAGGAAATAAATGCAAACGTAATTAGTGAACATTAATTTAAAATAAGGTTCTTAGGGGTCTGTGTTCTTCACAGACATATTAATACCTCACAGAAGAAAATACATACTTCGCTGAAATTTATCTGGGCTTGCAGGAGACACTAAAGGGATAACCTATAAAGCACGAGTAAGGCGACACTCAACGGAAATAATAATAATAATTACAAGGAGTAGTTTGCAATGAGCAAAGTTTCGTACAGCTACACTTAGTACAGTCACTCAATACATTTTCATCATTTAACGGCTTCATACACAAACAGTTAATCTGCTTAGCTTGAAAAGTTTAAATCTTAATTGCCTAACTTACTTAATTGGTCATTACAACCATTTAGTCAGGATTACCACCTAGCTTCTCACACCACATTTGTTGTGTATGTTAAAGTGGCAGGCCCGTTAGGTTAAAGTCGACTCCGTAAGAAGGTAATTTTATTATTTTGCCAAAAATCTGCTGAGAGGAAGTCGCCGAAAGAAATATTTTTTCATATTTCATTTCGTTTCGAAATGTCAGGGCTGGGTTATGAACCATTGGCTGTCGGCACATTAACCGTTAGACTGCAGCGACTTCAGTCGTCTTCAGTGAGATGAAATTCGCTGCACGATATTTTTTTACTGCTCAGTAATAAAGTTTTCGGATCTGAATTTCATTATCGAACATGTACCTCGCTTGGGCGACATGCCCATTGAAAAGGTCTATGCAATTTTGCAGATTTTTAAAGTAAGTTGTCGGAAGATAGCGCAGGCATTTAACACTAATCACATGTTTGTGTGAATTAAAAGAACGGCCATATTTGGATGCCAATTAAATTAACGTAAAAACATTTGATTGACCGAATTACAACCACAGAAGGGCTGCTAAAATGCATCGAAATGGAAATATTTTTTAAGTTGATTTCAATACACCATGAGAATTGGTTCGATGAGAAATATAAATACATACATATATGTATATAATTGGTCACTACAACCCTTTAGTCAGGATTACTACCTAGTTTGTCACACCACTTATGTTGTGTGTTAATTTTTATATACATGAGAGGTGGGACCTACATTTTACAGTCGATTCCGAACGACAGATTGTTGAGAAACTTTTATGACAGTGACTGCAAACTTGCAGAAATTTCACTCTAAACCAAACTTTTTTTTCCTCATTACTTTTCTTGTATAAAGGGTTACAATGGATCATTGGGACTCCGAGTGAAGGCTTGTAACTGTGAACGCACACAGTGATGCGCCATCCTTTCAACCAGAACCTAAATCCAGTCTACTGAATGTAAGAAAAATTCTTAAATTGTAGATATAGTATAGGCCAGTTGAGTACGTATCTCGGTAGTTAAATTTTGAAAATTTTACAAATGAAAGGCGATCAAAATAAAATCTGCCAATTGGGCTAAATGTACAACAATTATGAAATGAAGATTAATTTCATTGCATCAGAACAAACTAAATACCGCAATTAAGCGGTAATGTTGTTGGAAATGTTTTTGCTCGGTTGGCAGTGGTCTCAATACGTACATTCGGTTACAATTGACCAACAATGACACGCCCTTTGGCAAGGATAAAGTATGTAAATAAGGTAATGATCCCAAATATTACACCGGAACTGTAAAATCATTATTACAGGATCAAGTATACGTAATGGAAAGGTTTTTTTTTCAACTGAACCCTATTCCGTATGTCTAAAGAATCAGAAAATGGACACATTTCAGACTTACAAGGAATGTGAAATAAAATTTAGAAAATTTTAGTATTTTGCTAGACTGGTGTAACGCTAAGCGTTCTTAGTAAACAAAATCTAGGATTCAACGTTAATTATTTCTACTGAGTATTTGTTTCGGTGCTGCGAAAAATGTTTTTATGGTGAAAAAAAAATGTGAAGCGGCCAAATTTGCAACAATAGGTAATCCAGAAAAGTTGTAATTTGGTTGTTTTGTGACAAAACATTTCCCTTATGCTCCAATTTTGCCTTGCTTTTTTTTCAGCTTCATTAAACAAAATTTTTTTCAGTTGAATAAGTGATTGGCCTACCATAACAGATTCTAGTACGATAGGGTTGCCATCTTTTGTTGTTTAGATATGAAACCCGCTCTAAAAATGTATTGAATTGTCGTTTTTAGTGTAATTTTGAAGAACTATTTGCAGTCTTTCCTAAAATGTGGTGCAGCCTTAAATTTCTATATTATTCAGTCTGAATGCTCAGATGCTACCTATCTAATGCATGTAGAGGGAGATTAAGGCCTTTTACAAATTTACTTAACTAGTTTTTACAAACCTTCGGTCAGGATTACAACCTAGCTTCTTACATCAGTCATGTTACGTGTGTTAATTTTATCTATGAATGGTGGGACCTGAAATTTTAATTGGGGGACAGAACAGTCGCTGTAGTACAACGTTAGGAATAGCGCTGCAATCTGTCAAGAGTTACAAACAGCAATTTAAATTAGTGTCAACAGCAGAATACGTAGTCGTAGTGGCTGCTTTATTAGAAGTTAAAGTGAAAAATGCTAATTCCTAAAATTTGTCGCGCAACAAATGTAAATTGTAAAGAGGGTTTTCATGATTTTCAATATATTCAACACTAAATATGTGAAACATAAACTTTAATATTGCTGGAGAGAAATATATATTTAATTATACAATTTGATAGACATTGACATAATATTCTTGCATTATTCTGTAAGTTTTTAAAAAAAGACATTATAAGAGAGCATCACTATTCTATTTTTATTTTTTCTTACTACGCTAATCATTACATCGTAAGCTTCAACTTTTATTACAACTACTTTATTCTGTTCCAGGCTTAAAGTTGACACCGAACGACCGATTTTTGAGAAACTTTACCCGGCAAATTTATTTGTTCTCTCGAGTGTTTGTCAGAAGACCGTTGAGAGGAAGAAAAGTTTGTTTTTTGTTGGAGACGTCTGAGCTGGGCTCCTGTCTGATAAGTTAACATATTAACTATTGGATTACGACAACTTCAAGCCTCTTAATAAACTGCGAAATTGGTGATAAAAATATGTTCGCCTTTAAAGGGAATCGAACCTGAATTGTTAAACTTTATAATCAAGCGGTTTGAACACTGCTCATTACACTTAGATGACATTGCAATGGAATTATGAAAGTTTCACAATATTTACAAAAGGTTTGATTCTAGCAAAGTATATAATAGATCCTCAGTTGATTCAATAGTAGACATTAACACGTTTATCGCCATGTCAGTCATATGTGCCTGACGCTAAGAAGTTCTACATGAGCCATGTCAGACATACAATATGGTAGATGTCCGATGCAAACGACGCTGTGTTCAAAACAACAGGCATATAAGACTGACACACTGTGTGACATTAAAAAAATAGTGTTTTTCCGGGAATTTTGACAAAAAAATTTTTTTTTTGATACATTAAGTTTCCTTGATATATTTTTAACTAAATTATCTAATAAATTGACCATGGCCCATGTGAAAATTTTTCTCATATTATCGTGGCGATTAACGTGTTAATATAATTACCCAGAGTGCTACTTGGCTGTAAATTAATGAAGGGGGGACACCGAGCATATTATTTTCATTTAAAAACTCTTCCAAAAATAAAATAAATAATTAAATTCACATAAAAATTAAATGTTTAAAATAAAATATATCGTGCTATTCTTACTTGCTTGCTTTTGACAAAAATTACGTATTGCGAAATAAATTTAATTTTAAAAATTTTTTATTTTTAATCGAGTCACTCACTTAAAACCTTTGTTTTGTTTTATTTGGTCAACACTTTTGTTTTAAAAAAAACTTTCTTTGCTTTTCAATATTTTCCAATTATTTATGCATAAATACACACGTTTAGCATATTTTTGTTATTTAATTATTTATTATTCATTATTTTCCAAAATTTATGCACATTTTCAATCTTTTTTTTGTATTTCTTTTTTTTATTGATTTTTACAAAACCAATATCGGAGGAACTTGGAAACAACAATTACCGCCGGCGAACTGCACTGCACACATGGAGAGGTAAACGCAACAAATATTATCCAGCCAATGAAATTTACATAAAATACAACAATACTCGAGAAAAGTTAATTTTTTAAGAAAATAACGTTACGTTGCGTTTTATTTTCACTTCGTTATTAGCATTGACAGACAGCAGCGGGCACTGTGTGACAATTGGCGATACAGAATAGAAGAGGAGCCTTAAGAAAAAGCGTTTTTGCAAGTCAACGAAAAATGAATTTTTATTCTGTTTTTCTGTTTTTATTTCGTTTAATTTTTCGTTTTGATTCTTTGCCTTCTTCGTACCATTCAGGTTGCGCTCAACGACAAATTCAAAACCGGACTGAAAATGAGTAGCGGGCGCACGTCTAGCAAACCGATATTGCGGGTCGTACACATGAACGTAAAACGACACAATTGGGGATTTTTGTTGGCTGCTTCGCACACAGCCAGCCAGCCGGCTTGCAATTGTGGTCGTGTCTTGTGTTGTGTTGCGTTGTGTTGTTTGTGGCATGTAAATGTAGTGGTATTCTACATGTATTGATGAGAGGGCACACAAAAACAATTGCCATACACAATGGGAGAGTTAGTTGGATGTGATTATCATTTGCTTAGCTTTAAAGGAAAACACATTTTTTTTGGTTCTTCAAGAGGAGCTCGCTCTCCTGTTCATACCGGTAAATCTTCAGTTTCATTAACTTATTCTCAGTGTGTATTGAAGAGAAATAGTTTAACACAGTCATATTATGCATGTGTTAGTGCAAAAGAGAGAAATTAAGCTTAACAATTGCGCGCATTCGTTTAACAAAACGAACAAAAGAAACGCCAATAAAATAGTAAATTAAGAGAGCAGTAACAGTATTAGCTGAAGCAATACTACTACTCAACTCTACTTACAATAGGGAAAAAATTAACAAAAATCAACAACAATTGCACAACTAATATTAGTGCAGAAAATGAAAAGAGTTGCCAGACTTAAGTAGTAAAGTAATATGAGGGACTTTTAAGGTAGGAAAAGGGAAAAATTTGAATTCTTATTAAAACGTTAGATTTTTATCATGAAATTGTTCGATTCAATAAATTTCTTTTATTATTTAAGCTTTCGCTTGCAGAAATCGATCTGACAGCCAATCGTACGGGGACATAATTCTATCAGCAAGGGGACCGCGTACGGAAGAAGGCGAAAGTGGCCATTAATAACGGTAGCGTAGCATCGTCGCAATGTGATCTGTATTTCAATGTTCTATCGCTACTACTATGGACCTTGCTCTAGCGAGATAATGCGACTAGAAAATCGTGTTTTCTTACGTAGCGCCCGTCTTTCTCGCAGGGCACATTCATTTGTGGTCGATTGGACCAATGGGTCGCACACTATGTTTTAGATAGAATTCGTTCTTTAGCCCGACTATCCGTAAGTGGAACTCCCTACCTGCAGAGGTCTTTCCCGCCACTTCTAATATCAAAAGGATTCAAATCGAATGTTCACAAACACTACTACCTCTGTCTTCCTTCCCAAAACCTATTTTCCTAATTCCAACAAAATTCATTGCAGGAGTGGGGACCTCCTTTTTTTTGATGAGACCTATTGCGACATTATTCAAAGGGGATCGAGAGTTAACCCAAGCAAAACCTCTATAGTGTAATATCACAGAAAAAGGAGGTAGAATGTGTGATAAGAAAACTGAATAGTAAGCTGTGAACGAAGTGTGTTTATCCCAATTTCTTGAACGTCACTACTACCTAAATTGATATGGAATACAGAGCAGTTCAAGGACGATACCATAATGATATACAGAAGACTTGCAGGAAAATTTCGGAGAGGAACAGCCTAGTCATTACTTGGGCTTTCAGAATGAGAAAAGCAGAAAACTGACTTTCGTTGGTATAACCACGGCAATATTACCTGTGCAGCGGCGTTATAATCTCTGAAGTCCGATGAGTCCATTCCATAACATAGCCAAGACCAGAACCATATAAACTATGCTTACGATAATGTAAGATACGTCGACCAAGTTGATCTGTCCAATCGAGTGGCTGGCAGCTTTTTCTTTCACAGTAACATGTTTTGTATCGCGATTGGGTAATAAAAACGAGGTGATACAGTTATACTACAGTACTATCTCGCAGTCAGGCCGCCATCCGAGCACTCAGCAAATATGATATTGATTCGAGAACAGTATGGGACTGTTTGAGCAATTTGAACAAGCTAAGTATGGGAAATAGCGTCACCCCTTACTGAATCCAAGGCCAAGCCTAAAGTCTATGAGTAGCACTTTAGTAGTTCAATATTTAATTGGGGAATAGCGAATGCCGGACCAAACAGGCCATAGACGGCTGATAACGCAATTTCATCAGATATGTTACACATATATTTTGTGGAATTAATAACACGGCTGTTTTCATACTACATGCATAGGTAAGCGTACAAATTGGTCAACGGCATGCTTTGAGCTTTCTACAAAAGGTTACTTTATATAATAGAAATAACCAGTCATCTTGCCTATAAACCTAGAAATTGTGTGCATTAATTTCATACATGAGTGGACCTTCAGCTTAAAGATGATTATGAACGACGGATTTTTTTTAAAAACTTTTTCAAGACAATTTCATTTCACTCTCAGAGTTTTTGCCAGAAATCTGCTGAGAGTAAGTCGACGAAGAAATATTTTTCGCATTTTGTTTTGTTCCAGATGTTTGGCCTCGCACTACTTACCAAACTACGTCGGCTTCAGGTTTATAAACATGGAATTTTTAATTCCCATGAAAACAATCCAATTCATATGGCAACACTAATTACTTGTATTATAACAGTACAAAAAAAGATTATTTTAACACAATATAAAAATAAACTCAGGCTATAAATGAGATAAATTGCATGATTACAGATACACAAACAAGTTTAGCATATGTGTGTGTGAAGAGATAGAAATAAACAAGGACGGGCTTAAATTTCTTTCGTCGTTTAACAAATGCTTTGTGTTCGTATCAGAGAAGAAAAAACCTTATCAGCAGTGGTTGTCGTTTGAGATGTTAAATATTGAGTGAGTGAGTGAGTTAAATTGTTGATAAAGTCAAGACAATTGAGTGACTTGAGGCAAGAGATAAGAAAAATAAATGAGAGGGAGCAAGCAATGAGTTTGATTTGATATTACAATTGCCACTCATTGTAATTTAATAAATAGTATTTTATATTGTAGTTGTTGTTGTGATGTTGGACATATTTCCAAGTGGGTTTTATTTTTACTATTTAACTGACCATCATCATCTGCACCATATGAGTAGTGCTAGTACTGACAATATGTTGTTTATTTTTGTTTGTTTATTCCTTCTCCTACTATAGTGCTTAGATTTATAACATTTTATATTAGTATGCGTGTGTGTGTGTAGTAGTAGTAGTAGTAGTAGCAATAATGCATGTGAGTGCCTGTTTATACTGGTGTATTTGAGTATATTGAATGACGTCTGTAAAGGGTTGTTTATATTGGTTACTTTATTTATTTAATTAATATGTGCCTGTGCACATGTATTTGTTTTTGTTATTGTTTTTTGGAACGGTATTTATTTCTAATTGGTCAGCTAACAATATATTGTATATTTTTCATATGTATGAATGTTTATATGTATGTATGCAATGCAATACTTATTTTACTGGTTTAAATTTGTTGTTTTTGTCGACTTTATTAATTAATATTTACAGTTTAGCTACATACATACATGTAATATAGTAGTAGTGAAATAAAAAAGTCGTTTTTAATATTTCGTTATAAAGTTCAATTAATATTTCAATAGACAAGCGTAGACGCTGCTACTCCGTCAGCGACATTTTGAATTTTGAATTCTTATGTCAAAAAGTCAGTGTACAAAAAAAAGGAGCACACTTTTGGAAATAAGTAAAGCATTAAAAACCGAGATTTTGCAACCAATTAAAATTTGCTAACCTTAGAGGAAGCGAACTAAGACTGATACGAGAGTGTTTCAATAAGTCCGATACTGTTTGTTTTTCAACTACATTTACTAACACCGCTGTAGCGGTGAATTCCCAGAGATCATAATACAAAATTTTTCCGAACGGTGTCGATCTAATCAGTTAGAAGAAGAGATTGAAAAAACTAAATGCTTCCTTTAATTTAATAAAGCAGTCTTTCCTCAAGGATTAGTTAGTAAAGCCACAAAGAATATGACACGGTCGACTTCACGAGAATTACCTTTACGCAAAGGAAATGGTTACTGGGCAAAGAGACGATCTGGTGGGATTGTCTTTAGTTTAATTCCAATTTAATTAGCAAAGACAAAAACCAAAACATTTTAACAGAACAAATATTAAAGCTAACAGAGCAATGTTAAGTGTTTAATAGAAGATACCAGAAAATGGTCATGAAAGAAATCTGTATCGGAGAATGGAATCTCTATTCCATTCTTGAGTGCAACAGGTTCTCTTGTAGTTCCCATATTGTTTTCAAAATCAAAAAAATAAGGCATGCCGCAGGGATCTACTGTATATCCATGGTATCAAGGATTCCAAAACCGATTTCTTTACGGTCTAGCGATACTTGAGACTGGATATATAGCGGACTAAGCTAAGTGTTTTCTTCAAATCAGCATAAAAATGTGCTTTGTATGAATGGGGCAAAATCGGATAAAAAATGGACTTGTGGAGGAAGATAGCTGTGGTATTAAGCGTTCCACAACAGGTCTCCTTACGGTCGGGCGTTACTTGGTGCGGGGGGTATAGGCGACGAAGTTAATTGTTTTCTTTAAATAAGCAACATTCTACATAGATAGGAGAAAATTGTCTCAATGCAGTCATTATGTCGATGACTTGCTTTTTGTGAATGATTTGGATATTTTTGGTCCATGACTTGCATATTTTAGTCGATGACTTGATTTGTTGGTCGATGACTTGCAATTCTATGGTCTATGATTGCATTTTTTTGCCGATGACTTGCATTTTTTAAGATGACTTGCACTTTTTTGGTCGATAACTTGCACTTTTTTGGTCGATGTCTTGCATTTATTTGGTGAATGACGTGCATTTTTTTGGTCGATGTGTTGCAGTTTTTGGTCAATGGATTGCATTTGTTAATTGATGACCTGTGGGCCGACCGTAAGGAAACCTGTTTTAGAATCCTATATAGTAGAATATATGCTTCAGGTCCCAATTTCCCACAATATCTATGATCCTAACCAGACCTTGAAAACACGATAGTAGACTGATCGACTACTGTGCGCAACGAGCGTTACAGAGCTAAGTTTTACGACTTTGTTTTACCTCAACTGGACCAAATTGGCAATGGAGAACACTTGGATTCCAGAGAACGGTTGCCATGATCGTCCGATTTAATGGTTCCGGGCTTCTTTTGGTAGAGTTTCTTAATATCATCTGTATATGACTTAAACTTTTGAAGATCTCAAGGAGAATATTCTCCAGGAATATGAGAATAATCTACTCTTTCTTCAAATATTTCACTTATTATCAAATCAACATAACATTTCATAACAGCGACTAATAATGTGCTGACTTTTCAAAACAGTTGTTCGTTTGACAAACTCAAATAAGTGATGGCCTGCTATATGTGGAAATCAACACCCCTTTGAAGTTAAGGTCCAATATTTACTTTATTTATTGCCCTACATTTCAAAAGCTTTAGTTCCCAAGTAGTAGGGTTTATTAAGCAAAAACCCTAGACACCACAGTCATATTAAAATTAAAAACTAATTAAAAAGCCTTTAATCCTCCTCTCTCTCTCCCATATCCTCCAATCTATATGCCAAACATAAATGTGTATGAAAAGAAATTGACAGCAATTTTCAAAGTACAACTCACGATTATAGAGGAAAAACACACGAGGTCTGTTGCGAATAAAATTCAGAAAAACAGGGAAACAGAAACAAAAACAAAAACGAAGTTTGTTTATGAACACATTTTACGACAAAACAGTGACATCTTTTTGTGTAAGTAAGTACGTACATACATATATATATGTGAAGTCAATTGTTAATTGTTTGTATCGTTTTACTTGTTTTTGGGTCATTTAACTTTTTCAGAAACAACTAACAAAAACAACAAAAAACTCCCAACCAACCAATACTATACGCTGTGTGTATTCCAAAACCTAAAAAGGAAAAAAAACCGAAACTAAACCAAAATTAAATTAAATTAAAAGGGCAAAACACACAACAGCAACAACAATAGCAACAACATACAACAGCAATAGCAACTTGCGAGTTTATGTGCAACAATACAACACAACAACATTTTATCTAAACACATAATTGTGGTGATAATTGCCACATTAAGAGTGACATCGTTTTGTAACGAAAAAAAAAAATATTTTTTTAAAGGAAACAAAAAAATAGAGGCTGAGGTTTGTAACAGTGAAGCTGTAAGAAAATATAGGAAAATAAAGATCAGACTTTTGTTGTTAAAAACAAAAACAACAACAACGAATGCTGACAAAAAGTCTCATGTGAACTACAAGCTAGAAATTTTACGTTGGTGCTAACAGACAAACAGATGAGTGCTACAATAAAAACTCTGAGTGCTAATAGTACAACGCTTTGAAAGGTGGCAGCATTTTAAATAAATGTAAAGGAACTTCCCTTATTAGGCGTAAAGTCCGGGTTCGAGCCTCAGGTCAGACATCAAAACGAAATATGAACAAAAATATTTCTTCGGCGACTTCCCCTCAGCAGATTTCTGGCAAAAACTCTGAGAATAAATAAACCTTCCATGAAAAAGTTTCTCAAAATCTGTCGTTCGGAAAACTATAGGCCCCGCCACTCAAGTATAAAATTAAGGCACACAACATGAGTGGTGTGAGAAGCTAGGCCGTAATCCTGACTGAAGGGTTGTAATGGCCAATTATGTATGTATGTATGTATAGGAACTCACGATGTTTTCTCTCCCGTTATTTAACTAGATTCTAAAGTTCTAAGCATCACACTGAAATTAATGCGAATTGTCTATAAAAAAGCCAATCGTAGCCATTTGGTAACCAAGTGCTGCAAATGCCTAATCATACAAGGCTTTCCATTAAATATAAAGCAGAAGGGCCACCGATGAGTAAGCAAGGGCGAATACAACCCCAAGAAATCCTTGTTCAAACTCAACTGAAGGCGTAAACAATGACGATTATGTTTTCGAATTTAATTTCGCTCCAAACCATTCAGTAAGATCTCTTTATCTCGAGACGATAATATCGTCAACGATCACTATGCGAAGGTCAGGCTTTTTGACCATGGTGTTCTATCTATGCAATGGCATACAGAAGACTAATTATTCTGGGATCTCTTGATAAAACTTAATTAATAAAACTGCCACAAGAAAAAAGATATGGATTTGCTTTGAGACCCGTCATTGAGGGTATAGAAAAGGAAATAAAGAAGCTAAAACCTCATTATTGTTCGGATTTTTGGTATGCTTTTATTCACTTTGAGTTCTTTTTCGAACGTCATGGAAAATTTTTTAGTTACTCACAACCTAGGGCGTGAACAAATTCCAGAAAAAATGGAACCGAGATTCTAACGCATGCAGTCACTTCTCTAATAGTTTTTCCACGATTCGCCATTTACTTGTGCTTAACCTGGGCACATTTTCATTGGTTGCTGAAGTAATGCTAGGTTCCAGAGGTTCATCATTTGCATTTGCCGTTCTCTCAATTTCCACTGAGTTCAAACACGACATTTGACCACTCTACTTATTGTTTTCAGTATAGACCGTTTCTTTATAACATGTAACACGGATATATTGAAGGAAATCAAAAAACTGACGCACTTCCAAAGGCTGATACAAGACAATTTTAACTCACTTGCAGCCTAAAGATGAGATTATGTACCCATTTGTATAGAGACCAGACAAACCTGTATACATGCAGAACAAAATTTGCCTTGAAACTAATCAGAATCTATTTTGGAAATCTTGTAGCAATTATTACTGGCCCTTGGGCTGGGAATAACTCACAACAACTTCTGCAGGAACTGTAGTGACTATACCGAATCCACAACAGATTTCTTTGTCCTTTAATATAACCTACACGATCTTAGAATGTGTGTAGATGATAAGTTTTTAATTTTTTTACTTGAACTAACAACACCGTCCAAGTGCAAATAGTGGTGCCCCTCATCTCGAATTACATGAAAAACTTTAAAAACACATAAACTGCGAAATAAGTACTTAAAACAAGAGAAGTAAAAAAAAGGCAAAAAAAAGAAGAGTTTTTGTAAGTCATGAAACTTCATTTAAAGATTTTCAACGCAATTGTCGAATGTCGGCATTTTGAGGTGTAAAAAAGATCATAAAAATATAGACTCGTAAAAATTCGGTCCAAAAAAAAAAAAGAAGAAGAAAGAATTACAAAATAAGAAAAGTTTAAGAGGAAAAAAAAAGAATCCAAAGAAAAGTGTGTAGAAATGCAGATGATGGTCATAGAGAGAGAGAGAGAGACGCTGGCTAGGTTATTAAATATCGTTGCATTTGTTGAAGAATTTTCTTTTTTCTTTAAAATAAAACTTAGCGAAAAAGCTTTTAAAATTTTAAACATTTTCTTTTTCTTCTTCAACATTTTACAACAATTAATTAACACTAATGAACTTTTGGGAAACACAAATGAATGCCCATTAAAATAAATGAAAAATAAAATAAAAGAAAACAATTCAAAGTAATCGTCAAACAAAAAAACAAAGAAGGGCTTGCAGTATCCCCCTTTGCCTTAACTTCATCGTTTAATAAATCCATTTCCTTCTCTTTTTGTTTTAGTGACAGTTTTAGTTTTAAAATTATGAAAACAACCAAAGTTTTTAAATTGCAAGTAATTTAATGAAAACTTCCGGTCGTGTTGGTCGTCATTCTTGGCCAAACGATATTCATAAAAATCCTGGCATCAATTACACACAAAACAAAAATGTCTCTACGTCCGACGACTTTGTGCATTTAAAGGAATCATTGTAGAAGTGATAAAAATTGAAATGAAAAATAAAAAATTAAAAAGAAAAGAGAAAACAATCAGAATTAAGAGTTTACAATTGCAGTGGACTACAGAGTTTCCTAGTAAAGCGCAAAAAAAAAAACGATCCGATTGCATGAATTATATTTAAACGAAATGTAATGACAAGTAGCAGAAGTCTTTTTACCAGATAAACATGGAAATAAATCATACACTTGAAGAAATTAAGAAGGGAATCCCAAAAAAATGTAGGGGATGACTCCTGTTCATGAACTGTATTGTATTGGAATACAGGAAAGATAGTTTATAGGAGAATTGAAAGAGGGGTAATCACATATAATGTCTGACAAACAATCAGACAATCACAAACACCCAGAGTCTCTGGTGGAAATCGAAGCCACGGCCTCGCCATCCGGTCGCCAAATTGCATTTAATGCTAGCTTACCAGGAGTGTTTGAAATTTAAAGCAAATTCGCTTCCTTACAATCAAAAAAGTCACACACAAATAGACTCACGGGAGGTTGAAGAAAGCACCGAGTGAGTGAGCGTCCTATCAACAAGACGATCGGGGCACCCCCAATTGCATTCAATGCTAGATTACCAGGAGGTTTTCTACGCTGGAAAAAGTTACGCACAAATAGACGCATGAGTCGTTGAAAAAAAAAGCACAGAGTGCGTGAGCAGCCTACCTACTAGGCCATCAGGGCACCCAATTGCATTCAATGGCAGATTAACAGGAGTTTTTCAAATTCAAAGCAAATTCACTTCTCTACGGTCGAAGAGGTTTCACACAAATGCACTCACAAGAGATTGAAAAAGGCACAGAGTGAGTTAGCATCTACCAACTAAGCCATCGGGCCCCCTCCCCTCCCCAAATACATTCAATGCTAGATAACCAGGACTGTTTCAAACTTAAAGCAAATTCGCTTATCTACGGTCGAACAATCCAGACACAAATGGACATATGAAACCTTAAAAAAGTACTATACTGCAAAAAATAGGTTCTTCAAGTCCGAGCAAAAGGCCAAGATGAAACCAAAAGATACAACCTCCGAAGAGAAGAGTTAATATTGACGGAGAATCTGTGAATGATTATTCCATCAGTAGCTGATCATGTCGGCATGTCAGTAGCCATTTGAAGACTCATCATGCCTGCGTGGCAATCAAATAGGCGACAAGTGTACTAAAGGCAAATAGTTTCTGGATATTATGAAGGCATAAACTGACATTTGCATACCCCTGCCCTGATCGTGATGGTACACGTTTTTAAAGCGGGTAATTCAGGTCCGAAGACTAAAGAAAATTAAAAACATTTTCATTATGGTTTTCGAATTTTAAAAACTAAGAACCCTCAATACCACGCACGATCATAATCACATTGCAACTAACACCCAATAGTACTGGTACGAGAGTTTAATCTGTCCTGTTCCTTCATATTTATCTTAATTGCTGCAGTTTATTGCAAGGCATAGTTTTACATTAAAGTACCTACTAGACAACGGCGACTATAATCCAATCTCAGACAAGAACCCCAATGCCTCAACATACCATTCGATTGCAAAGGCTTCCGCTCACGCTGTTCTTTAACTGCTATGTTTATGCCTCTGTAGGATTTTTTTGTTTGTTTCCAAAAACTTTTAGAAACCATGAAAGGAAAGAAATTTGGAAAAACCGCAAAAATGTAGACTTCACTGCTGAAAGGGCTCACTTACAGCTGCTTCTATGGAACTTTATTTGCATAGAAGAAAACGCTGTAGTGTATCACATTGGATTTGGCCTCCCATACGAAAACAGAAGACATTGAGGACGTAATGGATGCTTGGAGGCTGCAGGTACCCATGAACGAAGGAAGACTTCAAAGCAATTGATGAGCTTTACACACATATGTATGTGTCTGAACTATACATACATACATACATAATTGGTCAATCCAACCCTTTAGTCAGGATTACAACCCTAGCTTCTTACACCACTGATGTTGTAGGTGGTAATTTAATATCTGAGTGGCGAGACCGAACCACAGATTTTTGAGAAACTCATCATGGCAAGTTTATTTTACTTTCAGAGTTTTTGCCAGAAATCTGCTGAGAGGAAGTCGCAGAAGAAATATTTTTTTTTTAATGATTTGTTTTAGTGGAGATGTCTGACCTGGGGTTTGAACTGAGGCCTCATGTCTTATAACCAACACACTACCTTCTGGACCACGATGTCAGAACTATATCTGAGGAGGATTCCTCTAAAAAAGGGTCTAAAAGGGAGCACAATGTGTGTCTACAAACAATAAAAACCCCATTAAAAGGCCTTGGCATTGGAGGCATTGATTTTTATCTGTGTTATTTTAAGCAATTAGACTCACATCATAAATGAACAGAAACATACAAAAAACTATTGCATCCAAGCATACGGGGTACTAAACCATTCTTCATACAACATTTCTAGATTAAAACAAATAATCTGAGACAGCACCACTGGACTGGGCTGTTAAAGGAATACATTTTCAAAACCATTTTAATGAAAATAGAAGAGAGAAGACCTCCACAGTCAAGTCAAATGACACAAGCATGAAATGCGAAATTTAAGGCCTTGCTTGACTAATTGACTTTATTTAAGGGATTTGCAATAAAAAAAAAAACAAAAACAAAACAAATCTTTATAACAATTTTTATAGTTTAGGAAACATAAGAAACAATTGAAAAAGCAACAGAGTGGTTATAGTAGAAGTGATAGAAGTGTAAGAGGTATGGTGGTGTAGTTAATAAATATTAACACATGAGTGCAAATGATTAATTAAAAATCTTGAGCATAAATTAAGCGGAAATTGTGACTGACATGTACTTCCGCAGGCAGGCAAAAAACAGTTGAAGGAATAACAGAAAAATTGGATTCAAATTCGAATTAAATTGTTCGGCTGCGCTGTATAAAAGGGTGGCGAATTTGTGTTTTTTTTCTTCTTAATAAAAGAGAAAGAAAACATTAAAAATTGCAAAACGATGTGACCACAAATTATAATTGTTTCCAATTAATTAATGATTGAACAACAGTGTTTTGACTTGCAGCACATACAAAAATTAACAGCACTATTCGAGTGTGTATGTGCTGTTGCAAATTGTCTAAATAATTTCTGTGAACAGCTTGAATTGTGTTCGTTCGTCTTGCCGATTGAAGTGTAGTTAAGAAATCCCAACTCGGTAATGCCATTTGAAACATTGCCTCTCATTTGCCTTTAGGATTAATTTAACAAAACGTTGGGGTTTTCTTTACCCCTTCAGTTGTTTTACCAGCTAAAGACAAGTTAAATTAATTTAACTAAAGTTACGATAAATTTGGCCAATCAATATAAAATTTACCACAAACTAATATGGGCAAGTGAAATAAACGCAGGCATATTAAGTTTGTTAGAACGTTGGGCATTTAAGATCTTAGTTGTGGCATAAAAAAAAATCTTGAGTTTCTTCAGCGAAATAGTCTTTATTTTCTCTAAAAGGGTTCTAGGCACTTCCATTAATCACATGGTCATTGCAATAGGCAATGACAACTTCTTTCATAGACAATCATAAGTAATCATCTTTCCTTCTTAACATGGGAAGATGGACGTGGCTTGGAGTTTTTATGATGAAAAACCTTTTTTCTTGTTGGCCAAAACCGGTAGTTTGTGGGTAATTGCTTCCTCCAGAAGGCCCAACATAGATTCACATTGAAAATGAGAAATTTGTTCCAATTTGCTGGACCGTTACAATTAATCTAGACTTTGTCGCCTCTTATACTAGCATTTGCTACCATAAAATTGTTGTCAAGAGGGGGAAATTTTCTGATTTCTCAGTGAAAGGAGTTTCTTCCCTTCATGTGCTAATTCAGGGGATATTTGACTCTTGGACACTGAACCTTCTGAAGATCCTCAAAGGCTTTATTTATAAGCTCCTAATGGTGTAATATAGGTACCATCAAACAATCGGTATGAAAGCACACAAAATGGAGGAAAGAGCCGATTACTCACTATCTTCGTGAAAGTCCAGTCCTAACAGTCAAACGATTAAGGTTCTGTGGCGTACAATTATCGGACTGGAGGCGTTAAGAGGGACTGATGAACTTTAAATAAGCATTTCAATCCCATACATATGAACAAAATTGGTCATTACAACCCTTCAGGATTACAACCTAGCTTCTTATACCATTTTTATTGTGCGTGTTCATTTTTTATACATGAGTGGATGGACCTACAGCTTAACGTCGACGCCGAACGACAGATTTATGACGCTCAGAGTTTTTACCAGAAATCTGATGAGAGGAAGTGGCCGAACAATATTTTTTTTTTTTTGTATTTCATTTTGTTGGAGATATCTGACCTGGAGTTTAAACACACCACTTATTAGACTACGAGGACTACAATCCTACATATGTGTCAAATGTCGGAGAATGCACTTCGTATGTAGGGAATTTCGAAACGACGTTTTGTCCAAGTTTTCTTTCCATTAAATTTCAATAATTTATGATGATAAATCTGATCAGATCGTACTCATCTAAGCGATCTCGATTAAATGAATTGAGGAAAAGTGTACAAGATAAAAGTCATGTGGGAATTCAAGGCAAGGAACTTGCCAGAACTTACATACCCCTATTAGGATCAGAATCTTTCTGCAGAATGAAAGAAGTAGTAGTGAAAGAAGTAGAAAGGGTAACTTGATGACAGGGAAACTCTCCCACTAGGTTTTGATAATCAAAATTTTTCCAATTGTAATGATAACTATAGTGGAGAAACATTTGGTGTCAGCTTATAAAGTTACGTGCGGTTCGTCTAAGACTTGTCTACAAGTAAATTTAAGCCGATAAGGCTTCAGACATTTCGTTTGTATGATGTTCTCCTTTGTTCAAAATACCTCTCTATCGAAATTCAAATGCAACTTGTGGATAGTGTTGCTTTATATTCGACTTATTCTCTTGCAAAGTGGAAGGACTATGCTTCTTTGGTAACAACTTCTGCTAACATTAGCAGCATTGACATAATAATAGCAGACAAATGAATTTTCTAAAACCTTCTGAGGATGTGTGATGCGATGTGATGTGTGTATACTGTACACTGTAAACGATGGATGTAACAAAACGCAGACTATTTATTTGCATTTTGTCTCTCAACATGTGTCCTATTAGGATTGTGCTGGTAAATATGGTAATGTAATGACCAGTGGTCATAGAATATAATTTGTTGTAAAACGAAGACGACGACTTAACAAATGTTTTCTTGACAAAATGAGCAAAAGATGAAAAAAAAGGAAAAAAGAAATACGAACTCTTGCTTGAAATGAGACATTAGCAAAGGTATAAAAGGAAGGAAACCGGTGAGTAAGTAAGGCTGATATTAGGGTGGTACATAGAAAGCAATGTAAAGTATTTAGAATGCAACAAAGAAAATGTTACCAGGTTAGTTATTGTTTTGTTTGTAATAAAAAGGATAAAAATTGTTTCCTTTTTTGTTTTATTTTTCTAATACTGTGTAGCATTAGATGTCTAACAACAAACTATTAAACGAGTATTATAATGGTATGTGCAGGTATTTGTTGGCCAGTCAAGGCAGGAATTTGAAAAATGATGCTACAAATTGCACGCATTTGTCAAATTATACCCGAAACCCCTTGGACAACTAAACCAGCTGAACGATCCATACCAAGCGCAAGCCACCACACGTACAAACGCATTCTGTTGCCAATGATGCCAATGGTGATAATAATTGTGATTGTAATAAAAACAAAAAGGACACAAAAAACAAAAAAAGACAGCCAGAATAGAAGATTATTGGTAACAGAATTGTGCAAATGTTTTTAAAGCAGGTTATAATGATAGTTTTACGACAACGCAGCTTTGCTGCTATACCTACAATCAAACGATAGGCACATATATGTAGCCACTGGCCACCACACCATGATTATCAATAAAATTTTATGTTGTGTTAGAAATATTTGATAACCGGTATTATAAAACAGTCAACTTATGATTATTAAATAGACCAACTGAATGCATGCATGATTAAATGACATTTTTTTTCCTTCACGTACATATAAGAAATCATATTCAGTTTTGTTTAAACATATATATAATAGGCTTGAGGTATGTAAACAAAAATTTATAAGAATTAAAGCTTTCTTTTTGGCGAAAATGGCAATACCAGATTGATGGGGTTATATCGCGTACATATGACTTCACTAGCTTTCTCCAGACTTCTACACTCCTGGTACCATCAGACGATTGGAAACGCGAGCCTTAGAAAATAATTTCGATCAACAGATAAAGTCGCCGTAGTAGATAGTGTGTTGGCTTGGTGAACTGTTTCGATGGTATTCTTATTTTACTTCAACTTTACTAGGAAATGATTGATAATTGATTGATGACAGAACATTTACATTTCGTATCTTATTTCACTTCAGTTTTGATACTAAATGATTGATAACTGATTGATGCCAGAACATTTATGAATCATTCGCTCTGATATTAAAAGATTGATGACTGATTGATGACAGAACAATGATTGATCATTCGCTTTGATTCGGAATGATTGATAAGATTCGCTTTCATACGAAATTATTGATAATTGATTGATGATAGAACATCTAGCAATCATTTCGTATCAAAGGCATTCTTATTTCACGTCAGCTTTGATACGAAATGATTGATAATAGAACATTTATCAATGACGAAATGATTGATAATAGAACATTTATCAATGACGAAATGATTGATAATAGAACATTTATCAATCATTTCAATGATTGATAATAGAACATTTATCAATCATTTCTATGATTGATAATAGAACATTTATCAATCATTTCGTACCGTGTTCGGCGATCGGTGATTAAAATTGTCAGAGATTGTAAAGGACAAAAGCATCTTATATGGCTTAGAGGACTCAATTTTGGATAATCACTTGGTTATGAGAAAGTATTTCCAAGTAAAGTCCATAAACCAATGAAGATAGATCAGATATATCATCAAACCAGCAGTAAAAACTGAAGGGTCCTTGTGATAAATCGGTGTGTCAAAGAACACAAAGTGAATATGTCAGCAATGCGCACGACACATTGTTTATCTTGAATTAAAGGGGTGCACACACGTATAGTTTGCTTTGAAAATCCATAAATTTCTCCCTTCCTCGAGTGCCTATTTCTTGTTTTCAAGAATATTTGAATTCAACGATGAGAACATCACACAAAGAAATCTTTTTTGATGACCACAACAAACCTTAGTCTTTAGGAGGGCAAAATAAGTGGAGAAATATTGGACAATGATAGTGAAGCTCAAGAAAATAATACACTTATTGAGTCGCCCTTAATCGTACAATTGTTGAGTCCCATAAGCATCAGAGAATTTTTCGGCCGGAAACTGCTGCTAGTAGAATTGAGTTCACATCGATATTTTTAATGTTCCGAATCTTCAGGCACATTCATACATACATACATACATAATTGGTCATTACAACCCTTCAGTCAGGATTACAACCTAGCTTCTCACACCACCTATGATGTGGGACTGGCGGAACAGTCGATTTCGAAGAACAGATTTTTTGAGAAACTTTTCATGGCAGTTTAATTTTACTCTCAGAGTTTTGACAGAAATTTTGCTCAGAGAAAGTCGTTGCAGAAGTATTTTTTTACTGGGTTTGAACATGGGGGCCCCACATCTAATAAGCCAACACACTGCCTACTAGACTACGACGACATCATAGTTCTGTATGGGGCTCATGTATGAAACCAAACTGAGAATGAGTAGTTGGGTTTCCCTAGTTCTATCTTCGATGACCAAAGATTTCAATTCTATGTTAGTTTTGCCACATCGTGAATATGACACTGAAGAAGATTCTAAAATATTCTTAACACTCATGGCCCCACACTTTTATGCAACTTCCATGCTTGAATGGAATACAAATGGACGCATTAAACGGTTTCATGTTTCTACTACATGCATGTGGCATGGTGTTGTGGTGCATGTTGTTCAATCGCATTTAAAAATTATCGCCTTTTAATTCTAATTAAATGCAATTCAGTTGTTGTTGTTGTTGTCGGTCGCCATAGCTGTTGTACGTATGTATGTATGTAAGTGGTTGTGGCATTTAATTATTGCTTAAGATGTTGATTTTGGTTAGGTTTGGTTGCCACAAAATACGAATATTTATACAGGCAATTAGTGAAACATCAACAACAACATTGAATTGAACAAACAACGACAACGTTGGCAACGACAACAACAAGAGAAAATCAAACAACGATTAACGATTAGACTACAATATTTGACAAGAAAATGTACTTGAAATCGAGAGATCTGTTGCCAAATCGATACGAAATAACATTGCGAAAGACAAAACAACAAGAAACTTGTTTTGTTGTTGTTGTCGTTCTTGGTGTTTTGTTGTTGGTGTTTTCATTCAATTACACAAAACACCCTGTATTAGAGGAGTGCAGTTCTGTATTTTTTCATCTTTTTTTTTTTTTTTGCTGGTTTTTGTCTGAATATTGTCGCCGTCTTTAATGCTGGTATACGAGCATTTATTTTGCATTTTTATTTCGGCCTGCAATAACTGCAATAGTGCAACACACAATTGCCAAGCAAGCCATTGCACCACCGCGCCAACCATTGTCATCAATTTGTTGCAATTTTTTCTTATGCCAGGCTTTTGTTTTCATTTTCAATTTCGGCTTTAAATGACAAATTTTTGCTTCTTTTTTCTTAAGAGTGTGCTTTTGTTGTTGTTGTTTTTGTTTCCTACACGCTAATACTATAATTAGCAGCGAGAACAAATTGTTGATCGCACTTTCAACTTGCCATGAATGCCTGCCTGGCCTGCCTTGTATTATCAGAAGTTTAAGTTAGATTTGTGGCAGTTTGATTTCAATTACCACAACAACAACAACAACTATTTGTTGTGTGTGTGGCAATTGTGGCAAATGCAATGCAACATTTCATTAAGGGTTTCTGCCACGCACATACACACACACATATGCATAGTCCCTCTATTAACATTTTTAATAATTTCGAATTTATGATCATATGACACGCAAAGTTTGTTCACGGCTATGTTTGTTAATTTGTTTGGATTATGATGGGCGTACTGCTTGCTGCATTTGCCAGAGAGATGGATTGGGGTAGATTATGATCTGAGTTATGATTATTGACAATTTGTTAATGAGTGTTGAATATTTTGTTCATTTTATTGTCGTCAAATTAACAATTTTTTTGGAATAATTGTCTTTGACTGACTGACTGTTACAAACATACATATGGTAAACGTCTCCGTTAATTTAAATTTAATTCAAATTGTATTCATAACAGCTGACTGTTGATCAAGGGCTGAGTAAAGACAGTGTTGTAGTTTTTTAAGGATTTTAAACGATTTGAACAATGCAAGCAAATAAGGTTTCTAGTATAAAATGTATATCCATCCTATCCTTCTACATTATTAAATATAGTACAGACCCTACCCAGTAAACCAATACGTTAATAGTTTATCAACATCGCTTGATCCTACAATTGCCAGAGAATGATAATTTATGTGTGTGAAGTTATGTTACTGGAGACTGTAAAGTTAACACTGTTAACAAATTTGGAAAAGTGAAAAAAGAAAATTTTAAATATTCACGAAAATTGGAGAAAAAGAGCAAAGAAGACGATGCTAACCCTTTGAATTAAAAAAAAATTAGAAAATAACCGTTTGGTTACTGGAGATAATAAAATTTAATTTTGAGACCGGAGGTATTGCCAACGAAGCTAATTGATTTCTTCAAATGAGCAAAAGAAGTGCTCTATATAAATAGGGCAAAATTGTCGCATTTGGTCGCCCCCTTTCTTTGTTTGGTGGATGTCCGAGACTTCCTTTGTTTTGGTGGATGACTTGCATTTTATTTTTGTCGATGACTTGGACTTTTTTGATCGATGATTTGCATTTTTTATCTATGACTTTAATTTTTTTGGTCGATGATTTGCATTTTTTGCTCGGCGACTTGCATTTTTTGCTCGATGACTTGCATTTTTTTGACGACTTGCTATTTTTGGTCGATTACTTGCATTTTTTGGTCGATGACTTGAATTTTTTGGCGATGATGTGTTTTTTTTCTGGTCGATGACTGCATTTTTTTAGACGACTTGCTATTTTTGGTCGATGACTTGCTTTTTTTGTCGATAACTTGCGTTTTTTCCGATGATTTGTTTATTTAGCCCCTTTTACGGTCGCCCTAAATATCCTATTGAGATATGGTAGACTAATTCAATTCCACTGATTCAGTAAACGATCGAACAATATTTGTAAGTCGTATCACGTCGTCTTACAAAATGCACGATCGCCGAAAACTTCACCGCTGTCCGTGAAAGGACCATAGAAAATGATGTGTGCTCTACTCTGAAGCAGTTGGCAATTCACCCTAATTTTCATCGAAAAATTATGTTCAACAAAGAGACTCATTTCTGTGTGAATGGGTACATGAACAAACAAAATTTTGAATCGCTGTCAACTATACTTCAATGATTATCAATTTCTTTTGCTCTGAATTAAATAATCTGGATAAAAATGACATGTGGATTCATCAGAACAGCGCTACGTGCCACACAGCAAATGCTAAATTGTGTACACTGCACGAGCGATTTGAGGACATGGTGATCTCACATGGAGGTGATATGAACTGGCCATGGAGATTGTGTGATTTGACCCTGTTATAATTTTTGTGTGGTTTCCTTAGCCAACTTAGTTCTTCAAAGCCAATTAACACCTGACAATGGGCCAGTGTCATAGAAAATTTAACATTTCAGATGTGCTCTACACAGAGAAGCTGTGACGGTTTTGTAGTGATCTTATATTCCACACCTAATGGCATAAATAGGTCTTTGAAATGATTAAAAAATATCGATGATATCCTAGACAGACTTAGTTTTATTTAAATTTAAAGATAGGAAACGCTTTGTGAAATATTCGATATAAGGACGATTGAGAAATACCAACCAGAAGTACTAGTCGATAATGGGGTAGGAACTATCGGTAATATAATGAGGTATAAAGGACACGAGCAAGCATTTTTAATAAACATATACAAAATCTCTAATATCATACCCATAAGTGAACTCTTTTAAGATCATATCAACCTTTATTGAAAATCTTTGTAATTTCAATCCATTTTCCAAAAAGGGAATTAACTTGTTTGATCTGCAATTGCAAGATAATTGTCAGTAGAATGGTAAAAATAAGGAACGGCCAGAAACCAATATAAACAATTGCGAAAAGTATTTTATCGTTGTGGGGCAAAAACTTACTTAAAAACATTAACATTTATGTGGCAAAAAAAAAAGTTTTGAAGAAATAAATCTTGAAAATGTGGCAAAGTCAAGTTCAGATTAAAATGAACTTTTTGCGCAACAGAAATGTTGGCATTAGGGGAACAGGATCATATCACATTAAATACAAAATGAACTCAAAAATATCAGACAATTTAACATTGAAATGGAATGGAAGAAGTGTTTAAAGAAATACTCTGACTGACTGACAGAAAGATCAAGATTTGCAAACAAAACTTGATGAAATTGAAGGCTATAAAGATCACAACATTGATGGCGGTAAATTGAGATGAAGAACAAAAACAAAAAAAAAATTGGAAGGCTTTTAAAGTGTTTGCATATTGAATTTCAAAACAAAACAAAACAAAACAAAAGACTACAAATGATTTGGTAATTTGTTTTCTAACCGCATTATCTGGGTGTAAGTTGATGAAGAAAAAAAAGGAAAACGAATATAAAATAAAGAAACGTAGCGATTACCCAGGTAATTTGCTGTAAAAAAGTAACGATGATTTGTTTTTGTGGTTTATTGGTTTTTTGATTTTCTTCTTCTGCAAAGCAGTTGCAAGAAGATTGCATTTGATTGACTGACTGACTCCATTGACTGATTGATGCAGCCTAATGCAGTCAACAGCAGTGATTTATAATATAATAAAGTCTTGAACAGAGTAAGAAAAAGTAGCTGCTGCCTGCCACAAAAACAGTGTACAAGTGTCAATAGTTGAGAAGGAGGTGTTAAAATCAACATCAATTGAAACGTGTAGAGCGCCCTGTGTTATAACCTTTGCTCAGTCATTGTACACAAAGTTTTAAGGCCTCCATCATCATGCGAGATGATAGTATGTACATATTTGCAGGCTAGCTGCCTATAAACTAACCAAAATTATTGCGTGATAAACGTGTTGGGGCGTTAAAGGCACATCATCCTGTTTAAATTCTTTCTCAAAAGACAACTTCAACTATAAGAATCGCAAAGAAAAAAATTTTAGTTTTTATAATTTGCATGACCATATCAGTGAAACATAAAATGAAGGGTTTATAATCGTAACAAAGAAACGAAAAAAAAGGAAAAGAAAAGAAACTAAAACCACAATCATTTGGTTGGTATTCATTTAGTTTTCTGTTTTCAATAATTTATCGGCGGAAATGCAAATCACAGAGTGTTTTTGTTTGTGTTGAAATAGTTATCGATAGATTGTTGTTGTTGTAGTAGTTCAACCAACAAAAGGGGAGCACATTAATTTAATGAAATTAATGAATAATTTTGCATAAACTATACAATCATTTGATCATATGAACCATTAAATAGGCTCATAACGCTTTAGACGGACAGAAGAGGTACAAAGCACATTAGTGTAAGGAAATGACTTCAAAGTGTCCCGGACGCAAGTAGGCTGTGTATGTTTAAAGGTGGCTTTGAGAGCGTATGTGTGTCTGGGAAAATTTTGAAAACAAAATCTTTAAATTTCTTTATTAAACTACAAGCCAACGGACAGACAGACAGACATTAATTCTAATGGCCCACTGTTTAAAAGATTTTTTATTATTTTTATATGTACTTGAAATTCTTCAAGTAGCAGCCACTAAATTCCATTTAAATGACCAACATAAAGAAAAAGATTTAATAAAAAACAAACACAAATAAAAACATTAAAAAAGTCCCCTTAAAATAGAAAAGTTAAGCATGCCGGCGCATAGGAACACAAACAAATATTTGGCGGCGGCTTATTTCTCATAAAAATGTCGTTAAAATATCTAGGAAGACTTGAAAGTAAACTAGAAAACAAACAGGAAGCTTTTCGGTCAAATACTATCTCCAGAGATAAGGCCAATACTCTTCACATTATAATTTAGTAATCTGTAGAGGGGCGGACATTTCTCCTTGTACCTATTATTCATAGATTTCAAGAAAATTTCGACAACATTATACAGGCTGTCATACATACATAATTGGTCATTACAACCCTTCAGTCAGGTTACGGCCTAGTTTGTTATGCCACTTATGTTGTGTGTGTTAATTTTGTACATGAGTGGAAACCTACAGTTTAAAGTCCACTCCGAACGACAGATTTTTGAGAAACTTTTTCATTTTAATTTAATTTACTCTCAGAGTTTTTGCCAGAATTCTGCTGAGAGGAAGTCGCCGTTGAAGATGTGTGACCTGCGCTCTGAATGGAGGCCTCATGTCCAATGAGCCGACACACTACCTACATTAGGCTACAGCGATTTGCATCCATTAGATAGGCATTCACAGACAAAAGTTCGATACATTAGAGAAATCTTAGCTGCACACATCGTAAGCATTAGTCCATTATTTCATATCAACGCTGTAGTGGAATAAATATGCCCACTATGACAACGGTCGTGACGGAGTCTCTCACGCAAACTCTAGAATTCTGTCTAATATGGCACAAGTTTTCACATGCAAACAAAAAACCTGAAAAGTCTCGGGAGCAACTAATGCTACTTAAATGTTGTTGGATATTAAGCAATAAACATCATTAAGGGTAAAAAACTACTGAAATCTAAGGCACATAGTAACAACAAGTTGCGTCATATAACCAGATAGAAACAGCAGGTACAATAAAGCGAGAGCTCACAAACCAAGCTGGGAAGATTCAAAATTTTTGTAAAATCTATTCTGTTGTATTTCTTATTAGGCTGATTGGGCGGCCATCTCTCGTTGGCAGTTGAATCCTAGTTCTCCTTAAAAAACTGCCTGTCATTCATTGATAATAGTAGACGACGATATTAGCTATGGGAGATCAATGTTCAGATTCAGTAAACGATTGACCATTACCCATTTGGTGTGGATTTGATGATGGCAATGCCATCGGTTCATATTTCCTTTAGATCGATGTTGAGTACTGTCAACGACGAACATTATTTGTTGACAATTACCAACTTCTTTTAACCTAAATTGGATGATCGAGACACCAACGCCATGTGGAACAGGATAATGCTACGTGCCACACATCTTATGCCACATTGTAAATTCTGTACATTGATTTCAATATATGGACACATAGAGGTGATGTAAATTGGCCAGTTAGATCGGGTGATTTGATCCTGTTCGACTTTTTGTTGTAGAGTTTTCTTAAGTCACTAATTTACACGCCAGTGTCACGGATAATTGGCCATTTCGGATGCACTTTGCCCAGAGGAGCCGTGGCGGACATTTGAATGATGTTATATTGCACACCTAATGGCATCTAAAGGACTTTCAAATGAATAAAAAAAATTTCGATATTTTGCGCTATTTAAGGTAGGAACCGCTTAATAAAAGACCCAGTACATATATTGAGTTTTAATAGAGATTAAAAAGGCGGCACTGTAGTACAGTATAATCAGCTGGAAGGCACATTGAATGAAAATATCCTGACGTAATGAAAGACCCGGTACGTATAATTAGTTTTAAAATAGATTAAAAAGACGCCCTAGCAAAACAGTATAATCACCACGAAAGCACATCCAAGAAAAATATCCTGACGTACTGCTACAGGGTACACAAAGTGTCTACTGTAGGGTTTTCAAAAAATTAAAAAAATTTCGATGATATATCACACACAGTTTGTTGTTTTTAAAAAAATATGCGCCTAATGAAAA
Source organism: Sarcophaga rosellei (assembly GCA_930367235.1). Lineage (NCBI taxonomy): Eukaryota > Metazoa > Arthropoda > Insecta > Diptera > Sarcophagidae > Sarcophaga > Sarcophaga rosellei. The sequence continues at coordinate 79,767,648 of OV884021.1, forward strand.
TCCTGGTACATTTACATAGTTAGTTTCAATTATAGAGGCGGTTTAGATTAGATTTAGATCGAAGGCATATTGAAGAAAAAGATCCTGACGTACTGTTACGACATCACAAACTGTCTGCTGTAGGGTTTTCTGGTGGTCAGGCAATAAGAAGAACAGACTTACAGTTTAAAGTCGACACCCAGCGACAAATTTTTTGAGGAACTTTTCATGGCAATTTCATTTACTCTCAGAGTTTTTGCCAGAAATTTGCTAAGAGGAAGACGCTGCAGAAATATTTGTTCATATTTCGTTTTGTTGAAGATGTCTGACCTGGGGTTTGAACCGTGGTCTTACGTCTAATAAGCTAACAGACTACATACTAGACTACTGCGATACTACAGACTACACTCTGCTTCCAACAGAGTCTAATTGAGGCAGGCTATTACCGAGTTAAAAAAAGACTGGTTCTTCATCATCATGATAGTTCCAATACTAGTTTGAGAATTTTCTTCAATGCCTTGGTATTTGCCTTAGCACCACAGACGGCCACCTTTCCTAGATTCTAACCTGACTTTAACACTGCTAAGACTGAACGAAAGCTGCCAAATTAATGCTTACTTTTTCTGATTACTTTCCTTTGGTTTGATGGTACCATAAATAAGAAGTTAATTCCATAGACTTGATAGTGTATGGTTAACTATTGATTATCATGGCCATTTAAAATAATAACAATTTCATTACAATTTGTTGTTATTGTTTGTAATTTAATATTTATATTGTTTTATATTAGAAAATAATTATTTCTTTGTTGTTATTAAAGAGAGAGAATTTATTTTTATTATATGAACACGTTTTGATTTTCCGGGCCACAAAAATAAACTTTAAAATAAATATTAGATTCTGTTACAAATTATTGTTATTACCTAGTATTACCTAGCAGCACCAACGATGAAGTTAAAAATCCCCCAAAGTACAACAAAACTATGTAATCTTTATAAATCTTTTCAAATACGAAAATCTCAAAAAAAAAGAGGCAAAAAGTAAATAAAAATGGTCATCCAGTGTAAGAGGAGGAGGCAGATAGATGGAGGTGGATGGACAATCATTGTCCACGTCTCAGGTTACCTTTCCGTTGGTCCATTGGCTTGGAAACCATAACAATAATAATGAATAAACAAACAAACTAATAACGATGGGATGGGAGAGAGATGATCATCCAAGTCTAACACCAAAATAGCAAACACATAGCAAACATAGCAAATATTTAATGAATTTTCTTCATACCCCTTACCGTACCTAACCTTACATTTTTCTATCTTACCTTACTGCAAACGCAAAACGTTATCTTAAAAAATTGCTACTCCAGGTAATTGGTTGGCTTAAATTCTAACTTAAACCAACTGCAGACAGAGTCTTGCATGTAAACAAACTTTAAAGTTTTAAGAATTTCACCTTACATTACTGTATACCTTTGGCATTATTTTATACCTTCTCGGCGCTGGCTTTGTTTCGTTATTTGGCCTGAATCTTGAGTTTGAGTTAAGAGGCCCAACTAACCAAACCAAACAACGTATTGAATGGTTTTCTATTTGAAAAAGCCACTACAATGTGCGTGAGATATGCATTATTTATCTTTTTTTTTTGAAATTTTCTTCTCATTTTAGTCAATTTTCTTTCGATTTTCTTTTTATTTCTTTATATCTTGCTTGGCTTAAATGCAACCAACCAACATGGCATTATGTTTGCTGGCTGCTTGCTCTTCCTGGTTTTCCTCTGCTTCTCTTTAAACAACATTTGATCACACAAAATATCAGTTTTTCGATTATTTTTTAAAAAGAAATCTTTGCTTATGGCAATTTAAAATTGTTTAAATCTTGCAATGTTTTTAAGTAATGTGGGGGAGAGAAATCGGGTTTAAAAAGCCTTACGATTACATACACGTAAAATATTTGAAATTTATGGAATTTTCTCCAACTTTTTCGTATGACTAAACAAATAAATAAAGGAAAGCTGCCATTGAAATAAAACAAAATTTGTTTAAAATATTTATGCAATCAGTGTAGCAAAGAACAATCTATACAGCAAAGTATTACGAGACGATTTTTGGGGCATTAGGAAAGAGTTGCACTAGCTTAACATTTGATTTCAATGTTAAAACGAGATTTGTAGTGATATTTTTCGAAGTAGACCCTGTTGTCCTTGGTTATAAAATGGAATGGAATCTCTCAATCTGAGAATCTTAGAATAGAGTCATGTATACCATGCATACCACACCGTAGTCTAGTAGATAGTGTGTTGGCTTATTAGACGTGAGGCCACAGTTCAAACCCGTGGTTCTTCGGTGTCTGCCTCTCAGCAGATTTCTCAAAAATTTATAGTTCGGAGACGATTTTAAACTGTAGGTCCTGCCACTCATGTATAAAATTAAGACACACATCATGAATGGTGTGAGAAGCTAGGTCGTAATCCTCACTGAAGGGATGTAATGACCAATTGAATGTCATTGTATGAATGGATGAATGTCAGAATATGTCTCTAAACAATAAGAAAATATCACAGAAATTACAGAACTGCTTAGGAAGACCACAAAAGATGGACACAAGCCAAACGGCTCGACAAATCATGAACCTCTACAGAGGTAAGTTTGATAAGTAAATAATCTCACGATTTAAAGTAGGCTGTTGGTGGCTACAGCAATCACAATGTAGAATGCTTCATTTTGATTTGAAGCCTTTAGGTTTTACTTGATATTGAAGTATTGATTACACTCTAATTCGCTACCTAAAAAAAAATCCATTCGGTGATCAGTGGAAACCTAATTTCTTTTTTTTATTATTAGAGAATTAAAGTTCTCCGTTTTCCTACAATTATCGAAAGACAATACTTTACTTGGAAGTAGAAGGCCATTACTAGGCGCTTTCCAAAAGATTGTTTCAAGCCCTTAGAGCAAATTTATTGTTTTTGTAGTTAGTAGAAAACATAAGCAACTGGATCTAATGCTTTGCCAGAGCGCAAGTAGCCAATGTCATCGGCTTTTATTCAGATGTCGTAATCAGGCAACCTTCTCTCACATATACCAGGATAGAAGTCGTTGTATTTCATGAATTTCTATTTTCTTTATCGACTATACGTAAAGATGTTAAAAAAGGACAAAGTGCTTAGGAAGATTAAACAATTATAATTTAGTGATTTCAAAGCCGCCAGATTGCCAAATATGGATCGTTTCACAACTAAAGAACGCGTAAAAATTGTTAAAATGTGGCCATTTTGAGCGTGCGACGCGTGATTATGATCGTTATAATCGTCTTACAAACTATAAAGAAAATGGAAGAAAATTTAGTTGTAACCGATGCGATTTGGTCTGTACATCAATATAATGTAGACATTGCCAAAAATAATGCTCCTTGCATCTCCAACGATATAAAGTACAACTCACAATGCTGTAGATTTGCTGATTGGATGGTAGAGCAACAGACTTTTAATGCGGATATTTCGAACAAAAGTTTCTTCAGCATTGAAGGTCTTTTTTTCTACGATGGAGTCGTAAACAATCAAAATTGTCGCATATAAGGACCAGAAACCCCTGAAATGATTATGGAAAAGCCATTGCAACCGGAAAAAACTTGCAGTTGGTCGCGAATTCTGGTATGGATTTGCCAATGCGTCGGAGTGGCCGTAAGATAACCAACTTTATGGCTCCGCAATTGAAGGTTATGAAATAACAAGACGACCTACACATCAGGATTGATTTCGGTTTTATTGTATGGAAGATTTGATCGTACCTATGCGACCTATCAACTAATCTTTAACGATTTGAAAACCAACCTTCATCAAGTCATTGCCATTAAGGGTCATTTTCCTAGATTTAGATAAAATTAGTGGAGCTGATGACTCTTTATTACCTTATTCTGAGTAAAACAATGGGTCACCGAGTAAACTTGGCTATTAACGTCAAGCTACTCACTAACCTAATCTCTAGTGAATGTTTCTTTCTACACCTGCTAATACGGTGGTTACAACCTAGATTTAGACCCTACAACCTAGGTTAGATTTTCATCCTTAGAATATAAAGGAATCCTTAACTCTCCAATACTGAATCTATCCATAGTTATATGTGATGCGCCATTAAAGAGATCGTATTGAGATATGCATACATATATAGATAGTACAGCATGCATACAAACATATACATACATAAGTATATATAAACTACTGTAAGTTAAATTGGCAACAGAATACATACAGTCTAGTCTGGCGGGGTGAAAACGCATTTCTTTCAAAGCCATATGCCGTTGTTTTAAAATTTCTATACCACCATCATAAAATGAACATTCTTGAAAGAATTTCTCTGTAATCCATTATCATTGATGACAACGTTTACACTTACTTAACCATTGATTTGTGGTTAAACATTAACAAACGAAGAATATACGTTTTGTAGAGAAAAAAGGGTCACTTCCAACTGGACATTATTCATTTCAACTTTAATTAGAATTGCATGAGGGTGCCATAACGCCCATTATTATGGTTTTAAAAGAACAATTCCGTTAATTATGACAGCCGAACAAATGTTGAATTGGAAAATTAATACGAGAACATAAAATATCTTGTTAATGAAACAACTTTTTGTGAACAATACAATACGAATTGTATTAACACTCTCACTTGGAGGACAGACAATCAATTACTAAATTTACTATTTCAAATGGTGGTTAAGTTTTTGAAATGTTTTTAGGAAAATCTATAAAACTAAACAAGGGGTGGTTTTAAAGTAAAGAAACTAAGAAAAGAACATCAAATTATTTTGGATGGTTAAACATTAAATGGAATTTATATCGTGTTTTAAAAGAAATCGTAATAGCAACTTTAATATGAAAACATTTTGATCTCATCCTGGAATCAACAATGAAGTTGTTAGTAATGAGCACCGCATTCATTTTATATCATTTATAGCGAAGCGTAGAATACATATTTTAATAAGACGATCATCAAATGGATGGGCCTTACTCATACGGTGTATTGTTGCAGGTTGTAGCAGCGTTGCCAAATGTGCAGATTTATCTGCATTTTGCAGTTTTTCTGAGCATTGAGCAGTTTTGAAGTTTTTTGTTTAAAAAAGTAAGTTTTTCTGTAAATTATGCAGATTTTGCAGTTTTTACATTTAAATTTTTTAATTTCAATTTTGTTATTTTAATTCCAATTTCTAAAGCCATAATTGTGAAAAATAACGATAAAAGTATTTTTAATTATGTCGTTTTGCGCCAAATGTAGTAGAAATGAACTACATTCAAGAAACATATGATGAGTGGCGTGAACTACTGCACATTAATTTTGAAGACTTGGGTTTATTAGAAGTAGAAAATATTGAAACTTTTTGGAAAGTCATATTTAAAACAAAACGTGGCTTTTTCTAATTTAAAAAAACTGGTATATGCAATTTTGTCAGTACCTGTTGCAACTGCTAATGTTGAAAGAATTTTTTCACAAATTAATATTAATAAAAATAAAACTAGGAACAGATTAGAAGTGCCAACACTGTGTGGCATTTTAAGAACTAAAGATTTTCTTAAAAAAAATAACAGTAATTGCAGCAATTTCGTGCAATCAAAAGAAATGGCAATCAAATTTACCAAAGAAATGTACAAATCTAATTAGTATTAAGTGCCAGGAGAAATTAACTCAATTTACGAAAATGCATGTTATTTCAAATACTTTTTATAAAACTGAATTATATTTATATTTTTTATTATATGCATTTAATTTAATTTCTTTTGTTATGTTTTAATAAAAAAATATATGAACTGAATTATAAATTTTTTGGATGTGCAGTTTTTTCAGTTGAAAATCAGTTTTTTTTCTCTAAATTTGCAGTTTTTGAAAAAAAAATTATGGCAACGCTGGGTTGTAGAAATAGAAAAAGAGAGAGCTGTGTGCTTCAAATTGATATTGAATTATTTTTCTTTTCAGAACTAGTTTAAGCAACGCAGACCGAAAATATTAGTTAACCGCAGCATACCAGAGTTTCTAGTTATAATCGAATCCACAAAACTATTTCACAGAGCACATTTAGAGTACTATGGAAGGCAAAAAATTGGCAGCGCCTATGTCTAGATATAGTCCAGATTATCTGAGTAAAAGTAACGTTGAGAATATTCTCTCAGGGCAGCATATTTAGAGAACTAAGGCAGGCCAAATAATTAGCAGCGCCCGTCTCCTACAGAAGGCGAACGTTAATAGGATAGAAGGTTTTCTATTGCATCACTAGTACCAGAGACATCGTCTTAATAGATTACCGCCTCTGCCTGAAGCAGACGAAAGCCACAGGGTGTATTTATGCAATAATACAGAGTGGGAATCCCACCATACTCGCAGATAAACGCACTATCCCCTAAACTACAGGGACAGTTCTTGTTGGTCTGGATGTTAGAACGCAATGCAATATTAATTGGAATATTTTTTAGATGTCGAAAAAAAAATGGTTTCGAGTGCCATGGTTTATTACATTACTACCAAAATCCGATCGGAATGAATTACAAAACTCAGGCATTAGAGCACGGTCACAATGTGGCTTGTAAATGCAAATATAAAAGTAAATGCTCTGATAAAACCAGGCATGTCTTAATGGAAATCGTTTACTTCTACTAAATATTCGTATTTCTCTATTCGTGGTGAGTAGATTGCTTGTTATGGGCATTCCACAAAGAATTGTTTTTTTAGCTACACTATCCGTAAGAGGAATAATCGGTATAAATCAGCTTTTCTTGTCTCATCAATTGTTAACAGATTCAAACCTAACGTTCAAATCGCTATTTTTCTCTTTCTCCTCCTAGGTTAGGTTAGGTAAAGTATGAGGCACAAAAAAAAAGAAGAGGAAAAGTAAAAATAGATAGCCAATACACAATTGGTTTCAATGAAATGGCCACTATGTTACTTGAATGACGATATAAAGAAGTTGGAATACTACTTTTCAATCCTATACTATGCAAACTTCCGGAATACAGGGAGTTATTTAACTTTATAAAAATGTTAATGGGAAAGAGCTGAGCCAGCCGCAGACAAATTCAAAATAAAATCATACAACAACAACCTAGCCATGTTTAACTTGAGCATGAGTTGAAGGTTTAAAGAAACTGTAGTAGAATCTGTGAGAAGCTAGGCCGTAATCCTGACTGAAGGGTTCTAATGGCCAATTATATGTATGTAGTAGCGTCTGCTAACTTCCATACACATAAGGTTAGCTAAGCTATTCAAGCAATGACGAAAATAGGAGACAGTTTTATTCTCTTCCACATGTCACTACAGTTCTAGAAAAGTCCTATCGCATAAGCATCGCTGAAGTATTGACCATTGGACATAGGCAGGTCACACGGTAGATCAAAAGTAATGATTTGCTATGATCCAAGTTTGCAGCGTTATATGATTGCTAGGCTCGCAGCCCCCATAGTGCCCAATTTCGTTGAAACTTAGTTACATGGTTATGTTAGGGCATGGTTATCTTCATAACCATATTACTTTAAGAACAGAAATATTTTTTAAAAACTTAAGGTTTCTGGTACAATAGCAAGTTTTCTTGCTATAAACCTTCAACGTTTTGTTGAAGTTGTACGAAAAAAGGTATCAGGCTCTGTAAATATGAAGGTACTTTCGTAGAAATAATTCTGCTGTTAGAATAAACTGTTGAATATTGGGTTTTGCTTTTGGTCAGCAACGTAAGACCACGAATATATTATAACAACATGCCTCTAAACTCTTTCTTTCCCTCCAAAAAGTTTGCAAATGATTTGCATTACGGGGAATATGTTTGCAGACCAATACAATTAGTTTCAGACGTGGATTTGCAGCATTAGGATCACAATTACAATAAATTAAGAATTTCCTACAGTCTAAATAAAGGATGGCCATAAGCGGTGACCCGCAAAATATCTTTAAGGAGAAACGCATGGCACAGCAATGCAGTTAGTAATAATAGCATAAGATTCTATTCTAATAATTAAAAAGAAATGTACATAGAAAAGAAAACTTACCACTTATTTATATTCCAATTGGGGTTCTTCTGCAGCTTCGATGGTTTGTTATAAATTTTGCACAAAAATTTCTTTTAATTTAATGAGTAATAAAAACCGAACGAATAACACAATTTACCGCAGCCACCATTTTTCTTTTATTAAAATGCCGTATCACTTCTTTTCACTTACTTTCTAGAAATTTTTTTATAACACTGCAAAAGAGAGCAATAAAATGTTTAGTTTTCCTTTAAATAATTAACAACAAACAATTCTTATAAACTTCTCTTAATTTTAATATTTTTTCAAGTCAAACAAACAAAAACACAACAAATATTTTAAGGCAGAACAAACAAACAAATTCATGCTGAAAACTGTCAAACTAAAACGAAAACGAAGAAAACAAAAACAAAACAAATGTTTTAATGGGAAAACAGCTGTTGGAAGTAAGTTGACTCATTGTAATACAGGGTTGTTATAAAAAGTGTTACCGCTTTCGTTATTTATTTCTAGTAGCCAAAATTGTTTATTTTTAGGTTCTATTGTAAAATGTATTAAAAATTTAATTAATTGTTGTAAACTCAATAACTGAACATAATTTAATTTTGGAAAAATAGTAAAAACTATAAATTAAAAGAATATTTGTATATTTTCTTTTATTTTAGTGTTATTATTATTTATTTTTCCAGGAGTTGATTTTACAAAAATTCTTCTTTCATGGCAACACTGGTGGTTGGAAAAATTCCTTTGTTCGTTCAAAACACTAACGTAAAACGATCTTGTCCGATTTGTCTAAATGAAAATTAAGCCAATTGTATTCGTGTTGTAGGGGTTTTTCTCGTCTTTCTGATTAGAACGAGGCGTGTCTCGTCGTGTGAGAACGGAGTTATGGGTTGTTGTGGTTGGTTCGCATAGTTTGTTGGAGTTTATCGGATTTGACGGGCGGGCGGATCCCAAAATGAATTACTTTTTAGTGTAGTGTGTTTCTAACGTGGTGGTGAGTTTTTGAAAAGTATGGTGAAGTTGTCCAGTGTGGTGAACAAAATAGAAATTCACCAAAGTGCCGTTATTTGTAATAAATACTGAATTATCATACATCACAGTGTTGAATTAATCGATGTGTGTCTAGGATAAGAAATTTCACCTCTATTAGTGCAGCCATTGGGTTAAATTGGGTTGCGAAACAGGGATGAATGGTGTCATATAGTGTTACCGTCAGTGAACTGATTTAAAACTTAAAAATATTGTGAGAAATTATTTAGAGGAGGAACTGTTTTATCACTTTGAGAAAGAAGAAACTGTGTGGTAGAGTTCACAAATAAAATTTTAGGTTGTTGACTTTGGTAAGCACCAGAAAATCTGGTGTGAGTGAATTGTCTTTAATCGTTATTTTAAAAGTTATTTTTTAAAAATTTTACTTTAAAAGAGATTTAATAGAAACTTTTCCACATCGATGTTAGGAAATGGTAAATAGGCCCTCAAAAGTAAAAAATGTATAAATTTGCGAATAAACGTGCATTTTCTGTAGATTTTCGTTTTTGTTTGTAGCCAATTGCGGAGTGGTAGAATAGAGTGGCTGTATTGTTTCTCAAACCAAAATTCACTGAAGCATATATAACGGCTCCTTGTTGTGCCACATGGCCTTGGGACAAACCCGAATAACAAATACACATTCCAAGCATGTCTGCTTTAGTCCGGAATTTGAAGGAATATAGTGATCAATATGATATCAACTGACTATATGTAGCTCTGTAAGACTATTGAGGAAATCGAGCCTATGGCCGACAATGAGAAATAAAGTCGATAATATTCTCTTAGTCCTCAATTTACTATCCTTCTGGCTTAAGACCCCTGAAGTTATTTGCATACCACATGCCTACCCACTGAAGTCACCGTAGTCTAGTAGGTAGTGTGTTGGTAGGTAGACATCAAAACGAAATATGGGAAATATTTCTTCGGCGACTTCCTCTCAGCAGATTTCTGACAAAAACTCTGAGAGTAAATAAAAAAAGTGAAAAAGTTTCTCGAAAAAACACGTATAAAATTAACGCACACAACACGTGTGGTGTGAGAAGCTAGGCCGAAATCCTGACTGAAGGATTGTAATGGCCAATTATGTATGCATGTATGTATGTATGTATGTATATATGTATGTATGTATATATCTATGTATGCCTACCCACTACGTAATAACCTGTAAGAAAGATACAGTTACAGAGAGTTGAATTGGTATGTTTCCGATCCCAATAAAGCAAGCAATATTCTTTCTAAGCTCAGGATTTCCAAGCAGCCAATAAATACCTGTGCGTAATAGACAGCCTAACAGAGATGAAAGGTATTTTTATAATCGTAAGTGAATTAACATTCGGATTTCTATTTTAAGCAAGTACTCTTTGCCTAGTTTGGCTGCTCCTAGATAGTGTTATATAATGGGAAATTCAATACTTTGTACTCTCTTCTGTAATCTACCAACCAGCCTATCTTGATGGCTTTTAAACTAAGTCTACTATTCTCATACCAGCATCAAATAGGCCTTTCAATAGAGTTTTTATTTTACTGGATATTTTTATCATTTGTAAACAATAAATAGGCCTCTAAAGTACAAAAGAATTTGACATTTTTAAAGATTTTGTTTAATTGACTGTGAATTATTGAAAATAATAGGCCTTTTCGATAACAACAATGAATTTATTGAATACCTTTTGCTACTGTTTTATTACAATAATTAAGCCCTCCTCTGGCCATGACCTATATTAAGAATTTCATTTTCTATAAACTCATAATAATTGACAAAAACACCAATACATACATATGTATGTACATATGAGTAACAACAATTAGTGTTAAACTATGCTTAACCAGTGGATAACATTTCAAAAGTAAAACTTATGCAAGCATTTGTTTGTCATTGTTGTTGCTGCTTATTTTCGAAATTTAATACACCATCAACCCACAGAATCAGTGAACTGTGCAATGAAACTTGGAAAGAAACAAAAAACAGACAAAAACAATAACAACTAATCTATGTATGTATGGAAAGCATTGACCAATAATAGCCAAGTTCATGACGCATACAAACGAAATACAAAAATTGTCAAACTGAACTTTTGACAGAAAACCTAGAAAGGAAAGGGACAACAACAACAACAGCTATAACAGCTCTTCAAAAACTTGCACGCAAATCGAGAAAAAAGAAAAACAAATAATAAAAACAGAGAAACTAAATGTTGGAAAAAGTTTTAATAGCTTTAAATATCTATTCGAATATGATTATGTGTGTATGTATGTAAGTGTGTTTGGTACTGATGATGGCAACGACATCCATGCGTGGTCATATGAAGTCAAAGTTAAAGCAATTAAATGGTCAGTTAGTTTTTCTCTGTCATATAGAAAATGGTTTTCCCCTCCAAAAAAAAAAAAAAAATTACGGTATTCAGGTGAAAATATAATGAAATGCTCTGCTGGCGATGCTGTGTTTTTGCTGTTTTCTCATTAATTTCACTCATTAAAGTCTCTATTGTTGGTTGTACGTTCACAAAATTCAGTATAAATTCATAAAATTATTGTAAAATAAAATTATTTGTTAAAAAGTTATTTTACGAAACAGTTGGTTCGCATTAAAAGCAGAAGAAAATATTGAAAAAATGATAAGAACCGCATTATCCGTATTATTGTTTTGTGTAATTGTAACAGTGAGTGTGAAAAAGGAAAAAAAACAAACATTTTAATAAAATCCCTTTTTTTTTAATATAGTACAACACAATGGCAGCGGCTGTAATTGATTGTCAAAGGCCACCTCAATTAGTGGTGAGTTTTTAAATGCAGTCTTCTAAATTTCTAAAAGACTTAAGAACTAAACTTCTTCGAAATGATCACACAAAATAAACAAACTACAAGAAAAAAGGTTTGTTGCTTAAGTCTTTTGCATTGTAGGCCACTGTGTATCTATCCAAAGAGTGGTGAATTTATTGAAGACTTAAGACACACACTCACTAAGTGATCATTAAGTAAACTCTTCACTTCAGTCTTTTGTATTTTTTAATGAAACAAAGAAAAAAAAAAAAATTTTTTAATAATGTATGTATGTATTTAAGAATTAAAAAAAATCGTTAATTGTGAAAATTAAAAATTATAACAAATATGCATTGTGTTCTTGAGAAAATTCGTTTACAAATTTCACTAAAAATTATACACTTTTTTCTTGCACTTGAAGCGGCCTTTCAAATACGTGCAGTTTTGATCGATAACAGTTTGAAATTTTTAAAATTGTTATCGAAATTTTTTATGTAAATCATTTATTATCGGTATTTATTACATAAAAAAATTGTCCAAATTTTAGATGTAAAAAAATTGTTATTGAAAAATTTTTTATGTGAAAGATTTGTTATCGAATTTTTCCAAGTAAAAAATTTCTTATCGACGTTTTCTATATGACAAATTTGGTATTGAAATTTTCTATATAAAAATTTGGTTATTGAAATTTTCAATATAAAAAAATGTTATCGAAATAATCTAAGTAAAAATTGTTGCCGAAATATTTTATATAAAAAATTGTTCTCGAAGTTTTCTATATCAAAAATTTGTTATCGAAATTTTCTATATAAAAAATTTGGTATCGAAATTTTCTGTATAAAAAGTTTGGTATCAAAATTTTTCATATACAAAATTTGTTATGGAAATTTTATATATAAGAAACTTGTTATTAAAATTTTCTATATAAAAAATTTGTTATCAAAATTTTCTATATAAAATAAATATTATCGAAATTTTCTATATAAAATAATTGTTATCGAAATTTTCTATACAAGAAACCGTTTATTGTATAGAAATTTTCTATGCAAAAAATAGTTATCGAAATTTTCTATATAAAATTAGTTATCGAAATTTTCAATATAAAAATTTGGTTATTGAATATTTCTATACAAAAGAATTGTTATCGAAATTTTCTATATAAAATAAATATCGAAATTTTCTATATAAAATAAATATTATCGAAATTTTCTATATAAAATAATTGTTATCGAAATTTTCTATATAGGAAAATAATATGTTATAGAAATTTTCTGTGTAAAAAATTGCTATCGAAATTCTCTATATAAGAAATTTGTTATTGAAGTTTTCTATATAAGAAAATTGTTATCGAAATTTTCTATTTAAAAAATTGTTATCGACATTTTGTATATAAGTAAATGTAATCGAAATTTTTTACATACAAAATTTGTTATCGAAATTTTCTATATACAAAATTGTTATCGGAATTTTCTGTATAAAATAAATATTATCGAAATTTTCTATATAAAAAATTCGTTATCGAAATTTTCTATATCAAAAATTGTTATTGAAAATTTATGTTTAAAAAATTTGGTATGGAAATTTTCTATATAAAAAACTTGTTATCGAAGTTTTCTATGTAAAAATTTGTTATCGAAATTGAAAAAAAGAGAGAGAACGGTTTACCTTGTTAGTTCGATATCGATGAATGTGATGTCTAAAATCTTCTACTCGGATATTTTATTTTTTTAGGATCCTTCCAGATGTTGTACGGATGGTGGCCGCGATGATGTTACCGAAACCTGTGCACAGCGCATGGGCATAACTGGAAAATCTAGTGATGAGCCACCTACAGTAGAAAAAGCAACGGTATGTACAAATGAAGCTATTAAGTAAGGAAAAAATGTTAGTTTTCTTTTCAACAGTGCCTGGCCGAATGCATTTTAAGGGAATCCAAATACATGATTAAACCCGAGACATTGGACATGTCCAACATTAAGGCCGATTTATATGATAAATTTTCAAACGATACAATTTATGCGGAAACCATGTCCGAGGCGTTTCGCAGATGTCAACCCACAGCTCAAAGAAAAATGGAGGCTTTGAAACAAATTCCCTTGGGTAATGCGGCCTTGCAGAGAGCGTGTAGTCCGTTTGCCGGTATGGTATTGGGGTGTGCATATATGGAATATTTTAAAAATTGTCCCCCCCATCGTTGGACAGAAAATGCTGAGTGTGCTTTGGCTAAACAATTTGTAATGCAGTGTGCCTTGGGGGCCTAAATCAGAAGAAATAAATTTCTTTCGTTTTTGTCATTATTTTGTATTTCATTTTATTTAATTGTTTAAAAAAGAAAAAAGAAAAAAACATATCAATTGCAAATAAAGAAATAAAAATTTTAATTTCTTTCAGTGAGTATTGTTTTTGGCACTATTTGCTGGGAAATCTTCAGGCAATGCAAGCTGTGCAACAAATTCATCACGATGTGCACGCAAAAAGTCCACTACAGCGTATTCAACCATTTTTGTTACGCCTCTCGAATCACATTTACGCATCATTTCTTTGAGTCTCATATCACGACTGATATTCTGTCGGGTGTATACAAAAAAAGGGTTCTCAATTTGTTCTCTCTTTCTTAAGAAATAGAAAAGAAATATTTGCGTACCTCTTTCAAAACATCTTCAGCAGATTTCGTTGCCATCACTTTATTTAGTTTTGACAACTCTTCGAATTTATCATGCAATAGTAGTTCGACCCAAGGTTCTTTGAAAAAGTCCAAAAAATTCACGATATCCCTGAGATACCAGCGGGATTTTAGATTGTTCAACATTAGCTCATGACGGCCGCAAAAGTATTTCAGATAATCGTAATTCATTTTCTGAAATTTCAGATTTTTAAATACAGTTTAGGGGGAAGGGGACAAAAAACACTATATTCTGAACACTCTATTCTTGATATATGTATTTCACGAAGAGCTATGCAAATTTATAAATAAAATCAAGCTCTGTTACACCTTTGTTATGATAATTGGATGCTGTAGTGGTATGACACTCCTATAGTGGTATGACTTTAAAGCAGAGGCCAAGTAATCGAAATTCAAATCCTCGAGAACGGAATATTTCAGAATTTTACAAACTATCTTTGAAGTCATTCAGGTCACTAACCTCTGTGACCCCCCAGTTAGAATAACATTATCAAACCATGATCTTAAAAATGCCATGCGTAATCTCATTTCTTGAGAACGAAACGAACTCAATTAGCAAAGTTCCTCACCACTGTACTCCTATAACATAATTGGTCTCTACAACCCTTTAGCCAAACAAAGATCATAGAAATATCAGGGGTAACCTCATTTCTTGAGAAGGAATTGAACTCAATTAGCAAAGTTCCTCACCACTGTGCACATAGCATAATTGGAAGGAATTGAAATCAATTAGCAAGGTTCCTCACCATTGTATTCATAAAGCATAATTGGTCAGGATTACAACCTAGTTTCTCACCCCGTTTATGTTGTGTGTGTTAAATTAATACATGAGAGCCGAGACCTACATTTTAAAGTCGATTCCGAACGACAGATTTCTGGAGAAACTTTTCAATGCAATTTTATTGGTGAGAAACTAGGTCGTAGTCCTGACTGAAGGGTTGTAATAACCAACTATGTATGTATATATTAACCCTTTAGTCAGGCTTACAACCTAGTTTCTCACAGCATCCGGGTTGTAAGTTTCAATTTTGTTTGAGCGACGTGATCTCCAGTTCAACAACGGTTTCGAAGACCAGATTTGAGTAACTTTTCATGGCAATTTTATTTATTCTCAAACTTTTTGCTAGAAGACTGCTAAGAGGCAGTCACCAACCGAATGAAATATTCTCTTCATATTTCGTTTTGTTCGAGATGTTGAAAACCTTTTTTCTCCAGTGGAATTGGAACCTGGGCATCTAGGGTTGTAGACAAGCTTTTTGAAGACCTCACCACGCCGCCACAATTCTTTCGACTGTGGAGGATTCTTACTCTGCTAAGGTCCTCCGACATACGACATCATTTGACTTGATGAACCCACGTGATTCTTGCCTCAAAGATCACTTCAACCTCCAGGACTTTATAGGACAGGCCTTGCTGCCTCCAGTACGTATATTATTTTCGTATATTGTTTCAAAACTCACTCTTCTCGGCTTAGAATCAGTAATGCCTTATAGGGTCTTAGGTCTGACATGCTACTCTTACTTACCTTTTGAGTTACGACCACAATTTCCTCGACTATGCCGTGTTGATTTAGGCGAACTCTACAAAAATCGCCATCATCGTAAGTAACCAATGGAGACTCGTACTCATTACCCAAATGATGGGCCAAATAACGCTTAGGGCTGGTGACTTTAACGAAAAAATGATCCATGGGTAGATGAGCTTGAAAGTAATGCGGTTTGGAAAATTTTTCATCAGGCTTTGGAAACGTTGTAGTATTTTCAATAAGATTCAAAATATTGATGATCTGAAATAAATAATATTTTATATGGTTCATGAACGAACTAATGGGTAGTGAGTGTAGGCTATTCACTTGATTCATGAGCAATTAAGGCGATCAAATGAATTAAAAGATCTTTTTTTATTGTTCTACTTACCTTCTCAGCTGACTCTTGGGCGCTTACAAAACGATATTGATGATTTGGTTCTTGTCTATGCTTAATATGATTCCCTACAGCATATACATCATATTGTGTGGTACGATAGTTCTCATTCACTTTAACAAAATTCTCTTCGGTTGCTATAAATGCCACATCGAAAACTATATTTTGCCGTAAATAAAAAAAAAATTCTCTTTTAAGAACACACACCTCAACTCAAAGCTTTCTGTACTTACTGTTCACCATTTCGGCTTCGAGATAAACTTCATAGTAACTGATGAATAAATCAACATTTATGGTCAGTCGTTCGTCCGTTACATGTTTAACGAAGGTAACATCCTTCAGGTTGCCACTATTCTCTTGCAGGGTATATGAGTGCCAATGCATTTCATCGTATACATGTACACCTAAATCTTCTACCATTTCACGGCAAATTTCCTCAACACGTGTATCCGCCGAAGAGTTGTTTAATTTTATGACTGACTGTAATTTATAGGGTATAAATAAATGTATATCGGAACTTTTAACGCCATGTTTCAATAGGAAATTTATAAATTCATAGGCTCTTATGTGAGTGCCATAGACAACAATGGATTTCCGTATGTTGTCCGGATAATCCAATAGAATTATTTCCAATTTATGAAAAAACAATAGCTTATCGAAACGATTATTAATGTGACTATAGTTAGCCGGTGTATTAATGCGCTTGAATAGGTTATCCGGTACACCAAAGTCAGTGCTACACATTAGTAGGAGAATATCATAAGCAATTTCACATTCACTTTTCATTGTAATGATATGATTACGTCTGTAATAAAGATTTAAATGCCTTAGAAGGTCAAAGTTCATTTGGACACAATGTTACTTACGTATCTATTGAGTATACTTCACCGCTTACAAAATTTATCCAAGTACGCAAATCCATACGCTTCCAGACATCCCTTAGAAAATCATCATCATTTTCAAAATTTACCCAACATTCGGACTGTTTATCCTGTGGACAGCAATGACACTTAAAGCTATGCTCGCTATAAGCCTCCAAAACGCCGGGTTTACAGATAACGGTTATATTTAATAGAGGCAAACAATTCATGGTGCATTGTAGATCGGTACTGTAAAGCAGAATTAAAGAATGTTGTTTTAAATTTATTAAAGGTTTATTAAGGCTTTGTTAAGCGTTTATTAAAGGTTTGTTAAAATGTTATTGTAAATTACACTGTGTTACAAAAATAGTCTGGTGGCTTATTAGACGTAAGGTCGTGGTAAAAAAACTAAGCTCAGACACGCGCCAAAAACGGTTGTGTAATCCGAATCGATTGGGCCTAGCTCTACTATTTGAAATAAAATACTATCTATACTATCTTTGTGCAAATGCCGTATCAGATTATATAAAGTGGAGATACACGGTGGTTTACTGGCAGTAAGACCACTGGCCACTAGATTGCTAGAGGGTGTCCATAGAGCTGCTGATTAATTTACTATGGTAAGTTCTAGAATGACAGAGCTGCCAGGATCCGAACACATTTTCTCGTCTCTTTAAGGTCCAACTCCATATATTTTGAATTACATGCGTCATTACAATACTTCAGTTAGGATTACGACCTAGCTTCTCACACCACTTATGTTGTGTGTGTCAAATTTATTGGGGGGACCTTCACTTTAACGCCAACTGCGAACGATAGATTTCTGAGAAAATTTTTGACCAAAAATCTGCTGAGAAATATTTCTTCAAATTTCGTTTTGTTTGAGATGTCTGACCTGGGGGTTGAACCGAGGTCTCATGTCTAATAAGCTAACATACTATCTCCTCGATTACGGCTATTACTATTCTAAATATCTTACCTTAAATTATGCCAACCGAATATCATTAATCTTAAAAATGCTTTGCATACATCGTTCAGGCCCAAAATGACAATATTCGTGGAATTACCAAAATAGTTGGTGGGCCTTAAATTGGCCTGGAATACAGCTATGGGATCGTTTTGTAAGTCAATTGCCTTGCTATACTTTTTCAAAATGCTATCCATGACTAGTAAATTTCTGGAAAATGTTTTATACGTATAAGTAGCTTCAAAGGCCTGCGGAGGTACGGTTTTGCCTTTATTGAACCAACATTTCTTGATACGTCTGGGTTCCACCGGTTGCATAGTGGTGATCAGATCATTGGGTAAAAGTTCTTGATTCTGCAAATAAAATATGAAAAGATGAAAATGATTACCGGTTTGGTGCAGCATGCTGCAACAACTTACAGTGGGCATAAAATAATAATAATGATAGAAATTTGTTATGCGAGCCAATTCACGAAAGACTAAATCGGACTGAAAGTGAAAAAATGGATGCAGACGCAAGGCCACCACTTCGGCTATATGGAATTGCATTAGTTCCTCGTCTTTGGTAATGTGATAGTGTCTCTTCAGGGCTCGATTGTTGTGAAAAGGTCTACGGAATAAAGGTATGTATGCAGAACTTTTGTATGTAGCAAAACCCAGGCATACCTGACCAAAACAAAACCCACAATGGTGTTCTCATCAATTGTTCTGGTGGTATCGCCACATCTTATTGTAAAACACTGGTACTCAGTCTCTGGATCGTCCAGGAGCTCCTCCAATAAACTTAGAATCTCTTGCTTATGATCAGTGTCTGCGTCATGCAGGGCATCTTGACCGTGAGCCTCACTATACAATTCCTGATGGGATAGTAGAGTAAAACGATCGGCTATACTTGAAATACGATTTCTAATTAGCTTTGTAGGCATGGGCACATTTTTAGTAACTTCATCGGTTATAAGTTGTTTAACTTCTGGCATATCTTCATGTCTTAATTCATACAAACTAATTTCACCGAAAACAGCACTACGATGCGCTATGTAAAGATTTTCTTCTAAAGCACAACCGGGACGTGGTATTATACGCTGCATATATTAAACAAGACCAGTCATTACTATTGTGTGTGTGCATGTGTTTGTGTGTCTGTAAACTTACAATAAAAAATTTCAAAATTTCCATTATGGGCAACGATAATTGATCCGAAGATTTTAAGCACATCAAACAGTAATCTTTGTTCGGATAGGCAGCAAATGCTGTTGTCAGGAAACGAAAGACTCGTCGCGAATCGTTATCACTCTTTAGACCGAAAAGTTGAATGGCAAATGCATTCATTTTGTCATCATAGGGTGCATCATTTGCCCCATCCGGTATATTGTAGTAGAAACCAAACTTCTTGCGTCGTATTTTAATATAATAATCGAAAGATTTTAATTCTGTTTGATGAACAAAAAATAAATACAAGTTAAGATGGCTGCATAGCTTAAAATGTTACGACATATTGTCGGACATGGATGTTCGAGTTCGATGGTTGCTGTGTTTGCTGGGTTCAGCTGGCCAGCGAACTATTGATGAGCTATTCTCATAGGCTATTGTTTTATTAGAAGGCATGGTGATGGACTCTTCCCTTTCTCTCGTGATTTCTGCAGGAATTGAGAGTCTGAGTATTATCCTACTCATATATTTCGCTTCATGTGTTAGTGCTCAAGTCTAGTTTAAGGCTCTAAGGCTATTGTTCACGCCATTTTTGATTGAACACTTTAAAACAAAAATTATAACTGTACCTGTATCCTAATCCAAAGCAATCATAGATAGGGTTTTTTTAAAGCGCTTCCATTCACGCATACATACATACATAATTGTCTGTTACAACCCAGGACTTCAACCTAGCTTTTCACATCCCTTATGTTGTGGGTGTTAATTTTATCCATGAAAGGAGGGACCTACAGTTTAATGTCGACTCTGAACGACAGATTTTTTGAGAATCTTAAGATTTTTTGTCAGAAATCTGCTGAGGGGAAGTTGCAGAAGAAATATTTTTTTTAAATCCTTCTAGATGTCCGGCCTGGGGTCAAATAAGCCAACACACTTTCTACTGGACTACGGCTGAGAGTAAATAATCGCCCTTAAAAGCTTCCCAAAGTTGTATTGCCACTCTCAGATAGAATTAACACACCAACATGGGGGTGTGACAATCTAAAGCATTTAATAAAAATCCTAAAATGTAAAATTAGTTTGAAGTCGTTTTGGTGTCCTATAGGGAATGTTTGATGCTATGTTGTTGGAAAGCTAGATTTAGTTTGAAGTCATGTTGGTATCATACAGAGAATGTTTGATGCTGTGTTGTTGTAAAGCTACATTTAGTTTGAAATCATGTTGGTGTCATACAGAGAATGTTTGATCCTGTGGTTGGTTATCATTTGTGGTATCACAATGGCCCTAAACTCTGGCCTGAGTGGCGTGTTATCTTTTAAGCAGGATACGATATGGCAATCTAGAATTCTGACTAAAGGATTTAATAAAACTCCTAAAATCCAGATTTAGTTTGAAGTCGTTTTGGTGTTCTATAGGGAATGTTTGATTCATGTTGGTGTCATATGGAGAATGTTTGATGTTGTGTTGTTGGAAAGCTATATTTAGTTTGTAGTCATGTTGGTATCATACAGGGAATGTTTGATCTTGTGGTTGGTTATCATTTGGGGTGGTATGATATGGCTATAAACTCTGGCCTGAGTGGCGTCTTATCTTTTAAGTAGGATATGATATGACAATCTAGAATTCTGACTAAAGGATTTAATAAAAATCTTAAAATCCAGATTTAGTTTGAAGTCATGTTGGCGTCAAACAGAGAATGTTTGCTGCTGTGTTTTTGGAAATCAAGATCATGTTGGCTTCATACAAATAATGTTTGATGCTGTGGCTGTAAAGCAAGATTTAGTTTGAAGTCATGTTGCTGTCATACCGAGAATGTTTGATCCTGTGGTTGGTTATCATTTGTAGTATCATAATGGCATAAACTCTGGAGTGAGTTGCATCTTATCTATTAAGTAGGACACGCCAATTAACTTAAACTAACATAGCGGGAAATTAAGTGAGACTGGATGGCAAAGAGCTTCAATACATGTGGTTGCGGTGGATTTCATTGCTTCAGTGAAACACATGCATGCAAAGCTCGAGATAAATGAGGCTTATTTAGTTTTCCACACCATACTACAGCGTCATATAGTATCGTCATATCGTGACAACATATATTATGGAAATGGAGATAAATAGGCCCTTCGTGGATAAAAAAAAATTTAAAAAAAAAATATTTTTTCAAAATTTTTCGACAAACTTAACTCCTGTTCAGCTTAATAAAGAGGCCTGTAATTGATAAATTTTATAATTTCTTCTTGTTTTGTGCCATTAAAAGAAAATAGGCCTCCAAATAAAACTTTATTTGACAACAATTTTTTCTTGTATTCTTTTAAATCTTACCTTTATCGACTTCCATAATTTTCCGATTAACAAAACCGTCAATAAAATCTCTTTCATCTACTGGCATTATAAATCCACTGATCGATTCAATATTGTGGGAGCACAAACTACTAGACAAACGCAGAAAGAAAACAAAAAAAAAAACTTATTTAAAAATTTTCCCCTTTCACTTACCTTATATTGGAGGCTGCATTAACAAATCCCACATCACCGAAGCGATTATAAATCTCTTCTATCTGCTCTCTGGTAAATAGTTTATCCAACGGACGTCTCTTAACATTGCTTAAGAAATCAAAATAAAATCAAAATCGTTTGTCGTAAGGCTTTTAAAAAATATCGAATCGTAACGTAACGTAACGTACGTGATTTCAATAATTTTCTCTTTGAATCGTTCCTTCTTATCGAATTTTAATAAATTACCAAAGGATTCCAGAATATAATTCTCCAACAGGAACAACAGATCGATGTGTTCGTTCAGCCATATGAAACCGGCT
The DNA here is from genome assembly GCA_930367235.1 of Sarcophaga rosellei. Lineage (NCBI taxonomy): Eukaryota > Metazoa > Arthropoda > Insecta > Diptera > Sarcophagidae > Sarcophaga > Sarcophaga rosellei. The sequence continues at coordinate 79,789,818 of OV884021.1, forward strand.
GTTAAATGATTAATCTGCAGAGGAAAATTACATCGTTTGATTAGATTTAAAATATATTTTTATATGGGGGAGGGGAGGGGCATAGAAAAAGTACCTCGGATACAATGAGTAAACTTCGGGTAGTGGATGATAAGAGTTCTTCGGCAACATAGAAATCGCCCAATTCCTTCTTCATGTTTGGATGATCTTGTCCAACAATCTCCACAATGTCATCGTTATCTTCAGGTCTGGAAAAGAACATTTTACCATTTAGAAACTCTACGCACTACCAGATTAACTTATTTTGTTTGATTTCCCCATACACAAGTAGTCATTACAAACAACCCTTCAGTCAGGATTACAACCTTCTAGCTTCTCACACCACTTGTGTTGCGGGTCCTAACGGGCCACGTTTCATACCCCCGGGTCAGATATCTCCAACAAACGCCGGCTTCCCCTCATAAGATTCCTGGCAAAAACTCTTTGAGATTAAATAAAATTGCCATGAAAAGTTTCTCAAAAATCTGTTTTTCGGACTTGAGTTTAAACTGTGGGTCCCGCCGATTACGGATAATATTAATACACATAACAGACGTGCTGTGAGAACCTAAGTCGCAATTCTGGCTGAGGGATTGTTATAACCAATTATGTATGTTATATATGTATGTATGGCGGATAACTATGTCTTGTTATCCCAAATTCCTATCTACCGAATTTCCCCACGGATTCCGTTGCACTGTGAAACCTAACACCTTCGCTCCTAGCCGATTTCTTGTTTGCTATGCAAAGCATTTACTGCTACTGTGCAGGCAACATTTCAAAAGGGTGGATCTGTCAGTTAACGATGTTGATTCATTATACACTGCGAGTGGCGAAAAGAGCATTCTAACTGCATCTGAAGAATGAATTTTTACTGTAAAGCACTGTACGATTCACTGGCCAATCCAACATGATTGGATGTTTTTTGCGTAACAGACATACTAGGGATTCTAAGGAAACATTAGAGTTGAATACCGTATTGTTTTTGGTTCCATTACAGGGCACTGCGAGACTAGAGCGCTGACATGGATTGGGAACAGATCCCAGCCGGACTATTGTCGGGTATGTCGCGACGAGGAGGAGTTGGAAACTATCGAACACCTCTGAAACTGTCCAGGCCTCAGTAGGTGGAGGTTGAGGACCCTGGTCAGGGGACTCTGGTTTGAACTCTTTGTTGAGAGCCGATATTAAGGCTCTACATAGATTCAGAAATAGGTTGAGATGGATACCGTATTATTTTTGGTTCCATTACAGGGCACTGCGAGACTAAAGCGCTGGCAAGGAAACAGATCAGATCCCAGCCAGACTATTGTCGGGTATGTCGCGACGAGGAGGAGTTGGAAGCTATCGAACACCTCTGAAACTGTCCAGCCCTCAGTAGGTGGAGGTGGAGGACCCTGCTCAGGGGCTTCTGGTTTGAACAAAATTAATGCTATTCATAGATTTATAAATAAGCAGAGCTGGTTGAGAAGTGCTAGGTCTTTAAGGTTGTAGTCGCGCTCTATATGTGTTTGTGATCTGTTTTTCCCTCCATCTTCTTATCCTCCCTATCCTACCTCTTTTCTTTCTCCAATTTCCCTATCTCCTTTACTATCCTCTCTCTCTCCCTCCTTTAAGACATAATACAATGGGTCAAGGGTAATTGTACTTGTCCCGATGACGAATACACGTGCCATCAAAAGCCACTTTCCTACACTACAGTACCTTGTTGAGAGGCCAAAAATAGAATTCAATGAACCGGCTCAGTCATAAGGATTGTATTCCATTCACGAACGTATAAGCATTCTTAATAAACTAAATCACTGCAAAGATATGTCGATGCCGTCAAACATTCCTAAATAAATTTTGTAGACCAATTCGCAGAAGACCTCTAAATCAGATGTGAGTGAGTCATTCATAGGAAATCTTTTCGTCTCAATCTTCAAAACATTTGCTCTCTAATCAAAGAGAGATGAGTGTCGCAAAAAAAAATGCTTTATATTGTTACGAAAATGGAAGCACCGTTTAACACTAACAAAAGCTACACTAACACATACAACCAACTTGTTACAAGTAAACCAACAACATCGGTATGGAAGAAAAGTAGACTGACAAGTAAGAAAGAAAGCAACAACAAACAACGTCAGCAAAGTAAATAAACAACAATGAAGTCGCAATAGAGTTCTTGAGAAAGCGAAACCCTGAAGGTTTTACTTCGAAAGTGTTCGTAATACTGATTGCGTGCGCATATAAAAAAGGCATGCCAAAGCAGGCAACGGGTAGTAAGAATTCAGTAAGTCTTGTGTGAGGGCGCATTGCGTGCGAAGTAAACAGTCGTGGTTTGAAGATCTTCGCTATACAGATCTAACGTACAAGTGTTGTTGCTTACGCAAAGGATGTGAGCAGAGAAGAAAAGCTAACAAGCAAGTTGTGAGTGAAGTCGCATTACGTGCGAACTAAACAGTCGTGGTTTGAAGATCTCCGCTATACAGATGTTGTTGCTTACGAAAAGGGGGTAGTCAGAGAAGAGTAACGAACAAGCAAGTTGTTGTTGTATCGTGAAGTTGTATACGGTGTTATCACACAAAAGTAGTACGAGCAATAACGAGTTTAAAGGTTTTTTAAAAGGCAAAAACGTAGCAATATGTCGGTACCTAGAAGGAGAGTTGAACTATCTGAAGATTTCGTAGTATAATGATTTAAAAAGAAGCCTGTTAGGATACAGAGTAATGCTAGGCATTCAGTGGCAAGTGGCAGTGGCAGACACGGTGAGCTCTGGCATTAAGGGACTGAAGGCTTGAAGACGGGTACGGAAACAATATGACTACCCATGCATACTTCTATTAGCCTCATCAGGGGTATCCCGGTGATGTTGTATAATGACGTAGGAGAAGTTCTTCTTGACATTGTCCCTTCTTAAGACCTCTAACAAAATAATTTCTCACATTTTTCTGGTTGTCACTCGTACTTACAAGGCTTTTCTGTATCGCATTTCAGATAATATATGCTCTCTGCGTATCACATGCATTTTTTGTGTGTTGGGACAAGTGACGGCACTGTAGCATTTCGGATAGAATATTAGCGAGAAATAACGTAAACTTGAATAGTTTTGACGTTCTGCATTAAAAAAAAGAAAAATAAAAATATTGAAAGAAAGGAATAAAAATGTCTTCATTTCCACTAACTACTTACTTATATACTCGTAGGCAACATAATCGGGAGTCTCAAATGTCACAATGAATTTCAATTTACTGTCACGCAGAAATATTTCACTGAACAACTGATGTAACATTTCCTTGGTATTCTCGTGCACATAGAAGAAATTATTGAAAAATATCGTATTCGTTGGACTCATACGCAATGGACAGCAATAGTGAAGATCTACAAAGTCCGGCCATAAGGATGGCAATAATGCTCCTATTGCAGGAAAATTGCATATTTCGGCATAGCCACTAATCTCCTCAAATGTTGCACATTCGCGTATCAGCAAACGATGTGTAATGTATGTGGCGAAGAATAATGCATTCAACAGTTTGCCCTTACGTAACCGGCCAAAGAACTTGAGCAGCGGCGATTTGAAGAAATGACTCATCTCAATGTAATCTTTTGGCGTTGCATTGGCAACATAAAATCTATCCGTTTTAATTATACTCATATTTTTCCCTTTTAATATTTATTTTTTTAATATTAAAAATAATAATAGAAAAATATTCTGATTGTTAATGAAAGAATACTAAAGAAAATTTATTGAAGTTTTCCATTTGTATACTTAAAAGAGAAGAAAATTTCTGGTTTTTCTTTTTTCAGTTTAACCCTCTAACCGATTTAATATATTAATCGGGAAAAACAAGCCTATTTTATGCAATGAAAAATTGGTTAGACCTTTCCTGAAGAACAGGGTCCCAATTAAACTAGCGCTTCTAATATCTAATAATCCCTTAGGAAACGAATCGTACTACACAATAAAATTTGATAATGCAACTGTCTTTGTAGCAGAGAGAGAAAGAGAGAGAGAGAAGAGAGAGAGCAGGGCACTTCCTTCTCTTCGAACCCATGGCTTCAGCAAAAGTCTTTCGAGGGAATGTCAAGTCTATCGGCATCCTTCCACTAAGTCAATGGTACGTGAGAATCGAAATTGTGCAATAGATTTTGTCAACGTTCTCTCAAAGAGTTCAGTCAATGATGACAAAACCTCCACCCCTTACTGGAAATAGTAGGGCACTTCCTCCTTTTCAGACCCCTGGCTTCAGCAAAAGTCATTCTAATGAATGCCAAGTCTATCGGTATGCCTTCCACTAAACCAATGGTACGTGAGAAACGAAATTGTGTACAGAATTGTTTCAACGTCCTCTCTTTGTATCAGAGAGTTCAATTGGACACAACCTCCACCCCTTACTGGAAATAGTAGGGCACTTCCTCCTTTTCAGAACGATGGCTTCAGCAAAAGTCATTCGAGGGAATGCCAAGTCTATCGTTATGCCTTCCACTAAGACAATGGTATGTGAGAATCGAAATTGTGCAATGGATTGTGTCAATCGAAGAATACATACATAATTCTTCATCACAATCCTTTATTCAGGATTACGACCTAGTTTCTTACACCACTTATGTTGTGTGAGTTAACTTTATACATGAGTGGCGGGACCCACATTTTAAAGTCGACTCTGAACGACAGATTCTTGAGAAGCTCTTCATGGCAAATTTATTTCACTCTCAGAGTTTTTGTCAGAAATCTGCTGAGGGGAAGTCGCCTAAAAAATATTTTTTCATATTTCGTTTTGTTAGAATTGTCTGTCTGACCAGGGGTTTGAACCAAAGCCTCACGTCTAATAAACGACTGCAACAACGAAGAACACCTAGTCTAACTGCGGTGTTTGTGACATGTTGGCGTTTGCGAGCTCCGTACCGGCCATGGCCGTATATCTGTATGTCCTGGAACCCATATAGGAGTTATCTTTGATTGTTCTAAAATTTTCCTGAGAAATTTCCTTCATTCATGGGAGAAGACGTACCTCGAGGTGACATTACTTAATCGCAATTTTCCTGAGAAATTTCCTTCATTCATGGGAGAAAACGTACCTCGAGGTGACATTACTTAATCGCAATCAGGCTGGCTATTCGTATAAATTTAACGGTTTTTAGGCATTCCATCACTTTTAAAATCATCGTGACCTCGATTTTAATACATGTACCACAGGCTAATCAGTCCGGCATTTTGGAGTCATGTTTATAAAATTTATAGGGTTCCTCTGGAAGCCTTCGGATCTTCAGAGCAAAGGAACTCTAAAGTCAAACGTTCTTTCAGGAAATTATAAGGAACTATACAATCGACATGGATTGGATTAGAGGAGATCCAATTGAGTGTAGCAAATAATGCCTTGATGGGAGCGATTTAAAGTGCACTAATGATCAGGACAGTAGACTGATTTTGAACTCGGCTTATCAGTCGGATGAGTGTAGCAAATAATGCCTTGCCTGGGAGTGGCTGTTTACGAACTCGGCTTATAAGTCGGCAGTGCACATTATCAACTAAACGTGAGCAACGTAAAGCAAGTTTGGTTTCACCACGGTCCAGGACAATGCAATAGCAGGATTATGGCTTGGTTTCTGACATCTCATATGTTGTGTGTTAATTTTAATCATGAGAGGTGGTTTAATCTTATAGTTTTTCCCAGAGGACTACTAAGAGGAGATCCCTAGAAATTTTTTGTAAGATCTTTCAAGATGTCAGAACGAAGGATTAAATGCGGAACATAGTATTTATAGGACTGTGGCGACTTCGATTACCTGTTAAAAGTTAAATTCATTTGGTTGGGTAGTATAGCCAAGAGACTCTCTTAATGATAAGACCCGGTTTTGTAAACCTTGTAAGAAAATAAAATTGGCCAGCTACGGGAGACCTTGAAAATCACTTGCACAAGTTTTTGACCGCTAAACCACAAAATCTCTAAAGTAATGGAAGTGGAACATGAATCCATCAGGAAGTAGGTCCCCTTTCTTCTTAATATATTTCCACTTCGTTTCAATTTCACAGTTAAAAATGTGATTGACCATCAGTAACAGGTTCTAGAGTGCTAGGGTTACCCTGTGGCGCTATTTAGAAACATTGTTGTCTTTAGTTTAGTGATGCAGATAGTTATTTATTAAGCCCTATTTTTTCTCAAACGATAGCGCTATCTGACCTTACTGTAGTGTTTTAGTTGTGAATATTATAGTCTATGGAGGCCTTGGGTCAGGATATTTCGGAGATGAGTTAAAGCCTCTGATTTTTTTTATTTGGAAATCCGTATTGAAAATTGTGCGTACTCTTCTAGATTCGAACTTTAATGGCTTGAGCTTGTTGTCCTTCTCCTTTTAACACTAGACAATGTCGTCTCCTACCAATATGATGTTCCTGTATTCAATAGTATTTCAAGAAAATTTGCTCCTTCATGTAGCGTTCCTATGCAATTTACCTTGAACATGAACGCTCGTGTTTATTGCATTAAAACAGTTTTTTTTCTCTTCTGCTTTTTCTTTGGCAATTTTGGCAATTCTTTCTAGACACAATAAATAACGGGAATATATCTCTTTTTCTCCTTGAACTCTAAGAAAAACAAGGAAAATTTTGTTATACAGACAGACACACACACTCTTATTAAGAGTAGAACGCACAAATACTCATGATGCAGATATGAGAACCAATACAATCTCCGTTGCGTAAATAGTTTACTCTCCCCCCGCCCTCTCTCTCTCACTCTCACTGTGTGAAAAGACAAAAAAAATTGTTCAGCAATTTTTCTTTAAAATAAAATCAAGAATTTACGGAAATTTACTTGAATTTCAGTTTATTTTCCTTGGCATTTTTTTTTTTGCTTTTCATGTATTTTTCTTTTATCAATTCGTTGTTGCCTCCAATTTTTTCCCTCTGTTTGCTTGTTTGTTTTTCTATCGCTTGTAGTATTTCGGCAATATATTTTATGAGCAGCAACATTTGAAAAAAAAAAAACAACGACGGAAAGAAAATATTGCTGCTGGTGTTGTTATTGTCATCATGATAAATATCGCTAACATGTGTGATAGAAAAAATAGCACATAAATAAGCATATTTTTTCTAAATTTTTTCTTTTTTTTAAAGGAAATAAATTTGATTTATTTTATAAAATACACACATACAATATAAAAATACATATGTGTTGTAAAGTGGATAATAAAGGCATTGACAGCAAAGGTTGGCTGATATGTTGGTGTACAGAAATAGGGCATATTCGCTTGTGGTCACTTGCCTTATAATGCATTGTACAATAAGTCTTTCTGCCTTTAGAACATACATGCATATATAATTAGTCATTACAACCCTTCAGTCAGGATTACTACCTGGCTTCTAACACCACTTATGTTGGGTGTATAAGAGATAAGCCTAATATGCAATTCATTACAGAATATCGGGACCTAACACTGACAGTTCCCCTATTAACTGGACAGAATCAGCAGATATTAGGAAATGCTCGCAGTGACATTTAGCAACAAAAATAATTTGAAAGCTGCCTTACATAAGGAAGGGACTTCAGAAAGGTCTAGAACGGATTTTGGAACATAATCAGTAATTTTTGGTATTTCGAGCCAATAGGAGAACTCGTAGCTATCTTCCAAGTTGAAGTCTATGCCAGAGAAAGATGTGGGAAAATGAACTTGGAACAAAGGTACAAAAGAGAACACATAACAATAAAAGCAGCTATTCGAACCCTTGGCTCTTGAGATTGAGATTAAATCAAAGATAGTATGGGTCTTTTCAAAGCACACTGTAGACTAAGAGAATTATTGAAGCACATTCATGAAATCAGTTAGGTATTAATGCATTCCAGAAGGAAGCACTTGGGTATAAACTGCGGTTGTTCAGAGAATGGGCATTGCAGTCACCGAGAAACGTCTTGAGGTTTGTTAGGGCAATTGGCAATAGAGAGGAGAGTATAAGAGATCGTATGGTTGCAGTACTAAGGTACCATACCGCCACCACAATAATATTCTTTATTATTTTATATATTACCTACATAATTAGTCATTGCAACACTTCAGTCAAGATTATGGCCTAGCTTCTCACACTAGGTTGTAATCCTGACTGAGGGGTTGTAATGACCAATAATGACTGTATGTATGTAATCTCCATAGTATCACTATAAGCATCTTATTACTTTCTCTAGATTTGGGTTAACAATAGTTCTCTGGAAACCCGAATCTTAGCAAAACTTGGATCATAGCAGCATCCAGTAGCTTGCAGAATATTCGAATTATTGCCGCATAATTGAAATGTTGTAAAATTATACACTTTTTCCCTCTCCATTTGACGCTTTTAGAATATGTTAACGACCTTTTAAAAAATATGTCGCTGTTCTCTATTCCTATGCCTACGCTCTTTACTCCATATTCGTTTGGTTTCAAATGGTTGCCCACTGCCAGTCATATTATTGCATTTACATGTTGAAATTTTAGTTGTTTTGGTCAATTTAACACAAATCAAGTAATTTAAAGTGTCACTTAAAAATCAAAGGGATTTTTAAAATTACACAAACCGGCAAATGACTTCACAAAATGAGCTATTGTTAATGAGCATTTTTAACAATGGAATTATAATTTTTTTTATAAAAAAAAAACAATTTTTAATTAGAGGGTGAAAGTAAAAGTTATCTAACGTGCTGTAATACTAGTACGGAAAGTTTAATAGTGAGAACGAAATGGCTACTCTATTGCTTGGACAAAATTTTTATTAATGAAATAAATTTTATTTATATACATACATACAAACATATCTACATACATTACAAACTTTCAGTCAGGATTACAACGTAGTTTTTTACATCACTTATGTTGTGTGTGTTAATTTTATATATGAGTGTTGGGGCCCTACAGTTAAAGTCGATTCCGAACAACAGATATTTGAGTAACTTTTCATGGCATTTTGATTTACTCTCAGTGTTTTTGCCGGGCTTATTAGACGCAAAGCCCGGTTTCGAGCCTCAGGCCAGACATCAAAACGAAATATGAAAAAAAAAATATTTCTTCGGCGACTTCCTCTCAGCAGGTTTTCTGGCAAAAACTCTGAGAGTAAATAAACCTGTCATGAAAATGTTTCTCAAAAAAAATTGTCGTTCGGAGTCGACGTTAAACTGTAGGTCCCGCCACTCAAGTATAAAATTAAGGCACACAACATGAGTGGTGTGAGAAGCTAGGCCGTAATCCTGACTGAAGGGTTGCAATGGCCAATTATGTATGTATGTTTTAGCTGGAAGAAATATTTTCTTCATATTTCGTTTTGTTGGAAATGTCTGAGCTGGAGTTTGAACCGATGACTCGCGTCTAATAAGCCAATACACTGCCTACTAAACTAGGATTGCTATTTATTTACAGAAAATACATAAAACGGTAACGAATATTATTGTGGTGAAAAGTCACTTTAGCGCGGCAACCATGCGTTCTCCTGTATTCTCATTATATTGTACAGAGCACCCCTATAATGTCTCCTCCAAGCCTATAGCCCTAACAATCCTCAATATGCTGCTCGCTGTTGATAATGCCCATTCCCTGCCCAGCTCCTGCTATGTACTAAAGTGTTATCTTCCGCCATGCATTAACACCTCACAGGTTCCAAAAATGTGCTTCCTTGATTCATCCTCTTCATCACAGAATCTACATGTTGGACTCGAGACAACCCCTATTTTGAATGGATGTACTTTGAGTCTACAGTGGCCTTTCAAAAAATCCATACTATCCTTGATTTAACCAATCAATCTTAATACCCAAGCGATCGAATGGCTATCTGACTGTTAGATAGTATTGTACTTTCGATCCAAGTGCAACATAGAAAATCTTTAGCTGCCAAAGACTTCTGCTTGGAAGATACCCACTGGTTCTCCCTTGGGCTAGGAATATTTCACCATGGGACCAAAAACGTCTGCATCCTGTTCCAAGATCAGTTCTTGACCCATCTGTACATACAGAATTGGTCATTACAATCCTTCAGCTAGGATTACAATCTAGTTTCTCATATTACTTATGTTGGGTGTGTTAGTTTTATACAGGAGTGGAGGAAATTCCTCTTTAAAATTGATTCCGAACGACTGTTCCGATTGTTTTGAGAAATATTTCATGACAATGTTATTTACTCTCAGAGTTTTTGCCAGAAATATGCTGAGGGGAAGTCGCCTTAGATATATATTTTCATTTTTCGTTAAGTTGGAGATGTCTGAGCTGGGGTTTGAACAGTGGCTTCACGTCTAATCAGCCAACACACTATCTACTAAACTACAGTGACTTCTATTCACACAATTAAATAAAAATTCTTATAATTTTTCTCATTTCGTTTCTTAATTCCTACGACTATCGTTTGTTTTTCTTGAACTTTATCTCCAATATTTTTACCGGCTAGTATTTGTTACGCGATTATTAACAAACCAATAAAACCGTCAACATTAAAGGCTATTAATTTCAATGTTCCTTCGGCTGCTACTCGGTTAGAAGAGATATTATGAATTTATTACATACATTTGTTACGTTGTATTATTGTGGCAATCTTTACTGATTACGTTACGGGTGTTCAAAATTCGTTTCGTATTTAATTTAAAAAAAATTTCGCCGAGAATTTCTTTTTATTAGAACAACATTACATAGACATCACCTTAATCTATAAATTAGTGAAGAAAGAGCAAGTGTGTGTGAATGTGTGTGTGTGTGAGTATGAATGCATTATTAAGGTGGCCAAAAAAAAAAAAGAAAAAAGGAATTTATTACCCAAACCTTTAGGTAAAGTATTAAGCACTAGTCGTAGTTGAGACTATAAAAGCCATTAAAAACTGTAAAATAACAAAGCTTTTACGCTTTTTTAAGCGAACCAACATTTCGCAGACACCCAGCCACCCCCATTCATTCAATGAATGGCTCTGGTAACGATATCTTTGAGGAGGATTTGAAAACTACTTTTTGTTTTTGGGGTATAAGGCTACGAAAGTTGCTCCTGCTCCTGCTCCTTCGGGTACTGGCTCTACTGCTGTTATTAATGGTAATATTGTTGTTGTTATTGCTGTTGTTGTTGAAATGGCTTCAAATCCTTATAAAATACTATTGTTTTATACTTTCCTAGTGAGAAAGAAATGAACGCAAAAAAAAATACAGGAGTCTTTATGCCAGCAAACAGGCAGTTAGAAATGCTAAGGTACGTTCTTATACTTCTACAAATGGTAGCCGTTCGGTTTGTAGATGGGCCTGTGTGTCTTGTGTGTGTGTGTGCATGTAGGTGTAAACGTGTGTTATCTTTATTGAGCATAATCATTGTAGATCTCTCTCTCTCTCTCTCTCTCTCTCTTTTAGTGAATATATGTGAGTGTGTATGGGGGTATACGTAATTGCCTTACGAGCACTAATGTTAGGCGTATAAAAAGTCTCGGCAGTTTTCGGTCGCAGGATTCTCTGTTGATGTCCGATATATGAGAACTAACAATGGTGCGATGAGAATTATCAAGTGTCCTAGAAATAGTTTGCTTAAGTCTGTTGCAGAAATTTTGATTTTCACTTTTAAACGAGAGTCTATTAATATGGCTCAGGCAGTAAATGAGGGCAAAACGAAGTACATATATGTTGTCGACAAGTAGGGCCATGAGGAGTATTAACTCCCAGATTACGGCCGATAACTATACTTTCGATATAGTCAAGATTAATCAATTTAATTATCTTGGCTCCGCCATTACCACCAAAAATGATGTCAGTCTGGAGATCAAGCGCAGAATCACTCTTGCCAACAGGAGGTACTATGGTCTCAATAGGCAATCGAGTAGCAGAGACCTCTCTGGTAACGACAAAGCTAATCTAACTCTACAAGACGATCATCCTCCTTGTTTATGGCGCAGAGGCATGGACACTATTAAACAGTGATCCAGCAGTCTTGAGAGAATTCGAAAGACAAGTTTAACGTAAGATCTTCGGTTTAGTGCGAATTGGCGATGATTTCCGCATTCGATCTAACAATGAGAGGTATGAGCTCCTCAACGATGTATACGTTGTGCATGATATTAACATTCAGCGTATGCGCTAGCTGAGACTATGGTCAGTTTGGAGATCAAGCGCAGAATCACTCTTGCCAACAGGAGCTACTATGGTCTCAATAGGCAATTGAATAGCAGAGACCACTCTCGTACGACAAAACTAATCTAACTCTACAAGACGCTCGTTCTGTTCATGCTCCTTTATGGCTCAGAAGCATGGACTGTATTAAGCACTGATCCAGCAGCCTTTAGAGTATTCGAGAGAAAGTCCTACGTAAGATCTTCAGTCCATTGCGTGTTGGCGACGATTTCCGCATTCGATCTAACAATGAGCTGTATGAGCTCATCAACTACATGGACGTTGTGTAGCGTATTAACATCCAGCGGCTGCATTGGCTTGCCGATGTATAGGAGGATACTCCGGAGGGACTGGTATTTGATTATTTGATGCGGGAATTACCGGAAGTCGGCAAAGAGGGCGATCTTGTTTGCGTTAGAAGTATCAATTCGAAGAAGCCTTGTAATCGATTGGTGTGACTAATTAGCTAAGGCGCGCAAGAAGCACAGGCGCCTGGAATGATGAGGTGTAAGGCAGGCCGAAATCCGTTAATCGGATTATTAATGGACAATTAAGTAAGAAGGAAGTGGCGGATTTGTTCAAATCAAAGCTCATTTGCTCATACAATACCACCTAAAGTGATGCTTTTAATAGTATTCACAAGTCCTGATAAATCAATCTGGACACTCTAACTTATTCAATCTGCCATTACAACTTTCTAGTCAGGATTAAAACCAAGCTCCATACATCATTCATGTTGTGTGAGTTAATATTTTATACATGAATTTAATGTCTACTCCGAAGGACAGACTTGAGCCCACTTTTCCTAGTACTTTTATTTACTTTCAGACAAATTTTATTTAAAAAAATTTACCCCCAAAAAAAACCGCAAATATCTTTTCTATGACCTAATATTAATAGCAGGTGTGTGGCATAGTGAGCATCATCAACATCAACATCAGCTTTAACATTATCTTTCCTACACTATCGTTTTTGAGTTTTTATTGCCTGCAACAAACAAAGAATTACTCCAGTGAAAAGAGTAACTCCAGTTCATTATGGGGGCATTACAGATTTTCACACACAATTCCCTGTACAATGTCGTGGCGAAGGGGGGTGGGGGGCACAGTATTCTCTAGTATTCTCAACAGTGGTAATCATCAGTTACGCTTGCACCATTCATACACCATACACAATTGCCATTATCATTGTCTTTATTTGCTGTTGTTTTTTATTACATTTTCTCATTCTAATCCGTTTATATGCAACTTAACAATCAAACAAAATACCATCGTTTCGAACGAGAAATGAGAAAGAAAAAGTTTTCCTTGGATTTTGTTGAAAAACACTTCTTAACAGCCATTACACCTTCCACCAGCCGTAGCATAGTGGCAGGCAAAAGTTTTCTGCTGCTGCTGCTGCTTCTCTCTCATTTCTCTCATTTCGCTTCTTTTCTTTTCTAGTGAAATGCAATTGCGTTTGAAGTGAAATTCATTTAATTTCCTTAACGCACACAATAAAAAGTAGGATTTTTACGAGTAACTTGAAATATTTTTTGAAACATCATACCAATGGGACCAATTTAGTACTCTCATGGCATAATGTCAGGGATGGGAATGTATGTATGTATGTGGCTGCCTTAAGTTTCAAACTAATCATAAATTATAACCTTAAATGTATTTGTTAGTGCTTGGTGTTAGTGTTGGTGTTGGAGATTTTGTCTAAAAAAAGTCTACTAAAACTCCATTTGGATTTGAAAAGTTTTTCTCTGAAATATTTAAAATAACTTGCCACAGAGATTAGTTTTGTTTGTGTGAAAAGAAATGTGCATTGAATGAAGTTTGATGCTGGCTATTTGATTATAAATTATGGTTTGGACTATTAAAATAAGTTTTTGATTTTGAAAATGAATGAAATGTCTTCGAATTGGAAGCATAATTTACTAGATTAACAGTGTCTAAGAGAGAGAGAGAGGGAGAAGAGGTAAGGATGTGAACGAGGCCACATGAGGCTTTAAATCATTACAATCATCTTAAAGTTTTTCTATGCAACACTAGTCCTTATTTTATTTCAAAACAATCTTGTCTTGCTTATACCAATGGATCTAAGCCTCAACCCTCTTCTTTGTAGAGCATGCAGTATAATCCACACAGACAATCGGTAAGAAGCAAAACAATCGATGGCGTATATTAAACGGTGGGCCATTTAAAAGTTTAAATTTCAAAAATTGAAAATTGAAAGTTTGAAAAAATTTATTTTTTGTACAATTATTTCGGTTAGCATTGAAAGATTATTTCATTCATATGGCTGCCACGCAGGCCTCCCAGTACCTCATTCGATCAAACCAATTTTCGTGAACTTTTTCGAGTGTATGTAGTCTTATCTCGGCAATGGAATCACGAATGTAGGCCTTCAAATGCTCAATTATTTCTGGTTTGTTGGCATAACACTTTTCTTTAACGGCGCCCTACAGAAAATAGTGCAACGGTGTCAAATCGCAGCTTCTTGGCAGCCAGTTGACATCACGCTGTAAATCGATTGTGGCAATTTGCACCACCCTGTTGAAACCAAACATAATTCGCATCAGTGAAAAGCGAAGTTTATTATGGTGCGATAGGTGTCACCATTGGCTGTAATTGTTGTGTCGTCCTCATTTTCAATGGAATATGGGCCAATGATACCTCAGTTCCACAAGCCGCACCAAACAGTCACTTGTAATGGATACATTGGCTTCTGTAAGACACCTGTGGGCTTTCTGAGTTCCAAATGCGAAAATTTTGCTTACTAAAGTATCCACTAACATGGAAATGTCTGAAAAGATGATTTTTTTTTGGGTAATTCGATATCATCGTCCAGTCTTTCGTTGGCCCATCATGCGGCTTCAACTCTTGAACCAATTGCAGTTTATAGTGACTCGTAAGGCCACGTTTCCTGAGCCCCAAATACGGCAATTTTGCTTATTAACGTACCCACCAAGATGAGAATGAGCTTCATCTGGAAAGATAATTTTTTTTTTTGGCAAAATTGGCATCATTGCGAAGAGAAAACGAAGCGGATGGTCATTCGGTTTCAACTCTTGAACCAATTGAACTTTGTAAGGCGTCATACCGAGATCCTTTCTCACAGCTACTATAGCTTCTGTACGCACTGTACGAGCACGCTCAAGTCTTGGAGCATCAACAATGAAACCAGTTTAACGAATTTTAGCAAAAAACTTGCGCATGCCCGTTACTGTTGGTCCTTCTCTGCGACCAAATTTTATACGGCATTTTTGCATTTTCCGACCAATTGTCTCTGTTTTGGAAATACATTTACAATAAAACTCAACGTTTAACCGATGGTTAAAATTTAAACCGATAGATAGCCCAGCCGATATTATTTTTATTTAATGAGGATTTGAAGAATTAAATGAAGTCGTCGTAGTCTAGAAGGTAGTATGCTGGCCAGACAACTCGAACAAAACAAAGTTTTTCAAATCTGTCGATTGTCGGTTGACGTTAAACTCATGTATAAAATCAACACACACAACATGGGTACTGTGAGAAGCTAGGTTGAAACCTGACTAAATGATTTTAAATACCTATTAGTATATAAGTAAATAAAAGTCGCGGTAGTCTAATAGGTAGTGTGTTGGCTTATTAGACGTAAAGCCCGGGTTCGAGCCCCAGGTCTGACATTAAAACGAAAATATGAAAAAATATTTCTTCGGCGACTTCTTCTCAGCAAATTTCTGGCAAAAACTCTGAGAGTCAATAAAACCTACCATGAAAATGTTTCTCAAGTCGACGTTAAACTGTAGGTCTCGCCACTCACGTATAAAATAAATGCACACAACATGAGTGGTGTGAGAAGCTAGGTCGTAATCCTGACCAAAAGGTTATAATGGCCAATTATGTATGTATCAAAAAAAAGTTGCCTAGCATCAGGAAAATGCAGGAGTGGTGACGTGTGCAGTTTCTTTATAAAAAATCCATTAAGCTTCGAATGGCTTTATCATCAGCTGGACTTAGGCTCGAATAACAATTTATTTCTTTCTGAGCTTGAAAAAATTCTTGAGTGGATAGAAATTCGACCGCAATCTATCTCTACTATCTCGCAAAATTTTTATTTGGAATCCTCTTCTGGGATTGGATTTTTATGTCGCCTTGCGATTTCATTCTAAATCCTGTAGAAAATCCTTGAATTTAAATTTTAAAACACATACAAGTTGTATTATCGACAATTAACTGTGTTATCAATAGATTTCATTTAGAAAACCTTTCAATTTTTAAATCCTTCAATACAAATCCAAATTGCCTTTTAAACGAAACCATGTGACACCATTATGTGGCTGGAGCGAGGGGGGGGGGGGGGTGATATAATTTCACAACAAATAGTTCTCAATCACTTTAACACTGTAATTGATAATCAAATGTTCTTATAAGATAGAATACAATAACAACAACAACTACAACAACAACTCCAATAATCAAACCAAAGTGATAAAGAAAATTACTCCATACGTACGCATTTTAATGGAGAAAATCTGGCAAAGAAAATGGAAAACTATGTACCACACACACAAAACCAAGCCAATAAGGCAGAATACAATTGAAACTGAAGATGAAGCTGCTGGTTAATGCTACACCATATTCCTTAGCTGTGATGCTGATGTCGATTTGAATCTTGTATCATCATGGCTGTCTATCACTTGGGGTATTGCTGTTTGGAAATCATCAACAACAGAAAGGAAAAGGCAAAAAGGAAAATGAAATAAAAGTGATAAAAAGGAGAAAAAACCAGAACGCAGTTGCTATAAACAGTTGCCATGTTTTGCACATTTTACTTGACTTGACTTGGCTTCGTTCCTTTGCTGCCTTAGGAACAACACTTTCCTAAGGATTCTTAACATCACATCGATATTCAATTCAAGGAGTCAAGCAACAGCCTTAAGAGATAGAAAAAGACAAATTGTTAAAACGTATGTGTGTGTGGATCATGGGGACTGGCGCATGAATAAGTGAAATGAGAGTGTATAAGAGTGACTGAGTATTCGGTTGATGTGGTCGTGTATGATTGTCAAATGTTGTCAAGTTTATTGCCAGTTTCGTTTCGTTTTCCAATTTCTTTTTTGTTCTTCAAATTGTCATACTTTTGGGAATGGGGGGAATGTGGGGAAACAATTTTTTCTAAAAACGATTTAATGTGCGTGATTAAAAACAGAGAAGGAAATGTCTGTAGTTTTGATAAGTGGAAACAAGGCTTATCGCAATGGTTTACTTAGAACCTGGGTTAGTATTTTTTAACATCAAATTTAACTCAAACGTCAGCCAAATGATTTATAATCTCTTTGCTTTATATCCAGTTTGTCTAGGATCAGAGCATAGTCACTTAAGTTATAACGTTAGGAGATGTGACGTAGCCTCTTACCAAAAAGGTCTTATGACTTTAAATCGCTTGACCTTGTTTCAAACGTAAAATAACTCTTCTCATGTCCTTAAGTGTAAACCGTTGGTGTTGCCTGACTCGTTCTTATAACATTAGGAGACGTGAGATAGCCTCTCACGATGTTAAATCGCTCGTACCCTAAAGCCTAAATTGTTGAAGTTGTGTGACCCGTTACACAGTCTTGTTGAAACCGCTTGCCGTCCGGTTTAAAATATGAAATTGGAGACAAAAATAATTGACCCTCATACGGCTATTGACCTTTCAATTGCCGATAATGGTTCTTTCAGCGTCATTTTCGAAAAAATATCGCCCAAAGACACTTTCAGACTATAATGCTCAACAAAGCGTTATTTTTTTCCGAATGCAATGGCTTTTCAACAATCCATTCTAGGTCCTCTAAGCCTCATATGCAACAATTTTGCCTTATAGATGAAAACAACGATTAAGAAAGAATTTACATCGCTTAAGAAAATTCTGTACCAAAAATCGATATTGAAAGCCGGCTACTTAGCACCCAGCGTACCTGCGGCATTGTAAATGGTCAGCCGGCTTTAATTATTGCGTGAGTAGGACTGCAAACTTTTACAAGCAATATTTGAGTTTCGAATATCTGCTAAACTGATTGGTTTCTGCAGGACAGGTTTTTTACTTTGACGGAGATCAACATTCTGGAGATAACCCATAGAGTAAGCTTCTGGAAATCTCCTTTAAGGGACAACAAAATCGAATATCAAAAGATGGTCCGATAGCTCTAAAAAGAAAAATTGATACTCAATGAGCACAGTTCTTCACTACTACACCCAATTAAAAAATTGGCTCACAAAGCGAAAAAACAGGAAGATGGAAGAGATCTTTAGATTACAACCTTCCTATTACATTCCGTTTTCAAACTCTTTATTCCTTTAAGGAATGTAAGACTTTCAAAAACACATCGTTCAAAATCGTCATTAAACTGTAGGTCCTGCTACTCGTGAATGAGTTAACACACGCAATAAGGGTGGTGTGAGAAGCTAGGTTGAAACCCTGGCTAAAGGATTGTAATTTTAGTCAGGATTACAACCTATTGGGTGTTTGTTGTTGTAACCCTGTCTAAACTTACATCCTATCGGGTGTTAACTTCATTTACGAGTAGTAGGACCTACAGTTTAATGACGACTTTGAACGATGTGTTTTCAAAGCTATGTGTTCCTTAAATGAATGAAATTCCTAAACGATTTCCCCGATACTCCCGCTAATTGTTTCAGTTCTGCAGGAGGTACTAGAGCGATAGGGTTGCCATCTCTTGCTGTCGTTCGCGGAAATGTTTTGTAGTTATTGATTTTCTTGGTTTTTTGTAAACTTCACTATATGATTGCTATTCTTTCGCAAGAGTTGGAAGTGCTTAGCCTTCCTATTGTTGTACTTTCTGAGGCGATAGGTAACTTCTGGATGTATTATTTGGAGAGAGAATAAACACTCTTAATCCTATAATACTCGACATAATCAGTAAAAGTCAGTAAATAGGCTTCCAAATACAAATCCGATAATTAAATCTTTTTCGTTCTGTTCGAGTTGCTGTAGCTGAGATTTGAACCACGTATTCAGGTTTAGTTGAAGTCGCCGTAGTCTAGTAGGTAGTATGTTCGCTTATTAGATGTAAAGCCCGGGTTCGAACCCCAGGTCAGACATCAAAAAGAAATATGAAAAACAAAAATATTTCTTCGGCGACTTCCTCTCAGTCGATTTCTGGCAAATATTCTGAGAGTAAATAAAATGTGTGTATGTATGTGTACAGCAGTGATAGCGGGAAAACGAGCAAACTACTTGAGTTCGACAAGAGAACGGGTTCGGATTCTAATGGGATTTCTAATGGAACGTTGCATTATTGGCGATTTTACTGTCAAGCTCGGCCTGCCCCACCAGGATTACTGCAGAAGCTGCCATTATGTGGACGAAACAGAAGCGGTGCAACAGCGTTGATGCGAGTGCCCTGTACTTCAAAACAGACGTCATGGTTTTTTGGGTGACAGAACGTTTGAAGATCTGGGCTTGATGGCGAACGTGCACTAAGTGAACTGTCCGGTTTTATCCAAAACTCGGGGTCGTTCAAATCTACCACTAACCGCTCATGGCAAGGGGACTTATCTCATGTTGGATAATATAAGAGACTATATGGGCCAACGAATTAACTTCCATGTGAATGGCAAGCTACCCGCTAACCTAACCTAAGTTCCTTAAGAAACATTTCTTTGCCAACTCTGCTTTAGTTAAACTGTCTCACTAACATATACACACACACACAGTTTTCCTTTCCAGCTAAACTACAGCTGAGGGACTAAAATCTCATCTCGTCGTAGAGCAACTGCAAACTTGTGTGTGTGTGCATGCTGCTACTCTTTTTATTCTCTCTGCCACTTTATTTTTTATTTCTGTTATAGCCAAATAGAATTAGTGTAATAAATAAAATTGAATTGGTAGTTTGTGTTTTTGTTGTTGTTGTTATTGTTGTTGCGATTGTTTTATATCCTGACAAAATTTTCTGTGTGTCTGTCGGAAATGAAATTTACTGTCCTTTATTGTGCGTGTGTGTCTGTGTGTATGTATGAGTGAGTGTTTTTGAAATGATTGAAAAGAATTTCTTTTTTTTTCAATTTTTATTTAAAATTTCGACTAATTTGTGGTTGAATTCTAAATCGAATTCTTTTTTTTTTACTGTGACAGTAAATTTAGTGTCAGAGGCATATAACGTTGCCATAAAATCATTTACAATTATGGCTGGCCTGTGATTACTTTACATTTGTATTGTGCCGTACAATACATATAACGAATGGGTGTTATGAATATTTAGTTTTTTTTTATTTGTGTAAAATTTATTACACACAATGGCATATAGACAGACAGATGGATATACACATATACATTGAAATAAAACCTTTAAAAATATGTACAAAATTTTGTAAAATGTCATTAAAATATTTAAATTTTATCCAGAGATTGAAGTATTGCTTGTATTATAAATGTTCGCAATCAGCAAATACATACATACATACATATATGCTTATATAGTCAAACATGCATATTTAATTCTTTATTATTATGATTGTTGTTGTTGTTGTTATTGCTGTTGTTGTTTTAATTTATTATTCAAATCAAGAAAATGTCTCTGTTTAGTAAAATGCATTCATTTTTCGAAAATAATAAATAAATGTCATGATCATCTACAAAACTTAATGTTGAGAAATGTCATAAACTTCTAAAATTTGATATGTATGTAAGTATGTACACATTATTGGTTGTAATTACTAATGAATGCATTTGGCAGATAAATTTTCAATTTGAAAGTATACGTTTATAAAATGGGAATTTTTATAAAAGCTTATTACATTCGAGACAGACATACATACGTACATAATTGGTCATTACAATCCTTTAGCCAGGACTACAACCTAGTTTGTCACAGCGCTTATGTTGTGAGCGTTAATTTTGTGTATGATTGGCGGGACCTACAGATTAAAGTCGACTCTGAACGATTTATGAGAAACTTTTAATGGCAATTTTATTTATTTTCAGAGTTTTTGCCAGAATTCTGTTGAATCTCTGCTTTTGCTTAATCATTTCCCAAAGATATGTATTCGATATTGAAGTCGCAGTAGTCTAGTAGGTAATGTGTTGGCTTATTAGAAGTGAGGCCACTGTTTAAACCCCAGGTCAGACCTCTCCACAAAACGAAATATGAAAAGAATATTTCTTAGGTGGCTTCCTCTCACCAGATTTCTGGCAAAAACTCTGAGAGTAAGTAGAAAAATTGCCATGAAAAGTTTCTCAATAAAGCCTGTCGTTCGCAATCGACATTAAATTGCAGATCCCGCCATTCATGTATTAAATTAACACACACGACATTAGTGCCGTGAAAAGCTAGGGTTGTAATCCTGACTGAACTGTTGTAATGACTAATTGTGTAGTGTGTATATATACATTCGATATTGTGTTGTGCCGAATTTTAATTAGCAATTTAGAAGACCCGCGTTATTATGCACTTGGACAGTGTGTTTTTTGGAATTAACAGTATTCCACGACCATAGGTCATTATTATTAGTTATTTCGCGCTGTCTAGATGGCCTATGATAACGTTTAGGTAGCCAAAATTCTTAGAATTTATTGTAATTTTGAGTCAGGCTTTTGATTTGCTTTCAGCTTAGATCTTTATCAACAGGCTTTATGTCGCACATAACGATAGGTTAGATTTATTTAAATTGATAGTTGCTTCAAAATTTTGAAAGCGTATATGATTTTGTATACGATTTTATTGTAATTCCAGTAGTATCTTTTAGTGCCATCGTTCAACTATAATTCGTGGCTTTTCAAAAATACTCATAGGTTTACAGTCATTATAGCCTCTGAAGACGTCTTTGTGAGTTATTCACAGCCTTAGGGCGGGTATATCTAAAGGCCAGTATTCCGTTGTAACTACTTTGAGATTCGAAACAAGGCCGCTGGATAAGTTTAGTAATGTGTTGGCTTATTAGACTAAAGCCCGTGGTTCAAACACTAGCTTAGTCGTCTCAAACCAAACGGAATATGATAAGAATATTTGTTAGGTGGCTTCCTCTCAGCAGATTTTTGGCAAAAACTCTGAAAGCAAATAAAATTGCCATGACAGAGTTTCTCAAGAAACGAAACTTGACTATTTAATAGTCAAGTAAGCCATTATACATACGTAAAATATTCCAGGTAGTTTAACGTCAAGGATTAACAAGTTGAGAACTACGACGAATTGACATTACAGCGTGCTAAAATTGGATAATTTTATTCAGTTCACACATTTATTTGTCCTGTTGACGACTGTCAATCGAGAAGAGTAAAATTGGTGTGAAAAAGATCATTAATTTCATGAATTGCTTGCTTATTAGATCGATTATGTTGACCATAAAATGAAAGAAATGCTTTATGAATTGCGCGAACAGATTTTTTCTTTTTTTTTCAAACTAAAATTCTTGTATTTGGAAGCTTTATTCTGGTGTAAATTGATTCATGGTTGCTAGCAAACCCTACTGAAACGTCAGCACAGTTTGACACATCTGTGCATAGAGTTGTTATACAGCAAAGAAGCTGCAGTGTTAGCTAATTTAGCTACAAAAAACATACACAGTTATCGACTAAGGAGGTTGGAAAATACTTCTTATTGTTGTCTTCCCTTTTTAAGCATATCTCGTATATGTTTTCCTAAATCATACCTACCTGCATAGGAAGAAGTCATGTTTAATAACAACTTTCTCAGCACAAATAAAAAAGGACAAAAATGAACAACAACAACAACATATTAATAACGCACATAAGTACATACATACCTAACAAAATATCAATAAAATATCTGTCAAATGAGAATATTTTTGCTTTGATTTTGGTAAATAAACTCCCTGCCACTCATACACATATAAAGCAATAGAAGGAAACGGATTTGCTTGTCTTGTTTTTTTTTTGTGAAAAATTACCTCCTGCCCTCAATTTAGAATCGATGCCATGCATGATGTCTGTATGAGTGTATGTTAGTTTCTATATCGATCTTAATATTGAATATTATTATTGTTGTTGTTGTTGTTTTACTTTTTATATAATTTGTTGACTTTTATTGTTTTTATTTGCTTGTTTAAAACCATTACGGTATAACATAAATATCAACAACAACAACAACAGTAGCACTAATAATTAAATTTTTGTTTTTGTTTTGAATGACAAAAATTCAATTTGAAAACTAAAACAAAACTGCCAGCCTATCTTCTTGTTTTAACAATTTGTATATAGAAAACTCAACACATACGACACGCATGTATACATACATGTATACATTTGTTGAATGCATGTGTGTATGGAAGTGTATATTCTCAGAGAGTTTCAACAGTAGAGAGTTTACAGTGTATCCTTAATATAGGACCATATATTTGTAGTTGTAGTTGTATTTGTAATATTTCATCACAAGCCCATGCAAAATGCTTGTATATACATATGTATGTAGGACTTTGTACATGTCATTTGCATTTATTTGTATGTAAATAGAGTGTTGAAGGAAATAATACGGACGCATAGAAATTTCAATTTTCTGATTGAAGTTATGATGGAAGTTTTGATTGATGTTCTGATTGATGTTCTGATTGAAGTTAAGTTTGAAGTTATGATTGAAGTTATGATTGAATTTCTGATTGAAGTTCTGATTGAAGTCGTAGTATCTAGTAGAAGGTGTGTTGCCGTAAAAGACGCAAGGCCAGGGTTCAAAAACTAAAACTTCCTCTCAGTAGATTTCTGGCAAAAACTCGGAAAGTTTCTTAAAAATTTTACATTCGAACTTGACTTTAAACTGTTGTGTCCTGCCACTCATGTATAAAATTAACACACACAACATAAGTGGCATGAGAGGCTAGGCCGTAATCCTGACTGAAAAAGGGTTGTAATGACCAATTATGTATGCATGTATGTATAATGTACACTTATAGTTTATAAATTCATGGTTGTAAAACGTAATTAATGAAACTGTCCTTATTATTTCCTCCAACATTGTATATGGACAGACAGAGTTCATTTGTGTGTGTACATTTGTTAGATGTCCATTGTTGGCTTCTCTCTCTCTCGCTCTTAAAAAAAAAAGAAAAAAAGACATGTGAAATCCAGTTCGAAACATCAATGAATCATTTTAATCAATGACTAATAAATTATTGACAGAATTGCTGTTGTTGTTCTTTGTTTTCAATTACACACACACAAAATATTTTGGTTTATTGGGGTACACCACAGCACATTAGAAGAAATTGAAAATTTTTATTTGTAGAGAAAATAAGTTTTGATTGGAAAAATCATGATTTTTTTCAAATGAATCCAAAAATATTTCAGTATATATTTCATCGCTAAACATTAAAATTGTAAACAAGTAAACAAGTAAACAAAAATACTACAACAAACACTAGCATAAAAAAATTGTAAACAAGTAAACAAAAATCTACAAACAACAATAATGAATGAAAACAATGATGTTTACATTTATAGAGATTTCGAGAAAGCGAAGCCACGAATATTCGCCTTCAAAAACATTCATCAGGCTGTTTACCCTGCCATATAAAAGGCAAGGCAAAGCAGACGAGTAAGTTAGTAAAGTTCAGTCAGTCTTCTGTGAAGACGCAGGGTGCTTGAAGAGAGTAATCGTGGTTTAAAGATACCCATTACAAAGATCTGTCGAACAATTGTCTAGCATTTGTTATTGTTTATGCAAAGGGTGTAAACAGAGTAATAACAAACAAAACAAATGTTGTTGTTTACAGAAAGTTGTAAACAGTAGCACACAAAATAGTGCGAATAATAAAGAATTTTAATCCTAACTAAACACAAATTTATTTTTATTTTATTTGCAATCCACGAGCTCATATGTTAAACGATTTGAAAATGTAAAAGCGTAACAATATTAATGGTGGTTCTTTAGCGGTAATCGTACAGCCAGTTTTTCAGCCTCAATAGTACCATAGCCACCACGGACTTTCATCCGTCATTGAATACTTGGACGTGTAAACCATTAAACCATGAAGTCGCCATTGTCTAGTATATAGTGAGTTGGCTTATTTAAACTGTAGTGAAATTAATACACACAACATAAGTGGTATGAGAAGCTAGGTCGTAGTCATGAGTGAAGAGTTTTATCCAGTCCAGTATTGGAGTTGTAAACCCAGTAGTCAATACGGGTTTAGATATACAGATCAATAACTATACCCACAGTTTTGGCATTGCCATAACTTCTATATTTGCATGTTTTCGTGGCGCACAATCTCATACGCTCGTTTGCATTCACTTGTTGCATTCACATGTCTGCCGGTAGCCAGTTTTGGTGAGATTATACAAATGACAATGAAAAACTGCATAGAAAAGAAAGGGCAACATAACATATAGAAGTCTCAATTGCACTTGATGGCACATTAGTTGACCTTAATAGTGTAACAGCTAAAAGCGAAGAAAAATTGTGTATTGACCACAAGTCAAGATCTAAGATCTTAAAATTTAAGCTCCCAATTAGGTGCAACACCCTTTAACTGATTAAATTTGTTTCAAGCTTTCCTTAAACAGCTCAACAACATCTTTAATGAATTAATGAAATGCAACGCCACAAAAATATGTCACTTTTGTATTGCATGACACAAAAATGTTAAACTAAGCAAGTGTCAAATTGTGACATTTTAAGTGACGTGACATCTTAAGAATGTCACTACAAAACTGCTATAAAAACAAAGTATTTTCAAAGAAACTTGGCAGTTTAATTTAAAAAGATTTCTTAGTTGCAACATGAAAGGCGCAACAAATTTTTTTATAATTTTCACGGAGCTTGTAATTCTAGGAGCAGCGATAAAGGCTGCTTATGGCTTAAGATGCCGTAGCGATGATGGTCCTTCGGAAGCTGAGCTGAAACGTGTAATACGTTCGTGTATGCGCAAATTTGGTGATGCCAACTTTGCTCAAAATAATCAACAACAGCAGCAGCAGCAGCAGAATCAGCAGCAGCATACGCAACAGAATAGACAAAAATCGAGAACGGGAAATAGAGAAAATTATGGTTACGGTGGCTATGATGATAGTGATGAAATGAATGATGGGGATATGCAGGATTATAGTCAGTATAATGGTGGAAATTTTAATAATAATCGCCAACAAAATAACTACAATAGAAATGGAGGAGGTGGTGGTTATTCCTCTTCTTCATCCTCATCTTCCTATGACTCCTATGATGAACGTCGACATAATCGTGGCCGTTATGCAGGAACTTATAACAACAGGACCAATAATTATGGTGGTGGTGGTGGTCAAAATCAAAATAATAATTGGCCATATAATTACAATAATAATCAAAGAAATTATCCGAATAGTAGGGTTTATAATAATAATAATAATTACAACAACAATAACAACAACAGTAATAAATCCAGAAATAATAACAACAATGGAAACAACAATCAGAATAATTTCGCCAACGATTCTGCATGCATAGTGCACTGTTTCTTTGAGGAAATGCATATGGTAAGTACGTTAAGTAGTCTAAAGGCAGGATTAGCCAAACGTTTACGTAACGCAATGGTACGTAACGTTCGTTTTTGGCATATAAAAAGCAATGAACATGATTACCCCATCGTAATGCAATTTCGGTAAGCTTATGCAATGCTTTTCATATGCCAAAAACGAAGGTACGTTCTGTTACGTTTCATGACCGTTTGGCAAATTGTACCTTAAGGATCGTTTGGTACACGTCTTTAATTTTTTTTATGTGTTGCAGCTCAATAACAACAACTATCCCGATCGCCACAAGGTCATGTATATTTTGACCAAGGATATGAGAGATCGCGAATTGCGTAATTTCTATACGGATACCATACAAGAGTGTTTTCAGTATTTGGAGACCCAGCGTAGACGTGATCAGTGCCAATTCTCACGTGATTTGATTACCTGTATGACAGAGTATGCCAAGGGAAATTGTGATGATTGGAATGAATTCAACATGGTGTTTAATTAATTGGGGTTCTCTTTGTAAAATGGTAGTGATACAGGTAATGGGGCATAGTACTTAGTATCATAGCTTAGTTGGCTTAGCTAGTGTAATTAGATTATTAAAGTTGGGGGTTCCTGATATACGATATTTTTTTGTAAAATTAATTAATTTTTTTAGATTCTCACAGAAAACAAAAACATATTCTAGACATACTCTAATAATTAATATTTAAATGAGTTAAACGCATACATATTTAATATTCATTATTAATAGAACTTAATTAACCGCACAATAAACATACACAAATATTGTTAATAACAAGCAAAAATTCATGAATATTTATGAGGGAAAAATATTGAAGAAATAAACGAAATATTCAAAGTACCCTACCCTTAAACCCCAATACAGACAGAAGGTACTGAAACTCATACTGATCCCGAAACTGGTTCATGTTCATTTGTCTCATTCTTATTATAAAAAAAAGCTATTAGACTAACCCACAGTGATGACACTACTGGTATAAAATCCATATGATTTTTAGTTAAGCCTTACCTTCAAGAGACTGGTATACAAATGTTATAGTTATCGGACTTAGAGTTCGAGGCACAGAGCACTTTGAGTGAAGTGCTATTAGTTAGCCTGTAGAAAATGGATAAAAAGGAGTTTTGTGTGTTAATAAGGCATTCCTTTTTGGTTAAAAAAAAACACTGTTGTAGCTAAGATTTGGCTTTATTAATATTGTATCGAATTTGCGTCATCATTTAGAAGTGGTTGGACAAGTTTAAACAAGGCGAAATCTTCGCCGAGTTCGATAAAGTCTGTTGACTCCCCCCAAAACATCAAACGAAACAAAGTAATTTTTGATGAAGACAAGCTGAAATGATCATCGAACCATGCATAAATATTTCGATATGAGAAAGCTCTATTCTAAGTGGATGCCTAATCGATCAAAAAACCAGCAAAGAATTAATGGTTCTGAGCAGTGTTTGAAGCTGTTACATACACATATATACATAACATACATAGTTGGACATTACAACCCTAGCTTTTAACACCATTTATTTTGTGTGTGCTAATTTCATCCATAGGTGCCGAGACCTACAGTTTAAAGTCGACTTCGAATGCCATTTTTTTGAGGAATCTGCTGCTTTGTTCGACATGTATTACCTGCGGATTGAATTGTGTTTCGTCCATTGTTTCATACCGAGGAATAAATTCGGATATTTTATAGTGAGCACACTGATCAGAATCCTTAATTCTCTATTTTTTCTTACTCGATCACGAGCTCATGCGGTATCCTATTGAACCAGGGGTTTTATATACCCAAACAGGAATGTAGTCGCCGCAGTCTAGTAGGCAGTGTGCTGGTTTATTAGACGTGAAGCCACGGTTCAAACCCACGTCAGACATATCCAACAAAACGAAATATGACTTCTTTGCAGCAGATTTCTGGCAAAAACTCTAAGAATAAGAAAAAAATTGCCATGAAAAGTTTCACAAAAAACAAAATGGCGTTCGGAATCGACTTTAAACTATAGATCACGCCGCTCATGTATAAAAAAATTAACACACACAATATATGCGGTGTGAGACGCTTGGTTGTGAAGCTGACTGAAGGTTTGTAATGATCATGTATGTATAGGGCATATGTGTTATGTATGTATAAAGCAATAATTTGTCACAGAAAGAAACATCTGAGCGCATTTCAAGTGCTAGGCAGGGAATTGTTGTCACTGAGCAACATCCTGAAGTTTATCTGGGTTTGAAGAAGATATTGTAGGCATATTCTATAAAGTATGAAGGGATCACAAAAGGTACCACTTTACTGCAATAATGATAAGAAGAAGAATACATAACAACATTTTCTTCGAGGCCTATGTACTATGATAAGAGTAATAAATATGAAAGATCAATTGCATGCCACGTATTCCTTTTTATCATAACGTTTTAAATCTGGTAAGTTAAACAGCCTTAAAAGTCGTGTATAGAGTGTCTATATTAAATTGTAAACGCCCCCTACTTCATATGCTTGCTTTAGGTCGATTAATGGGTCTGATGTCTATAAAATAAATATTTATGGATGCGTTTTCCTTTTTTTTTTGGTACTAAAATATGGCTTCTGGCAATATGTTTTTGCAACATTATTATGAAAAAAATGTTTAATAAATAAATAAAGAAAAAAAGCAATAAAATAAAATTAAAATAAACAAGTTTTAATTAAAATATTAACAAGAGTAACGTAATAACGTTGATATGTATGCGTAATTCAATTCAGAAAAAAAGGGGGAGAGAAAAAGTACTTTCATCGTCATTAATATGGCTGTAGAGAGAGAGTAGTGGATGGGGAAAGAATTTTTTTTGCCTTTTGGCAGGATATTGAAAGTGAAAAACCATTGGAAATGTTTAATATTTTTAAAATCTATAATAATGATGATGATGATGATGATTATATTTTTAGATATTCTTCTTCTTCTTCTTCCTCTATTTAGATAATGGTTCTCATTTTTCAAGGATATTTTTTTCCAATTTCTCCCATTTTTTTTTGTGGAATGTAAATTTCCTTAAATTGGTTGTGGTTTTGGTTTCCTTATTTCCTTGGCAGAAAATCATTTTTTTTTCAAATCTTAAGACAGATGAAATAAAATGTATTGTGCCTTGCTTTTTATCAATGAATTATGACCGTAAATAAATGACGTTCTGTTAAATCATTATTCTTTTCTTCTCTTCTCTTTTTTTTTTTGCTTCTGCTGATTTTCTTTTCCATCAACTTTTATTTTATTTTGTAAATAAACCTCTCACAACAACACCGATTAAATAGAGATTGAAATGTTTCGATAACAGAAATAAATTGTTTGTTTATTAAGTTGTAACTGTAAGCCAAATATGGCAGACGAAGATAAAATATTTTTAAATTCTCAACATAACCGTTATCTTTTAGTTTTCGTGATGTTCCTTAAAATATGTTGCAATTTATTTCGTAAATTTTTCTTCTATCAATGAAATACTTGATAAATTATACCCGCAGCAGTGTCTAGATTCTCTACATGAATGTATGAAAAAACAAAACTTGGCATTACTTTTGAACAGTATTAAGCGTGGCTTTTAAAATTGGATCATCAAATTTGCACATACACGAATATATCACATGTTTCAGCTCAGCTACCGAAGGACCATACATTAGTGGCGGGTCCTTTAACTTCAAAGTCGATTTCGAATGACAGATTTTTTTGAGAAACATTTCATGGCAATTTTATTTACTCTCAGAGTTCCTGTCAGAAGAAGAATTTTTTCACATATTTTCGTTTTGATGTCTGACCTGGGGCTTGAACCGTGGTATTACGTCTAATATGACAACACACTACCTACTAGACTACGGTGACCGTGTAGTGTCCTGTGATATAAATTCAAACAGGTCCGTCGGCGATAAGAAGAATTTGGTTCCCAGATACTCGCACGCGTTTGCGCAAGTGCTGCGCAATGATACTTTAAGTGAGAGGCGGTATCTTTCATCCTTCCAGGAGGTGCCCAGATGTTCGACATGTTTCCCTAAGCATACCATTTTGGAATGTCTAGCTTTCGCTGATATGCTCTCTATATGAGCCTTACATGCTTACTTACAAGTCAGTGTTATTTCTACGTATTATATCTCCACTTTCTGTAATCTCACCCGGGAGCTGAATATTCTTTCAATTAAGAAGCTTCGTTCTTGTAAATTGTACTATCGTTGGCTTAGTTAATTACTTAATTGGCCATTAGCAATCCGATTAACGGATTTTGGCCGGCCTTATCTTCTCCAGTTGGTTACAACAATTGATTACTGAGCTTCCTCGATTTGGTCCTTCCAACGCAAACAAGGTCGTCTTCTTCGCCTACTTCCGCAAATCTCCGTATCAAATACCTATCTCGCCGGAGCAACCTCCGTTATTCGAACGACATGGCCGAGTCAGCGCAGACGCTGGTTAATAAGCATGTCGTTGAGGAGCTCATACAGCTCATTGTTGGATCGCATGCGGAAATCATCGGCAACTCGCACTGGACCGAAGATCTTACCGTAGGATCTTTCTCTCTCGAATACTCTCAAGGCTGCTGGATCAGTACTTAATAGTGTTTATGCCTCTGCGCCATAAAGAAGCACGGAGAGGATGAGCATATTGTAGAGTATTAGTTTTGTAGTACGAGAGATGTCTATTGAATTGCCTACAGAAACCATAGTAGCACCTATTGGAAAGAGTGATTCTTTGTATGATCTCAAGACTGACATCATTTTTGCTGGTAATGGCGGAAACAAGATAAATAAATTCGTTAAAAATAACGAAAGTATAGTTATCGGCCGTAATATGGGATTCAATACAACGCATATCCCTACTTGCCGAGAATATATACTTGCCCATATACTTGATCCTGCCCAAGTTTCTACTCGGGCTCACTATCCTGCAGCAAGGACTTACAATCTTAAGACTTCTTTGAATGATGCTGCAGAGATACCTTTTAAATTTTCCCGTAGCTCTAAGAGCCATTTTTGAAGATCGTTGGTAGTCGCTGCCACCTAAGATTGTTTTGTCAGAAGTTTATCCACATACAAGCTCCATATTAGTGCTGAAAGGACACCACACTGGGTATATCCCTTAGTTATATGGACTCTTCTTACCTCATTTATTTCCTCTGTTTTCAAAGATCGTGGGTATAGGACCTCTGCTATAGATCTGGTTAGGATAAGTTCTATAACTTTTCTATCTAATGGAGTACTTCAGACGTTGTGAAGAGTGTTTTCACATAAGCCCTCTATAAGATAAGACATTCTTCACACTCACTGACCCTTGAATGGTTTCCAATGAATCTACAAGAGCTGTCTCAGTACTAGTACTAGGGTACTTTGGCATATATTTACTAGAAATAGTTCCTCTAGGCCCTATTTGCAGTAGGGGAGGAAAGATTCCATCTGTTCCCGCAGTATTGTATGGCGAAAAGGAATTCACGAACCCTTTTTATTCTCTCTTCGGTATAAGAGTCGCAAAGGGAGCCTTTTTTTAATGCTAAAAATCGATAACCAGAGTATGTTATCGACTTAATATGATATCCTGTCAACTTAAGAACGTTGGCTAATAACGCATAGTAAAAGAGGTTTAACGGAAATGAACATCATAACCATTGTGGCATACAGAAGATCGCAAGAAGGTGTGGCATATTCTTGTATGAGTGGTTTCACAAAATGTGCTGGCTGGGCAAATGAAAATTGTTCCTGGTCCAGACATCATGTAAACTATTGATTAAAACAGTGCGAATTCGGGCATATAGTGTGGTATATACAATTTTCATTTCAACAATTTCTAGGTATATCAACCATTCTATGCAAAAACTTCAGTAAAACTGTCCAAAAACACTATGATTGAAGTATTTTTTCAATTTTTCCTCTTTTTTCCACATTGCCACACATTCATTTTGTAGGTCAATACAGAGAAACAGCAACTTGCAACATAATAATATTTCAACAGTGTAACGAAAATTGTGGAAATGTATGGCCTAAAGGAAGTGTTTCCACAAAACCCATCAACTTATAAAAGAATACAATTCAACAACAACAACAACAACTACTACCACAACTACATAGAAATAGCCAACAAAACCGTATACTTATACTTGTGTTCATGCAACACATTAAAACGTATCTGGAAACAATGGAAATTGAAAGAAAAACAAAAAATTTCTCTCCACTCACCCCCTCAATTAGAAATGGTCACAAATTCATATTCATTTGCCATTTGCCAGACATCATGGCAAAAAATATTGAAATTTTTCATTTCTTACTGTGAAGAAGAAATTTCGTCAAGATCGTTTTTATAGTTGCAATACCGACAACAGCAACAACAGAAAGCAAAAAAAAAAAAAAAATTAACGGCAGCTGCAAGCGCGAAATTTAAATGAAAGAAATACGAAAAAAAAAATTTTTAGTTTGAAAATGTTTTTTGTTGTTTTTATTATCGATAAGAATCAAAATAATTTGGAGTTTTTGTTTTGGTCTTTTTGGGGGGAGGCAAATTTTGTGGTATAAAAGAAAAATGGGAATGGAGATCAGGTGGAATTTTAAATGCACTATAAAGAAGGAAAGAAAAAAAGAAAAAGTGTCCAGTCGGTTGCGTACGCTAACGACTTGGACATCATAGGGCATACCAAGCGAGAGATTCCTGCTGTCTTTAGTACTATTGAACAAGAGTCTATCAAGATGTGTCTGGCAGTCAATGAGGGCAAAGCGAAATATATGTTGTTGACAAGTAAGGGCATGAGGCGTATTGGATCCCAGATTACGGCCGATAACTATACTTTCGCTATAGTCAGTGAATTTATTTATCTTGGCTCCTTGGCGCCATTACCACCAACAATGATGTTAGCCTGGAGACCAAGCATAGGATCGCTCTTGCCAACCAGGCGCTATTATGATCTCAATAGGCCATTGAGTAGGAGCGACCTCTCTCGTATGGCGAACCTTATACTCTACAACTCGCTTATCCTCCCAATGCTGTTGTACGGCGAGAAGCATGGACACTATTTAGCACCGATGCAGAAGTCTTGAGAGTATTAAAGAGAAAAGTTTTGCCAAAGATCTTGCGTCCAGTGTGTGTTGGCGATGATTTCTGTATTCGATCTTATAAAGAGCTCTATGAGCAATGGACGTTGTGCAGCGCATTAACACACAGTGGCTGCGCTGGCTCGGACATATCGTTCGAATGGAAGAAGATGTTTAAACGAGATGTGTATTTGATTTGTAAAGGCCCATGGGGAAGCTGGAGTCCTCCGCAACCATGGTGAAATTCACATATACGAAATTACATACATCTAATAATCCAACACACAACCTACTGAACTAGGTCCCAGATCGTAGAGGAAGTCACGATAATGAAAGGATAGACAAACTTATTACTAGCTTACTTGTTAAAATCGCTGTAGTCTATGAGGAGATCTGAGTCATGAATCAGACTATACTAGAATAACCTGATGTTGGTACAGGAAACTGTAGACCCAGAGTGAAGGTTGTCTCTAGGCCAATAATGATAATGAAAGATGATGAATAGTTGGAACATATTCATGGAATGTATGGTGCATTAATGTAGACATTTCAGTTGCTAGGCAAGGAATTGCCATTTTTGTCACTAAGCAACATCGTGAAGGTTAGATTAGAGGACGTGCACTTGACAAGTACACTACTCGGAGGTTAAATTGATCCATTGTACAAAAGCTTATATGGGTTTGAAGCAGACATAATCTAATAGCTGGTGTATAAAGCTTAATAGACGTCCGGCCAGGGTTCAAAACCTAGGTCAGACATCTCCAAGAAAACAAAATACAAAAAAAATATTTTTTCGGCCACTTCGTCTCAGTAGATTTCTGGGAATAACTCTGAGAGTAAATAAGAATTGCAATGAAAGGCTTTGAACGGTCCCGCTGCCACTCAAGTATTTTTTTTTTGTGTGCTTGCTTGGTGGTAAGCACTAATACAATATGGTTGAGGGAATACTTCCTAGAGGATGTCCTAGCTATCACAGAAGTATTAGAGAGTTACGCGTTAGTAATGCCTTTCAAATAGGCAAGCGGGTTGCTTGCCGTTTACAGGCAAATTCACACGGTGGCCCGTATGGTCCATTGTGTCACCCAGTGTGAGGTGAGTTCTCTTGTGATAATCCGTTAGTGGTGGGTTTGAATTATTTATTTTAATTTTATTTATTATAATTTACATAGCACAACAAGATACTAAATTAATTACTTACGAACTTCGAATGAAACCGGACAATTCCCTTAGTGGCATGTTTGCCATTATGCCTAGATCTGCAGACGTTCTGTCACCAAAAAGCGATGAAGTCTGTCCTGAAGTGCAGGCACTTTCATAAAAGGTATGAGTATCTCAATGATGATGAATCTACTAATGGAGGGCATTAACCTATCTAAAGTGTCACTGTCACTATCACTATCACTGTGAAGGAATTCAATATTCTATAGAGTGCTCTTAAAAAAAGAACCTTTTTTTGATACCCCCCGGCTGGCTGGTTGCTTGGTTGGTGAATTGTGCCAAAAAAAAATTGTTAGAAAAAATGTACAGAAACGGAATGCATAAATAAAAGAAGGAATTGTATTGTATTGGCAACATATAATTGTTACAATTGGTAATAGTTTCTCCTGGTGTCCATATAGCCAAAGACGCCTCTCTTTTTGGGCTTTTTTTTGGTTTAACTGTTATTCTTGTATGGTTTTATTGTTTTTGTTTCTATTAACCAAAAACACAAAAAAACAACAACAACAAAAAGAAAATGTTCATCATATCAAATGATCTAAAAGCGTTTTAACCACAAACGATATGGACAATAATGAAATGGGAAGTACCTTATCCTCAGGCTTAATCGTTCAGCTACAGTCGCTTTAACTACTCGTACATCGTACATAAAACATGTGCGCCTGTATTCTCCATTGGAAGTGAGTGTTTTTTTTTGCTTTTTGCCATTTCGTTCAACAATTTTGTTGGTTAGCAAGTGAAGTGAATTGTTGTTTTAGCCATTCTCTATGCCGGCCAGGCTATGGATGCATATGAGAGCCATAGAAAGGTGGCACTAACAAGTGCGATTTGAATTTTTTACAGTCAAACGTTTTCTTTTTTTCGTTTTACATTTCGAAATGAAATAAAACGTGAGACACGAATTGCAACAATTGTTTCTTAAAGGTTTACCAAACGTTTTCTATTCCTTTTCCACTCTTTTCCTCTCTCTCTCTCTTTGCTGTTTTTTTTATCATTTCTTCTTAACAAAAATCATCGAAGAATCAAATTAGTTTTGCTGGTATGCAAAAACCATAAGCATTGCAGAGGACTAGGTATTCTGCTTCACCCGGAAAAAAAGAGACACACGAAGAAGCCTGGAATTATGCTGATGATGTGTGCATCAGAGAGTATAGGAGTATGGGGAGTAGAACCCATATTTAGCTCCAATTTAAAGATAATAATACAAGAGCATGAGTACATACATCGCTAGTTATAGTTGGTGTTCACTTGGAATGTTAATTTATGTTGGCAAAACGAATTAGTCGCTTTGCAAGCCAAATTAAAAAAAATTGGTTTCCCTTTGGTAACGAATTCAATAGAAAATTGTACATGAACTTTCAATTCAAAGAATTAAAAATTAAGATTAAACAGCACATAAAGACTCATACGTTATCAAATCAGTATTGTAACCAGAATGGTACCTGGTTGTAAAGGAAGGTATGCAAGATACCTTCCAATGAAAAATATCTCTGCTAGTAACACGATGTCATCATATGAGCTGTGTTGAGCAGAAAAAATTTGTAAATTGAAGAACAGAATCAAAATCAATTTTAATTCGTTCTAAATCCTTCCGAGATGCCCGGTATATTTAAACAATTTTGATTATAAATACAGGACAACTGTGAATCCTCAGAGCCTTTGCCTCACAGTACCTTATATGATCGGACCAATTTTCGTGCACTTTTTCGAGTGTATGGGGTCATCATCACGAATGCTGGTTCAATTACCTTTGGTTTGTCGGCATAACATACATACATAATTGGCCATTACAACCCTTCAGTCAGGATTACGACCTAGCTTCACACACCACTCATATTGTGTGCCTTAATTTTATACTTGAGTGGCGGGCTCCCTACAGTTTAACGTCGACTCCGAATGACAGATTTTGAGAACTTTTTCATGACAGGTTTATTTACTCTCAGAGTTTTCGGCAGAAATCAGCTGAGAGGAAGTCGCCTAAGAAATAAGTTCAAAAATATTAAATCGCAGCTCCTTGACGGCCAATTAACATCACCATTTCGGCTAATTAAACGGCCATCAAATGCTTGACGCAATAAATCGATTGTGGCATGAGATGTGCGGCAAGTTGCATTATACTGTTGAAACTAAACATTGTTCACATTAATACTAACAAGAGCGGGCACAAAAAAATCGGTTGTCATGGTCGGGTAGGTATTTCCATTGACCGCAATAGTTGTGCCTTTCTCATTTTCAAGGAAATATGGGCTAATGATGGCTTCGCTCTACAAGCCGCACCACACAGCCATTCGTAATATGTGCATTGGCTTCTGTAAGACCACGTGTAGGTTTTCTGAGCCCCAAATACGTCTTGGCGTACCCTCGAAAACATGATTTTTTATTGTCAAAATCGACGTCATCGAGCCCAACGTTGTTGAATCGATTCATTGTATTCAGTGGAGATAATGGGCAATCACACACGAGAACAATTATGCTGGCACAAAATGACAGCCTATAGGCAAGAGAGGTGAGGAGAGTGGTTTTTTGCTGGCATAATTTTTCAACCAGCTTCTACCCCGCACAAACCAATCCATAAACAACACAAAACCAATACACATACATTTATAAAACAGCGTTGTGCGTACATAGTACATGTATACAATTTTATGCCAGATGAAATAGTCTCGTGTGTGACTAAAAGAACAAAAATTGTGCGGCTTCAAAAATAGTCTCGTGTGTTATAGCACAATGATACTGAATATTGTAACAGAATAGAGTGGCATAAGCATTGCGAGATTTGAAATTATTCCGATGGTTCAAATTTTAACCTATAGATGGACCACCCTATAGTACGTATAGTTATCTAAGCCTCTTTTAGTACGAGGACATAGCTTCTACTACCGCTTCCACTGTCTACAGCGGATTTAGACTTCTGAACTACCCTAAATGGTACTCTTACTCCGTCTTCTGCATACGGTAGGGTATTTAAAATTCATTTCTGTTTAATATTTGAATTTTAATTGCTTTATCTCAGGTTATTGGTGTTTTTTTAAATACTTCATTAGCGGAAATAAAATGTTTTCAGATTTCTAAAAAAGATAAAGAAAATCAAAACGTTTAAGTGTTTACATGAAAAGCGCTTTTTTTATAGTCATGACATCACAATATTTAGCAGCAAAAGCAAAGAACAAAAATTTTTAAGTTTCTTTGAATGTTTACTTGTCCTCTATTGTTGCTGAAGGGAATTCCCATGTTGATTAGAACGAGGACTTAGAACGAGATAACTGGAACGTAATTAATTACAAGGCAATAAGAATGCAACTCTGCAAACTCAAATTAAATGATGCCGGTTTGTTTCGGGTAATCAATAACCGATTACGATAGATAGTCTTTTCTTGTACGACCAACATTCAGGGGATGGCCCCTTACTCATACAGTGCTTTGTGCTGGAATTAGGAAAATATGTTGTGGGAAGGAGGGCAAAGGGAGTAGTGTTTGTGGACCCAAAATTAGAATCTCTTTATATTATACATACATACATACATAATTGGCTATTACAACCCTTCAGTCAGGATTACTGCTTAGCTTTTCACACCAATTATGTTGTGTGCCTTAATTTTATACTTGAGTGGCGGAACCTACGGTTTAACGTAGACTCCGAACGACAGAATTTAAGAAAATTTCTCATGCAGGTTTATTTACTCTCAGAGTTTTTGCCAGAAATCTGCTGAGAGGAAGTCGCCGAAGAAAAATTTAATTTATTTTTTTAATTATAAGTGACAGAAAATACCTCTGCAGGTAGGGCGTACCACATACGAATAGTTCGGCTAAAGAACGAATTTTGTCTGTAATGCAGTGTGTAGAAGCAGTGACCAATCGTCGGATGTGATCGCTGAGAAAGACGTGTATTACGTAGGAATATATGATTCCCGGAACAAGTCCCCTTAGAACCGTGAAACAGAAGCCATATTGCGACGATGCTCTAATGAATCAATTGAGTTGGATACCCTACCGTCATCTACACTTTCGAGAAGCCACAAAATAGACTTTGAGTCACCGGCATATACATGAGAGTTGTGTTCGGTCTGACATATGGGTTGTAAATAGTAAGAGGATCAGATGAGGTAAAGTATTTCTAGCACCGTCTTAAGAAACCGAGGCACTTAAATGCTTCCTTGGACACTTGAAAATTGTGCTGGTTCCAGTGAACATCACAGTGAATTTTCATATCCATTACATCAAGCGCTTCTGCGGAATATTGTCTTACAGGGGTTTATACTTTCTGATTCCGAGTAGGGACGACTGGGATCCTAATACGATCGTCCAGCCGGAAAACTTGGATGTATACACCGACGGCTCTAAGCTCGATAATGGGTTTGGAAGGGGAATATACTCTGGGAAACTGGACCTGAACATCTCTTTCCGACTACCGGATTACTGTAGCGTGTTTCAGGCGGAGGTGATGGCCATTTACCGGGCCGCCCAATGGATCCTCGTCAACGGTGCTCCTTTCACCCGCATCTCGGTCTTTTCGGACAGTCAGGCCGCCATAAGATCTTTGTCAGGTTTTGTGAATAACTCAAAGATCGTTAGGGAATGTTGCCGCTGTCTCGACCCTCTTTCTGGGCACTTCAGTGTCTCACTGGTCTGGGTCTCCGGGCACAGTAACATTTCGGGAAACTGTAGGGTATGTCACTTGCCTCGGTCAAGTTGACCATTGCGCGGAAATTCTTTCAGAACGCCAACCTATCCTGGATCAATGAGGAGTCCTGCTCCACCGCTGGACTCACCTGGCCCCTGATGGATAGGAGGCGTATCAACCAGTTACGTGGACTTGGTCGTGACATCATCTGAACCACAGTGGCCATGCTTTCAGGTCATTGCGTTATGGGTAGACACGCGGAAAGGATGCGGTTCCCATTTAACGACATCTGAAGTGGGTGCAGATCCGCTGAGGAAGAGGAGACTGTTATCCACTTTTTCTTAGGTTATTTGGCCCTCCATTTCTTGTCAGCTTGATGGAGCTTTCATCTATTGACATAAAGGATATAGCTTCGTTTATCAGACTTTCTGACTGGTTTTCCAGTGTGGGGTAGTCGTGCTTTTGATGGGCAACTCTTCCTCTTTCCTCGTTTTGGTGGAGTTTGGTCAGTATAGGGACTGCGTTCACCTGAGGCGTCACAACGGGCCGCTATGCGTGCTCAAGTGAGCTTTGTGATATCAGAGCTACCACTCCGACCTAACCTAACCTACCATCAAGAGTTTCTGACTCCCTAATATTTATATCACAGATGATGATGATACAGACGAAGTAATATTATTGCTCCGCTTACGTGTCAGTAAACAACAGTGGCTCTTTCGGGCATTGAAATCGGCCGTACACAACTGACCCTATTCGGAGATTGATCGTATATCGGGTGTTAAAATTAATACACACAACATAAGTGGTGTGAGAAGCTAGGTTGTAATCCTAATTTAAGGGTTGTAGTGATCAATTATGTAATGTAAGATTGAAAACTATGTTGTATTTGGATTACGAAATTTATACGCCAAGCGCAGGGGTCACATGGGTAAAGTCTTAATCCATAATTTCTCAATCAATTTACTAAACTTATTAATTTTAAATTAATTAATTAAATAATGAAATATTAAATTAAATAAATCACCGGAAAACTTATAAAATGAAAAGCAATTGACCTATATTTAGGACAGTGAGTCACAATTGTTGACTAGCTGGCATCTGAAGTACTTTTACTTGCGTAAAATGAAATCAAATTTCTCAATTTATTAATAAACAATAAAATACTTGGAACTGGCGTTTTCTGTAACACTTGACCACTTGATATTCGAATTATAAACAATTTATTGGAAAATGTTATCAGAACATACAACAAATCAAAACAACAAATCAAAGTAAGAAAATTAGATAGCGATCGGGAGGGGTAGAGGACTGGCTACTATCTACAATATCTAAGCAAATATTAAGCAAAACATCTTCCCTTGCTATGGGTATATAAGGGTAAGCAATATGAATTGCAAGACAGTATTTAAGCTTTGTAAGCGGAATAGGAAAGTAAGAATTCCCAGTGAAAGAGAAAAATTAAAATGAGAATATTTGTGGCTTTAGCGTTAGTGCAGCTGTTGAGTGTGAGTGTAAAAATCAAATAAGAAGAAGGAATGAAATTTGAAAATATTTTCTTTATTTTGGCGTTATATAGGTTTCTTTGGCCTTTGAAACACCACAACAGGTGGAAGAAGCTATTGATGGCCATGTAAAATCGAAAATCTTTAGCCTGCTCTCGGTACCCGGTATAGCTAGAGCTGGTGGTGGCATTAAATGTTACGATAAATATTTACCCCTTATAACGGCCGCTACTGAGAATTCAAAAACCGACACCGAAGCCTGTATACAAAGAGCTGCCTCGCGTCGTGAAGATGAGCTCAATAAAGTGAAACAGGAACGTGAAAATCTCAATTTGCAAGTTCAAAATGTGGAGAACACTTTGGCGGCATGTCTGAATAAATCCGATGATTTGGAATATCTCAAGTGTTTGAAAGAGAATGTAAGTGTAACTCTATCCGAGAGCAATTGGAAGTATTTTTTTTTTAATTTTTGAAAATATATTCTAGTCTGCCAATTTGCAAACGACCATAAATGAAGTGGGCAAAGCCTCTACTACTTTGGCGGATAATTTATCAGCGTCTTATAAGAATATTGATACAACAGAAGATTCCTGCATTAAGAATGTGATTGCCAAGTCGAAATCTGCAAGCGACGAGCTATTGGCTGCTCTACAGAATTGCTTAATGAATGGTCTTGATGATGGCGGTTCTGAAGGAGGTTCCGAAGGCGGTGATGGTGGTTCAGAAGGTGGTGATGGTGGTTCAGATGGTGGTGAAGGTGGTGAAGGTGGTGAAGGCGGTTCTGATGGCAGTGAAGGTGGCGAAGGTGGTGCCGATGGCAGTGAAGCTGGTTCGAATGGTAATGAAGCTGGCTCTGAGGGCGGTGAAGCTGGTTCCGATGGAAATGGTGAATCAAATGTTAATCCTGACGATAATTCTGTTATCGATTCAAATAATGGTAATAACAACGGTGCCGAAAATGATAACACTGGTGATAATGGCGTTGTGCCCGATGCCAGAAAAAAGCCTGAAGAAGATATATTTCCATAGATGGTAGAGCCACAAGCTTTAAGAATTTTAAAATCTTATTTAATGTCTTGGCATTTATAATATAGAAGAGACCTATTCATCAAGTTTTGTTACATGAAAGTAATTTGAGTTTATTTAAGTACGAATAATACAAACAAAATTTAATAAAATTTTTTTAAAAACTTAACATAAAGCAGACTTTTTCCAAAGAGTTTCAGTCGTGTAGTTGAGGTACCTGAGTATGTCGCAATATTTCTGCTTTATCCTGCATAAATCAACTATCGAAGACAGTTGGCCACCAACTAATCTGGATACATACATACCTACTACTGCGGCTTATAGCAACCTAGTGCTTGTGTTATCATTATCCACGTAAAATTTGAAAGTAATAGACGCGGATGCCTCTAGACGGATGTGAGTCCAATTTAAGGCAGATCTCACTACTCTTTTTCATAGAAATTGCAACGTATAGGAATACTCCAACTTACTTACTTAATTGTTCATTGCAACCCTTTAGTCAAGGTTACAATCTAGCTTCTCACACCACTCATATTGCGTGTGTTAATTTTATGCATGAGTGGCGGGACAACATTGTCTGGTAAGGAACTGCCTCTTGTATGGCAGTCGCCGTAGTCTAGTAGGTAGTGTGTTGGCTTATTAGACGTACGGCCATGGGTTAAACCCCAGGTCAGACAACTCCAACTGAACGAAATATGAAGAAAATAATTCTTCGGCAACTTTCTTTCAGTAGATTTCTGACAAAATCTCGGCAAGTAAGCAGAAATTGCCATGAAAGGTTAGGTTAGGTCGGAGTGGTAGCTTTGATATCACAAAGCTCACGCTTAGCGAC
This sequence comes from Sarcophaga rosellei, assembly GCA_930367235.1. Taxonomy (NCBI): domain Eukaryota; kingdom Metazoa; phylum Arthropoda; class Insecta; order Diptera; family Sarcophagidae; genus Sarcophaga; species Sarcophaga rosellei. The sequence goes on from OV884021.1 coordinate 79,832,562, forward strand.
GACTACCCTACATTGGAAAACCAGCCAGAAAGTTTGATGAACGGAGCTATATATACCTAGCCGCTATCTATACCTAGCAAGAGACGGGCACTGACAAAGTAGCAAGCCATGAAGTAATACCTCCGGGTGGTCTCTCTGAAAGTAGAGCAACTTGTACTGGAACTTTGAAGATTCCCATCTCTGGTTCAGAACAAAAAAAAAAAAGAATGGTGATAGTGAAACAAAACACAAAAATTATAATTTTGGGCCATTTGCCACCCCAGCCGTAAGATAATTTCAAAATAATTTCTTTAATTTGTTTAAATTAAAAACAATTTTTGTTTGTTTTTTGATTGCATATTTAATTCCTTTTGAATACTTTATGAGAATTATGTGAACATTAAAATAATCTTTTGTTTTTCACTAAATTAAGCAGCAACAGCCAGCCATTCATTCATTCATTGCGAAAAGGATTCGCACAACATTCTTTAATGTCTGCATAATTTTCTAGACTGTTTTTGTTGCCCGATTTGTCTTCATCTCCTTATTTTTTTTTTTTTTTTGTGTTGCTGGGTTGCTACTGATGTTTCCATCAGACTGAGTGCGTTTTTAATATTTCAATGAGATTTTGTACATGAACTTCACTCGTTTTGTTTGTATTTCATTTGCAACAATGAGATGATAAGACTGGAATATGAATTTCAGTTTTGAATTTGAATTTGAGTTTCAGTTATTAAGACAGACAGACACAGAGACAGGGAGACATACTACGCAGTAAATGCTTGCTTTTGTGTTTGAAAGAAAAGACAAATGAAGAGATTTTCAGAATTTTTTTGTTGTAACTTTTGGTTGGTTTGCAGCATGAGAAGGAAGAGAAGGATGGAGTTGTTGTCATTAGCAGCAATTAAATTAAGTGAAGATTTTTGTTAAATTAATTCATTACTTTGAAGATTTATTAGAGAATTTCTTTTACTTAAAGTGTCTAAAATTAATAAAAAAAGGGTTTTTGTTGCAGTAAGTAAATGACACAACTCGTTTGTTGCTAACAATTGAAGGCGTTTACATAACACTGCCCACAGATCTTTTTTACTGGCAGTTCCAGTTCCAATCTTCCTGAACAATATCTCTTTCAAACCATATTTTTTTAATTGATTCTCTGTCCGAGAACATTTCTAACAATTTTTAATTTCGAAATAGTCTTCGTTTGCATCTTCAAACATTACATTTGCAATAAAAGTAAATGAAACATGTAAGTAAACATGTCGATGCAACAAACAAAAGGCAAATGGGATAGAAGTTGCATGTAAACTTTGAACAGAAACTTGTAACATTTTTGTTGAAAATTGCCAATGATAACCAAGACAAGACAAGACAAGACAAGACACAGAAGAAGATATTGAAAACATGCAACAATATTTGCTAATCAGTTAGGAAAGGAATTCTAGAGACATGTAAAGATTCTCAGAAAAATAAAGAAATGAAACTTTAAGGAACACAGTGAGGAAAAATTATTATTATGACATCTATTCTGAATTCCTATACTAACACATACATACAGAATTGTTCATTACAACCCTTCAGCCAGGATTACAACCTAGCTTCTCACAACACTTATGTTGTGTGCCTTAATTTTATACATGAGTGGTGAGATATCTACAGTTTAAAGACGACTCCGAACGACTGATTTTTGAGAAACCTTTCATGGCAACTTCCTATACATACATACATAATTGATCATTACAACCCTTCAGTCAGGATTACGACATGTTGTGTGTGCTCATATGTTGAGTGTGCTCATTTTATACATATATATATATATATATATATATTATATTATATACAACTCCGAACGACAGATTTTTGAGAAACTTTTCATCATAATTTCAATTACTCTCTGTCGCCGAAGAAATACTATTTTGTATATCATTTTGTTGGAGATGTCAGACCTGGGGTATGAACTGTGGCCTCACGTCTTATACGCCAACACACTACTTCCTAGACTACAATGAATTCGAATTCTTATAGTACATGCATAATATTTATTGATTACTTTACATAGGGATTTCACAAAATGCTCGGTTTCGGTTCGGTTTCATGAATTAACATCTTGCTCCGGCTAAGCAGATGGTTGGATTACTGTACTAAGATGTAAGTTGTTGGCACTGTCAGTTGGCGTTGCCTTAAAATAATGATGTCTGAGAAAATTTTTGGAATTGTTGTATTGACTGTTTGGAGAAGAACTTTGCTAATTGGACTTTACTCTTTCCACGAAGGTAACGCTTCCTAATATTCCTATGGTGTTTGATGCCGATATTATATTATCTATGTGGTGTTAAGAGGCTTCAGCATGGGTTAATTCTCCTACATTTATATTATTTTTCAGTACCAGGAAGCATATCCTATACCAACTTTCTCGAATTTTTGTGCACATTTTTTATGTATATACCACAAACTTATTAATAGACGACTTTGATGAGCATTTCATATCATATTCACCGAATTACTCCATTCCCTGCAAAGATCCGGCGATTTTACCCAACTAGGCTATTTCCTGTGGGGATATGTAAAATCTATCGCATATAGAGACAAGCTAGTTACAATTTCCGTTCTAGAGGAAAACACTACATATGCCATTGAATAAATGTTGGCCTTTTCTCTGCATTACATTATAAGTTAACAGCCGGTTTCCACAAGATGTCCGGCCATATCATAATCCATATAACCAGGAAATTACTTCACTTAAGGCAGTGAACTATAATAACCTAGCATTATACAAATTATAGCGCAGATTCGTTCTTCATCTCATCAAGCGTGCGACAATCTTCGGTGTGCACGATATATAATAGGTTTTAGGTAGAAGAAAGAGAAAATGAATGAATGAAGTCGTCGTAGTCTAGAAAGAAGTATGCTGGCTAATAAGACGTGAAGCCTTGGTTCAATTCCTGGTTCAGACATTTCAAACAAAGCGGAACATGAATATGCACCTTGCTCTCAATGGATTCCTAGCAAAAAACAGAAAATAAATTCGTAATGAAATGTTTTTCAAAAGTCTGTCTTTTGGGTAGGTCCCGCAAACATTAAAATATCCTCAGAGAGAGAGAGAGAGAGAGTTTTTATTGCAGACTTCTTTATTGCACTCTTGGTAAGTGCTTGACATGTTTTATGCTTCATGATTGATGATTCATGATTGATTCATGATTGATTCATGATTGATCTATGATTGAGGATTCGTGAAAGATTCATGATTGATTCATGATTGATTCATGATTGATCCATGATTGATGATTAATGATGATAATCCACAATGCTTGATCTAATCTTCCTAAAAGGATCACCTCCAGACGACGTCTTTTATTGTAACCATCTTGCTATTAAAGATTATCTTCAACAATGTTAAATGGCCTTGATCGAATTTATGTGGTTGGTCCTCGTAAACGAACCTAAAATCCTTCCTTTCTGAAGAGATCGATTAATAAAAGTTCAAAGGTTATATATCAAATATTCCTATATTTTGGCCCACTGTTCAGAAACTTTAATAGGCGTTTTTATTACACTGTTTATGCAGTCTAACATGTCATAGACTCTCTCTCTCTGTCTCATCATTATCATTTTAAAACACAATTGCCAACAATTGTTTTCCTAATGAAAGTTTTTTTTTTGGTTCCTGTTTTATCCTCCTTTTTTTCTGATTTTCTTCTTTTTTGTCTTTGTAATAAAAAAGGATTTGCAGCCTAGAAAAACATGCAAAACAAATTGTATTTTAATGTTTTACTAAATTGCTCTTGTTTAGGGAGAATAAAAAAAAATTTGGAATTTTAACATGTGCCTGTCAATCTATGTATGCCATGGCATTAGAAAAGGATTATGGCCAGGTACGGAAAAACTAAAAAGAAAACATATTTAAAAGTTCGTTATTGAATTGTGTTGAAAGCAAACATTTTTTTCCAATTACCGGTAATCAATTTAATATAACGTTGATTAATTTAAGAGCATACTCTTCATTTTTTCAATAAATAAAGTATACTTTTAGGTGGTTAAACAATGTTTGTAGGCGCAAGTACAATATTAGGGGCATTTTTAAAACAGCAAGTAGTAAAATAATTAATAGCTTTAACATGCATTTGATCTGAGGGAAAATTTATTCCCAGAAGGTGTAAATATGGAAAATATGATTATAAAATTGAAGGATTAGAACCAACAAACATATAACCAATCCAGTGAGAATTATTTTTCGTTCCCCGGAATACTACTTTGTCTCAGAACACGCCGGAGACTGACCCTGATGGTCCATAGGCCCCTATGTAGTACTTGCTTTTACTAACGTTCGTTTATTTACTTTCAGCAGACTGATGCTATCGACCTTTGGCGAACTTTACTATAAATGAAAATTATGTATGTATGAATATGCATTAGAAAAAGCGACCTTAATCATGGCGCGAAAAGCTATGAAAACAGTAAGTATCTCCTGTAGAAAGTAACTTCAGTAGAACTGAATTGTTTTCCATTTTCAATATCCTTGTCTGCTTGAGTAGCTGATGCCATTTTCGTTTTCTTTAAAGATGTTTATTGTCCATATTGTTACGAAAATGGAAACGGTGTAACATCGTTTAACATTAAAATGATAAACAAAAGCAACACAAACAAATACAACGAACTTGTTTACAAGTAAACCAGCAACATCATTATGAAAGAAAAGGGGATAGACAAGTGAGCGAGAAAGCAACAACAATGTAACCACGATAGATTTCTCGAGAAGGCGAAACCACAAACATTCGACATGCAGACAAGCAGCAGTAAGAATTCAGTCAATCTTGTGTGAAGACGCGTTGCGTATGAAGAGAACAGTCGTGGTTTGAAGATCTCCGTTGAAAAGATCTGCGTTGTAAGCAATGAAGAATAGCGAACAAGCAATTATTGTTATATAAGTGAAGTTGTAAACAGTGGCACACAAAAATGGTACGAACAATGAAGAATTTGGTTGAAACTAAACACCGATTTATTTTTATTTTGTTTGCAATCAACGAACTCATATTTTAAACGTTTTAACATAACAATATGATATTTACAATAGGGGACCTTTCCCTTTTCAGAAATAATGCAAAAAGTACCCAAAACCGTTTGTTATATCAAATGAGGCAATATTGCATCTCCTTTTTGAAGGCGTACTACCACAGGATATTATTCTGTTAATTCATAATTGCCTCAATTTTCTTTTCATCTTTGGCTATCTTAGATTCAAATATTTATTCTTGCCTTCTTATGTTTTTTCTTTTGTTTCCTTTTCTAATATTTTTCTCTTTTTGAAACAAATCCTGCATATTCCTTATTAAGGAAGACAGTAAATGATAAGCAAACAGCAACAATTCACAAAACAAGTGCGGCTTCATTTCAGGAGGCAAAATATTAGCGAATGTCATCTGGCAAAAGTGAAATTACAGAGAGAGAGAGTAAACGGAAAATTTGTTTTCCGGCAAAACACACACACACACGGAACACATACAAAGACAATAATTATCCTAAGCTTCTGCATTCAAATCTATATTCAGAGCAGCTGGATATACTTGTACGCCAAAATTAATGATTTACGTTAGAGATGTGTTGGTGATGATAAATGGCAGAACGAGCGTTTGCCATTCATTGTATTTGCAGTAGAGAGCGGCCCCTAAAACTGTGCTTGTATTTAACTGAATGAAAAAGGAAGAGAGCAAGAGAGAGAGGGAAAGCGAGAGAACAAGAGATAAAGTCAAGTAAATCCTTTTAAAAGACAAGTGCTAAACCAACATTTCGAAACATCATTAGACATGCTACACACACACATACAAACACACACTGAAAGATATGATACATAGCAAAGCAAACAAATACTCCTGAGGCATTTGAAAAAGGATGCGACTTAAGGATCTGTAACAGTGCTATTGTTTTAGTTACTTGATGTGTTCCTTTGTTTGTGTTTGTATTTGTGCTGCGTTTGATTGTTTTCCCTGCCTGTCTGCCAGAGTATTTGAGAAAAATGCGATGGAAATTGTTTTTATGCTGTTGAACACCAAATTATGCAGCCATTCATGAATCGTAATTCTTGGTATCAGAAAAGGAAAAACGATTACATTTCAAGCGATAATTTAATGGAGGGCGAAATGGTGGCAACCAATTGTAATACAATGAAAATAATAGAATTTGGTAATTTTGAAATCACATGCTTAAACTCCAGAAATAAAGAGGCAACGAGGCAAAGAGGAGAAGAGTCGTTTAGAGGAAGAAAATGAAATTAGTAACCGAGAAAGAGATTAGTTGAGGTCCTTTCACATTTGAGTTCAAAAAGTGATCTCACTTAAGTCGATGCTAACTGGCACGAGTAGAACTTCAGGCTGGAAAACAGATAAATCACACGTTGTTGTAGCATATGCACAAAATCTGACGATCAGCTTGGGTAGCTGTAAAGTAAAATTAAAAAAATATTATGAGTTCTAGACAATTAAACATATCACTGTAGCACGAAAAATTAAAGGCCTGGAGAAATTGTTCAGTTCTTGTCTAATTTCCGCTGCCTGTACAATACTCTTTAGATCACCAATGGTAGACCTAGCCGGTATTAATCTTGCTATCTAACTATAATCTATAATTGAGGCGATTTCAAATATTGAGTCCCTTAACAGATTTCTTCTGTGTCCGCAGTTGTCGGCATGGATTTCCTTTTCATTTGTCTATGGACAATAAGAAAAAGTATTTCTCTGGCAGGAGATTTCTGGTAAAAACTCTGTGAGTAAAAACAAAATTGCAATGAAAACTTTCTCAAGAAAACTGTCTTTTAAAATCGACTTTAAACTGTAGGTCCCGCCGCTCATGCATGAAATTAACACACACAACATGAGTGATATGAGAAACTAGTTCGTAATCCTGACTGAAGGGTTGTAATGACCAATTATGTATGTTATGTATGTATTATTAGAAGGACTAAATCTATGGGTCCTTAGCCATCTATCAACTGGGTTAAAACTAGTTCAATGCTAACGCTCAACAAATCAAACTTGAGGCTTGTAATTGTGTTGTGAAACCAAGTCGCAGAAAAGATTCATAGAGACATGAGCCGAGCGAAGGGAGCAAAAGGGGCCAGAAGAATAGATGGCTAGGAATCTTTGGCCATCTCAAGCTAGTTTTACTCACGACGGGGGTAAAACTAGCTCAATGCTGCACTCAACAGACCTAACATACATAATTGGCCATTACAACCCTTCAGTCAGGATTACGGCCTAGCTTCTCACACCACTCATGTTGTGTGCCTTAATTTTATACTTGAGTGGCGGGACCTACAGTTTGATGTCGACTCCGAACGACAGGTTTTTGAGAAACTTTTTCACGGCAAGATTATTTACACTCAGAGTTTTTACCAAAAATCTGCTGAGAGAAAGTCGTTGAGAGAAAGTCATATTTCGTTTTGATGTCTGGCCAGGGGCTTGAACACGGGCTTTACGTCTAAGAAGCGAACACACTCCTACTAGACTACTTGAAATAAAAAATCACTGACAGTTCTCTAGATAGGATCCCAATCGGGTTTCTGTATGTGAAGATAAGAAAAAGTTGCTGCTCTTTGTAGAAGAGAACTGACTACCTTGGGGTTGGGTATCTTTGAGGGTTTAACCTCTCTGTAGTGTGTGGGAACTCTCTGCCACATGGATATTGGCTTTACGGGTCCAAAACATTGGGGAAGAGAGTGTTTAAGGGTCTGTGAACGCCTTCACTCGTTCGTCGATTTGTATGGAAAACTTAAACAAAATTGAGTCTCTTTTATATAAACAGATGGACGTGTGAAATTGTTCGCCTTACAAAAATAGGGGATAAGTACAGTGAGCGTCAAAAGAAACTGTACATTAAAAAAAGTATATTTACATTCATAAATTACCGTTATTTTTAGAAAGAAAATATATATGCATTCATAAATTACCGTTATTTTTATTTTAGAATTGTTTCATTGCCAGTTTTTAAAATTCAAACAAAAAAAAATTTAAAAAATGTCGATAATTTTGTTACATTTTTTCAGGCACACTCCTTAACTGCTAAAAGTGGAATTTGGTGATTATTCCAGATTTAGCAGTTAAGGAGAGTGCCCGAAAAAATCAAGTTACAATTATCCATAGTGTACAGTTTCTTTTCACGCTCACTGTATGTTAGGTAGTTAGTTTATACGTGTTTTTTATGGTCTAGAAAATTATGAGCTTTTCATCGATTATATTCCTGGGAAGCTAGCCCTATAGACATATCGATTGATATTGTTGCCAAAGTGGAAATGATGTTATAAAAATGATAAACAAAGGCTCCAAAAACAAAACAATGGACTTGTTTACATGATCAAAGAATAAACAAGAATATAGCAATAACAGCAGTGTATAAAAAAAGGGAATAAACAAGCAACAACAACACTGCAAGGACAAATGCAAACAAAATACACAAATTACAATAATGAAAACAACTTGTTTACATTTATAGATATTTCGCGAAAGAAGTCATTCTCCTTCGAGAGAATTTATCAGACTATTTACCCAGCGATATAAAAGGCAACACAAAGCAAGCAACGGGATCAGTAAGAACTCAGTCAGTCTTGTGTAAAGACTTTCAGGTTAAACAAGCTTCCAAGAAGTAAATTTTAAAGTAAAGTTTAGTAATTGAAAACATTTTTTTTTCACAATTTATTCATTAGCCCTGTGTGACCCACATATCATTTACCATCGAGATGATCAACTTTCTTATAAATTTCTTAATTAAGTTCCATTCCTATTATTGTAAAGCAAATTTTTTTCAAAGAAAAACCAAAACAAGAAGAGTGTGAGAGAGAGAGAGAGAGAAAGAAACGCCACAGAATTTTGGCTTAAGAAAATTTATATTAATAATCTTATGGTTTGGCTTTTAGGCAAAAATAATAAGAAAAACAAAAAAAAAAAAAATAAAAAAAAGAATTCTGCTTAAGAAATCAGGCAAGAAGCACTTGAAAAAAAAACATTAAAAATATTTCCAAAAATTATACTCCAGCAAAAACAGGCAGCAGGCGCAATGCTCATCTGCTCTAATCCTGTTTCTTCCTTCCTTTTACAGCCGGAGCCTAGGCAGCCAATATTTACTGAAGAGCTTTAGAAAACTATTCATTGCGGTTTTATGAAGACGTTGTTGTTTGTTTTATCGTATCGTATATTTCAGCCTTTTTAACTGGAATTATTTTTGGGGAGTCTTTTATTTTTCTCCTCTTGATTTTGATTCACCAGCTAATAAAACCTTTAAGAAAAATGTTTTCAAAGAAAGAATTTGTTTTTTGAGAAGAAGAGGTGAAGAAATAATCGCTACGAAGAATATGAATATTTTGTTGGTTCATGAATAGTTATAAGAGATGTTGGAATAGAATCTTTTTTTCCTTTTTTGCCTTTCGAATTTTAAGGATAAATTGAGGTTAGAATTATGGTAAGAATAACTTAAACAAAGTAAACTGGAAAGAAAAAAAAAGCAAAAATGCGAAGAGAAAAAGTATGCAAAAAATTTATGCATAAACATAACCTAAATTTTTAATAATCATGAGAAAGGAGAGTCTACATGGCACCAACTATGGATACCAAGTAGCAGGCTTGCAGAATGCTGGCTCTCAATAAGTCCAACATGAGACTCGTAACTATGTTATGATGCCAAGTAGCAGATAGTTCCCATAATAGGATCTCAGTCAGCTTTCTGCAGGATATGTGGAGTTGAAGAAGAATTGCATCTCTTTGTAGAAGAAGACGGAGTACCTTAGGATACGATTTATTTTACGGCTTAAGCTCTCTGTCGGAAGCTAATATTCAGGCTATTCTAAAGGTTTGTTATGGCATTGCACGCAGGTTCAAGAGAGTCTTCTCATACTCACGCGTTCCTCCTTCTTTTTAGAACGAAATGATGGGAATAGGATTGACATCGAATACTGAGGTTTAAGCTTCTTTTTCAAAAGAACCGATAGAGATGAAATTGAGACCTTTACAGATAAAATACTAAGGCTTGTTGAGGATACTCTCATCAGGCCGAAGTTTTTGCAATCTACAGAGTTGCCAACTAAGTATATACATACATAATTACCCATTACTGTAGGTCCCGCCACTTGTGTATAAAGTTAACACACTCAACATAAGTGGTGTGAGAAGCTGGGTTGTAATCCTGACTGCAGGGTTGCAATGACCAATTACGTATACACATATATATGTATGTGTGTGTGTGAGATATCATCGACATTTTTTATTCGATTGAATGAGCTATTAATGCCATTATGTGGGGGTTATGACATCGTTTAAATATCGGTCTTGGTTTCTCTAGATGCTGCATATCCGAAAATCCCATAAATCAGACTGAATTTAATCGACAGCATGAGTTGTGTTGGCTTTGCCGACAGATAGGGTTTGTAGTTTATTCGTACACATCTTGTGACTTAAGAAACCCCAAAAATAAAGAGTCTATCGGGATTAAATCGGACAATATCGATAGCCAGTTCTCATCCCCTCCATGTAAGATGACCATGCCCTCAAATCACTTGAGCAGAAAATGCAATGTGGCATATCCAGTGTGGCATGTAACGCCGCCCTAGTGAAAGCACATGTCGTTGAGGTCTGGATCGTTCAATTCAGTCCAAATGTTAATAATCATAGACCCATAGCGCTCGCCGTTGATAGTGATGCCCTGGCTAAAGTCGTTCTTAGTGGAATATTAAACGATCACTTCGCCGGCCTAAAACCCACGCCAGCGGATGCGGGTAATATGCGTTCGACATCCTGGATCTCATGTGGATTGGTATCTTTCTAAATTCAATAATTTTTGTTTGTTCACGTACCCATTAATACAGAATTAGGCCTCATCGCTGAAGATGATGTTTCAATGAATATTAGGGTCTGCTGCCAACAATTCTAGAGCCCTCTGAATAGAACAGTCTGAAAAAATGACAACTAATTTGACAGATGTAACCTCAAAAAGATGGCCGTTTTTAACTGCCAAAGATTGGAAGGCCCTACATTTCCTATGTTTAATTTGTTTTAGAAATAAATACCTTGTTGCCTTCATTCTAGGGATCCGTGTTGAAGATAGTATACGATCAGATTGTCGTGATTGATAAGTGATTGTGTTCGGTACTAAATAGGTATTACTTTCGTACAACAGAAAAAACTTGCATTGAATATTCGAGGTTTGGATCGTATGGACCTTTTCCCATATCGATTGCAGTTGTTTGAATGTGGTATTACTTCGTTGAGTGAGTGTTTTTGCGTCGTTATTCGGTATTCAAGATAACTGAAGCTAAAACTATTGGACCATCTGCTGACTTACTGGAGCAAATGCTAACCCAAAAACACCCTCCAAAATATATTCTGACATTTCGTAAGTATGTATTTTCATGTATGATCGAACTCGTATAATATTCTATATTTAGTTGTCTCATTATTCCCTAAAGCAACCGAAATTTTGTGAAATATTTTCCATGGCAGTGTTAAAGTTTAATTTTCTCCATATAAACGAAATTATGATGCAAGTGTAGGTGTATGTGTATGTGTGTGTAGTGCAAGAGAAACTTTTTTTGCTTAACTTCCTGTTAAACTAATAATTTCGTATTTATTTTAAAAAATAATCATAATAATCAGATTCATAATGATGATGAAAGTAATAAAAAAGTATGTGTATGTGTATGTCTGTTGGAAGAAAACTTATTCTCATGATGGTTTAAAAAGTTTTAAAATCAAAAACTTAAAATGCAAAAAGGGGGCGAAGATTAAATGATTTTTTTTTTGCCTTTTTTCTTGTTGTTGTAGTTGTTGGCAAACTATTTAATAAAGTTATAAAATTGAATATTAATTATTTAAAAGTACAGTTATTTGCAAATACGTGTGTATGTATGCACATGTATAAACTGTTTATATCGAACTCAGACAGATATGACTTGGCAATGAATATAATTAGTAGTGTAGGCTACCGAAAAGGAGTCCTTGGAAGTCCTCAAGAAGTAGTGATACGATCAAGAATGTGTAATGCAAAGGCATTTATGCATACATTCCAGATATCAGCAATGAGTATTCAAAAAGATGAGTAGATTCGAATCATACTCATAATTTCTGATACTTATACGCATTTATACTTATTTTATTATCATACTCATACTACTCATATTCAAAGTTTGAAGTACTCATCGCACTCATACTTAACAATACGCATGATGTTGTTGATTTTGACTCTCCTTTACTCAACATTTACAAGAATCACAAAATTAATATGATTCGCTTACGAACACTATAATACTCACTAGAAGACTGTGTGTTTGCTTTGGTTACTGTCTTTGTAGTTCTCTTTCTTCCTTTTTTGCAAATGCAACAACAACTAAGACTACAAATTTTGATGACTGATTTGAATCACTCGAATCATTTATGAGTATTATAAGTATTTTTCTAAATTTATGAATCTAAATGAGAAGGCATATGAATCAAACATATTTCGAATGTTATGAGTTTGATGTCAATGTTGACTCACACTCACTGCAACCTGTACTTATAAATCAATGTTGTAGTGAGTACGAATGGATCAGAGTAGTTGAATTTCAGTACTGTTCACTCAGTCATACTCAAACTTTCATGAGTATTTATGAGTAGTGAAAAAACGATTCATTACTGGTCTCTGATACATTGCAAACCTTTAGTCAGGATTACGCCCTAGCTTTTATTACCACATATGCTGTGTGTGTTAATTTTATACATGAGTGCGGGATCTTCAGTTTAAAATCGACTCCCAACGACAGATTTTTTTGAGAAACTTTTCATGGCATTTACTATTTACTCTCAGAGCTTTTGCCAGAAATCAGATGAGGGGAAGTAGCCGAGGAAATACTATTTGATGGAGTTTGAACCGTGGCCTCACGTCTAATAAGCCAACACACAATCTACTAGACTACGACGACTTTAAATATGACTTTAATTAAAGAAAGGGTGTCGGATAATCCGAATTTGTCAATTTCACTGCATATTCGACGTTTAAATTTACACCTACATTCATGTATAATCAAACTTACGCACCGATTAAGCTCGACAGACCATTTACAACTCCATAATTATGCTGTTACGGCGCTAGGACAATATGTTCCTAATGCTGAGTATTTTCTTCAGCATTGAAGCATATTTCTCAGTGTAACCACCGACTAGTACACGGGTCTTTAAGAACCCAGAAGTGATTTTGATACTGCCTTTGCATGCTGAAACAGTGACTCTTTGGTGTGTATAAAAGTATTGCTGGAAGATATATAAGATTTTTGATTTTTTAACAGATTTTTATTAAATATTATGAAGTGAATGTTATGAGGTTCCTTGTTGTCATATCAGTCCTTTGTGTTCAGCTCTTTAGCTTTTAATTTGGCCAACTTTTAAGTATTTTGTTGCACGTCGTTTTGTTGAATTCATTTGCCTTAAATCTTAAAATTTCCTTTTAAGAAAATACCTAACCAAAATGACTAGGCCTGACTAGGGAACATTATACCCTTAATGTTTTCAAAATGCTCCTTTTTAAGGAGTATCATTAACTGACAAACATAAACAGATCATCTTAGTAAAACTTAACAAAAAAAAATGTTTTTTTCTTTCATTTTTTTTGTTGACTTTGTATTGTTAGAGGAAGTGAAAACGGAAAGACTTCTGCAACATAAAAAAAGAGCCTTAAAAGGACATAAACTCTACATACACAGACACACACACACAGCTTTAGAAATATACAACTACAATAGAAATGTAATAAAAGCACACAAAGATACCGTATTTCACAAACAACAAGGCTTTGATTTGTATGTATTGAGTGAGTAAATAAGAACAAGAGAAAGATTGACTGAATGAATGAAATGATTGAAAGAATGAATGATTGATTGAATGAGTAAATGATATCCTTGTTTAATATTTATGATTTCAAATAGTATTTGTATATGTCTATAGGACATACATACGTAGAGGTAATACAAGGACATTAGTATGTGTGTGTTCTAGTTTATAATGGCAATAGATATGTGTGTATGTGCATGTATATGTAACATCCTTTTGTTTCTAACGTGTGCATGTACAATCTAAACAATTTTGTTTAGTTTAAACAATATTTTCAAATGCAAACATCCCCTCCCCCCATCTTCCTCCCCTTAGCCTGCTAAACTTAAACAACAATTCGATACAATGTTTACACGAAAAAATCGCTTGTGGCTGTATTTGTTTTAACAATTCAATGTTGCTTTACATCCGTTTCCGTTTTCTGCTTATGTGTTTGCTGTTGTTGTTGCTGCTCCATATTTTGTTGTTATGCTGCTAAAGCGAAACTATAAAGGAAAAATTGATATAAATTTTGATAAGATTATACAGTTAGGCCAGCAATAAAGCGTTATTCCGGAGAATCTTATCTCAGCCTACACGAGAACAATACCCCCAATGATAAGAGGCTGATCGATTTCTCCGCGGCACGTAACTTGGTAGTATGTCGCACCAAGTTTTAACATCTCGATATTCACAAGGCCACTTGGATGTCCCCCGATCGATTTACGTCCAACTAGATCGATCATATTGTGATTGACGGAAGGCACGTATGAGTTTGAGGAGAAGAAATGTGCCATCTTTTCCCTCATATACCAGTGCCCGGCTCTTACCATGAATAGAGGAAGGTTCTTAATTTCTCATTTTCTGTCGTCTTTGATAATTGCTACAGCAATATTTACATTGGAGTCGTATTGTTTTTTAAAGGGATTATTTGACTTGATTGTAGATTGGCTTATGAGTTGTGAGTCCACGTTTCGAACTCCATGTCAGGCATTTGCAACAAACAGAAATATGACAAATATTTCTTAGGCGACTTCCTCTCAGCAGATTTCTGGCAAAAACTCTAATAGTAAATAAAATTCGGTGTCAACTTCAAACTGTAAGTCCCACACATAACACACAACATTAGTAGTGTGAGAAGCTAGTTCTTAATCCTGACTGAAGGCTTGTAATGAGTAATTATGTATGTATATATGTAAGCATGCATGAAAGTGGACGCTAGAGAGTACCAAAGTAGTTCTGTCCTCCTAATAATTTTTTTCTGAATTTGTGGAATATGCCCTGAATGCATTGTCAAAGTGGTGAGACCACCCTCAAGGTGTGAAGAGTATGAAAGAATTATTATATATACCTCCTCTAATAATTTCCTTTTGCGTGCATTATCTTAAAACGCTTCTTCTTAGATTCCTTTTAAACAGACGTACATATGCATTATTTATGTGTTCACTTAATCTTAACTATGCTGTATACATTAATATGAGGAATAATTTTTAAGTTCATTTAAAACGTTGCATTATCTTATCTTTTCGCATCTCATCGTATCTCATCATATCAATAATATCCGTGTAAAGGAAGTACTGAAAATTGTAATTTGTGTCAAAGAATTTTGTAATAAATTTAGCAAAAACTTTTTTTAAATAAGTTTTCAATAGCGAAACCTACAGTTTGAGTTTGAGTTGGAGTTGTCGACAACGTTGAGTATTAGTTTCAGTTGTAGTTTCAGTTGCAGTTTCATTATGACTGCAAAAAAAATTTATTTTTTTCTTTCGTATTTTAGTTGCAAATGTCTCAATTATATTTATGAAATGAAATGTTTAAGACAAAATGTAAATATTATTTGTATATAACAGACATATAAGCACACGTACCTACTCATATAGTTATTTGTGCATAAATAAGTCATAAATAAGCATTTCCATCGTAAAAAAAGGAAATTGTGCAGCAAACAACATAGAAGGCACGGTGGAACGGAAACAGTTTTAGTGATGAAAAAAGTTCGCAAAAGATATAGGCTTCCTATAAATAGTATATTTCGTACCCCTTAATGGTGAGCGTATAACAACTGACTTGAAGGCTTACGTGTGTGCCGAAAGGCATGAGGCATTGGAGGTCCAACATTGGAGGTCGTTGGTCTTATACTATCACATCCTATAACGATGCATAAGTGCTAAAAATCTTTATGGACTTCAGGGTAAACATTTTCGGTATCATAACAAAATATTACCCGCGACTGCGCAGTAATTGGTCCCTTTGTAAGTTATATCGTGGCATACTTTTGCAAGCATTTCGGTCAGTAGCTCACCAATAGCAGCTGTAATTGCATCTTTAGCTGGCGTGCATCTGTACATGGGCGACAATGTATCCAAAATATATTGCAATAGCTAAGAATCACATGTCGGTGAAAATATTGCTCAACGCAATAGGTTGATGATAGTGTGTGAAAACATGCCAAACATGTTCTACCATTTTTCTTCTTCTTACAGGGTACATTGACTGCTCTGAAAATACTACTGAAACTTGAATCTTTCTTTTGGTGACGCACCCTAAATATGAGCTTTATTGCTGAAAATTATTTTCCGATAGAAAAATGTATTTTCGCATTCGCCTGTCCTAAGGAACATTTATTAAACAAACAATGTTGTGCTACGTCCATTACTTACTTATTTAACTAATTGGCCATTAAAAACCCCATTATCGGATTTCATCCTGCTTTGATACATCATTCCAGGCGACTCTGCTTCTTGCGTGCCTTCGGCAGTTAGTTACACCAATCGATGACAGGGCCGTCCTCTTCGCCGACTTCCGAAAATCCCCGCATTAAAAACTCGTCTTGCCTGAACATCTTCTTCAATCCGAAAGACATGGTCGAGCTAGCGCATACTTTGAATGTTAATACGATGCACAACGTGTACATCGTTGAGCAGCTTATACTGCATTGCACCGAATATCTTTCGTAGGACTTTTTTCTCGAATACACTTAATTGCTATTGCATCAGTTTTGCCAGCAGCTACATTTTGTATGATCTGTTATCAAGGTTGTTACGTGAATTCCTTCAGATGACTGCAAAAAACAAGCCCTTACTGCCATTGCAGTTGTCGTTGTGAGGCATTTTCAGCCATCCAAGAGGCTAATGTCTGACTATTATGGATATGACGTTCCTTAGATGGCTTCTAGTTAGGTTTTGTACTGCACATATCCATGTGGGGCTAAATCTGTCTTATGTTTGGTCTGATGAGTATAAAATGAAATGCTGAATGAAATGCGTGCACTAATTAGGTAGTGGAAGAGACAGTCTAAGAGGTTTAACTGTTTAAAAATCAACCCAAATTTGACTTTACCATGTGATCTAAATACGTCAGTAAAAACTACTAAAACCAGAAGGAACTATCAGGCTTGTACGTTGTAAGCTCAGGATTGAAAGCGTTTTCAGGTATTGTGTAGTCAATAGGTATATCCAGATCAACTTTACCCTAAATTTTGGCACGACTATAGTACTTGTGGCCTTCAATCTTGTACCTGTGTTCGAAGCGACTTCTTTGCCAACACGCCAGCTAGATAATGTACAACTAAAAAAGCGACCGGGTGTGATGAATCCTTTACTCTAATAAGTATTCGAAGAAACCTTTTTTATTTTGCTAGAGCCCACTGTATCTTCATGCTTAATAACGCATCCTTAAAAAAAAAAAATAAAAAAAAGAGCACACACTCATACATTTTTGTTTAGAAATAATACACGCCATGAACAACTGGCAGCACAAAATGCATTTGCAGCATACAAGCAGCATGCAATGCTATTAAATACATTCATTCTTCATAAGCATGTATTTAAAACTGTCTAAGCATGTGTGTATGGCTGACTGTGTTTATATGAGAGAGTATCAAACGACAAATACACAAGACTACAATGTAATCATATATGTGGAGTATATGAGTCCCTAGAAGTAATAGACTTATAGTACCAGTAAAAAAAGAAAACAAATTTTGTTTAAATAAATAGTTGCAGCGAAAGAGGAAAAAAAACTTAAGAATAAAAATACTTAGAACAGGCAGACATACATATCTATGTATGTAACATAACTATGTACATATGTAGACAGTAACAAATACTTTTGAAATATATTACAAGTACTTTAAATGAAAAACGAAGAAAAATTCTTGTGATGTTGTTGATAGTAATACTCCACCCCACTTATTGTGTGGAAAGGAAAAGGGTGATCACAAGAGGGAGTTACGCGAAGCAATACGAAAATTTTCATTGTTTTCTAAATTATATCGTGCAACTATGTTTAGAAAATTTAGAAAAATATTAAAAAAATATTGCAATAATGGTTCACCCTATGAGTTGTTATGCCTGCATTATTTGTATGAAATATTAGGGAAGTAAAGCAAAGCATCTTAAGCAAGTTATGAAAATTGTTAAAAAGCAATAGATTCCATTTATTCTTGTAATGTTTTTTAACATAATTTCAGCATAAAAATGTATTTTTTTTATTGTGGAAAATAAAATATTTTTAACCACATTAAATGGCAACATAAATAGTGGGCATGTGGCCAAAGTCCCAAGTTATCATGCAGAAAAAAATTTATTGAAATTGCACTTTTATCAGGTTTTCCAAAAAGTTTTAAACGAATCTAAATTTTGAAGAAAAATTTTAAGAAAACTTGCATGTAAAAATGCTTTCTGTAAAGATCGTGGATTTCATATATCTTTTGTGTCTGTACTATATTTTGGAGAGTTAACTTTTTACTTTAAATGACGATAGAAGGTATTACAGCCCCTAGTCTCAATAGCAAATATCAGCAAATAAGCTGAACTTCATAGACCGAACTTTTGTCTTGATTCCCTCAGACTGACTTTCGAATATACTTTTACTGATCTCGCTAGTCGCAGACATGAAGCCACGCCTCAAACCCCAGGTCAGACATCTCCAACGAAAGCCAATAAATAAAAAAATATATTTCCGGTGAATTCCTCTCAGCAGATTTCTGGCAAAAACCTTGGGAGTAAATAGCAAATTGCCATGAAAAGCTGCTTAAAAATGTACCGTTCGGAGTCGACTTTAAACTGTAGGTGCCGCCACTCATGTATAAAATTAATACACACAACATAAATGGTCCGAGAAGCTATGTCGTAATCCTGACTGAAGAGTTCTAATGACCGATTATGTATGTATATGGTTTGTGTCTGGACTACATTTTCAAAGGTTGACGAGTGTAATTTATTTGTACTTATTTTACTTTAAATTGCTCTATAGACGATTACAGCCCTTGGTCGCAATAGAAACAGCAATTAGCACAGCAGCTGAACCTCATGTAACACTCACTTCATTTAAGAGTTTATCCTTCCACCGCACTTTAGGAAAAATTTTTGTCTTGATCTCCTCTACCTAACTTTCGAATGTAATGTGAGAAGGAAATGTGATCCCGCTATCCTCCATATGGGTGAGACCTAGCTTTCACCAAAACATTTACGTCTTTATTAGAGTTGGAGAAATAGCATCCTGACACCCTTTGACTTGACGAGATGGGATACCAGAGATTTGATAGCCGCTTGACTGTCTACACATTGATCAAGTTCGAAGGAGGTAGGTCCCTGGCTTCTATAATAAGTAGAGCTTGTTCAATGGAAAACATTTCCGCCTGAAATGCACTGGCCTGGTTAGGTGGGTAATCTGTATGACCCGCTCAGTGCCAGCTTATCCGAATAGAACTTAGATCCACGTCCACATTCATTTTCTAATTATCGGAGGAAATCGTTATATCACTGTCACTGATGAGAGCTTCAAATTTTGCCCGTGTGGAATATTTTTGTATATTCTCTTGAAAATGAATGGTACCATGCAGTCACATCTAAAATCCGAGTGATTCGGTTCTACTTCATGCAGTGTTGAAGCATGGCCCAGCGGACATGGGCTAAACATATCTGAGAACTTAAGCCCTACTGAAGTCCTAGTAGCAGCGCTTTGGAGGAAGATGTCCAATGATTATAGATGAGCTCGAAGCCAACCTGACTTCAGAGCTTAGGCATGCCAACTTCTGTACCTAGTTGTGCATAGTGAGATTAGGTCCTCTTTCGTATAACTTCCCATCGTACTTATATCCCGTAGGAGAGTATAGGCAGTACAACCATTGTATACGAGGCTGCAGGTCCCTATCTACATCCAAACGCTCAGACTCTGTATTCCTCCTCCAAGACAATTTGAAGTCCAGAATGATTGCACTCTGAATACTCTCGCATTTTTTTCAAGTGTTGTCTTAAGCTGAACAACTTATGTTTTCCAAAGACGCGGACTGCTGTAATTAAAGCGACCTATCCATATGCAGTTTGAAACTCTCACACATTCTGATGGATTATATTTTACAGTCGGTGTTAAGAATGTTTATGCGCCTATAAATTCCTTTTCATTCCATTGCACCAGCTATGAAAAGTCAATAACACTGTTATGACCCTCAGTACAATATTAATATTTGAGAATTGTTATTGAATTTATCGATTACAAAGCAAACTGGCTAACCATAACCATAACCCTCTAAATGTTGCTTTAATAACTACTGCTTGCCACTGTTTGTTGAACAAACAAAAAAAGCTAAAGAAGTTGAGACTAAAAATCCTAAATATGTTTGAACATGCAAAACGTGCTATCAGGGCATATGGACAAATATTTCAATAAATTTACTTGCAAATTAACCCCTTCAAAGCCGATTGGGAAACAAATTACTTTATATGGCTACTGCATTGCAAAATGGTTTAATTTGTTTGTGAAATTTTTTGTTTGTTTTTTTGTTGCAAGCTTTTGTTTATAAACTAAACAACATTGCATGCCTCAACAAAATTCTATTGGTTGCTACTCATAAACATTATGCAGTAAATCAAACTCTAACTTCATTCATTCATTCATTCATTTCAGCCATTCAAAGGTTCAAACATTCATTTGAGCCTTCATTCATAGGAGGGATATTGCATATTGCCATGCGCTTTTCTGCAAATATTTGCATATGCATGCCATTTTAATAAATTTTTAGTTTTATTATTTCTATTTATTATTATTCTTGTTGTAGTTGTATTTATGTATTTTAAAATCCAGCATAAGATTGTAAAAAAATGAGAAGAAAACCTTCCACCATTTTTACTTATTGCCTCCCTTAAGTGAAGCATGCTTGTGCTTAAAATATGCTAAAATAAGCTCCGAAAGTAGCGAAAACACAAAAACTCTGTTGGAATTTAAAAGCTGAGAAAAAACACAGAAATTCTAGTATTTTTCCAGCTTATGGAATACCAGAAATATTTTCACTCGCATTTCTGCATTTTGCATCGGAAGAAATTGTTTGAATTGGTGCTCCTTTTTTGTTTGATTATTTAAGGCCCAGTTAAATGGGCATGAAAATACTGTTTAAAACACATACTTTTGCATAAAAATGCCATCATCGTCTAACATTTAATTGTCATATAAATATGCCTTAAAAATCGCCTCTGGTTTGGTTGCAGCAGTCAATCCTTTTGAGGTTCTATTTGATTTCTTTTCTCACATCTGGTACGATATATCAGTGATAATCTGACGAATGTTGGTTTTCAAATCTTCCAAAATTATGTTATTATTACCGTAGTCATTTTCGTTTTGACAAATCTATGTACAAAAGTTTTACGCTCTTAAATTGCCATAAGTCCACATGGTTCAAAGGATATTTTCGATAAATTAAAGATAAATGATTATATAACACACCAAACAGTGACATTTACAAATGAAATGACTCTTCCACATTCCTTTCTGGGTAATCCGTCGCCCATAATTGATCAAGTGAGAAACGAGCATTTCGGTGAAGATAATTTTGTATGAAAACTCAGCTTTGAAAGTTTGTTGCTCTGGCATCCAATCGGCAATCACATCTACGACATTGTGAGAGGTCAGCAACATTTGACTATTTCATGAGTTGTTAGTTGCCGTAGTGTAGTAAGTAGTCAGTTGGCTTATTAGGCATGAGGGTTCAAAACCCTAGGATATGTAGACGAAAATCTATTTCTCTATGCGTTGATACTCAATTGGGTACGACATCAAATATAATTATAGAGCCGCCAGGCACAACTCAAGACCTTGAAAGATGTACTTTTTGTTCTTGGAATACATTTTTACGATAAAAATCAAAACATTATGGCCTATAATTATAATTACGGCTTCTGTGCGATGGCATACGCACCGATCAATATTTTGATAGGCGAGTTTGGTGATTGGTCTCCATCTCATTGGTCTCCAAACTCAAGCGATTTTTAACACATTTTTTCCTTTTGTTACAAGCAGAGTGTCTTATGTACAGGCACAAACCTACCAGAACAGCGAGTGGGCCATCTACCGGTGACTCTTTGGTGCGGCTTGTGGAGCGGAGGCATCATTTCCTTTGAAAATGGCGCAACCATTACGGTTAATGGAGACACCTATTGCACCATGATTACCAATTTTTTTTGTACCCGCTCTTCATGGTATTGACGTAAAGGATCTTTAGTTTCAACAGGATGGTGCAACTTGTCACACATCTCATGCCACAGTCGATTTGTTGGGTCAAACGTTTGATGGAACGTTATTAGCCGAAATGGTAATGTCAGTTGGCCGCCAACAAGTTGTGATTTGACACTGTTGGACTATTTTCTGTGGGGCGCCGTTAAAGAAAAGTGTTATGGCGACAAATTGAGCATTTGAAGGCCAACATTCGTGATGCCATTGCTGAGATAGGGCTCCATACACTTAAAAAAATGTTAAGAAAATTGGGCCGATGAAAAGAGGTGCTGCGGCCAGCCGCGAAATAATTGTTCTTCACAACAAAATAATAAATTTGACAAAATTTCAAACCGTTTCTGTTTTATTGCATTTTTAAATTTAAACTTTTAAATGGCCCACCCTTTACAAAGCCTAAAAGGCATTACAGTTGTCATTTGTGATATCGGCAGCCAATTATTTATTGCCCCGTTTTATCCATCAAATTTTTCTTGGACTCATGTTTGTTTACAAAATTAAATGGATGGGCTGTAGTATCAGCACCTTTTGATTTTTCAGAGCGCTAAGTTATAAAATTATTAACAAACTACATTTACCCCCTTGCCAGTTATAGCTGCTTCAGCATCATTCTGTTTGTAGTTTTGCATTTAGACTTCATGACAAATCTATTTATTTGGTTTGCAAGCTTATGGAATTTTTCCATTTAAAAATTAGCCAGATTTCTTGAAAAATCAAACAAATTCAATCGACCTAAACTGACAACACTTCCACGACAATCCATCTGTCCAAAAAGCCTGCCAACCAGTCTGTTAAGACTTGCCTCAGTTATGATTTTTCCTTCGATTTCGATGGCAGGCGCTGTCATAGTTATGTTGAACTGGTGATTTATTACTTAAAACCAGTTCGCATAGTAAAATTCTATTCAATTTAATTAAAATTTTTGTTAAAAATTTTGTTTTTTTTAAAACGAACGAACGAACGAATGAATTTTATTTTCGATTTCTGTGGCGCCAATGGTTTGTTTTTTTTTATTGAATTTGCCATAGAAAACCAAGTGAATGTATGTGAATTTGAATTTGAATTTCAACAATTAATGACGACTTTAAGTCAACATTTTGTTGTTGTTTTTGTTGTCATAAAATTATCTGTTGCTCGCATATGAGCATAAGCAGCAGCGTGTGGGCATTTAAAACAGAAAATTAAAAAATTGAAATGATTGTTGCACGTACTTACATTTGCAAACCATATTGAACAGCTTGATGCATGTGCCCCTTTTGCAACCTGTAATCCAAGTTGATGATGAAGAAAACAAACGCGGAGCCCACTATTTACATTTGAAATTTGGCTTAAAGTTTTAAGCCTTTAAGAGCTATTGCGGTTGTTAATTTTCAATTATTTTTTGTGACGAATATACATACGTACGTTTAAGTATTGAAAAATTATTTTTAATTTTCATTGCATACGGCGGCTAATGTTACATGTGCCGCAGCAGATGATTTGTTTGGCGTTTGTTTGTTGGCGTTTTAAATTATTAAAACCACCAGCAAATAATTTCAGTAATTATTGAATCCCAGCCAATTGTTATTGAAGAAAACAAATGTAGTAGAGTTACAGGCAATCTATATGAGGGTATAGTCTCTGGAGGGAAGAGAAGTTATCAAATGGCCCTAGAGAAGGCCTTAAAATTAAAAATTTACACAAAATGGCATGAATTCTGAATAATTGAAAAGACTTGTGAACTGTCATACACCGGTGTTGCGATAGAAAAGAATCCTGAATCAGCCAAAAGGATGGAAATGGTCTAGAGACAAATCCAAGCATTTCGATTCGAATGCAACATCAAAATCCTGTTCGAGGTTTTCTCTTTTTATCAATAGAATTTTCCAGTTCACTAAAAATAACCGTGGTCTAGTAGGTAGTGTGTTGGCT
This sequence comes from Sarcophaga rosellei, assembly GCA_930367235.1. Lineage (NCBI taxonomy): Eukaryota > Metazoa > Arthropoda > Insecta > Diptera > Sarcophagidae > Sarcophaga > Sarcophaga rosellei. The sequence continues at coordinate 79,856,774 of OV884021.1, forward strand.
TATTAGATGAAAGGCCCGAGTTCGAATCCCAGGCCAGACATCAAAAACAAAATACAAAAAGTATTTCTTCGGCGACTTCCTCTCAGCAGATTTCTGTCAAAAACTCTGAGAGTAAAAATTGCCATGAAAAGTTTCTCAAAAAATCTGTCGTTCGGAGTCGACTTTAAACTGTAGGTCCCGCCACTCATGTATAAAATTAACGCACACAACATGAGTGGTGTTGAGAAGCTAGGCCGTAATCCTGACTGAAGGGTTGTAATGAGCCAATTATGTATGTATGTATGTATGTACTAAAAAATAAAATTCTATTACATTCAAACATACATCTGTACATTAGAGCGACTCAGCAAAAAAGTGTTCGATGTACCCTCCTAAAAATGAACCTTGGACTTTTTTAAGATGACATTTAAAATATTTTGTTTCCAGCTTTGACCTCTCGTGAGCTGGACCATTTCGAAAAAGGGTCTATTTTTCCATGTTTTGGCAATTTGAGAATATGGGTGTCATAAGAAAGGTTTTTTCAATGCGCGTCCAACTGTGTATACAATTTGTCCAAGGACGATCATCCATGTAGGTTTTTTAAGGATATTCTGTAAAAAAGAAAGGTTTTTGATTTTTTTCTTCGGGGTTGTTTGTAATAATGTCCTTCAGACCAATACAATGTTGCAATCATGTCTCACACATAGGCTTTAAATACAAATGTACATTGGTCATTACTGCCCTTCAGTCAGGATTACGACCTAGTTTCTTACACCACCCATGTTGTGTGTGTTAATGTAATACATGAGTGGCGGGAAATACAATTTAAAGTCGACTTCGAAAGACAGAAATTTGAGAGAGTTTTTGCTAGAAATCTGCTGAGAGGAAGTCGCTGAAGAAAGATTTTTTCGTATTTCGTTTTAATGTCTGGCCTGGGGTTTGAACCGTGGTCTCATGACTGATAAGCCAACACAGTACCTAGACACGCACACTCTATTTTACTTACATGTAAAGATAGCAGAGCTTAATTTATGACCCGATTTAAAAAGATCTCTTTTAAGTGACTTGCTTCCATTAGGATGTCTACACAATCTCTAGATATATGTATATACATCGGTTTTCCAAAGGCCCCACAATATTACGGCCCTGGCATTTATCTTAATGAGTAAATGGAATAATTACATGCCTATGGGTGTATGAGTGTGTATAATTTTCTTCATGTATTTGTTTGTTACCCCGATTATGATTCAATGGAACGCTGTTTACGTTTGATCTCAATTTAATGTTTGATTTTACAAAATTTGTATTTACATTACTTGGTATGGGTGTGTGTCAATAGCAAAAATCGATGTAAAGGTGGTACGAGGATCAGATAGAAAATTATGGTATTACAATTCAATTAAAAATTACATTAATCTATTGTAAAAGGAGTAACTAAGCCCGTATACTTATGGGAGTGAACTCCCTTTGGTTTGAATCAAACTCAAAACCCTCCCTCACACTCAATTGACTATCAATTAGATTACCAGTGCACATTATCTACAAACTGCTTTAAAACTACTTCACATCAATATTCCTCACAGAAGTTTAATCATTTTTGGAAAACTTTTCCAATCGACCATCGTTATTCTTTCTCGGTTCATGCATCATGTTAACTTAATTATAAGTTTTGTTTTCGTTGAATTGTATTGTTTTACTGGCAGTATTTGTTTTTGTTTTGCCTGTATAACATTGCAACGACGCATCGTTTATAAATCATTTTGCCTGGCGTTGTGCTCCAAATTCAATTGTAATATGAATAGATGTTGCATGAACGTACATACATACATACATATGCCCTCTGTTGTTTTTGTTATCGTTGTTGATTGAAATTGAATTTAAATATTTTGGCAATACTAACGGCAATATTTGAAATTCTATTGAAATTTTAATAGGGATCAGGTGTTTAACCACAAGGTGAAATAAGAGAAATTTTTCAAAAAAAAAAAGAAACTTACAGAAAAACTTCCATTGTGGTTGCATATTATACGTTGTGGCGAATAATATGTGTGGGGCATGCAGCACTAGTAATTCTAGTGTAAGGTTACCTAAATATTAGATTTCAACAGAAATGAAAATATTTGGTACAGGCTTTCGCCAATTCAACTTACAAGAGCATCAGCAAGCGTATGTAGTGTAATGTCTTTAGTAAAGGCCTCTTTACAGGCTCAGAGGGTTAATATTATTATCATTGTCGTGCAGACGGGCCATAGTAATTCCACCATACGATCTATGTATATAGAGAATCCTTGTGATGTCTTCTCCTAACCTACTGCCCTGACACATTCTGTTGCCATTCTGTTGATATGCACCCAAGTTTATATTTTCCTCTGGGTTGTATTAATGCCTCATAAGTTCCAAATTTATGTTCTAATAATTCATTCTTATCGTCTTAGAATCTACAAATTGAGTTCGAGACAAACGTGTTTGTATTCCTATAGTAAGTGGGGTGGTGATTGCCCAACAAGACTATCTGATGTCAATAAGCAAGTGATCCCTTTGTATTATACTCTCATTCAACTTAACCTAACATAGTATAGTATAGTATAGTAAGTAGGGTTGGTATTACTTAATGGTGATGGCACATCAAGACTACTCGATGGCTTATGTCTATAGGCAAGAGACCCCTGGTTGGTTTACTTTCCTTCAACCTAACCTAACATAACCTATAATTCTACAGCTATCCAATAGCATGAGAAGGCAGTAAAAGTTTTATGCTATTGAAGTTACAATCGTTTAGAATCCCATCCTTTAGGTGGTTATGTTGATTAACGTATTGCCGTTACATTTGAGATGCTAAGAAGCAGCCTGGCTATCTGCTGGAATCCTTACATTGTAGTTTAAAAAATACTTGCGGAAAAAAATGTACGGAAGGCCTTGATCAATGGTCCATTCTTATCAGTCTTATATTTGACAAGTTGTATCTCATTTAAAGCTCAATCACTCAAATTGAAATGTTTGCGAAAAAATGCATTTTTAATGACCAATAAACTACTGTACTTAACAGAGAACGACTGTTTAAGGCATAGGCAAAGGCAAGAAGTTCTTGTCAAATAAATCTCTTTGTTACACTTAAAACGGGCCAAGAAAAATGTTGAAGAACGTATTTCACAGGCGCATGAATTATGTTTGAAACTAAAAGCAGAGTTTTTCTACGTTTTTTAAGTTTATTTTTGTTTTTCTGTGTAACAGTGACACATGACCATAAATTATGTTGCCAAAAATGCCTACCAGCTGTAGAGTTGATCGCCATACAGCCAAAACACCAACGTGCCCATAGGCCAGGAAATAGAAGGAAGCTAAACTAGACGCAACATAAGAAGAAGCAGAAGAAGACAGAGATGAACACCCACTTGCTTTAGTCACATGAGTGGCAACAACATATTATATTGGCCCTATGGTTGTGCAAAACCAAAACCAAAAACATAGAGTGAAACCCAAAACAGTGGAACATATGCAACAACAACCAACCCATTTACTGAAAAACGACGTTGAATGTTGGTAGTTCTTGTTGTTTTTTTTTCTTTTCATCCCGGCAAAGTTTTCGCAAGGTGTTGAAGTACAAGTTGTAGAATTTTTTTCTCTGTTTGGTTGGCTGTTTTTTATTTTTTCGAGTTCCTTGTGCCTGCCATACGAGTGAGTAACTTTAAAGATGTGATTTGTTAGAACCCACGCACGTTGGATAGTGTATGTCGTTGTAACATTTTTTTTTGTAGGATCGCCTGCGTTTTTTCTTTCCTTTTTTTTTGGCAGTAGTTGGGATTTGCATACGAGGAGTTTGTCTTAAGTGATGTGTGCAATGGTTACACTATAAAACAAATCAAGCAAAATATTACGTTTTTTCTAAGGGAAGGTATGCTTTATAACAATGGTAATGGATTTTTTTTTAGTAGGAGAGTTAAATACATACATCAGTACGTACATAATTAGTCATCACAACCCTTCAGTCAGGATTACAACCTAGCTCATCGCACCATTCAAATTGTGTGTGCTAATTTTGTACACGAGTGGTGGGACCTACAGTTTAAAGTCGACTCCGAATGACAGATTTTTGAGAAACTTTTTCATGGCTGCATGGCAATTGCTGCTATTGCTATTTTTGCTATAATACTACTACTACTACTATTGGTAGAATACTGTTACAATTTCTGTTGTTATGCTAATAGCAACTATGGCTACAAATATTTCAAATGATTCTATAGCATCTACTGCTACTTTAGCAACTACCGTAAGTACCCTTTTGGTACTATTTTCTATAGTTGTTGCTACTGCCATTATCATTATATAAAGACTTTTTGTACAACTATTACAGCGATTTTAACTTCTACTGCAAACAGTGATGCCTTGCTTTCATTACTATTACCGCTAACATTACTATTATTGCTATTGCTACTGTGACTACAAATTCTTACTACTACTATCGCTACTCTGACTGTAATTTCTGGTATTTTTCTGTTGCTGATACAATTACTACTATTGCTATTTTTACAGTGACTACAAATTCTTTTCACTAATGTCACTACTTAGACTGTAATTTCTGCTATTTCTTTCATTACTGGTACTGCTGATTTTGCTACTACCAGTGCTATTCTTGGACTGCTATGAGGCTAATGATACTGTCTCTGCGGTTATTATGCTACCACCGGTATATGCTACAATTGCTAAAATTTTATTGCCACTACTCCTTTCTTAGCTGGTGTTGTCATTTTTATTGATTCTATTGCTAATTAATAATGTGTGATAGGTAAGAAATCGAATCACTCGCTTATATGCTATTTTCTCCCACTGCACCCTACAATTACTTGAGAAATTAAATTAAAAAAAATCCAATAAATGCTTAACTTCGTTTTACTCGAAGTAACGTTTCTAAAGCCGCTTCTTTTACTTCGCTTTATGTCCCTTACGAGCGCTAAAATTCGTTGTTGAAGCATAAAAATATTATGCAATGTTCTTTGTTGTTGTTGCTGTTGTTGCATTTTCATACTTTGCATGTCAGTTACAAAATATGGCAACATTTAGCAAATTTGTCGTAATTCTTTGGTGTTCATGTGTCAAGTTACAGCACGTAGAAATCGTCATTACAAGACGATGTAGTACGAAAAAAAAAAACGAAAATAAAAATAATGAAAAACAGCAACGAAATACATCAGGGTGCAACACTTGTTTATGAAAAAAAATGCTGAGAAAATGAAAAATATTCCTTGAAAAAAAGGAAAACACATGAATATGATGGAACACTTAGTTTTAGAAGGATGGCATGAAATTCTTTTCCATTTTTATATTTTTTTGTTTAATTTTTCAGATCTGAAAAAGGCTAACTGATGCTTATGACTGGTAGAGACTGTTAAACTTGTAAGATTTAAACTGATTTACGCACAATGGATATGATTTCATAGAATTTTATAATTTGATAAATTTTCTAAGGATTCTTCTGAAATACAGTCATTTTTAATAATTAGAAACAGATGCCAAAAATCCCTTTATTTCGTAGTCTGATCTTAAATATCCTATCGTCTCTTTTAAAGCTTGTAGGACTCAGTTTTCTTTGTGCAGTTCCCGTACTGACCAATTTATTCTATGAGTTCGGAGCAATTTGGTCAGTACAGGGACTTCGCTTACCCGTGGCATCACAACTGGCCACGTGGTTCTTATGTGGATTGATATCTCAGCCTAGTTTTTTAACAGAGAAACATGATAGAAATTCTGTGGCTTCATAACATGCGAAATATTTCAAATGACACATGATATGTGGAATATAATTACATTTGACTGATGGCTCTTAGATTTCTGGCTAGGAATTGTATATTCGAGGGAAGTTTCCTATTTTTCATGTAACATACGTACATACAGAATTGGTCTTTACAACCCTTCAGTCATTATTAAAACCTAGTTTCCTACACCACTTGTGTTGTTTGTGTTAATTTTGTACATGAGTGGCGGGGACTGCAGTTTAAAGTCGACTCCGAACGAAAAAATTTGTCATGTAATTGTCTTTAATTGGAATTGTTTGCTGGGTATATTCAATTAGTGTTACTGTCCATATGAAACTGTTCAATACAAATCGTTGGACCATTTAAAAGTCAATTGTTCAGTGATTTTTCTTCTCACAGCAACATAATTTGTTTTTCACATTTATTTTTCATTTACGAATAAAATATTTTGAAAAAGATTGCGTGTCTTGCTGTTACAATGACTGAAATGCGTGGCGTTTTTTCGGTTCGTTTTCTCGATATAAATTGTCGTTGCTATGAGAGAGACACCGCCAATAAAAAGGCATTTTCTTAAGCGGCTTATAACTTTTTGGTAATTTGCAAGAAAAAAGTGTAACGTATCTCCCTATATTAAAAAAATAAAGAAAAATAAAGAAAACACGTCCCACTACCCCACCACCCTCCACAAACCAGGTTGACAAAAAAAAAAAAAAACGTGAAATCGTCGATACAGTATGAAATATAAAAGACAACCGCCCGCATATCAACCATAGGGATGAGGGCGACGGGTAAGTGGAAGTAATAAACAACTCACGTTTAAAACAGCCTCCTTTTTTTCTTCTTATGCTGTGGCGATTAAAAACCAGGGAAATTGTTTGAATATCAGAAACAGAAACAGAGGGCTTCAAGCAAAACGTGCATTAAATGGCCAACACGCAAGTGTTTAAATGCTACAATTAACAAGTGGGTGGCAACAGCGCCTATAACATCATCCATAAGTATGCTTTTTTTGTTTGGCCATAAAAATTTATTACAACATCACAGTTCTTTTTCATTTTGCTCTTTTCCCAAACCTAACCAAGAGAAGGAAAAAAGCCAACAAATGTTGACAGTTTTTTTTCCACATTTTTTTTAAATGTTAAATTTAATTGTTTTTATAAAAATTTCCATTCTAAGGCATATATTTTCTTGACTGTCTTTCTTTATGACTTATTTCGCAGTATTTTATAAATCAACTTTAGCAACAGCCCACGCTAATGATGCCCTACATAGTACAGCCAAAGATTGCGTTTGGTATGAACAAATGCTGCAAAATACATGATCATGTACTCTCAGAGATCATAAGGTTTCCAAAGTCGTAAAACGAAACAAATGAAGAAATCGCCGCAGTCTAGTAGATAGTATGTTGGCTTATAAGACATAAGGCCATGCTTCCAACCTCAGATCATATGTCCTCTAACACAACGAAATTTGAAAAAAAATACTTCTGCGGCGACTTCCTCTCAGCAGTCTTCTGGTAAAAACTCTGAGAGTAAATAAAATTGCCATGCAAATGAGACAGAAACTTATGAAAAAAATTACTACAGAAAACTGAGTAAGTAGTACGACAACTTGCCTGAGTTCTAGTATTGACTTGGTCAAGATACAATTCATTACTTTTCGCTTTTTTCTAATAAAATCCTTCAAATTATGTTTTATTTACAACTCTCTGCACTCTGAATTCTATCTTGTGGATCAATTCCAAGTTTGCAGGTTGCTAATAAGGTACCCGACGTAGAATACTTAACCAAAAGTTCGATGGTTACACCAAACCTCGCCAATTGATTCAATTTGCAGTTCCCCAGTTTACCATTTCCCGGTAAGTACCGCTCTTTCATCTCGTTAAGATTATTGATGCAGCCGTGGTCCATCCTAGAGGCCGTAGTCTAAAGCCGTCTAATTTCTACATATAACAGATAGCGAATGAGCTTCCTCTATCGACTCCAATATGGCACTTACAACCACAATTCTTGAAGATTTGTGTGGAGTCAGTTACTTTTCCCTCTTTCCGGAATTTGTTCTGAACTTTCTCGCAGTGTCATGTAATCTGTACTCTTGATGATTCACTATTTCACATATATTTTTGACTAAATAAAATTTAACAAGTACTACTGTCCAGTTCCCCAAGGACTCTAAATAATGTTAGCTGCAGCGGCTTTACGGTATGGATCCAGTTGGAAGAGACATAAAATTAGCTTCAGTGCCGACATGGATGTCATACGCAGTATACTTGAGGATAGTTTGGGCATTAGCAACTCTAAATAGGTTCGACGACTTATGCTGTATAGATACCATTGCTAGGTCCATATTTTCTATTCAAGTAATTATTTAAAACAAAGAGGGAAATGAAGATATGTTTTAACCTGTTTAGTACATTCGACTTCCAGGGCATAGCGCAAAAAAGGCCTAACAAGTGCGCCTCACCCCTAAGTCCTATAAGCCCCCTATGTACCCTATTTTGTAACCTGCTTAGCACATTCGATTAACAGGACAGTCACAATTGTAAAAAAAGGCCTATCGAGTGCTCCTCATTCCTAAGTTCCATATGCACCCTACTCACCATATGCACCCTATTTTCTGGCATGTTTAGTACATTTGACTTCAACGACAGTTTTAAATCGAAAAAAGGACTAATGAGTGCGTCTCATCCCTAAGTTCTATATGATCCTTCTGCATCTATGCACCTGATTTTGTAGCCTGTTTAGTACATTTGACTTCCAGGACAGTTTAATATAGAAAAAAGGCCCAACGAGTGCGCCTCATCCATAAGTCCCATATGCGCCCTATGCACCCTTAGCGGATAAAAGGGTGGTGGTTAGAATCTACTCGTGAAACGACCCACCCACTTCTGTTTCCGTGGAATTTATAGCCAAGCAACGACTGAATTCCCATTCGAGAATCTTCCTCAAATCAAATTTAGTTCTGTCCTTAAGAGGAACTGCAAATATACCTGGAACTGTCATCATGTCATCCGCGTACGACATTATCCTGCAACTTAACAATTACAACATCATTCTCAGCGCCTATGTGACAAGGTGTTACGAATGGGGAATGCTCCCCATTATGAGGAATTCCCTCTCATATCCTCTTAATAATGTGCGACCTTCTTAGCATTAGGTAGATTATTCTTCCGCGCTGACCAACCTCTTCCCTTGTTTAGTAGAACTCGGTCAGCACTGGGACTGTGTTTACCTGAGGCATCACAACGGACCGCTATGAGTGCTCAAGTGAGCTTTGGTAATCAAAGGTACAACTTCGGCCCAAACTAACCTAACCTACGTACATACATAATTGGGCATTACAACCCTTCAGTCAGGCTTACGACCTACCTTCTCACCTATCCTGATGAAAAGTGATTGTCCAGAAGACGAAGAAGATGAGTTCCAACATTTCCCTGTAGTATTCCAAGTAGTTCTCATATTACCATTTGAAAATTAATAAATTTGTTGTATTTATTCCAACAAAAACAAAAAACTATTATGCCTTATGAGTTATTGTAAATCTTTCAAATCTGGAAATGGTTTTCAAAACCTTCAGATGATAGGCAAACGCAAACGGTAACGCAATTACAAACAAAATATCCCTTTTAGCTGTAGGTGTTGGCTGGTGAACTGGCAACAACAACCGCGTCAAGACATTGACTGCAACAATAGCGAGCTTGTTGTTTAACTAACTGCTGTTGGTTGCAGTGGAGGGAAACATTTTTCCAACAACTTTTGTAAGATTTGCCGCCTATTTTACAATTTTATTAGCGCCTCTGATTTGTTTAACGAGCCACAACAACAACTGACTCAAGTGGTAGAATGAATAGGAGGAGGAAGTAAGAAAGAAAACAAGATCTGGTAATCAGACTTGGAATACAGAGGAGTTAGTTGACATGCAACATGCAAGCTTTGCTACAGCAATAGCAACAAAACTGTAAACTTGTGTACATTTCTTTTAAATTTGTAGCAAAAGGGTTCATTTGTTGTTTTTTTTTGAGGTAAATTGTTGCCATAATTGACATGGCACGATCAACAGTTTAGCCTTTTGCTTTAAGTACCACATTATTATCATTTGCAACATGCTACATGTTGCTTACAATCCAGGAGACAACACTAAACCATGCATAACAATATGATTTAAATACCATTGAGGCATTTGAATATGCATGTGAATTTGGCGGGTTTGGGGGAGGGGTGGTTGGGTAACGTAATTTAAATTTCCTTGAGAATCATTCGTTCTTTTGTTGTATAGTCTGGCCTGGCTTGGCCTGGATTGTAATTGTAATTTGTGTCGCTTGTAATGTTTAATAGATTCAAGCGTAACTGCATAACATTGTTCGGTTTGTTCCTTAGTGGGTGTTGCAATTTTATTTCGCTGCAGTTTACTATTGATTACGCAGAAATAATGTCAACGCTTCTCTACTCTGTTTGTTGTCATGCTCTTAACTTGTTGGCCAGCCATAGAAAATTTTTAATTTATTTTGTTGCATCCAATTAATATGCAAGCGTTTAAGGCATTTAAAGCAGCCAATTATCCAAATAGTTTAGTTAACGTTTTAAAGTTGACTTTCAAACTGATGACGGGTTTGAAACGAAGGCAAGTAACACAAGTTTTATAAGGGAAACTCGTCTATAATAATGGCATGATTTATTGGAGTTTCATTTGGCTATTTAAGAACCAAATATTTTATCAGCAGATGTAAGCAAATGTTTTTCGAAATTCCTTCATTTGTACACAATGTGCATAAGAGGCGTTTCACAAGAGTTCAAACTCTTCTTCCAGTCCCAGAAGGAATTAATTTTTACATTGCATTGGGCCTTGTAACAAGGACTTTCCGTACTTTGACTGTGGTTAACAGCCATCTTAATGAAGTTGCTGCAGTCTAGTAGGTAGTGTGTTGGCTTCTTAAATGTAAGGCCTCGGTTCAAACCTCAGGTCAGACATCAAAACGAAAATAGGAAAAAATATTTCTGCTGCGACTTCCTCTCAGCAGATTTCTGGTAAAATTTGGTACACATCAAACCTGAAGAGCATGACAGTCACATTTATATGGAGCCTTACAGAACATTAATTGAGAGAAGCAAACGCAAACTGGCCAAATTAAAATTGAATCTCGTTAAGAAGTGCAAGAAATATTTACCAGGTAAAACGTATAGTTGGGTGGTAATTAATGAACTAACTGAATAGCTTTGATTGAAGATTGTAATGCTAAGCTGAAGAGAATTGCTGAAATAAAATTGAATGAAAATCTGACGTATATTTCAATTGTAGAAAATATGAATTTAAATGAAACAATAAAATGGTAAACCAATAAAATTTATATAAAAAATTAATAAATTGTTTTGAAGAAATATCTCCTCTTAGAAATTCACTTAAAATATCTCATGACGAAAATTTCACAAAACTTCGGCAAATAAGCGTGTAAGTTTTGATGTAAAAATTCAAATAATGTGTCCTTTTTGTTTAAGACCAATACTCAGAGGATGTCCCCTCTTTATGCACAACATTGTTTTCAAATTAGGAAAATAGTCAGGTTAGGTTAGGTTGGAGTGGTAGCTGTGATACTAAAAGCTCACAAAAGCCCAAGGGTAAGAGCAGTCTCCGTACTGACTAAATGCAGCTAACTCGCACTGGACCGTAGATCTTTTCTCTCGAATATTCTCAAGGCTGCTGCATCAGTGCTTAAGAGTGTTGATGCCTCTGTGCCATAAAGAAAAACGGGGAGGGCGAGCGTCTTGAGTGATCCTACGCTTAATCTCCAGACTGACATCATTTTTGGTGATAATGGCGGAGCCAAGATAAATAAATTTCATGTTTATAATCAACGTACAGTTATCGGCCGTAATCTGGGATCCTATATGCCGTATGCCCCTTTTTTTTGGCATCATTTACTGGCAGACCCATCTTAATAGACTGTTGTTCAATCAACTGTCAAGCATGCTGTATTACAAGTTGTGCGACTTGTTTGAATGAAATGCCATTGATGTGATACGAAGAAAGTTAATGTGAGTCATTTACATAGCTTGTTTGATCAATCAAGAGGTTAAAAATGCTGTTTCGACAGAAAACTACCTGTGAACTATTTACGTTACGTCTTACAAACGTCTGAAATCATGAATGCAATTCATATGCTCAGACGTAGCCATTGAAACTAAAGGTCGACCTGTTAAAATTGTAAATGACATATGTAGAGAACATGAGTTTTACACGAACAAAGTTTGGGCATAACATTTCTATGCCTGAAGGGAGTAAAACAATGCCATTTATTGCTACACAGAATCTATCCAACGGTTTAAACTAATGTTGCAGCCGGAAAAACTTATGAAACCGGTAACTTTGCCTGGATTTGCCTCATTCATTCATTGTTCTTTGTTGAATTTGACAACTTTTCAAAGCAGTCTTCTGACAAAAACTTTAAAGCTCCGATTAGCTAAACGTTCACGATACGTAAGTTTGTTTTCAAAAGACGAAAAATAATTGGAGAGATTACCGAACCGTAACGTAATTTCGGTGAGCATTTACATTGTTCTTGATATGCTAAAAACAAACATACGTTCGGTTATGCTGCGTGTACGTTTGGCTAACCAGGGCTTAAGAGTGAATCACTTTGTCATGAAAAGATTCTTTAAAATGTTAAACGATGTTCAACAACAGTTACTGCTGCTCATGGTTAAAATCAAAACACACACCACAGGTGGAGTGAAAAGCTAGTTTGTAACCCTAACTAAAAGTGAAAGAACTCCTTAAATAGTACGCCCGCATAGGTAAATTAATTACAATTTTATGAAGTTGTGGATTAAAGCAACAAGATTGACTGGGTTATATACTCGTGTAAGTATTCTTTCAATTTAAGGTTCAATACTAGGTAGCGGTGTAATTAATTGTAAATAAAACTAGGTACCAATTAATGAACTTAACTAATCTATAGCGCTACCTGTTCAAGTATATAAACCTAAGAAATTAAGACAACAGTTGTCAATATTAATTCAGATTTCCAACGTTGAACATCTACGACGAGCATAAAAACTTTTCAATATGCCGAAACGTCGTATATCATGTGATAAATTCTCAGCCAGTGATTTGAATTTATTTGTTGACAGCATCGAAGAAATTTCCCGTCTAGAGAGTATGAAACACAAATGTAAACGAGATAGGACCACCCTTGACACAGAAGACACTGTTAGCTATTGGGACCTAGAAGATATACTTTCAACCGATCACACGTTGTCGACTATCCATGAATCCTACGATGAAATCTTGGCGAAAAATGGTGAAGAGGAAAGTATTGCCCACAATTCAACATACTTAGCAACAAATCAGCGTTATTTTGTGAATTATCCGCGTGATCGTCCATCCGCTCTAGAACTTGATGGTGATGAGTGTGATGTTCGCAACAGTGAGTTTGACGATGTTGAAAATGCTTTGGATTCCGCTCTAGAACTTATTGATGATGACTATGCTGTTAGCAACATTGAATGGGATGCTGTTAACAATCCTATAAAGTCCGATCCAGAACTCGATGCTGTTCCATATGCCGTACACAACATTGAATTTGACGATGTTGGATATACCTTGGATACCACGTTGACAACTATCCATGAATCCTACGATGAAATCTTGGCGAAAAATGGTGAAGAGGAAAGTATTGCCCGCAATTCAACATACTTAGCAACAAATCAGCGTTATTTTGTGAATTATCCGCGTGATCGTCCATCCGCTCTAGAACTTGATGGTGATGAGTGTGATGTTCGCAACAGTGAGTTTGACGATGTTGAAAATGCGTTGGATTCCGCTCTAGAACTTATTGATGATGACTATGCTGTTAGCAACATTGAATGGGATGCTGTTAACAATCCTATAAAGTCCGATCCAGAACTCGATGCTGTTCCATATGCCGTACACAACATTGAATTTGACGATGTTGGATATACCTTGGATACCACGTTGTCAACTATCCATGAATCCTACGATGAAATCTTGGCGAAAAATGGTGAAGAGGAAAGTATTGCCCGCAATTCAACATACTTAGCAACAAATCAGCGTTATTTTGTGAATTATCCGCGTGATCGTCCATCCGCTCTAGAACTTGATGGTGATGAATGTGATGTTCGCAATATTGAGTTTGAGGATGTTGAAAATGCTTTGGATGCCGCTCTAGAACTTATTGATGATGACTATGCTGTTAGCAACATTGAATGGGATGCTGTTAACAATCCTATAAAGTCCAATCCAGAATTCGATGCTGTTCCCTATGCCGTACACAACATTGAATTTGACGATGTTGGATATGCCTTGGATACTGATGATATTGATTCTAGTGGATGTGCCATACACAACTCTGAATCTGAAAATGCTATAAATTCCGCATCAGAACTTGATGCTGATGAATATACTCAGTTTGATACTTCTGAAAATGATTTGAATTCCGCGTCAGAACTTGATGTACATGGTGTACACAGCATTGAATCTAATGCCGCTGAAAATGCTATAAATTCCGCTCCAGAACTTGATGTTGTTGCATATGCCGTACACAGCATTGAATTTGATGCGTTGGCTTCCAACGAAATTAATTCGACTGGATCTACCGCATCCTCCATAGAAATTACATCAGTTCGACGCTCTACGCCTCAGACTGATCTTGATGCCATCGAATATGCGGATGACTTATCATTCCATAACAATATCACACGATGTTTGCCTTTTGATTGTACAATTCTTGAACAGGAGGAAGTGTACGAGGCATTGTATTCTCAACCAGAACCGGATAATAGTCACGTCTATCAGGAACTTTATGGACCATTGGCTAAGAAGAAAAAACGGAGCAAATTATCGAAATTGAACATCTTCGGTTTGGTGCGCAAGAAGTACAAGCAATGTTTTCCATCGAAAACCTATGAGTGGGTTAAAAGTACTTCATGGACTAGAATAACGGTAGTTTAGGGAAATTTCCAGGTAGATTGTAAGACTGATATAATATTAGAATGTTAATTGATAAGTTTTGTTAATTGTAAGAATCAATAATTAATTAAAATATGATGCAAAGAAATATGCTTTTAGGGATTTAAAAACGAAAAATTTGTTTTTGGAATTTGTATAAGAAAAAATGTGTTGCTTTTATACTGCAGCTGGCACTAGGATCAGCTGCATGGAATACTCGCCTAGAACATAAAATCATATATTTACTTTGTTAAGTATGTATTTTTTTATTTTAAATTCATATTAATGAGATCAAAAACATAAAACAAAATAACAATAGAAACATATAAAATGTACAGTTCTTTAAAAAATAAATAATTCAATGTATTTTAAAAACTAGTTAAAAATATATACATAAAATATAAAAAAAAAAACTATATATCTATTAACATATTTATTTAATACTTTTAAAATGAGTTTTTAAAACCGACAATGCGTTTATTGATGCATCTGAAAGTCGGTTTCTAATTTTAGTAACATATTGACCCTCGAGAGAGAAAACTCTCTCGCTTTCAACAGATGTTGACTTATAGTTAACAAGGCCTCTGAAAGATTTTTTATATTTTCCGTTTGCTTACCAGATTCTCCAAAAATTTCAAGTCTTTTATTTATCGAACCGGTAGGTACATTAGTGTTTGATGTAGATATTTCACTAATGTTATTTATTGCATCGTTTAAATGCCCTCAAAATTTTTATCTTCTAAAATATCATTATCGTTGCTTTCTATTTCTTCTAATTCTATATTCTACATTAAAGGCTGTTAAAAATTTGTTCTGCATATAAAATAATTGAATGTTTTGAAGCATTCGGAAAAAATGTATTATTTTTATTAAAAATTTCAGGATCTTTCAAGTATTTTGTGAAGGTATACAATTTTATATCTCTTCTTTCTCTAATTCGGTATATAAGAGATTCAAACATTGTCCTTCCTAGTGAAGTATGTGTAAATGTTGCTAAATAATCAAAAATTTTCATGCACAATAATTCCCGGGAATTCCCGAGCAAATTTCCCGGGATTTCGGGATTCCCGGGAATTGCCGTCCCGGGATTTCCCGTGAAAAACACTACTCATATTCCTCTGTATTGTCACACCCGCGGTTATATTCTGCAGATTTTGTTCTTCATCGGGTATTAGCCGATTGTTTATTGAACTAGCGGACTTGAATTTATACATCACATCGCTAATTGAAGTCGCCGTAGTCTAGTAGATAGTGTCGAGTGATTGAAGGGCTGTAATGACCAATTATGTCCGTATGTATCGCTAATAGGTTAGGTTAGAGGACGTGTACTTGTCAACTGTGACAAGTGTCACCCTGTGTTGGAAATACGACTCTGTTGTTAAGAATATTTTGTTTTCTGAGTGAGTAGTAGATGAGTAGAGAACTGATTTCGCTAGAGAAGAGACGCGTGCGCAACCGTCAACTGTGACAAGTATAGTACCCAGAGGTCGAGTTGACCCATTGTACAACGTTCTAGCTTCTCACACCACTCGTGTTGTGTGCGTTAATTTTATATTTTTATGAGTAGCGGGATCTACAGTTTAAAGTCGACTTCGAACGACAGATTTTTGAAAAACTTTTCATGGCAATTGTATCTTATTTTGCTCTCAGAGTTTTTGCCAGAAATCTCTTGAGAGTAAATCACCGAAGAAATATTTTCACATTTTCGTTTTGATGTCTGACCTGGGATTTGAACTCGGACCTTTCGTCTAATAAGCCAACACACTTCTATGTGTCGTAAATACACAGAGGGAAAAAATACGTTTTAAAATTATACACGTTTGGTACCAAATTGACACAAAAGTGTTTATAATTTTTCAACAATATCTGTTGTCGATTTGATACACGACGTTAACAATTGGCAACCAAAGTATAATTAATAATCCGACTCTCACATATGGACAATTTTTCTCTCCCATCTACGAGTGCCGTGTGAAACTTTTTTTGAACACTTTGAAGGATCGTACGTAATTGCCGTTATCCACTAGAAAATGTAATTTTTTAAATAGTTTTATCGCACTTTTTCCTTACTTTTTGCACAAAAGTACTAATTTTGCCCGTTTTATGTGCTTTTCTTATTCAATTTTTGCCTTCTAAAACTTTAGAAAGCTAAATCGTAAATATTTTCGCTTTAAAGCAGACAAAAAAACTGTAAACTACCGAAATGACAACGTTGGGTTGTCGAAATTTCAACGAAATGACAACGAAGCGTTGTCGAAATAACAACAATGCGTTGTTTCAATGACAAAGATGCGTTGTCAAAATTACCACGGTGGTTGTCAAAACGATAGCTGAGTGTTATTAAAATTTTATACACATCCGTTGTCGAAATGTTAACAAACGTGGTAAGCTCACTTTTGACAACGAATTGTATCAATTTCGGTACTTTTCTACCGGTTTTTTCCCTTTGTGTAGTCCTTTCGATATGCTTTTATAAATGAGCGCAGCGCGTGGTACATTTCTGGAAGAGAACATTAATTTTGATATTATGTTCTTCAGTGCAATATCCGTCCATGGGCTTCTGGCAAAATGGTGCGGAATGACAACTAATTTGACAGATTAAAATTTAACAAGTTGGCCGTCATCAACTGTTAAGAGTTTTAATGTCCGTGTTGGAAAATCCGTTAGAAATTACTTTATATGCTATGGCCTATAGTCGTATTACACCGTAGTGAAGTATCTCTATTACACTTGAGTCCTATGCAGTTACGGTTTCGTTCTTACTGTGTTTGACAGTGTTAACTACGAGCGTTTAACGAATCATCAGCTTTATTTGAAGCAGACATGACACGAAGTTGTGCAAGAAGACGTGTGTTTAGCCTAGAATTTTAGAGGCCGATAGAATTTTCTGGCATTCTTTGATTTGCCATGAAGATATGTGTGATCTTTCAAAACTTAATTTTATTCCTTACCCAGCTTCCAGATTTCCCTTCTCTTTTAGATACGTTCTTAGATTCTAGCCAGTTGGTTTCTTTCCCATTGCTTTCGCTAGACAATTTTTTGTCAACGATTTTTATTACAGGGTCCAGATTGTGTTGCGATAAAAATATCGATGTTTGCTTTCTAATATCATGATTATTCATGTCTCAGCTGCAACGAGTTATTGGTAGTAAAGCAGGTAATAATTACCACAGACAATGTGCGAATCTAAGACACCCAGATTCTGTGAACTGCATTACAAAACTAATGAGTACGTAGCACTCAAAAAATTTCAAACACTTGCGTTTCAGGTTATTAATTTGGTACTGATCGATGCTGATGATTCTGTATACCTAAACTCTTTTATAACCGTTATAAAACCTTGAAAATTTTGCAAATGTTATGGGAAGTATACCTAAAGCATAAGAAACAATTGATTTTTATAAAATTTTAAATCATTAGTTTTAATAAAAAGGGAAACTTTCCCTTTTGTGTAATTGCTTCAATGTCTAGTTGACAACCCGACGCTCTAATGAATTCAATTTTGAGGAAAAAATCAAACTGGGGGTTTTTCCCAGGCTGCTAGCTACAGAATCAGGTATACATTTAGGGAATTTTAATTCTGCGTATAGATTAGCAACTGAATTAACTAACCTTTGTCACTACCTGCTTTAGTATATAAACTAGACTGGCTTATGAATGTTAACATCACTATTAATTAGGATTTCCAACGCTTAACATCTACTCGACTAAACTAAAACTTTCCAGAATGTCTAGAAATCAAGTGTCCTGTGATAAACTCTCATCCAACGATTTTGATTTATTTGATGACAAAATGAAAGGAATTTCTCGCAGGGATAGTTTAAAAATCCAACGAAAGGAAGAACCCAGTGCTCCTGATGCAGAAGACAATGTAAGCTGCTGGGAGTCAACCAGCCACATTCCTTCGTATACCTGTGGGCCACAAAAATTGTTAAACAATTTTGAGAACAAAAGTGTTGGCCATAATTCAGCATGCTTGGAAGCAAATCCGTGTAGCTTTGCCAATTACACTGATGGTTATCCATCTGCTCCAGAACTTGATACTGATGAATGTGCCATGATCGTTTATCAATCTGATGCTATGCAGTATGCCACGCCTACTGTAAACATTAGTTCTGCTAGATATGCCGAGTCCAGATGGAATCTTGAGGCAATCGAATATGCAAATGATTTATCTTGTGTTACCGATATCTCTTACATTTCGGCTTTTGACACTACAGCCCGTGTTGAAGACAAATGTTTTGAGTCGTTGTATGTGCAACCGGAAGGGAAGGAGAGCCACATGTATCGGAAGCCCTGTGAACCGATTGTTAAGAAGAAAAAGGGCAGTTTATCGAAATTAAAATCGAATATCTTCGGTTTGGTGCGAAAGAAATACAAGAAATGTTTTTCAAGTAAAAATTATGGTCGGGATCGTAGTGATTCATGGACTAAAATAGTAGTTTAAGCGAAACTATTTTTTCTTAAATTTTAAATTAAAAAGAATTAGAAATAAATCGTGTAACAAAATGTGTAAAAAAAAATGTTAAAATTCTAAGAAAAACATGGCTTCACTGACAGGCATGCTAAAAAGTTTCCCCAAATTTCCCAGAAAAAGTAATAAAAACAGAATCGTTCTGACCTAGAAGGTTTCAATATCAGATTTTACGCCAGCAGACCCTTCATCTCAAAATTTGCACAGACAGGTAGTCCTTGTTATCGTTTGTAGGTACCTAAATTTTGCTGCCGACGTTTTTTAGGTCATAATAGATCTGTAAAACTTTAATTATTTCTTTTAGGTATAAATACTCCATGAAAAATCTTTTTCAGTATTCGTTTCTTATCTTCATGACGGCCTACAACGTTTACACAATAGCACGGGAAAAATTTTTGATAGAAAACATGTTTCTGGTTGACACCGATATGTTTACATCCAAGGATTTGAAACTCTTTATCGAGAGTATCGAACAAATTACACGCCTGGAAGAACTTAGAAAGCAGTGCCGGCGAAGACATCGTGCCAAATATTTGATAAAAACTTTACGATATCTGGATCAAACATATCCCATTGGCAGTAGTTGTACACTGCCTTCCGTCGATAGACCCGTAGAAATGCAACAATTTGAGGTTTTAGAAGCAAAGCCTATTGGGCTGTATTTGATACCAAATAAATATGATGCAGTCAAGCGTAGCTCAAGTTTCGAAGTTAAACTAAGAGAAGTAGAAAAACAAGATGTTACTTTACCTCTACCATACAACCATACATGCTCTAAGCAAATAGAACTCAAATCTAAAGAAGATCGATCCAACCAAGGAAAGATGCGGAGACAAAAATTCAAACTTGCAAGGTATCTTCATGCTGTGGTGCTTGGGAAATGTTTTGGCATCGAAGACGATGAAAAGAGTTGCTGAAAAGCTATTGGAGGATCGGAGTAACAGAGAGTGCAAGGAAATGTGATAAGAATTGAAACAATGACAACGACTACACTAAGAAATAATTTATGAAATTATATGAAGCTTGAAGGAAGACTAAGTACTGCCTGGTTGCAGCATGTGATAATTTTAGATTTAAGCAAAATGAATTGATTTCATGAAAATGTATTGAAAACAAAAATTAAAAAAAAAAAAATAAATGAAAACTTTTAAACTATTTTATATCTTTCCTGCATCATATCTTAACGGCTAAAGTGTTCTCAGCAATCAATGATTGTCAAGCAATGATGCAACCTGTTTAAATTTTGAAAAGATTCAACAGAAAGATGATATAAATAAATAGCACGACATTACAAGTTTTTTGCAGAAGAGAGCGGATAATATCGTGTTTACTCAATATGTATTGCGTGCGCACGACATGCATATCTTCTGCATGGATCAGGGATGCATTCATTTTACTTTGTTTTTTTTTTTATTTACGTACGTACATGCTTTCGTGTAAATTGAGCTTTGATAGCAGCAGAGATATCTTTTAATTTAATAAGTCATGGACTCATGGGCCTACCCTAGTACATATAAAATTGCTTGTTATTTATCTCTGCTTTGTAGCTTTGAACTTCCAAGTGGATTCTGTTATGTAAAGAAATATTCTCCATTCATTTTGGTTTTGATACATTGTTTTCTACTCAAGTGTTCTTAGTTTTCTCTGATTATATTCAATAGATTTGAGCAGAGGCTTTAAAAAGCATGAGGACTTGGGCTATGTTAAGCAATTACATAGGTTTCGATTTCTAATTTCGCTTGATATTGTACGATGCTATTGAGTAGCTAGTTTTTATATAAATTCTGTTGGCCTGAAGTGAAGAGAAAATATGTGCCGTTTAGAGTGGCACTTAAACTCTAGGTTCCGCCGCTCGTGTATAGAATTGAACACACACAACATTTATGATTTGAGAAATAGAAGTCGCCGTGGTCTAGTAGGTAGTGTGTTGGCTTATTAGACGAAAGGCCCGAGTTCAAATCCCAGGTCAGACATCAAAACGAAAATATGAAAATATTTCTTCGGCGACTTCCTCTCTCTGAGAGTTAAAATTGCCATGAAAAGCTTCTCAAAAATCTGTAGCTCGGAGTCGACTTTAAACTGTAGGTCCCGCTACTCATGTATAAAATTAACGCACACAACATGAGTGGTGTGAGAAGCTAGGACGTTGTACAATGAGTCAATTCGACCTCCGGGTACTGTACTTGTCACAGTTGACAAGTACACGTCCTCTAACCTAACCTATGGTTTGAGAAGCTAGGTCGTAATTCTGACTGACCAATAATGTAGGCTTGAAATGAAGGGGTGAATGAATCTTGAATGACTAGGAAAATCCAATAACATTCAGGGCCCTGAAACCATATTTTAGGAGTAGGGTAAAATGACAATTACGAAGCTGCAGAACAACAACACAGTTGGCAACATTACTACGACACTTTGCAGGAACACAGAGGAATAGCGGAGTTTCGGTGTACTGGTCTCTGCAGATTTGCTGAAGGACACCCAAGCAATGGAATTCCTTCTGTTTTTAAGGGCATGAACGTAGGTCCCATCACTCAAGAATAAAATTAACGGACACAACATGGGTGGCGTGAGAAGAAAAGGTTGTAATCTTGACTAAAAGATTGTAATGACCAAGCAATAACAATCCATCTCCAAGAACTGTAAAGGTCATAAGCTGTGTGGATTCTGAGACGCATCTAATTAAGTACTTGCAATTCTGAAATCAATTTGCTTTCATACAATGAAAACCATCGAGAGACAACATCATTGGCTTTGTGAAAGCAATCAGTTGGCTTAAAAGGTTTCAAACATGACTGAAGAAGCATATCAGCTTTCAATTAGTGTCAAAATGGCACCGAGTGGTATTTGTAACACTCAAGTGATGGAAGATTTGTAGTCGCCGTAGTCTAGTAGGTAGCGAGGCCCCAGTTCCCAGGTCAAAGATCTTCTACAAAACGAAATATTATTTCGGTGACTGCCTGTCAGCAGATTTCTGGCAAAAACTCTGGGATTAAGTAAAAGTGCCATGGAAAAGTTTCTTAAAAACTCTGCCATTCAGAGTCGACTTTAAACTGTAGGGCCCGCCACTTATGTATGAAATAAAAACACACAACACAAGTGTTTCGAGAGCTAGGTCGTAAGCTTAATTGAAGGGTTGGTATGACCAATTATGTATGTAGCCAGGGGATCTGTCCACACAAAAACCAACTAGGTTTGACACTTCTTGATTTAATTTAGTTGTCTACTCCTTATTGAAATTTTTTCTCCTTTTAAATGTACATAGATAATCTGTGTGCATTTGAACGCTATGAACACCCCTAATTTTTGTTTAAACAAAGAACGCATTTTATTGATTGTCTCGGTCATTGCAATGACACTTTTATGATTTGAGTCCAATGGCAACAGGGTCATCATTCAACTATAAATCATAAATTGTGTGGCGCTTAGAACCAAGCCGCTAACAAAAACACAGTAATAGAGACACAAAGTGTTGGATAAATTATGTTTCAAATAGAAAAAGAAAAATAAAATTTATTATGCAGACATGAATAATTTTCTTCTTGTTTTTCCTGGTTTCTTTTGAAATTCTTAAAAAAAGTTTAAATAAATTCTTCCTCTTCTTCTTTAAATAAAACTTTGATTCAATTAAATGTTTTTCCGAATTTGATTTAAATTGTAAGATTTTCTTTTAAATGCCTTGGTTTTTGATTTTGCTTGAAAGGGTCAAACATTTTTTGGGTAAAGACTTGAAACAATATGAGTTCATTAGCAGCCGTTATGTTGGATGTTCGTTGCGAAATAAAAGGCGTAGACATTCGCAACTCCTCTGTCTGTAACATACATACTCTTGCCATTAAGACAGTAACAGAGCCTCAGACAGTAATAGAGATAGGGAAGGAGGAATAGATTGTGGCAAGTCAAGTCAAGGCATTGGCAATAATTCTTTGGCAACAAGAATAAATCTTAATCCTTTTCTGCACGAATACACACATTAACTTGAGGCCACAAAGATAATACGATATTACCCGAATGTATGTATAAAAGAAAGGAAAAAACAAAATACCGAAAACTATACTAAGCAGGAGAAAAACGTTTCTTGGTTGGGCATATGAGAGTCGGTATATGAATTAAGGGTCATAAGAAGTTGTTTTGTTATTGAGGAAAAGATTGAAAGATGAAAGTCTAAAAAACCTTGTATGTAGAAGAATGCTTTTTATAGGCACTTCAATACCCCATGAGTGATTAAAGTGCTTGTCTACAAACATGATTAAACCAAGCCCGAATACGAAAAAAAAGAAGAACAAATGTGCATAACAATTCTAGTTAAAAAAAAAAATAAGAAACTTCAATCCCCGTCCAAGTAAGTCATATGCCTCTGACCCCAAGTACAGTAAAATATTAACCATCATCATTGGAAAACTATGACTGCTTTATTCTTGAGAAGAAATAACAGTCAATGAGCAATAGAACAATCCAATACATTCGAACAGAGGGAATTGCTTCCAGACCACGATCATCCTAGCAACAGTTTCTGGATACTTTTATTTCATTATAATAGAAATACAAAATCATCCAAAGCACTTCCTCAAGATAACTTAGTTCTTAGTTCTTAGATTTTTAAACAATCAAGAATTATCCGAGTGGAAATTATCTTCAGCGTGGCCCCAAGGGAATAATAAATAATAATTTAAACTGGTTTTGTTTTATAGCATTTTTTAATTTAAACTTAAAAATGGCGCACCCTTTACATTCTGAAAGCTTCTCATGACCAGATATCGTCCAGTTTATTATCATCAATTGCAGGCCAAAACAGTCGGTTGTCTTATAACTATTGTGCCCTTCTCTTTTCAAAAAAAAATCGGCTCAAAAATACTTAAAGACAACATAATAGCATGGCTCTTCGAGCCCCATATATTTGTTTGCATAACCACCGAGTGAAAAATTAGGATCATCGCTAAAGAAAATGAAAAAAAAAAATTAAATTTGAAATCCTTTGAATGATCAACTGGTTTTAATTGCTGCGTAATATGGGTTCAATTGGTAAAACTGTATTATGTCTAACAGAAGTGATAAGTTCGACAGTGCATACAATGTACCCACTGCACAACAATATACAGGCCTGACCTCATATGTAGGTACGTAATGCTCTGAGTCCCATAAAATTTCTTTATGATCCTGTCAATTTATTCCACTGTAGTTCTATTATGATGATCATTATCACACTGTGATGTTCATAGTAACGTCTATAACGTCTATATCGACACGCTGTTCGATTATAAAACAATCCATATTCCTAACTCATAAGCACTTCAAATGAGATATATTGAACAGCTCACAGCTTTGCCAGACCTTTTTGCAAAGGTATCAGCGATATTACGTGATATGAGTTTGTGGGCAAAGTATCGTCTTTTTTAACTGGATTGACATTGTGATTCAATTTTTTTTGTGTAAATTTTCGGCGTGGTTGATGACGTCATATATCCTTTGCACGATGTGTAAAAGTTGCATTAAGGAAGTTTAGACAAAGCAGTGATTGGCTCCTCAACGACATAGACGTTGTGCAGTGTATTAATATCCAGCGGCTCGGTCCTCTCGTCCGAATAGAGGAGGATGCTCCGGCGGGACAGGTATTTGATGTGGGGATCTGCGAAAGTCGGCGAAGAGGACGACCTTGTATCCGTTGGAAGGACCAAATCGAGGAAGCCCTGTGATCGATTGGTGTGACCAACTGTCGTATGCCCGCAAGAAGCAGAGGCGCCTGGAAAGATGTGTTGCGGCAGGCCGAAATCCGTTAATCGGGTTGTTATGGCCAATTAAGTAAGTAAGCAAGTGATTGGTGTTAATAAACAAAGGATAAATGGATCCCAAGTCGCCATTAGCATATAGACTACCTTGAGTGCGAGATTCGATAGGACAGCCAATATTACTGATACTCCTAAAGCTCCTAAGGCGTAAATGTAAGAGGAGCTCTCCTTTCAAATTCGAAACTGGATTGCTCAGTCACTTTAACTACTTTCCTTGAACAAAAACATCACTTCTATTTGATATATAAAATAGGTTTACAGCCTATTATATCTTCTAACAAAACCAATTTAATTTTTTTTTTGATTTCTCTTTCAACCCTCGTATATGTTGCCAACACTATTTAAGTTTGTTTAAAATCTACTGCTTAGTGAGTGCTATTGTTGCTGTTCAAGTATTTATCTTGGAAAAAAAGTTTTTGGTGTTCGTTAAAACCAGACTAGAGCAGCATTTATAGTATTTGATAAGTTTACAACAACAATAACAATAACATTACAAGGTTAAATAATACTTGAATGAGTTGTAAGCCAAATGTAAAGCTGAAATATCAATATTTATTTATGGGCTAAACAAAGTAACCAACCATACCAACCGTACCTCCAACTCCAACTCCATCCAAAGCACACATATATGTATGTATGTGTTGAAGGGCTTTAAACGTTACGATAACAAAATTCGTTACGTTATGTACGATACGTAACGTAACGTATTGTTTAAATAAGTGAGCGTGAATTCGCAGAGTTTATAACAAACGATTGATACGTGTGGACTGATAAATTTTGAAGGAAAAAGTTTTCAAAAAATTATGTTTGAAAGCTTTCGTTGAGTGTCAGCAGACGGTTAGGGAATTTTGTGTAGCCACCACCGGTTAAATGAAAAGTGTAAAGTGTTGCCAATGTTACTAAATAAATAATGAACAATCGTAACCATGGCCACGGAATAATAAAAATTGAAAGAATTTTTCATAAAATTTGGTAAAGGAAGATTAGGCTTTTAAACGGACAGGCTTAACTGATAAGATATTGTTTTACGGAAGAAAATTTTGTAGAAAATTTAAAGAATTTTAAAAAGTTTTCTTGTATAAAATCGTTTTTCGTTAAACCTTGCAAACATGGGCAAAAAGGGTAAAGGAAACAAATTGGCTAAAATGTCAGAGGAGGAAAGAGCCCGCTATTTACAGCTTAGAGCCGATATCGAAGAAGAAACCCGTAGGCGTAAAATGCAATTGATTTCCATGTATATGAAGGTATTGTAAATCCATTGGACCGAGGATCCTACCTTTATTAACTTATTTTCCCCTTCCATTATCTTCAGAACAAACTCAAACGCGAAGAGGCATTTTGTCGCCTTAATATGGCCAAAATCAATCAGGAATGGCGTTCAATTCTGCGTCAAATCAAATGCCAGGAACAACGCCAGGAAATCATTGAAATGGCAAAATATTGTAAAGACATGATGGACCATAAGGATAATGTTATACGACGCCTATTAAATGATTTGGAAGTGGCTCATAGTCAACATGATACCATGTCCCAAACTCATATGGAAATGGTGCAACATTTCATCAGTAAATAGGCCTTCTAGACTAAGGAATATAAATTTGAGAATCGTTTTCTTTTTGCAGATATACAACAACAACGTTTGGAATTCTTTCGCGAAAATTATGATTCGGAAAAGCAATTAATGTTACAACAATTCCATAAGGATCATCAGGCCATGAATGAGTTGAGGGACAAGGCTCAAGAGCAACTGGAATGTGTACACTATCAGCTGGAGGAGAAGAATGACAAGGAAAAGAACGATGAATATGAAAAGTTTCTAGAGAAGTTAGATGATATAAAGGCCACGGTAAGAATTATATTTATTTGATACGTAGCTTCGACTAGGTTAGGCTAGAGGACGTGTACTTACCGTTGAGACAAGTACAATAGTCGAAGGTTAAAATGACCCATTGTAATAGGTCCTAAAGGAGAGAGGATAATAAAGCAGATAGGAAAAAAGCGGAGGAGGTAGGAAAGAGTGGATAAAGAGGCGGAGGAATAATACAGATCACAAACACAAGAGAGCGGGATTACACCATTAAAGCCCTAGCACTTCTCAACCAGCTCCAACTATTAATGAATTTATGGAGAGCCTTAGTCTGGACACTTGACAATGAGTTCAAACTCTCGAAGAAGCCCCTGCCCAGGGTTCTCAACCTACTAAGGGCTGGAGAGTTACAGAGGGGGTGTTCGATAGTTTTCAATTCCTCCTCGCCGCAATATGCCCTGCAAAGTCCGGGGTTTATGTGTTCCATTTACTTGCCAGCGATTTAATCTCGCAGTGTCCTGTAATAAACCCAATAACTATCCTCAAACTGGCCTTATCTAAGCCCAGCAGCAAACCTGTTCTTTCACTGCCTATAACAGGCCATAGACATCCAGACACATAACATCATGATCCATTCCCCAAACGCCTCTGCTCTTCCCCCTTGACTCCTTTCGTGATGAGGCCATTGAGGTGGCAGATTGCGGCATTAGGACCAAATATGAAATCGTCCTCAGCAAGTGAATCTATGCTAGTGAGTGCATGCGTCGTCTTATTGCCGATATGACCCGGAACTCAGCATATACGGACTCGGTCTGGTCCATAGGCCCTTAACTTGCTGTGATTTACACCAGACCGACGCAATGGCCCTCAGGACAGCCTAACTATCAACGAAGATCATTTAAGATTCTGAATCCGAAATAGGCCTAAAAGCTAAGTGCTAAGCTTTATGCACTAAAAATCCTTTTTTTACACATTTTTGCCTTCCAGATGCAATTAAGCATCGAAACCATTACCCAAAAGGGTGAAGAGAAACTTGAACAGCTTTGGAGGGATTATCAACAGGCCTTATCCGATTATGTAAGCCATACCGAGGGTTTCTATGCCGACTATATGGATCTCAAGGAGAGGGATGATGAATATACCACACAAACTCGTGAATATTGTTACGAAATCGAAAAGTGTAGCAATCAACTGGCGAATCTCAAGTTGACCGTAGCAGATGCTGAAGATAAAAGTGAGGTTAAATTGAAGCATCTGAAGGTACTTAAGGAACATTTGACACAAAAGCTAAATGAGCTGAAGGAAAAGGTGGCTCATGAAATGCAAGAAAATGAAGAGAAATTTAAATTGGCCAGTGTGGAGAGTTATAAGGCGGTGAAGGTAAGTAAGAAATAGGGTTTGAAAGGTCATAAGAAAACTTTGGGGAATTATTTGTTGGCCTTGTAGTATTTTAAGACGTTAAACGATAAGGGTCAGACTATCTTGCAATTGGCTAATGTTTGCTGTAAGTTCGTAACAGAAAAGGAGAAAATATTACCCTTGGGTTTGCCACCACTAACGAGATCAATGTTTGAAGATGTACAACAGGAGGAGCAATATCGGGAGGACTTTGAAAACCAAGAAAAGGTAGGAAATGTTTATAAAAAAATACGTGGATTTAATGATTTGGTTTGAATTCTAGGCGGGCTTTGGCAATTGGTTTCTAATGGAGAATTTCTGGAAACGTGTTAACAACGTTAAGATCGATGTGGTTTGCTTGACCCAACGCAAAAAGTCTTTGGAACAGGAAAACTCACGTTTAAAGGCGGAATTACAAGAACGTTTAATTAATTTAAATATTAGCCATGGCATCAATACTCACATCAATGACTATTTGGCCAAGAGGCCTAGCAGCATGCGTGTAGAGCGTGTGGAACGTATTGATTTGGACTCACGGCCATCTAAGTGTCAAAGTGCCGATGTCAACATGGGCAGACGTTGCCTACGACCCTATTCTTGCATTACCGAAGCAAATCTCAGCAATGCTGTACGTTCTCGCCTAATAGCCAAAGGAAAACCAAAATTGGCCAAAATTGTTGCCATAAAACATTGAATGGAAAGGAAAAGTAATTTTAAATTTATGTTTCCTTTATGTTAGAAAGAGAAAGGAGGGTGGTGGGAAGGAAGGAGGGAAGCAAAAACAGGAAGGAATAAGCAAAGACATTAAAAAAATATGCTTCAGGTTTTCTGTTTTTTTTTTGTGGCACAAGGACGGTGTGTCATTGTGGCTGATCTAAGGTTTAAAATCCATCAAAAGTGAAAGCAATAAATAATAAAAAAAAACAACAACAAAAGACAACTTTTTGTCCTTTTGGAAATTTAATAAATTCTCTTTGTATAGGGTGTGGCAAGTTCGAGTTTATGTTTGAATTAAGCGAACACATTTGGTATCGGATTGGGTACGAGGTTTACTGATTGGTAGTACAAGAACAACATTATGTCGGTTTTACGTAGGTACCTATCCCCCTGTGCGAAGGTGAAATGCAATGCATATACCAACACCCCAACATACACGTTGTATACACTGGCTACAACCCTGTATGAAGGTAGCAATTGGAAGCCATACTATTTGGGTATGACTTCCCTCTTGTTTAGGGGTCGGAGACCATCTAAATTCCTTCAATGCGTTAAGAGTGTAACGTCACACCGTACTGACACACTCCCCGCGATTTGGGTCTATACCACAGACACCACGTCGCTCGCACAAGGGAGCCTCACCATTGCCGGGCAGAGACGAATCTCTGGGGCTCCCGGCACCCGTGGTACCAGATTAAGACCTCTGGTCAGGCTTCGCAGCCAAGCAAGACCAGAATGCTGCCATTTGAACCCCAAAAAGTTCCTGACTGGTAGCAGCACCCTTAGTCGCCTCGTACGACAAGTATGGTGATAACTGTGCTAGTATTCTAATAATAATACAAGAACAATTGTTTTCTTTTGTTGCTGGTTTGGATTTTGTTAAACTTAAGTTAGGTAAAGTTAGGGGGTAGCTTGCTGTTCATAGGCAAGGGCCACCTAGCCCATACGGCCCCTTGTGTCACCCAGTATGAGGTAGGCCGTTGCTGTAGTTAGTTTTTTAAAACCTGTACCGGGGCTTTTACTATAAAATACTGCAGTGAAAATGTGTCTGTGGATTTGAAAGTCCTAGTGGCGTACGGGATATCTGACCTAACTTTACAATCTGATTTCATAACAGAGTCTCCCACAGAGTAAATAAAATTTCCATCAAAAAATTTCTCAAAAATCTGGCGTGAGGAGACGACTTTAAACCTGTAGGTCCCGCGCCACTCATCTATAAGAATTAACACACACCACATAAGTGATGTGAGAAGCTTGGTTGTAATCCTGACTAAAGGGTTGCAATGACCAATTATGTATGTATATATGTATTAAACAGCCTACACATTTGA
Organism: Sarcophaga rosellei; assembly: GCA_930367235.1. Classification (NCBI taxonomy): domain Eukaryota; kingdom Metazoa; phylum Arthropoda; class Insecta; order Diptera; family Sarcophagidae; genus Sarcophaga; species Sarcophaga rosellei. Next base: position 79,886,977 of record OV884021.1, read on the forward strand.
CAGGCAGTATGGGGCAGACACAGTAGTGCTATCTTCCTCATTCCCATGGTATTTAATTACCTTTTAGGCCATTGAGCTGGAAATAAGAACGTAAACTTCACATCAACTATTGTGGAAGGCTAGAAAGAATAGCAAAGATACTCTGGGACGATCCTTATAGAAGGAAAACCATGTGGATTTTGAGACTAAATAAATGCGATTTGAGTGCACTAATGAGCGTCCTTAAGATATAGTTAGCCTTACACATTCATCTAAACCAGATAGGATAATACGACATAAATACAGGGCATACGTTCAAGATATCAAAACGGTTTTTGTATCATTGTCCAGGTATTGGGATTTCGGGAAGATGCAGTCCTCTGTTGAGTGTAGACGGGGCATGTGGTGAAAATATCATATCTATGTGCTTTGCTTCACCCAACGCAAAAAGTCGCTGGAACAGGAAAACCCACCTTTAACTCTTGATACCATAAGTGTCAAGGTGCTGATGCCAAAATGGGCATGTGGTGAAGATATCAAAACGATTTCAATGCGATTGTCCAACTATCGTGATGCTGTACCAGACATAACACATTTCAGAGCATGGACTCTAAGAAAGTAAAGAATTTTTGTAAAAAAAATACATTCTTCCTATAGAAAGTACGATTGGTAGCTTTATCTTACTCTTAAATGGTCTTCATTCTCTTCAAATTGCCTGACTCTAGCCGAAATAAATTTCCTTCAAATAAACTACACATTTACAGAAAAGAAACTTCCCTTTTCTATACCCTAAAACAACTTTCAGTCCTCTTCATGAGAGCCAAATCACCTTGAAATTTATCACTTTTAAAGCTTGCCAGTAGTGGAAGAAGAAGTGTCAGTACTCGGTGAAATCCTTAAATAATCTTGAAGCTTAGCAATGTTAAATTTTTTTCCTTCGTTTGGTTTCATAACTTTATTGTTCCTTTCCGGTGTTTTGTTTATAATTCATCGCCTAAGCCATCTTTCCTCTCTAACTCCGATTGATTTAAGTATCTTTATCTGTTAGATTTCGGTCTTTTTTTTGTGGTTTTTATTTACCACAATAAATCAATCACCGGCGCAGTACAACATATTTTTCTTTTCACTTCAGTTGCGTGTTTTTCTACTTCATTTTTAATACCGAATGACAAATTTAAGAAACGCCAAAATAATGTTCCAAGAAAGTTGATTTCATTTTCATTTTAATTTTTTTTTTCTTTTTTTTTTAAGGGGAAGAAACGCAGAAATAATAAAAACAAGTGAACGAATGCGTAGCAAGAATAATTTTTTATTTTTATTTCTTTTATTTTAAACTCCCCCCTCAAGTATTCATCCGTATAAGGAACACCATTTTTAACTGCTGGCGTTAGCTAACAAAGAAACAAATACACTTACATATGCACAACGTATAGAAGTCTTGGTTTATAAGTCAAAAAACCTGTGAGAAATGTGTGTCCATTAAAAGGACATCGCCATAGGATACGTAACTTGAATTTTATTTATTGCGGATATTAAAGAATGTTTTACGTTTCGATTGAGGTTTATAAACATTAAAAAAGTTTGTTTGCCTAACTTGAAGCGGTATTTGATAAACAATATTCCTTAAAAAAGGTCAAATATACTGATGCCTGCTCTGATATCGCATTTTAAATTGCATAGTTTCTGATGTGTTTAGAACTGGTCAGCACTTTCGGAATAAAAATCAAGTTTTCAATTGCAATCAAGTCGCCGTAGTCTAGCAAGTAGTTAGATCAGACATCTCCAACATAACGTAATCTGAAAAAATTTTCAAAAAGTTTTCTGAAAACTAATTTGGTGGCATTCGATTAGTACATCTTAGTAATTAAATTATCAAGCAGTTCATAAAATTGATCTCATTTAGGACATTCAGTATCTAAAGAATTTTATCATCGTATGACTAAAGCTGCACGCTTCCCGTGCTAGCGTTTTCACTATTCAAATAGCATTGACCGCAAGTCATGGTGAATGAAATCCAAATAGTTTTCTGCGAAAATGTTCGAGCCTTCAAAGTATTCAAGGAGGCGCTCTAACACTTTACCAACTGCACAAAGCTTACATAATTTGAGGTATGCTTACGGCTAGTCTCGCTTCTTACCAGACTTAAAAAGTGGCTCTAACCGTTGCTACTTTCTTCTCTTTGGAAAAATTCCATCTGCCAAGCAACAATGGTTGCGCATTTGCAGGATTATATTTGGTTTTGCTTCTCTGGTTATTTCCGGCACATTTACCAACATACTTCAAATATATTCCTGATTTAACTATTCCCACTGATCTGTAGAAAGAGCACCGAAACAATTCTCTCCAGTAGCATAGCGAACATCGTTTAAAGAGGGTTTTCACCCTCATTTGCCGCAACACTCGTTGCATTTGCTATTACCATATTCAATTAATCGATTTCCTTAATTTATTTACCGAACCACAATGATATTCTCTTGAAACAAATTTATTGAAATTGAATTTAAATTTTGCGCAACCTTCTTATGTCCATAAAATATGTTTTTCTTCGTATTTTTTTGTTTGTGGGATAAAGTTATCGTAAAATTTCATAACTTGACCATGTATCAGACGTTATGCGAAAGATTTTTGTTGGAGCTGTCTGGCTGGCAAGTTGGTCAGTTGTTTGGTTGTTTGTTTACTCTCGTTCTCCCCTGTAATACCAAAGTTGGTTCTTTATCTCTTATGTAGCAAACAACTTGAATTTTCACTCAAGATTTATGGGCACACTTCTTCCTGTGTGTTATTTTATGTAAATGGGCACTACACTAGGCTTAAAAGTCAGACAAGATGCGAGGGTAGACAGGTAACATTAAATGGTGAAACAAAAAACGAAATTTCCAACAATTTTTGGTTCAATTGGTACTTTTTTAAGTCCAATGTATTCCGAAAAAAGTCATCATTTGGTATGAATTATTAGTCCATATTGCTTCTAGAATGACATTGACGTTCTATATGGTATAGCATATCATTAGGTCGGCCTATACCGTTCATATCTTTCCTTTTTTATTACACTAAAGTGTGAGACTTGCGTTACAAATAAAAAAAATCTGCAATTTGTATTAAAGAAATCGTTTTTATGCTTTAAAATAAAAATGTTATGACTTCTGAAATGTCTTCTCCTGCTGCTGCTACTTCCCAATTTTATTTGCACTGAAACACCCATTTTTTTTAGAAAAAATAATTTTTGCTTAGATTTGCAATAAAATTTTTAAAATAAAATGAAAGACTTTTTAGAAGAACTTTCGGTTTTTTTTTTACAATCAATTTGTTTTTCTTATCGTTTTTCCAAGTAGAAATGTAAATCGAACGAAAATAGCAAAGGGGGAGCAGAAGTCGATGGTGTTTCATTGTAATTAAGGTGACCAATGTGTTTTCAGAAATACTTGAAGTTAATATTTGATAATTTTTTGATAAAAGTTAAGCAAATAAGTTGCAAATTTCTAACGAATTTCACCGGAAATTCTTATTATTTTCACCACTTTTGCCGTAGTCTCTGGCAGGTAGTGTGTTGTTGGCTCATTAGACGCGAGCCCACGGTTCAAACCAAGGTCTTTAATGAAACAACATATGAAAAAATATTTCTTCGGTGACTTCCTCTCAGCAGATTTCTGGTATAAACTCTGAGATTAAAAAATATTGCCATGAAAAGTTTCCCAAAAATCTGTCGCTCGGAGTCACGCCACTTACATACATATGTTTAAAATTAGCAAACACAAGTTGTGCGAGAAGTTAGGTCGTAATCCAGACTGAAGGGTTGTAATGACCAATTATGTATGTATGTAGTGGTGGCTGTGCACCCAAAGAAGTTGGATGGACTAATTTAGGTCACATGGGGCCCATTGTGATATCACTAATTTTCTTTATCCCCTAGTCCTGGTGTCACTCGGAGCGCCTGATTAAACGACTCTGTTTGCCAATTCATGACAGTTCCTCCAGTTTTTTTTAGAAGGCACCAAGGCTTCCATTTCTCTTTCTACATATATAGAGTACCTGAAAAACAGTCTTCTCTTCTTTCTTATCCCTACAGCTTCTGCAGAAATCATTTCCCTGGTATCGAAACCCAATGCGACTCGCTTATGTGGCCATAATGAAATGCCCTGCAATAATCGCGACAACCTCTTTCGTTAGATTTTATGCGTCGTTTTGCTTTTATGTAATACCGCCTATACTGTGTTAATCTAATCTATGACTGCATTGCCAATAATAAGCTTGAAGGTCTTCTGAGAGATCCCCAACTTTGAGAATTCATCGGAACTTTATTCTCCCAGGATTAGCAACCAAACCGCAATCAGATGCTTATTAGCTGGTGTTCATGAGAGTAACTTGCATTTTATATCTAATAGAGTCCACAAATCTGCTCGAAATTGAAAGAACCATGTCGTCCACATAGGCTCCACAAGCAACGTGTTCCAACATAACTAGCAGCTGGTTAATCACAAGATTTCTCTTCCTAACTTCTTGGCGATGTGCGAACGGCTTATCGTCGGGTAGATTGTTGTTCTACGAAATAGTTTTGTTATCTAAATCACTATAAATTCCTGTGTACCGTATCTTGTCAGTTTTAGCTAGAAGAGTATACACCTTCTGTTCAAAAGACATCTCTAATGTGCACTTTGGGTTATATAGGACAAGCCGAGACTTCATTCGATATAAAATAAATTCAGATACAGAAGGACGTATAAAACTCCCTCCTAACGTCTTCCTTAATTTTTGCATAAACATTTATTTAACCAGTGTTAGCAACAATCTTGCCAGGAGGCATATTTCTGACTTGTCGTATGTAAGAGTGTCCACAAATAAAAATGAGTTTAAAAGAAACATTTTCCGTCCCCTGTTTTACAAAGTTATCGAAATAGAAGGCTTATGACAACATAAAAGAGAATATTTATTGGAAGGTATAGAAGACCTTCCCCATAAGCAGTACTTCCCTCAGTATTACCAAACGTAATGAATATAAAATCATGATTTCTTTATCAATTTTCTTCATTTATCCTGGTGACATTTTAACCAAGTGACAAACAATATTTGGGCTGTAAATGACATGGTTTATTGCCTTACCATCTTAATATTGTTCTTCCTCTTATTCTTCTTACTTTAACACTCCAAACCAAAATCTTGTTCATATAAATTGTGTCTAATTCAGACCAAAATTGCAGCAACTCTTAGACTGACTGACTGAGTGACTGACTGACGCTCAAGTCGTAAACATGAATGAATAAAAATTTCTTATGGAAGAATGTCTTGCCAATATCCATAGATTTTGAGTAAAGACAGTCATCAAATGCTAGAAATGAATGAACAATTGAATGAATGAGTGAATAAGTGAATGACTGAATAAATGAATCTATTTTTGTTGTATTGGTAGACATTGTCATGGTGTTTCATCTTAATAGATTTGCCGTAAAATACATATCAGAATGTAATTGGGTGTGTGTGTGTATGCTTTTAATGCCTCAGAATGCATTTCCAGGAATATCAGTTTTAAAACGTATGTATTTGTGTGTGTTTGGAAATTTTATGTTTTGTACACTTTAAAAAGCCATCAATCTTTTCACAGTTTAAACCAGAAGATTTGAAATCAGCCTAGAGTCACAACTTTTTATTGAAGTGAAATGGAAAAAGAGACAGAAATTCTTCAAATTGTAGAAGAAGAGTCGAGTTTATTAAATGACGTAAAGAAAGAAAAGAAAAACTACTTGAAAATTAATTGAAATGTCCTTTGCAGCAATTAATCCCTCTCTGTCGGTATTTAACTTGTCATACATCTTCTTCTTGCCAACGTTGCAACTCTCTTTCATCTTAATCAGCATTTTCTTCTTTCTCATTGGCGTTATAGTTTTTGATTTGCTCTTTACATTCTGTCTCTTGAAAAGAGTTTCTTAGAAATTCTTTTAAAATAAAAATGCAGTCGAAATACTTCTTCAAGTTTATCTCCATATTTCTTGGAATGAATGAAGAAAAAGCAAGAAAATTGGTTTTGTTTTCGGCATAAGAGCCTATTTATGGAGTTAAAAGCATTTCCTTTTATTTTTATGGAGCTGCATACTGTTCTGTGGATACTTTTATCCCAATTGTGGGACGATTTTCTTGGTACTGGGAAGTACTATTTACGTTACTTAATCTGAACTTCCAAGCTTTGGCTTGTGTGTTCCATTCGGGCAATATACCGCCCACTTCGCTCATATTACGTTTGCTAAAATCGTTCTGCCAGCAGGACCTTTCGCCATGAGGAACATAACGTGAGAGTGTGCAGGATAATCCGAAGCAGTCAGTATCTGTTCACTTATAAGGTTTCGTGCTCTTGTCGAATTTTGTGTCGTGCCCAACTGGTGCACACAATTTCACTGACCCAAGCACTCAAGCTAAACTGCAATAGATAACGGCGTGTGTTTGCCTAATAGTCTTTAAGGCAATTGGCAACTGGCCATTGTTTTCATCGAAAAATTAATTTCAGCACTGAGGCCCTTTGTTGAATTTGCGATGATACCAATCCACTTAATATTCAAGATCGTCGACTTACTTAATTCATCATTAACAATCCGGTTAACCGGTTTCGTGCTGCCTTAACACTTTCTTCCAGGCTCCTCTGCTTCTTGCGCTTTTACGCTAGTTAGTCACATCAATTTATGACAGGGATTCCTCGATTTAGACTTTTCAACAAGATCGTACGCTTCATTGACTTCTGCAAATCTCCACATCAAATAACCGTCTCGGCGGTGCATTCCCCTCCATTTGAAAGGCCAAGCCAGCGTAGTTGCTGGATGTTAATGCGATGCACAGCGTCCAGCGTTAAGGAGCTCATACAGCTCACTTTTGAATCGGATACATAAATCATCGCCAACTCGCACTGGACCGAGGATCTTACGTAGGACATTCCTCTCGAATCTAATGCATTCTGAGAAAGTCAGCGTTTGGTGTGGATTTTGGGTTGGCAGCGTCATCGATTTATATTCCTCTAAGGTCGACGTTGAGCAGGCCAGTACTAACTGCGCCATAAGCAGATTATGTGATTTGAACTGGCGAGTGCTATGTACTACTCAGCTCATGCCGCACATAGGATCTTCTGTACGAGCTATTGGATGGCATGGTTATTTCAGGTGAAGGTAATGTAAACTCTTTGATTTTCGTAAGTCACTATGCAAATAAACCACAACAGTCCTTAAAGCTACCTCAATCCATGCCGTCAGTCAAATTAACCACGTTTAATGCCCCAGAAACATTTTAAATACCTTCCACCCAAAGAAGCATTGGTGGACTTTTAAACGATGCTATATTGCTCTCATAGCGGCATCAATAATTCTTCTTTCAAATAAGAATCTAGCGGGTTAATGGACGTTTTGTGTATTTAAGCGGCCTATAGCAGTTTGGTGTCATTTTCTCCTAGGGTTGTAGTTTTGCTACATTTTAATTCATAAGCTGTACTGCGGTTATTATTCTGTTCTTGACCGCTGCACTTAATCTAATCTCAGCTGTTTGTAAAGCTTAAAATTTTTATTTGTATTAGGCTTGATGCCTAGTGGATAGGCAAAGAAATTGTGAATATTCAACGCCGCCAGTTATACCAACTTCATTGTGAATAAGGGGGGAAGTAATAAAAAAAATGTTTAATACCACTGAATGACAAAAAAGACATGTTTTTGCAATAAAAATTATTCAGGTTGTTATCACTTTCCGCACAAACCCATTCCTTCGTTGTACAAGGAAAGTATGTAAATAAATCTATTTTTTTCAAATATTTTTCCTGTAGTCCTGTGTAGTTTGCCTAATAATAGTATAAAATTAACAAATTAATTTCAAATCAAACTGCGTTAGAGAAAACCACAGAACCATGAAAATATTTTATTGGTTTTTGACAGTTTCTGACATTAAATTACAAATAGAAATAGAAATACACAGTCAAACCAACGAATAAACAAATCGAATATAAAATTCCTGTTGCGATAATAAATTTGATTTTGAATTTTCAACCAAAATAATGACAATAAATTAGTTTTTTCAGTATCAAATTAACAGTAATTCATACGTCGAAAGAGTCACATTTTCACATGGTTTTGGAATGCAAAAAATAGAAATGTGAGTAATACAATTATTTTTACAAATAAAATATTGCCTACATTTAGGCTAGTAACAATGAAATTTACAAATGTAATCTTTTAAATTGAAAATTGTGAATTTGTAAATATATTAAGGGATAACAAATGAGCTACACATCGTTACAACTTTTATTAAGCTTGGGGAAACGAAGTTTTTAAAAGAAATATTTAATTGGTGCCTTAAAATATTTTATAAACAGTACTTCATTATTTCGCCTTAAAGTTGACATCACTATTGAGACAAACCTCTCAGCAAATATATTATAGCAAGAATATTTTTTAAAAAATTATCACAGAGTTAAAGGCATTACAAATTAAACTGTGACTTAAAGTAAGTGTGGCTGGAAGAGTTTCAAGTCTATGTACTATACTACAGAGACTGATCACCCGTTATGATTGTGCTTAGTTTATGGAAATTTTTCATATTTTTTTTTTGTGAAATTCCCATTTAAAGTGTCACAATATGAAATAATTATTGAGCATTTGTGTAAATTTTAATAGAAATCATACAATTTTGCCATAATTGGCATATTTAGACTACAACAACAACAACAGAAAAAATAATAAAATTTATTATTTTGAAAATTATTCGTGTATTTACAAGCATTTCTGTGGTATTTGTTGGCATCATTGAATATTAATTTTGCTGTTGAAATATTTACACGCTGTACTCAAAATCTAAAAATTCACCGAAAATCCATTTTTAGTCCCGTCCAGTGGTTTTTAATGTCATTTAAATATATATGTACATACGTTTTCTATATCCGCAGGTAAATGTGTTAAAGAATTTCGTTTATTTTGTGTAAATAGTATGTGTGTAGATTATGTACATATGTTTAGAAATTTATTATAAATTGAAGTAAATTATCATTGTGGCAGTTATTGTGGTAAAGGGATGAAAAAAATTAAAACTCTTTAGATTACTGCAGGGAATTTAAATGTTTTGAAGGACATCAAGAGTGGAAACAGTACTGGTTACAGTGAAATATTACACGAGAATTAATTCGAAAGAATGTAAAAAAGTCAGGATTATTTATGAATCGTCGAATGTAAATAATTTATAAAAAAAAAATAAATTCATTAAAACATATGATAATTCGTTTATGAGACATTCATATTTTAACTTGTTTTTCATTCACTGCTTTTCGTTGCCTTAAAAGTTATTGGGCGTTTAAGTAGAGTCTCTATTTTATTATTCGGTCTCAATTTTTTACTTTTCCTTGCTCCAGTTTCTTATATCAATTGTTTCCAGCTAAAAAGGTCCATTGATGGTCTATTGTGGCATGTACTGGAAGAAATTATTTGAGCTTGTATTAGTTTTTCTTATGGCCCTTAATCATGCAGTTCATTGAGTTTGATCAGGGAAAATAATTTGAGGGAGAGACGAAATAGGTGAGAGAGTGATTATGGAAGTAAGATTTCAATATATTCATACCGTAAGAAACAATTAAAACTTCTTCGGGAAAAGCGTTCCACATACTGTAACTGATTTTTGTCGGTAATGGATAGTGAATTCCACTAAACAGTCGGCCACAGCCAGATGAGCTCCGCGAGAAAGACCAGTACAATGTAAAAACAAGTGCCTTTATTTCGCTAGAGGCGAACCCATTGAAGTCGTCGTAGTCTACTAGGTAGTGTGATGGTATATTAAACGTGCGGCCACGCTTCAAACCTCAGATCTGACATTTTCTAACAATGGACCACAAATGTAATCGTTTGCCGACTTTGTAGGAGTGTTTGGCGTTGTTCAAATGCATTATGTACGGATTTTTGCACCGTTTTTTAATTGTGGATAGGACTTGATCGCATTACAACAAACCAGAGACCGAACATCAATCAAAATAGTGGTTGTCATGCAATATATATGCTGCAAAGAGGCCTAAAAAAATTAACAGCTAATCAAGTCATGGCGACCCTTATAGAGATGTCACAGCGCCTTAATTTAAAAGCGAGAAAATCCGAATTTGATATCAACTTCTAGGGTCAATTGATTGAGGAATTATTTTGGTCCAGGACAACGCCCTATACACATGTATATGTGCACTTTTCATGCCAAAAACCCATCAATTAAAGTATGAGTTGCTCTGTCATTATTTTTTTCTGCGAATTAAGCCTGGAGTGATTATTTTTTGTTCCCAAACCATCGACAAATCTTGTGTTTTCGAAGGATAAAAAAAATTGGAGAAGTGTTGAGCAAAATATTAATAGTTCAAGCAGGTAGTGCTGAAAAAGAAAAATAATTTTCTATTAAAAAGCTGTATTTCATTCCGAAAGTCATGGCCTTACTGATCCGCCTTAGGAAATTTACGATCTTTTAAAACATGTTTACAACTTCAATGCTAAACCCCCCGATGTAAGCAATTTTTTGTTTCTTACAATTATGGTGATGAGTTTCCTAAAAGAAAAGAGTGGAGCATAAGCATTGGAATGTGAAGAGAATTCTTTCACAAGGTCTTAGAGAATATCTTAAAAGGCCAGTTTGGTGAAGGTCTTCAGACTTTTAACGCTGGTGGTGGTGGTGTCTTGGCTTCTTAAATATGAATTTGTGGTTCCGATCTTAGCTAAGACATATCGAACAAAACGAATCGGCAATCCTCTTTCAGCAGTCTTCTGGCACAACTCTGAAAGTAAACAAAATTTCCTTGAAAGCTTATTAAATCTGTTGTTCAGAGTCGACTTTAAAATGTAGGTCCCGTCCCTCATTTATGACATTTGCACACAACACGTGAGTGGTGCGAAAAGATAGGTTATAATCCCGACTAAAATGTTGTAATGACCAAATAAGTACGTAAACAAGAAAAGCTGCTTAATTAGTAATTTTTCTTTTAATTTCCTCTTGAATTCAGCAAAAAAAAGAGAATATTTTGATTTAATTTCGCTCTTAAATTGATGACTGCTTCTTCTCACATACTGTTAAAAATAATTCCAATAAATAATTCATTTTAATCCTGAAAAATAAAAACAGCACTCAACATGATTACTTGTATAACAGATTAGTGATTATAACAATGCTTTCCTACACTTAATATATTTAATGCCTAGCTTAAATTCATCACAATAGGCCTCCTCTTTCCACTTGACATCTTCTTAAGGCAGTCCTTATTAATTACCGAATTGTTCCTATTTTCCCGATTGATTTTTATAACCATCATCTATAAATATTTATCGATAACAAATACAAATGAAAACAAAAGGAAAAAAAATAAAAGAAAAACAGATAAACATTCTTAATTAATTAGAAACCACAAATAATTACAACATATACAACAATAGCATACAGTAGTTACATGAAAGGGCATGAAGAATATGTTCCTGCCACAGGGCAACCAACCAACCAACCAGCAAGCCGATATCGTTTCTTTTATACTTTTTCGTTCCTTTAATTATTGGAAAACGGAGTACAAAAGAAACAAAAACGTCTTGTCTTGTCTTGTCGAAATCATTTTATCTGTCATGTTGATTTTAAATGTTTTACATAAAAAATACACCCAATAAGACATAAGGATAGACAAACTGACTGACAGACAGACAGTTAAACAAATACTTGTTGTCAATACAATTGTCATAGACAGGTTTTACCTCCTTGATGCTTGACATATGTAAGTACGTTTGAATACATACATATGTATGTGTATGTATGGTAAAATTTACATATTTGACATGTGTATGTAAAATATAACCTATTAGGAATTTTGTTGGTGTTGTTGTTGCTTTTTGTGTAAAGTTAAATTGAGAGGAATCATGTAGTGGTTGTTAATAGTGTGGTTGGGGGGAGGAGGTGGTTAGAACTAAAGGCTATATGTGGGAGACTATAAAGAGTAGACAGGGAACAAGTTGAAAACTATAGACATCATGCAACGTGACACTAAGACCACAAATTAATGTTCATCATCATCATCATTGAATACATATTTATTATGCTGTTTTATAGGCTAACAGGGTCTTGAACAGAAGAGCTGTTAATTTTTTCAAGGCTTAAAAGGCCTATTTTTACTTAATTGGTCATTACAACTCTATGATCAGGATTACGACCTATCTTCAGACTCCACCTATGGTGTGTGTAAATTATATTCACGAGTGGCGAAACCTACAGTTGAAAGACGACTCCGAACTTTAAATTTAAGAACATTTTCATTTGAATTTCATTCATTCTCACAGTTTTTGCCAGAAGACTGCTGGGACAAAGTCGACGAAAGAAGTATGGGCAATTAATTGGCATTTATTAAGACTGTTTTGTTAAAACACCATGATCGGTCACAAATAACAACGAGGCGCGGACAATTGACACTAATTTTTACTGCAAAATCATCTTCAACGATGAGGCCCATATCTGGTTGAATAGGGACTTTAACAAACAAAATTTTCGGTGGATACCAATCCACATAAGATATAATATCGTCGAATGCATTGCGAAAAATCAGCATTTTACGCGGATATCGGGCTGGCGGCGTCATCGGTCTAAATTCCTTTGAAAAATACATTGATCAGACCATCACTGCCAGCTGCTAAATGTCGATGATTACCAGCTTCTTTGGCCTAAGTTGGATGGTCTGGACGCCAAAGACGTGTGGTTCAAACAGGAAGACGCCCCGTGTCATACAGCTGATACCACATTAGATATCCTGCATAAGCGTTTAGTTAGGGATTTTCTTTTAGTTGGGGATTTTCTTAACACGCAAATGAATGCGAATAAGAAAAAAAACCCCAAATTCTGCTTAAAGTTAACATAAGCCATGCCATGGGTTATATTTACTCTAATTTGTGCACTAAAGTCATGGAAAATTGCGGGCCATGATAAGTAATCACACCAACTACTCTTCACTTGCCATTTCTGTGAATTTTGGTTCTGCAAAAACGTCTATTGTGACCATAATTTCAACAGATTTGGCGCATTTCGGATTTCGTAGATTCCTAATTAGAACTTAATTAATAAGCAAAAGACATCAATCAATGATCAATCAATCATCGATTAATTATTCATCAATCAGTCATCAATAAATCATCAATCAATCAAAGCAATATGCCTGTCCATTCAACCAGGCAAGATTAGCATTAGGATGGATATCTCTTAGGATGTATATCAAGTAAACAGCTTTCAAGGCTTTTAGAACATCATGACTGTCTGCACATTTTGTAATATCTTAGCCTATTGACAGGTCTGTAGATTGTAAGAAACTTTAGCTTGAAGAACACCACATGCATCTATTAACCTGAAGTTAATGTTTTGGTCCATTCTCCTGATAAAGATCAGGACATCATTAGTATCCCTTATAGAGCTCCTTATGCGATTTCTATTCTTGTGGCTTGAAACCATCGGTAAGCCTGCTCATAAGGTATTAAACTTTTATTCTAAAAAGTATACATACATACATACGTACACTATAAGCCTTCAGTCAGGATTACAACCTAGATTCATGCACCACGTAGGTGGTGTGACTTACAGTTAAAATTCGACTGCGAACGACAGATTTTTGTGGAGTTTTTTGATGACAATTTTATTTTACTGTAAGAGTTTTTGCCCGAAGACTGTTGAGAGGAAATCATTGAAAGGAATATTTTCCATTTTTCGTTTTGTTTATGATGGCTAGCTGGAGCTTGAACCACAGGCTCTCGTCTAATAAACCAGCACACTACCTACTGCACAAAATGATAAAAGAAATCTTTATTGTTTATAACACCCTGTTTTGAAAGACCCTTTACTGGTATATAAATAATTTTATAATAATAATAAATCTCACATATACTTATGCTACTCGAGTAAGTACACTCACTCATACCTACATACATACATATATATTATACTTACATATATAATTAATATGTATGTATGTAGAGATGTATATGAGCCAGTATGTGGTTTATTATAATAAATATGGTCTATTAAAATCGTCTATAAATAAATTTATACTCATATAAAGGATATGTACACCATACTATCTTACCCTCTTAATTCTTCCCTATTTGATCCACTGTATGTATGAATGTATGTATGTATGACATAACTTAATATGTGGTTGATTATAAAATAAATTTTATTGTGGTCTGTAGTAAATTGTCTTTAATGAGTGAAAAAAATAAAAACAACAACAACAATAATAATAATAAAATTACAAGCATAACAACAACAACAAAACATAACAACATCATGTTAAACATAACAAAAATTAACAATAAAATTATTTAATATTTTTATGATGGTGTTGGTGTTGTTGTTGTTATTGCTGTTGCTGTTAAATGTTAAATAAATTTTCATCAATAATTTGTCTCTGTTGCATGTGCTTGAGTTTGAGCATAAATATTGCGAAGGATAGTGTTAATGAGAGAGTGACTGATGTATGCCATTATAACCCACTGTACACCTATTACCACCACTAGCTGTAATAACTATGCAGCCTATGTAATAGGCTCTGGTGGCAAGTTAAGCATGAAAATGGTTTAATTGATAGCAAGGGGAGTCAATATATTAAATAGAGATTAATGCACAGGCCGGCAATTGAGGCCAATTTAGTTGAGTTGCAAAGTGTTAAAAATTGCTTGAAGGAATTGAAATAAGTATACTTTATGAAATAAAAATTTAATACCCTAGGAACGAGTTTATAAATGGCTGCGATCCACAGGAATGGAAATTGGGTAAGGAGATCTATACAGGACCTTATGATGTCGAAGATGATTGGGGGCTTTTTAAGCAAGATAATGGAGCGAAAGACTTCAATGTCGTGAATGTGAATTGTTCTTCAAGCTAAAATTTCAACAATCTACAGGCTACAATACTACAGAATCTGAAAACAGCCATGATATATATGAGCCATAATTGTTGTATAGAAGCCCTGATTGTTGTTTACGAAATATCAATCCAAATGCTAACCTTGCCAGCTTGACTTGCATGTTGATTTGATTGATTGATTGTTGATTGATTAGTGATTGATTAATTATTGATTGATGTTGTTTGCTCCTTACTTAGTTTCTAATCAGACCACGCTCCACCGAATATATGTATAACGCTGCAGATGTGTTGAATGTAAAGTGTTAAAAAGTGCTTGAAGGCGTTAAAATTAGTATAATTTCTGTAATAAAACCTTAATACCTTAGGAACGGCTTTACCGATGGTTTCAATTCACAAGAATGGAAATCGCATAAAGAGCTCTATAAAGAATGGTAATGATGTCAGAGGTAAGTAAAGGTTTCTTTATCAGGAGAATGAAGCAAAAGATTATTGAGTGATGATTGATTGATAATTGATCGATGATTGATTGATAATTGATTCATGATTGTGTGACTTTTGATTAATGATTGATTGGTGTCATTTGCTCCTTATTTAAATACTAATTAGATCACGATCTGTTCAATTTATGGCCACAATAGATCTTTTCACCGAACCAAAATTCACAGAGGTGGCTAGCGAAGAGTAGTTAGTGTAATTACTTATAAATGTCCACAATTTTCCATGACTCCGGTCCACAAATCATGGCAAATTTAATCGATGGCGTGGCATATGTTAGCTTTAAGCATCTTTGTGGTTTTTGGTCTATTCGCATTCACTTGCGACTTAAAGAAACTTAAACAAAACCTTCAAATCTCTAATTCATGATATTCAATGTGGTATCAGCTGTATGAAACGGAGCTTTGCCTTGTTCAAACCACAAATCTTTGGTTACCAGACCATCTAACTTAGTAGTAGAAAGTGATGGTCTGGTCAATGTCTTTTTCAAAGTAATTTAGACCGATGAAGCCAGAAATCCACACGAAATAGTGATTTTTAGGGATGCATTGGATGCTCTTATATCTTATATGGATTGATATCGCCCTCAATTCGAAAATTTTATTTGTTCACGTACTTATCTAGCCAGAAATGAGCATTAGCACTGAAGATAATTTTTCAGTGAAAATAAGTGTCAATTGTCCATGACCGTAGAACCCACATAGGCTTCATATCAGACATATCTTAATACCATGCTTACAATATTTTTTAATGTTCACCTCTTTACGATATTACAACTGTTGTCACTGCGTTTGTGTACAAGTAAAACTTTGTAACGATAATTTGTCTACATTCCCAGGCCACTTTTGGCCTATTTCACATACCCTAATAATTGTTAACCCCTCCCCTCTATTGACTACTTTTCCATTTCCTTAGGCTATCAGTTTATCTGTGCCACTGCACAGTAGTTGCACTTGTATGGGAAGGAGCGACAAAAATAATTATATTAAAGATATAGTCTTGAAATTTTCACAGTACATTTCGGATATAATAACCACAATATTCTAAAAAAATGGGCACGGTCACTTGCCCCTACCGCCGATTTTTGTAATTTTTTCTTGATAAAATATTCAGAATAAATTTTCGGTTTTTCAGAAATTTTTCAAATACGTGTTTTTCTGCAAATTAAATTTAGTGGTTTATTGTTTTCAAAAAAATATCAAGCATATAAAAAAAGCTACTTTTACAACAATTCAATTGTAGATTTTAGTAGCGTACTTTTCTTTTTAAGTGGTAACTTTCGTTGACCTGAAATGAATGGATCCGAACTAAGCAATAATACATACAATAGTAAATCCGTGTTTGTTGCAATTCTAGAAATTTTTCATGTGTGTTGTAGCCTATATCTTTTAATGTCTTTATTTTTTGCTTCTGCAGCTTCCTCTGAAAGTTCTCCAATTGAAACTATGGCGTCTTCAATTAGAGCGGAAGGAAACCTTAGAGTTTACAGAATTTCGAATTGCCAATACTGTTGCTTTGTTAAATTTGTGTCAATTATTAATGCAAGAACTTCAGCGGCATTTGATTCCGAACAAGCTTGCTTTGGTTCTGAACATAGACTACGTAAGGCATCTGCTGCAGATGCATCAGTTTCTGCCAACTTTGCTGCTCTTCGTTGTTTTGTTCTTTTTGAAGAACTTGAGAAATCAGATGAAGGGCGACCACGTTTATTCGCTTTCAATACTTGTTCTTTAGGTGACACAGAAAAGTTTTTCAGTTTTAAAAAAACAACCTCTTTTTTAGCTAACCAGACTGAATGATTTTTTAAAACGTCTGATTTTAAGCGGTGATTCTTTTTCCAAATGTCAACAATTCTTTTACATAAATATTGTACACATTTCGATAAATCACAAAACGCACCTTCTTCGCATTCTAAATTAATTAATTTGATTACTTCGTCATAAACTTGCTGCCAAATTTGAACCCTTCTTAGAGCACCAAAGCTCGAAAATTGTCATTCGTGAAAATATGCATTGACGGGATGTTTCTATTATGTCGAATAAAAAAAAAACTATCATTAACAACAAAAATGTCAGTATTATTAAATCAAACGAGATACACAACAATTTTTAAAAACACAATAAACACAGAGGTTAAGCCAGTATATTAAATATATAGAAAAAACCTGCAAAAACCTGCACTTGAATTAAACACAATTTATTACTATAGATGTGTATCAATCTTTACAAACCAATTTGGTCATTGGCTTTCACTGGGAAACTAACTAAAACTCTAATTATTTTTTACAAAGAATTTCAAACGGTGTTAATAAAAACACTTCTTAAAAATCAATAGTTTAAGAAAACTATAACACAATTTATTAAGTTATTATTTGTTAAAAATAATGTCAATATCATTAACATTAATTTCCATTTTAATTATTTTAATTGGGCACTTTAATTAAATGTATTTTAACAATTTGATATTCACTTTGTTTTCACAGTCGCTTAGTCAACTTTTTTCTTCTATATAAAATCGCACTTTAATTGTTTGCATTTAATAATTACCGTTAGATATTATCAAAACAAATTCAGAAGAGAGAAATTTGATGACATTAGCGACTATTTATTTCGCTACAAACCCAATATAGAAAAAAAAAATTTTTTATTTTTGTCGTATGGGCGCAACCACTGTGCACTGTAGGGAATAATTTTTATTATTCTCTGTGTATTACAGATTACTTATACGAGTATTTGTCATCATTATTGATTACAGCAAACTTATCGGTCTGTCTCTGTGATAAAACATAATAAATATTGTTTTTTGTTTTGTTGTTGTTGTTGTTTATTTATTATTAAACAAATTAATAAAATGTTATTAATGTAACACAAGATAACCCCCATTAAGTAGTGAGTACAATTAGAAGCGTTTTTAATATTAAACTAAGAGAGAGAAGGAGAGCGAGAAAGAGATGGAACTAAAAGAGATAAGAACAGTAAAACGCCACTACTGTACACAGTATGAAATGGGAAATATTTACGAAAGGTACTGAAAACCGTTGAAGCTACAATGTTGTATGGAACTGCAGTCAGGGCGATATCGAACATCACACAGAAGCTGCAGCTATT
The DNA here is from genome assembly GCA_930367235.1 of Sarcophaga rosellei. Lineage (NCBI taxonomy): Eukaryota > Metazoa > Arthropoda > Insecta > Diptera > Sarcophagidae > Sarcophaga > Sarcophaga rosellei. The sequence goes on from OV884021.1 coordinate 79,905,414, forward strand.
TATCAGCATCATATTCACCGTCAGCTATTCATATCTCTGGAATTTAAACAACAAGGAACCCATACATACAAACGTACTTGGTCATTACAACCCTTCAGTCAGGATTACGATCTAGCTTCTCACAGCACTTTTGATGTGTGTGTTAATTTTATACATGAAAGGCACGATCTACAGTTTAAAGTCGACTCCGAAGGACAAATTTTTGAGAAACTTTTTCATGGCAATTCTTTCATTTTCTTTCATAGTTTTTGCCAGAAATCTGCTCAAGGGAAGTCGCCGAAGAAATATTTCCTTAGACTTCATTTTGTGGATGTCTGAGCTGGGATTTGAATCGCGGCTTTGTGTCTCATAAGCCAACAGACTACCTTCTAGACTACTGGTAGACGGTGTGAGGAATGTAACATCGTTTAAATCTCAACCACTTCTTTTCGCATAATTCAGGCTGAATTTAACCGATGGCATGGGTTATGTTGGCCATGATGACCTATGTCTGCGACTTTAAAAAACTCCACAATCGCACTATCGCTGTGGTCAATTCCCTACATGTCAACGTGATAAAATATCCAATGTATCATCAGCTTTGTTGCACATAGCCTCGTCCTGTTGAAAACACATTTTGTTGGTGCCGAGATCAATTATCCCAGGTCAAAAGAAGTGACTTATAGTCCTCGCCGTTGACAGTGAATGTCTGACTAATGTCGTTTTCAAACAACTATGGACCGAAGAGGTCGTCAGCACAAAATTCACACCCCTTTCGGGATGCATTGGATACTCTTGAATTGGAATCGTAACAATGTGGATTGTTATCGCTTCAAATTCGACAATTTGATTTGTTCATGTACTTATTGCAGACTGACAACACAGTTGCTACAACAGTTACTGTCAACAAGACGGCCGTTATCATGTCACAAAGTTTACATGTCGTCGTCCTGGTCTAGTAGGTAGTTTGTTAGCTTATTAAACATATTTTTTTGGTGACTTCCTCTCAATATATTTCTGGCAAATACTCTGGGAGTAAATAAAAATTGACATGAAATGTGTCTCAAAAATCTGTCGTTCAGAATCGACTTTAAACTGTAACTCATGCAAAAAATTAGTACACACACAGCATAAGTGACGTGAGAGGTTAGGTTGTAATCCTAACTGAAGGGTTTCAATGATGTATTAAGCCAACACACTAAATACTTGACTACGGCGATTTTTACTGTACTGTAATGTAAAGTATGTACATGTGTGTACACTTATATTATTTTAGACTCTATTAAATGAAATATCTTACTCTTCCTATGACTTTATAATAGGTGCGTAAGTGAGAATAGCCTCTATTATATAAAATTTTATTTTTGAAGACGTTCATCCTTAACTTTTGTTGTTCACCCAAATGGATCCATCACTAGTTGCAAGCTGCACACACAGACACAATTTAATATCCTTTTCAAATTCTTTAATTCGTATATAATACTGACAAAATGCTCTTTTGTATGCAATTAAATAATTAATGAAGTATTTGTTCTTTTCTTAATAAGTGACTGACTGCACTGTATATACATACATACATACGTATGTAATTCAGTTACATTCAGTTTAATTCGTTTCAATTTTATGTTTTTCCTTTGCTGCTTGGCCATTGCCTGCTTTTCACTTTTTCCCCACACGACACACGATTCTTATTGAGTCTGTCAAAAGTGCAACATTTTGAATTAAATGAAGCTTTTCTTTCCCCTTATTTGTTTGTAATGGTTTCATACGAATAAAGGAATTTGAGAATGAAACAAAAGAGAGAGAGAGAGAAAATGTCAAAGTATGTCAGGTCGTTTCTTTTGTACTGCGAAGCAGTAAGGGTACTCTCGTTAGAATTTTGAAATTCAAATAAATTTTGCAAAACCTTCAATATACTGTGGAAATAAAAATTTTCTTTGAAAGTTTTCCTAAAATTTTTCATAATTTTTTTGTCAGAATTTCTAGTGAATACCCCTATTATTTTAACACAATAACAAACGAAAAAAGGACACCAGAGAAAGAGAGAAAGACAAAAAAATAATATCAAAATAATTGTGCAACCAAAAGATATTGACAAACCGTCCGACTGTCTGTCTGTCATTCATATCAGAAGAGATCGGTGTGATAATGTCAAAGTGTTTAAATCGTAAGGATAATGCAACAAAAACGTTGAAGGAAATTAATTCACTACAAAATTGTGTGCGTGTATGTATAATTATTTGAACAACAACAACAACAGCAATAACCATAACTTACATTCCCCATTAATTAAGAAAAATTCTTTTATTTGTCAATTGTATGTGTGTGCCCGAGTACTCAAAGTATAAAATGGTGAGAGAGAGACAGAGAGAGAGAGAGAGAGATGGAAATGCTTACTTGCTTCTTTATACAATATGATGCATTACACACGATAATTTGTAGCATAATTACAGGCATATGTTAAGACATTGTAAATGTATGCGTGTTAAGCATACAGAGGTATGGGAGAGCAAATTGCTTGAATGGAAGGATATTTGAGATAGGCAAACAATATTTAGAAGGGCTCTCGATTGGTAAAATAGAGATGGGGTTGTGTCAATAAGTCAGAGACTTTTTAAAAGGAAACACAGGTTTGAGCATAAAAAACTTGTTTTACTACTTTCAGTCCCTCACAGTTAGTGCAACGTTTCTTTAATTTTTTCATCGCTTCAAATATAAAAAATACGATTTGTTGGAGCCATCACATCCAAGTGAACTAGTAAAGTTAACTCTATTCAACCATATTTCGGATTATCGTGCATCAGCAAGTATTATTTGGTCCAACTTGTTGCCTAAATTATTGAGTCTTCCTATCTAGCGCCACCTTCGTAATATTATTCGGGTTTTTCCGGTGTTATAGCTGATCCAGAGACACTGTAGTCTAGTAGGCAAGAGTGTTGGCTTATTAGACGTGAGGGCACGGTTCAAACGCCAGGTCAGACTCCAGATCTTCAACAACAACAAAAAATATTTCTTCGGCGACTTCTTCTCTGAAGATTTCTGGCAAAAACTCTGAGAGTAAATGAAATTGCCAAGAATGTGTATCAAAATAATCTGTCGTTCGGAGGCGACATTAAACTGTAGGTCCTGTCACTGATGCATAAAATTAACACGCAACATAAGTGGTCTCAGAAGCTAGCCCTTAATCCTGATTAAAGGGTTGTAATGATCCATTACGTTGGTATAGGTTTTTGCATAAAACATCGGGATTTATTGGGCCAATGAATAACAGTGATGTCGATTTTTCCAAAAAAAAATCATTTTTTCAGCTGAAGCCCAATTTCATTTTGGTCGGTACGTTAAAAAGCAAAATTGCCGTATTTGGGGCTGAGAAACCCTTACGTGGTCTTGCAGTAGCCAAAGCAACCCATTACGAGTGATTGTTTGGTGCGGTTTGTGAAGCGGAGCCATTATTGTCCCATATTCCTTTGAAAATGAGGACAACGCATCCATTATGGCCAATGGAGACACCTATCGCATCATAATAAGCAATTTTTTGCATGTTCATGTTATAGATGTGAACGATGTTTGATTTTAACAGAATGGTGCAACTTGCCGAACATCTCATGCTGCAATCGATTTATTGCTTCAAACGTTTAATGGCCGTTTAATTAACCGAAATGCTGATGTCAATTGGGCGCAAAAGAGCTGGGATTGACATCGTTGTATTAATTTCTGTGAGGTGCCGTTAAATAAAGCTGAGCTCTCCACTTGCATTTCCTAAAAACGCATTGCGATGTCTCTTATAAGCTCTAGTTTTACACTGAATTATAGGGAATAATTCTTTTGAAATCCTCAAATTAAATTCAAAATAAAAAAATAATAATTCGTTGCTTTCCTTTAAAATTTAATTTTGCTTGTAGTGCTCACCTACATCAGGGCCTTGTCTCCAATTTTGTTCTGTTCTCCCCACATAATGTTACATTATTATCGTCAAGCATCGTGTTGTATGCCGGGTGTGTGTGAGTGGCGCAACAGCATTACAACAATTGGACGCATATTGAAATGGAAATTGTAAACGAACAGTTTTGCCCTGAGGCATAAAATTAATTAAATTCCACATTATGACTGGATTTAAAAAACAGAAAAAAAACAACAAAGAAAAAACAACAAAAAAAAAAAGGAAAACAACAAATAAATGAATTCAAAAGACAAGAAACCAATAAATTGAAATTAAAAGCAGAAAACAACAAAAAAAAAACGTTATTCAATAAAAAAAAGAACAACAACAGGAACAACAATGAAACAAATTAAATATTTATCTACGCTGAGTACACAAGGGGGATGGAAAGTGGGGATGAATTACTTTATAACTCGAGGTTTAAAGGTATGTTGAGCATGGCCAAATATTTCAGAGTCTGGCTGATGGTTGTATTCGTAATGCTTAGGATTTTTAGTACATAGATTTTGAATAGATTTCAAGGTTAAAGTTTTCATTACAAATGTTTCAAATGATTTAAACACTTTCATTTGTTTTATTTTTAAAGGAAATTCAAAACATCATGTTGAACTTTAATGCACAAAAAGCGATAAGAAAACTTTAATCTTCTTTGTGAATTTTTAGTGGAATTCGATTCATCAATCTATTGATAATTAGGTTAGGTAAGGTTACGGACCCCCCTCATAGGAAAAGTGGTCCACATTATGCCCATTCTGATACATATAGTATGGATTACTCCGTGGCTTCTCGCGCCACTTGTGTTGTGTGTTTTGATTTTATTCATGAGTAGCGATGACCTACAGTTTCAAGTCGATTCCGAACGACAGATTTTTTAAGAAACTTCGCACGGCAATTTTATTGCCACTCAGAATTTTTGCTAGAAATCTGCCAAAGAAATATTTTATCACATCAACACACTACCTACTAGACTACGGCGACTCATTCTGATATCACAATCAACTCTACTCGTAGGATCAAAAATTCCGTAGAGGAAACCAATCCATTGCCATAATAACTCTTACTATTGCAGCAATGCTTACATCAGAGAGCTCAGTCGGTCTTTTTTGTGACAAAACCAGGTCACTGACATACGAGGTGAAAACCAGTCTCTTCCTTCTACTCAGACCCTCAGCTCCTGCAGAAGTTATTTGACGGAATGCAGAGTTTTTTCAAATGAGCAGAGGCCTGTAAGAATCGCTATTGTGTGATGAAACCAATCAGTTTAAGGACAAAAGTGAGTTGGCCCCGAGGGTCTAGCAACATTTCACGTACCCTGCTGCACATACTTTCCTGCTTCCTTGTAAAACGTGCGTATAACAACCAAGTTAACTGAGGCAATCAGAATACCTATGTCCTGTAAGAAGTCACATATTGCCAGCTACATTCTTGACCTGGCCAGCTCAATCAGCAATGCAATTTTCAACGATATCTACGATATCCCGGAACCCATACCTGTGAATGAAAATTTTCTGAAAATTTCTCTGCGATTTCCTCAGCTATCATGAACATTGGCGGACATTGCAACTACGTTCGTTCAATCTACCGATACTGCAGTTTTAATAATTGCATTGTAGTCACTTCAACAACTTCAGAAATTTTGTGAGCGAAAGCCTAAAGTGTTGTCCTTCGAATGACCAAACCCTTTGGGACAAATAATATTGTTTTTTGTTCCTTCGAACAAAACAGTTGTCGAGAAGAGAAGAGTTGAGAAGAGGTCAACCAGAAGAATTAAGCATACATACATACATCATTATCATTGGGCATTACAACCCTTCAGTCAGTACTGCGATCTAACTTCTCACGCGCCATTATGTATATCTAACGGTAATCCACGTTTATGGTGACTTTTACATGGAATGTAAAAATTCACCGCCTAGAATACAAAGCGATATCATTTACACATCCTTAAGTAAACATGCATTGGACATTGAAATTCTTTAATCAAGATCACAACTTAGTCAAGATCACAACCAGCTTCCATGTTGTATGCATTAATTTTGTCCATAAGTGTTGACTCCGAACGATAAAGTCTCGCCAGAAGTCTGCTGATATGAGGTCAGCCAACAGAATTCCGACTGATATATGCTTTTTTCTAGACGTAAAAACTGAATTATGAATTCCATGCCAATTTTGGATGTATTCTTCCGCATATTAATGAAACTTTCAACAAGTCTGAGTTGGCTAATCTCTACTATAGCAGCGTCTCATTGTGCCTAGATCCACCCATATCTCCTGGCATCATTCGTAACACTTGAACCGTTCTTTGCTTTATTTGTCCTCATCGGTATTATTAAATTAAAACGATCATCAAATTTAATGCCCAAATATTTGATTAAGTCTTAATAACCTGTTAACATGGTATGTTCGGCTTCATATCTGTTTGTGTGTTTCCATAACAATTTTTTTTTTAATTTAACAAAAGAAAAATTTAATTTTTATTCCGCCATAAAAATTTAGACAAAATCACTCCCCTTTGTTGTCGTTTCTAAACACACACAACGAAAACAAATTGAATTGGAGTTCATGACTCAATGTCACGCATAACGTACATAAAACATTGTTCAATAGCAGTGGAAAACTTAGAATCATTTGCTCGATATTGGAACAGAAAATGTACATGTACTCGTGCATGTACATCTGTACATGAAACATGAAACATTGTTCCCCTGAAAGAAGTTTTCTAACCTTATGAACTCCAATGATGAACTTGAACAAATTTGTTGCAAAAAAAAGAAAACAAAAATTCATTTAAATCGAGAGCGTCTCCATTTGTTTCTTGCCCTCCTCTCTTTGTTTGCGTAATAAACTTTATAATTCCCCATCAAACCATTTATTTCAAAATGTGTCAAGAATGAATGAATGAATGAACGAGTGAGTGAATGAGTGAATGAATGAATGAATATGATACAAACAATATTGGTGCGTCCTTTTAAGCATCAGAGTACCAGTATGAGACAAGCGTGTTAGTTTTGGTTTATCATGCATTTATTGACTTTTTGCCAAACAAACAAAAACAAAAACAAACAAGAAAAAAAAAAAACAAATTGAACACAAGAAAAAGAATTGAAAAAGTCAAATGTTGTCAGAAATGTCAAATAAATGAATACCAACAATAAAAATAGGGGAGAACACATTACCAACTCTCTATAGAAATTGCTACCCCTTCCAACAATATTGAAGTTTTCATAGAAACATATTACAGCCATAATAAAGTGATTAGAAAGAACTACGGCCCTAAATGTCAGTCATACATGCATCCAAAATTGTTCATTACAACCCTTCAGTCGGGATTACAACCTAGCTTCTTACACCACTTATGTTGTGTGTGTTAATTTCATACATGAGTGGCAGGCCCTACAGTTTAAAGTCGATTCTGAATGACAGATTTTAGAGATACTACTACTCTTTAGTTGACCTCTGCTGTTTTATGTTTTACGAAAGTATGTGCATTGCATGTCTCTTTATTTGCACATGTTTCTGAACTTGTGGTAGTTGTCCTATGACATCACATAAGGGTTGCATACACTTTTTCCTACTCGGTTCACTGGAGTCACTTGTACTCTGGCTAAGCAAAATAAAAAAAAGAGAGAAGAACTTTGTGTTGTTATAGGAATTTTTATTTTCGTTTTTTTTTGCACGTTTTCCGTTATGATTTTAAAGTAAATGTTGTTGTTTGTTGTTGCAATTGTTGGTACTAAACTTTATTGTCACGTACTTTTGACAGTTGGTTGGTTAATTTATGATTTTTTGATTGTTTGCAGCTTCGTTTTGGAACAAATGATCTGATGATGGTGTTCAAAGGCAAAGAGTTTCAAAGGGAAATTAGACAGCAAAAGATGAGGGAGAGGGGGGGGGGGGGGGGTAATTTTGCTGAAAACATTAACAAAATATTTATTGGAACATAAATAATGTTTGCATAGAGAACTTTATAAAAAGAAAAAAATGTTATAGGGAAGAAGGTTGCGAATGCTGTGCATTGTTAGGGAGTACATGCCAGAGTTTGTAGGGGCGATAAGAAGTAATTTTTGTTTCCTAGGTTAACTTACTTAATTAGCTATAACATCTCGTTCGTCGGATTTCTGCTTGTGTTAACATTTCCTTGGTATCCTTATTAAGGCTCTTATAGTCTGCCTGATCCCTGCAGTGTTTTCCAAGCAGAGATCATGGCAATTTTGAAGGCTGCACAATGCTTGTTGAGTGGCAGAATTTTCCACGAAAATCTCCGGATTTACTCAGTTAGCCAGACTGCGATTAAGTCCTTAGCAAACGTAGCTTCAGCATCCGTACTTATTTATGAATATCGAGGGTTTCTACGCGAAATTTCGTATTATTCGAAGGCAAGTCCGGGACACAAAGATATCGTAAAAAATTACATTGCAGATGAGCTGGCCAAGGCCGATACTGAGCTGGCTCCGACATATTGCAGGGCATAGGTATTCCCATTGTATACACACATAATTGGTTATTACAGCCCTTCAGTTAGAATTACGACTTAGCTTCCTTAACGCACCACTTATATTGTGTGTTAATTTTGTACATGCGCGGCGGGATCTACAGTTTAAAGTAGATTCCGAACTACAGATTTTTGAGAATCTTCTCATGGCAGTTTCATTCACTCTCAGAATTTTTGCCAGCTATCTGCTGAGATGAAGTCGCCGAAAAAATATTATTTCATATTTTTGTTTCGATGCCTGACCTGGGGTTTGAATCCGGGCCTTACGTCTAATAAGCCAACACACTACCAACTAGACTACGACAACTAGGTATTCCCATTGCCTCGGTTAATTTGAACCTTGTCCACTCATTCTGCGAAGATGCTTAATCTCGTTGCCAGCGGGAGGGTACGTGCAATATTGCCAGACTCTGCTGGACAAGTATGGACAAGAAGAGGACCGACTCATTTCTGTCCTGAAATCATATGGCCATCCACCGCATAACGACGTTCCTTACGGGATATTGTACTTTTCATAGAAAAACAGAAGGACGCGGCATTCCAACTACTGACTTCTGCACGAGCTGTATGTCTGAAGAGGTGGAAGAGACTGTCTTTCACCTCATGTATCAATGTCCTGCTTTTGCCAGGTAGACGTCCTTGACTTCTAATTTTCTGACATCGTTGACGCGGCACTGACTTCTGCATGAGCTGTGGGTCTGAGGAGGAGAAAGAGACTGTCTTTCACCTTATATATCAGTGCCCTGCTTTTGCCAGGCAGAGGTCCTTGACTTCTAATTTTCTGACATTGTTGACTCGGCATTCCAACTAATGACTTTTGCACGAGCAGTGGGTCTGAGGAGGAAAAAGAGACTGTCTTTCACCTCATGCATCAGTGCCCTGCATTTGCCAGAGAGATGTACTTGATTTTCTGATATCGTTGACTCAGCTTTCCAACTAATGACTTCTGCAGGAGCTGTGGATCCGAGGAGGAGAAAGAGACTGTCTTTCACCTCATGTATCAATGCCCTGCATTTTCCAGGGAGATGTCCTTGGCTTCTAATTTTCTAACATCGTTGACTCTGCTTTCCAACTAATGACTTGTGCCTGAGCTGTGGGTCTGAGGAGGAGAAAGAGACTGTCTTTCACCTTACGTATCAGTGCCCTGCTTTTACCATGGAGAGGTCCTTTGCTTCTAATTTTCTGAGATCGTTGATCGAGCTCTCTAACAAAAATGTTGCTGCAACATCAAGATTTATTTGGGATTCGAGATGGTTTTCTGTAGGGAATGGTTGACCCCTGATAGGATTAATTGCGGTATCACAATTGGTATAAATGCTGTCATAAGTGGGATCTCCTCCTTCGAAGGAGTATGCTACCTAACATTTTTTTTCAGATATACCTGCTTAGGCACTCTCCATCGCCAATTGGTCACACCAATCGATGGTATGACGTTGCCATTTTTGTTTCGCTGACGCATACAAAATTGTATTCTACGTCAGCATTTACTGATTTCTACATCAAGTACACAAATTGCCTCAGAATCCTTTTATATTCCAATGACAGATTCGAGCCTGTGTGTTCCTTTGACAAACGGGACTAACAAGATTTTTTTTTAAATAAGTATCCTTCTTAATCCTTAAATTTCTCCTTTAAATTGTGTGGTTGCCTCTCACAAATGATGAAAAACAATTTAATAACCAGCGAACAATTTTATTTTGCTACAAAGGATCTGAAGGGATTTTCTTAAGGACATTAACACATGCTTCTGTAAATCGTCTGAAATTTTTTGCAAAAAGCTGTCAAAAAACCAAAAACAAAAATTTAAATGAAAATTTCTTTAATGATGATAGGCTTTCAGGCCACAAAGCGCATTTAATTTCAATTGATGACAATTGAATAACAAGAGACAAAAGCAGACACAAAAAATCCGTTGTATGTACCACATGATCCTTTAATTTGATTAGAGATTTTGCTGTGTATGTGCGTATGTGCATGTGTGTGTATATTTTTAAAGCATCTTAAAGATATTAAGGATGCTTTAAAGATGCTTAACTTGCTGTCTTAAACATACGCAATAGCATATGGCACATAAACGTGAACAAATTGATTTGCCATCAAATAATTGTTGATATGAACATTGAACTGTTGTGGCTGCTATTGCTGGCACTGATGTGCTTGCTGTTTAGCCCATAACAATAACGTCTACAACGACAAATTGTTTTACAGGATTAAAGCAGATGAGTCCTGTGTGTATTACAAGCTTCTACTCCTTCGCCTTAAAGTAGAAGGAGATTTTCTTTTATCTTTGGAGGAGAAAAAATTCCTTTTTTTTCTTAACAGTTACAAGAGAATATTGTTTAAAAAGATTTTCGTTAATGCAGAACGTGTTTAAAATATTAACGAAAAGAAAAAAAAAACGGAGAGACAATTATGAGATCCTTTTTGACAAAAATTATTCGGGTTTTTTTTAAAGGGGGAAAGGGTAGGTTAAATTTATGGAACTTCAAAGTTTAGCAAACAATTTTATAATATTCTCTATTGCAGCTTAAAAACCAATTTTTATTAATTTATGCATTGGAAAATCAAAATGTTCGACGCCTTCTATTTTCTTCTTTGAGTTTCAAGAATTAACAGAAAACTTTTGATTTTCTTCTCCATTTTTTTTATTTTTTCTCGATTGAATCATTAATTTTTCATAATCGTTGTCGCCTGTCTTTTAGGTTTCCATTATTTTTAAGGCTCTAAAGTATGGTAGATGGATTGTGTAATTGAACTGAAGTATTTCACAATAAGGCAGTGTAGCATAAACTGCTTCGGAAAAGGGACAGACGTGTAATAATTGATGTAATTAAACATCGAAAGTAATCAATGCCAGGTTTCGGTCAAGCAAACAAAAAAAAAAATAAGAGAAAGTTCAGAAATTGTGAAACAAAAGTTATAAAAAAGCGCAGGTAGCTCTGCTTAGCATGAAATCCATTAGGCAACCGTATGCTTAGTACAGTAACTTCTTCTTTTTTTCTTGTTAAACTACAACTTTATTGTCCGAATCAAAAATTATCCAACTAGCTAAAGTGTTTTTCTTCGACTGTAGCAGGTTTTAGAATAATAGAGTTGCCAAATGTTCACATCTTAGGCTGGGCCATCTATCGGTTTAAATTTAAAGCATCGTCTATTTCGTATCTGACAATACATATGTCATTCTATTCTGTCACAAAATTCAGCTTATTACCTCTATTGAACGTAATGAATCAATTTACGCTTGAGCAACATTAGGATTTAATGGACTAACGAGAAACTGCAAAACATCATCTTTTCAGATGAAGTTCATTTTCATTTTGGTGGGCACGTTAATAAGCAAAATTGGCGTATTTGCGGCTCTGAAACCCCACATGTGGTCTTACAGAAGCCAATGCACCCATTAAGAGTATCAGTTTGGTGTGGCTTGTGGAGCAGAGGCATCATTGGCTCATATATTTTTGAATATGAGGAGGGTGCAACCATAATGTCAATGGAGACAACTATCGCATCGTGATTTTACCCGCTCTTCATGGCACTAATGTGAACGATATTTGCTTTCAATTGTATGGGGCAACTTTCTTCCCACATCTCATGCCACAATCGATTTATTGCTTCAAATGTTTGATGGCCGTTTAATTAGACGAAATGGTGATGTCAATTGGACGCCAAGAAGCTGCAACTTGGCACCGTTGGGGCGCCTTTAGAGAAATGTGTTATGTCGACAAACCGGAGACAATTGAGCATTTAAATCGCCAACATTCGTGATGCCATGCACTCCAAAATGTGCACGAAAATTGGTTCAATTTAATGAGATACTGTGAGGCCAGCCATTTCAATGAAATGATATTCCTTTTCTAATCGAAACTATTGTACTTCGCAACAAAAAACAATAAATTTGGCACAATTTTAAGCTGATTTTGTTTTATTGCATTCTTAGTTATAAACATTTAAATTTCTCAATCTATAGAATTTCCCCACCCATACGTATGAGTGATATTTATTTGATTGAAATATTCATACGCCCTAGTAGGTTGAATTTCTATGAAAGAGTCATACAAAGAATATTTTTTGCTACACATATTGCGTAATATTAACGGAATACGGTATAAAATGAAGAGGAAAGAGCATGTTTATGTTTAAACTTTCTTTCAAATTCAAATTCTACAAGCAGATTTCAACTTGTATATGGTGGCTTGGTATCCATTTATTGGAATTCGTTAAGATTGTCGAGCTCTGCTGTTTGCTGGCAGTTGGTGTGTGGTAGTGCGATGCCCATCTATCTCCATCATCGTCATTTTGCTTTTAACTGTCTACACTGTTGTTAGCTCTTTGTTCATCCGTCTGTTTTTCTAAAAGCAATCCGAAAGTGAGCACTTTTTAAAGAAGCTATGGAGATCTGGATGTTGTGCTCATTTTCAATTAGAATGATTCGTAATATCACAGAAATATTGAAATCAGCACACGCACACACATACATCTATGTCAAATTTTTACAAAATCTAGAAATAGAAAAGAAAGAGCGAGGGAGAGAGATGAAGGTAGAAAAAGGTTAAAGAAAATTCAGCTGTCAACAACAGATCTTTACATGACTTGACATGCAATTTTTAGGCTTCATTTGATTTCTTGGTTAGGAATACTTGCGTTTGGCAACTACAACTACAACTACAAACAACAATAATAACAACTACAACTACAGCTACAAAAACAAAATTAATAATGATGAAACAAACGCAAAAACACAGAACTGTAGCAGACAGGCACGATTTTTACAGTTTTTTGTAACAGAAAGAGAGAGAGGCACTCTGACATCACACACACACGCAGGTATTTAGTTCTGAGAAATCATACATGTGTGTTCGAAGTTTGACAATGTTTGCCCGCAAAATACTCGTGCACCAGTGACCATTTACGCTCTGAATTTCAAAGGAACGTAGCCAACACAAAACCACATTTCGTCATCCATCAAAACACAACAAAAACAATTGACTTGGTTTTTTTTTCATTTGCCAAAAACAAGAACCTTTTACGTAAAGAGTACGTGTTTGTGTTGAAATTGAGTTACGACGATTCAAAATTAAAGTCTCCCATGAAGCCAGAGAATCAAAGTTAAAGTCAGTGTTTAGCAGGGCTGGGAATAAAAAATTAACTTAAGTTTTCAATGAAGTGGCATTAAATTACTAACAGCCGATGAACAGAGAATACCATCGGACTTGTTTCAGATTACGGAAAATCAGCGGTATCTGGTTTATAATATCAGAGGGCTTCCGGATTGCACCGGTTTTCACTTCATTGATATTGGATTTTTCTTGAATAATTGAATCAAAAATCATATTTTATCACCAATAACTTTCGAGAATTTGCACTAGATTTGTAGAATTCTAGATTATATCTGGCCTCACAGTACCTCATTCGATCAGATGAATTTATCGTAACCATTGAGCTAAAAATGAACTTCGCCGTTGAAGATAATTTTTGTGTAGCAACACATTTCGCACGTAGCACAAATTTCGATAATAAACTAGCAAGTATTATTTGTTTATCAGTCTATTTACAGAGAAATTAACGCCGCAGTCTAGCAGGCAGTGTGTTCGTTTATTAGTCGAGATTCAAACCCTAGCTTAGACATTTTGATCAAATCGAAATGTGAAAAATATTTCTTCCGGCGATTTGCTCTCAGCAGTCTTCTACCAATAACTTTGAAAATAAATAAAATTGTTATGAAAAGTTTCTGTCGTTCGAAATAGATTTTTAACAGTAGATCCCGCCACTTATAGCTACGTACACAACATGGGTGGCGTGAGAAACTAGATCGTAATCCCGACTAAAAGGAAGATAAGCTATAGAGAAATGGCAAATATTTGTAGCATGCCATAAGTCACGAATACTTTTTTGATACAGAAAAATTTATATTGACAAACCGAAACCAAAACCAAATTTTTTTCTCTACGCTTGAAATTAACCATTGCTCCACGATATTTTTTAGAGTTTACGCTTTCTTACAGAAAAGGTGTCTATAAAAAATGTGGCCTGATATGTCTTCTTTACAACGTGTGGTTATATACTTATATATACACATATATAAAAGGCCGTTAGGGTTACAACCCAGCTTTTTACGCTACTTATGATGTGTGTGTTAAGTTTACATAAATATGAGCGGCATGGTCTGTAGTTTAAAGTCGACTCTAGACGACAGATTCTTGAGAAACTTTTTCATGGAAATTTTTACTTGCTTTCAGAGTTTGTCGCTTAAAAACTGCTGAGAGGAAGTTGGTGAAACAAATATTTGTCATAACCCTTTTTGTTGGAGATGTCTTAGCTGGTTTAAACCGAGGCCTCATGTCTAATATGCCAACACACTACCTACAAGACCACGGCG